>JAGQAX010000012.1:12346690-13712472 GCA_019142605.1 Cephalopholis sonnerati | reverse complement strand
TTCAGAACTTACCCTCATGTTTCTTTCCCTCCTCCTTCCCTTCCTTAATCCACACTTCCTTCTTCTTTTCATCACTCTTCTCTACTTATTTAGTTTCTGCCACCTGAATCTAATGCGCTCAATCATGAACATCATGAATACAACATGAATACCACTGCTGGTCAGCTTGATTATTCTTACACTTCCTGGTAATGTGAGTACAGTAGCTCAGTGTGAGATCTCACTGGTCCTTTCATATGTAAAATGAATACAGAAATACAATAAAGGAAGTAATAATGCTGGGTTTAGCTGTAGGACATCAGCTACAAATACAGTAAAAAAAAGTAAATAGCACAGAAAATGAAAATATTTTTTGGCTGAATCTGTGCAGCAGGCCTCTTTCTTTCATTTTAACCATAGAACATACTTACTGGTCTACTTGCAAATTTATATTCTCTAGTTCAGCAATCATTGATTGTGTATGAATATTTTATACTATTATTAAAAAGTAGCACATTATGTAAGAAAAGCCCTTACTCATTCTGATTTTATTAAGCCCAGACATAGGAGCTACCGTAAAGTGAACCGAGCTGGGCTTCATTCTCCGCTCAGCCTCTCTTTCTGTCGAACCTTGACTGCTGATCAAATGTTCACAGTCTTCAGTCTTTCTACGCCCCCTCCACCCATTCTCCTGCTAAATGTAAAGTATTGTGTGTAGTGCTTTGCAAAAAAGTGATATGGAAAAACATTCCAAAAGGACAGCGAGAAGTGGTTTTATTTAGGAGACACAATTCAGGACACCAGTCAGTTTTCTGTATTCTGATGATGTGAGTGTGTAACAGGCTATGTCATCCTGTTTAACTGCTCTGATACAGGAGACAGTTCAGCGGGGGATAGGCATGCTGTGGCATTGTTGGATCTATTTCACGTGCAGGTAGCAATACTGTAGTGTATGTAATGCCACTTTGAGGCAAAATTGTATTCAACCTCTTGGGAGGTGTGTAATGTCTATAGGTGTGTGAAGGCATAGATAGTAACGCAGAAATGTCTGTGAACAGATAGATTGTATGTATGCAGCCTGCTCTCACCAAATATACGAGCATATAGGTTGACTGTGCAAGCATCTTATTACGACCAAGCAGCAGCTCCGAGGCAGAAAAATGAAGCCAATTCAGAAAAGCCAAAAACTGTAGCTGTCTCTAAAGCCAGTAAATCCTCATAGATCCCGATGTTAAACTGCCCAACTTTACGGCAGGATAAACATGTTTACAGTCTGGTTAAAAAAACAGTTTTGGTCTCTGTAGCTAATGTCAACATTTGTGACAATTGTATGGGGGGTTAATTTCTATATGATTCACTCGTTTACATTCCACGCATATTTAAGAGCAGGGTCGCTCGAATGGCAGGCTGCCTATAAGTCAGATCTACCTATCACTCCTCAGCAGCTCAGTCATCTCATCCAAATGTGGTCACTTCTGGCTCCCAAAAAACAAGAAGGCAACAGTCGAAACTCGCGGCTTCAAAACAGGAGTCCACAAACCAGAAGGTGATGTTACGGTAGCTCCATCCATTACTTACTACAGTCTATGATTCCAACCTATACTCGCGTTGATTTTAAGACGGCTCCCTCTAGTGGCTATAGTAAATATTGCAGAAGCAATGGAGGAAGTGACATGGTGGGGTGCGCGAGTGGGTGGGAGTGGTGGTGGATGGGTCAAACAAACACAAGACTTTCACCCAACAGGAGATCAGTGTTTGCATCTTGAAGTTCACGTTGACCTCTTGTAATAACAGCTTAGCCTTGTATGCTAGTATGAGTAGCATAATATGCTAGTGACGGATTCAACGTATCGTAAAGTTAATGACAAAAGTACTTATTTAGCGCCAAACCATGATGTTTTCCTAAACCTAACAAGGTAATTTTGGAACTTTGTGACCATTTCATGGTGTTGAGGACAAACTGCATGTAATGGTAAGTTATTTCCTAGAAGTCCATTTGGAAGTCACCTGAAATCAACCTATTCTGTCATTAAGGTATGAGAGTTTGTTGCTGTACGTGTTAGGTGTGTTTGTGGGATCACAAGCAGCACTACCACATGTTGGTATTTGCCTGGTTTTTTTTTATGTTAGTAAGTACAAAAACACCGAAATGAACATTTTGTTCCAGCATCATAGGCATTGATATACTGTACTACAGCTTCCACTCCTCAGGGAAAGCTTTCCACATTATTTAGGTACCTTACTGCCATTTTGCTACAAGACCATTACAGAGGTTATGACTGATGTTGGGTCATAAGGCCTTGCTCGAAGTCAGCATTCCAGTTCATTCCAGATATGTTGGATGGGGTTGAGGTCAGGGCTCAGTTCTACCATAGCAAAAACCATTTCTTTATGAACTTCACTTTGTGCATGGGGGCATGCCATATTAAAATACTCTTCCCAAAACTATTTTCACACATTTCACAAAAAATATTATTATATTCAGTTCCATTAAAGGGGCCTATCCAACCTTGAACCAGCCATATATTGCACTTACATACATACTTCTTTCATGTATGTTCTAGTCATAATAATCTAGTTCTAGATTATTTAACAACACACACACTGTCAGTCAGACTAATATTTGCTAATGCATTTTTACCGTGTCTTTTTCTGTCTCAAACAGAGAGAGGCTCACAGCTACACATATGCATGTACAGTGTGTGCAGGGAAGAGGGACGAGGCTGATGCAGTGCATGAATTTAATATCCTCCATTACCAGGGTTATATTTCACTGAGGAAAACAATAAATGTACCTCTAGCCATGCAAAAATGTCTCAGTGTTGTGAAATTTGAATATGTTATTCAGTATGTGTCCGTAGTTATTGTCGGATTGGCAGTTATTTTCCTTTATACAGTGGCCAGTGAGAATTTTTGATTCTGATCGGCTGGCAGAAGTCAATTAATTTGTAATTACAGAGCAGAATAATTAGGAACTTCTGACATGGGTGCTCTGGATAAATGCACCAATGCTGAACTGTAGGTTATAAAGTTTAGCTTAAAGGGGCAGTTTACCCCCAAAATCAATAATACATGTCTTTCTTCTCAGCTGTAGTGATATTTATCGATCTAGATTGTTTTGGTGTGAGTTCCTGAGTATTGCGGATATCAGCCATAGAGGTGTCTGCCTTCTCCAAATATTATAGAACAAGATGGCACTCGGCTTGTGGTGCTGAAAGCACAAAAAATATAGATAATCTGGACTTGGTTGCTCAATATAATCCACAGCTCCTGTAGTTCCTGCATGAAACAGCTCACAACAAGGTCTGTGGATTATCTTGAGTAAACGGGTCATGATTTCTGGACATTGTTCGTTGAGTTTTTCAGATGTATTTCTTGGCACTTTAAGGCACCACAAGCCGAGTGCCTACACTACACTATAGGTAAGAGAAAAAAATATGTATTTTTGATTATGGGCTGAACTGTCCCTTTGAGGTTGGAGTTGATGTTGATTTGTGCACGTAATATAAAGTTACTGTAGAAAAATAAGCTAATGAGAATTATTACAAAACTTTTTTGGTATTTGTGAGAATGGAAGTCCAAAGCAACTAATATTGAGAGGAGGAAAGAAGAGGCCATCTAAGGTGGTGGCCTGCTGTTTGAAGGGCAGCCTCAGAGGAAAGAGAAGTGTAAATACCTGTGAAAATGAGTGCGATTGCTAACAGAAGAGTGTCTAAGGCCTCTGTTGAGCAGGACCCATACCATGACCGTTCATATTGTGCTCCACTGGTTTATATTGTGCTCCACTAGTTCATACTACCAAACAAATTTGCAATTAATCAAATTACCACAACAAATTGCCACAGAGTGAACCTCTGGCCCTCTGGGCCCTTATTTCACTTGTTCACGATTTGAGAGCAATCACTGGAATTACTCTTTGTGTCTGATGAAAGCAGACTTGAAAATTCATCAGGTTTTTTGATACTCTATGCCCAGCCTTGTGAACATACCTTTTTCTGTCAACAGCTGTTTGGTGTTTAGATACTTGTTGCCCAGCAACACAGGTAGCAAGAAAGGAACTATTGTTTAACGATGTTTAAAACAGAAAAGCATGATCAAAAGATTGTCAGACAAGTAAAGGAGTGACTCATATTGTCCTATGCTTGTTAGCGAGTGGCCATGGTGAGAGGTACAATAATATCTTCTGACTTGTATGTTCCATAATTGTGATGAATTTCAGAAGTAAGAACCAAGTCACACCAAGTAGTCATTTGCTCATTCACTCATTAAATCATACAATGATATTTCCGTATGACCGCAAACAATGACTCAAAGGTCTTTTGTGTGGGATCTCGTGGCATCTAACGGTAAGGTTGCTAATTGCTATCAACTGAAACTTCTCCCACGTGCCAAGCATGTAGGAGAAGAACAGTGGCCAACACAGACATATGAATGGCCCTATGTAGAGTCAGTGTTTGGTTTGTCCATTTTCGGCTGTAGAGCACAAGTGTCAAGCGCCCTGCCATAAATCAGGCTTTAAGGTGATGGTAATTAGTGGGACAGTAGAAAACAAAGATTTGTTCCACCACTTGGGAGCGATAAATGGGAAAAGACGGCAAAACTGGTGGTGGCAGGTGGCTCATATTTGATTAACTTCCATAGACTTGCACCTGTTCTAACAAACTCCATTTTTACTCCTTGTTATGAGGAACCAGTTGCCTGATATGGACACCGTGGAGGCATAGTACCCCCCCATTCAGACATCACCACAATGTACTTCCACCTTTCCTGTAGATGTAGGCTCAGATGTTTGTTGATTTTAAGGGCATGAGTTGCGTGCTTATTTTCAAACTGCACTCACAAACATTTTCTTACTTTCATAGAAAGACACAATGGGAAGTTAAATGTTTTAATAGTAGGGAAAAATTCCCAGGGACAGTGCACTTTTTGCCCACTGAACCAGCCAGAACAAAGACCTTTGTTGTATTCCCTGTTTTTCAATCTGGATGAAGATTTCATGACTACATACAGAAGTGATTTAAAATAGCCTGAGTGCCTATATTTTTAGGACGAACAATATTGCGGGAATCGTGCCATGCCCTGCTACACAGGACCACTACTCTTAGTCTCGTACAGTGTGTAGTACTCACTAAGCACATGATTTTAGTGGCATGCGGTGATGCAAAGTGTTTTATGGAAGAATGTGTACTATAAATATAGCTGCATCTGCTTACTTTTATTGTGTCTTTTTGCTTTTAAAGTTCAACCAGGGATTTAAATCTCCAAGTTTTCTGCTAGAAGGATCCTTTTTCTTCTTCTGATCCGGGGCCCAGCTCTCAGTTGCAGCAGACTAAGCACAGTAGCATTAACATCCCTTTCTTCAACCACATCCTCCAGCTCCTTTTGGGAATCCTGAGGCATTTCCATGCCAAATGGGACATGAAATCCCTCGAGTGTGCCTTGAGCCTGCCTCGGGACTTCCCCTCAGCTGGACATGCCCAGAAGACCTCCACAGGGAGGCATGTGGGAGGGATTCCAATCAGATCACCAGACCACCTTAACTGACTTGTTTTAACCCAAAGAGCTAGGAGAAGAAGACTAGTGTGCATGTTGTAGTCCTGACATCTTTTATAAGCAAACAAGGCAGTAAGTTAACTATAAATGTGCATTTATTACAAACATACTGAGCTGCTGTTGACATGGCATTGAGAACAAAGTGTTAATTTTCCGTGGACGAGCAAAGAAAACTCTGACTAAAGCTCACCCTAGGCATACATTCACTAAAATGCACCAAAGGCATCACAATAAAGCTACAAAAATTACAACAATAGGATCGTGTCATCTTTGCTAATGACCCCATAAACTCTGCTGGTCACATGCCAAAGCGAGAACAAAAACCATGTTCGGGGCAATAGTTGTTTTGTTTTCTCTTCTTGTCACAGCTGAACAGATTAAGTGACACATTCTTCCCTCGAGCAAGTTGACCGGTTTGTTGAACATGTGATTAATTAGACACATGGTGCGCTGGAGTTTTAGTTTGATGGTGTTGATGATGCAGAACACATACTGTACTGACTGACGGGATTTTTTTTCTTCCCCTGAAAGATGTTTTCTGAATCCTTTCGGGGATGAGACATGCATTTGAAATGTTTATCTCTGTGTGTAGCCTAGTGTTTAGTACTGGTAAGTTGGTTTTCTATGACATGTACACACTCGTGTGTGTATATAGGACTATATATATATATGTGTGTGTGCGTGAGAGAGAGAGAGAGAGAGAGAGAGACTGTGCTGGAGTTTGTGTTTGTCTGTCAGACAGGCTCATTAGCTGGTGGAATTGCAGCAGTAGGTACTGAAAGGGTCCACTGTCCCCCTGGAGAGAAAGACTGAACGGATGTTTCCAGTAAAGAAACCGTACAACAGAGCAGAACAGGACACACAGCTGAAAATTACACACTCCAACACATACAGGCACATCATACACACCATAACACCATTGTAGTTGCAGTACACAAGAAAGCTCAGAGTCGAGAGATGTTCACAGACACATACACGAAAGCACGTGCTAACACATGAAGTAGAGTTTTGTGTTAACCTGCTCTATACATGCTGCAGCATGACTTTTACATTAGGGAAAACAAGCAAGGCAAACAATGTCCAGAAATGAGTATGTGGAATCTGTAGTGCCAAGGAAAAATCAAGGTTTTAGATGGAATGGAGGGTTATCAGGAACTATACCTTTGATACACCCAAACAATGGCTAAATCCGGACAGTGCTATTCAACCAGATGACTTTATTCTGATCTGACAGAGCAGAGGATTCTGGTGAGAGAAGGAGAGGAGCCAGGTGCTTCAAAGTGAATAAGGACTGGTGTGACGATGGGAATGAGAGGTGCTGTCCCGGTCCTGCTGTGGATTTTCACCGCGTCTGTTCAGAGGCAGCTGCAGTGCGGCACCGCCCATATTTGGGAGGAGTGACCACGTGGCCATCCAGAAACATGGGCAATTATAGACGAGCAGCCAACAACGTAAGAAGATGTAAGAAATGACAAAATTACAGTGCACAAGTTAAAGGAGCTGATGGGGTCACATTGCACGGGAGCTGTACTAATGATTGATTGACTGATTGATTGATTCAATGACTGACTGACAATCGGTGGCATCAGCTTTTTCTCCAGGGTGTAAAGGGGACACAGTACAGTGCAGGGGTGTGCTTCAGTGAATTAAAATCTCACAATCCTTACAGTATCTTGCTTGTTTAACATAATGTCTGCAGTCATCAAATTCTGAATCAAATCCTTGACACTAGCTCAAGGACATGTACCACACAACAACTTTTGTCACAGAGTCACTATCAAAGTAATTTAGAGCAAAACTGCCAGCAAGTCAGAGACAAAATAAGACCTACAGATGTGTTACTACCCTGCAGCCTCTAGGCCACTGCCTCACCCTAACATTAAAGGAATATACCACCCAATAATCTTAATTTGTCAGCTGTCAGCAGTCCACATTGTGGCTCCTGTAGGCTACTGGTTTCAGTGCTAAAATGACTAGATAAGACAGGACTCCATGGGCTCAAAAGTGTAAGCTAGAGTGACTTCTATCTTGTCCAGTAATTCAAACATATGGTTCCTATGGAAAACATCATGTAAACTATTTTCAAGGTCAAAAAGCAGCCGATAAAGCTTTACTTTGCCTTTAAGTAGGTTAATGCTTCAGTCTACAAAGTAACTTCAAAATCTTAAGGTTAGTGAGTAAGGTGTATTAAACTAGCAAGATAGCTACTTATACTATTAACCTCTCCATTTTGTTGTGCAATGCAAGTGAGCATAGAGTTTATGAGTATGTGAGCCACTGCAATGACGGGAGTGAGACAGGAAGACAAAAAGTTTAACTAATGTTACGGATAAGAATGGTATGGTCCACTTTAGGGGTGTCTGAAATCATTTACAATACTCTGAATACAGGAAATATATTATAATATTTACGATAACAGGTAAGAAGAATATATGATGTCTGTGTTCTGATTTGCTGTTTTTTTTTTGGGGGCGGTTTAGGTCTTAATTAGGGGGGTAAGACCACCCCTCAATCCCCCCTGTAATTCACACTTAGCATTAGTGAACTGCATTAGAACAGATAATAAACAAAATGTTACACTTTTGCTCGTGTTTTTGATTTTTGGGGGATCCACCAAATTCTTCATATACATATTGTGTGCTTCACTGTCATTAATCTAACTGCACACTGTTCAGGCATACAAAGAAATTCAAGGCTTAACCGAAATGCCGTGGCTCGAAACGGTTGCGACACTTAACTAGGCTATTATTGAAAAATTGCTGGGAGGGATTCAGCAAACTGATACTTGTCAGCATTCATTGTATTTCATTCATGTTTTCCTCAGAAATACAGACTTTTCAAACATTTAATGGCAGCAAACATGCCCTTTCAGGGCCTCATGGAGCTGTGTGGCAGAAAATTGACCTTTTTATTTAATGTGTAAAAGCCTGACTTAACTTTGTCTTTTACAGTAATCTGTCATGGAACTACAGCGCTGCCATATAATCAAAGCTTCAAGGTTTAACACAAAACTCACGCAAGACTTTATTTAACACAGTATTAGGTCACAAAACTATGACGCATATTACAAAGAGAAGACAAGGAAATTAAAACTTTGTTAGCAATTTTAGATAATTCATGCATGCTGGGTCATGGCAAGAGCCAGTCCTTTGTGCTCTGATTGGCTTAATTAGCTTTTGAAGTAGGAAATTACTCCTTCAATGAGATCGTGTGATTTCTGAGAGTGTGAGGAGAATGACTTAATCAAATATAATCAGAATGGAATAATTAGGACTTATCTACAGCATAACGATACATTGGAATATTCTTTACAATGGGAAATACCAGCTTATGGGTCTGCAGATATCTAAGGCATAATACAATAATGCTTTGTACTTGATTGAAGCCTTTAATGTGCAGAAAGGTGTTTCGTGCCTTTTTTCTTCTCTACATGTCAAACGCTGTCTTGCTAGTGTCTTGGGTATTGGGTATTGTGTTTTAGTCCTCTCTCACAAGCCTACCCAGATTCAAACTGTAAAAATTAAACATGGTTGTAAATTATTCTAATGGTTCCGACTGGATTGACAGCTGCTCTCACAGGACGAGGTGCTCCAACCATCAGTTCCAACAGAACAAACCTGCTGAGTCCTCACAGACGCTGCCTGTAGGAGCTAGCAGCGAGTGCCGACAGCAGTTGCAGTGGAAGAGTGTGTGAACAGATGATTGAGCCAGCCTGAACACACACACACACACACACCGCAGTCACTCAGTTGTCATGGGTACCCAGCTGATTAAAATAACGACTGTTCTTTGTTCAAACATCTGTACCACTCTTACACTTCTTCTCTCATTTATTTTTATACCTTTTAACGCATCTTAATGCTTATTTCCCATCCCCCTCCATCACAACATGCATCCATCCACTGTACTTAGCCTCCACCCATCATTAGCAGGTCTCACACACATAATCTATTGTTCGCACCTTTTTCTTCCTCCCTTATTCTTTTTCTTGCTAAATGAAATCTGCCCACTGAGAGTTCGGCTTCTGTCCTCACTCCTTGTTTTGTAAGTTTTTCATCCCTCCATCACTACTCTTTTCCTTTGCAAATTTACCTTGCTTATTGAGCTGGACTCACCTGTTTCTAAACACATACACACACAAGCGACATACACACATTTAAACACAGAAATAGACACAAGACAAAAGCAAGGCACACACTCACACACAAAGAGCACACAAAGAGCACACACAGAGCACACACAGTGCCAATCCACTTAACCAAACCACTCTCCTCCTGAAAACGGCTGATTTGAGCCCCCGCAGCCCCTAATCATCCAATCAGGGACAGAGCAATCTCCTCCCCACTGGGCCTATCAGAGCCCTTCGTTCAGGTTCCACTGCTCCTGCAGAGATGGCAAGACGGAGTCGTGTTCAGAGCGTCCTGCCACTCATTCTGGGCACGTTCAGAGGGGCTTTCCCTTGCTAGGACTTTGCAGTTCATTTATATAGTTCTCTGCGGTGCACCGGACTGCTGTGAAAAGCGCACATTGTCGGTGTCCAGGCAAGATCACACATCTCCAATTTTGCTCCAATTTTTTGTATGCAACTGACAGCCCCCAAAATGCATCACATATATGTATTTAATTACCTGTAGCATTTAAATATTCACTGAAAGTTTCCATATTTTCATAGATCATTTTAATGCATAGATAGATAGACAGATAGATAGATAGCATCACCGTCCCTGATTTTAAGACATATCTAAGTTTGAACTGAACAAAGTTTGGCCTGAATATGTAGTTATTCAGGGCAAAGTAAGTATAAATCACCTTGCAGAAATAAAGAGGATGGAAATTAAACTTTGTTAACAATTTTGGGTTGTTAAATGTATTACATGCTGGGTCATGGCTAAAGCCAGTCTTTTGTGCTCTGATTGGCTTAATGAGCTTTTGAAGTAGGAAATTACCCCTTCAATGAGATCGTGTGATTTCTGAGAGTGTGGAGAGAAAGGCTTAATCAAATATAATCAGAATGGAATAATTAAGACCTTTATCTGTAGCATAAAGTTACAATATAATATGCTTTTTAATAAGAAATGCCCCCAATTACAGGGCTACTGATGTATGGTGGTAAGATTATGCTTGATACGTTATTCAAGCATATAAATGGAATGTCTTTCGTGTGTGCATTTTGCATTTGTGATATCTTATATCTTCTGTTTCTGTTTGCCTTTATGCTATCCATTAAAGAGGTATCACACTCTTTGAAGAGCAGTATTGTACGGCCAATTCAATTTCAAGATCTATTCAACCGACTGCATAGATGCAGTATGATGGGCTTCAGTAGCTACCAGTGATTATGCCTGTGTGAAAAACACAGATATCATGGAGAGACTGAGGGTGATGAGAGTCAGATGAATAGACAGATAGACGTGGTCCAAGCCAGACAGAGGGAGATGGAGCTTTGCTTTCGACAGAACAGAAGCAAAGTACATCGTGCGGGTGGCGGAGGGTTGTTGTCAAGGTGATAGCAACCACAAAATGTCTCCTTTGTATGGGCTGATATTGCCATCTGTTCATTTCAGTGTCATGAAAACAGCCTCTGACACGCTTCATGTGAAAGGGGGTAAAGAAAACGAGTACAGGCTTTTAGAGAAAAACGGGGATGAGAAGGAGGGCAGGTGGAATTAGCTTTATATCCGTCTCTCTGACAGTGAAAAGGGACATAATTAGAGAAAAGCAATCTCCCTTCCATATCTCTCTCTGTCTTTCTCTACCTGTACTCTCACTCAACCCCCATCTCAATCACTCCCTCTCTCTGCCCATCTCTGATTTTCTCCTTTTCATGCGCCATAATGGCACATTGAGAAACCTCCATCCACCCTCATCCTCGTCCTCCTCCTCTCTTCCATTATCCCCCTTTTTGTCCTCTACTCTTTCCTCCTCCTCCTCCTCCTCCTCCTCCACCTCCTTCCTGCCTGCCTGCCCCGTCTCTCACTTTCCACCTCTCTCTATCTCATTACTCCGACGGGGCCACCATGCTGTGATCTTGGCCATCGGTAATGGCTCATGGCCTCAGCGGATGGGAGATTGCAAATGTAGCACAGATGAAATATTAGGTGGTGACTTGGATTGTGTAAATCAATGGCTTATGAAGGCTGACTGGGCTCCTTCATTCCCTTCGCACTTGCACATCAGAGGCTTGGCCTGTTCTTCCTATTATCTCTCGCTCCATAGGTGACCCTCACTTTCTTTTTGTTGGTAAATCACCCCTTCTCTGTTCTTTCCCTATCTCGGTTTGTCATTAACATCCCACTATTTTCTCTCTTGTTCGATTTATAAATACACCCCCTCTTCCTCTTCTGCTTCCCCCTCAGTCTGTTTCTTTCCCCATTGATGGGATTTGATAATGAGGGCCATGACTTGGTCCTCATTTTTAGCCCCTTTCCTCTCTTCCTCCTCCTCCTCCTCCTCTTATCTGCCTCTCTGTGCAGCAAAAGGTAGATAATGGGGATCAGAGAGTGTGTGTCTCTCTTCCATTAAAGCCTCTGCAGGTTCATAAACCAAATCACAAATCAAACAAAAGTGCAGAGCTGGAGCAGAAATGGCAGCCAAGTCTCCAAACAGGGTTTAGTAATGTCTCAATGAAATTAGCGAGGGAACCATCAAAATGGCATTTTAAAAATAACTATAAGGGGTTTGCAAATGACTATAATGTGCCTGTTGGAGTTCCAACAGTAATTTGCACAGGTTGTACATCGCAGACCTAATAACCATGCATGGGAGCAAGAGTCAGCAAACAAAAGCACATGAAGTCTGCACACATCCCATTGCATATATGGATGCAGTCATGATTGCAGCTTACCAGCAGTTCGTAATGCTGTCACACCCTTTTCACTCGTTGGACCCTTCCTGATAATGCGCATTAATTGCACCACAGTATTATTCTGTATGTTATTTTCAGCAAAGGGTCAGTTCATCCCAAAATTAAAAATACATGTTTATCCTTTTACCTGTACGACTATTAATCAATCTAGATTGTTTTGATGTGAGTTTCCGAAATGTCTGGCGTCCCTCTAATAGAATATACCTAGATGGCACTCACTTTGTGGCGCTCAATGCGCCAAAATAAACGTTTGAAAAACTCAACAGTCATGTCTATTTTTGGAAATCATGACCCGGTTACTCAAGGTAATCCACAGACCTTGTGTCGGTTTCATGTAGGAACTATTTTCTTTCTACTGAACTACACCTGCCAACTGTATCAAAACACTTAAGGATGCGTGCATCTACTACTAGCTTACCTAGCACCACTGATCTAACTGACGTTACACCTTAGCCGAGGAGGATGCCATCAACGTTTACATCTAGAGCTGTCATGAGCATGAGCCTCTTGTCCATGACTGGATGCACACTACCTTTAGCATGCTGTAACGTTAGTTAGATCAGTGGTGCTAGATAAGCGAGCAGTAGATGCACGCCTCCTTAAGCGTGTTGATATAGTTGGTGGGTGTAGTTCGGTGGAAAGAAAATAGTTCCTGCATGAAACTGCCCACAACAAGGTCTATGGATTATTGTGAGCAACCGGGTCATGATTTTTAAAAAGAGACATTGCTGTTGTTTTTCAGATGTATTTTTTGGTGCTTTGAGCACCACAAGCAAGTGCCACCTAGTTTCATTATATTAGAAGGAAGGCAGAAATCTCTCTATGGCTGATATCGCCCACACTTGGCAACTCACACCAAAACAATCTAGTTTGATAAACAACACTACATGTACAAGAAAAATTATGTATTTTTTATTGGGGGTAAACTGTCCTTTTATCTCTTGTCTGTCCCTGTGTTTTTAATTCAATCCAAAAACATCCTGCAAGAAGAGTTCATTCAGACGCTACATTCTCTAACCTCAAGCCATTACCCATTACTCCTTCCTTGCATATGGTTGGCCACTTCCGTTGTACCCTCTTCAGGTGCTGCAGGGATACATGGAAGATAAAATATGGTAGCTCTCTACTAAAAACAATAATTTAGCAATTAGTTTGGATGCTATTAGCCACTCAAGATTAAATTGGAGAAAAAAAACTGGTTAATTAACAATGAAAGAATTAATAATTTCTAATTTTGTCTGTCTTTGTTCTGCTTGTCTGTGGAAACCATGCACCCATGGTTAATTACATAGTGGTCTGTGCTTTGCATAATAAAGTAATTGTGGAAATACATACAGTAAATTGTCCTCATCATCAGAGTCTCTGTTTGTCCATTCTTTATTGCAGATACATGTTCAGAAACAGAATTAGAGGTTTAAACAAATTAAGAGCTCACAGTATACAGTAATTTAAATGACTTTTTGCTGCAAGTACAGCACGTTTTAGGCAGGTGCCCTCAACAGAGCTGGTGAGCTGATAACTCAAGATTTGTCATCATGCAGGAGACAAAGGAGAAGACGTCAATATGAAAAGTGTCAGTTTTCAGCTGTTTTGTTGCTCCTGCCAAACATACTGTAGTTGTCACTGTGATAAGGAGATTTGTTTCACTTCTACAAGAGCCTCAGTTTTGTTTACCTGAGATATTACAGGAGCGCTAAAGTGAAGTGATAACAAACTGTTAAAATCAACTTCAACACCTTTCACAGCTTGCTCACAATTAGGGCTTGACACCGGTAAAACACAGGTACTTATTAAATCAGGGAATTGTAAAAAATGCAGTTACAAATTAGCTAATTGATTGTAGTTTGATTAATTTGATGAACTGTGTGTGTGTGTGTGTGTGTGTGTGTGTGTGTGTGTGTGTGTGTGTGTGTGTGTGTGTGTGTGTGTGTGAGGGTGTGTGTGTGTGTGTGTGTGTGCGTGTGTGTGTGTGTGTGTGTCGTTGGGTGGGTGGATGAGTGTGATTACAGATTAATTGTACCTGAACTATTTGTTAACTGGTTTAACTTTATAAAGACATTTCACACACACATACACACACACACACACACACACACACACACATACACACCATCAAAATGTCTCCATTTCATTTTTTTTCAGAATAACAATCAATATGTTCTTATCCCAAAGTACTGTGGTATGTCACAATGAAATGTCATTGGGCAAAAATAACTTTGTAGCGTTTTCAAATGTCACCATATATTAGTATTGTTCTGTTTTTTGAATCAGTCAAAATAGCCTCAATGCTTTGTGTAGCTAATCAGCCAACGGTTCCCCATCTTTGTGTAAAGTGTTGCACTTTAGGCAATTCACAAAATTCCAGGCACATGTAATTATTGATTGCCTGGAAATGTCAAGAAAAGGCTATTATGATTGCATCCGATGCTTCAGCAAAACACAAAGACCCTGTAGCTGAGGGGAAAACTCCAAAATGCTGATGGCTGAATTGCTTTTTTTAAGTTTAATTTTCTGGATATGTCAATTTCTTCAATTAAAGTGAAAATATTTAAGAGGAAGTTTTGTGTCCATTGTTATTGAGGTGAGGGCGATAAAACGGCCTCATTCCTGTATGAAGAGTTTGTGACTTGAAACTTTCAGTAGCTTAGATGAATATAATTGTTTCTGGCTTGATGACTGTGTAGTTATAATTATATCTGGTGAGGATTTGAAAAGGTTTAATCTTTATGTTTGACATAATGTTCCCACCTAATAGGTGGGAACATTATGTCAAACACAAAGATGTATTTATAGCTCTCAGTTTTGTGAAAACCACTACAGACCTCTCCAAGAGCCTTACATCAAGAAAATGCATCCTCACAGCTCTTTGTGTTGGTTGGATAGTGTCTTTGTTCCCACATGAGACTCTAGATGAAGCAAAGACATTATTTTAGCCATGTTTCTTGTTGATGATCCGTGAAGCTCCCCTCAGGACACCTTTTGTACGATTTGGCTTCTGGGTACCTCGAGAACTGTATAACTTTTGAGCTACATATTATTACATACATATCTGCTCTCAACATGATCTCATCCCTACTTGTTACATTTTGACTCTTAGGCAGAAGCCCCCGGTGTCACTATAATGATGCCGGGAGCAACATTTTATGTTGTATCTTGACACAGAAGCTGTCAGTAATATGAGGGGGTCGGTGGTTAGGTTTAGGCAACAACTACTTGGTAAGGATTAGGAAAAGAATGAAGTCACGTGACTAATGACTGCCATAACAAAATAAGTCAACGGTGACTTTTAGTCTTAATTTGAAAGGGAAAACAAACACCGGTGTCCTGGGTCAAAGTCCTGTGCTTGTTAGACCCATCCATCTGTCCTAAGTTGACTTTCAAGCTCTTTATACTACACCCATTTCTCTGAATGTCTAATAGGCTGTTGATGTGAATTGGTGTAAGGAGTTGGTTGGAAGCCAAGTGCATCTCATACATACACTAAAGGTTGCCCCCAGTGTCATTATTGAGATGCCAGGGACACTGCCCAGCCAGCATATTGTGATGCCCTCAGAGTGAGATCAGACTGCTACATATTGGCCATACACAACAACCAGAGCAGGGGACAGCAAAGGGTCACACACTGAAGGTGGTGCTGTGAACTAACAGCTAACACCCTAGCCAGCTGGAAATGCTTGCGCTAATCAGTCACAAGAACTTCTTATTCCACTGTACTGCACCCCTGGCATTTTGTTTTCAAGTTTGGACATCATTTAATCAATAACAAGTTATTAAAAAGGGGAAAGCTCTCTGAGCTAGCTAGCTCGCTACCAGTAGCATGCTCATTAGCGTAGTCAATAATGGGATAATAAGTTCACACAGCTCATTCAACAAACATATTTGTACCATTGACTCTGTCTCCTATCTTTCCACAAGCCATTTGTCTTTTGTGGAGCAGTTTATTCAGAGAATGGTTAAATAAAAGTGGATGTAAAAAAGCTACAGTAGCATCATCTATTTTGGACTCTTTTTATGCCATCACAGCAATTCCATTTAATGAACTGATTTCGCCTCAAAATGTTGCCTTTTAAAATTCAGGTGTGACTGTGCCTTAAAGCTGATTCTGAAGTGCATTCTATGCATTTGCATGTAAATTAAATTCAGGCAAAAGTTCAGGAGAGGAAGATTTTCTCTCACATTCTACCATCTGTCACCTGTGGGTGAAGTGCTGCTATTTCGTCCGACTCTAATCGTTTCCGTCACTTCTGCTTTTCCAAATCCCCTACATTCACTAATTCTGACATCACCATGTCTAACCAATGATCTTTATGCCTGCATTTCTCAAGGCAATTTGCCTTGGGTGCTGTTGTTTAAAAACTACTACAAGCTTGTAATTCTGTCTTTCAGGCCTACAGAACTATTGTGTAACACACCACCTCACCATCACCACAATGTTCTAATGAATCTTTCAGGATGTGCAACTGGGAGGTTCCATCTCCCTCCTGCTGGCTTTATTCCACCACCAAGACCTATCACCTATCTTTGTGGGCATATGCTTAATGAGAACACCACCGTCTTTCTCTGTTGTTAACCTCAATAAATACTGTTAAACACTTTCAACTGATCTCTTATTCACTTGAGTGACTCCTCAACCA
Organism: Cephalopholis sonnerati; assembly: GCA_019142605.1. Lineage (NCBI taxonomy): Eukaryota > Metazoa > Chordata > Actinopteri > Perciformes > Serranidae > Cephalopholis > Cephalopholis sonnerati. Next base: position 13,695,441 of record JAGQAX010000012.1, on the reverse strand, counting down.
TCATGTTCCCATTCCTAAATTATAAAATACAGCAGCTTGGTCAGTGGCCCTGCACTTTAATCTATGATGCTTTAGGTACCTCTCAAGCGTCTCTTTCGGATGCTGAGAGACGATGTGTCAATTTTGGCTTGTTAAGCTACATGCTACAGTGTCATTTTAAATGCTGCTCTCAAATGGGGCCATGTTAACCATGCTCACGAGAAGAGTCCACATGAACGCACCCTACTGTGGTATTAATTACCTCATGAGCAGACATTTTCTGAGAGCTCCGAGTTCACAAGTTCTTGTTCACAACTTCCCACGTCATAAACACAAGCTCAGGAGTTCTACTTGAACACCTCCGTGTTCACAGGAAACATGGGTTTTGGCAGCCACTTCTTTAGGTTTAGGTCAGCAGTTTGTATGTTGTAATGTGGTCAGATGCTGAACAAATCAAATCAAATTTGGGTATAAAGCATGTTTAAAAACAACCAGAGTGACATGCTGCTGTGCAGCCATATCTCCTTTCATACTATTTGATTACATTGTATGTCAAGCTATTGAAAAATCCCAATAAAAAGATTCCTAAGTCCTCAGCTTAGATTTAAATGTGTCTACAACGGGGAAGCACGTTACTTCACTTCCCAAAGTTAATATGTCATGTGACATGTATAGGATGTTATCTACAATACCTAGTTCAAAAACAAGGGACACAAACAGCTGTCTCCTGGGTGAAAGTCCTGTGTTTGTTTGACCCATTCACCACAACTTCCACCTGCACTACGCGGACATTGTCGTTCTTTATACTATGTTATTGCTGCGGGTGGGTTTACATTCATGTTAGGTGAAAGCCTGGTGTGTCTCTTACAGACACTGTAACGGTGCCTTGTCTGTCAGTATCACATGCCAAGGAGCACTGACCAAGCTGCCATATTTGACGCCCTGAGAATAAGATTGGGTTTCCTCAACTTGACATGACAGTCTGTGTCACAATGTTGTATGTGTAATTCACTTTATCTTGCTGTGAGGCAACATGTTTATGACTAAAATATCATCAATGTAATTATTGTAGCACCACTGTATTACACTGGGGCTTTGAGTTGAGACCAATACATTTATACATACAGATCATCATTTAAGTGTTAGTGATCACAGACAGATGTAGCCCTTTTATTAGACACAGTTTTGTATGCTTATTGCACTGTTGCAGTGCCGTTATGATCTCAGGAGGATGCACCATCTGAGGCTCCTTCACACTGACGAAAGGAGTGTTGTACCTTTGTTTTCAGGGGAAATTGAATTCATATTCATTAATCTGTTGAAAGGTATGATCAAAAATCCATCAAGTTTTAAAGCAATAAGTGTTCCACACACACCTTATCTCTCCCACCCTCCCATTTTGTCTGTCTCCATCATTTTCTGTCCCCCTCTCTCCATCTTTCTCTTCCTCTTTGTCTATCATTCTCTCTCTCCCTCTCTCCTCCCTCTCTTCCTGTCCCCAGTGTTCATTGCCACATTGAGTTTTCACAGGAATTTGAGCATGAATTAATAATTAGCAACAGCTGCTGTTCTTGTGTGCGTGTGTTCATGTGTGTGTTTATGTGAGCGAGTTTGTGTGTGTCTGGTGGATGCTAACTATTCTCACGGGCTCACTGTCACCTCAATCACAGTTTCACACACTAAGCAGCCTGCCAAAAGCATCCACACACACACACACACACACACACACACACACACACACACACACATAGTGCACACGTGTGTACACATGCAAACTTTTGCATCCAAATTCATATGCACACCCACACGTGAATGCACACGACACTGGCATTTATCATTCACCGCGCACACACACAAACTCTGTCTATGTATATTTTCCTGCCTCCTTGGCCCTCTTCCTTTTTGTCCTTTTCGTCTCTTCCCTTGTTCTTTCTTTCTCTGTCTTTGTCCTCATTTGCTCAGCTGTTAGCTATGAATTATGTATTATATCCTTATGGAGTGAGAAAAGTTAGCTTGGGGCTATCATTCCCCACTTAACGATCATTAGTTGTGTCTTTGCTCCAATTAGAGCTTGATGGCAAATCAGGTCCTTTTTGCAGCCATCCAACTCCTGCATAATGCAGCTCATTGCACCTGTTACTGTCGCAGATCTGGTTGACAGTCTAGGTCTACTAAAAAGTGTAAAACTGTGTAGAGTTGAATTGGTACGACTTGTCATACTAGGATTACACTTGTGTTTAGTTTCTGTGGCCCAGACCAAGGAAACAAAAAAACACCTGCAGGTAAAGGTGAGGTTGCCATGAGCATGCTTTTATATATGTAGTTGATAACCTATGATGAAAGAAGGAAGGAGAGCAATAAAACAATTCCTCTTAGATCTTGTCATGCACACACACGGGCAGTCAACTAACTTTATGTTTCTGTTACCTATCCTTTATTATCAGTTCGTCTGCTTTTGTTCAGCAAGTTATGCTTTTCAGCAGTGAATGCTTTATCTTCTATGGCAGTCGTGCGCAAACAGAAATCAGCAGAGACCACAACTTGACATCATTAGTCATGAGTAATAACAGAATAAAGGAACCACAATGTGATCAATAGACAAATAAGGTGAATTTGATCAGTTCTGTTCAGGTTTTAGCCAAATTAGCAACATGGCTTTAGGGATGGCAATGTCATTTGGTCCATCACTTTGGTCCAGACTGAAGTATCTTGACAACTACTTGATTAATTGCCATTAAATGTGGTATAGACATTCATGGTGCCAAGCAGATGAAGCCAGCTTCTGTTGGTGATCCCCTGTCTTTTGGCTCTAGCACCATCATGAGAACGACTTTGTGGTCTTGAGTGAAATAGCTCAACAATGGTTGGAGAGATTGCTGTGAAATTTGGTACATATACCTATGGTACCCTGGAAGATTATTCCAAAGACTTTGGTGACCATCTCACTATTTATGTAGCACTTTTATTGGTCAACATTTTTAATTTGTCTACTACTTTGATGGTGACCCAATAGCCATAACACTAACCATCTTTCCATTATCCTCAACTATTCTTTGTGTTTAGTGCTAAACTGAGAGGGTGATCATTACTTGCTAAACATTAACATGTTAGGATTGTCACTATGAGCACCATAGCATCTTGACCTTAGTAATTAGCTCGGAGCACCACTGTGCCTAAGTACATCCTCGCAGAGCCATTAGCATGGCTGCAGACACTTATGCTGTGTCTCAAATCGGATACTTCCGTTAGTACACTTACATTGGTATTACCCTGCATACAATATGTATGTACTTGTGTCATGCATAAATTCTCACAGGGTAGTGTTGTCTTAGGTCAAACACAACTGTTTCTCGTATCGTCTCATATTTACTTATTGTATTAAAAATGAACATGTCTCCATGGCATGTTTCTTTATCTATAAATGTGCGTGGCTGATACTGGCGAGCTCTACAGGCTGATCTACCAAGGTAAATATAAAATATTTACAACTTGTCAAGCCTTTACAAATCTAATATTAAAAACTCTTTAAAGTGAAGAAAAGAATTTAAGATGCGTAAACACTAAAGGTAACTTAAGCCCATAGATCATACAGCTCATGCCACAACACATGTAACATCAACGCCTGATGATAAAATGTGCCACTGTAATCTAGCTATCCAGCCACCATTAGCATCTGCATTATCACGTGCGGGGCCAAATTATTGGTGATCCAAGTAGTGTTTTTTCATTTAATCCAAAAACAAAAATAGTAGTACTGATGTTATATCCAACAACAGTATAATGGTCATGAAAAATAAATAGGCTATATTTGTACAATGTTTTGGGGCTCACCGTGACCAACATTTCATAAGTTTGAAATGTGCTTGTTGTCCAGCCAATAGACTGAATATAAAGATGGACCTGACAGCTTCCTAAAAGTGAAGCCAACATGTCTCGAATGCCCCCTGGTGGCTGGCTGCAGTATAAGTGCCCACTCCATGTTAGTGAATGGGACATGGGCCAAACTAAAAGCTCAGAGTACACATCAAACGTTTTTTTCCCAAAGGTGGTTTCTGTCGTTTAAGGTAGTTTTTATCGTGCTGTTGTAAGTTGAAGTTCAACTGTGTGAGCCAGTCGGTAGACTCACTTTCAGTGGTGCTGCTGGCCATTGGTAGGACAGGTGTATGGGCGGGAAACTTGATACCGTGGAGATTGCTACGGTGCAGACTCTGGCTCCAAATGATGTCATCAGAGCTTTGTTTTACCTTCACTTCTGTGCAGTGGGGGTAAGTGGAGACGCATCGTCCATCTTTATATATAGTCTATGGTCCTGCCCTTTCCACTGAGTAGGCAGCATGGTGACCACCGAGGTTGAGAAGGGTTTAATGTTCCACACTCAGCTTTTTGACCGTTATGAATGCACCATGCACCGCTCCTCTGTGTGAGTGCACTTATGCACTCAAAATAGCAAGTATAAGTACAGAAGTATCCGATTTGAACATTAGTATTGATAATTAATACATGTGTCACATATCCATCATCCTGTGGTTGTTCCATTTTGTTTAATTTAAAGGAGGCTGAGAGCAATCTGTCTAAATGAAATGTTGGATCAAGACAGTAATCTCTGATCAGTGGTGGACATACGTGACCAGTGTTGTTCTCTCACACTTTATCAGTACAAGTTCAAACCAACCAAACTGGGGTTAGAAATCTATGACACCCAACACAACTATGATTCTATGTTGTAGCATGCAGGGAGGGTTCCTGCTGCAACAGACAACTGATCCCTCTACAGAGAGTGACTACTGGAGTATGTGAATAAATCTCCAAAGAAATATATGCTCTTTTCAACACAGATTTACATTGTATGAGATTAAGATTGACCTGCCTTGCATAAGAACATTTCTTGATGACACATAGCAGTTGACTGTATCTAGCTAGCTGCTGCCAGATCAATTTGTAACCTTTCAGTTACAACTTGGTTTCTCAAACCATTATTCCCTGAGACAACAGAGAAAACAACAAGTTGTTCCCTTTAAACCTTTACAACCCGGTACTTTATTTTGAGTAGTTTTTTAGAGTACAACATGCCTCCTCTCCTCTCCTCTCCCAGAATCCTTTCTCCTTCACCAGACAGCTTTTTTGCCAGGACCGGATTTTATTTTGCTGACTTCAAGGCAATTTGTGGGATAAATGTCATCCTTTCCATTATGCTAACACTGCCGCCCTTCTCGCCTTACCCTGCATAAACACACACATACACACACTCACTCGCAAACACATTCAGACACTGAGTTTGTGTGAGCCTGTTCCCTGTTAGCACCCTAGCCAGATGTACAGTGGGTGTCATTGCAGTGCCATGGTAACAAGCTATAAACCGAGACTCATGTCTTGCCTGAACTAGTAAAATGGTACAGTATAGAGCCCTTCTGTTCTTTGTTGGTCAGACAGCAGCAGTTGCAGCCTATTCTTTTTCAAACATCAGTGCTGTAATTTACCATGATATCAGATCCAACACTTTGGGTGCACTGTTGCAACCATCTTATATTGCTTACTTCTGCTGGATTGTTTCATGCAGTAGAAGATACACAATCACACCCTTCTATAGTTAGATACAAATGGCATCCCGGCATTCTATATTTGGTATACAATGCACTGTATTTGCTATAAACTGTACTTTATCATCAAGCCTTTCTCTGTGTGTCCACCCCTGTCCTCACTTTGGCTTACGGGCTTAGTGGCTCAGCTCATTTCACACCCAACTTCGCACTCCTCCCTCCTATGTACCTTCTCCGCTGTCCTCTAAGTACCCATAAGGCAGAGGGAATGGCGGACGATAGAAAGGTGAAACAAGATGTAGCATTACAAGACAGAATTTAATGGAGAGATTGTCAAAGTAGTGAGGGATAAAAGAGCAACAAAGAAATGGAAAGACATTTTTAAAGAAGAAAAGTGAGATTACAGAGGGTGACAAGATGCTCTGATTATAACAGGACACGCTCACAGTGATGGAGAGGAGAGAAAGAAATGGAGAAATGGATGGGTGGAGGGAGAAAAAAAGGGAACAAAGATAATGATACAGGGAGAGGAAGAGGAGGAGGTGAAGGTTGAAAGAGATGAAAACAGTTTGAAAGGTCACAGTGAGGCTAGTAACTATTCTCTCCAAAGACAAATAGGAACAAACCTTCTTCAAAGAAAAAGACCCGACACTAAAATAACACACAGCCTTTTTTTTCTTCTTTGACAAAGCTTAGGTTTCCATCAGGCTTTAAGTGTGTTATTATATCTCTTTGCAAGGAAACTAAAGAACATCTTGTTTATCTCTTATCTTTTCACTTGTCTTTTATTTATCTGCTTCCTAATACCCTTCTTCTCTTCCCCCCCACATCTGATTCCTTTCTTCTTTCTGAGGATTTATTTAACCAGGGATGAACAGATTGTTATATAAGCATGACACACAAAAAGGAAATTCACCTCTGAGAGGGGACGGCCGAAAGAATAATATTTAAAAAGTTATAAACTCAGATTAACTGGGCAGAAAGAGTTTAGCATGAAGATAAAAGGGCAGCGAACAGGGAGTTGGAGAAAACAAATAAAGTGAGGGAGCTGTAATAAAGACAGAAGACGAGGGAATAAGGGAGATTTAAAAAAAAAAATTACCAGTTTGCATCCAAAAAAAATTATTCTGTTTTTCTTAGAAGCATGCACGGGTTATATGATCATCCCCGTGTGTGCATGTGTGTGCAATACTCTTGTAACACCCTGACACACAAACACACATATATAGAAGTGATCCTGGGGGCAGACAGGCTTTCACACTCTTTTATAGTCAAACTCGTGTTAGCTAACTTGAAAAACCACGATTTTAATTTCACTTTAAGAAGATGAATTATTATAAGAAAAATACTAAGGGAATAGTTTGACATTTGGGAAATACACTTATTCAGTTTCTCGCTGTGAATCAGATGATGAGACTGATACCATTTTCATGTCTTTGCAGTAAATATGAAGCTACAACCAAGAGGCACCACAGGTTGCAAAAGGATTCTATGTTAGTCGATGACAAAATGGCCCTACTTCCATTTTGATTTATTACTTAAGCAACTATTTTCCCAATGAGTTTACGCGTCTATGATTCTTAGTCAAATCCACCACTCACTCCTCTACAGCTCCATCCTTTCGTCCAAATCAAGACCCCTGGAACCGTGCCTGGCTTTGAAGTCACTTTTACATAGTGGCCAAATATGGAATTACCACTTCTGAGTCCATTGCATAACGCCATTGGGCACAAAAAGACCTTATCCCATAGACTAAAATTGTGAAAAAGACATCAGTAAATCAGTGAATAGCTTTTTCTTGAGTGTCACAACCCCCGCACTTCATTATAGGGATCTGATCAATTCAGTCCTATAACATTTCTAAGGCCCAAAAGAACCATACAATTAAAGGGGAACTGTTATGCGTTTCCTCTTTTCTGTTACAATGTGAGATACTCGTGTTAAACGATGCCAAAGCGTCAAATAATGAGGTTTATGCATTTGGACGTGAGCCCTGCAGGCTGTTTTGGATGGCTCAGAGTAGTCCCGTTGACGTCAATGCGTGCCAGACTTACTTATATGGGCATGCCCAGGAGTACGTCGCAGAGGTAAGCAGGTAATGACAACAACAAGCTACGGCTAACGGCTAACGTTACTTACCATTCAGAGACGTCTTGAAGTAACCTCTGTACTTGAGAAACTTCAAGCTGTCCAGTCTCTACCTCCGGATCAGATTCGGGATCCAACACATACGGCTGTATTTCAAAAGTTGACATTTTCAAAAGTGAAATTCTCTCAACTTCCGCACCGGCAAAATAAGAAGATGGGGCTCGGCAGCACTCGGCAGCCCTTCGGAAGTCCTCGGGAGTGTGACCAATCACAGTGGAGTGTGCTCAGGGCCGGGGGGTGGAGTAAATAACACAGACCGTTTTCGTGGGATGCGGGAAATACAAGGAAGCAATGCAGCGAGAGACACAGCGTCCCAAAGATCTACAAAGCTTTCGGTGCGGGTAATCATGTGTAGCTGCTCTATAGGAGTCCAATAATCAAATACAAAGGCCCGAAAATGAGTATAATAGGTCCTCTTTAAATAATTTTTATCCCCATTCAAGTTAGCAAAAGGCTAAACCAGAGGTTAGCTGCTTGGCTGGCAGAAGTTAGCCACTCGGCCTCCACAAGTCTCAAGCACGCTTGCTACGTGGGCCTCTTGATGCATAATACTGCAGAAAACAAGCTTTGTTTCAACTTGTATAAACATTTTGCTGTTTTTCGGGGGATTATGGGGAGGACAAAAAAAGCTACCTGTTTCCCCCTGTGTCAAGTCTTTATGTTAAGCTAAGCTGACCAGTTGCTGGCTCAAGCTACATATTGAGCTTTCAATCTTCTCATCTAAGTCAGTTAAAAAAAAAAAAAAGCCAATACTGTATGCAGTATAGTTCCTAAAATGCCACCCGACTCCTTTGAAAAGCATCACAGTTCTCTCTGTAAAGACGCTGTCCATATGTTTCCTTACTTACAAAAATGTGTTCCAACGTTTTTTCTTTACAAAGTCAAACACTGGAACATAAAATATGTAGAGCTACAGATGTCCTGCAAGATTCTGGATGATAAAATAATTTAAAATTGACGTTTAAATAATGTGTACCACCATCCAGTAAAAGTTGAAGGGAAAATGTCAATTCAATTTGCTTTACAGAAAACATAGTGCCTCTATTTCTTCGAGAAGGTTAAAGGGTCAAACTCCCAGAAACACTATTGATCCGATGCAGAATTAACATTCATGCTGACATCTTTAAAATGCAGTGCCTGTCAGTGAAGTGTACGCCACAAGGCTGAAGGCTGAAACGCGGGCACATGGGCATAGAATTACAATAGATGAATAGGACATTATCTGCTTTGATGATCATCATCTTCTTACTCCATTTCTTGGGAGTTAGTTCAATATGAATAGATGTTCTCTCCTTCCTTCTTTCTTCCTTTCTTCCCTTCTCTGCTTGCTTACTTTTTTTTCATTACTGCACTTTTGGGTGTGATTTAAGGAAAATGACCCTGAGCCGTAATGAAAGGAAAGGTGGAGGGGTGGTTGCATGTGTGTCAGTAGCAATCACATGTGAATGCCAAAAAAAATCCATTCTCTTTCCCATCCTTTCATTTTGTATACAATACAATCTTTCTTTTACACACCATTTCTTCTTCTCGCTCACAATTCTTTTTTTTTTCCCTCACTCTCCCTCTTCTGGTCCTGTGACCTGTTAAGACCATGGCCTGTTGAAAATTCAATTTAAGAGTGCTGTGATGTCTCCATCTGTCCCTGCCCCCACTATTACAGGCTAAAAAGTTCACTGACCAATCCCCTCTCCACACACACACACGCACAAAACAGAAACTGAAGAAGAAGAAAGAGGAGTGTGAAAAAGAAGGGTATGATTTCCTGAGGTTTCAGGAGCGCCACAGTCTCAGGACAATCATATATAATTCATTTTCACGAGGTACATAGTAATATCTCTCACACTGTGGGCGTGTGGCTTCTATTTCGGCAAAGTGAACAGAGGAATGGAATTTTATATGAGGAGACTATGAAAATATTGCTCCTAATAAATAGATCTGTTGGTGTTTTCTAAGCTGGCTGTGGCTTTGTAGGACAGTGTATGAAGCTGAATATACATTACCCCCCAAAAATAGATTCACTTCTTCTCACAGTCAGAACTGAATATTTTCACTTTCTCATCGTCTCTTTGAATCCTTTCTCTCCCTTTTGGTTACTGATTTTTTTCCCTCTTTTTTGTCTCCTTTTTTTCCACCATTTGTGTGTTTTTCTTTTCCCTTTTTTTCCTTCCATTTCTATCTCGATTTCCCTCTGTTCTCTGTCTGTGTGGGTCAGACTTTCTCTCACAGTGGGGGATAGAAAAATAACAACATAATCTCAACTCTGCAATGGCAGACTTGGGATTGATTTACACATTTAATGATGGCATAGCCTGGTGCATGCACACTACACATACGCACACACACACACACACACACACACACACACACACACGACCTTATATATCTTGTTCTGTGGCTGCTTTTCTTGAAAGCATTTGTTTGAGGTGGAGGAAAGGAGAGAGAAGCAAAGAGAACAGTATGTAAGAGAAAGTGTAATAGAAAAAGACAGACTGACATTAAAGCCTAACAGCATCTAAAAAAAATACAAAAATCTGAAATTACATCTCCCCTCTCTAGAATTACTGCTCTATAAAGAATAAGTCTTCTTTGAAACCTGTGACAGAGACTCAGTGGTGGGACTGAAACTTGTCACAGGAAACTCTAGGGGGAGCACTTACCACAAGGCACAGGATCCTACTCATGGGGTGTTCTCAGCCTCGAGAAACAAAGTTAAGTATTTTAAGTTTAAAGTCCTAAAATTTGATTGTAGTGCTAATTCCTCTCTGTTGATGAAAACTGGAAAAAAAAGAAAATGTATTCCTCTTACTAAGGCTGGGAATTATTCAACAGAAATGTCCTCCTTTTTGCACTGACTCTAGATACACACACACACACACACACACACACACACACACACACACACACACACGTTCTCAGAAGTAAATTAGATGAATTCTAAATAAAATGCATGTAAATAACCATTAGAGTTTCTGATGTTTTCAAATGTCAACTGTGCATTTTGTTTTAAAGTTATAGAATCTATACAATTGCATTAATGTCCGTGTATTTGTGAAATTTACATACTTCAAATCTTACAAATAAAAGCAAGATGTATTCGCTAAATTGTGCTACATGTATAAAGTAAGGTTTATTTTGTTCAATAAAATGTTTACTTTCTATTGTCAGTCATCCTCAATATAAAGTGCATGATCTGTAGGAAATATTGTGTTTGGTAGAATCCAGGTACAGAGCCTGCTTTATGCTCGATCTAGTACCAAGCTCCAGGGCTTAAAATTGAAGCCAATATTGCAGTCCTGTGAATGGCCACTTGGGGCTTATTCCAGAAGCAACTCAGTCCCCATAGGCCCCCATGTAAAAAAGGCCAACTGTCCAGCAGCAGAAATAAACATGTTTACGGCCTGGTTCAAATAACAGTTTGGTCTCTATAGCTAATTTCGCCCTTTATGACAACTGCACAAGTGGTGAATTTTTATATAACTCACTCATTTTATTAAAGGTTAAAGTTACGCATAATTAAGTACATGCTACTTTGAGTGTCAGGAAGTCTGCTCCTCCACAGCTACATCCTCTCGTCCAAGTTTAGTCACTTCTGGCTCAAAAAAGCCAAACTCGAGGCTTCAGAACAGGAGTCCATCAACCAATGGGTGACATTACAGTAGCTATGTCCACTATTTTATACAGTCTATATGCAGAATCTCTTGCTTTTTATTTTGGCGCCCATGTTAACAGAATATAACAGCCACACTGCCTTTGTGAGCAGCGCAGCTTGGCTGCAGCTCATCTGGAGATTCTGAGTTTTGTCTATTTTTTCCATGTAATGCATGTGGTTAACAGCAAATATAGATGATGATCTGTTGATAGTCATAACAACATCATAACCAGCAACATTACACCATTCACTACAATTTTACTGTCTACATATTTAGAATATCTCACAGCAATGAAAAAATACAAATATTTGTTTCTGTTTCAAATTAAAATCGTCTCGTGTTCTGTGGGCAGTCAACACAAGGCTTTTATTGTAGCTTTTGCATGAGGCAAATTCAGTGTTGAAACACAGGGACTGGCAACCAGCTGCAGTAGCAACCCTGTCTGTGTGAACACCATATGCATGCGAACTGAAGCAGCTCAACCAGGTAGCTGTCACACACAGGGAGAGATAGGTAGCCTAGGCATTACACATCTGAACTCCCAGCAACACCATGTCACTGTAGTTAAACGCAAAACGTGTAAGATCTCTCTAATCCCTGTTTACATCAAATGTCAGTATAACAACAAAGAACAGCTCAGTCCTCCATGAGATTAATCGTTTGAACCCATGACTGAAACCATGATAAACAGCACTTATACATTGCACATTGTTTGTACAGCAAATGTAGGAACTCACATGGCTCAACCCTCCACCCCACCCCCAAGCGTCATGATGTCTGACCAGAATTCAGCATTCACCCCACTTTAGCTCTGGTTTTGTATCCACCAAAGGCAAGGGAATATGTGGCTTTCACTATGTTTAACAGCTAGTCACGAACATTTTCTGTCTGCTGTTTGGTGTTGGACAGGTGGCGTACATTGGGTTTCTCTTATCTGTCCAAACGGTGTGGCTGAACCAGAAGAGTAAAACCAAAACAACAAGCTAAAAGACACTAAAACACTCTGTGGAGCAGAGATAAACTGCAGAGTTGGGTGATAATATTATTTGCATTTGTCACTGAAGTCAGCTCCTTTCACTTTACAAACAGTTATTTGATCCATATTAATATAAAATTATGTATTATTGCAGCTTTAATGTTACAACATATTCAGTAACTACATACTGAGGTAAAGAAGCTTGTATGTTTAACTTATGCTTTTCAGGAAAAATATTAGGCACTGGTGCCTGCAGCAGAAGCACACATTCTTGTCAAGAATGCATGACTTGCTTTTTTATTGTACTGATCTCCAGCAATGCTCATCTATACTTGAAAGGAAGTGTCGCATTTGCATACAGGAAGCACACAATGAACGACTCTTTGCAACTGTTGCCATTACTAAAACAGCTTAAGAGTTTGCACACTTACAGTAGGTGGATAGCTAGAAGTGCAGATACATAATATTCTCTAGCTTAGGGGCATCAACACATTGCATTCTGTGTAAAATTCTTTGAACTGCTCGGGGATTAATCCAAAGCAAGAGTCTGTGTCAATCTCCACTATTATTCGCGATGACAATGTTAGGATGAATAAAGCAGGCCAAGACATTTCCAATGAGATGGCGTGTTTAACATAACAAAAGGATGTTTTTCCCCTGCATCTTATTCTGTTTTCTGAAAAACCTTGATTTCATTCAGGCAGTCAGTCAGTCTGCTATCATCTCTTCTTTTCATTGCCTTGTTGTGTAAGCCCCCGTAAGCACCCATCTTTTTCTTACCCTTCACAACATTTCTTTCTTTCTTTGTTTTCCTATGTCTTTCTCGTCATATTTCCTCCTCACTTTCAGTTTTCTCATTGGTCTGTGTCTCTCGCTCCTCTCCGAGGATTTGCCCCAGACATAAAATGCTTGTAAATTCAATTATTTATTTATTTGTTTCTTATTTGCATGAGGGCAGAGGGTGTGATAGTGTGTGTGTGTATGTGTGTGTGGGGGCTGGATATGGGAGGTCAAAGTATAAGGATGATGTAGTTATGGGTTTGCAATTAATGAATTTACATACGGTAATGGGGAATGTTTGGCAGGCAGAATGCTGCACCCAGATGGGAACAAGTCTGACCTCTGACAAATGGACTGATCACAGAAGCAGAGAGAGACAGAGAGGGAGAGACTGACCTTAGAGAAAACAGAACGATCTCCCACTTAATTTCACAGACACTCATTTACAGACGTTTTCATAAGAGAGAGAGCGAAGGGAAAGAGATTAAATTGCTTCATGCATTGATAATATCTTATATTTTGTATTAGAGGGAGACAAGACGGAAGCCAAAGAAAGAGAGAGGGAGAGAGATCGACAGACTGACCAATCTCTGGGCGATCTCCTTAATTTCACAGACGCTCATTTACAGGCGTTTTCATAGAAGAGAGGGAGATTAAATTGCTTCATGCATTGAAAATGTCATATTTTTTGTAAAAGAGAGAGGAAGGAGATAGAGGGCGTGAACCCGTTGGTCTTTTGGTCTGCAATTCCTCTGAATCCAATTCAGAGTTAGACTGCTTCCCATTCCATCACCCTATTCATCAGCTCAGATCACATTCTTATTGCAATGAAAAGGCAAATACGACCAACCGTATTGATTTCAAGGACCAGGCTGGCGATATTCAACATTTTCCCTATCATCAACAAATCCCATGAGAAGAACAAAACCCACAATGAATTGCATCTACTTAACAATTATTGCCTGTGTAGCCTGATATTGCTTGTTTTTCTTTGACATGTTATTGTTATTCAATTGTTGTAAAAATCACATCAGTGAGCCACAGCATTGCAATGGATGACACATTCCTTCATTACTATGAAGACAGAATTCTACATACAGCTCAGCTTCCAGTTGTCATAAATACTTGTGATAAAAAAGTCCCCCAAAAGTGCACTACAGGACACAGATCTTTTAGGAAATCAATGCGCCCTTTAAAACAAACAACAATGAAAGTACAGATTTTTTAAAGACTTAAATCTTGTCACCTAAGTGAGACACCTGTGAAGCTGCAGACCCCTGTTTGAGACCAACAACAAAACCGGTTGTGTTTTAGAGCGTCATCGCTGTGTTTCCAGTCCCTTTAGCTACCAAACATGGGTGTGTTGTAGCCACTAGTCACTGCATTTCCAGCAGCGTTTTATGCACCAACGTTGATGTTTTGTAGGGACCAGTTGCTGTGTTTCCAGAGGCTTTTTAGGCACCAACGTGGGTGTTTTGTAGCAACCTGTCGCTGTGATTCTAATGGCTTTCTTGGCACCAATAGGGAGTTTTATAGCAACCCATCACTGTGTTTCCAATGGCTTTTTAGGCACCAGTGTGGATGTTTGTAGTGTCCTGTCACTGTTTCCAGCAGCTTTTTAGGCACCAATGTGGGTGTTTTTTTGCAACCCTTCACTGTGTTTCCAGCAGCTTTTTAGGCACCAAACACGGGTGTTTTGTTGCAACCTGTCACTGTGTTTCCAGTGGTTTTTAGACACCAATGGGGGTGTTTTGTAGTGTCCTGTCACTGTTTCCAGCAGCTTTTTAGGCACCAATGTGGGTGTTTTGTGGCAGCCCATCACTGTGTTTCCAGCAGCTTTTTAGGCACCAAACACGGATGTTTTGTTGCAACCAGTCACTCTTTCCAATGGCTTTTTAGGCACCAATGGGGGTGTTTTGAAGTGACCTGTCACTGTTTCCAGTGGATCTTTAGGCACCAGTGTGGGTGTTTTGTAGCAGGCTGTTGCTGTGTTTCTAGCAGCTTTTTAGACACCAAATGTGGTTGTTTTATAGCAACCTGTCGCTGTGTTTCTAATGGCTTTCTAGGCACCAATAGGGAGTTTTGTAGCTCCTGTCACTGTTTCCAGCAGCTTTTTAGGCACCAATGTGGGTGTTTTGTAGCAGCCCGTCACTGTGTTTCCAGCAGCTTTTTAGGCACCAAACACGGATGTTTTGTTGCAAACAGTCATTGTTTCCAATGGCTTTTTAGGCACCAATGGGGGTGTTTTGAAGTGACCTATCACTGTTTCCAGTAGATCTTTAGGCACCAGTGTGGGTGTTTTGTAGCAGGCTGTTGCTGTGTTTCTAGCAGCTTTTTAGACACCAAATGTGGTTGTTTTGTAGTGACCCATCAATGTTTTTTTCAGTGGAAATAGAAAAAGTGGTTGTTTTTTTAATTGAGACATAGCTGCATTTCCTGCCTGGATAGTGGACAAAAGCTGTTTTTTCCTCATTACCAGAGACATCCCTACTTTTCCAGCAGGGACTGTGCAACCCAAACCGAATTATTCTAAGCCAAAACATGACCTTTTCTTAACCATAACCAAGTGGTCTTTGTGCCTAAGCCTAACCACATATTAACCACACTGTTCTGAAAACGTAAAGTTTCAACATACACAAAACTTTACATTTTATACATTACATATACTTTTTGAGAAATGTAACATTTCCAAGGTTTGCTGAAACAAACTTTTTTTTCGGTCAGTTGGATTGCTGTTTTGATATGTATCATCAACCCACACTTCTTTGGCCTCACACAGACATTGAATCCAATTCAAGCCAGCTCTTCCCAGTGGCTTACAATAAAATCCATTTAAATCTAGTCCTGAAGCACTTTTCTACTTGATTGTAGAGTATATTTCTGACAGTAAGTGATATAAAAAAGAAATAAAGATCAGTTTTCAAATTGTATTTTCCCAGTCGTGTTGCAGAAAGCCTTGATGTATTGCAACTCTGTTCTGTGACATCAGTGGTGAATGGTGATACCGCAGCACAGTCACATGATAGAATACACACATGCAAACACACACACACACACACACACACACACACACACACACACACACACACACACACACACACACACACACCTCCCGGTCCCCACAACTAATAGGTTTCAGGAGCTGTCGGAATAATTCTCTGCTTGTTATACACACATAATTAGTTTTCAAAGTAGCTTTCCGTGAATATAGTATCAATTACCTCCTCTCTCTTTGCTATCCTCCTTGGAGACAGGTGGATTCAGTGGGCTCACAATTTCTGACGTGACAGTGTGTTAATTGAGCTATTAGCCAGAGGTGTGTGTGTGTGTGTGTGTGTGTGTGTGTGTGTGTGTGTGTGTGTGTGTGTGTGTGTGTGTGTGTGTGTGTGTGTGTGTTCGTTTGAAAGAGAGAAAGGGAGATGCAAGCTGAAGGTGTGTTCAAGTTCAGTTTGTAGTAGGTGCCAGTGTGTGTATATCATCACAGGGTTTTTTTTTTTATATTTTCCGTCTTTCTTCTCTAATTAGCACCTGCTACCAATCAAACTGATAGGTGTGAAATACAGACGCTCACTTTTTTACTAATGGGAAATAATCAAAATTTGTCTGCTTAATTTGACAGACTTCGTAAGCTGTTGTCTAGCAACGCAATTCCAGTGAAACAGTTGCGACCGTATCACCATGACATTGCGCTAACAGCAACAGTCACTTTGCAAATGATTTCAATTGCGCAGCTATGTGAAATCAGCAAATCTCTTTATTTTTGTTGTCATTTTCAACTTTAACATTAACTTTAACTGTAACTGTAACATTTCCCACCTGACATTTCTGCTGTGCATACTTTATGTACTATGTTGCTTCGTTAAGTAACGGACCTAAGCAATGTACTGCTGTAGACAAGGGTTGCAGCAAGACATATTTTAGCCACCTACAAAAAAATCATTTCTACCTGGATGATTTTCTAAACAATCACTGTGATTCAGTCTTTACATTGTTTTTCTAGGAAAATCCTTTATAGTATATCTTTGAAATATAGAAACCCTCTTGATATTTTTGCTGGAAATTTACAGGCTAAATCTAACATTAATAACAAATTCCTAATTTTCATTAGCTTTTAACAAGTAAAAAAAGGAGCATAAAATAAATAATCTTTTTCTCTCCCTGTATGTTCTGATCTTGCTTTGCTTCACCATCTGCTGTATTCTATGTTTCTTTGTGTTATACACAAATATCGTCCAAATGTTTGGCAGCCTGGCCTAGATGGAGAAACAAAGGCAATGTTCATGGGAATTGTTACTCATGGACATTTATACTTCAGGTTGCCTTTAATGTAAGCAAAATAGAAACTGCAGAAACAGACTGTTTTGTTTTACTTTTTTCCCTCACATTTTCTTTTGCTTTTCTTTTTTTTTTGCATTGTTTTTCTGTTCTCACTGATGGAGGTTTAGTCATTGTTTTACTTACCTTAAATTGTTAAAGTATATGTGCCAATTTTTTTCCCTTTTTTCATGTTCAGTTCTTTGTCCAGAAAACCTCCTCCATACCACTATGTAATAAAGCCAGTAGTCTGGTGCAATGCAGGCCCAGATAAACAGCCAGACCTTAAATTATGAGAGTTCTGTTGGTGTTGCCTTTTGGTTTTTCTAAAGTTAGACTGGGCTCTGAGTTGGCCTTCTCTCAGAAAAAGAAGAAACAATTGAAAGATCTGAAACATGCCAACCATCCTTCAGTAACATTAGCGAAAAGTGTTTCAAAGACATGTGTGGACAAATGTTGAGCACAAAAGTAAAACTGTTCCCTATATGACTCTGAATAACAATTACATTTATGAAAAATAGAGTGCTAAATACTTTGGTTTGAAAGTTAAAAGTAACAGAGTTATTTGTTGGATCTCACAAATTGATCCAAACAGAAAAAAAGTGCAATTGTTACATAAAAAATCTGAAACACATGGCCTTGAATCACTTCTTAATCACTTATTTTAATTACATCATTCCTCTCAGTTACAATATTGTCCAGCATTGTTAAGGAATGGTTATTTGAGATCATATGTAAATCCCATTCAGAATAAAATTTAAAAAAGGCACAGCACTGTTGCAAATAACCACACTGACAAATTTTCAATCTTCTTTCCTTCCCATCCTTTTCCTTCCCATTTACAACATATCCATCCATCCATCCATCCATCCATCCATCCATCCAGCCATAATAAGCCCAGGATTCCCAGTGAAGCTATAAATGATTTTTACTCCGCCCTGGACAGAGGCAAGGCTAGTACATGCGTGACACATTGAAGATCTCCACATGGACGAGGGTTGATCGACGGGCCTACTATTACTATTACTGGTGTGTGTGTTTTAGAGCGGAATAGTGGACGGGTCTATTGACAGCCCGCTATTCTTTTCACAGTGCAGTGGGATATGGGGTGTGACCGTTCGTGTGTATATGTGTGTACGAGGGGGGGGGCTAAGGATTTAGGGGTGTGGACTGATCGAAATCCCCCTGCTGACAAGTCCTAGTATCGATTTGTCTGTATCTGTGGCCGACACATGGCCACACACACGCGCACGCACACACACGCACACACACACACACACACGCACATACACACACAAGCCCAGTCTGCAGGGTGTAGGGAAAAATCTTTCAGTAACATATAACACGCTGAGCACTAGGGCATAGTATTTGCCTGGGCAGGATTTATTTTGTTAATATAATTTATTGATGAGATTTGGAGATTTAGAATGCAACACTGAACAGGCTAAGTAATGTGCGCAGACAAAAGCAAAATGAAGACAACAAATAAGTGCTGCACGAGGAAAAAGCATTAAGATGAAGAAGGAATTATTGAAGACACTGACACTGATGTAGGACCATTTGACATGCATGCTTTATAGCACAAGAATGTCATTTACTATAGAAGTTCATTCTTTTGTCAACCATTATAGGATACATCCTATTACCATAATGGATTTCAGGGCCATAAAGAAAGACTTTCTATGGGTCATATGCTCACAATGAAAACAGGGGTAGGAGGAAACTGATAACATCTATAGTATAGGAAGAGCTGAATACAATGCTCACATGGTGATGGTGGAGGGGATACTAACCATCATTTTTCACAGATGGAAAAAGAGGTCTCCTTGTGCAGCACCAGTTGATAGCTGAACTCTTCAGTCCTGGGTTGCAAAATTAAATCTGCGTTCATTGTAGCCACTTCAGGGTAGCGCAACAAGCAGTAATAAAAGACATTGACATAATAGCACCTCATAAAGTTGTTATGGTGAATGCGCTGGCAATTTGTTTATTTACCGTAGACTGTATTAAAGAAGTGGCCAACACCTCCCAGTCTGAAAAGTGAAGCCAACGCGGAAGTACCTTAGACCTGCATTCTTCCTAATGGCCAGCAGGCGGCAGACTCCACTGGTTCCAAAAACTTACACCCACGCAATGATTCACTTCATT
Source organism: Cephalopholis sonnerati (assembly GCA_019142605.1). Taxonomy (NCBI): domain Eukaryota; kingdom Metazoa; phylum Chordata; class Actinopteri; order Perciformes; family Serranidae; genus Cephalopholis; species Cephalopholis sonnerati. The sequence goes on along the minus strand of JAGQAX010000012.1, from coordinate 13,675,909 downwards.
CTGAACTTTCGGTCCATCAGACCTTCATCAGACCATACCATTTTGGACTCATCACTGTTTCCAGCACCTTGCCAAGATTAAACTGGGCTGGAGCATTGGTTGCCCTACACAGAGGTTTATGAGCAAGTGGCCCTACTTTTCACTTGATTCATTACCTTAGTAAACGTTTTCCTAATTATGTTACGGTGTCAATGTCTAGTTTCAAGTCTTGTTCAATATAGCACAATATTGATGATTAAGCATTTTGTGCTTTAGGACATGGCAACCTTGCCATTGACAAGTTGCTACCACAGCAGCCTTGTCAGTCAGGGTAAAGGTGTAGAGCTTCTTTTAGGTGTTGTCCATGTTTTCGTTTTCACATGGCATAGCCAGGAACCTGGCGCAGTCAGGTTGCCGACAGACAGCAATGCATCAAACTCTGAAAACCACGCCCACTGGAGGGGAAAACAATTAGCCCCACAATATGCAACCCAAGGCTGAACATAGATTTTTAATAATACCAAGACAGAGATTCCAAGATGGTGCTTATTTGTTTGCCTGGTGCATACACCAAAAAAGTGTCCAGCTTCGGGGTCTATTCCCATGGCATATGAACAATAGTGTTTCTCCTGCTGGCTCTGTCCACAAGTTCCCGCTAGGCTCATAGTCTATACATTGTGATGACATTACAGATTTTTAAAACGTTTTTCTCGGCTCCAGGAAAGTTTTACAGATGTCAAACCTTCATTGATAAAAATTTCATAGGAGTCATAATTGACCTTGTTTCTAGTTCAAGATGTTCTGTCAACAGTTTTACAGACCTCTCTTTTATAATGTTGGTCTATGGGGAATAAAATGCTTTTTGGGCAACAGGGGATTTTTTTTTCGCTGCAATAGTGGCCAGTGGGAAATACTGGTTGCAAGGCTGTGCAGCTCTCTTGGGGGCCTGGAGCTGAAACACTAGCAAAATGTGTGTAGCTGGCAAAAAGCATTAGATTCTAGCAAGTCAAAGTATTTTGACAAGCTCAATATTGTCGGTCTATCTTAGTGTCCCTTCACCTTATCTTGCTTATTTTGGAGAAAGGATCCTAGTTAGAGATCAAAATCAGGCATTACATGGCTAAGGCACCATTATGCAATACGAAGTCAAAGGAGAGTGATAAATTGGTCTCCCCTCCAGTGTGAGCAGGACATACATGCGTTCTGTCTATAAATGGGTGTGCATAGTGTCCATGGGTTCTCAGTCAGATCCATCCCTCACTCCTTCACAGTGTCTCAACCAATATAGCCACTTCTGGCACCCAAAAAACAAGATGGCGACAGCCAGAATGCCAAACTTGAGTCCAGAAACCAATGGGTGAAGTCAAGGTGGCTACTTCTTTTATACAGTCTATGTTAATTACTGATGCAACAGATATGAAGTAACATTTATTTATTGAGAGTTCTACCTTAATGAGCGTGAGTCTCCTTTTAGCTCCAGGTCTTTAGGTCTCCAAAACATATTATTATATTAATACGCTCAATAGAGCTCAGGTAAACTGCACGAGTGGGTCATTATATATGGATTTGTCACTACAAGCAATTCCTTGAATTAAGTTTTGTCCTGCATAGTTTCAGCTAGACGAGGGTTTACCCTGTTACTAAGGTTTATCACTGTTATTGGTTGGCATATCATCACCAGAGAGGGGGGAATTGTGAATCCAAAGAGATCCTGTATGGTCCAGTTTGAACCCCAAAGAAGGGAGAATATGCAACAACATTAAGCTATGAAATTATAGTTGGGGAAAGAGTGTTTGTGGGTATTGTTGTGTATGTGCCCCCCTGTTGTCTTATGCCAGATGTGCCTCTTTCCTTCTCACTTCTAAGTACTTTCTGAGGCTGTTTAGGGAGATTTAAAAGCATGATGGATGATGCATGTGGAAAATATAGGTACATGATATTCTAGCCTGTTATTCAGTGTAATAGTAGGGGGGTGATTGAGAGACTGAATGAGGGACAAAAGAACAGGTGCACATGTAATTAAGTTTTTTCACGTACAGTATGAGCTGTTTCGTGCACCCTGTATGTGTGTTTCCATCCTGCATGTGTTACACTGCATCTTACAATCCACTCCCCTCTCCCACTGCGCACCTTAATTTTCCTTTTCTTTTTTTTTTTCTTGGAAGCAAAACATGTTCTACCACACGTATTGATTTGTTTGCCAGGGTCTGGATGCATCTGGCCCAACAGCAGGGGTGCATTCACATCATAGCATGTTCGCTGTGGTTCATAACAGTTCATAATAGAGGAGGCACGACACAGAACACTGCTGAGGTGAGGATTTTACCATATGGGGGTGAAGAGAGAGAACGAGCAACCATATGGATCAAGGTTTGAATACAAATGTCTGTATATCTGTGAGTGAAAAATAAAACCAAAGTGGGAAGTGTACAGGTGTGTTTGTTATTGTGTCTAACCAAGTCTGGCCCGAGGAGAAGTCTCGTTCTAAAGTCTCACGAGCTGAGTTGTTGCAGAAAGACAGTAACAAACAGGCCAGATCAAGCGAAAGGTCAAAAACAAAAGCTATTTCTCCTTGTCAGACAATTGTAATAATTATCTCAGCTTGTCAGTGGCAAAAACAAACACTTTTAGTGGATGTACATTGATGGTGTGCTATTGCCCCAAACAATTACATTGCAGCCTGTTTTGCTGCTGTCGGCTGCAGGACTAGTTTCAAACCTGTTGTTACTATTAGTCACTTAGGCACAAAAACATGGGAAAATAGGGTCTAGGTTGAAAAATACCAAAGTTTCCTTTCAACATGGGAGACGTGTTTATATTTGTAACCATGACGAAAAGTTTAATTGGTCATTTTGACCCGAGCCACAATGTTTGATCATGATGATTGTCCCCTAAACCTAAACAAGTGCCTTTGGAAGGTGCTGATAAATTAAGTTATCCTGGGGCATCAGTCAAGGGTATCAGACCAAAAAACACTTCCATGATTTCTATAGGCTGCTGGTTTTATTAATCACATCTTCTTCTTTTCATTTTGGGTAGGAAAACAAGGTTATTATAATGTGAAATATTTAAATAAATTAGGTTACATTTGTGATTTGTTTTGTTGCTAGGGACTAAGAAAGGATGGTTTATTTTCATGCTGTGTCTTGGCCATAACACTAGATTTATCCACTTCTGTGTGTGGCCTCAGCATAGGCCTCCTATATAGCAGACATTTTAAATGACTTAAGTACAAGTGTAACTAATAACATTTATGACAGCTCTGTTCTATTTAAGTGTCAAAGTTAGCCATAACAGTGTGAGAATGTGCCAGCATGCATACAGTGATACCAGCACCTTAAAACTGAAGCAGCTAAATGGAATTCAGCCATCAATAATATTATTGTTTACATCTGTGCTTTGATGTGACATGTTAAGATGTCTTCTATGAAAAAGGCCAATTTGCAGTGTAGGTGAAATTTGAAAAAACAAAAAACAACAACAACAACAACAAAAAAAACCCCAACTTTCAATACAGTCTGTACAAATCAGTTAAATTGATTGATGAAAATAATTCAATCTGATTATTGTTTAGATTAAACAGAGTGATATTAAACCAACTTTCAGTTCTTTATTCTTTAATTACTGTGTATCTGTTTTTATTGTCTATGACTCAGATTTTTCCCAACATTGTCATTAATACTATATTAATTTTATTCATGTAATTATATTCATATAACTAAGAACTATTAATTCAGACAAGTTATTCAAAAAGAGAAAAGGGGGATGTGCCTCTTATTCTTCAACTTCAGTTAATTCAGTCCTTTCAAAATTCATATCCTAAATGATTACTCAAGTGTACTTCTAACTTTCAAACTTTCACCAAAGAAAGAAGGAAGAAAAAAAAATGCATGCATGCACAATGTTCCTCCTCCCATGGGGTTCATTAGTAGCAATGGAATTCAGTGACCCAGAAACTAAACCTAGCCTAAATCAATTAGCAGACATACACATGCATACATTTGAGCTGCTAATTACAAAGCCAAACTCCACCTCACAGGGAGGGGTTTCCTCTTTGAAGATGAATCGAACTGTGAAATGCCAAAATCTTTTGTAAATACATTATTTTTGTTGGCATCAACATTATAATGCTGGGTTGGTGTCAGCAGAAGAAGATTTTCGAGGGATTTGATTAGGTTTCATGGTTCATAAGATACAAATTTGACTGTCTGCTGTATTAATGTTGATCTCTTAAAATTATAGCTGTGACATCTAATTATAACCTTAAAATGGCTGTGACTGTCACTGAATGCATGCCAACTCGCGTTGTACAAAGGTAAAACTAAATCTAGTACTATTAATAATATCTACAGTATCATAATTAAATAACTCATTTTGACCAGTCTGGTTTTTTTTTTGCATTTTTTTATATGACTAATATTTTATTGATTTTGCCGTTTAAAAAGGACAATAAGGGGAAAAACATTCAAAGAAACAAAAAAGTCAACAAATTATATCATAAGAGAGGAGGAAAAGTGAAGCACAGCTAATAACATTAATGATGGCTCTGATCTGTCCAAGTGTCCCCATAAGCCTGTGTGACAGTGAGTTAGCATGCATGAACAATACCAGGGCCCTGAAACTGAGGCAGTTAAATGGAACTCACCCATCATTCTTTTATTATTTAAACCTGTCATTTACTCTGACATGCCGAAATGTCTCCTGTGAAAAAGGGTTACGGTGCCATCATTTGTCAAAGGTGGTGCTTTTCGTCTTTGACATTTGAGAAGGCTAAAACTAATAATAAAGCTTTTTAAATTAACAGTTGATCATGTTTAATGTAATTTCAGATGGATCCCTGGTTGTGACAAATGCACAGAGAATTAGCACTGAACTGTAGACTGTATAAATAATGGACACATCTACTGTGACATCACCCATTGGTTTGTGGACTGCAGTTTTGAAGCCTTGAGTTCAGCTGTTTCCTTTTTTTTTTTTTTGACACTATTGACAGACAGTCTGTCACTCAATCAGCCCACCCTTAAATATGTGTAACTTTGGGCCTTGATAAAATGTAAATGGGTGAGATAAAAAAAAAAAAAAATCACCCCCTGTGCAGTTTTCATGACTCTGTTTTGGAGCCAGTCTCAAGTGCCCATTCGATGAACTGCAGTTTTTGGCACTTTTGCATTGGCTTCATTTTTCCGCCCTGGAGGTTTCCGCTAGCACTCAACTTTGCTGTTCTCCTCAGCTCTTAAGTTGGAACACCACCTAAATGCCAATGTTATTTCAATGGCCTAAGAAAGTTCAATCAATTTTTGTGAACATGAGCTACACTCTCTCAAAGCCAGAAACCAGAGAAGTAGGCCCAAATCTCAAACTTGTGATGTCATCAAGTGGGCCTATTAAGTCTGGGAGCTGCTCCATAGACAATGTATGGGAGCCTGATTTTATGGACCCACTGAATGTTTGTTTCCTTTTTTATTCCCAAATAAGCATCATTATTTTATTCAGTTCAGAAACAGAAATTGTACTCATATACTCAAAACATTTCACAAGGTGTTCTCAGTGTCATGTGTAACATCTTTACCAATTCATTGTCTATGGAGCAGTTCCAGACTTTATATTTGATGACGTTTGGATTTGGAAGAAAGTTGTTCACATTTACTAATATATTTTTTAACTACGTTAGTCCCATAAGCTGTAAAAATAATGGACGTAGCTACCTCTGTGTCACCCATTGGTTTGTGGACCCCCATTTCGAAGCCTTGAATTTGGCATTTCGGCTGTAGCCACCTTGATTATTTTGTACAAAGCACTAAACATGTTTATTTCTGATGTAAAGGAAGGCATTTTAACATGATGGTCTATGGGGATTGACTGGCTTCTGGAGCCAACGTTAAGCGGCCATTCAATGAACTGTAGTTTTTGGCACTTCTGTGCTGGCTTCATCTTTTAGCTCTGGGAGCTACCACTTTATGGACAATGAATATGAGCCTGAGTTTGTGGACTCAAGGAATGTTTGCTTATTTTTTTATACCTAAATAAGCTTTATTATATTGCAGTGTCTTCAGGGTCTGAAACAGAAAATGTACCCATATACTGTACTCAAGTGCTCATTGTCATATATACAGGGTTCCCACACATTTTCATGGACAAAATTTTAATACTTTGACACAACTTTCCAAGGACCCATGATAATTAAAAAATAAAATAAAAAGGTATTTCTTGCCCCATTTGCATGGCGTTTACCAAATGAATCAGACTGAAACTCTATTCAAACATCAGTTAAGCAGACATACACGAAGGAAAGAGAAGGAGCACAAGGAGAAAATGAAAAATCATACATGATGGTAAACAAAACATCACACATCCACCATCTATCTGTTGGAGGTATGTTACATCTACAGCTACACAAAATACATTAGCCGTTATGCTACATTACATGCAGGTTATCTGTGGAAGCTTACTGTAGCACAAAATTCCATTACATTTCAAAAACTTTTAATGATTTTTACTGATTCCATTAGTAAACTGTGTGGTTGTAAAAGTCCACGACTGAACACTGTATATAACATCTTTACCAATTCATTGTCTATGGAGCAGTTCCAGACTTTATATTTGATGACATTTGGATTTGGAAGAAAGTTGATCACATTTACCAATATATTTTTTAACTGTGTTAGTCCCATAAGCTGTAAAAATAATGGACGTAGCTACCTCTGTGTCACCCATTGGTTTGTGGACCCCCATTTCGAAGCCTTGAATTTGGCATTTCGGCTGTATCCACCTTGATTATTTTGTACCAAGCAGTACACATGTTTATTTCTAATGATAAGGAAGGCATTTTAACATGATGGTCTATGGGGATTGACTGGCTTCTGGAGCCAACATTAAGCGGCCATTCAACTGCAGTTTTTGGCACTTCTGAACAATGAATATGAGCCTGAGTTTGTGGACTCATTTTTATTTTTTTATACCTAGATAAGCTTTATTATATTGCAGTGTCTTCAGTGTCTGAAACAGAAAATGTACCCATATACTCAAGTGCTCAGTGTCATATATACAGGGTTCCCACACATTTTCATGGACAAAATTTTAATACTTTGACACAACTTTCCAAGGACCCATGATAATTAAAAAATAAAATAAAAAGGTATTTCTTGCCCCATTTGCATGGCGTTTACCAAATGAATCAGACTGAAACTCTATTCAAACATAAATTAAGCAGACATACATGAAGGAAGAGAAAGAGCACAAGGGGAAAATGAAAAATCATACATGATGGTAAACAAAACATCACACATCCACCATCTATCTGTTTGAGGTATGTTACATCTACACCTACACAAAATACATTAGCCGTTATGCTACATTACATGCAGGTTATCTGTGGAAGCTTACTGTAGCACTTTCATTACACACAACAAAATTCCATGACTTTTCCAAAACTTTTAATGACTTTTACTGATTCCATTAGTAAATTGTGTGGTTGTAAAAGTCCATGACTGAACACTGTGTATAACATCTTTACCAATCCATTGTCTGTGGAGCAGTTCCAGACTTTATACTTGACAGTATCACAAGTTTGAGTTTTAGCACTCTATTTGAATTTGGAGGAGAGTTGTTAGACTGTGTTAGGCAATACAAATAACATGTATAAATTCTGAAAATGGGCGTAGTCTGTGAGCAACATTTAGCTCTGAGCAGTATCTGTAACTGAGAAAGAGGATCCACGAGTTGTGCATTGTTTCTATAGTCGCTCAGTCTGGTGATAAATGGAGTACTTCCCCTTTAAGAAAGTGACAGCAACAAGCGGTGGAGGAGCTGGTCAGGAACTGGCCAGGAGCGGACGGCTGTGAAGGAATCCCAAAACTTTTCCAACACACAGTGCTGTGCTCTGTTTACTGTTTAACTTTGCCTCCGGCTTGTTAAAATAACGGTTACGATGCCATACTGTGTGTGTCGCTGATGAAGCGGATGCTACTGACCGCTTGGAAGAAGGAAACTTACGAGAGGAAAAAAAGTTATGGAATGATGCCCGAGCGACTGCATCCCTCCCTCCAAAGTTCAGCTAAGGTGGCTAACGTTCGCTAGCCTAGGACTCAGCTTGCTAACTCTGATGTGAAAGTTTGGATAAACGCTTGCTCATCTGTCAAAACGAGCAATAACACACCAGGTGCGGTGGAGAAGGGCGTGTGGGTGCCTAAAGCTCATGACAAGCGGAAAGCTGTCATCCTTGGCTTGTTATCTTAGCCAGACCAGGTTACAGTATCAAGCTAATCAGTTTTAGCCAAGTGGAGCTAGCTTTGAGACAGCTAGCTTCTGTCAAGTGAAGTTAACGAGAGTTAGCGTTAGTTATTCTCAGTGAGAAATGACATGACACGCACCTCTCATCTACTTTTACTCTCCATCACGAAAAGACTGCGGTATTTTTTAACGGCCCTGGAAACTAAGCAGCTATATAACTTACATGGACCAGCTGAACAGTGTCAACACTTGTGATGCTACTTGAGATGTGATGAGATGAGAAAGAGAGCGACATTATCAACTTGAGTTTTGGCTGTAAATGTCGGTAGGAATGGCATGGACAGGCAGTAAATACATTTGACAGCCTTAGTAAAGAGCTCTGTTAGCTCTGGACCTTTTTGACAAGCTGTGGGACTTTTGAAGAATTTGGTTTGAGTGATGTAAGTCACCCCAAGCTACTCTCTACTAGCCCTGCATTTTTTGGCCTGTTCTGTTTGGTCATAATCCCTGCCTCTTTATCAAGACTTTCTGGAGGGCATTTTACAGTCCTCTGCATTATTATCACCACTGTTCATCATCCACATCCAGAGGGCCTGCATCTTGGATGAAGGGAAGATTGGTACAATGAAGGTGACAGTGACATTTGGGCAGACAGGTGTGGTGGTGCCCTGCAAGGAGGGGTGGACTGTGAGGGACCTCATCCAGCAAGCCACGCAGAGATACAGGAAACTTCTGGAACAGGTACCGCTCATGAAATGCACCCATTAGCACTTACAGTTGGCCTTTTGGGAGATTAGGCAATATTGTGATGTTAATGTTTTGGTGTAGGCTGCTTCAAATCCAGGCAAAGGTGTTTGTATTGTTCTGCACAAACAATAATTTTCTCAATGCACAAACATTGGTTACATTTTGAAGGAAGCCTTTAAATACAAACCAGCGTACCAGGCTGTAAAGAGATGACACACATATCCAGTCAGGTAGTCAGTCAGTTTGGTATTTTTATAGATATTTTGTGACAGATACCACTAGAATACTAGATTTTTATTACCAACAAATACTTTTTTTTTTATAGATGTTTATTGTTTTTGATACCTGCCACTAAGAAATTTATGACAATTTGAAAGTAACTCTTTTCTGACTCTGAGGCAGAGACATCTCAAAATATACTCCCCTTGTACATCACCTTACAGATGCAGTTATGGTGGATGTTTTGTTCATGTAAATGCAGCTCATTTGTCTTGAGTGGCTATCATTGGAGAAAAACTTTTACTGATACCAAATAGTCCAAGAATATGAACAAAAGCATGAACAAATGTAATTTAAACTCTTTTTGAGTCTGTTTGACCTTTGAGCCATCAGTTAGCTACATTATTCATTGTCTGAAATAGTTTTGTAATAAAGTGTGCAGATTTTTATGAACTCCTGAAAGACTTAGAAAAGAAGCAAGATAACTTTTTATGAAACAGCACTGTCATAACATTTGAGATTTTCCCTGAAGTCATAAAAGAATAATCGAATGCTCTGTCATTTTTATATCATGAAAGGGCCATATGATTTTCACATCCCAAAGTCTTGGGAAATTAGACAAAGCCATGGAGGTCCAGTTCTCCATAATTGCTGTATAAAAAATTAAAAGCATATCTGATGTGAATTGTGATGGTCCAGACAGGAGCAGGCATGAGTCGTTTCCACTCTAGTTGTGAGTGTAAAATGCAAATGACTCCCTCTTGTGATTCCTTTATGACTGCTGTTGATTCCCTGCACCGCTCTTGGGGCAGAAACCTCGTGACCCCCATCAGACGACCAAATCTTTTCAGTGACTGGCTTAATATTGGCTCCATTATTCAAAGAGCACACCAGTCATATAGATAGATGGTCTCAGTCGTGATTGAAGGGGAGATGTCAAAGCTGTGCGTGTGTGTGTTTGTGTTTATGTGGGACAGACACAGAGACAGCACTTTGAGATGGACTCATTTTTTCCATTCTACTTTCTTTCTTGCTCTACCTTTTTTGCTTCTTAGTCTGCTTTCATCTACCCGTATATCAGCCTTCCCCACTCAGTGCTCTTTGTGTTTTGCCCCCTTCACCTTATTTATCATCCTTTTCTGCTCACTAGTACATTGCCTCGCTTCCCTTTCATTTCAGCTCTTCTTCCTCTTTGAACACTTCCTCCTTCACCTCCTGTTCTTCTTTATGAGAAGAGTCTGTTCCTCCTGGAAGTAGAGATGAATACTCTACATTTTAAATGTTTAAATCTCTAAACTAAAAGGACGGTCAACTAATAATAGCCTGGAGCAATGTATACTGTTTTAGGTCCAGTTAGTGATTTTTTAAGTGCTCAAACTCATAATTTAAATTTGTTTAGTTTTTTGTAAGGAAATATAAACTCTAATGATATTGTAGCTATTTTTGCATTATATTCAGAAAGGACAAAACAATTTTTGAATACTTTTTTAAAACAATGTCTAATGCTTTAAGCCTCTAGGTGGGCGTTTCTGTTGGCACCTATTGACTGACTGAAGGCCTGCTTTTTCACAGCTGGAGATTTTGGTATGTTGTAGTAGGAAAAGCACAGGTGTCACTGATAACATTAAAAACAACTGCATTCCACTTCGGTGAGCTAATGCCAGGGTCCTGGAATTGTGCATAATGGCTCACTGGTCATGACTTACTGGGACGCTTGATGGAACTGGGCGTAATGAAATCTGTTTTACCTGTACTTTTTGTGCCATGACAAGTCAAATTGAAAAACTGTTCTGAAAAAGATAAAGATATATGTAACTTATGTATATGTAACTTTTGTGCATTGAAATGTTTAAAAATGACTAGATCAGTGTTACATACTTTGTGGAGCTGTGTCCTTGCATTATCTCAAATGTTTCTAACAATACTCAAACCCAGGGAAATCTGTAATTTTAAGCAAGGACATGGTCGATGTCATTCGGTCATTGTTGCCTGCCAGTGGCATCCTTTGTGCATGTACCTGGGTTGTGGATGCCTGCCATATGCTGTCTTAAAAGGACATTTTATCCAGTTGTAAGTCACATTTTCATGATACACTTTTTAGGTCTCTGGTTGTTTCTAACTGTATGTTTTATGTGGATGAAGGATTTTACTCATCTGACGTCTGGATCATCAGGGAAACAAGCTGAGCAAATGTTAGCGGCAGCTCAGCTCCAGCCCATGCCATGCCAAACAGTGTCGAAAAAACCCCACTGAATTTCAACGTGACACTGCTTTATTCAGTGTTAATGGTTTACTGGTAAATCACTGAGTCAGTTTGTTTTGGAGTGGATGAGACCTCTGCAAATAATTCAGCTCTTGGTACAAACCTCCTGTACAGTGAACGCTGAAAGAAGCATAACAGGAGAGAGTGACTGCAATGACAGCATTGCCCATCTTTTGTTATTGTCTTGATTGAGAGGCCCTAGCAGCAAGTCTTAACACACACCAAGGAGATACTTACTAATTTATTAGCAACAAATACATTTTAATTTCAGTTTGCTTAAAAAATGGAAATCTAAAGGTTAATGCTTGCCATGTAGGAGTGCAGTATCTCTGGTCTAACACAAGAGCAGCAGCATTTAAGATTTTATTAATGTTCACTGAGAGACAGAATGAGTGCTCCAGGTGTGTTTTCCTGCAGCAGTGATGTGTGTAATGATGCACCTCCCCGCTCTATCGATTAGGTCTCGGAGTGTTTAAATACTTTGTTTCCTGTATGTGTGAATGAAATGCCTTGTTAAGCCCATGCACGCTGTGTGTGTTTTGGCCTACCCTCCTACGGCTCTTCTTTTTTTTTTTTTGTTCTTATGCTCTTCCTCTGTTTTCTTTCTCTCTTCTACTCTCTCCCACACCTTTGTCAGCACTTTGCAGTCTCTCCTCCTCTTACTATGTTTACATCCCCCTTTGTAATTCTGTTTTTACTTCTCCTTCCGCCCTCATTCTTCCCACTTTTTGATAGTTTTGGGCTCTTTCTCTTCTCCTTGTTTGTTGTTTGACATTTTAAATATTCTCCTTTTGTTTGTGTTTTTCATACTCCCCTTTCACCTCCTGTGACAGTCTCCTGAGCTTCTTTCTCCTCTTGCTTGTACCTCCTCTCTGGGAAAGAGAATACGTATTCTTCTTAATTGCTTCATCTCATCCCCTCTTCTCCCTTTGTATTTGTTTCTCTGTTTTTTCTTGCTCTCTTCCCATCACTCAGTCATTTCCCTGCAACACTAAGCTGTTGTAGCTGTGTAATTATGGCTGTTAATGTGTTCCAGGATTAGAAAGCAAGGATATGTGTGTGTTGTAGAGCAGTCCAGTTCCTAATCCTCCCTCCCAGTGCTAGGCAAATCATGTTTTTAAATTGTCACAGAGACAGCTTGCTTTCTGTCTGACTCTCTCCCTCTTTCCCTCCTCCCTATCTGCTTCATCCTACTCAGAAAGTATGCTGCTTGTATTAAAAACATTTTTTTTAATCTTGTGTGTTCCTGCACCCACTGTAGCTAACTGACACTGGCAGTCCCATTTATCAGCTGCTTTGTTAGGAGTTCCCACAGCAGTGCTTAAGAAGAGCTAACACTTAGAATAGGCATTAAAGCTACGCTTTAGTGAAGGGATTCTTGAGGTTTAGTCTTAAGTTGAGTTTCAGAGAGGATTTATTTTGTGTTTCACTTGCATTGATTTTTTTTTTTTCCCTTTTAGATTCACATTGATCGCAGCCTAATTATTAGAATTTGTATACCCCTTTGTGTTACCCAGTATGGAACCAAAGAGGGATAGAGGAGACATATGGGATTAGAAAGTCGAAGGTAATAAGAGAGTGCTGATGTGTTTGTATGTATCGCCTGGCTTTTGTTATACTACTGCATTGAAAAGTCTCCTTTATGTTTTCTGTAGACTCACAACTCATGTAAAGTTTCGGTGAAAAGTTAAGTCATGCTTCACTAAATACTGAAATACTGTACACAACCTTGACTTTGGCTAACCTGTATGAACATGAACATAATTATTGAATAATGCTAATCTGCAAAAAGTTTAGTGGAGAAAAACAATTTGACTTAAAGCTCAAAATAAATTCAACAAGATGGATCGAAACACGAGGGATACACTTCAGTTGTCATATTATTGTATTGGTGATAGTTTTTTGCATCTGACCCAGAGCTCAGTCATTTATTAGTCCCTGTCAGATATGCTATTAGTTTGTGAAACAGTATGCACTGTGCAAATGCAGTTTAAGACAACTGATTATCTCTTCATTCATTAAAAGACATTTTAGCTGTCGTATGCCTTACTACCAGAAATTGCAGATAGTATGCATTTATAACATATAAGACAGTTGGTAAAGACAGAGCACAATGCAGTAAACTGTAGAAAGAAACAGAGCTTGAGTTGATATAATATAGCCAATACCAGTCTACTAAAGAATGGCTTGATATTTTGCCCCATTGCGACCACTCAGAGGGGTTTGGGACACCCCTGTAATATACAGTATGCCAAGTTGAAGGTTGGAGGTGGACTGTTGAAGGAAGAGATGTCTTCAGTCAGTAGCTTGTCACTCAGCAAGTGTCATTATTGGGTTAATTGTCATTCACCTCACTCAATCATCAGGGAACTAAAAGCACCAAGATCTGTAATTATTTGTTATAAAACCAAGAAGCAAACAGCTTGCTGACAGCCATAATATGGAGCTATCACCCCTGATGGATGAACATGGAGGCAAAGCAGAAATTGTGGTTTGAGAAAAAGGAAAATGGAAGTACTATTTAAGAAAAACTAAAGCAACAATACACCATGTACTAGAAGAGAGGTTGCAGGGAGGAAATAAACAAACCTTTTGAAGAAATCAGAACAAAGATGATAAATGTAAAAATGGAGATAGCTGGCACTGCAGGGCAAAAAGGGAAGTGTGGCCAGGGACAGAGGAGGGAGGGAGGACAGCAGAGGCTGTTTTTCGAGGGGAGTTGTCAGGAAGTTATCAGCTTGTTGACAGACTTCTTAATTACTTTTGGCCAAACAGACAAGTGTGCGGTTGTGTGTTTATGCATGCTTGTTTATGTGGTTTCAGGTTTAGTAAGATGTTTGCTGTGTAATATCAAACTGGATATCAGTTTATATATCCAGGTGAAGTGTGATTTGAGTTTTCTTTCTAAAATATACATGCAATACATGTTTACACACGTGTATTATTCGATTATATCTATATTTGACACAGTGTTTTTGCTAAAAGTGTCATGTGAGTGGTCCAAGCATGGTTCCCAAGCATAGAACCAAACTGTGAAACCTTTTGTAAGCTGATAGGTGTGTTTCTACATGTTTGCATGTATAGATTGTAAGGTGAATGTGTGTGAAAGAGTTCCTGCCTATGTGGGTGTGTGCTGTGGTTTCATTAGCCAGGGCAGGAGTGCTGATGAGGCGTGGCCAAACAAGCTGATAAAATCGTAAAACATCCTGGACCCATGCCAGAGCACAGGCAATTATTTCTGAGAGGGAGGGAGGGGCAGGGAGGAGACGCGTGCCACTTTCTCTGCACACAAACTGTAGGAATGTGTTGATACAGCCTGACACCTATTCTATTCTATTCTATTCTATTCTATTCTATTCTATTCTGTGCTACTATATTGTATTGTATTGTATTGTACTTTATTGTATTGCATTGTATTGTATTGTATTCTATTCCAGTCCAGTGTAATCTGTTTTGTTCTGTTCTGTTCTATCCTTATTTATTCTATTCTATTCTATTCTATTCTATTCTATCCAATGCCTGACAAGCTTATTATAGCTAGATCATCAATATATATTAGAATGAATGCCTTTGTATACACATCATCCTGGTTGGTTAATTGTTTTGTTTTACATGCCATATTAATTATCAAAGGATGGCTGCTCACCAGACCGTGGAAAAAAAGTGAACTCACTCGCAGTTAAGATGCTAATGTAATCTTTTTTTTGGACCATCAAGATAAACTTAGATAAATAAAATTAGATGACTGAAAATCACCTTGTGCACAGCTCAAATGTGGAACGCTGAAATGTTAACATGGTGAGTAATGGTTACCATGGCGTTCCCACCAGCAATTGCTCTGCTTTTCACAGAAAACAAGCATTGTTACTGTAGGGTCACAAGATGGGTCAAGGCCAAGTGACAATTTAAGTCTGATTTTGTTATTTTTCCACAGAATTAGATAATGCATCAGTATTCATTCTCTGTACCTAATAATACTTTGGAGCAATAATACGTTACATCACTGGCATAATTGTCTTGCTTGTTGAAATTGTGATGATTCCAGACCTCTCAGTTTTGGCCTAGGGGATGTGACTATTGGAAATGCTATTCTTTTTTTCTGGAATTGATGTGAACTTCCACAGACTCAACCTATTAGTGTTTGAAGCGGATGCCTTTCACATTTTGTGTAGACAGCATGAGCTCCGTAGTTTGCTTTAAGTTAGCTGCTGTACCCAAGTCCACTTCTTTGCACCGCCTCCAGTTTTGACAACAGCATGCCAAACTCTTGTGTCAACTGGCAGACTAGAAAGGCTTACTGTTGAGAGATAAAGAAAGGGGGCGAGGTGGAGGGTTAGGCACACACCTGACAACACTGAATAATCTACATAGTGTTTTATCTCCGGTGGGATTTTCCTACAACTTTATAATAATTTCTAGATCATGTCCCTGAGAGTAAAATACCTAAAATTGCCTAAGATTATCTGTAATAGTATCAGGCAAAACACTGTATTAAGTGCTAATCCCCCTGATTTTCAGATTAGATCAGTGTGTTTACAACTCTTATCTTTAGTCCTACAATATCTGAATGTCCCTCTAGGTTTTTTAACTGCCAGACTTGGAGGCACAGGGTTTCTGCAGTTTACAAAAAATATGTAACACATTATCCATGCACCCCCCCCCCCGAATATCAGATTAGATCAGTGTGCTCACAGCTCTTATCTCTCTACCTCTCCATCTCTTGTCGTCTTAGCTGTGTGGTTTGCCTACTGTAACAGGAGATCAAAGGGGGCTGTTGACCTAAAAACAGCAGCAGGTCACCAAAGTAAAAAGGCTGTTGATGTTGGTGTTCTGCAAAAACCTTCTATTGCCACAGAGTATGCCGTTTTTTTCTTTCAGTAAGTAAAACAGAATTTAATTGGGATTCCTTTGTCTTGGTTCACATCTGCAGTAGTTGGTTTAAAATACAAAGAAAAAATGTGTTTCAATGAAGTTGTGCACCCACAGGAGTGTGCTGTAGTTAAATGGCAAGGGGTTGAAAACATCACAACTCCTAATGGTAACATGGCATGGTGATGCAGTAACACTAATTGATTGACTGATTAATTCATTAATACATTGATATGTATGATCACTGATTTATTAATATTTTAATACTGTTTTTTAAATGTGATTTGAACAGCACATGCCTATTACAAGCTAGGCATCTCAAAGTGATGTCAAAGTGCTAAATATTGCATGAGCATACAGCTGTTTTTGTAAATATCTGAATAAAGCTATAAGGCACGTTAATAAAAACTCCTATTTCTGAGCGACAACATGCAATCCCTTCCAAAAATACAATAAGCCAGCAATGTTGCGTATCTGTTGTCTGAAATTGGCTAATAGTAACATGAAATGAAAAAAGCAAGCTCCTTTGTCGTGTGATTGTATGACATCAAACGACAAGCAAATTACTGAGTTTTTTGACTAGTTTATTTCAGTCATTCATTCATTTTCTGTAAGCGCTTGTCCTCTTGAGGGTTGCGGGGGGGCTGGAGCCTATCCCAGCTGACATTGGGCAAGAGATGGGGTACACCCTGGACAGGTCGCCAGAGTATTGCAGGGCTGATACTAAGGGCCCATCCACATGAAGCCTTGTCAGGGTGAATTCGCCAAAGTTTTTTACTGGTTCGGCCTTTCATCCACACGAAACTGGCGTTTTCAGAGGTCGAAACCGCATCTTTTTGAAGCAGGGTTCCAGATTGCACAAATCTGAAGATGCCGCCTTTGCGTCTTCGTGTGTACAGCCAATGTGCGACTTTTGGCCGGCAACGATGTCATAGCCCCACCTCTCTAACCTCTGACTTGACCCTTGCAGGAAGCCGTCCCATCACAACAACAACAATGGCGGATTACAGACTCGTGTTCCTGCTACAGAACCTGCTGAGCCTATTGGGGCTTCTACAGCAAAATCTTCTCCTCCTTCACTACAACGAGCAGCAGACAGCAATAGACAACTATTTATGCTGCATGCTCTTGGATCCACCGCGGACAGCATCTAATGGAGTATTAGCTTGTAGCGGTTGGAATCACCAGAGGCCCCACAATACAATATTATCACGATACTTATATGCTGATTATTGTGATAAAATATATTGCTATTTATAACCTTTTTTCAACTGTAAATTATTTCCCTAAAAGGAAAATTTTGTCAACATCTGCTTTATCTAATAAGAAATTTTCAGTGTGTTCATCTGATGTCAGACACTTTTTGTTGCAACAAATTGTATGTAGCAGACTTTTTTTATGCCAGTAGTACCAATAGTTTTATTTGTGTTTTTAATGTTAATGATTCCATAATAAAAAAATATATATTTTGTGTCCAAGTAACAATACAATATTGCCACGCAAAAACATTGTGATACTTTGCTGTATCGATTTTTCCTCCACTCCCTTTATCTTGGAAGTAATATTTTACTGTGAACAACAAAAATGTTACTCCTAATGCTTCTCTGTAGTGTTGTTATCTATTGAGAATGTAAATCATGGCAGAGTTTGTCATGTTTCTTTGGACAAGGCATAGTTGGTAAAGTTGCTTGTGCAGTGACTCTTTGTTTGTGTTGGGATGATGGATTAAGGACCTGCCATTAAACCAGTACAGACAAAATCTAACACCACTGGGACTCATTCTGAAGCCCAGGCGGCAATAAAAACACTGGGCTTTGTGAGATGTTATGTGCAAAGCTGAGGGCAGAAAAGATACAAAATAATTTACATGACACTTTGGCACTAAAATATTCCCCAGTAATCATAAAAACATTCACATGTTTTGTCCCAGAGTTAATATGCCCCAAAACCCTGATTGATAGTGCTCAAGAAAGATAAACACTGTGCAAAAGAGAAAATAAAACAATGTAAACACAGTATTTGAAAATCTCTCTCTCTCTCATGCATCTGGCCTGGGTGTCAGCCAAGTCATTGTTACAATGGAGTTGTACAATGAATTCCAGCAGGAAGGAGGGAGGGAGAGACAATTTAACTGTATAAACAGCCACAGTCTCAGAGTCTTGTGTAACAGTGATGGTTGAAAATCCATCGAAATGTCTTGTTTTGTGACACAATGGAAATATGTTTTTTTATGTACCCAGGCTTTACTTAACTTGGGATAAATGCTTTATCTTCAGTGACCAAACACATCCATGTTTATAAGTTACTTGTATATATCAGCTGGCACCAGGTGTCAGTGAAGAATGACTAGACTCAGAATCAAACATTGTATATTTTTGTCATGCAACACAAAAAGGAGTAGACCATATC
This sequence comes from Cephalopholis sonnerati, assembly GCA_019142605.1. NCBI lineage: Eukaryota > Metazoa > Chordata > Actinopteri > Perciformes > Serranidae > Cephalopholis > Cephalopholis sonnerati. The sequence goes on along the minus strand of JAGQAX010000012.1, from coordinate 13,657,194 downwards.
TTGGCACACTTATTAATTAAGTCTAGTAAATGCCATTGTGTTCACTATAGAAAAGGTATATCATCAAGGCAACAACACATACTATATACTGTTAGCCTCACTACACTCACTAATGTCTAGTTCTTACGACACGACTTTAGCTCTGAGTTAAGATCTCACCAAAAGTTTTTGGAGCTCCCCTACAGAAGCCTCAGATCAGAGTCAAATTGGCATTGGCTTGGCTCTTACAAATTGGAGTTCAAGCGCGAAGATGCAAGCCCATACATTGAAGACAAATCTTTGTCTCATCCCAGATATCTAGCAGGCTAAATAACTGGACCTGTCGGTGACCTGTTTGGGAGCTACAGCCAATAAGAGTGCAAAACATGGGTCGATGGGAAACCCTGGTGAGGGGTTGCCTGTAAAATTATGAACTGTACTGTATGGGTTGCATTTGCAATACAGACCAAAGTTGTTGCACTTAAAGGAAACAGGCTATAGAAAATTAAAGACGTATGTAAACAGGCTATATTGTGAACACGTATACCTACAAATGTGACACAGTTTGGACACCAGACGTACAGACGTAAGATCTTATAGTGTGTGTTCCCCTATTGCTGGTCAGTTTTGTTGTGTAAAAAAACCACAGTGAATTCAAGGCCCTTGATTACAAGACAGCAAGTTTTAAATGCCGTTTTAAATTGGAATAGTGTAACCTTAGATTTAGTGCATTTTGAAATGTTATTTTTATATATGCTCCTTTTTGTGTTATTTCCACACCACAACTTGAGGTTTGAAAACTGTCTTTTGACTTCAAGCATTCGTTAGTGAGAGAAGTTATTTCAGAACATCTCTGTGCCTAGCCTTTATGAACACAGTTAAAGGTCCAGTATGTAGGATTTAGGGGGATATGTTGGCAGAAATGGAATATAAGAAGCACAACATGAGTATGTTTTCTTTAGTGTACAGTCACCTGAAAATATTAAAACGAAACACTAGCTCTGGATAGGGCCATTTGTGTTTTCACGGACGCCCTTGTAGTAAGCAGCAGTAGTTTACGTGAAACTGCTTTATTGAGTTTTTTTTTACTGGTTTTTACAAGTCCCTGGCTGTGTTTGTTTTGGAGAGGAAGAGACCTCTGTAGATAATTTTGCTCATGATAAAAACTTCCTGAACATCTGGATATTAAGTTATCAGAGAAGAATGGTGAGCATGCATTAGCAGGTGCGAGGGTAGTGGCCTGTCTCCAATATGCCAAACACTATCAGAGAAACATTCATTTGTAGTGTGAAACTGCTTTATTCAGCATTTTTACTGGTTTAAATCACCTGGTCAGTTTGTTTTGAAGAGGACTAGAAATGAGGTAAGCACACATTAAGTCATCAGAGAAAATCGGTGAGCACACATTGCAGGTGCTGGTCTAGCGGGCCATCTGCAACTGGCCATACAAGGTAGGAGAAACACTGATTTGTAACATGAAACTGCTTCATTTAGTGTTTTTACCGAGTGTGTTTGTTTTGGAGAGGAGGAGACCTCTGGTAAAAAAAAACCTCCTGAATGATGAACACTGAAAGAATTCTAACCAGGAGGGGTTTCAGCTGGTTACAATCTGCAGTCCTCACTGGTAGATGCCACTAAATCCCCCCATATCTTATACTCTGGACATTTAAGTTACATGTCTAAACTCCTTAAAGACATTAAAGTTTTTACAGCCAAGCAGCTTCAAACTTTCGGACTTGGTTATTAAAAATGAATCTTCCCTCTGCTGGTTTGTATTTTAAACAGATTAAAAAGGAAGTTGTACCTCTCACCAGATCTTATTTATAAATGTTTATGTTAAATGTTTAATTTATACGATCATATCATTTAGGAAGTGAAAATAAGTAAGTTATTGGCAAGAGTTTGGTGTGGCAATAGAGACTTGGAGTGATATCCAGGGACACAGAGCACCTTGCTCTATCTTACCCTCTCCCTGATGGGAGTTCTTGAAAAGCATTGACAAGAACCTGACCCTGAAAGAGTGATTTAATGGAGCAGCACCCTGTACGTTTTGAGTCATACCCTTCCTTGGGCTGTTTGTGGTTTTGTATGTGCATGTGTGCTCGTGGGGTGTATGTGTGTTGTCTCAATATGTTGTTCAACAACCAGCTCTATGTAGTCAGCTGTCTGGTGCAGTGTCGATGTCATTAATCACAGACCCAACACAGCGGAGAAAGCGAGTGAGGAGGGACAGAGAAAGGGCCAGGCTGGAGTTGTAATCTGTACAAGGCACCTAGGGAAAGATGTGGAAGATGTAAGGAGGAAAGAAACAAAGAAGAGGGCAGAAATGGCAGCAGTGGGGAGGGGAAGTTGAACAGAAGTATATAAATGAGCAGAGGTAAGGAGGTGGTGACCAATAGTGGAGGCCTTTCTCCATATTATTTTTGATGATGCTTCTGTGTTTTACATCCTTGTGAAATATCTTGTTTTCATAGGAAATAAATCACATTGAGAAAGTAAGGTACTGTACTGTTAAAGGTGGAGGTAAAGGTTCATGATGGAATAATTAAAAGTGAGTAGGCTAAGTCAAGTTGGTGAGGGGAGTTTTCGGGGCTATAATTCCTGATAGACAAAGTGTTACCCACTCTTGATCATTTTTATTAATTTACACAATGAATATTTTCATCATTTTTTCAAATTTTCGGATTGATGCTGCTGTACTTACGGCTTAATTTAATGAGATAGTGATAGACGAAGGACTTACACCTGCAGCCACCATTTAAAATGCATATACTGTGAATAGAATAAGATCGTGGTCAGCAGGTCTCAGGTTTATTCACACATTACTTTTTTGATTTACATGTGTTGTGTCCTGTGTTATAGGAAGGGGACTTCCTGGTTCGGACTCACCATGTTGAATACTGTGACGGGGGGATTTTGGATCCCGATGATATCCTCAGTGACCTTGTAGAAGACAAGGACAAGGTAAGAACCTCTCAATAGAATGTGATGTTTTGTGTCTCCATTAGGAAAAACTTAAAAACAAAATACATAACAAATTCAGTGTAAACGTGTATATAATATCACAGTATATTAAGGCTAAATATTTAAAAAGAAAACATATCTTTTTATATTGCCTCTTTGCCTCAGACACACACTCTTGTGTGGTCTCTCTCTCAGGTCCAAAATCAAGCTGAAGCATTTCTCTTAATGAAAATGTTTTGAGCCATGTAGCGTGTTTGCTCTTGTTGGCCACTGAGATAAAGTAATATAAAGAGATGGATGGATAGTTTTACTCAGTTCAGTGCTTGTATGCACATTTAAGATGACCACAAACAGCTATGTAACATTTATATTCTATTTAATACCTGTAAAGTAAAACTAACACATGCGAAGTTAGACTTTTAGCCTTTAATTAATATGTTGTGTTTCCTGAATGACCAACTGTAAGCAGAGTACACAGACATGCACGTGACTAACCACATATCCAGCCAGACACACCACAAAGAAGAGAAACAAGTGTCAGACAGCTGTTGTTCTGTACAAAGAGCTACAAAATCACTGTGTTAAAGTCATCCATCTTTATCCCTTCAATCCTTTAGATACTTATTATATAATGCACATAATCCTTTTGATTTATAGGTATTAATTAGTCACATAACATCGTGTGTGCACAGGGTGTATGTGCCTGTGTGAATGTTTGAGCAGGTATCAGTGCCTTGTGTTTTGTGTGTGTGGATGTGTGTGTGTGTGCTCACACTCGAGAGTATTGAGCTGCAGTGGCCTATAAGCCACTCCCTTGGATAGAATATTGCCTCACAAGCAAAATTCAAAGGGAAAAAGGTTTTAACTTGCCTTAAGCATTAGCCAGTGTCATTAGCAATTCACTTTTGGAGACTTTGCAAACTCAATCCATATATCCCGTTTTTCTTATTTTCCCCCCGAGGAATGTGTCATTTTTCATTTTCCCCTTTGGAAAGTCTAGTTTTTTTCATACTGTCACATAGACTCCGGCATTATAAGAATGTGATAAATGGCTTAGATTAAGGGCTTTTTGAACCATGGCATAGGACTTTAAATGAATCTGGAACCTTCTCTTGGTGGCTCTGCGCATTAAAACAGTATCAACATGTTTTAATGAGCCTGTGTCCTGTGGTGAACTGAATTTTTCATTTAGGTCACAGCTTAAAAAACTTGAGGAACCTACTGGCTAGAAAATGTAACGCACAGTATATTTCCCTGTCCTCGGCTCATACTGTATGCCTTTAAGGATGTATAAATACTGCAGGATTTGTTGGAGATTCTTTGAACTAATTAAGAACAAAGTTGCATTAGTTGGCAATTTCTCTCAGGGCTGTAAGAACCTTTGGGAAGAACTGAAGTGATCTCTCTCTAAACAGGACTCGAGCCTCTGTTCATGTCAAAATGATCATTCTTATGGTTCAAACCTGGATTTTTAGATCTTGAGACCGAGATAAATTTTTTTGCAGTGAGTATAGCTAAATAAAAAATGTTTATGATCTACTGTTATAAGCAGTGTTTTTGGCTTTACAAGGTTAACACAGACCTGCTGTTGGAGTGTGACTAATGAGAACTATCTTAACCAGTAAAGAATTAAAATTCCCATGACATTTCTAAGAAATTATTGAAGCCTAGATTGTTCTCTCTTGTTTTCCTGATGAGCTCTAATGTTTCTGTGTGTGTGTGTGTGTGTGTGTGTGTGTGTGTGCGTGCGTGCGTGCGTGCTGTGTGGGGCATTACATGACACATGAAGCCACAGCCCAGGGGCCATATGACTCAGTGACAGAAGCAATAACAGAGTCAGGAGACCAGCAACTGACCTAGGGGATTACTATTATGAGAGCCTGTTGCCATGGTGTTGTAGAGAGTCAGAGAGCAGCATGCACTGGTCCAGTTGTTGGCTAGTTGTCATTACCCCTGCTGCCTGTTTTCACAGTGGCTCGGAAAGAAGTACTGTCCGTGGAATCTACACTTCTTTATGCTAACAATAATACAATGCAATTCCCTATATTTTACAGATGTGACGGTCAATCAACATAACTATACACCTGTCAGAGATGACACAAAATGATGGTGATTTCTAAGTTAAATCTCACTTTACTACTCACTATGTCACTATTGAGTGAATCATTGCTTGAAAATAGCCCTAATGTACTTTTTTAGGGGCTTTCAGGGCAGCTGGGCCACAGTTAACACAAAGACTGTGGTGGTTTCTGCTGTTTCTATGGAGGTGAGGTGTTCCCTAAATTGTCAGCGAGGTAGCTAGTTATATGGCTGGCACATCTTAATATTATGTTGATGTGATGTCAATGTAACATGTTGGTGTTGGTGTCATGTGTTAATGGCAAGCAAGCAAGGCAGCAAGCATGCTAGGTCGGACTAAGTAACATTCATGTCACTTTCAACAGGCCACAAGTCTGAACTCTGGTGAGAGATGGAGAGGAGCTGTGTGCTTTATGGTGAATAAGGACCGGTGTGAAGGTGGGAATGTGAGGTCACAGCTATACACTGTTTAGAGGCAGCTACAGTGCGGCCCTGCCCTGTTCAGGATGAGCAGCCATGCAGCCATCTTATTTGGGTTGGGATGTGTGAACAGTTAAATCATTCCACAAACAGAAACTATAGATTACCAGGACCATGCAGAACCATGGGAAATTTTAAAGCAGCAGTCACATATCACATAGGAACACATATTACTGGAAGGTGTACCTTGTATAATTCCATGTGACAAATACATGATTGATTGATTGATTGATCGATTGATAGTAAAGCTGTCAAGAAGATTATTTTTATATCAGATCAGTGTACTAAACTGATTTTCCTAGGGTGACAAGGGTTAAAGAGGTTAAAAAAGAGGTAGAAATTAGGAATCACTTTGCTGATTCAAATCATAGTCAAATTCGGACTGTGTTAGTACGTTCAATCTGTTGCTAGCAGGTCACTACTGATCAGATTATGATTGTTTCCTGTGGCTTTTGCTGCTTTTATTGCACTTTTAAGGAGCAAGTGACAATCTTGGATTCACAGCTGAGCTGACCACAGTGCTCTTAGACATCAGTGAGGGGAGCTCCACAGCTAAAAGTTCAGTTGCCTTTGAATCTTTGTTGAGGAGGCACTGAGTTAATGAGTTGATGTCAAAAAAGGAGCAGTGTATCCGTCTGGCTAGAAGTAAAATGATTAGATAGGCACTACATCATTTGAATAGTGGGTCTAGAGTTAAAGCTGGTTTAGTAGGTTTCTGTGTTTAGAATGGAGTCATAATACCTTGATATAAATGCGTGTGTGTGTGTTTGTGTGTGTGTGTGTTGGTGAGTGCTTCTTAGAGATACACAATGCATTGCATTTTTGTCTCAGCAATGTCCTGAACTCTCTGGCCTCATATCCATTCAAAAAGGGTCATAATGCTTTTTGCTAATTTTCTGTGAATGCAGTGAAACTGCACAAAACATACCTTTGCATCACAGAAACCAAATGTAACACCACATGCGTACTATGAAATACACATTTCAATACTGGGATCAAATAAAGTGCCACACATATTCCCCAAAACACACGTACTGTATGGTAAGACACACACACACACACGCACACGCACACGCACACACACACACACACATGCACACAAAAGTAAAGCATACAGAATCATACCCAGCAATACACACTTCTTCTGAGCACTAGAGATTGCATATGAAATGAAAGTGTGAAATATTCATTGGATTCTGAAGCGAAGCTCTCATAGTATTACTGAGCTGAGATGAATAAATGGCTCCTAATCCCAGATGAGTGTTTTACTGTAGGCAGACTCAGACTGCCTGGCTTTAGGTTTATAGCCACAAAGAAAACAGAGAAGATTTTTGAGGTCTGCTGAAGACAGAGGTCAAAAATACAGTTTCAAAAATCCATGACTGAAATAGACCCAAGTGATGCATTTGAGAGAGAGAGCTCAAATTTATGAGTGTTTGAAGTGATATTCATGTACCAACTGTGAGGAAATATGGGTGTCTGCTCTTTGAATTGAGGATATTTATCTCAATATGTCAGTTTATCTTGGATATAGGGGTGTGCGATATATTGAATATAGTCTACTTGATGTATCACAGCTTGTTTCACGTGGGCTGTATAAAATGACCATATTGTGAACATTAAATATAAATGGTCATGTTGTTTAAAGCCACTTGCATGAGTATCGCTTTCACGTTTCAGTTCTCCTGTGTCTCTCTCTCACAGACACAAATACAAAGGAAGACTCACAAACATGATACACTACACACACTCATCCACCCATACACATTACTTTTTCACGAGCGATATTAAGAGTAGGTGAGGTGTGTTTTTCATATGCAGGACACCAGACTGTTACTATTTTGTTGCATTTTGCGACCATGGAGCACCATTGTGACTTGCAAATATCATTAATCTATCGACTGGAGAGCTGTTAGTGTATTTCTGGCTTACAGTGAAAAAAATCAACACAATTAACCATGCTGTGATAAAAGTTTACCTTAATGAGATTAACGATCGTGTGAGCAGAGGAAGTGTGTGTCTTTGTACATGCAGGGCTCCAGACTGCAACTATTTAGTCACATTTTGCAACCATGGAGCACCAGTGCGGCTTGCAAATAATACGAACTGGAGAACTGTTAGTATGTTTTCAGCTTACAGTGAATAAATGCTCATGTTTAAAGGTGCGATGGCAACAGTTCCATTTTGTGCTGACTGTTAACAAGATGCTTCAAGTTCACAGCAGAAAAATCGACACTTACAGCCCGAGAATAAATCAAAATGAAAGCACCAGTGGTTCCACAGGTGGCAGATGTTTTGATCGTGGCGGCCTGCTACAAATTAATGAATATGTGGGAAACCATGATCTCAGTGTGTCTAGAGCAAAGGATGAGTTGTCTTGAACATGTTTAGCTTTGCTCAGCTTAGCTCAAAGACTGGAAGCATAGGGAAACTGATAGCGTAGGCCTGTAAAAGGTACGTTGAGGTGCTGCAATTATTCTCTCCCAACAAACCAACACTACGTAGGTTATTAACAGAGCTGCAGGGCAAGGCAAATAAAGCCATCCATTACAATAATAAAAACTAGCACCTCTGAGAGAAGGTCTTGTTCAGTAGCCTGACCCTTAACATAACCCCACTCCCACCTCAAAGACAGATGATGAACTATAGTAGGTGAATGTCTGTACTATTTTTGTGCGTGTGCTGTGCAAGTTTACCTTTAGACCACCACCCACACCCCCACCTTTTTTCTCCATTACCCTAATGTCTCCCTTGCATGTTGTTTTTCAAGCCTACTCACAGCTTTATGCCAAAGAAAATGAAAAGTAAGCAGGAAGTATGGACTCCCATCAGCATTTTCTATGTAGCTAGAAGTGTAATTCCTAATGTATTTTTCCCATCTTGTAGGTATTGCAGAAACAGCCTTACAGAGACAGGGTTTGTTTAAAAGGTTAGCTTGTAATGGAGAGAGAGGGGGGAAACACTGTTCCCTTGTATGATATTGATGTTTGTTCTGGGACATTAATAACACGTACTCTTGATCAAACGCACACATATAAATACACACAGCATGCATCCTTATACACACATCAGTGTTAAACATGAATATTATTTTTCAAGCATGCACACACATGATCACACACAGTAAGCAGCCATTTACAGTGCCTTTCTGTTTTTTTGTTCACTGATACCAACAGCACATTCTTTGAGTCAATTAGTGGGCAGAATATGCATTTGTGTGTTGCTTTGCATACACAGTAGGCTTTATATGATTGATCAGTTTAAAGGAGACTAATGAAGAACCTACATCCAGTCTTTACACACTACAGAGCAGCTCCCATTGAACCATTTAACACTTTAAAACATACACACACTTAGAAGGGCTGGGTGATGAGGTTGAAATCACTATCACAATATTAATAAAAATATTTTTTAGATATCTGTTTTGACAATGTGGCAGATATATATTGCATAATCAAAGTCCATTTTTAATTACAGTTTGCTTCAAATTATTATTTTGGACAATACCTTTGTACAGTGAGAACATAATATGATCATTCACATGATTTTGATACAGCCGTAAAGAAACCTTTAATCTTGGATACCTATAATATATTATCATGTTTCACCTATTTAGGAACCCACTATAGATAGACTGTTTAAACACAAGCTGGCCTGGAAGTAGGGCAGCTCTCTATTAACAGAGTTTTAATCATGGGTAATTGTGCCAATCATTATTTATACTATTGATAGCATGACACATGCACAAAAGTTGGCAAATGGTTTGATTATATTGCGTCCTCATTCAGATGTAGATAACCTTCACCAGGACTTCCTATTCGTTCTGCTTTTAGCAAAATTATTATATTCATGAGTGAATATACTTTGCTCTCCTCAAAGGCATTTTTCTATTACCCCCTTTCCACAATATCAATATTCATGATGGAGGATTCACTTTTTGCTATGGTTTCAAATGGATCTACAGTTACCCTGCATGATATAGTGATTACCTTGGAAAATTTACTGTATCCTACCCCTGATCTGCACTAGTATCACCTTGTCACAGATTACTTTGTTAGATTATTAGCACAGAAACCTGTGTGAAAATTAAAAGAAAGAGGGGTTTATGAGGCCTCCAGTGTTTCTGGGGTTGTTAATTTCAATTAGGTCTACAATGCCACAAAAATGACTAGTGTTTCCCACACATAGAATATACTTTGATGGGTGGTCCAGGTATATAAATAAAGGCCAAAGTGTACTTGGCAACATTTTAGCATTTTTAATTTAAATTTTTTCATCTGGTCAGAAAGAACGGTGCCATCCCTAAATGATAAACTCTTGTACCATCTTCCCTCGCTCTACCCTCCCGTAACTGTTCGCTCTGCTAACACGGCTGTGGTGGAAGCTCCTCAAAGTACTTGTATTGTGTCAGCCTGTTCCCCTGTCGAATAGTGTTTCCTCCTTGTTTAAGTGAGGGAGGCAAGGCACATATCAGAACTTTTACACACCTGCTGGTGATCAGCAGTGATCATTTTCGTGTCTGGTCTTTTATCTCTGTGAGTGAATCTGCCAAGAAAACACACTGATAATCAGTAATAAATAATATAAAAGGATATATACACATGACATAAATGATCTGATTATGATTTATGCTAAAATATGCATTCAGTACTTTACAACACTTTTGATTTTTCTGCCCTTCTCCCTGCTGTTCTCCTGGAGTTTCAATTTCCAGATTTTTACCCCCCATGATGAAACTCGTCCATCCGCTATATATTAGAAATAGCCTAGCATCACCGCAGTATGTGATTGTGTTTTTAAAATAACATAGGCTTATTATTCCACAGAGACAGAGATGAAGAAGATTAGCTCTACATGTGATTACAAATAAGCATAATAATGTGTATGAAATCAATACAAATATTTAATAAAGCAAAGCACTGTGTTGAAGGTCACATGAATCTGCTGTTTGTCTCATGCAGTAGACCATTCTTGTGCTGGGAGGAAACGATGGCCCCACCACCGACTACCACCACAAATATCTTTTAGACCTGTGGGAAACACTGTAGTGTACTTTTCTGGAAAACTGTTTGTAAATTGCCTTGTTAATCCTGTTAAAATGCACTTTGAATTGATCAAACTTGAAGCATGTCTGGCGATTATACTGTCTGGCTGGCCGATGAGACGAAACAACCTTAAACAGTCTGACTTGGAGACGTTAAGATGGACAGTTGGTGGACTTAAGCCAACTCAGCAGGGAGTACATTGTGTGTGTGTGTGTGTGTGTGTGTGTGTGTGTGTGTGTGTGTGTGTGTGTGTATTTGCACCCACGGGTGTATGTGTTGGTTTCCAGTCAGCCAAAACCATTTGCTGGAGAAGACTATCAGGCCAACAGTTCATCTCTAAGCTTCATTAATATTTAAATAATGCTCTCATTTTCTCTCTTTTTGAACTTTGTTTTTGTCTGATGTCCTTTCTGTTTTCTCTTTTCTGTTTATTTTGCCATCTCATTGGGGTGGGGTTGGGGGATGGGGGGTGGGGTGGAGTGGCGGGGTAGTAGCAAGAGGAGGAGCAGGTTAGGGACAGACAAACCTGCAGACTGCTGTTCATACAGACATGTCTGCAGTGTTAGTATAGTAACGATGAATTTAAAATGGCTTTAAAATGTGCAAGGATGATCAACTTTATACTTTAAAAGGGGATAAGATATACTTTTTATTCTTAAAGAGGTCAAGAAGAACCTGAACATGTGTCAGGCTGTAGTGTGAAGCTAGTGCAACCAACTGTAAATTCATCACAGGCTGAGGAAGTGTTTGAGTTGTGAGGAAGTGAAACATTACCTGCATGTAGCCTCTGTTCGGCTCTCAGTAAACTTTACTTCAGTTTAATTGTATTTTTCTCTTCTGCTTGTGTTCTCGCATTTGAATGTCTTACTCTAGCCCATATCAAAGGTCAGAGATGGGCATAAACTTAACAGTTGTCAATGTCTGAATGTTTGTTGTTTTTTATTTATTATTTTAAAAACTAACTGTAATCCTACTTTAAATGATTTTACAGCCAGTCAAACCTAACAATTAAAGTACTTAAAGGTCACTACAATACCAGAATCATTAACAAAGAAGCCATATCTCTGATAACGAGGAAGTTATTCTGAGCAGGTTCTCTGTTTTCAGCAGGCCCTTCCCTCCCTTCCGTGCTCTCTAATTCTACAGTTTTCCATTACCATGATAATGCAACTCAGTATCAGTGGTTAATAACACAAGCTGGTGCTGCTAACAGATGCAGCTCTGTAAAACTTGCTAATTTATTTCTGTCTTTCTGTCTAAGCAGTGCCTTTGTAACTTATAGCATGCACGCGCATTAATGCTATATTTGCCAGACGTGATAGTTCTTGATACAAATGAATCAATTAAGGGCTTACAAAAATGTTCATTTACTAAGTGTGAGTGAGAAATGATAATGTCAGGGCTGCTGCACAATTTATTTACACGTGCACCTACACAGATACACATAAACACACATGCAAAAGTAATTTGGCCAGGCTAATGTGTGTTGCATCATTTACAGATTGATTGCACTCATCACTGATTGTGTGAACTCGTAATAGCATCTACATTGGAGCTGGAATATAATAAACGTTCATCATTACTGATCATTTGAGTTTAACTTTTTATATGGCAATTAACTGTAGGGCTAATAGCTCTGTTTGGTTGAAAACACATTTTTTTTTTTACTTCAAATACATTTTTTTTTTGTTTGGAAAGTATTATTGCCAATTAATTTAAGATTTTTGTGCTAGCTTATTGTCATATGTCTGTATGTTTGTATGCTTATGTATGTTTGTAGCCTGTAGCTAGGGTAAGTGGAGGACAGCACTGATATTGGGAGCCTAAGACACTTATAGAGGTCGTGTGAATGCATTAAAAAAAGTGAATGACAACAATTTTTATTGAACTTCTCAGAAATGGTAACATACACACATGTTGTTAAAAGAGTGATGAGATGGGTGAGCATAAAATTGGGATGCAGCTTCTGGAGATGAATGGCTGGGTGGAATGGATACTAGCATGCAAGGGCAGCTGAGGTGATGGATATTAGGCAAAACAAGACACACAAGTAAGGGAAAGCACAGGTAGGAAGTGGGTGGAATGACAATTGGCATTAAAGGGACAGTTCAGCCCCCCAAGAAATAAAAATTCTGGTACTGCCTACTGCCTATTTTTCACCTCAAATGTCCTCAGAAACAAATTTCAGTGAACTGTTTAGCTGTGAAATGAGAAAGTCGGTCCAGGCCAGTGGGTAGCACTTGGCAATTCAGTTGACAGTCTCCAACATGGCAGCTGGGTCACAGACAGTACACTTAAATATGTTTCTGAAAAAATCTGAGACGAAAAATAGGCAATGCAGTAACAGAATCCTAATTTACTTCTTTATCAGCGCTGCTTAGTTTGACAGTCTGACCGCAGTTCACAAGCAGTGATCAAAACGATTGACAGCTGCCATAGTAACCTCTGAACTCTAATTGATTGTTTGTGGCGCACTGTGGTCAATAGTGAATGCTATTAGAGGCAGTAGGAAGAGGATGAGGGCCATGAGTCTGTCTCGTGTACTTTTTTCAGAATACAGTGACAGTTTCAGGAAATATGACACAAAGGTTTTTTCATGAAAGTGCCAGCTTTAGCTTTAATGGCGTCTTATTATCTTGAGTAAGTGGGTCATGATTTCTGTGAACAGACATCTGCGTTTACTTTTTTTAAAAGTATGCTTTTGCTATTTATTTATTTATTTTTTGCTGCTTTGAGCACTACAAGTCAAGTTCCATCTACTTTAGTTATAGAAGAGGGCAGGCGGACATCTTTACGGCTGTTATTTCTAACACCTGGCATCTCACACCAAAACAATCCAGACTGATAAAAAGTGATACAGGTAACTGAAAAAAAAATGTATTTCTGATTTTGGGGAGTAGGTTAATGATACAAAAAGCTTGTACTGCATGAATATTTTTTTAATAAGTATTACTAGTTCTGGCATTGCCTGAATGTGTAGGAAATATAAAGTTATTAACATATGGCATGGGCTGGATCCTTACCTCTCCAACTACAAACGATCTAAGCTCGCTCGCTAACTTTCCAACCTTTCTAAGTGGCTCCTTCTCTTGCTATTTCCTCCTCCTCCTTATCCTCCTCATCCTCCTTGTCCTCCTCCTGCTCCTCCTCCTCAACGAGCACTCCTACTACTGGACATGTCTCTTCTCATTTCTCTTTCCTTCCCTCTCTCTCTTTCCGTCTTTTTTCCATCCCATTCTTACCGGCTTAGCTCCATCATTTCGAGAAGCAAAACACCAGCCAGTCAGAATGAGGCAATTATGACCCTGTTGGAAGGGTTATTATGCATAATGCCCCATAATTCTCCTCTACAGTTTTTATCATGAATGTCATATACATTAAGTCTGTGCAGTGTATATGCATGCTGACAGAAACTTCCTAGTACTGTGTGAAGAACACCATCCTCGGCTTTGGTTTTTAAAATCACACACATACACACACATGCACACAGTGCTGTGTTTAAAGCATTTATTAGTAAAAATGATGCAGTTGTAATGTGATTATTTATAGCTGCTTATTCTGGTGTGACAAGATAATGAAGACAATGGACAGCAGACAGACAGACAGGCCGTATATGATTGGATTCTTATGCACAACATGCTGTGTAAGTTACGTATGTGTGCATTTAGGTGTTGATGATAATGTTCTTACAGCATTTTGTGCATGTGTGTCTGTGTTGCTGGTTAACGTGTCGACATTAATGAACCATGACCCAGATCAAAACAATGAGACTTGAAAGGGATTAGAAAAACATGCAGACATATTGAGAAGCAGCAATTTGTGTGGGTGGCCTCTGACACAGTCCGCATTTAATCACGACATGTTAATCCCAGGCAATTTACCAAAAACCTGATTTTTAAGCCAAGCAGACAGGCATCCAACAAATCTCATTGTTCACCTTCAATCTATGTGTTGAGCTTAGTAATCATATTAGCATTGTGTTAAATATTAAGAAATTATTTATTTTCTTATTGCCAGTATCATCCTGCTGACATTGGCTTTCTGAGTGGTTGCTGTTGTGCAACCTGTAATTCAAGTTTTATTATGGGGTCAATATTCCATTTCAATTTACTAGTCCAATAACAGGCTTTTTATTATTTATTTATTTAGCCATACGTTATATTCAGATCGATTTTAGAGGGCTCTAGCAGTATTATTTCTACATTGAAGTGAAACCTTGTGCCTTTTGATATTAAGAAAACAAATAGTTGGCATTTGGCATTTAGGTTTCACAATCAGACTGTAGACTGCTCCCTGTGCCCTCCTGTATGCATGCCTTCATACCACGGAGAGTTTATCCTTCACCTGAGTTTTGTCTCTGAGTGGCTGCTCTGTTATCTCTAGCTCCCCGGGTTGAATGGGCTTGACCCCGGACTTGGTCCATTGAATGAAAAGCGTTTCTATTCAAGAAGTGTGTTTTCTGTTGATATTTTACTTGGCCCTTTGCTATGATTTTAGATTATAGGTTAGATTATCTTAACGAATGAAAAAACACATCAATCATCTGGAGATTCCAATATGTCTGATAGTGGTGCTTGTGTTTGTGCCAGACCTGGAGTCTGGTGAGCCTGAAACTGAATTAAGTTGTGAGGTTCAGCTGGATTAAAAGAAAAGATGACTTTTATTTAGGCATGCTAGTTTTCCTTAAAATGTATTAGCCATGTTTGTCTTAAAGTTTCTTTGCCCTTACATTTAATTAGGTTTTTATAAACTTTCAAAATAAATTGAATGTAACTGGACCTTTTGAAATTAATAAAGATACAATAAAAATACACTTCACGTCATAACATAATCTTTTTTTCTCTGCTGTTTTTCCAGCTTGTCCTAATCGTATTTATCAATAGATCTTTCAGGGCAACTGAGTTCAGACATATTTTCCTTTTAAAGTGTGATGTCAGCTTGCAAAGGTTAAGTGAATGAGCAGGAAGGACAAACATACACACTCATGTGTTTCTCACATATGCCCCCACACACACAGTATAGTCATGTAATACAAACAGCATTCTAGCCACCTTTGCCCCCTCAGCCCTCCATATGAAGTGGCCAACTGCTGAGAATAATATTGACCTTCCACTAAAGAAAGCAGTGCTGCTTATTGCATTCACACACCACACTGGTTTCTTTTACTGGGTATCTTTGTATGTAGGTGTGTGTGGGGGGAGGATGTGTGTGTGTGTGTGTGTGCACGCACAAGTAAAAGGAGAGGTGGGATATATATTCCATTGGTGTGTTTCTTGGGGTGTAGCTTTGGGGGCAGTGGAATAGGTGGGTCTGTGGATTGTTATTTACGTGTCTCTGTCTGTTTTTTTTCTCCACAACACAAGTCATTGAAAGCAACCACATTGTGTGTATGTGTGTGTGTGTACAGGGGTTTGACTCACACTTTCATGTATGAATGTGTGTAGTCGCGCTTCCTAGTCCTTCAAAAGGGTACATGAGCCATAAAGTCCTTTGCCTGTCCATTGTACATTTGACTCAGGTACTCTCACTTTCTTTATGTAGCCTGACATTTTTCATTATATAGTAATCATATGTGTTAGTTTCACCGATGGGTTGTCGTGTGCGTGTGTGTGTGTGTGTGTGTGTGTGTGTGTGTGTGAGCAGGTGAATCTGGTAGTCCTTGAGAAGGGTAGAGGGACCATAAACCTTATCTTTCTCCAGGAGCTGAGATATCAGCTATCAGCTGAATTGTGAGTTATATTTGATAAGGCTATGGCCTCATTGGTAAATTGCAGCACACTGACACATATATCAGTCTCCATTGACAGTCAACATATATTAACAGAGCGCCCTTTCCTATAGGTGCATTCTGTATTTATGTGTGTCACTAAATAATCAGCTTTTAGTGATATAAGACTTAGTAGGTTATATCTTCAGCACTGATTTACAGTGTCAGTCATTGTGATGATTATCCTTTGTGTTTTAGGCAGGGTAAAATGGTATATGTTTGTGATCCATTATGAAAGACCAAATAGTAACCATGATTGTGTGTGTGTGTGTGTGTGGGTGTGTGTGGGTGTGTGTGTGTCATGGTTTAGGCGGCAGTCAGAACAGTGTAGTTTATTGTTCTTGAATCTTATTTGGCAGTAAACTCTAACAGGGATTTTAGAGTGTGTGTGTGTGTGTGTGTATAATCATATTTCTATATTTTAGGTATAGTTGTTGGTGTGTGTACAATGAGCTCTTTTATGTGTGCGTGATTCCAGTGAATCATCTGTCAAAATGCTGCTGACGCCTGCCACCTCCAGCTGTATGTCTTTCTCTTTCACACACACACACACACAGACACAGACACACAGAGACACACAACATAACTCATCAAGGATGCAATGACTTCAAACGTAACCTTTAATGCCGCATAGCCTCATATGTTACAGACATGTCATGTTTCACTTGATCACACACACAGATGGGTAATACAATATTACTCGTGTGGCACATTTTGAATAGGTCCGTAATGTTCCATTAGTTTGATTGCTTACAACCCGTCACACATGATGGGTAGAAACAATAAAATCAGAAAAGAGCAAAACTCAATTAAATGGCTGTTTTTATGTTTTAATTTAATGGCTTAATTTTAATATCGTTCATTTACGACACAAGTGACGTGAGTAGATTGTTTCACTTAGACACAGATACATGGGGGAAAAAAATGCACGCAGAAAGATCCACACACAGATATACTTTTGCTTAAACACACACACACACCCACACACCCTCACACTCTTCAAAAGCAGCGGAGTGGAATAATGGACAAGGCGATGGAATAGTGGGCAGATTTTATCATTCACACTCTCTTAACCACCAGCCATCTGCTAAATGCACGCATTCTTGTCTTTGTGTCTGTGGGTGTGTGTATGTTTGTGTACGGCTGCGTACGCACATGCATATGAATGGATCAGTCTAATTCCCTGAAGGCTTGGATGAACACTCATCATGTTAAACTGGCTGATACTGTTAATTCGTTGTCGCAGAGTAATTCAAACTGAATTTTGGGTCTTGCTTCTCAGGCACTAATTAATAGAAAAGAGAAAACACAAAGACATATGGTATATGCGTCAGGTCTGTTACTATCAGTGGCTGAAGTGCTTTATTTGATGCAGGAAAATTTCTTAAAACGACAATACAATGTTAAGCCACTGTGGTAATTTGAGGTAGTTAGAAACCAATGCAAAATGTATGCTGATGACTGTATGATAAAAAGTTCTAAATACAACATAAAATCCTTTTCACACCTACTCAATAGATGCTGTAAATGTGTTCATAGATCACAGAATGAAAAATATTAACGTAGCGTAGAAATTGTAGTGTCTACATCAGCCTTAAACATTATAATGAACCAGTGTTTTAAGATACATGGGGCTCTCTTTCCAATTAATGGAAATTTTTTCCTAAAGGTCATCCAGGCTTGGCTCGTGCATCATTATCCCTGTTACGTAGAGAGGTTGCTCATCATGACAGGATAAAGAGGAGACAACAGTGAGATCTCACCATAATGAACCTAAATGCTCCCTCTCACCTTCACCCCATTCCTCCGCTCTACCCGTCCTCCACCTCAACTCTACCTCTTTACAGTAGTTATCCTCTCTACACGCATTTGCTCTGTCCTCTCTGCCTACTCCATGTCTACTCTTTACTGGCTTTTCATGCTGCCTATTCAGCTGTCTTCATTTGTCCTCATTTTTTCTTGCTTCACTCTTTCCCTGGCTTGATTAACACTGTCTGTCAGTCTACTCACAGTGCACCCATGTACACTCCATTTTCCTGGCTAACATCAATCTTTTTCCCCTTCCTTCCTGTGATACTTGTCGTATATTTACCTTCCTTTTCTCGGCTTCTCTTTTTCAGATCTTTTCAATGAACATAACTCTTCTTTCTCCATGTCCTGAGTCCTCTACCAGTATTTAGTAATGTCTTGGCCTCTACTTCTCCGCGTCCCCCAGCCCCTCTCCTTCCCCTTCACCATGCACCTCTTTCTTTCACCCTTTCCTCTAATGAATCCAATCATTTCTGAGTCACACCTTAGCGTGCACATGAGTGTGTGTGTATGTGGACTCTTCATTTGTCAACGGCACATACAGACGTGATCCAGACCTGATACATATGTTGACCCTTAGACAGGAACCAGGGGGGTTAATTGAGTAATGGCAGTTGCGGGAGAGGGAGAGTATACTAGAAGAGAGGATGAGACAGAAAGCCAGAGTGAGAGAGAGGGGCGATGGGAATGAGAGCATTAAGAGGGCGGGAACGAGACAGATAGGTGCAATTTGTAAGAGCATATGAAAAACGGGGGAGTGGTAGGGTGCAAGAGAGAAAGGGGTTAATTGCCAGAGTGAATAAAATGAAAGACACGGAGAGGCTGGTAATTAAAGAATTGTGGAAGAGACGGTGAAATAAAGACAAATGTGGGGTTAATGGCGATGGTATGTGAGATGGGCACGAGGTGACAGCATGAGGCAGTCAGCCCAGCAGGATATGGAAGATTGATTTTAAGCGATAACGAAGGGGTTAACAGAGTGATTGAAACGAAACAAAGAGAGAGGCAGGGAGGGTGAACACGAAAGGGTTAATCATGAATATAATAAACGATGAAGCCTGTGGTCTTCATGGACCTTGGCTCTTAATTAAGAAAACACAGCTGCACCTGGGACCCACCTAGAATAGATGGATACACAGCACTGCATGAAAATGTGAGTGTGTGTTACTAATTGTTATTGTTATGAAGTCCACCTCCTCATGGATTCATTGTGCTGATGAATTATCTTAATGAAGTGCCTAAATGGGGGGTTTGTTGGGGATAGAGTAACTAAATGACCAGATGACTAAAAATTGGTCCATCATATGCCTGTGTGTTGGTCAGACTGTGTGGACAGACACACACAGGAAAATCAAGTGTTATGGACAAAATAATAAAAGGGGAAAGCATGAAAAAAACCATTAGGTTTAGGAGTAGCAGAGTATAATTCACATTTTTAGCCTCTGCTTTTTTTTGTCCGCTTCTTTCTTTCTTTCTCTGTTCTCTGCTTACAACAACTTTGACAGTGTGTTACTAACTTGTAGGACTTACTCACATTTTCAGTGATTAAGAAAAGGAGCTTTGTGTTTGGATTGATAGTGTGGCATTTCTGCTACTGTAATACACATTTTCGAGAATTTTGGAAATATTTTGTGGGCTCCAGATCATGAGGCCAAGTCAGCACATCATCTTCCATTACTTTAAGTTGGACAAATCTGTTTAAAATTGTGTTTTTCTAATGTTTATGTCTCCCTAAAAGTCTGACCTTGATTATGCTGGCTTCAGTTAATAGCCCAGGCTTTTATTTGCTCAAATCACTGGACTCAACAGGCCTATATTTGGAGCAAGTGTCTATATGGGACAAGCCTTTAATTCCTTTCACGCAAAACTGTTGCTCAGGAAAGATCAGGAAATACAATCTAATTGTTTATTGTTTATTGTAAATTTAAATTGAATATTACTTGTTTAAAATTTAGGCTTCAGATAATATATTAACTATGAATAATTCATTTAATCTAGGTCTGAGAGACAACACATTAAAGGAATATGAATAACTCACAGGGTAATTGTGGAATGGACACATAATTTGAGGTAGCCAACAACCTGATTTTATACATCTGAAGAACTATAAAAAAAATGAACTGCTTGGCACCCAGACCAGGCATCTAATTGAGACAGGCCTTTATTTGTCAAAATCTGAAGCCACACTGGGCTAGTAAAAGGGACTACGTGTTTAATTAGGACTAGGCCTTTATTATTAGTTTTATGGTATCTGAGATATAAACTTACTGGGCAAGCTAGATTAGGTCACAAATTCAAAATGCAGATGCCGGCAAAAAAAAAACACCCTGAACCCTTCAGGCAGAGTGGACTTATTACACGTAATATAAAAATCTTAGCCAAATGGAATATATCGTTTTGTGAACTTTGATTAGACCTCTGGTATATAATTATGTAATAAGAATGTGACAGTGTGAACATACTGTAACACCACTGCAGATATTATTTAATGTTTCACAACCACTAATGCTGTGTAAGCCACTGCCAGTTAGCCTACAAGCTAACAAGCTAAAAACCAGTATAAACAAAAGATGCTAACTACACTTACTATTCTGAGATGTCTGCTAGTCAATGATTTTGCTGCACAACAGACTCCTCATATGAGTCTGGATCTGACCAAGGCTCAAACATTTATGGCTGAACCTCTCTGATGTTTTCTCTAAGGCTAACGCCAGCCATCTTGATGTGCAGTATTCTTATCGGTCAACGTAGCACAAGCGGCGGTGGTGGCACGTGGCAGGAGACAAGGCCAGATTCAGAATTTTGCAGTGATGGAGAATAAGTAGATGTGCACCTAGCCAGGGTGATAGTGGGCATTATGTCAATTGTACTTGGATGGATTTCGGCTTGTTCCACTTAGGATGTATAAATTCACTATATTGCAAATATTGAGTATAAATTGTATAAATTGTAACCTTTATTATAACAGTACATATTAACCTTACCTAAGTGCTTTATTGAAATTTATCATAAAGTAATTTATTCAACTTTGTTATAACAATACTTCATTCAACAGTATTAAAATAGTACTCTATATACCTTTATTGTTACAGTTTTTTATTTACTTTAGTAGACTACAGTAGTTTAGAGGAGATTTTAAAATATCAAGGTATATATCGTGTATCGTGATAAAGCCAAAAAATATTGCATTATTTACAGGCCATATCACCAAGCCCTACTTCCAGCCCCTTTTCAGAGTTTTTTATTTTACTATTTATGTGGTAAAAGCATGGTAAACAAAATAACAATCTTAGCAGTTGGACAAACATGTCTGGAGGGGAACCTTAAATACTGTGTAAACTGTGTAATGTTCATAAAGAATTCAGTCTTATGTAGATACACACATATGACATAGATATATTGGTGAAAAAAAATCAGTCTATAAGAAAAAATATTTGTTCATATGTTACTTGTTTCATTATCAAGTTTGTTTTTGTTTGGCGTCGACTTAATATATATTGAACAAACAAGATAATCACCAGAACCCAAAAGTCCTCCTGAAATTTTTTTTTATAAAGGGGTCTTGCAAGCTATGACCAAGCTAAAAGCCCTAATTGCTTTCGAAATAAGGGATTAGAAGTACTAATTGAATTCAAAATAATTCTTTTTCGCCGTATGAGAACAGTCAAATCAGATGAGATTACGGCAGCATGCAGATTTGTACGGGTAAAAAACAGCTTTTAAATCCCTCACACTGAACCTCTAAAGACCTGCCAGTCCCATTCTGTAGTTCATTATGGTAACACTGAGACAGCATAATTTGCTGCTTGATCTAATGACTTAAAAGCCTCAAGTCATAGCCATGTAAGTCTTTGAAGATATTATGCATTTTGCTCCAGCAGGCCTCGGGCAGCTTCAAGGAAATGTGTGGAAATCTACCTGAGAGATTGTAGGCTGTGTTTGAAACTCATCTAGAGACTTTTGCCGCTGTGCTTTTGGCAGTGTGTAGTCTGTATTAAGGTGGATTGTCCCTTTAAGTACACATTATTTAGTGTCAAGATGGATTTGATTCATGGTCTTGTGAATAGAAGATATGATCTTTTAGGAAGACTAATGTAATCACTCTGTGTTGGCTATGAGCTTTACTCTTCACCTCAATCATAGAGGGATGTTAGAAGGACCACCTCTCATGTCAACCTTTTAGAAAGAAAAGCAGTCTGTGATGTGTGTGTGTGTGCATACTGTGTGTATGTGTTTAAGAGAGATTTATTATGTATGTATGTGTGTGTTTTCATCACACACACAGACACACACACACACATCCACACCCACAAAGCTACCAGCAGTTAGCAGACAGATTTACATACATTGACAGAGTAATGCGCTGGGCGGTGAGAGCTTTATAAAGAGCGAACCTGTCCCTGAATGTGTGAGTGATGATAACAGGCTCATTTAATTGCCTAACCCTTACACACACACACACACACACACACACACACACACACACACACACTCAGATCACAAGTTCTCTGAGTAGGCGTCACATAATTTCTGTCATTCACCTTGAGGAGGTGGAGGTAAGACAGTAAGATGGAAGGGTGTGAGAAAGGAAATAAAGTGGACAGAATCAGTCAGCAAGAGAGAAAAATAGGGTCAACGCTAATTCGAGGTCAGAGGTGTTGGAATGAACTGTTGACTGTTGAATGACTGTTTTATGGCTTTAACTTTGTGTAAACAGTTTTAAATTCATTTATAACTAAACATAGTTTAATGTTTCTCAGCTGCATCTTGGAAAGATAATATGTTCACACAAAATTACTTTACGTTTTATACAGGTATGCTATGCAGGATTTTCCTAAAAGGGAATCGTTGCTGGTATTCAACCATTGTGTTCAGATGAACAGTGTTTGGCTGCCCTTGGAGCTCAGACGTCCGGCGGCTGACGGCATGGAGGGAGGCCAAACACTGCTCATCTGCACACACTGTGATGACACGCAGCTGGTTGAATATTGGCAACGTTTTCCTTTATATTCTTTGTCCTCTGTCTCGATCGCCAGTGATGTGGTGGTTCCCTTTTGCATTGTGATCTGTGGCTTATATTTAAGCTTTAGCTTCTAACTTTCTCAATCCCTTTAACCTGTTCTTGCTAATGTATCCTGGATATATCCTTCAAGTGAGTATTGTCTTCTGTCTGCTTCTCTCCGAAATCTCTTTTCGTTTTTCCAAAAATGTGATGTTTCTTCAGGGAGTACAGTAACAGTGTTGGCTCCATGCTAGCTCTGACACCTTAACAGACCATTACAAAGAGTCGGGGCTCAGCGAATGGTCATTTCCTGCAGCGTACCTTTAAATCCCCATTCTAAAAGCTTCCATCAATCCAGCCTCAATCCATCTTTAAACCCCCTGCTACAATCAGCTATGACTCGCAGTTAAGCTTAGCTATGCTGCCAAGTAATAGCTAATATTAGATATTTAAACAAAGTATAAAGAAATGGAACATCTTTATTTTTGGCACTCAGCAGATGCTTGGGAGAGGACCTGGTCATCATCATCATCTGGTTACATGCTGTTGCTATGAGACTGTTGAAAACGACTAGAAGCGAAGGTTTTAAAGTCCACATGTTTTTACAACCAGGGACATGCTGCTAAAATAATGCCTGACTCTGTTGTACATCCTGCAGCAATATCTTTCCGTGGGAAATAACAAGAAATAGAAGTAAAGGTTGTCCTTTGTGAACTCGGGCAACTCTGTGTAGACTCATGGGCCAGATATACTCCAAAACGGACATGGACAGTGCACGAGGTTCATTTTACTCTTAACTCCATTGAGTGTTTGCATACATGTTTTTTTGGCATGTTCAGTAGGTGCAGTCAAAACTCAAGACTTAGGCTACAAGTAGGTCACTTAGAGCACAGTTCAAGGACCTAAAAGATTATTTTAAAATAAGCAAAATTTTATTTTTACAATATTTTAATGTGCATACTTGCTGCAAAGTATTGGTGATATGCGAGATGACCATGATGAACCGCTTCAGAAACAAGCTATTTTGACCTAATTTTTTTGTCTGTTTGTAAATACTATATGTTTAATGTGAATAATATCATGTTATGTTCGGGCATACATACATTTAGGTACAGGCTAAGCACGCATTACATTAAACCCCCAAACATATTAACTGTCTCACTCTTTCTTTCTCTCCTTACCTCACACTCACTCATACACACACACACGCTCTTTATAATGGGAGCATCTGCAGACACTAATGAATAGACTGAGTGAAGTTGCACAGCTCCACATAGGGAGAGATAGGAACAGCCCAATTAGGAAGATCATTTAGGTCAAACTGTTTGTGCTCGGTATTGTGGAGTCCAAGGGACCGCACCTTGCTCACAGAAAACATGTCATCTCTCTGTCTGTCTGACTGATCATCCATCCATTTATCATTCTATCTCTCTGTGTGTTTGTCCAACTATGTCAGTACTATTTTAAGAAATCAGAGGAAAATATGAGTTATTGACAAGGAATAAAAAAAAAGGAAATTGAATAGGATGATGTTTTTTTAGGAAACAGCCTTCTTCAGCATGCAACAATGGACAGGTGCAGTTTATTGATCAGTCACAACATTGTTGCCTGCAGTGTATAATTCTAGTTGTGAAACACTTTTGTAATTTTCCTTTCTTACAAATGATTTGCATGCTAAGGCTATCTGTTGTATTTAGACTTGGCATATAAACATTTGCTTGAGATGTAAACCCCATAGAAATTCAGACATGTAAAAGATATGAATCCTTCAAAGACACGACAGTTTAAAAGTTATGAGAAGAAAAAGTATGGTAGTCAGAGGAAAACCTACATACCAGATTCAGATACACTTAGAACACTGTGTAAAATGTAAATTTAAAAAAAGTACAATGGTTCGGAAATCCTTTTTGACTAATATTCAGTTGATGACAGTACAAAGACAAGATATCTAATGTTCAAACTGATAAATGTTACTGTGTTTTTTGTAAATGCGCACTCATTCGGAATTTGACACCAGCAACATTTACCAAAAAAGTTGGGACAGTGGCATGTTTATAACTCTGTTACATCACTTTTTCTTTGAACAAAATTTACTAAGAGTGAATATGACATAGGCGTAGATCCTCGAATCGCCTCTCTGTTGGCTCCACTAAATATTTTATGCCTCTTTCTTACCCAATCATGATACAATTGTCTCTCACTAGTCAACCTGGATACCTGTGGAATTTTGTGAGCAATCCACAACTTTCTTTTTTGCAAGTTTTTTGTTGCCTTTGTCCTAATTTTTTTGGAATGTGTTGCAGACATCAATTTCAGAAAACAAGAAATGTTTATCAGTTTGAACATTAAATATCTTGTCTTTGTGCTGAATTCAATTGATTTTAGGTTGAAAAGAATTTGCAGATCATTGCATTCTGTTTTTATTTACATTTTACACAGCATCCTAACTTTATTGGAATCAAGGTTGTACTGCTGGACACCTCTATACATAAATCCAATCAAGTATGATTAAGTGTTTTAGGGTTCCAGTTGATGCCGTCGAACCATGCACATAGAACATAGCACATAACAACATAAAATACTGTCTTTGTGATCTGTATGATGTTCAGTTTAGCTTTACTTCCTGTTTTGAAGACACGTACTTAACCAAAATAACCCATCATAGAAGCTGCTTTAGGTTGACAGGTTAAACCATTTTTTTGGTTTTCCAAATAATTGAAAGAAATAGTTGATTTTAAATGGTAGAAGTTACTCCGTCTTGAGTAGAAATAGTTACTAGTGTTGAAAGTATGTTTTTCCTTGCACTGGACATGGTGAGACTGATTGTTCTCCTTCAGCTCTGAAGCAGATAAGCTGTCTGGGGGTCAGGAGACAACCTTTCAACAATTAACCCCATAATCTCCAAAGTGGTCAAAGATTGTAGACATGTGAATGGCCAAAGCAGCAATCCTCTGTTGTATAAACCAGGATAACGACCCTCCCCCAAACATGTTTAATGTTTTCAAAGCTTAATATGTACAAGGGAATAAAATATTTACTACTATACGTTAAAGAACCATTATAAATCATGCTGCTCATTTTATCAGTCCCAGACCGCTAAAAACAGCATGTAGTAGTAGTAGGTGTGATACAATCTATTCTCTTAATTCTTGTTGGTTTCCCTGTGTATGTGCATGAGTGTATGTGTAGTGCATTGATCTAGCTTTAGGACTGTCAGCTGACAATTATTACTGCTTAGCGTTTTGACATGTTAAGCCTCAGATAATCACCATCAACACGCTTTGTGTGTGTGTGTGAGTGTGAAACTGCGTTTGCATGTATGTGAGAGAGAACATGGTGTGTATGGGTGTGCGTAGCGTAATCAGTCACATCTGACAGACAGCAAATCCTTCTTCAAAAGCCACTCAGACATCCATTGTTATGTGGAGAGCCAATTGAATGAGATAAGATGTTGGAAAGAAAGGAGAGGAGGAAGGAAAGCAAGGCTGGATAAATGAGCTATCAGGGCATGTGAGAGCCGTAGACTAAACCTTGATGTTGGTTTGGACATTGACAACTTTTAAAAGCTATGCATAGCATTTTAACATAAGTAAATCATTAACATTTCAGATCTAACTGTAATTACGCAGAAAATGAATACCCATTACTGTTTTAACATGATCGTACCTTTATGTAGAAAGCTTAAAAAAATGTTTTTCTGAGTTTTGTTTTGGACGAGCATGCAGAATTCTAATGTCCTTGATCTTTGAATGTGATTTTCAACAGGAAGAAATGGGTGTAACATTCAAGTTCTCACATATTTTTGACAATATAGCGCATTTTAAGCTGAAAAAGATTAGGCTTGGCTCAAAGATCCCTTGTCCATTCCAGTGGACATAACTTTTCTAGGATGTTTAGAGCTATATTTACTGTCATCTGACTCCACTTAATGCATACACTTATTTTACTGGATGTCTTTAAGACAATCACAGTGTTCCACATCATCTAAAGTGGATTGCAGTAGAGCCACATCCCCGTTTTCTAACAAGTATGGCTGAACTAGAAGCAAGGAGGAAGTGCAAGACATATTTTAATCTATTTATCATATTGTTAAATGTTTAATTACATAATTTGTGTTGAAACTATGTTTAAAGTAAACACGAGATGCCCTGGTACTTGTACATGTCAAAATATTACATGAAAACTTACTAACTTCTTTGCTCATGATTTCTTAGGTTTAGAGTTGAAATCCACCATTACTGTATGTTTTTTGTGTGTGTTCGGAACATAATTGGATTCTGAACTACAGTGTTGTGGGACATTGCTCTTAACTTGTGCAGAAAAAAAAAATCACTCGTGCTGAGTGATTGTTTGAGTCATCAAGGAAATCTTAATCAAGGAATCAAGGAAACATAATATCTTTCATATTGGAATTGTTGGTCAGACAAAGCAGATGATTTGACAACATCGTCTTGGACTCTGGGAAACTGTGATGGACGTTTAAACTCTGATGCTTATGAATTTTGTTTTTTGTCTTCTGTCTCTCTCTGAAGAGTGCATAAAACATTTAGATGGAGCTTCCCATTTTTAGCTGGCTCCAACTATAGCTTTCGTTGGTGAAAATGGCGAAGGTTTTGGTGACTGGTAAAAATCACTTTACAGAACCGGTGTCTGTATTTTGTTAGAGATAATATGACAGAAGGTCCTTTTTATAACACGACTGTACAACAGCAAGTGATTCTGTAGTTCCCACCACTCCAACAGAGTGATATGTCTTTTGTAGTAAAAATAATAGCTGATTGCTTCATGTCAGTTTCAGGAGTTGCATTCTCTCAGTTAAATCTTGCCTCTTGCCAGATCAGTAGTTTAAGCTTATCAATGTAATAACTTTGAACCAGGACTTTCGCTGTTTGGATCAAATATTTGGTGGAAAATAAGGTGAGTCAAAGTAATGCCCCACCCCATTTGTTAATTTTACCCCTACCCCTTGTTTTCGAGTGCCATTCTACCCCTCAGAACCGAGTTACAAAGGGTAGTGGTTTAAATCTCCCCTATAATATGGGACAACCCTTCAGACCCCTGATATATCAATGGCAGTCACTGATGCTGGCATTTACGCAAATGTACGTGACAAATGTTCCCAGACATTTGGTGATTTTTTGGCTATACTGGGCTATAGGCATATTTTTTTTGCAATTTTCAGGATGCTCACGATTTGTTCACAACTAAAGTTTTACAATATCAATTGCTCAGACAAGTCATCAAATAAAAGAACAACACAAAAAACAACACAGCTTCATTACCAGGCCCCTGTTGGCTAAGATCAGCAACCTGTGCTCCTGCTCTGGCGGTCTGCACCAATAATTAGAAGAGTAATAACAAGTGCAGCAACTTTCCAGCTGGAATTAAGGTAAATTTCTGGTGTCATATGCCATCAAAGGGGGGAATGTGGCATGGAAATTTGTAAAAATGTGGGACTGTCATGGAAATATTAGCAATAACATTGCAACATTAGCTTGCTGGCTAGTAATCTACCAAGTCATTGTCATACTAGTGATTTCTGTTGTTATGCTATAAATGTTATAAAGAGAAGGACTTTAACACATTGAAACAACATTAAACTGAAATAATATGGCATAACTCGGTTTGAAGTGTGCCTCTGAAAAACCTCCGTTTTGGAAGGCCATGTAGTCCTTACCACTCACTCCACCCAGGGTTGAGTGGTAGGGGCAAGGGATGCATTGGGATTCAGCCTGATTAGTAGGCTTCAGCTGTTATTCCAATACATAAGATACATATTCAGTACAGATTTTGTTATAAATATAAAAGTATGTGTCAGGACTCTGTCTTGGCAGATACTTTCTATTAAAGGACTGCGATTGGGATCAGGGCCCAAAAAACTGGAGAGAACATTTCTAGTATCTAATACTTTGTTGACTGCATATAAATCAATGAGGGTAGACTAAGTGTCAAAAACATCTAATAGGCTTAAGTTTCTTCTATGATAGTTTTGCTTTTTCCATTGAAAAAAACTACTTTTCATTAGCATAAGAGCATAATTCCAGCTCCCATTTCCTTTCACCATTTCCCCCAAATTTGTGAATAATAAATCCACTTTGATACACAATTACTCCCTTCTTCCCAGTGGGTGAAGCCTGTGCAGTCTCCTCTGGTTAATAGGCCCCTCTGGTTTATGAGTGCTGTCGTTCAGACCGCTACTGGTGGATCATTGAGAATATGGCCTGCACAGAATGTGTCCATCTGTGCCACTGTGTGTCTCCATAATGCGGTTCCATATGGCCAAGTGTGGTCTACACACAGCCTCAGGGAGGCGGTGGTAGATGGCTAACACACGCACACAGACACTTACACATTCATGCAATCTTCCTTATGCACAAGCATGAATACATATACAACATGTATGAATACAGTGAAACAGACAAACACTCATGCACATGCATGCAAATATGGACACAGGCAAGTACACACACTATCTGCATAACTGAGTAAACAGAAGATGCCATTATATTTTGGCTCTGTGACAGACACTGAAGTTCTGCCTGTCTGAAGTTCACAAAGTCACAGAGTAGTTGCACTGCTGGTGCTGAGGGAGGATGCTCTACTTGTAACAGCTGAAATCATTCCTGCTTTCTCTGTCTTTCAGTGTCTATATAATGTCTTTCAGTATGTATTTTCATCTTGCTGTCTCTTTGCTGTCTGCGAAAACAGTCTGTACCGTATGTCTGTCTCTCTCTTTCTCTTGTTGTCTTAATGTCTGTGTTTCTCATTCTTTGCAGTATTTCTGTCCCCCATTTGTCTTTCTCTTCCTGTCTGTCTTGTCTGGATTTCTCATGCTCTACTGAGAGGTAAGGTGACTGGAGATCAATAGAGGGTCAGCACACACACGAACACTAACCTACACAAACACTTAAAACTGCTGAGCAGGTGAATTTCATTCATCCATATTCTCCATACGGAGACAACACCATCCTGGTTATGGATTACCATGGTGATGGATCGATTTCAGCGGAGAGGTCACAGTCAGAGTGCGTGTGCGAGAGAGATAATAATTTTTGTCCCTGTCCCTTTGTGCAATGTATATGTGAATGCTTTAACAGTGTAGGTATCCCCTTGTGTAAAGTGTGTTTTCCTATCTGTACATAAATCTATTGTTGTTGATGTTTGACTCTTTAGAGATTACAAAAGAAGAGAACAAGAAAGAAAATGGGAGATGGGGAAAGAATAAACACGAAGGAATAAAATAGCGAGATTAAGAGTATCGAGACTGAGAGAGCGAGCATGGGTGTATCAGATTCATGTGTTAATCGATAAGCTCTTTGTTGCTTTGTGGGTGTATCCGATAGAGCAAAGTGCTGGAACATGATGATTTACATCAGCTGATTTGTAAGGAACCACCACAACTCAGACGGGAGAGGGGGACAGCTGGAGAGGCAAGCTGTGGAGAAGGTTACAGGAGGCAAAGCGAAGAGGGAGAACAGGAGCAGGAGAGACATAGCAGCAAAAGAAGGCAGGGTAAATGAGAGGAAGCAAAATTATGAAGAGACGAGGCAACCGGAGAAGAGGAAAGGGAAGAGAAGGGAGGGGAAATGAGAGGAAGCAAAGGAGAGGAGGCAAAGTGAAGCCAGAGGGGAAAACAGGGCTAAGCAGGAATATTTGCTGATGAAAGACGAAAAGGCCAACTTGTACATAGCCTAGCACAGAGGAGCTGACCTGCCTCGGGGTTCATTCAAATTCTCTTTGTGATCTGCACAATTATTTTTATGGGCATCACACAGAAATGTGCCATGCTTTTTAAAAAATTAGTACTCATGCTGGCTTTACAGAGGGCTTGTATGCCTGCCCGAGTGACCTTCTCTTGCCAGATTAGCAACCCTGTACTGACTTTTTTTATGGGTGCACTACAAAGAGCTGCATCAAAATTACGTCATGAACTAAGCTTTGGCATTACATCAAAAGGGCAGAGAGGGAAATGGATGTAGCACCACAGTTAAAACAGATTTTATTTATGGAGTTTAAAACATTCTGCATGTACTACAAAGCACTGAGCCTTTCCCCATACTGCTTTTCTTTCTTTGAGCTGATAGAGACAGGTATACGGACAAACAATAACAGTAAGTAAGTAATTGAAGCACTTTGTCTTCCTCCTTCTTTGCCTCTCACAGGTAGAAAACAGGTCTTTTGTTTTGATAGGAAACACATAAATGACATAATAACTGACAGCAAGGGCCGGGGGTGTAAAGTGGGGGGGTCATCTGGTAGTTCAAGATGCACTTCAGATGCAGCTTCTATTGTGTAGAGCTAGGTGGTGCTGTGAGTCTATCCACGGTCATTGTGTGTGTCACTAAGTGATCAAACCTGGTCTCTTTCTTAAGAGGAACAGTTGCATCAGAATAAGAGCTTTGTGATTTTGAACCTGGATGACACATTTCTTATCCTGAATTTATTGTGGTATTCAGATCATTGCAGTTCATTAATAACATTCCTTTTTAATGAAAAAGCTACACAAGAAGCTGAAATAGCACAGATGGCAGTAAATTAGCATATTTGCAGGGAGAAAATAGAAACTTGTTATTTTAGTACACCATCTTACCTTACCTCAATCCTCTAATGTTTCACACCCAAAACCAGTTGAGCCAGCTGCATCCAGCCTGTAACATAATCTGTATAAGGCAGCATGTCATGACTATACACAGACCTGCACTAACACACACATTCCACATATGATGGACAGGTGCTACCATGTGTAGCCACCTCACCCTTTCAATCTGTTGTTAAGGCTTTAGTGATGGAGTGGTCATTGCTAAAGATATTGCTGACTGCATAAGATGCCAAAGCACACACATGCACACACACTTGAACATCATAGATTTTTTTTATGGTAAGTGGTCATGAGTGGAAATCAAAGCTCAGTGGTGTACAGATAGCTTAAGCATATTTAAAGATTGCTTTGTGTGTGTATGTGAGGGAGAGAGAGAGAGTGTGTGTGTGCAGTGTCTCTGAGCTGTGTCTAAGCTCATGCATTTGGCTGATTGTAGCATTTTATCGATCCACTCCAAACTAATCAATCAGGGCCTAATCGACCCGATTATAAAGGGTATGATGTGAAAAAAGATGGCTGTGTGTGTGAGCACTGATGCCATGTTGTGCACTTAAATCCTGAACTGCTATTAATCAGCCTACCTCAATTTCATGTTCTCTTTTAATTTTAATAAAAGGAAAGTAGCCAACTCTGCTCACGCACGCACAAAGTTTCATAGATGCTGAGCAGTGCACACAGTAACATGCACATGCTTTTTGCAGCTCACTGGAATATCAGTTTATTTGTGAGTGAGCAAGAAATAAAAAATGAAAGATTTTAATGGGCTTGTGGTCTTCCTGCCCCCGTAAAATCAAGGGCACCATTATTGCTGTTAGTAGGTTTCTCATTTTTAGATTTTTTCTGCTGTAGTCAATTAATGTTAATTAACTGAGTTCTCTGCTGAATTAAAAATTGATATTTACAAGGATAGCGATTGAATTATGACTTATTGCCATTCAAAAAGGCTGACAGCATGATGAGTCTCTCTGTAGATAAACAATGTAGCATTAGCTGACTGCGTGTGTCATTCTCGGGCCCCATTTGTTCATCTTTGATGACAGACTGTTCACAATTAATCCAAAACAATCCAAAGTTAATGGCAAGTAAATTATCCGATGTCAGTGTCCCAGGTATTCTTGTGAAGCCTCCATATACTCTTGGTCCGAGCACCCACACAGGTGCTTTCACTTATGTTGTCTAATTAGAACTCTCCCAAAGCTATGTAGGTGTGTACAGTCTGTGCTTGACTAATATCTCTTGTGCCATTTAGCAATCAGATTGCCAACTGAAGATGTAGTTGCTGTTTTTTATCCCTCCTGTTGATATCAAGGAACTAAATCATTGTAGAAAATGAAATCTAAAATCTGCTCCCTACTGTGCATTTACAGGAGATGTTTCAGGTAGATTGACATGTCTGCACACTTTGGTGATGTTCACTGTTAATCAGCAAGTGACTCTTCTCTGACAAAACGCTGCATCTCCATTCCCTATATGCCTGCTCATCACAACTTTGTTCTGTACACCAATGTCCATTACATCCAGCTGCATTAAATTCACAATATAGTTGTCCTCATTTACATATTTTCCAGTTTCTGTTGTCCGATATAAGAAGTAGTGTTAAAAATGCTCATAAATACCACCTTAACCAGCAGTCATTAGCAAGTTGAGCTACAGATAAAATCATTATTACATGATAAATCACTACATTGTATGACAAAATCTGTCCCCTCTGGATAGAGTAGGGCTGTCCAATTTTCAAACAAATTCCATTACAGTGTATGTGTGACTTTGAATTTTACATTGCAGCGCCAGTTCTGTCATTATCCTGAAAACCTTCTGCCAAAACAATGCCAATGGGCTGCATATCTTTGCATATAGAGCTTGCCATGTTTTTGGTGATGGCTGTTTAACAAGTATCTAGTGAGGGTCCTGAGGATGAGTGTGGCTGAGACTTAGACACTTTGAATTCACAAACTAGATCAGTGTGACACATACATGTAGTGGTGTTTGGGGGGAAGTGTTTGATTTTGGCTTGTTAGGTCAGGCCCTTGATTGATCCAAGCTTGACCCAGGTAGTCCAACACACACCAAGTTACCTCCCACTAGTCTCCACTTGTTCTAGGCAACCTTTGTAAATCTTGTATTGACCACACAATAATGATTAATATAGAGAATAGAGAGGGGATGGAGAGAGCTTAGAAGCATCTCGTGGGGAAAGATGTAGCTAGCTTTAGAGTTTAACCTCTGGGTTACCATGTACTTCTAATTAAAGCTGAGCTATTAAAGCTAAAATTTTTCTGACATAAAATCACATGTAATACCATATATAATCCCAAGGAAATTACCACATCCCTATAAGAACATTGTATAACATTTTGTTCCACTAGAGTGATTCTGTGAGTGTGTACAACAAGCTGCAGTTAACCTGAAGGCTGCCTTAAGCTAGATAACCAGCTACAGAATTGCCATTTGTGCTTGAACCTGACTTCTGACCTCCCTGAGAGTCGGAGGGAGGATTTTCTTTTTACTTGAACAAAGAATCACAACAACATTACACAACAAAAACACTTTCATATGATTTGAGCTATACTCAGTGGTTGCTTTGCACTCCTTCCCAAACCCAAATGAAGACTAAATGAAGCCTTATTTCTCGCTGAGATGCATTTTTGAGCTGAAGTGTTCCAGCTCTCAGATGGATGAAGGCACTTGTACATGAGGTTGTCAGCAACATGATGAAAGTAAAATGTGTGTTTTGACAGGAAGCTGAAACTGAAAAACAGAAAAAAACAGAAGTTTACTAGCATCTTTATCTTTGAGTCTGTCGAGGTTGTTGACAGGATAGCTGATGAGAAGGTTAAATGTTACATATAATAGCATGACGTAGATGCGCAGTGATGACAGTGTGCAATTGTGGAAAGTAACAGTTAACTTATTACTTGAAGGCTGAAAAACATCTGGTGTGTACTGTACTTGGAAACATGTTGTAAGCTTACAATATAGCACTGGCCTTGAGGGGGAAAAAGGGTTGTAGTGTAAGAGGAATGTAGGCAGAGTTGGCAGCATGTAACTTTTCATTTTCCTGAAAATGGACACATCGTTGCACTCACATTTGACACGATGACACACTCAGACAGTCTCAAGCTTCAGGTTTGCTTTTTGCTCCTACTCTGACATCTCAAAGTATTTTACATTACAGCACATCTGTCAGTCCTCCTCATTATTATCATTATAATTCTCTCTCAGCTGCTGTCTCTCACATTCTCTATGGCCATTTCTCTCTTTTTCTCTCTGTGCTTTCGATGTATGCAGTCTCACCTTCCAGTCTCTCTCACCCCTCTCATGCTCAGGATGCAGTGTCATTTTGTTTGGCAGGTCTTTGAGTCCCTTGTCGAAGAGAACAGAAGCAGAGTCCTAATCTCTCATCGTCTGGCTGTCTTTCCTTTCTTTCCACCTCTGCTTTTTAAGAGACTCAGCAAGGCTATGTTGGGTTTGTCTACCCATTTTTCTTCCTGTCATTCTTTTAGATGTTCTTTTTTTAAGAATCTCTGCCACCCCTCTGTGTGTGTGTTTATCTGGAAGCTATTAGTCTTGTTCCAATCTCTTTAACAGACAGATGGATAAGAATGTAAGCTATTTTTTATTAAATATGTTCATTTTTTCATCTTCCCACCTCTCTTTTTCTTGTCTGCTTTTTTTGCCATCCCTGTGGCTAGCTGCTGAACAATACTTGCAAAAGGTTTGCACTGAAGCAGCTTGGCAAAAAAGTGACAAATGCTAACTAATCGTCACCAATTTAAAAGCGCTGTGGTTACATAACAAAATCAGGGTTTTACACTCATGACAGAAAGGTGTAAGTTTAGTGCGGAGACAGAAGAGGGGGTAGGAGAGGAGGAGTGTAGAGAAAAAGAGAAGGCAGTAAACAACAAGCAAGTTGGAAGGAAAAGCAAAAAATAAGTCGGAAGATGTTTGTTATAGGAGGGAAGATAGAGCTAGACGATGAGAGAGATGTGTGTTAGATGGAAAAGGAGGGTGTGACAGAACATGAATGTGTGAGAGACTGAGAGGCATCGGTTGTGCTGAATAGTTGGTGAGATATGGATGATGAGAGGAAAAGAAAGGTGCGATATTGTATAACTTGATATTATTCTGCTCTCTGCCTGGTGAGGTCATACCAGGAAGAGAGGGCACATACAGTATGTTTATCTGAACAGAGACATACACACTTAACATACGCTTGTGCCATTTTGAAAGTAAATAATGTTTCAGTTAGGGTTGGGGGATGTCGGCCAAATTGGCATAAGACAATGTCCACCGCAATGGATGATGATATTGTTGTTGGGGTGCAGTTGCTTAATTAGTAGCACAATTGTCAGGACTGAGGTGGACACAGACACAAGGACTGAGCAATGAGCGCCAAGCAGCAGCCTCTGGGGCCTGAAAAATGAAGCCAAAACAGAAGTGCCAAAAACTGCAATTCTTTGAATGGTCACATGAGGCAGACTCCAGAAGCCAGTCAATCTCATGTACAGCAGAAATAAACATGTTTACAGCCTGACACACAAAAAAGAGTTTAAAAAGAAAAACAGTTTAAAAGAGGTACCACTTCACCCATTGTCCATCGGCCCAACCCAAGTTTCAGTATCACTATGGAGCTTTTACATTTGCATTAATTAATTTGGTAGATGCTTTGGTCCAAAGCGATGTACTAATGCTCAAGAATAGAGTGCCCCAGGAATGAGTCCTAAAATCTGGAAATGAGTTAGCATTTTTGCACGCCTGGTTCCCTTGTCTTGAAGTCAATGGGTTTTTTGAATGGGTTTCTGGTTAGATGCCTTAAATAAGGTCTGTGGTTAACACAAGCTTAAGAGACTTTCATCTTTTGTTCTACAACATAAAATACATCTGTGAATACCCTACTTGTGAACCCGGAAGCTTTCTTGTGTCTTACACAAAGTGGCTGCTAACAAGTGGAGAAATGAAACTACAGAGCGTCATCACACAAAGCCGCACCGAACACGGCTTAACAGCTAGGTCCTGCGACCATGAAGATTGTGTGAAAAATATCTTGCTGAACGAAACATGCCAGTATCATAAATGTTTGTTTGCCACAGAGCTTATTTTCAGCAGTATTCCAAAATCCAGTGGAAAAATCCCGTAGGCTTTTTGACAAGGGAACCAGTGCGATGCTAACTTCTGCTACGGCCTATAGAATAACGTCATCTCTGGGGCACTCTGTAAGTGCCTCCATACTTACAGTGCCACAGGACTTGTAGGGGCATGAAGTGACATATAAGTGTCCTAGATTTTTTTTTTTAAAGTTATTTATTTTTTATTGTTTTGAGAATGAGCTAGAGAAGAAGTGAGGGAGAAAGTTCCTCTCGTGTGCTTTTCCAGTTTCTAATCTATCAAAAATCCAATAAAGAAACTTCTAGTGAAAATCTGCTTTAATCATCAGGCTGGCCTTTAAAATAAAATGAAGCCCTCGCTGGACTCCTCTGTACTAGCACCTGTGTAAGCTTTTAGTCTAAGATGTTGGCATCACTTTGGGCCTTAGAATTACATTTTCATAATGTTGACTTCATTGTTTTTTTTGTTGTTTTTTTTCTGCTTTCTTGTGCAGAAGAGCCAGCCAGCAAATCACATTGCAGTGACTCACATCTGAATGTGTGCAGTAGTGTGCACACATTAATATGTGCCTGTTTGTAGCATGCCTGCGTATGCTCATGTCTGTATGAGTGAGAGAGTATGTTGTACCCTTGTGGGTTCCAGTGTAGCAGGAAGCCTCTGGCTTTACTGGCAAAGTCCTCTTTCTTTACTCTTAGCCACTATAGGCGCGAAGCACACATACATACACATACACACTCACAGGTCTATTCAGGTTTTACGTGGAGGCCCCTAGAACGCTGTGTTGACAAGCTGTGTGCTATGTTAGGCTAAACGCAGACTCAGTGCAATACTCAATAGACAGGGATTCCACTATATAACACAGTTAGAGCTAGCAGGGCGTCGCATACACGCAGAAGGGAGACACGAATGGAGGCAGTTGTTTAACAGTAGACACACACTCAGTCGCAGGAATGCTGGGCTCCTTGGACGTCCTCTATAGCGTCCTCATCCACAAGGTAAATCAGAAACTGTGTACCAACAAATCCACATATGATTTTATAAACACAATGGTGTGGATTTTTTTTATTAATAGATTTGACCAGTGGGGTGTATTGTAGTTTTTGTTAAGGTCCTTAAAAGCCAGAGAAGTTTTCCTAGGAAACTGTTTATCCCAGGGTTTTCCTTTAGGTCCCGTCTATGCATTTTCTCTAACTGTGATCATACATCTGTTGAATATTGGTCAAGTTTTATAAAAAAAAAACGTACATGTCTGACTGCTTTTGTGTTTAGGGTTAATCTGAATCTGTTGCCTTCAGTTAGCATATTTCCCTTGACTCTCTATGCTTTTATGTTACCTCTAAATTTTGCTTTGTGTTGTACTTTTTAATGTAGGTGAATTGCAGTGACTGAAGTGTATTGGAGTGGCTTTATTTTCAGTGTGAGTGGAGAGCGAGTAGGGAGTTGCAAATAGAAAACCTAGAGTGACTGTGAGTGGAGTTATATAAGATTCTTTGAACAGAATTCCTGCTGCTCCACTCTGATCAAATACTGTGTTCATAATGGATGAAAAGAATAGAAGAAATAAAACAATTAACAGCTACATTTTGTGTGTTTCTTTTCTTTCTAGCTGATGGCGGTGTATGAGGAACAGGAAGCCCAGCAGAGGGGTGTGGCCAATACAAGCCTAGCCCCCAGCCCTGACCTCTATCAGTCTGAGCTGTCTGTCTTCCAGCCAATCGCAGGAGGAGAGATTGAAGTCAATTCCTCAGCCCTCAAGTCCAGTGAGTCATTTATCATTTATTTACTGTATATTTATGTTGGTAGTGCCCTGTCATGTGATGTTTTCCTTTCTTTGTAGACAAGACCACACAGCTAAAAACCAATCAAAGGAGATTTTGGGGTTGTAGGTTTGCAGATCTACAGATGTTACAAGTGAGGGTTTGACAATGCAAAGCTACATTTTGAGATGTTAGTGATTTATATATGCCCCTCCCCATCTCTGAAACAACCACACATCTTCTGAATTGAAATTGATTCTTCCATCACACTAAGACTAACTTAATTGCTTTGTTAACTCGTTGTAAAACATGCGTCATTCAAACTTGACAGACACAAAATAAAAGTCACCAAAACCGCCTCGGTTAATCTCTCCACTGCTCTTACAATAACCAACTCTGGTTTTGTTAGAATAAACCCTTAATTCACAGAGTTAGATGTGTAAATGTGCCGGCTCTACACGCTGTTTTTCCTTGCTATCTCTCCCAGCCATTGCTCTGCCTGCAAAGTGGCATCTCTCACTCATTCGTTGGAGGCAGACCATTAAATTAGCAAAATAAAACAACAAAAAACGCCCCAAAATATCACCCTCAAAAACCATCTGGCAGTGTGCTCAGCCAATTGCAGAACGCTGATACATTTGTCCAGCTGTCCAACCCTATTCGGTGACTCATCTTCACTGTTTTACATGTATTTTACTTTTAAATTTTAAACACGATTTGCATCATAATGCAATCAATTTGTGAATATCTTGGGCTTTTATTCGCAGAAATTTACAGATTGTACAAGCAAGATAGTTGTCACGTCTTCTACCATGTGGTATAAACTATATTCATCCCAGCCACAGTATAGTGCTCAAAGTAATATTGTGGTAGCTCTCTGCTCTCTAGAGGATGAGCAATAACCTTAACATCAGTCAGGCTCTAACATTTGCCATCACATCACAAAATCTTTTCCAAATTAGACAAAGTATTGTGCTTATGAAGACAAGGCAGTCCGTGTTATCATTGGCAGTCGCATCTGCTCTGTGTTTTGACCCTGTTGGCTCTGAAAGACCAAACACTCCAAGTATTTCCAGTACTTTCCCTGTTGTTAACAAGGCTGGGAATCATTAATCAAGAAGTCAAATCTCCAGCAACATTTGTCGGATAAAAACGTTAAATTTGGTCTTTATAATCTTAGGACTTTTTTCACACTAATGCACTTTGGATGTAGGTGAAGTTAACAGGAATCCCTACTCTGCCTCTGGGACTTTGTCATTTCAAGGTTTAGTAACACATGGTTTTAATGCTGTTTCAAAGGACTGCTTTGACTTTACAAAGGAAAAAAAGTACTTAAGGGAATCCCTGATTTTACCTTTTAGGTGTAACCTGTAGGTCCGTGCATAAACAGGTCAATGTCACAACTGATGTTAGACAAGAAACAGGTTCAATGGGACTGAAATTTGATGTGGACGTTGACTGTTAGGTCATGTAGGTGAAGGATGGTAGTTAAATAGTAAGAGATGGATGGATGGCTTAAATGAACACTATTTAAACTGAGACAAAAGAAAGTAAGACATAATAAAGTATGGTTTGACATCACATATTGGCTTATTAGGTACAGCATATTGCATTTAGTTTCAGAGCAGAGACAAACTGTATGTTTTTGTAGACAACAGGAATTATGTTAACTTTGAATTACAGTGCAGATAAAGGTCAGGATATGATGGGCATGTTCTGCAGGACAGTGATGAAAACAAGATGAGGACAGCTGAAATGTTTGCAGCACTGTCTCTCAGATGCAGAATAAGATGGGGATGAAAGAGAATCAAATGAAGAGAAGCAGAGAAAAGAGAAGACAGGAAGTGTATGTGTAATGTCAGGCGGCAGAACGAACTCTGATGTCTGTGTCTGCTTACTGTTCATTGGAATAGACCAATCTGAATGACCTTTCTCTCTCTACGTCTCCCTCTCTTGACTTCTCTTCCTTTGTTTCTCTCTTTCCCAGTCCCTCTTTCCCTCCCTTCCATCATCTCTTTCTGTCTTATGTCAAGTCAAGTGCCTGTTTAGTAGAGGTACTGTAGATGCGAGTGTGAGAGGGCTTAGAGCTGTCACAGTAACTTGTCCAAATGTAATTTTGCCTTAACATAACAAACCATGTGGGTGATGGATTGTGCGTACCTACAGTTCGCCAGAACCTATGCATTACTTCCAGCTGCCTCCCGCTGTCAGCTAATCATAGATTCAACTTCCTTAAGTTATGAATTGTAGACTCTATGTCTGCTTTGTTGCACAGTCTGTACCATACCTCCATTTAAAGGCTTGACATTTAAACATAATCTGTCAAGGTTGTTTTCAAAATGTCATTAATATGCCAAATGAAGTGTGATAATGGTATCCATCTATTATAAGTTGGATTCTATCAGCAAGTTTCATTACTTTACACTCTTGCTGTTTTTGATGATACTGTTAGAATTTTAGCTTAAAGGATGTCAAGCAGTTGTTTGAACCCAAGGACTCCCACTAGTAACGTGCATGTTAGAGTTATTGAAAACTTGCACTAACTCGGCCTATCATGAGAGCCAGTCTTCTAGGGGTGGGAGACCCTACGATATGATATCACAATACTTTTGTCACAATACAACATTTTTGCAATTTCAAATGTTTT
This sequence comes from Cephalopholis sonnerati, assembly GCA_019142605.1. NCBI lineage: Eukaryota > Metazoa > Chordata > Actinopteri > Perciformes > Serranidae > Cephalopholis > Cephalopholis sonnerati. The sequence goes on along the minus strand of JAGQAX010000012.1, from coordinate 13,615,960 downwards.
GTGAAATGCTGACAAAAACATATATTGCGATACATTAAAATGTATTGCCTTTTTCCAACTGTAAATTATGTCCCCAAAGGAAAACTTTGTCAGAATCTGTTTTATCTAATAAGACAAAGTTTTCAGTCTTTCCATCTCACTTCAGTAATCATTACTGCAGCAAAATGCATTTATTGGATTGAAAAAAACTATTGATTCTGTTATTCTAGTAGGCTACTAAAAGTTTTATTTGTATTTGCAATATTAATTATTTCTATAATTAATTAGCAAATCAATACAATATTTCCTTGCAAAATACTGTGATACTGTGCTGCATCAATTTTCAATCACCGGAACCCAACACGTAAACCTGCAAACAGGAACTGGAAGTCTGACCATTGCTAACAGCAACCTACTTGCTGTTGGCTGTACTGTATGTAATATCCAGTAAATATCACAATATAAAGTACAAACGTGGGAAGACAGCAAGCAATTACTCGTCTTTTAAATATTTAAGTCTTAAGTATGATCTCGAGCTGCACAGTTGATCTCCTTTTGGGTTTGTTTACATGAGAGCACAGCTGATTTTTATTGTGCTTTGTTTACATGATGAAACTGAAGTGCACATTTTTGAATCCAGCGATGCTCGCTTGCTTGCTGTTAGGACACTGTATTAGGCTAACGTTTTGTCAAAGGGAAATATTTTACCAGACATTATGACCAGAGAGATTGAAATATGTCAGACTTAAACATATTTTCCTGGTCAGTAATGTGATATTGGAGGTGCTGAGCGCAGCAGCACTTATGATAAAGCTGCTGTGGGTATTTGAGAGACAGAGAGAGGGAAGAGAAAGTGGACTATAGCACAATGTTTCTGTAAGGTACTAATAACTTAAACAGAACAGTTGCTCGGTCACTTCATGACACGCCTGCTCGAAACTCATGATATTTTCTAACAAGCTTGCCCAAACCACCTGACCCCTGGGTTGTGGGCTGACCCATGAACCACTAACTCTCACACTGAATCAAAAGTTATAACATGGCTTTGTACAGTAGATCAGGGGTTCTCAACCTTTTGTAACTTAGGCCCCACTTCTGATTGTTAGAATAATTTCCAAAGGCCACTTTCTCAAATACACGAAGAAGAAAAAATACAACATGACAAAAAATTGTGGAAAAAAAGGCTCTAAATATGTGCTATGCCATTGTAAGCTGTAATGACCAAAATATATTATTTATCTAAATGTTATGTATTAAGGGCCATATATCCTCACTGTATGCAGGGTTGGCAAAACATGTTTGTCTAGCCTGATGGTGTGCCTTGATGGATTTGGTGATGTTTAAATGTAACTAGTCACTGAAATTATGCATTTTCATCTGATTTGATTAGTCTTTTATTCGTGTGAATTCTTGGGCACTTTATATATGAAAATAACTACTTTTATAAATTACCAAAATAATTGACTTTTAATTGAATCTAACCATTTGGCAATACCTCCACGGTCAATAAGCTGGTGCTTTGAGGCCCACTAGTGGGCCGCAGCTGGTAGCTGCACTACATTATTACAGTAATATTCCTTCTTTCCTCTTCCCCTTGCAGTATATCTTAATTTCACAAACTATATATTGATACAGCAAAAATCATGTATCTTGCATCAGTACTACGAGTTTTGACAAAATTGATATTTGAGCTTGTAGGACCTTCCTGAGTGAAGGGGCCTTAGCTGTATGATCCAGACACTGTTAAGACAGGAAGTTTAGTCTGTTTCTGTATGGTCGCCTGTCAGCAGAGATTAGTAGAAATGTGTGACTGTCACGGTAGATTAGAGGTAACGGAGCTCTGGAAACTATCACTGTCAGTGTGAGAAGGTTAGACTTAGGCCTCTCTAAGAGTCTAATGTTTTGCCCCTGACTCTAACCACTTGTTTCTTTCTTACTGTCTATACTGTACAAGTCTCTGTAAGTCTCTTGCTCATTGTTTTAGCTTCTCTTCTTTTCTCTCTCTTTCTTTACTAATTTTCTATCACTATTAACTATCTTCTATGTATCACTTTTTAATCTCCATCAAGGACCCAAACAGTCAAAAACAGGCATAGTAGTGTTGATGAGCACCGCTCACTGCTCAGATGTTCAGAATCAAAGTGTTGTCGTGATTAGCTAGGATACATGATCAGCAGTAGAATTGATAGGGAAGACCATACAGTGTTTCCTTGAATGGTATTTGTAGCTGTAATTGTTATCATGGCTTGAATCTCTAGTGTAGTGAAAAGATTGTAGAAAAGTGTCGAATGTTGTACATAGTTATTTTGACAATTTCTATAATTGTCACAGAACACAGTTTGACATGTCAGGTTAGGAAAAAGGAAGTTGTAAAATTTCAAAATGAATGGCATAAATGTTAAGTAATGCTTATTGTCACCCTGAAAATAAGAATCATTTTGTTTTCATTAACTTAGAGTGAGCCGTTAATATCATATATGGAGTGGGTCTTCTTCAGTCTGCCGTGTTGCTCTACAATAGCCCAGAATGGACAAATCAAATACTGGCCTTAGATAGTGCCATTCGCATTTTTGCAACTGCCAGCATTGTTCTCCTACACACTTGACGCATGGGAGAAGTTAAAGTTCTGAAACCTCTAGATGCCACCAAATCCTACACACTGGACCTTTAAAGGGTCTTGGTATTGTCCATGCTGGCTCACTGTCACACTGTCACGGGTCACAGGGAAACTTTAGTTGATTGATGCCATCGTTACTGTTACTAACAGCTGTATTTTATTTATTTGCCTTTAGAGGATATTTCCCATCTTTTTTGAGAAGATCATGCGGCATTTATTGATCATTGAATATACAACACTCTTTAAACATGTGTAGTCTAACTGAACTGTGATGCAGCCTTAAAAACCAGGGATCTGGTAAATATTACTGATGTCGGAAGGCCTACAGGGCATATGGACAGACTAGTGTCACCGTTTTTCCCTAGATGACCATCAGTATCTATCTTAATGTGCCACTGGACATGACCTGCCATTTACCCACATACAGTACAATGAGAGATTTTGACCAGTTCATTGCTGGTTTAGAGTCTTGACAGGCCTTTTTCAGTCTAATACTGGGAAGGTTTTACAGCATAGCAACAATTAATAGCACTGAATTTGATTTTATTTAAAGGCTTGTTTTTTGTCTTACCTTTTTTTCCTATTGATTTTTGTGTTCTTTAATCTTCATTCATTTCGATCACTGTAATTTCGCCTAGCCATATCCACATCTTTGTATCTCACTGATTATCTTTTTCTTTGTCAGTCCCTTTATTTCTTTATCTGTTTTCTTCATCTGTTTCTCATTTTTACGTCCTTTGTCCTCGATCCTTTTATCCAACTTTCGTTGTCTTTCTTTGAAGAGATGAATTGATTAGGAGTTTGATATAATCCATACCCTCCAGCCAGTCTTAAGAGCACCAAGGGTCCATTTTGTGACAATCAATATATGACCCTGCAAATATCATTTGACATGTGTTCTGAGTAGTCCACTCATTCAGAGGTTCCCTCCACCCTCACCACCACCTTTCTCATTTTATTCCCAGTGGACCCATAGAGGCTAACATGACAACGTTCTTAATGTATATATGGATTGATGGGCCCTATGAATGGGGGTGGTAGATTTGAGGGTTGGCTGTGCGACACACAGAACATAATAATACCTCCAGCAATAAATGTTATTTATTTGGGTAGCTTTCAGCAGTGTTGACTTTTCCCACAATTTCACTGTTTCTTCAAGCTCCAGCAGAAGCATAGGCAATAGTGTGATGTGCTTCATCCATCAGCTTCTGTTAAATGATAATTTTATGCAGTGGGCTGATGAGATGTGAAGAAGGAGACACTATCATATGTTACTTACATGCACACAGAGATCTGCAAACCAGACACTTATTGGCCATTTGGACGCATGAACACCAGTGTGTTCACTGAAGGGATATAAAGGAAAGGATCATACATTAACTTCTGACACACTCAGGCTTTCAGATCTGCTCCTTACAGGCATAATGAACACATGGAGTGCTGCACACGTACATCTCCAAAAACAACATTCTGGAATTAGCTTTCTGATAACACTGCGGCAGTACGTGATCAGAAGATATGGACATATACACAGACGTGTCTCAGGCTGTGCTGGCTGATGAGTTTGGATGATTAAAAGAAGTAGTACTGAAACACTTATGTTTCATTAACATGGTCATACTTTCTTTCTCGTTGTTTCTGTCTTCTTCTGACTTTATCCTCTACTAAATATCCGCTGCCCACTAGTCACACTAATCTGTTGCCCTTTATTTCATTCTTTTTAACAAGCTAAAAATGGTAGATGTATGTGAGTTTCCATGGAGATGGTCATTTAACTAATTGTGGCATCTGTTCGACAAAGCACATTTTGCCTTGGTATATGTCTGTCCTCACTGGCATTTAGACACAACTTAGACACTTAGAAAGTGTGAGTTGGCTCTATAGAAACAATCTCATGAAAGTAAAGAAAAACATCTTTTAAATTTGTCTTGGATACTTACACACTAAGGCTGACAAATGCACTTGCACTTGCACTTGCACTTGTGTAGCCTTAGTAGTCTTCTGACCACTCAAAACACTTAAACACTGCATGTCACATTCACCCATTCACACACACATTCATACACTGCTGGCTGAAGCTACCGTACAATGTGCCACCTGCTACTCAGTTAAACGTCCATACGCATTCAGACACCAGTGGCACAGCCATCGGTGGCAATTTGGGGTACAGTATCTTGGTCAAGGATACTTTGACATGCAGAAGCCCCATGTAGCTTCCGTGTCTTTAAAGGTATACTACACAGGATTTTCCTAAAAAACAATGTAGAGAGTCATACAAAAGTAATCACTCTAAGTCATCACTTATGACCCACTAGAAGTGTGTGGTGGTGTGTTTATCTGCAGAGACTCAGCCCTGTGTCTGTATTTTCTTCTCTTCTTCTTTTTTTGCTGTGGTTGGGACACTCCAGGGCAAAGTTTGCAAGTGAGTTAGGGACTTTATAAAAAGCTAGCAACCAGGCACCAGACCCTAACCATCATGCCTGCAAGAGGAAGGTATAGATGTCGTGGGCAAAGCACCAACAAAACGCAAATATAGCGAAGTGAAACGCCAAGCAGACAAAGCTGGAGTTGGCTATTACTTTCACGTTCGCTGGCCATACTGTTTACAAACAGTAGCTGTGAACTTCTGTAGGGTATACCTTTAACTATTTTTTTGAGAAGCATTGCATTCTCAAAAAACTGCCTATTGATTTATTACATTGATTGTTGGGATGTTCTGTTTTTTGTTTGGAAAGCACACTTTGACTTGGACTGATGTCACAGGCACATTGCAGTGTAGAGAGGAAATTCATTTTGTCAACCTAACAACATAAAAACATTCATGTCTCCTTACTCTTTCTTGCTCATCATGCTTTGACACTCAGAAAAAAAGGCACACAAGCTCCTCTTTGTAGTGTGGCATGACTAGCTTAGGGTCTGTATCTTGTCATCTAAAAGATTATTATTAGACACGAATTTTGCTGAACTATGACTCCATCAAAATAGCATTAGCAGTTTTAAGGCAGTGTGCGTGTGTGCGTGTGTATGTGTGTGTGTGTACACGTGTATTGTGCATGTGTCACAAAGACTGGCTGTAGATTATAAAGTAATGCAGATGCACTTTCTCAATTTTCACTATTTTTGCATTATTCTTTGTCTCTTGGTGCTTTTTCCCTCTCTGTCATTCTGTCATATCTCTTGTTCCATTAACAGTCTGATAGGAAGTAGTCACACTGTGTCATAATGGACTGACAGAGAGCCAGGTCACTCTGGTTTTTCACAGAGCAAGCTGGAGGAGAAAAGAGCACAGCTTGAAGAAATACAGCATATCTAATGTAGATTAAAACAGAAAAGAAAGAAAAAAGAGTTTGTTATAATTTGGGGTTAAGGGCATGTTCATATTAGGTATTATTGACTTGCTGCTCAGCTTTCACATTAGTAATGTTTCTGTGCCCGAGTACCCTTGCGTCATCACCCTATGTGACATTATTTTGTCGCGCTACAGTGTAGAAAAGGATACTGCAGATGGACACTGCTGCCCTGGGGACTGCAGTCACCAGGGACGGGGCATAGTAGTGAGTAGATGAAGTAAGCTCCTGGCTGGAGGAGGAGCTGCTGCTGTCTGGTGTGGAGTTCTCTGCCTCCTGCCAAAACTCAAACTGTAGATTGAAGGCGGCAGTGAAGCTGGATCTTGGTCTGTTTGCGGCAGGCTGCGCTGTTGTCTGATATAGAGGTATCAGTGATCATTTGAGGCTGCTGTTAATAACTCCTTGTAGTCATGTTTAATGGCAGTCCACTTCTGTGTTTTGGTACAGTTGGTGCTCACACCTTATGTGTGCTGTACTGGAGTACACATGAGCCATACTCAGGAGACCACCTTTTCAAGTGAACTGAGGCATGGATTGGTGTACCTTGCCCGGCTACAGTGCACTGGCTTCACACTAATTAAACAAATTGGACATAAGGGTCAAGTGTGCTCGGATCTGGGCCAGGGTCCCTGATGTGAAAGCCTCCTAATATTCTTGTAGGTCACACTTTCAAGTTATTTTTCTGCAACTAAAACCACTGTTGAGTTTGTGGATTTTGGTGGTATGCCATCAAATTCCTTCTGCGGATACCTGCTATAAACAAAGAAAAGAGAAAAAGTGGTTGATTTACAGCCTGTAGAACATCCACTTAAAATATTTTTACTGGTTATTCAGTGTATACAGACATACTTTTAAACACACGCATCCCTGCTTCTTTTTCAACTTGTCCCAGCTATAAAACTACATCTGTAAGGCTGTAGTGAAATGCTCATAGGCAGTAGGATAGACAGGCATTACAGTTACTAATCTCAACTTTGCATCATGTTGTAGATTTTGATTTGTGTCATTGTTAAGGCTTTACACACTGGGGGTGTTTTCTTTTGTTGCACTATTAATTTGCATTTTTTTAGAACTGTTGTTTTTGTCTGGAGTAATTTCACATAAAGCACAAATCTTATGTGGTGAAAAAGCACTTTTTTGAAACAAGGTTGATTTTTTTTTAGCTTCCGCACCACAAATAAAGACATCAACAAATCAGTGTGTGGAACAACAACACAGATGCTCCGTAGTCCGAACTTAGAAGGCAAACTTAACTGCCTTCCCTTTACCTTCTCACTTCATTCAACCTTCAGCCTCGAAAAAGACAGCTCATACAAGGTCCACTTGTTCCATTCTTACCTTTCATAATAAAAGACATAGACATATACACTGCATAACTGTTTTCTAGAGGGAATTCAAATTCATTCAGAACATTTTGCTTAAAGAAAAACTCAATAACATAGCTTACAGCATCTTATGTTATATAACAGCTTACCTCAGACAGAGTGCCACATGCTGCTCTGGGTCAAAAGGATCCTTATAGTTGGTCCCTTGCCTCATCAGATGCGGCGCTTGTATCCCCAGATGGACCTCAAACTGGCGTATTTTTTTCTTAAGAATGGGCTGGCGTGAATATATATGAATCTTTTATTGAACAAGTGTTGCAGCTGTCGAAAATTTTACATCGCTGTGGGTATGAATAGTTTTGATGCAAAATATTCTCAGGCAAGTATCTTACGTTTCATGTGATTTATTTGTCGTGCCCCCGGTGTGTAAAGGACTTTGGAGAAGAATATCTGAAGATTACACATCATCAGTTTGCTGTAAATCTTTGGTTGCCCACCCAAGTCTTGTAGGCCTCAAATTAAAAGAAAAAACACTCAAGGCTACATGTACATATGAGATGTGTTTGTGTCCTTGTGTTTTCTACAGACACCCCCCTGTTGGTGAGAAGCAGCAGTGACTCAGCCCTCAGCCCCCAGCCGACAGAGCCTGAACCCTCCCTCAATGAGGACACCACCGGGATGGTAAGACCCTGAGGCACCTTGAAAACAGACACAGACACATGCAGTTTGAAACACACCATACTGTACACACATCTTGCACGCTTAACATTCACAAAGAGGAAGAGCAACACATAAAAATGGTCTCCCCATGTGTTCAAATACACACTTGCAATGGTGAGAGCCAAATGGACACAAACATTTTTCTCACAATATAATAAATGTATTGTTCAGGAGGCCAGCTGTCATTTCTAAAGTGTATGCATTTGACAGTGCCGAAATTAGGCCAATTATGCTCACAAACAAGACATTAGTTCTGATTGTTTCCTTTTGATATGTTTTACTACTTTTGCCCCAGTAGCAATACAATGGCCTCTCTTTAGAAGTGGGGAGGACATCGTGCAGGTCCCTCAGAGGAAGATTTCTAATGATTATTTTGACCCACTCAGCTTTTGTCAACCTTCAACGGTGGGTCAAAGTTTCCACTGGGGCAGTATTGACAGAAAAAAACAATCTAATTTAAACATTGCAATGAAATTTACTGAGCACATTCATTCTCCCCAGAGAGTAAACCCTCAAACCATCAATCCCATAAACTTTTCTCCAGTGTCAAGAAGAGACTCTAAATGTGAGAAACGTGTCAGAATAATTGCAAGCATGGACAATGCTTTCTACGGGTTTCAGTGGCTTTGCAGTGCAAAAGGGACATCATGTAGTTTTTTTTTTTTTAATTTGGTTTACTTTAGTTCTACGGAATATATTGCCTTTTCATTCACATTAATCAGATAATAATTTCTAAGAAATGTAAATGGAAAACAGATTTGCGTAAATTCTCTTTCATGTCTTATGGTTAGCTTTTCTGTTGACTTCTAAGAGGTTTGTCAGCTTTTGTAAGATATTGATTTAGTGTGATGGATCCTCATGGACGCTATGTGCTTTTCTCTGTGCACTGTAATTTAATAGGCAGATCATCATGAAAACTGCTAAGCACATTAATACTCCCAAGAGGATAAACACTTTGATTTTAATGACCCCATGGCCTTTCAGGACACCACTGCTAGTAGTGCTCAGAACATAGCAAATTGTTGATAAAGTCCTAATGTTGTACTACTTACAAATGTATTTCTTATTGGAATGACTACATTTCTACAATAAAAAGTCAACAGAATAAATAAAAGGTCCCTCCCAAAGTCCAGCCTTACCAAAAACTTGTGGTGGACCAACATAATTTAAGAAATGTCCAAGAGTCTAATTTGTGTCAGGTCTTGTTCTATATCTAGGAAGGCCTCACATGTATAGTGTACATACAGTATATTGTGCAGATTTTAAAAAGTGTTAAAAAACATGAATACATCAATTTTATCTCAACCAACCAGTTTAAAAGTGAATGAAGCATCAGTACAGATAATGACAAAATGAGTAAGAAGGAACTTTTTCATCCTTTTTTGCCACAAGTGGAATTCTGACATGTGCCAGCAGTGTGTGTCTGTGTGTAGTGGTGTATGTGTTTAAAGGTCAGGGGTGAGTGGTGCCTGTGGTGTCTTCATGCTCTTTCTAATCCAGACATGCTTTGTCACATCAAACTCCTCTAACAAAGACGGATGACTCTCCATTTTTTTCCTCTCTTTTCATCCTGTTTCTCCTTTTCTTAGAAGGGCAGAGGGCAAACGCTTGCTCCTTTCTCCTTTTTCTCCTCTGCTTCTTCCTCCCCCTCCTCTCTTCCTTCCATACCTCTGCTGATCTCACTTTTCCATTTCTCCTCTTTTCCTTTTTCCCTTGGTCCAAACGGTGTCAAAATTAATAATTTGGGCTCCATGTCTAACATAAAGCCAACAAAAAATTAAATGTTATTGGATTGCAAACCTACCTACCTTTTGTTTATCATATCTCGTGCTTTTTTTCTCCTCTCTACAACAATTGCAATTTAGTAAATGCTTCCAAATTCCCAACCCTCTCTCTCCTTCTATCAAGACAGTTCTCTCTAATCAATTGTCTTCATCCATTCTCTCCAGCCCCTACATTTGTTAAGTAACTTTTACCTTTGGGCCTGATGTTTAACCCTTGATCTATGTTGTCCATTCTCTCTCCTCCTAAGGCGATATATCTTTTTTCCTGTATCTCCTGTTGCCTCCTTTACTGTGCAACTAGTGGCTTACTCCGTATCTACTCATGTTTCTGTCCTTTACCATAACACTCCTCTATCCATGTATTTATTTTTCTTCCTTATTTCTTCCTCGATGCTTTTTTGTGTTTCCACTTTTGTATCTGATAGAAGGTAGGAGACAGATATGTTATGTAATCATCACCCCCAAATGTTTTTCTGTCCACTCTGTAAAAGGAAAACACCAAATACTCCTCTGTTCTCCTCTTCCACTCCTTTACCCTACCTTCCTCAGTCGCACAGAGATGCAGTTTTGATTACTTGCTATGATAGTGTTACAGTTTCACAGTCCCCTGTGGATGGTTGGACACAGTAAATCCCTCAAGTTCACTGGTTAAAGACTCCACACCTGATTGGACTCTTGAGTGGTGAGCTCTCTTCCCCTGAGATTGCCCACTGGACAAACATCCTTTTTTATCCACATTGTATTCCCTGAAGAACAAACCTGTTTGCAAGGCTCAGTTCTTCTGGGGAATGTGATTGTTTCTCAGAGGTGGCCAGTCTCCCGCCTTAACCTTGCTTAGGCTGAAGAAGCAGTCGTAGTAGCTGATGCTGTTGGAAGGGAGATGGAAGGGCTGCAAAAGAAGGAACAGAAAGAGAAGTCCCCTGTGTACTAATAACAGTGACTTCACATGTTTTCGAGTACACGGTTACATTTACCACGAAGTGTAACAACAAAATGCTTGGTGTACTCTGTCATATGATGATCCACCAGAAAAAGGCCTGAATCTGATCTGATTTGCAACCTAGAGTGACATGTAACACGGTTTAGCAGAAAAGAAACCTGGATACACTTGTCACTAATAAATATAAACTGCCAGCACTAATCTATTTACTTTCATTTCCCCATTGAAATGTAATCCAAAGCTTAGGAATGTAGATCATGTTGTTCTGAGCCCACCTTCCACTCCTTACATCTTAGCTCTGTTTTCACTGCACGCTTTCACTCCTGTGGCTGTCAATAAGAAATATTACTGGGTGTCAATTACACAGTAGACCTGTCCAGACTGTGTTGCGTCTGGGTGTTTTACATGTTGGTGTGCCTGCATGATAGCATGCATATATGTTACCTCAAACTACACCTGCTGTGGACTCTCTTTATTACAGTTCATGCTAGCTCCTCGGGTTTCCCGACTGTCTCATTTTACACATAACAGTACAGCTTTGATCAGCTTATAGTAGCCTTAGTTTTGTGCTGGTTAATAGTCTACACAGTTTTGTGTGAAATCGCTATCACAGTTGACCGAAACTCAAACTATTACTGCTCTGTAATGTAATTGGCCAATTGTGTGTCCTACATAGCAAAGTTCACATCGAGTTCAACATTGGTGAACTTTGACACGTGAATTAGCTCACCGTTGAGTCAACAGAGGAGATCCAAAATGGAGGAAGCTATCATATTAGCTATCAGTATTTCTTTTTAGCAAATGCTCCTCAAAGAGATGTAACATGGTTAAAGTCTGTTTTGAAATAGAAGCTGATGGATCAAATAATTTCCTGCTACGCTGTGTTAATATGTTGTTCAGTTAGAGTCCTGTGAGGTAAGCAGAATCCACCATGACAGTTACGAAGCTGCAGAGAGATCTCTAGGTCAAGACATACACTGTTTAAACTTACCCCTCTTAAAGCCTACCCTCTTAACAGAGCAAGTATTTACAGAATGACACAGAAACACAAATTAAGTTATGCTGACTTGGCTAACATCATGTGAGAAAATGTATTTTGTATACAACTGTATACAACTTTAACCAGGATCTCATCAGATTCAACAATCAACTGTGGTGACTCTGTCACACTCAACCTCTTTATTGGAAAGTTTTGGCAGTTCCAGTCCCTGTAGCATTAGAAAATCCTTGTTGACTTGTTTGCAGTCATTGCTGTGATCGGCCTATTTTAATGTTCAGCATCAGGTTGTAATCTTTTTAAAGAGTTATCTGTATATAAATGCAGAATCTGTAGACAATGGGACAAGATTTCGGTATTAGAAGTTGTCTGGTTTGCGTCAGTAGTCTGTTTATAATCCAGGTGGGATTGACCAATCACGTTTGACCAGGCTTTGGTTGCGTGCGTATTTTGGTCATGCATATTGGCCAAAATGCAATCTCAGAACCCATTGACTATGGTCTCACAAGGGTTCAGCTTTATTTTAGCTTTTTTTTTATCTGCAGGCATATGCAGTTATCTGTTTATAAAGCATCATGACTGTACATATAGCATCTCAAGTTGCTAATTGCACTGTAAATAATGACGTCAAACTGATAACCGATGGGTTCCGAGATTGATCAGACAGTAACTTTCCCCTGTTTAAATCTGCCACTGAGGGGAGACTTAATGGCTGATAGCAGTTAGATCCTTCCTGCCCAGACCTCCACTTGTGAATAAGTTTAACTTGGACCAGTTTTAGTGTAGGCTTACTATCCAAATTAAAGTCAGCAAGAAGCCTGTCTGCAGTGTTTTACATTGTTACTAATATAAACTTGGATCAGTAAGTGTATAGGGATTTATATTACACAAAATTTCACTGTCATGTTGATTGTGCTAGTGATTATCTTACATTCAGCAAGACATCAGTTTTTTCAACAGATATGTTTTGACAAAAGGAGTATTCACAGTGTTGAATAAATTACACTGTTGTAGTCCAGTCATTAAGTATCAAAAATCTTCCTTTATTGTTTTCCCTCTCATCTTTTTGTCTGCTTGATACTCTTTAGTGCTTCACATCTTTTCTGTTTTTTTTACAAACTTGCAGTGCTGTAACTACCACGTGAGTGTTGAAAAGGTGAATGACGCCATAACTACAGTAAATAAAGGAATTCTCACTCGGTTGTTCTCGCTCCTCTTCCTCATGCATCATTTTGTCAGTCACTTTCAGTCTTTATCTTGTCCCCCTCACTGTCCCTCAGTCTTTCACTTTCACATACCACACACACACTTAAACCCAGTCACTCGCTCATAGGTCTGTCTCTTCTCAACCAGCCACGTTTAGATGGAGGTAATGGCTCCGGGTAATTGTTCAAATTGTCACTTGGCCTTTTGGTGAGAGCGATGAGGGAAAGAAAGTACTCTTCTTGCAGTAATTCTCTGTCTTTCTTCTCCCTCTGTCTCTTCTTCTACTCTCTGTCCCCCTGTCTTTATTTAATTTCAATCCAGCAAGATTTACTGGTGCAGCTCTTCTGTCTTAAATGCCAGGCACAAATGAGTACAGTAAGCCACAAAATCACTCTCTCTTTCCCTCCCTTACTTTCACACACACACACACACACACACACACACACACACACACACACACACACACACACACACACACACACACACACACACACACACACACACAGGGTTGTAGGTTAATTACAACGTGTTAATCAGGCTGGGAGTATTTGTTCTTACCTAGAATACTACTGGGGCTAATAAGGAGGAACAGCACTTATTTATCATGCTACACCTGTGAGTGTGTGCATGCTTGTGTCATGGCTTTTGTACCATGTGCCTGCATGTATGTTTGTCAGTGAAACATTTTTATATGCCTTTACATGTGCATATGCAGGGTTTTTATGTGAATGCGTCTGCTCTTTTGTGTTTGCACCTTTTCCTGTTCCTCTTTGTGCTTTCCACAAACCAAGGTGTACAATTAGAGAACTGAACTCATACACATGAATGTGACAGGTACTTCCCAATGCAGTAACATAACAGGAAGTCGCTGTATTCTCAGACCCACGTATGATGGTTTAAGGACGTAAATGTCATGCTTATAGTGTGATCATTATTTATTTATTTATATAAAAACATGTCACATTGTCAGTGTTTCGTTTGTCCTAAAACTGATAAACTGTAAAAGAAGTGAGTCCTATGAATAAAGTGATAGTTTTAGTCATTGTTCTAAACAAATTAAGTACATTTGTCTAATAAAAAAATTGTATTATGTTATAATTTGAATATTTTTCAGTTTTTTCCCCTGTTCAGACCTCAGGCCCTCTGACATGATATTTATCAAATCACATATTCACTTCAATTCATTAGCTACTTCCCCAAAGAGATAGTTCAAGACCTTAGGTTTATCAGTCTTACACACACACACACACACACACACACACACACACACACACACACACACACACACACACACACACGATGTACACAAACACACACTCAATGTACACAACATATGCACAAACTTTCCAGCATACATTACTATTAATTTATCATACTCACTCTGGGAGCGTTTTCAGGGAACACTTAGCTTGATTGGTTATTCAGCAATTAGTAATATCACTAATAGTTCACTCTTTTTATCCGCTTTTAGCAATTATTAGATTGGACCTGAGAAGACTAAATGCTGACGGCCCATTTATTATAAGCATAGTTATTCAAGGTAGGATTATCCGTCATTGAGTTAAAATGGAAATTCTGCTTCTCTATTCTCCAGTTTTTGTAGGGCCACTAATGCTCACAAGTATCGATTGAGATGTCCAAGGTCGGCACACTAATGCATTAATTTTTCCCTACAGTTGTCCTTGATATAATAAATCTTTGTCATTTTAAATGTGTATTTTTGATTTCTTCTCAATAAAGCACCCAGGTCTTTACTTTTGAAATAATATAGTTAGAAATGACTGAAATTCATGACAGTGCTGATCAACCTTGAAACATATCCATATGAAGGGTTTTCCTTTTTCTTTTTTCAATGAATTCTGCACCAGTTCATTAAAATAAAAGCCATGTGAAGTACATGTAATTGCTGGAAGTATTCAGATGACTAGATGAATCTAATAAGTATAATGTAATTAAATAAATGACTTAGAGAAAGTCTTATGATTTTAAGTCTACTCTTACTTTACCATTCAACAAATGTATATTTTGCTAAATTGTCTGTGATCTTGTAAGGTTAACATGAATAATGAGACACATTTATTTTTTCAGATTCATTTACTCGTTGTAAATTACCCTTTGATAAGTAACATACGTTGCTGGCCTTTTTAATTAATATGTCATTCTTCTAAAGAGAGAAAGAGGGAGACTATTTCTACATGCAGTTATTAAATGAGACATACAATTAAGTACCAAAGACTTTCCAATTAATGTATGAGTGGCTGTTGTTATGACAAAGAGGTTAGGATAATTAATGTTACCTGTCATCGTGTTAGTAATTAAGCTCACATGACAGCATCTGCAGCTAGGCCAGACTAATTGATTTCCAAACCACCAAACCCCAAACATATGGTTACAGTATCTGCAGTCTGCCATTCATTGTTAAGTCTCATCTTACCTTCATCCACCTCCTCTCATTGGCTTTATTTCTTCATGTCTTCAGCTATTGTTTCTTGGCCTAATCTAAATCTCGTCAGCTCTCTCTTTTCTCTCTTCATTACTCAGCTGTCTCGTTCTCAGCTCTTTCTGTCTTTCTGTCCCTCTCTGATTCCCCGACAGGTGGTGTAGGTCATATGGCAATAGGGTTAGAGGTCAGAGGTGAAAGGTCATGTTGAGAGTCCATTAGTGCATACTACTAACATTGAACCTTATTGACCTGCGTGTGTTTTTCTGCATATGCTCACACAAACACCTGCACGCCTGAAGTCGGATATCCACATGCTCATATGAACATCCACACATGCACAGATTGGACTAAATGGTAATTCTGGTTATTTTGCCAGATATTCTGACAACAGTGCTCAAGAAAAGGTCAGTTTATGAATGTGGTGCAATTCCTGCATATGGTGCAGTACAGTAAGTGTGTTCCATTCAATTTAAATTCGCTTTAATTAGAAATAAAAGAAACTGAAATCAAGCTTTCAAAGGCAACCAGAGCCAGGGCAGACCTAAGCTCAGTGACAGATATAATGTCTGATTTCATCAGTAAGTGTATTTTATTAGATGTTCTTTTCATCAACTTTCTTATAGTTTTTAAACATAGCACACATTCTTTTGAAACACTGCCAACAAATCTCTACAATTGCAGATTGGTAGACTACAATAAATACATGCATACACAGTATTAATGATGACATCTTGATGCATATTGTTGTGTACGTAATATTTCTGTTTGTAGCCACAAAGCCCAAAACTGTACATCACCAGCAAGTCAAGCGTTTGTGGCTAATCCTAAAGGGCAACACAACCTAAACTAATTCCAATATTTTATTTCCATGGCCTAGAAGTTCAGTCATTATTGGTGAACATGAGCTACTCTCTCTCAAAGCCAGAAACCAGAGAAGTAGGTCTCAAGCTTGTGATGTCATAGGGTATAAAGTCTGCTACTCCATAGACATGAATGGGAGCCTGATTTTGTGGACCCACAGGGTGTTTGTCTTCTTTTTCATACTGAAATGAGCTTGATTTTATTGTAGTGTTCTCAGGTTTGAAACAGAAAAAAGTACCTTAATAGTCAGAATTTCGCCCTGGGTGCTCTCAGTGTCATCTCTGAACAGCTTTCATCAGTCATTGTTTATGGAGCAGCTCCAGACCTTAAACCTTAGGACATCACAAATACAAGTTTGAGCACTCTACCTTTTGGATTTGGGAGAGAGTTCACGTTTACTAATATTTTTAAATGATCTTAGACCATAAGAATAATGTACACATTTTGGAAATGGGCGTAGTTCCCCTTTAACGTGGCCGTGACCTTTTGCAGGAGAGAGAGAGAGAGCTTAATGTTGTAGACCTTTTAAAGACAACTGTGATCACAGCCAAAAAAGTAGTAAAGATTGCTTCAGAGGAGAGCATTGAAGGATGCAGTGGATCAACATTGATGATGATGATGTACTACTTCTGTCAGATGCTGGTAAAATGTAGACGGAGGTATAGTTTTTTGTTAATAAGGTAATTTTTGTTTAACTTTTAAAAGATAAATCCCATTTTAGAAATCTCAGGAATGCAATTAGATTTAAAAAAAGATAGAAACATCCTCAGTGATTCTGCTTTGAAATACAGAAGCTAGTAGAAAGGCGGCTGGCCTGAAGGTGACATCAGGACTTTGAGTCCCTATAGGCCAATTAAATCAATACTTCTCCCTTGCAGTGTTGAAAAATTGAAAATAATTAATGTCCAGAAAGTGTTTACAAAGCCTCACAAAGGTTGGATTTGTTGCAGGGCTGTTATGTGATTTAATTAAACTGTACAGATATTCATAAAACAGTGTTAACTCTGATGACTCAGTGATAGGTTGTTGCAAAGACACATGTATGCAGTCACTCACACAAGAATATGTACACACAGACACTGTCACATGTTGAGTGTAGGATGATTCATCAACCCTTTACTGTTGGGCATGTAACCTTGTCCCTGTGGAGCTCACCTCTGTGTGTCCCTTACACAAACACACACACATACACACTTTATGTAAGCCCTTTGTCTTTGTATTAAGTAATTATTACAGCTCCCTTGGCTCACATTTGAAGTCCTCTTTCTCACACCTCTCTCTCTCTCTTTCTTTCACTCGGTTGCCATGCCCATTGACAGCATTATTTATTGCTGCTTGACAACACTGTCTTCTTGCCTTCACATATTAATTGGTATTTTTACATCATCCATCCATCAGTTTAGCAGCTCCTTCACTCATCACTTCACTCATCAATTCATCCATTCCCTTTATGTGCTCTCCTGTCTTTCAAATTGTAAAGACTTACTTGTTGAGCTTAGGCTTTCATATTGGGTGTAGCGTATTAAAAGCGAAAATCAAAACACGGGGAGTTTCTTAATGCCTCCACTTATTCGCTTGTTTACAGCTTTTTGTTTATTTAAGAGATTTATCAGTTAATCCATCTACATGTCTCTCAAAATCCTCGATATCTCTCTTTTTTTCATTTGTCCAGCTATGAAGTCTTCCACTTTTTGACAGATTGAATGTGCTGTTGTTGTTTTGCTCTTTTTATTGTCTCCAACTGACAGTAAAAGGAAGGTTTTCTGTGTGTTTTCCCTGCAGGCAGCCAGTCCTGCTGTGGAGAGGCCAGCAGGGGTAGACCGACCTCAAGGCAAACACACCTTCAATAGCAGGTCAGTGTGTTTGTAGTTCTTGTACTGTCGTCCACCTGTTTATGTTATGTAGTTGTGAAGATGGCTTCTGCGTGTGCGTATTTGTCTACATTCATGTTTGTTGATGGTTATGTGTGTGTTTGTGTCCTACTTTCCCTTCATTAAAGCTGTATCCTAATCCAGATCAAGGCTCTTACAGATATAGTTAGTGTAAAGAAGCCCCATCATTAGCCCACTACAAAAGACTGCAAAAACAGGGTCAGGGTCATACACACACACACTATCACACTTCCAGAACGCACACAGACATGTGTAGACTGTCATACACACATGGCTTCAAAAATAAACAGCTACAAACACACTTGCAACTATTTTTTTTAACAGGCAGACACAACTGAACACAGAACACACATGCATACACTAATGAGGGCTGCCTAATGAAGTGGTATGGGTGCAGAATGCTCTATGTCTCCTGTGGGCCTTGTAAGCATGTGTGTGTGCTTATTTGTGCTAGTGTGTTGGACTCACACATTCTAACACAGAGCGAGGACAGATAGTTACCATACATGTAACACACAATGTACCAAGCTCCTGTGAATATGTTTAGAAATACGGCTTTACTCAGGTTCAAATGTATAATGTCTAGTACCAATCCATAAATCCCAGTGTTCCTGTTTTGTATGTTAGCGTAATCCTAGCTTAACTTTAGGTTCCCCTTATAAACTACTTCAGCAACCACATTTTCCCTCAGTATTTAGCCAATGCAGCTACCTCAGGGACTGGAAAATAAAGCCAACACTGAAGTGGTAAAAACTGCAGTTTGTTGGATGGCCACTTGAGGCTGGCTCCAGAAGCCAGTCAGTCCCCACAGACCCCCATGTTAAAATGCTTAACTGTACAGCAGTGAAAAAAAACATGTTTACAGCCTGGTACAAAAACGGTTTTGGTTTCTATAGCTAATTTGCACGTTCACAATAAGTGTACGGCATGAGAAATTTCCATATAACTCAACGGTTTACATTTTATTAAGTTTAACGTTTCACATAATTAAGGGCGGGGCTGCTTTGAGTGACAGGCTGTCTGCGAGGCATCACTGAAGACTATGAGTCACCTCGCTCCTCCACAGCTCCACTCTCTCCTCCAATTATGATCACTTCTGGCTCAAAAAAATTGAAGATAATGGTAGCCTTTAACTTAATATTATAGTCTAATAACATATTTCATAAAAAACCTAATCATTTTATTCTGACAGTCTTTGCCTGAGAATAATGCAATAAAACTAAGGCGTATTTTCCAAACCAAATTAAGATTACTTTATTAATTCCTTTGAAAAATGTATTTTTTCACTCTGTTGTCAAGTAAGCACGTACAGTGTTTACCCATCTTATGTGTATGCAAGTAACTTAAATATGGACGTTAAACCAGGAAGTAGCGCTGCAGTATGTAATATAATTTTCCAGAATTATTTTTATTGCTTTTAATCAGATCATGTGGTTAATATGCTGGTATATTCATATTTCTAATTGTGTGAGTAGTTATGTTTTCTCCTGCTGCACTCTGTTGTGATGTTTGTCCATGTCACAAATACATTTTGCAAAATAAATAAATAAATAAATGAATGAATGCACAACAAATAATGACATTAAAAATTGTGATGTGACCCCAAAAACATTTTGTCCAGACCCAATGGATCTCTCCATTTGTGGCCCTCACACAAGAGGAATGTAAAAAACTAAATGTAATTTTAATTTTCGTCATTTACCTGATGTTATCCAAAGGTCTCTCTCAGGCCGAGTAAAAACAGAGTTGTCTTCTAATAAACATACAAAACCAACGTATCCACACAACCAAACCAAGGCTAATCTTTGCAATACCATGACTAATACTAAACCAAGGCAGTGAGTGGGTCAGTTGTAAATTTGAGAAAATGGCTATTACGTCAGTGGTCAATGTGCCGCTCTGTCTGACAGCCTTGACCTCTGTTAATGGACAGTGTATTACACTGTGTTTTTTTAAATCAGCAGGTCAGTATGGGCGTGCAATTAATCCACAGTTAACTCGTAGATGCTAAAACAAAACAATATGTTAACCTGTAAAGAGGAAATGTAGGGAGAGAGACTTATGAGAGAGCTGTGGGGAGAGAATAATGTCTGACCTCAGCCTTAGCTACTGTAGCCTTTCTCCATAGCAACCAACTGTACCTACAGTGCACAGAGATCACATCAGTCATGCATGCATATTTTTTACTTCTATCATAGTGAGGACTCTCATTGACATAATGCATTCTCTACCCCTTTATCCTATTCTTTACTATCACAACTAAATGCCTTACCCCAACCCTTAGCCTAAACCCTAACCTTTACCTACTCGTTACCTGAACCTTAAAACCAACTCTTAGCCCTCAAACAGGCCTTTGAAGAAGTGAGGACAGGTCAAAATGTCCTAACTTTTTAAAAATATCCTCACTGTGTTGGTTAGGGAAGGGTTTTGAGCAACACTATGTAGCAGGCACAACTACACGCACACACTTAAATACACTCATATTCATCGTACACTACACACAGGAACTCTCCATGCAAGGTCTTAGCAATGACTGAATTTTCTTGTCTGTCTTTCAAGTTATGTCATGATCAAATTATGACATTGCGTGACTGTGACACACAACCCTATCACCTGAAATAATGATGAGAAGAAGATTCTGATTAAAGTAACTAAATATGAACCGCTGAATGGAAGTGTATCAGAGAATATTGTTTTTATTTTACTTCTGGTACTATGCAGTTCAGTGAAGTGGATCGAAAGGTCATTATTTAAGACGCGCACATTTGTTTCATCTTCTCAAGAACTTTTTTTTTTTTTTCACAAATCATCTCATGTACACACACACTCACACATAAACCATCTCAGCTGTGAGTAATGTAAAAGTGATGTAATGGTTTTTGTGGTCGTCGGGGAAACGATCCTTGAAATTGCAAAAAAGTCCAAAATGAGTCGAGGAACGCAGCCATAAATATTGGAACAGCAACGCATACTTTAAATGAATGAGTGTTAGTGAGTGAGTGAGTGTGTGTGTGTGTGTGTGTGACTGTATGAGCTTCTGCAGCTGTGTATTTTTGTATGCACATTGTGGTCCTCCCTGTGCGTGTGTTTGTGTGTGAGCGTGCATGGGCCTTTGACTGTGAAGCTACACCTATAAAAACAGCAATGGCTCATCATAATTTTAACCACACAGCACGGTCACCAGAAAACTCATTACCTTTGAATCAAAATGTGCTTTTTATACAGGGAAACAGATTTACTGTAAATTGGTTTATTGAAATAGCATTGCCATCGTACTATATTTCTTTGTGAAATAAGGCAAGGTATTGGAGGAGTTTATGAAGCTAGGAGGTGAAAAGGTAAATAGGTTTCATTGGATGCACAAGACAAACTATGAAAGGGTTTTCCAGGGTTAGCAGAGTTTATTATTTTGGGACTTAACACTTCTGTTCATCAACAGTGAGGGTCCCTGTCGTGATGGGCTTGAGATACTTATGTCTGTATCTATTCATGTATCCATTTATCCATCTCTTCCTTCCTTTCTTTCCTGCAGTTTCTGCCTTTGTTCCTTTTTATATGTCTGTTTTTTTCTTCTTCCACCTTATTAAGTTTCTCTATTCATATTTACACTAGTAAAGATACGTATGCTGATGTATGATATGTATGATACAGTATGATACAGCAGCTTTAGGCAAAGTCTCTCTTCTTTCGTGTTTCACCATTACTTTTCTCTACTCATGTCATTAAGCTTTACCAGGGGTGAGAATCAGCAGAGGCCCCAAGATACAATATTATCATGATACTTAACTCACAATGCAATATTATAGCAAATTTAAACTTTTGGCGATATTCTGAGTATTGCGACAACACATATTGCGATATATTACGATTGATTACCCTTCTTTTAACTTCAACTTATGTCCCTGAAGGAAGACTGATCTGTTTTATTTTATAACTCAATTTTTAAAGAATAAAATAAGATTTTCAGTCTGTTAATCTCACTTCTTTCATTTTTATTGCAGCAAATTGTGATTTTTGGACTGAAAAATAAATTCATTTTATTATTCCAGTAGGCTACCAAATTTTTTGTGTTTGCAATATTGGTAATTTATAAAATGAAAAATTGGTACTTGGCATCTATGTATCGGCACAAAATATTGCAGTACTATGCTGTATCGATTTTTCCCCCAACCCCTATGCTCCACACAAAGATAATAACCTTTAAATAATAATATTCTCAGTGTTTACAAGGGGGGATTAATGTGGTATAGCTACAGTTGATCATTATTTTTATCAAGCTGCGTACTCATTCATTCATCAAAGAACTGCTATTTAGTGTTTTTAATTTCTTTTCTGATGGGTTTATTTGTGTATTTGCATACATTAACCTTTAGCAGTATTATACATTTTTACTGCTTTTCATCCCCTTTACTCCCAACATCTATGGCGCTCTGCACTTTGAAGACAAGCCTGGAGAGTAAAGGAGAAAAAGAGAGAAAGGATGGTGACAAATAAGAAGAGGGTTGAGAGGGTGAAATGCAGTGAGAGGAAGAGAGTGGTTTGGTAATGCACATCCTCCTTTTTTTGTTATTTCTCCTCTGTGTTTCTGTCTTTCATAGCGAGGATCAGTGAAGTGGCAGGTGGATAAAGAGAACACCTGCTCTCTTCATCTCTCTCCGCTTCGCTCCCTCTCTGTGTGTTTGGCTCTTTCTCTCTGTCTCTTGTTCTCTCATTGCGCTCCCTCTCTCTTTTCTCAAGTCTCACCCATTTTGTTTCTCTCTCACCCCCACTTCATTTTTTGCAGTGATGCAGCCTGTCAAACATCTCACACAAAAAATAAAAAAAGGAAACGCAAATGGATCTCAAGTGCTTGCGTGTGTGTGTGTGTGTGTGTGTGTGTGTGTTCTATTGGGAGTGTTAGAGATCAGAGGCACAACAGCAGGAAAGGATAGAGGGAGGGGTGGATGTTATTTTTCCTCTCATATTAATGCTATTCATTAGCCTTGTCTAATTAATTCACTGCCTCCTCCTCCCTTCATTTCACTATATCTTGCTTCCAGACCTCACTCGCTTCCTTCCTTCCTTTCCCTTTTTCTCTCTGTTATGTCTTTTCTTCCTTTTTTCTCTTCATGTTCGCCCCATACGATTTTTAGCCAAGACTGGTTTGAATCTGGGGCGGCACGGTGGTGTGGTGGATAGCACTGTCGCCTCACAGCAAGAGGGTTCCTGGTTCGATCCCGGGTGCGGGAGCCCTTCTGTGTTGAGTTTGCATGTTCTCCCCATGTCAGCGTGGGTTTTCTCCGGGTACTCCGGCTTCCTCCCACAGTCCAAAGACATGCAGATTGGGGATAGGTTAATTGGTGATTCTAAATTGCCCGTAGGTGTGTAGATGTGAGCGTGAATGGTTGTCTGTCTCTATGTGTCAGCCCTGTGATAGTCTGGTGACCTGTCCAGGGTGTATCCTGCCTCTCGCCCAATGTCAGCTGGGATAGGCTCCAGCCCCCCAGCGACCCTCAAGAGGATAAGCGGTTAGATAATGGATGAGTCTAGGAATGGCATTGTTGGTCAGTGTTTTCGGCACTTTGGTCCAGACTGAAGTATCACATCTATTGGATGGATTAACATGACAGTCTGTCCTCACATTTTTGGTCCCAAGAGGATGAATCCTACTGATTTTTGTAGATCCTCTGACTTTTTATCTGGTGCCACCATTGGGTCAAACTTTTCAGTTGCCCAGTGAAATACCTCAGCATCGTCTTGATGGAATGGCACCAACTTTGGTACAGACATCCATGGTTACCAGATGATCCATCCTAATGACACTGATATTCCCCTGACTGAAAGAGGGAACTCATTTTCAGAATTCATATATGTTATTCCTATAGTCTAAGACAGTCCAAAAATATTAGTAAACATGAGCAACTCTTTCTCAAATCCAAAAATGAAAGTGCTAATTTATGATGTCATAGGGTATGAGGTCTGGAGCTGCTCCATAGACAGTGAAAAGGAAAGATGTTATGAGTATATGGGTACTTTTTCTGTTCCTCAACTGAGATCATTACAATATAATAAAGCTCATTTGGGTATGAAAAAAAGAAACCAGCCGTGGGTCCATAAAATCAGGCTCCCATTTATTGTCTATGGAGCAGCTGCAGACTTTATACCCTATGACATCACAAGTTTGAGATGTATTTCTCTCGTTTCTGGCTTTGAAAGAGAGTAGTTCATTTTCACATACCGTGGTTGAACTTTCCAAGGCCGTGGAAATAACATAATGGAATTCTTAATTTAGGTGGTGTTCTCCTTCAGATACTTCAGTTATGACCAAAACCAATGAAATAAACTTTATTTGTTCTAATCAGTCAATCAGTCATTTATTTGTCACGTGAAAATATACAAGGTACAACTTTAGTGAAATGCTATCCCAGTAGCTATTCAGTTTGTGTTGGTGTTGAGTCCTTTTTGCCTCTTCTTTCATTGTAGGCTGCTGCTTTGTAATTGTCCATGTTTCCAGACAGCCTGCAGTGGGTGTGTTTATGGCATCCCGGGTGGTTCTGGTGAAACCATGGTTTCTGGTTGTGAAATAATTGAACTGTAGTTTTGGGTAAAGTTGCTTCGGCTGTTTTACTACTAGTCTCAGGGAATTCATTGATGTCATTGGTGACGTTGACGGTGGTGTCGTGCAATGTGCGTCAGACTCTGATTGGCTCCATTTGTTGCGTCACTGGCGTCACAGCCAAATGGTCGCACAGTTGCTCCATCTGAACAGGGGCAGCAACTCTGCTCTATAGCTGCCTCTGAATGGCCTGATTTAAAATGTTTAATCCTTTTGTGGTGCAGGGCAAGCAGGAACAAACAACACCTCAAATTCCCACTGTCATACCAGTTCTTGTTCACCAAAAAGGATGAACCTCTTCCTGCTCTTTAGCCAGAGCTAAAGAGTGGGAGGTTTTGGTAAAACAACAAACATCTTCTCCATCTTTTCTTTGATGTTTGCTGATGTTTCCCTTTAAAAACAATGACCTAACCAACTAGAAGAAGTCAGCAGGAGGAGAGTTTACAGACTGGTGAATTGATTTCCTCATCTCGATGAGTTGACTCTGAGCCACACACCGCCACCATCCAACAACGACCACAGAAAGTACTGCCAACACTTGCAAAATAGACACAACAGCATAGATTTAGCTCAGAGTCTGTGGAGCTGACCGACAGGCGACTGAAAATGTCTGCGCCTATGTCACTGCTAATTGGAAAATGTTTGCATTCAACTAAGATGCTGAGCGTGAGCATGTAGCATTGTCATTGTGAGCATGTTGACATGCTGACAGTAGCATTTAGCTCAGTGCACCACCGTGCCCTAGCACACCCTTAAAGTCATCTCTGTTAATGGATATCTGCATATATATTGAGTCTTTAGACAGTGGGACAAGGTTTTGGTATCAGAAATGTTATGTTTTCCGTTTGTAGCCCGAGTAGTATTGATCAGCCACATTTGAACGACAGGTTGACAGTTAATGTGGAGATGTGGAAAACGTTGGCCAAAATGCAATCATGGCAGCCATTGGCTATTGTCTGACAACGGTTTAGCTTCATATTAGCTTTAAAAAAATATATCCGATTTCATATGCAGAAATCTTTTTATAGAGATTAACCAAAATAACCTGTGCACAGAAGAGGACATCTAGGCCTGGCTATCTGCTGGCTACACCAGATCTCCTGAATATTGTCGTTGCTCCTTGAAGGCCATTGTCGTCAGACTGATAGCGTATGGGCTCTGAGATTGGCCTCAGAGAGCCACTAGCCTGTGGCCTCTCACGCTGTGTCCGAAATCCATAGTACACACAAACTGTATACAGTATACTCTATACTAATCTCTATAGTTAACAAGCAATTAACATATTTAATTGCTTACACTAACAGGAAATGATGCAATACTGCTACCATTGCACATCAGTCAAATTACAAATTAAACTTAAACTTTAAGAAAAACAAAGCACATTTTCTTTTTGAAAATGTAATCATATTTTTCACCACCATCCACAAATTAATTTCATTTGCAGCTGTCAGCCACTTTGTGGGCAGTATGCATGCTGGCAGTTTTTAGTAAACTTAATTTTGCTACTTTTTCAGTGTGAACACCATATGCTCTGCTTGGAATTCAGACAAAATTGTAGTCTAACCTGTCTGTTTTTCCTTTTACTTCATCTTTTTACTCATCCACCACCATCATTCTTTTATTCCTTTCACCTTTGTCTCTACTAATATCATCCCTTTGTCGTTTCTTTCCTCTCATCCTTTCCTTCCTACCCTTTCTCCCTATATCCTTTCCTGCTTTTTACTCTCCCTCTTCCATCTTTCCTCTGTCTTTGCCTTCCTTTCTTGTGCAGTCCCTTGTTTCCTATTGTCTGGATTAACTCAAATTTGCTGAGTGACTATGAGGCAGCATCAGCTTTGTGTGTGTATGTGAAGGAGAGAGAGGGGCAGAGACAAAGAGCCAGGGAGAACTTGTTTTTGAACTTTACAACTCTCCCCTGTTGCCACCCACCATCATCAACCACCCTCTCTGTGGAGTTTATCAGCATCTGTACTGCTATCAGTTCATGGGGGTTTAGGGATGGATGGATGGTCTAGAGAGAGAGAGAGGGAGACAAAACGAGCAGACAGAGTTAGAGACACAGACAGAGAGAGGAGGGTAGAACTAAAGGGTACAAAACTAAGTTCAGACAAACTCGCTTAGAAAAAACACACACATACACACACACACACAGGGAGCAGGGAGAAGGTCAGGGGAGGATTAATGGCTGTGCTCTGATAGATAAACTAATCAAACAAACAAAGACTTCAACACGCACACACATTAAAACACAGACAGAATGTAAAACAGACACACACTTGAATAATCCAAACTAGACACAGACACTGAGAGATTGAAAAAGAGGAAGAAACCCATAGAGATGAATGGCACAAAAAAAGTTTTGACAAACATAAACACGCACACACACACACAGACAGAGCAGTCTGCAGTTTTGTTGACTTTGAATAGAGTGTCGGCATTCCCTTCTCTAAGGGCTGGGTGCGCAGACATGGATTAACATTGACAAAAAAAATATTTTTAGCACAATGAATGCATCCATGGAAAGTGATGTGTCAATCTAGGATAGCACTTTTCAAACTCCTCCTCAGGAGACACATTTTCAGGAGTGTTTTATCTTTTGTCTGAGTGTGTTTGTGTGCGAGACCTTGCCTTCTCTGTTTTATGGTCCCTTTTTTACATGACTTTGTCTCCACATCATGTTTTATGTTCTGTGTATGTGTGTATGAGTGAGGATTCATTACATGTTTTCAGGTTTGTATTGTGTGTTTTCTGGTTAATGTTAGCTCGTGTCACAGATTTGTCCCTGGCTGGGTAATCATTATGCAGAGTGTCTCTGAAAACAAACACTAGAAAGAGGAGATAGACTGGTGTTAGGCGATTAACAGAGTTCCCACAGGACTTGGCAACTTAATGTGTTGGTGGGATTCAGACAAGAAAGGTTCTCAACATTGTTTTTTTTTTTTTTATGAATGCTCATTTGCACAGCACCTTCAAGTGAACTAAACAGACAGAGTTCTTTAATACATCTTGGATCTGTGTCTTGATTTGACTTCGTTTTGGGATCCACACTTGCTATAATTACAACAGAGTAGTACATTTTGAAGTCTATCATAGGTCTGCTTTATATTCACTCTTCTTGTCTAATGTTAGGCGTTTTCGGACCAAACAGTTCTAAGGACTCCCTGAGAGGAACTGCCCACTGGGGAGCTCCCAGAAAACTACATACCAACAAGGGCTTTTTTATGTTTGCATTCACACTGCCAATAGGAATGCTAAAGTGAGATACTGTAAGCTGATCAGAGGCTGGTATAGCACTGCCACTTTTGCTTTGACTAGTCAAAATTGCATGGAATTTCCACCGGCAATATATGCTGAGTGCATACAGTAGTCCATTTGTCCATTGTCTTCCATTTTTTTCATTACAAGCTGTCGTTTGTGTTTTGTGTTGTCTGTTGGTCACAGCTGGCTAACAGGTTTTAAAAATGACAGTTGCCAGTGCTGCATTCGTGTCTGGATCTATCACTGTACACTTACATCACTTAAGGTTCCTCTTTTGCTGTAGGAGTATCTACCCTGAAACAGGAGCAAAAAAAGTCCCTCAAAACAGCGTTCCAAAAACTTCTATCATTCAGGGCTGACACAAAAAAAAGAGGTGCTATGATTAAGTTCCTCTGGTCTGAAAATGCCTATTGGCAGCAGTTTTGTTTCCCATTGGTTGTGCTGCCCTTTGTTTTACTGTCACAGAACTTGTAACTGTATTGTATTTTCACATTATAATATAACGCATCTCTTTTTTCTTCCATTGATTTGATTTTTGTGGCGTGCATGTGTGTGTGTGTGTAGCCTGACCAGAACAGTGGAGATCCTGGGAGAGGACAGTCCCCTGGGAATCCATGTGGTTCCTTACAGCTCATCACTCAGTGGACGGTAAGTTGTGTGCACACATAAACACACAGGTACAAAAATGCATGCACACAGATACCCATCTATGTAAGTCCTAATTCTGCCCGTTAACCTCAAGAAGTCTTGCCTGTTTACCAGTTACAGTACGCCCTAGAGTGATATTCTCCTAATCCTCTTCTGCATTTGTGGGGAATTCTGGACCCTGGTGCTACAGTGCACACACATGACAACCACACACACACACACACAATGGAAAAAAGAAGAAAAGGAAGAAAAATTGCACAGCTATGCAGGGCTTTTCTTTGGGTGTGTGACAGTCAGACAGTGGATGGGGATTTCCTAAAGGAAAGCAGGATGAGCTTTTATGGCTGTTCTCATGACTCACCTGACCCTGCCAATCTCCTCCTTAAATTCCTCTCTCTCTCTCCTCTCTTTTCCCTCTCTATCTTTTTTCTGCCCTCTCCTCCCTTTTTCCTGAACACCACATCTCTTTCCACCATTTACCATCATCCCATTCACCTCTTAACCCAGTTTTATCCTCTCGCAGCTGAAGTCTTGTGAGTGTCAGTGTGATCACCTCTGCTTTGTTAAGCTGTGTTTTGGCAGGGCAAAGGCTGACATAGGGGGCACTGAAGTGGTCCGTCAGTCTATACTACCATGTTACTGGCCGCCTGTTCATTTGAATCTGTCCCTTTATCATGTGTTGATCTAGACGTCTGCTCGCTTTATATGCCTGCCATGTCTTTGTTACTCTGCTCTCACTGTGCTCCCTGGTTGGCTTTTATCAGTTAAAGGTGGATCATATAAGCACTGATAGAGATCTACAACAAGACACTAACAGGCAGTTGGGGGGTGTGTCTGACAAAGCCGTGTCTAAGTAAACCATATGGATGGTCTCTGTGGGCTACCCCATCAAACACATGAGTCCTCTGGGATGCACACTGAAAGTCACTCTAAGATTGTGCTTGTGTATGCATGCATGTGTGCAAGGTTTAGAAGTAATGTCAACATATCTTAACCTTCCTCTCCTTGCTCCCTCTCTAATCAGGTCTCTTGGTCTGTATATTCGTGGAGTGGAGGAGGAGAGTCGCTCAAGAAAGGAGGGCTTGTTTCAAGAGGATGAGTGCATCGTCATGATCAACAACACCGACCTCATGGACAAGACATTCAGCCAGTGAGTGCAACACTGTTAATGTGGGTTGGAAGGAGGAGGTGAAAAATGCATCTGAAATGAGTTTAATAGCTGCAAAAGCACGTCCCAGGGATATTAGAGAACAGAATGAATGTGTCTACAGTCTGATGTATCACATAACAACATGGTGCTGGAATTCTCACATGCTTTTCTGAAAAAATGAATGCATACAAAATTCATACTTATGTAATCAGGAACATCGTACAGTGTGTAATCTAGCAATGATTTTAGGTTAATGTAGAGATCTAAGCCCTGTTTATTTAAAGCGTCAGTTCACACAGTTTCAAAGGAAAATAAACATCACTTGCATCTAGTGGTTTCTAACCATCCAGGATAGAAACCACTAGACTAGGCTCATGTTTACATATAATTATTGTCTACATTGCTACCATTCAATACAGACAATATATGTGACCTGTCCTTTCAAATGTTGAGTCGAGCTTTCAGAATGTACATAAATGCAAATGAAAAGATGTGTCCCCTACATAACATTATCAGAAGGAAAAAATGGAGCCCTAAGTGTGTGTATGAGTAGATGCATTTCATGTCTAAAACCTTTTGAAGTCTGGCCTGGCCCGTCTTTTCTTCCTGTTTCCCTGCTGTCTTTGCCTCTGTGTGTCTTGTTTCCCTTCCCATTGTCAGACGGCTTATATCACTGTTGCTCTGCCATCACAGAGAACAGCAGAAAAGACACTTGGCAGATGTTTGGAGAGCGTTGCTTACAAATTCATCTATGTGTGTGTGCATGCCTGTAAGAGCTGGCCCTTTGTGTGTCTGCGCGTTCCACCTCATTCCTCTAAGGAAAGATTTGTTCAAGATTCATTCGAGGCCAGATGTTTCACAGTAGTTTGCTTAGTGTACCACTGAAGCAACTGAAAAGAAGTACATTAACATGAGAGTATTTGAGGATGTAACATGATTACAGAGCATTAAAATGACAAAAGACACACCTGTAAAAGCGATTGCTACAGATTACAAGGACTGATGCGGATGTTATAATGATTACAGCACATTACAATGTCTATACAGTCTACACAATAGTCCTTGTCCAGTGTATAGTGTGGTAATGAGATTATATGAGAGGTATTTTATGCTGTACTGTAGGTAAACGGATTATCACCGGAGGGGTTTGCACCTATTGTTCAAAGACCGGTGTATAGTCCCGAGTGTACTCACTCACAAACACCAGTGCACACATAGAGACAGTTTTTGTATACACTCAACTTAAAACACATATCCATATGCATGTGAACAAATGCAGATTTATAAAACAAACTGGTCTTTAATCTTGTTTGTGATACAGACAGGCCCTTTCTTAACACTGACAGGATTGAGCATGATCTCACACACACATACGCTCTTGCCAGCATTGTTCTGTCATGGCAGGTGTATTGAGATGTGTTGCTTGGTCCAGTGAAATATGTGTAAGTAGGCCACTGAAAGTCCACTGATCCCTGTGAGTGCCATGTACACACACACACACACACACACACACACACACACACACACACACACTTACAAACCTCCATTGTCCCAGCTTGGCAGCTGTATTGAGGTAGCCTGCTTGTTCAGAATATCTCTTTTACACAAATGTGCCTGCACACATTGTCCAATCAGGAACAATAATGATATCATCTGTGCACAATGGTTCCCATATACACACATCAACACACACAGCTTTCTCATCTAGTTTCATTGTACTGTATTGTGGTCTTATTACAATGGAAATCACTACAAGTGTCACTGAGCAAGGTGTGGCACAAGCACTTGCCTAGACTGCCTGGTGCGTTTAATGGTTTAAGTATGCAAATCCGTCTGAGTAGAGAGGAGAGGAGATGACCACCCACTGCTAAACACACACACTCACACTTACTTATAAACCATTCTTACTTAGTGCACCATTTATAGAAGTTGGATCGTTGATTTGCATGCAGACTAATATTATCACTGGCAGGCATGAGGGCTATAATTTTAATTTTAAATTGATCATTTTTACCCACGAATTAGTAAACTTTTTACCAGTTGATTTATTATTTATTAGAATTTCTCAGTTTGTTTTTCTGCTCCTGGAGTTTGGTGGATTAAATTAAAACAGAGCTTCCTACATCTTAACCTCTTTAACACCTAACATACAGCACTGTATTCACAAATGGAGTTAAGAGACATGCAGCTAAGACTCAGAGGTGCATTAGCTGGTAGCCTCAGTCTTAAAAAGGCTGACTGACCATATTTATAATACATAAAAGATAAGGACCAAATTGAATTGGTTGTAAATGTTCAGTACACATACTTGACATACAAAGTTGAATTCCTGTTTTGATTCAATTATTGACAAAATAAGATAGAAACTTCCACACAATGGCATTTTGTCACCAGATTTATGTCAGTAAGTCCTCTTGTTTTTGTTTAATATCAAATTTTAAAGTACTATTATTGCTTATCTGATTATTAAAATGGGAATATATATTCTTCATACATGACTTTCCAAACATAGTCTTTAGTTACAGAAACTTTACGATCATTAAACATCTAATAATAATCTAGGCGGGAAATCAAAGGAGGGTAATCTAATAGAATTTAAATAAACTGGATTTTCTCTGTCGGTTATTTGAGGTGAATGATGGTGTGCACCGATCGCCTATGACACAATGGTCCCCCTAATTTACTTAGCATAATCTGATATAAACTAATTCTCTGCAAAATGATCTCTTTTATAGCTCATGAGATTATAATGGCCAGCTGTACAGGTGTCACTGTTCTGTGTTGCATATCCTGCTCTGTCCTGCTTTCACTTCATCTCGTTGCTCAATGAAGACAAATACTAAGTGTCAGACACAGTGACCCACCAAAAGTAACCACTAACAGGTGGGAAAATAGAAATAGATGGAAGTGAAGTGATTTAAATATTGATATACAGTATAATGCAACTTAGATAATAAAGAACTACAATTAACAATATATTAATGGATGTTTTTGTAGATTTACACAGTACTAGTTGTAGGAAATTTTTAGGACAAATCCAAGATTCAAGACATTTATTTGTCCCCATGGGGCAATTGGTTGTGCCGCAGTGGCAATAAGAACAACAACACGCAAACAAACAATGTTAATAACAAGGCTAAGACACGAGATTAAAAAGTAATGAAAACATACATAAAAAGTCCACACCTACACAGGTATTTTTGAAAACCTTTTTTCCTTTTCTGTTCTCAAAAGAAAAAAAAAAACACTACTGTTTTAAAGTACTGTTTTTAAAAAAATCTCAGTTTTAAATAAATCTCCATTCAAATGGAAAAGCAAAAAGCAAAAACACAGTTAAAGAAGAAGATCAACAAAAGCTTGCCAAACCAACAGGCGGTAATTTAACCATAACTCTAAAGCCCTGTTGATTAATCTTGCTAAAAAGAAGATGATGTTGGCCGATCAGAGGCCTGAAAAAAATGCATAACTCTGTTTTTCCTGTCTACATGTCTATGCTGAAAGTTGAGTTTCTGAACATCTTCAACCTGTAAGGAGTTTTACAAGAAGTCAGTTTTCAGTGACCTAAAATGCAGTTTGCATGTGGACAAAAGGTCAAAACACTGAGGAAAAAACAACCTTTTGAAAAATATCTGTATACTTGTGGACTCAGCCCGAGTGTTACGAGTACTCTTACTTGATACTTTATAATTCTGTTTTATTTGATACAATTTGGTTTCACTTTATCAACAGATTTCTGTGAAAGGTGTCTTACATCACAAAATGTACAGTGTTTTAACATATTAAACAAATCAAAACTTTTAGCACAACAACAAAATAAACATATCACACCATGCTTTCACAGTCACTGCTGACCCTATTAATGTACACAAGTCATAAGAAAAAAACAAAACATCTTTGTTTAATAAGAACCCAAAGTCAACATTATATTATGACATTTACCTTGGTTGGATTTTCAGTCTCTCAGCCATAAAGATATTCTACTTTTTAGTGCTGTGAATTTAAAATATGGTTATTGACTCGTCCACACTGAATGTCATTATTTCTGACATTTAAGAGATAATCAGTTGGATTAATTTGTAAAATAATTGCCAATGAAAACAATGGTTAATCACAGTGGTACTCATCAGTCTTTGAGTCTACAATCACTGAAAATCAGTTTAGTAAAGATATATGAGCCTGAGATATGATACAGAAAAAACAGTAACATACTGTATTACAATTTTTGAAAACTGAACACCCCATTTATAATAATTACTTTTTAAATTTGTCATTTGTAATCAGATTTATACCATCTGTTATTTTCTTTCTTTTGAGTTATACATCCTTTGATAATTACTGTGCTTGTCAGAGATTGATAGCTAAACACTGTATGTAATTGTGATTAATGGCATGATTAGTTTTAATGGTAAATGTGTGCCATATGAAGAATGCATATTATCAAACTTTACTTTAAACTCCACCGAGCAAAACTTTTTCTACTGTTTGCTCTCCTCCTCTGAACCCATCACTGACTTCTCTGTCTCTGTCTTTCTCTACCACACTTCCCTGTCTCTTCGTACCCTCCCAGAGCCCAGGAACTGTTCCGTCAGGCAATGCGCTCTCCAGTTGTCCGCTTGGAGGTAGTTCCCTCCTCCAACAGAGAACGCTATGAGAAGAGTCTGATTGGTCAGCTGTTTGGCAGCAGTGCCGGTCCTGACGGCAGCCCCCGAATCCCCAAGACCAAAGAGCCACCTCCACCTATTAAAGCCAAACCTGTGTTTAAGCCCCCTGAGAATCCAACCATGAGACTGGCAGAGGAAGCTGCCACTATGGAAGCTGCTGTCAGTGTAAGTATCTCGGCTCCAAGTTGACCTGTGATATTAGAGACATCTTGACTTTGTGATCTTTCTGAGAGTTTTTAAACGTAACTAGTAGCTAGTTGCATCATGACTAAGTCACTGATTTAAATGATAGATATAAGCATTTAAATCAGTTTATAAAACCTGTATTTTAAGGTGCTTTGAGACCTGCCCTGCCCTTAGTGCGGTTTGTTTGGGCAGGTTGGAACACAGCAATTGCAGCTAGGTGCGCACCAAAACGCTGGACCGAAACTTTCTTGAAGAGGTGATCTTGGTCTGGTCACAAACAAACTCTGGTGCAGTTCGTTTGTGGTGAGAACGTATTCCGACCTCAATCCGAACCAGCTGCAGTTGCAATACTCATTGTTTGGGTTAGACAAGCATGACCATGTTACAGCCCCAGAGGATTGTTGATGTGTGCCTCCACATGCACACACTTGTTTTCAAACTGTATGGTTTGCCTAAAATGAACAATGCAAGCATATATTACATGATGACCAGCACTAAAATCAACCCACGTAGTTGTCCCTCCATTGTGACATTAGAAGTGTTGCATTTATCTTCCAAGTGTACTCTTCTTCAGTGTTTTGTTTACTTACTGGATTTTTTGTGCATGGAAATTCTGACCAATCAAGAGCAGCTTTCTCGTGCAAGGCAGTTTATCTGGTCTGCTTGTAAAATTTGGTCCGCTTGTAAATGCTGCCGTAAGAACATGGACCAACTCTAGGCAATTATACAAGTTTGTAACAAAATTAGTCCCTTATTCGGACCAAAGCAAACGAACTTTAGGTCTCAAAGCACCCTTAAACACTATGTAGATACCAAATATTGCCTGCCTGGGCATAAAGAGGGAAATAAAAGATAATGTTTTTACTTTGAAACAAGTAAACAAGCAATTCATAATGTAAGCTTTCAAATTATCCTACTTTACCACACTGATATTCAACAACAAGAAACAGACTCAGATAAAACCTCTGTCTTTTGCCTCCAGTGCTCTTGACACAGCAGCTTCTTGCACAACTTTCTCAGAGGACATACAAGCCAAACATACAAGCCTCCCCGAGCCTTTCTCCTTCCAACAACTCTGCGGTTTTCATCAACTGAAATTTAGAAATATTTGAAGGCATTAAATGCCATAATATTATGTTTTTGGGGCCAAAATATTTACCACGGCAATTATTTTCAGCCTTTCCACTGCACTGTTTCTTTATTTCAGGCTTCTTTTATGACTTTTATGATTTCTGTCAGGATATGTTCAGTGTGTAGAAACAGTATCAATCCCTCATTATTTTCAGTTGGTTCCCGCCTTATTCCGAGCACTGTTATGTCTTTCTTATTTAAACACATGTAAATGTGTCGTCAACATCACCATGGGGACATGGCTTATATTTGAAAAACAGCTGGCACAAGAGGCAACAGTTACTTAGCAACAACTGATTATCACCTTATTTTATTGAAAAAAAAAAAAAAGTTTATTTGTGATTCTGTAGTGATGACGTTAGTGCACAGTTTCATAAGCTTGTAGCAGGGCTCGACACGTGCTTCTGGTGAA
This sequence comes from Cephalopholis sonnerati, assembly GCA_019142605.1. Taxonomy (NCBI): domain Eukaryota; kingdom Metazoa; phylum Chordata; class Actinopteri; order Perciformes; family Serranidae; genus Cephalopholis; species Cephalopholis sonnerati. The sequence continues at coordinate 13,579,808 of JAGQAX010000012.1, read as the reverse complement.
GTGTGAGAATATGTGGAGAATATTTGATAACATTTTAATAACATTTAACCTTTTTAACCCTATAAGCAATGCCTAATAAGAGGAGGATGTTGAAAATGACTATTTTCATTTGCTTTAGCAAATATTACCCCACTCAAAGTTTTTCTAATGTCTGATGAATAAAAGAGCTTCAGTCAACAACTCAGAGTTTAGAGGGTTTTAAAATGGTACAAGTAGAATTAGACAAAACGGAGTAATTAAAATACCACGCTGCTGTTGAAATCCTCTTTTGTAGCATTAGTTATTAATGTGTGTTTGTGCTGTAAAATAAACCTAAATGCCCCACATTCTCCATCTAGACACCCAAAGGGAGGAGTGAGAGCCCCCTCCTTAAGAAAAGTCCTGGCCTCTCCAGCTTGGTGACCAATAAGAGAGGAGGACGAAGACTGAGGATTGATCTAAAGAAAGGTGAGGCACACTTTGCTATTGAGCAGAGCCTCACGCATGTAGAGAGGGGCATCTTTCTGGAGAGGTCTCAGATCAGCAGTGTTGTGTTACTTACTGTACTTTAATGACAAGTGGAAATATTTCAGAAAACTCACCTCTCATACAGTATTTTGTCTTTTAATGCAGCTCTTTGAATTCACTTTGTTCATTTTCAACACTTACATATTCAAAAGTTCAGTTATCTTTAAAGGACAGATTCATACTCTTTTCACTCTCTGTGTGCTAATGGTCACATTTTATATATCATTTACATTTCTTATAGGGTTCCTCTATGTACATCATTAACCCTCTTTATTTCTTGCCTTTTTTTGAACGTATATACTTGACCCTCTTTTTTTCTTCTTGCTGTTCGCCCAGCATTGCGCTTATTTCTATAAAGCTACTTTCTCTGCTCTCTGGCTGACTCTCCTTCCTCTCACCCTTCCTCTCTCCATCTTCCTGATTCCCTCTCTTCAGGGTCTATTAAGTCTTTATTGATCTGTTCATTTCTGCTGATATGAATTCATACTGGACCAAACTGCTGACTTGGCTCTGCTAAAGAGACCAGACTAAATGAGGTCTATAAAACACACAACTAGTCTCACTGTCCGTGTGTGGTCTTTTTTTGTACATGCATACATGTTTGTGTGTGCGCGCACGTGTTTTCGACTGATTACTATTTTAATCTTCATCACGTCTCTTTCCAGAACATTCACTCCCTGTTTCCGCTGTGTTACACTCATCCCTCTTTTACCTTTTCCTCATCCCTTCCTTTTATTTTCCTCCTCCATGCCCCAAACCTGAACCCATTTTTAAAAACCTTTCCACCTGCAGATACTGTAGCACCAGCTATAGCTAAAGGGTTTAAAGCGACACACGCACACAATCTCCGAAGGCTTGAAGTTATCACACTTACAATATGTAGTCAGGCGCTGAGTCAACAACAATGTGTTGGAGTTCTCAGAAGTAGTTTAGGATGTGTGTGTGTGGGGGCGGTCGGATAGGAGATTTTTTTTTTTTTTTTTTACTTTTGAAGCCTCTGGAAGACAAATATAGAGACAGGGAGTAAACAGATATTCAGGATATTTGTGTGTCAAGAAAGACCCAGGAGTGTTACTGATGCATGTATATTGTACCTCACCTCTCAATTCTCTATCACATATCTGTGTTTGTGTGTCTAGGTCCAGAAGGACTTGGTTTTACTGTAGTAACCAGAGATTCTTCAGTCCATGGTCCTGGACCTATCCTAGTCAAAAACATTCTGGCACGTGGAGCTGCTGTCAAAGATGGACGCCTGCAGTCTGGAGACCGCATACTTGAGGTACAGGACAGCTGATTGTTGTACGACACCTACAGTCATTTAATAAAGGGCGTATGCCTGTGTTATTACTCTAATCTGGCATTGAGCATTTTATTAGACTACAAAAGATGTGAGACATTGAAAAAAACATTAAGTTAACAAGGCAAAATGACAGTTTTTTTGATTGTGTGTGCATGTGTTTGTGTGTGTGTTTAGGTCAATGGTGTGGATATCACAGGTGTGGGCCAAGAGGAGTTGGTGTGTATGCTACGCAGTACACGACAGGGAGAGAGTGTGTGTCTTGTGGTCCTGCGGCAGGAAGACATGTTCCTGCCTCGAGAGATGGTAAGAACCAATCACGAGATTCTCACCAATGTAAAAAGAGTTTTTGGTTGATTGGCAACAGTTTCTTACTCTTTCCCCTACTTTTCTAACAAGGCGATCAGAAAGAGAGGCAGACAAACATCTACATCACCAGTTTTTGTTTTCAAATTTTTAACTCACTCTAATTTTGCAATTTTTGGTCCAATCAACAGGCTTGCCTGGATGATGCACAGCTCAGCAGCCTATAGGAAGGCTTTTCTTTATAGATATTAACCACAAATGTAATTGAGGGCTTTTCCGAACAATATGAAACATGATACATTTCCCTGTCCAAAAATGTTCTACCAAGCATTCATGTAATACGAAGTTTTATAGAACTCCATTCTGATTGAATCAAATGAGCCCACTGTAAATCTGTAAGTTGAGTTTTGTGCCAGTCTTTCCTTGGCACATTGTTTCTGCTGAATTTTAACACAGTGTGATTAATAAACACTTATTTATTCATCTTCCTTCTATTCTTCCATGCTTTTTCCTTTACTCTGACTTTGCAGGATTTACTGCTATGCATGCGTTGATGCTAATTATAGTTCTCTTCATACTTTTTCCAGCTACAGGTGCCAAAAATATAATTTTTTTGAATTTCTGGTTATTTCCTCTCAGCCTGCTGCTGTTTGCTCCTCAACATAATGACTGATTTTCCTTATTGAAATATTTTCCTCTTTCCCTTCTGCTTTCACATTTGTTGTACAGTAAATCTGTAGCACTATACCCATCCTTTCTCCTGAAAAGGCAGTGGTTCCAAAAGTGGGAGCTTGACCTGTCCTAAAGGCACCTCAGGGAGACGCAAGATTTGACCATATTTAAATGAATAAATAAATATAAAAATCATTATATGAAAACTTTGTTTGCCATGCAATTATTGACATAGCTAACAGCATGACAACACGGTTGCTGGTTGTCATATTAACACCACAGAACATAGTTACATTCTGGCTTTGGGGTTTCATCATAACAAACAATGGGAAACATTGATAAAGTAAATAGAACAAGAAATTAGAAATGCTGATACATCCCTGCTCATAACACAGTCTGACAGGACTGAATCTAAGCTGACCAACAAAAATAAAATTACATTGAACACCACTTGGCTAACAGCTTACCATACAAGTTTTGGCTGTTTGTGGAGGACTGATAGATTCACAGTGATTTTGAATGTCTCCGACACCACATACAGTATGTGTAATCTGGTCATCTCATCCCCCAGTGTATATGAAAACAAAACAAGTGAGCGCCTGCCAATGGAGTCATACCTGCTGGTTTTGTTCTACCTTCTTACATAAGAGATGGTTCGCAGCACACCAAAGTGACTTCAGAGAACTAGTGGTGATAAAGGCCCCCTGCTGCTTCGCCTGACATCACCATGTCTCAGCCAAAAAGTTGCACATGAACACACAAAGACTACAGCCAAGGGCCAACCAGCACGTACATTCTGCACCTGCGTGAGAGGAAATAACTCTCCACACCAGCAGACGGGGGTAGTCTGTATTGTTATTCAAAAAAGGAAATCTGGACGACTGTCTTGACCCTAGTTTGCCAGTTAGCACATTTACAACACAATCCAATGCTGAAAGAACAAAGCATATTTACCAGTGTGCCAGTGAACAATAACATAAACCATCACGAAACATTTATATGATAAAAAGCTCAAGGGCTAAAGAAAAATAATCTTACCATACATAACATGTCAGTCAGGAACACCTTAGTCAAAAGAAAATGTTATTTCCATTAGCAGTATTATATTTGGCCGTATGGCTCTGTTCTGGGGCCTTCCCTCGGGCCTACGCAGAAAGCCTCTGCCATGCATCTATGTGGAATGCCTAAGGTGGAGAGAGCACAACTCTCCGCCTTTCCATGCCTCAGCAAGGAATGCCATAAGGCAGAAAGAGCAAACCTCCCTGCCCATCCATACGCAGACACAACATGAAAAGGAGGAGCTGGGGTGGTGGCGGGTTGTAAAGTGGCTTGCAGAGGACGCAGCAACAATAGGCAGGCCAGAGCAGTTTAAATAGGGCGCCCTGAATGAGATTCGCTAGTAGGTTGAATAGAAAGGAATCATGTGATCTATCAGCTGACCCCCATTAATTTATCAGCTGCTCCATCAGTTGATTGGCTGTTTGAGATCAACTGATGTAGCTGGGATGTGAGCTGAGCTTGACATTGCGTCCTGCCTGAACTAACGCTATGCTCAATGTTTGTTTTGATCTCACTCCCCCTTGACTTAAGCGCTTTGTTTACTTTCCTCACTTTCATTTTTCTTCTCGTGTGCTAAGCTGAACTCGGCAGGATTTCATTCAATGACAGGCTCTGCCGTCAGCATTACATTTGCCGTCACTGTTGTCGTTGCCATCGCTGTCACTGTAACTGTTGCCATCGCTGTTGCTGTCGCCGACTCAACATGCTGAACTGGCGGAAAAAAATCTGACAGGGGCCAACTGGGGATGATGGGGACCACTGAGGGGAAACAGTAGAGGATACACTGCACCAACTAGGGCGATGCTCACCGACGGCCGACCGTTGGTTTGGTGTGTCAGGGCCTTTAAATACCTCAAAAATAAACTTTTTGTCCATGCAAACCTTCAATAAATACATCTTATCTAATCTAATATGATGATATGAGATCATCTGATATAAAAGTGTTACAACCGATATGTACATGGGGGTTGCTGGGAAGTAGTGCTCTAAGGTAATTTTCTATCCTCTCATTACTATCATCTATAACTGCTATAACTTTAATTTTTTTCCTGTAGCTCTGAGGTGTCTCTCCTCTTCACACATATGCATCCACGCTAGCACAAACAGAATTAAAACAAGTTTTAATTTCTTATATTATTATAATCATTTCATTTGGCCTATTTTACTTTTGTCTCCTCTCCACCCATCATTCATGTCTTTGGTTCATTTTTTTCCTCCTTACTTAATTTTATTCTTTTTTTTGCCTTTTGTGGCTCTTTCCCCTTTGTGTCTCTTTCCGCTCTTATCGACTGATGTTTCCTCAATGGCTGCCAGGAAGTTCCACGCACAGACACACACACACACACTTATGCATGCGACCTTGAGCCCCATAGGAAATTCTGTATCTGCAGACAGGAAAAGGAGCAATGTGTTAGAGTGTGTACATGTGTTAACATTTAGTATCACTTGCTTTTAAGTGTTGTATCTAGATCAGTGTTTCTCCATGTGCGCATGTCTGAACTCAGTGGCAGTCTTTTTTGTGTGCTGGCCACGTGTTGCTGAATACCTCTCCTCATCACACTGTTACCTGTGTTTACTCAAAACCTCTTTACTACAGCAGCACCCATTATGTTTCTCTACATCTTTACTGTTACACGCCCCAAACTCAGCTCGTAAGCTACTGTGGTAGCCAGTTCCCAGGGTAGTGAATCAAGATGTTTCATAGCTCCGAAATAGATTTTTGCTGTCAACTGGGGATAAACATTAGTTTTCTAAATGCATAACGGGCTTTTGAATGACTGATTGATGAAGAAAAAAATCCCTCACTGACAGTGGGTGTTGATGCACCAAGATGCTACCATGTTTACAAAATTATTTACATTTCGCCTATAAGCTTATAAAGATCATAGATTAGCTCGCTTTCTGAACAGTTCACAACCAAAAAATGGAGTTAATTGTGTTGAAATCTTTTTAGAATTCACAAAATTGTCTGCTTTCAGGCCACAGACAAACAACACCTGAGTCTGATTGGACACAAAATGAGACCCTCTTTGACAGGCAGTCTCAGTCAGGTTATTTAGTCTGTACCAAAGTTTGATTACCAGGTTTACTAGTCCAAAAGACCTGCACCAAACAGCAAAAGCAGCAGGGTCAGTTTTTTACCAAACCAAAATGTTCAGTGTGAAAGTAGAAGTGATTTTTGCCTGACATCTTGTTTAAGTTCCATGTTTTTTTGTGGGTTTAATTTTTTGCCAACTGTACCACAACAGTTTAACTTTGAGCCAGTTGCTGTACAACTCCACCATGTTGGGTTCTTTACTCACTGGGTACCATCACTCACCCAGTCAGGGAACGGGCTCCCCTTTGGTCCCATATTATTCATAGACACGCTCACTCAGTAGCACTTACTTGTTCACCACAGGAATATAAATGTCTGAGTATTGTCCTTGTGCATAGAAAAGTACACCAGAATGTCTCCCATAGGTAAAGTATTGTCCTCTGAATTGTCTATTTAGAGGGCTGCTTAAACCAAGCAACGCTTCAAGGACACTGCTGGTGTTTGTGTAAGTTTATGGATGTGTGCCTGCAATCGTGTATGGTGTATGTGTGTGTGTGTGTGTGTGCACTGAAATGTATTTTATATTGTTAATGACTTGTTTTTGTCATGGACAAGAAACTGAAGCAGTAGCTTGAGTTAGATGAAAGTATTGTATCTGTAACACACACATCACTATAGAGAGATGTAAATGAAAGAAAGACCAAGGCCTTAATGCAAAGACAGGCGTATTGCAGTTTATTAGTGAGAGCATCATGAAGTCTCATCATCTTCATGATATGTCTTTGCCGATATAATCAAAGCTTTATTACTAATATCATAATGTCAGGTTAAATTAGAGCTGATCTGTATTAAAATATCCTACTGCATGTGATCATGAATGTATTATGTTAAGTCAGAAGTTTGTTTCTCAGATTGTTGGCAGTGTCTTCACTGCTCTTGAGGTGTTGGAGATAATCTTAATACACTCTCTAAATGTAAGAAAGTTTCTGCTGTTGTTGCTGAATTTAAATGAATGAAAATGCAAATTCTATTGAGGCAATAAAGGACAGATTGAAAGATGCATAAAGGAGATGTATTGGTCGAAAGGCAGACTGATGAGGCTACAGCCCCATCACCCTGCAGTGAAGTATGATTATGAAAAATAGATGGTTTTACTCGTCATTACAGTTTTAATGTGAGAGCTGATAAATTACGTGGAAAATGCAGTTTCTCATAAGCACGCTTAGCTCAGCTTGATACATCATTCTAGGCAGACGATGCGTGTGTGTGGATGGATGTTGGGGATGATGATATAAAGACTGAAGATTTGGGCCTACAAACAGGAAATGGAACAAGGAATCCACTTTGGCTTTGGTGCTTTTTCGTAAAAGAAAACAACAGAATATTAAGTTTTGTACTCATTTAAACCACTGCTATAGTTGACCTTTGTTGGAAAGGGATGTCTTGAGTGAGTTTGGTGTGTGTGGGAGTGATGACAGAGAGGTTGTCTCTGTTATCTAACATTTTGCAGTTTTTGTACACACAGTATTTCAATCAACAGACTTTTCTCTTTGTCTGCCTCTCTCCTCATGTCTCTCTCTTGCCCTCACCCTCTCTTTCTGACAGACAGTACGCCCCAATAGAATTCACCTCTGTCTAATTAACGGCTGATTGGTGTTTTTGCAGCAGTCACAACAGTTTTGAAGAACAAGTGCAATTACAGTTCAACACAGTGAAGCTGTGAACACACTCCTTGATAGAAATTTTGCGTGTGTGTGCGTGGAAGGGGGGATTTCAGGACAGTGGTAATCATCCATTACCAGCTGTTTCAGTGGGGAGAGTTTTTCTCCTTGGTTACCTTGCGTCAACTCTTGTTGCCGGGTAAAGAATCAAATATAAGGAGGGAATAAAAATGAGTGTACTACTGTGTAATTGTTCAGAAGGACTGAACAGGGTAGGGTGGCAAAGATAAAAGGAAGAGGTCAGAATTGTGTTGTTACTTTTGAAGGCCCCAGCAATGTGGTCATATGCCTTCAAACTAAGCCTCTATATCGAAGCTGTTGCTCGTTATTTAAAATTAATCTTGACTATGTCACCTTAATGGAGTATGGAAAAGCACATAAGCTGTCACATTTGCGGTTGGAGATGCTTTCTGTTATTGCTGAGCATTGATTTGCCTACAGTAGGGTTTTGGGTAATACATTTTGTTTGGCAACTGTGCAAATAAAAAGTATTCAGAACAGGGAGCAATGAATTTCACACAGTGTTTGTATTTTCACACCTCACAAGCAAGCATAAGCCTGGTAGTATTTTTACACCTCACTAACTGGCATGACTTTCTGGTTTCTGTTTCACATACACACCTTCTCACGAACTTTCCCACAACTGTGCCAATTTTGCACTTTTTTGCTGCCTCAGAGGACGGCCATGTGCAGACACGTCTAGGGTTTGGAAGTCAATCTCCTAGTGCTCACTTTAAGAGTGATTTTTGCCTTGTCATTTTGTCAAAGCTCTGATGGTTCTTTACTTGAAGGCATATTTTTTTATAGTCTGATTTATATTCTGATATTTTACATTGTTCTCCCCATGTCAGTGTGGGATTTCTCTGGGTACTCCGGCTTCCTCCCACAATCCAAAGACATGCAGGCTAGGTTAAGTGATGTCTCTAAATTGCCCGGAGGTGTGAATGTGAGTGTGGATGGTTGTCTGTCTCTATGTGTCAGCCTTGCGATAGTCTGGTAACCTGTCCAGGGTGTACCCCGCTTCTCGCCCAATGTCAGCTGGGATAGGCTCCAGCGTTGGTGCCAAGATCGGTTTCAGTTTTCCTCAGACCCCTAGCAACTATTAACAGTACAGGACACAATGCATTTTGTTTCCACAGTTACTTTGGTTGTTCCACTGTCCACCATTTCTACTACTGGGGATAGTGCACAGAACTTACATTGATTCTCTTTGGTAACTGGGGATAGCTACTGATAGCTATTGGGGATAAAATCATGGTTGTTGCACTTCCTTTGTGCTGTAAGTTGAGCCTATATTTTCCTGGGAGATCGTACCCGGTGGCAGACAGAATTGCATAATGAAAGCAAAGCTTATCGGGAACCAATCTGAAGGCAGATGGTGTCATTATTCTATAACCATTATATTGTGCAATCAACATTTATTTCATAATGATAAGTTAAAGCAAAAAACTTCTCTGTTTCCACTTTAATGTTGTTGTTTTATACAAAATGCTATGCACAGCTCCAAACATTTATACCATGTTGCAGCAGACTTTAAACAGTGCTACGGCTATAGTTTCTGAGTTTTTTTTTTTTTTTTTCATGATTTGATTTAAAGGTTTATGCCAGCTTGTTGGTGTTAACGGAGAGGAAACAGAAGAAGGATGATGATGAAATGATGGAAGGATCTTGTCTATCTTCCTCCCCCTCTTCCGTTGTCTCATTTTAGCCCACCATCTGGTGTTGTCTGCTAATGTCTGTGCTCGCTGTAGAACAAAGACATTACACCACCTCTACACACACACACAGACACACATACACACACATGCACACACACACGCACACACTTACTCAAAGTCACAAAGACTTTCTGTGACATACAGTCATATTCAGACAAATTCCGCGATATAACAAGTATACATCCACCTGCTGTGTTGGCTCTCTGTAAAGGCATTTTGTGTGCACATACACACAATCACTCACACATGCAACATAAAAAGACAGTTTTTCAGTCATTTTCTTCACACACGAACAAGCATACGCCCGCAGAGCTGGCTAGTGCCTTGAAACTAATGTTTGAAACAAAGATGCTCTTTTCTGCTTCCAGACATTTCACACCTCTCTTTCTCCCCTCTCCCTCCCATTCTCTTGCTCTTCCAGGGGGTCTCCTATTCTTCTTTACTTTGCTTTCCTTTGAAACTGTTCGAATATCACAACAACAAAATTTAATGAAGTAAGTTAATTATTAAAGACAGATCATATTCTGTGTATACTGTGGACAAAAGTGAAGATTCTACTTTACAAAGTTATTAAAGAAGCATCAGCATGTACACAGTTTTTACATGCGCTTTTGCCTGACAGTTTTAGAGAAGTCGAAACATGTTTTGTGAATACCCCCCCAGATATGTTTTAAGATGTATGACAAATCAAATTAGTTGTTCAATAAACTGCTTAAGAATTCTGAGGCCCAATCCCAATACATCCCTCACCCCTACCACTTCCATTTCCATTTCCCTTCCATTTTATGCATTCGTGTCTAGAGGTAGGGTGTCCTGATTCTTGTTCGGAGAGAGGGATAGAGTGAGGTGTAAGGGCTACATGGCCCTCCGAACAGACGTTTTTCAGAGGTACACTACAAACCAATCGTTATGAGAAATTATTGACAAGATGGCAGCACAGGTAACAAAAGAAACCCACAACTGTATTTTCTTCATTAATAAAGATTTAAAAAAATAAAAATATGAAACCAATGAACATTTTAATATATTGTCATTTATATATATTATGGCCCTTTTCTCTACAGCAAGTATGCCAGTGTCTCTGTAGTTAACTAGCTAGTAGCTAACGTTACACTGTTGTTGGTGATTTATCCATGACAGTCCCACATTTTGACATATTTCCACGTCGCATAACTCCATCAGATATATGGCAAATGTCATTGTGATAATATAATTTCTTGCCATTGTCATGTCCACTTACGTAAACGCCATTAGTGACTGCTGATGACGTATCAGGGTCTTGAGGTGTTGTCCCATTTCATAAGGGAAAATTTCACTATCACCTTTAAGTCTGTTCTTAGGGACAAAGGGGCAATTGAAAACAACTGGTAGGGGTAAAAATAACAAATGAGATTGCAGTGTTTCTGCCATGGTTAATTGCTTTGGCCTGGTGGATGGACAAGCAAAGCACTCATTCAAACACCAGCCGCCACACCTAATTCTGTTTTCAGTTTTAACACTTTACAGTTTCTTTAAATATTTAACAATTTGACTACTTTTCCCAAATATTTGTCAGTTGCTTCTCCAAATCCACATGAACTGCTCTTCACATGGACAAGAGTTACACACAACACTTAATTTAAAAAGAAAATTTGTAACTCTAAAAGCTTGTTTGCCTGTTATTCCTGTTATTTCCTTTCTCCTAAACAGTGGTGAAGAACACCAGGAGCAAATGCCAGGGGTTGAGTTTTCATTAACAGAGAGAGAACAATGAAGGAAAAACAGCATCAGTTTTCTGCTTTAACCAAATATTCTGTGGTTAGCTCAGCTAAAAACACAAAACCACCGAATCTGTCAGCATGTCAGTGTGTCGCTCACCACCAAGCCTCTTTGTAACTTGTGACCTACCGATAACTTTATTTTCACATCACTAGTTTAACTGACTTCAGCAGTTTAGATAAAAGACACTCAACTGCCCTGCTGTTATGACTAGGGTAACTTACATATTCGAGTATGTTACGACCCAGCTCGTGAGGGGAAAAGGGAAGCAGCATAAAATCAGATGTTTTTGGTAAAATTAAAGTTAGTTATTAACAAAGGAAATTAGGATTACTGTGACAAACATAATATGAGGCAAAACTACAAAGGAAAGGGCTTGCAAGTGCTGTTCAACTCAAAGAAAGGAAAATAACAAAAGGAGGGCTATTTAAAACAAGAGCTGCTGATCTTATCTGAGGAAATCAAAAGTGGAAAATTAAAACTTAACTATCCTAAATTGTTGGTAAAAAAAAAACCCACACATTAAACAGCACCCTTTTACTTATTGTACCTAACAAAAGACATCCTGTGTGTTTGTTGGTAGTTTTAAAATGTAGTGCCTTAATCCAATCCCAGAAACACTAACCCTGGTGCCTCAGAGAGAATACAAATCGAAAGGAATCACAAATCTACTTCTTAACAAACTTACAATTGAGAGGCATGCTGGTGGGGGAAAACTTCCAGCCACCATGTCAAGCAGGCTGGCCAGGCATATGTAAAGTCTTGAACTTCCAATAAACCCACATGATTGGAGTCGATTCGATGCCACTCCAATCAGGAGAATCACACGAGGACCGTCGCCTATGGCGGAGGAGCCAATCCAGCGCCGGTGACCACACATTCTAATTTACATACAACAGAGCTTGTAGAGCGCTCCCCAAAAAAACAAGAAAACCAGAGCAATTTAAAATGAACTTTGTGAAGGCTTACATGAGCCTGTTATACCATAGATTTAAAGTTAAATCTGCAAACTCTATGTTGCTGGCGTTAATGTTACACAGGTTAGATGCAGCACTGAACGAAAATCTCTGAGCTGCTTTTATCTCAGCCAGTTTGTCTTCTGCCCAGTTGGCACATCTGATCCTGAGCCGTTGAATGAACAAAGTTGTGTGTGTGTGTGCAGGTGGCGTACTCATGTTCATCCCTAGTTATTACAGACACGTACTTACCAACCACAGACATGTGCCTCGATCATGGACTCACAACGGCAATTTTTTTTGAAAACCCACACCCGCCCATACCTGTAAAGCTCAGCACCGGAACCGACCTGTTATCCGTCATTATGTCTAAGTCAAAGCCGCACCCACCCGTGATTAAACACACACAGGCTACAGTCACTCACAATAAACTGGGCCGTGCTCAATGCTGGGATGGTGAAAACATTCTGCACACAATCATTGCAGGTCAGAAACATTTTAGCACGCTCCTTCCACCGCCATAAAACCTTTAAAAGGATCCTCCTCTACGTTGGTGATGAATGTGACGATGGGGTCAAGGGTTCAACTTGTGTCAGTGACTTTCAAAATAAAATTGCAGCTTGATAATAGTCATTTAGATGTCAGACTATTGCACATATACTGTATATCTTTTTCATCTGTGTTATTCTGAAAAAAAAAAAAAAATTATTCTCACCCGCTGCCCACTCGCATGTAGTTATAATTTTTATATATATATATATATATATATATATATATATATATATATATGTACTATTTTTGTACTATTTATGTACTATTTTTACCCATTACACAGCTGTGTCAGTGGGTACCTGACGCGGACTCTGTAGGACCCTGGTTTGCGGTGCTCCGCTGCAGAATGAATATAGGTAAAACCCTGGGATTGGGCCTTAAAGGCACTCTCATTCCTCCCTCACTTAAAAATCCAGAATCTATGAATATGCAAATATTTTTTGTTTTAAAAGTTTTAACTGCTGAACACAAGACGTCTCCTACTTTGCTGGAATGTCAGTTCTCAGTGCATGTGCATAGGAGGTTTGCCATTTCCATATCAGACTTAGTAGCACGGGGGACCACGATTGACTGATGTGACCAAATTGTGCTTGCACATACACGTCTTAAACTGAGATGTGAGATGAGCCGCACAGATACCACTCCTCTATAGCGGATAAATATGGAAACAGCCTTCAAGTGTTACACTCTGGACATTAATCCTTCTGTATAGTAAAGCTCAAACATCCAAGTAAAGCAACATATAGATAAACTTACTTTGTTTAGTGATTTATGGATTAGCAATACAGGAATAAACTAGATGGATCAGATCACACCTCGGGCATAGTGGGCTTTTTATCACCATCTACCTCGCCCTAAACACAGAGGCATAAATTATTTTAAAAAAATGTATGAGAATATGAATATAAACCATTCACAAACACACGCTGGCGACTAATACAGAGGATTCAATGAAAGGTTTAAGTGTGATTCCATTAAGCTATTTGTGTAGCTCTGCTTTTGGCATCCAGCATGTGATGAGCTGCAAGACCGTCTTCTGTCTGTCCTTTTCCTTTTCTTTTTTTTTTCCGCAACAGGAGACATTCTCCTTAGTGCCAGATGCTCTTCACACACACACTGTCATATTAAGTCCGTAAACAGTTGGCAGCTGGGGACAGAGCACATTCAAAACAAAACAACTTTATTGAACAGTTTCTTCTTTCTGACTGTCCCTCATCCATCACCACTGCAGCCAATGTGTGTGTGTGTGTGTGTGTGTGTGTGTGTGTGTGTTTGTAAAGAGAGCGAGTGCGTTCGTGCACTTCTTTGCAGTCTGTTGTCTATTTGCGTGTGTGTGCGTGTTACATCTCACTGATATCGTCACCAATGTGACCTCACAGAATCACTACAGTAGATCCCCCATCTGTTACACCCTCAGAGACCAGTGTATGCACACACACACACACACACACACACACACACACACACACACACACACACACACACACACACACAAACTCCTTGGCAGCTTGGTGTCTCTGCAGGAGCTGCCATCATCCCAGTGGAGAGCAGCCGAGAAGGGTATCATGTCTCTGTTCTCTCTCTCTCTGGCTCTCCGTCTCATCTCACATCTCTCCACTGTTTGTTGAAGGTTTATCATCTAAAGTCGCTGCTGTGTGTTAAAGCCCTCAGCACACGAGTGTCACACACGCACAGAGTTGTTCACACATGTCAGTTGTGGGTTCAAGCCACCGGGGATCAGCATCGGTATTGTCAGACACTGATAGAGTAACAAAAAGTGGAAAAATCTGAATCTCCTAAACTGAGTTTCCAATCAGAGTTTGACATTTTGGGAAATTTGCTTTTTCACTTTCTTACTGAGAGTTAGATGAGAAGTTTGATGCCACTTTCATGTCTGTAAGCAAAACATGAAGTGCCCAACATCAGCTGACTTATGGGAAGGAGAAACAGTAAGCTCTGTCCAAAGGTAACAGAGTCCTTCCAGAGCACCTCTGAAGCTCACTAATTAACATGTTTCTCTTTTGTTTGATTTGTACAAAAAACAATGTGTAAAAAGACAGAGGTATAAATGTCAGTGCTGGCTCATATTAACAAAGCAGACATAACAGTTTTTTTTCCACTGGCACAAAATGTATGATTTGAACAATTTCAAAGATCAAAGATATGATGTTGCCATTGCTATGTGAACAGGCTTAAAATATGTATTTTGGCTCTAGACCCACAGCAGTTGAAACGTTAATGGAGTAGAGTGAGGAATTCAGGGCGACTAGTAAACAGGATAACACTTCCTCTGTCAGTATCACACTCGTTAGAACATTTTTAGAGGTTTGCACAAGACTGATTTTTGAGACGACACGTTTCTGTTCCCACAACCCAATGTTACCACACACACTTATCAGTTCCAATCAAATTTTACCGAATAATTTCTGAGTTCAGACTGACATTCTCTTCCCTTTAATGTTTCAATGTGTAGAAGACAACAGCTTTGATTCACAAACTGTTGCCAAGACAAGATTCGGTGTTCGTGCGGGGAGCTTCGGCACATGAACAGAAGGCTGCCCAGCGCGCACCATGACCCCTTCTTACAATGTGACCGCCCATGACCACTTGTAGCCTTGGAAAACGAACCCTGCGCCGCCAACATCTGCTGTGGGTTTCTCGGGTCTTGCAGGCCGCCTTGCCCTGCATGCGTAGACCTCTAATGTGCAGCTCCAGGGGAGATTGTACACTGATGGCATCAGTGCTGTTCTCGTTGAACTACAAAAGACTGGCGACATCAACAAGTCAGATTGTACAGTTCTGTATCTGTATCACTCCTTCCAGCTTCCTCCTGTATCATGATATAGAAAACATGTCAACCACTTCTTTTCTTAAAGAAATCTCCAGACTCTGGTCACCCATACTGTACTGCTTTCCCTATGGACATTTATGTTAGCCCTAACAACCACTGTGCTTGGCTCCTGTCTCTCTCTTTGTGTGACTCATCCTCTTTCCTTCTCCGTAGGGCTGTAAATGCTCAAGATTGTGGTCTGTCACTCTCCCGCGACAGCCTTTACACTGACCATTAGGGGACAGTGGGCGAGGAAGGTGCAGGGGATTGGACAACAGGGGCCCATCATGAGTGGTCAGTGATGGGACAGTTATTTTCATAAGTCAAAAGCATAGCCCATAATGTCAGGTTTTGTCCCCGGGAGTACTTACCGCCGCCATCTGTGTGTCCGTGTGTGTGTGTGTGTTATCACACCTACTGCCACATTTAAGCACAGCGGCTACTGTTGTTTGGCCTTGTAAAATGGATCCTTGGGCAGTCATTTCCACAGCGTGAGGCTTTACACACACACATGCACAGTTTCTCTGCATGGCTGGGTAGAAGGGCATCTGCGAGGAGCTCTCATTAAAAGACCGTGTTGCTGAAAGCAGGTGTCCTTACACGCAAATGATAAAGTTTAAGGCAAAGTAGTATTAAAGTATACCCTTAATATTACTCACACAACTGATAAAATTATGATCACTATTCTTTTTTATCTCCTCCTTTGTTTTATCTCTTTTTATCTTTCTCCATTTCTCTCTGCCTTGCGGTTCATCTGGCCTTTATGGGTGAGTTAAGGACATTTTTTTGCATTGACTGCTCTTGCTCATTTTAACATAATGTGTCTTTCCATCTTTTCTCCCACACACGTCTCTCTGGCTCAGTTTAATAAAACAACGCGCGTACTCATTCTCACACACCGACAGACACCGAGCTGTCTTTTTTAATAGCGCGTCCTCTTGTTGATCCATCATCATGGCAACCCATTTAAATGTTAAACGACCAGCGTGAGGAGGTTCATCTATGCAAACGGCTTTTTTTTTCTTTAAGTGGATGGATTTGATGGAGTTCACGTAGCAAAGATACAAACACCTTTTTGTGGCAGCAAACAGAAAACACACACATGAGTACACACTGTTGTTTATTATTTTAGTATTACGCACAGATGTAACCACCTATCATGGCAATGAGGCTGAGATAATAGAAATGTTCCATGAAATTGCAGTGTGCACTTACAATTTGTTTGTGCCCTTGTCCACTCCTGTGTGTGTTTGTGAGTGTGTGTGTTTTAAAGCAATTCAGTTAATGAAAAAAAGAGGTCTTGTTTAATTTTGTTTTTCTGTTGTTCAGCCGCCGAGTAGAAGCACTTTCTCTCTCTATCTACTTGGTTGTAAAACCCCCTTAGAACAGCTGGGTTTGACACCAAATGAGTTTTTTTTATTTTAGCTGTCCTCACGGGCTGTTTGTTTGTCTGGTAAGTTATCGGAGAAAGCCCAGAAGCTGTGCTTGTTCATTGTTTTACAGGCAAATTGAATTCATCACCCAGATAACCAACTTTACATACATTTGCATATTTTGTCAGATTCCATAAAACATCTCACAGCCCTGTGGGTGGTCCTGACCCCCAAGCTGAGAACTGCTGCTTCAAACTTTTCTGCAGTGTAACAACACCCGTCCTCTGCTATTAATTCATTCCGGCATTACTTTCTGTCCCGTGCTGAGTGCAAGAAAAAGAAATCATAAATTAACAAAGCAGGGAAGTTCAATCAGATAAATAAAGAATGTGGCGGTGGCGGGGAAAAACTGAGAAGTTGCTAAATCATGAACATTACTCTGGACAGAATCTCAGAGACTAACAAATTCTCAGTGTAATTATGTGCAGAAAGTAGCTAACATTTCTCTTCTGGGTGTTTTAAAGTTCTTTCCAAGGTCGTGAAGCTTCCTATCAGGTCTGGACAGTCAGTCTGATGGGGGGAGTTTTTCCAGCAGGGAAAACAGTTTTCTGCAGAGTAGAGGACTTTGTGTCGGCTTAACGCTGTTAAACCTACAATCCCCACAGACAAACACTGTCTAAACCTGACACTGCTGACCCACGCAAACGCACACATACACATACTCTCACACACACACACACACACACAGGCTCTGACTGAATTCATGCATATACATAGACAGACGGACTAAAGCTTGGCACCTGCATGCAGACATGGACTTTTTTTGCCATAAGTACATACAATTATTTCTGGCAAACACACAGTGATGTCCATGAGCATATAGACGCTCATAGACAGAATTTTGATAGCAAGGACAAGAGCAAAAGTACAGTCAAGAAAATGCAATAAATATATTTGCAAAGACAGTCATACAAGCTACAAACACACTTAAGCTTCACAGAGTCAAGAGCAAGAGGTTATACTCTTTTTCTGTCTCTTTCTAAAAACACTTTATAAGCTTCAAATATGTCATCCAGTATTTAATATTCATTAAGAAATACCTCTAGATCTTACAGTTTGCAGCCCAGTCTAATAACGGATCACAATGGAAAAATATGCAGCACACAATTAGGTCAAGTACCTACTTTACATTCAGTGCCTTCAATTTGAATTGAATTTTCATAAATAACAATTGACTTTGACAAGTCATCTTACGTTAACGTTCTGTCTGGGGATACGGTCAAGCTCATAGACTATAAAAAAAAGTGGATGTAGCCTGTTGGAATTCCAAGTGGAGCCAAGGCAGAAGTGCCTTAAACCTGCGTTCTTTCCAGTGGCCAGCAGGGGGCGACTCCATTGGTTGAGTAAAGAAGTCCAATTGTTAAGAAATCTATGAGAAAATGACCCTACTTCTCACTTGATTTTATACCTCAAACATTTTCCTAATGAGCTTATCATCTCAGTTGCTAGTTTCAAGTCTTCTCCAGCACAGCCTGACGTTTATTTTGGAAATTATGGTCAATCAGCAACCTCTGAGGCTGAACGATGAAGCGAACATGGAAATGCGATAACTGAACTTCCTCAAATGGCCACTTGAGGCTGGCTCCAAAAGCTAGTCAATCCCCAGACACCCATGTTTAAAGGCCCAGCTTTACAGCAGAAATAAACATGTTTACAGCCTAGTACAAAAACAGTTTTGGTCTCGATAGCTAATTTAACATTCATGGCAACTGCACGGGAGGTGAATTTTTATGTAACTCCCTTGTTTTACTACTTTATTACTTTATTAAGGCTTAAAGTGAAGCATTGTTAAGGATGGGGCCACTTTGAGTGACAGGCTGTCTGAGAGGCGTCTCTCCAGTCTGAGTCTCCATCCTCTTATCCAAATATGCTGGCTCCAAAAAACACGATTGCAGTGGCTGAAATAACGGATTCGAGGCTTCAAAATGGGAATCCACGAACCAATGGTTGGCTCCACCGTCGCAACGTCCATTATTTTTACAGTTTATGATTTTGTTTCCTGCTACAGTGATATAGACCAGTTGTTCCCAATTTGCACAGCCATTGGGTCCAGATTTCTCCTTGGTTATTAGTTCAGGGTCCACACAGTTTAATATATTCAGCATCATACCTGCGTTTGGCCATGTCGTCGAGCTAGGTTGTTGTCTCTGTCAAGCTGTCTGTCACTCACCTTACAGCAGGAGATGGTACCTCAAAATAAAAGCTCTGTGCTGGAAATTCACTGTACTTAAAAAAAAAAAAAAAAAAGAGTGTTTTTTTTTTTTACAAACTTGACATGTTTGTGAATCACATGTGGTCCATGGTCCAATGGACCGTGACCCACCAGTTAGGATCCACTGATGCAGACAATAAAGCAGGCTATGCTTTAGGGTGTGGAAACCCTGTGATTGACAAGTCGCTACCACAGTGACCTGCCAACAATGTGTATCCACAGCAACTCCACCCTTTTGTCCAAATATGGTCACTTCTTGCTCTAAAAAACCAAAATGGTGACGGACAAATGCCAAACTTGAGGTTTCAAAAAGGTAGTCCTCACACCAGTGGGTGACATCCTGGTGCTATGGTTGAACCATGATAAATCAGTGTGGACGGCAGTGGTGTTTTCAGATCCTTAGCTCCTCTTTTGTTTGTCCTTTTCTTCCTTATCAACTGTTAAGTTTGTTTTCTTGATCTAGTAGTAAGACTGAACTCTCCTTTTACTGTTGAAATCTAAGGTTTCACAACTAAGTATTTATCTGAGTTGGCTGAGTATTTGGAATTGTAATAGTGTTTTTTCTTTTTTTGATAAATGCAGTTTACTTGTCATTACTTTAAAAAAAAAAAAAGTAGAATCCATATGTATGCTACCTCTCTCCCACTGAGCCATCACAGGCTTCAAACACATGCTTTCATCTGGTGGGATTCACTTGCTTTCTTTGTTTCTGATATTTTCCCCACTAAGTCTGCCTCAGACTTGGTCATTACTGTCATATCTTCTTGTTGATAATATGGTGTTTTTCACCATCTTTCTGGGTTTATAATAGTCATTTTTATCTACACAGTAACAGTTGTTTTTCTGTCCGTTGTACAATCTTTCTTTCCTCTCAATATTCCCTCTGCTCTCACTACTTTTGTGTCTCTCTCCGGCTCTCTGTGTTTGCTGTATTCTCCAATTACCTCTTGAAAATGCACAGGTCATTTTATTGATATTGCCGAGCTGAAAGAAGGAAAAAAAAAAAGACGTGTGTATAAAAGCAGCCAGTCCAAATGGCTTTTTTCTTTCTCCTTCGAAAATAGACTCTGGCCGCAATTTTTCACTCATAGAGAAATTTAGCTGAAAAGCTCCTTGTGATGGTTTCTCTCAAATGGAAAAGCTTTTAGTTTAGCCTTTGGAGACTATTCAAGCCCAATGAGCTGACCTCTGTCTCCTCACCCTCACCCTGTTCCCACCCTTCTCTCTTCCTCATTGACGTCCCCTTCTACCTCCATTACTCTCTCTCTCACTCCCAGAAGGAGGAGATGTCCCGTGTGACGGGCTTTGTTTCGGAGAGCGGGAAGGAGCAGCTCATGTTCGAGGTGCCCCTTAACGACACTGGCTCGGCAGGCCTGGGCATTAGCCTCAAAGGAAACAAGTCCAGGGAGACAGGAGAGGACCTGGGCATCTTCATCAAATCCATTATACATGGAGGGGCAGCATACAAGGTGACATGATAATCTCATACATACACAAACAAACAAAAATAAAGACAAACTTGTTTCAGAAAATCATAAATTATTACGGTAAATTTGAAAAGAAATGTAAGCTTTACCTGAAGTTGGCGCTTTGACTTTCATTTGGTAAAGAGGCAAAATATTCTTCAGAGGGAGTGAAGAGAGTGTCAGAAGAGAGTCAAAGAGAGTTCACAGCTTCAATCAGTAAAAAATGAAGCCGTATGGAAAATGACAAATAACTTATTACCTAGTAGACAGTCTTCTGGGAAGTGTTGTCGTCACCTCAGCTGTCTCTGCGTCTCTGCTTCCATGTGCTCATGTTCTGGTAATCTTTGACCTCTTACTCACCAGGACACACTTATCATAGGCAGCAGAGAGACAGACAGGCAGACACATGCGCAGACACATGCACACTCTGCATGCACACACACACCCGTACAGCATTTAATATCTGTCACATACGGACAGGAATAGATGGAAACAGGTCTGCTGTAGAGGTGTTGTAAATGACACACCAGGGAAGTCAGACAGATGGAGCTGATGGGAGGCTGTGCTTGTGTGTGTGTGGTTGGGTGGAGTCTGACAGTCATAGGAAAGTGTGTGTGGGGGATTTAGTGTATCCCTCAAGTTTTTGGTATTCTGGATTTATGCTGGTTTGACTTCAGAAAGATGCTCAGTGAGGGCTTAAGTGTGTTTTCGTTGTGGGTGTGCATGTATATATGTCAGCTCTCTATCAACTGCTTCGTGATTAGTCCTGTCATGAACATCAATTACATGTTTCCTCTCATTATTTAAAAAAAAAAATAGCACGAGTGGAGGACTTAAGTATACACATATGCGTGCATGCACACAAGGTTAAATGGATTTTAGACCATAGATATTTATACATATACCTGTAAACATGTATAGTTCTGCAATTCAGTACAGCAAAAATGCACACATTTTTAATTAATCTTGTGTGTGTGTGTGTGTGTGTGTGTGTGTGTGTGTGTGTGTGTGTGTGTGTGTGTGTGTGTGTGTGTTTTACAGGACGGTCGTCTGCGTGTCAATGACCAGATGGTAGCAGTAAATGGAGAGTCACTGCTGGGACGCTCGAATCATGTGGCCATGGAGACGCTCCGCCGCTCTATGTCACAGGAGGGAAACGTAAGAGGGACCATCCAGCTAGTGGTGCTAAGGGCTCTGAAGGTACACACTCACCTACACACTTACACACACTCACACACTAGCAGTGACAATTGACTTGACTCTGTGGTGGAAAAGGTGAAACAAACAAAGAACACATTGCCACCAGTGGGATACAAGAACACCCTAACAACAGATTGCTTTCCACTGAGAAAAGTTAGGATAAAAATAGGCTATTTTGTGTGTTAATGGTGTTAATGTTCACTGTCATTTCAAGTGGCTGTACTTTGATGCACTCTGGTGTGAATGTGTGTAAATTATATGGACACAAAGACTAATGATAATGACATAAAGAGCGAGGTAAAATGTGTGGTGGGAACAGTTTTAATAGATACATAAAGGTGACACACATTCTGCACAAAGTGTATTCATAATAGAGTTAAATGTCTCTTTTTATTGTCAGAGAAAGCCAGAATCTAGGTTAGGACTCCTGCTGTGAGAGTGAGAGCACATGCATGCCTCTGTCACTTGACTAAGACGAAAACAAACATGCATGGCTCTGTTATCTTTCCTCTCTATCTCCTATCCCTTCTTTTGGCTCTGACTGACTAAAGCATCTTCTTTCTATTTTCCTTGCGGTCTGCTGCCTCTGACTTTTTAGCCCTTCCATCCGTTCTTCGCATACTTGACACTAGTCTCCCTGCTCTTACCAGCAGCAGCAAAAAGAGCATTTACACTTCAGCTATTCAGATTTTGTGTGTTTGTGTGTGCCTTTGTGCTTCTTTGTGTGTGTTTGTGTGAAGGAGTGTTCTTCACTCAGCTGTATCTCTTTTCTTTCTGCGTAGAAAAAAAAGATGCTTTTCACCTCGGCTGCTTTTCAGCTGATGCCTTTTTACACGGCTCCGTAGAATGTTTGTACAAACCCTTGCACACACAAAGCAGGGTTGTTGGCTCAAGTGTGAATGGCCCTTTGCATGGCCTGTTGGTAGTGGGAAAAAAAAGCCACATACAGTATGCACCCTGCATGATATGCCCACACCAGATACACAGCAAACACTCAGATAAATGGATGAACACAAAGAAGACAGTGCATAACAAAAGTTCCGCTATTTAGGTGTATAGATATTAGAGCCCGACTGATACTGGATTTTTGGGGATTTTCTAGGACTTTCTGTCTATCTATCTTTCTGTTTATCTATTAGGGGTGTGCCGCATCATCTTGTTCATGATAATACCGGTGTAAATTTTAATACCATATGAAAAATTCATATCGTGATACTCACGATATTTTGAGTTGTTAACATGTTGACGTCATACCGTTACCCACCACAATGTATATATAGATCCCAGAGTATATTTTTTTGTATTTTGGACAATATTGTATACAGAATCTTATCTATCTATCTATCTATCTATCTATCTATCTATCTACACTGCAGTTATGCCTAACATCAAAGACTTATGACCATTATATGTAATGGAGGCAGGCTATTTTATTTTACAGAACAATACATGTTATTGTCAAGAATTACATAGATGCACTGAAAGACTAAACTTCATTTGAAATGTAATCTTTTTCTGGATTATATTATGTAAAAAAAAACAACCAAAAAACAGAAACTTCATATCTATGCATATGGGACAAAATATATGCTGATACAGATATATCTGTGAGAGGCCAATATTGGCAGATAGAATAGGCCAACCAATATATCGGTCAGGCTCTAATTGGTATTTATAGTGGTTTCCCCTCTTGACACAAATGGGCTGGACAGAATATTAGCAGCACCCTGCAGTACAGTGCAATACAGGTCAATAGCACCACAAAGTACAGCCTTCAAAATGACAATTTATTTCAGCACCTCTGTAAAAACTGAACATAATAACTGTCATGCAGGATCTATTGCAAGGCGGTTGTATTAAACTGCATTACTCTTAGTGTACCTTATAATACTGAGCGTATGTGTGCATGCCGTGGTGCACTTGCAGGGGCTCAGGGCTTCCCCTGTCAATAGCTTGATGGTAAACGCTGTTAGCAACATCAAAGATGTTTCCCTCTTTCTCTTAAGAGTGGAAAAGAAAGGATAAAAAGAGAGGAAGATAAGAGACTGTACCTTAAAAGCCTTTTTGGGCTTCAGTATTGATGCTTTTAAACATTTCAGAAGTGGACCACTCTACTTCTTTTCCACCGTCTGATCTTTTTTTTCTTCTTCTTATTCTACTCTATGTCCTTTGCTCTTTCTCTCACTCAGTTCTTCTCACTGTATTCATCTTCAGCCAGCTCTCTCTAATCTCTCACTTTATGCAGCTGCTCTTTTCATTCAGTAACTGTCCAAACAGCCTCTATCTCCAAGCTAAATAAGTATGGCTCTGCACAGGTTTCATAGACATAATCTGAGGCTGCTCTTCCGCACTGGTGCTCTGGTTGTTACAGTATCTCAATTTCTAACTTTTATACAAAATTAAATCTCGCCAATGGACTACTTTTTCTGCCTTTTTTTTTTTTTTTTTAACATTATTGTAGATCTTTTTCCAGTGATTTATATTACATTAAATGTTATTTTACTTAATCCTAAATATGTTCAGTTTATTTATGTAGTTGTTTAGATTTATCAGTTATTTGGATTACGTTTTTATTTGGACAGATAATACAGGTTAACACTGTTACACAGGAAAAATAAATGTACGAAAGGCATCCAGTTGAAGCTTAGTCGCAGCCCTGCCCCTAGTAGAAATAAATAACAGATAAAAACAGATTCAAAGTAATGTATTGCAGAAATGTTCGTAGCATGTTTGACTGTATCTAAAAACAATGTTTTTATACCTCAGTAACCTCTTTTTGCTGTCTGAAGAAGCATTTGTTTTTCGAGAGTAATCTGATTGCACTATGACACTGGCTAATGGGATGTGTGCTGGGAGAGAGCCAGGGAGAGGAGGGGGGCCCACAGGACCTCTAACACACTGAAGAGTGATGTGTCCTGGGCTGGGATTGGGTAGAAGCTGGACGGGGGGCAGGAGCTGGTGCTCAGCGGGGGGTCAAGAGGAAGATGACAAGGAGGATTTATTACACACATAGTACCGTTATGTCTTCTTTGTTGTTTGAGTTGAAGGCTGACTCTATACAGACAGGCAGGCACACAGAGAAACTCTGAGTACACTGAACCACACAGCCAGAATGGCATACATATGTATACATGTTAATGAATACGTACAGTTTTCTAAACATACAGAAGACAAATAAATGCAAATTAAATTCCTAAAGAAATAATACACACACAAAGAGACACATCAACACAGTATTACAGGGCCTTAAGAGGGCCATCCCTCGAGGGGATAGGTGTCAGTGTGACTGCCATTGCCACACACACACAGAAAGCACTGTTGAAGACAGTTACAACCCTGTGGGCCATGGGAAACGGGGTCCCCTCTTTCACCTTGATCCTTCACTGTCTGTCGAGTGTTTCCCTCTTCCTCTCTTTATTCCATTCCCTTGACATCTAATTGTGTTTGAATAGACAAAGCCTTTACTCACTCCTCTGGTCATTTCTCCATTTAAATGCAATGCACACACCAGACACTTACAAGAAAAAAACTCACTTTTGTCAAACTATCAAACATTTCAGTAACATGTTTTTATATATGTCTTTGATTCAGACTTAATTTCAAGTTTTTTTGTACAGCTTTAATACAATCATAGCTGCTTTTGCATGGCTTTAAAAAATTGGGAATGTAGGTAACCCTCACTGACTGTTATCTGTCTGTATTGAATGTGTTTCGTACGTGTTTAGTAAATTTTGTTTCCTCTGTGTTTTAGGATCAACATGGGGTGTCACCCAATCGCTCATTTGACAGCTCCTCTGGCCTGTCGGGACCTGTGGGTCCAGTGAACGGTCAGACTAACGGCCCCATTCACTCTCCAATGGTGAACAACACTCTCTATGCATCTAATGGTAAGCTGATTTTTTTCATCAGTGTTTGGTCAGCAGGCTAACAGACATGACATTTACATACAGTATGATTTCAGTTTAATGCCATTTATTCAGAGTTATTAAGAGTCCTCCTGCACAATCCTTTTTCCCCCTGTCATCTCTCTGAAGCTCTTTTTAGACAGAGATCACGCTATAGGGCCACTACGAAATCCCTTCTTTATGCCGCCTTTGCATTTTTACATAAAACCAACACAACATGTCGCTCCAGTGTGTGATTTTAGACAGCATGCTGGCATCGCAACAGCAACAGCAACAGCAACGCAACAGCGTCGGCCTCGGACATATAACATATGCATCAGCAGCACTTTATAAACTATAACAATGGCATTACCACGGCAATAACCATCATTAACTGTCTCATTATATGGCAGCTGATCTCGCCCTCTGCCTGGAGGATAGTGGATATATCGGGCTGCTTTTCTTCTTCTTTGAGTTAGCTCCTAACTGCTATCAGCTACTTTTCAAATCTCCTAGTGGTTGGTTGCACACATAATACGTTGTCACACCCATCCCATTCATACTTCCGTCCTGCTAGCCATCGCTTTTACACAGATGTTGTTTTGGCACCGTTGCTACCTCCGCTGCTGGCGTAAAGGCGAGACAACTCTGTCCCCCCATTCTGCAATTATAGAATTTTATACAGAATGGTGAGGCGGCATAATGGAAGTGTAAAAGGAGCCTCTGTATCTTGTCTTTCCTGGTCTGTGTATATCAGGTTACCTCAAAAACAGTATGCAGAGTTGCAGAGGACAGTTAATGCAAAGTCACCAACTACAAGTGATGAAGAGGATTTTCTTAAAAAAGAAAAGAAACTGGTGTCTTCATGATATGTATCAGGAAATCAGGCTAATTTTAGAAAGAATTTTATTAAAGTTTCAGCATGGCAGCTAATAAAAACTCATGCATCACAGAGTTTGGGATATTTTGTAAAACGGACAAAAGGCTTCCATAGAAA
This sequence comes from Cephalopholis sonnerati, assembly GCA_019142605.1. Taxonomy (NCBI): domain Eukaryota; kingdom Metazoa; phylum Chordata; class Actinopteri; order Perciformes; family Serranidae; genus Cephalopholis; species Cephalopholis sonnerati. The sequence goes on along the minus strand of JAGQAX010000012.1, from coordinate 13,553,202 downwards.
TTAACGTTTATATTCCTCAACCTTTGGTATTTACAAATTGGTATTGGTACCAAAACTCTGGCATTGTATTGGCAATTGTGTCAGCAAACTGATATTGAGCCCAAAGTTCCATAACCCGGGGAGCTTAACCTTTTCATTTTTACAGATACTATTATTTTATAGTCTGCCAATGTGCGCTCTGTATTTTAAATGAAATTCAAGAGCTATTTGAGTATGATACGATTAAGGGAGTACAACACATTGATCATTTTTTGTTCTTTGTAGTTAAAGTTTAGTATTAACATTTGTATCAAGCACAGCCAGTGTGCACATCAGTTGTGTTTGAGCTGTTTATTAAAAACCCACAGGGCCATAATGTAACTGCAGCAATTGACACTAAGGATTATTTTCTTATATTAAAGAAAATGGTCCATTTTTCAAGCATTTATTTTGGGCCTTTTGGAAAAATGCTGTCATATACACAACCGCTTATTAGACCATTTAGACTGTTTGCACTTAACAAAGATGTATCCCCAAATGCTTTTACCTCTACTTTCAGGGCTGTTTCCCATTCGAATTTAGTGGGAGAACCCTGCATGCTTTTACAAAATTGCTCCCTGCTAATTGCTCATTTTTGATACATTTTCACCATCAACACACACTCACACATTTTACAGCGTAGAACAGCTACACAGACACATTTTTCTCCCATAATACCATTTCTAGATTTTCAAAAAACTCAGCTGGAACATTGCTGTGCCCTGATGCTCTCCCCCGTATCAGTGTCCTATTTAACTCCGACCCTGTTCCATCCCTGATTTTATCAGAACTTGATTCACTTTTTCTATTAGTGTTTTTTTCTGTTTGTTTTATTTTTTGCCATTGAAGCAGCATCAAAGGTGGGCATTTCATTTGCAATAAGTTGAGTAAAGCACTGAATAAGTTTAATAATCATGAAAAATAAACAATGTCTCCAAGATAAAACAAACTAAAAACAAACACAAACAAAACTGATATTGCCATCTACACTGCAGCTTTAATTAGAGACTATTCTGCCCCTATTTTCCCTTTCATTTCTCTCCCCAGCTCTCCCTCCCTGCTTTTATTTCTCTCTCATCTTTCTCAAGGTTGTTCAGTTTGTTTGTTATTGCTTGGTTCGGCCTGTTATAAAGAGTTATTTTTGTTCTTGCTTCATATCGCTTTTTTTTTTTTTTTCGCTAACTCAATACGCTCCCACCCCTATATTATCTGTATGTGCTTGTGTGTGTGTGTTAGTGATCATGCTTGTCTGACTGAATACATGCTTGTGTTGTCCTTACTGTTAGTATCTGCCCGTATGTGCGCCTGTTTGTTAAAAAGTGTGTGTGTATTTGTGTGTGTTTGTCTATGAGTGATATTTTTGCCTGTTCAGAAGTGTGTTACTGGTTGCGAGATATGTGCGTGTGTGTGTGTGCGCATACATGTGTGTGTGTTGGTGTTAGTTCAGGGACTGTTGGCCAGTATCAAACAGTGTTGTTTTTGAGTGTTTACACTGAATCTGGTAAACAGCTCTGACCTCGAATACACTTTGCTGTTCAAATTCACCTCAGCTGTGGTGTCATTTACATACACACATTCATATGTGTGTGTGTGCGTGTGTGTGTGTGTGTGTGTGTGTGTGTCAGTATACAGTATGCACATTTCTCAAGCTCTGTGAGTTGTTGCATTTGTGGATGTTATTAGTTGGTGTGTATTTGTTTGTGTGTGTGTGTGTGTGTGTGTATGCACTTGCCGGTATTTTACTCTGCTAATGAACTATTTCACACACTGAATCCATTTTATTTGGCGCTGAAGTCCAAATGAAAATGAAGAAATTATTTTCTTGCACCGATGTGTGCTTTTGCAGAAGAATAAATTGAGTTTAATGATTCCCTACATATGTATTTATGCAGATGTGTTATTTTTGCATTTATAGATCTGCCTCTTCATCTCTTATCCATTGCTGCATCTCATTCTGTCTGTTACCATGATTCTTCCTCTCTGTCACTCTCTGGAGAGTTAATCTCCTTGATGCGAAGAACTAAAATAAAATACAGTTTTAGTCTAGCTTCAAATATTATGCAATCTTACCCGTTTATTTCATTGAAGTGCATTGGATTTGTTGTGGAACACCAAAATGTCCTTATATAATAACAGTGTATTTTCACCAAAGGAGCACTGGTTTTACACATGAACATCAGTGAACTCATCATGGCTGGTACCACTCAGCTTGTGAAAACACTTGTATAATGTCTTTTGTGGCTTTAGAGGAGCTTAATATGTGCTTGAGATTGGACACTTTTATTAATTTTATTAGCTGTGTTGCAAACTAGGGTGTGTGGAGTTTAAAAGACGTGGACATTTACAAACCAGGCTGAGTGTAACTGCTATCAAGTTGTTTTGTGGGACATTTAGGATCCAGTGTTTTTGGAGCCTGTTTTAGAGTGAGTGTGAAGAAATATTTACACGACAGATCATGTCTGTTTTGCTAAAATACTGTGATCTTTAAACTATCATAACTTGGGTAACATTTTTTCCAAATTAAAAATCACTCTAAGAAATCAAAATTGGTGTCAGTGTAGAAGGGAGGATATTGTCTTTGGAGCCTTTATGGATTTAAAGTCACAGTCAGTTCATCATTCTGTCTTGGATTGTTGATATAAGATTACTGCTCAGGCAGTGGCGCCCCTAGAAATTTTTATTGGGGGTGGCCAGACGGGGCAACTGAAAATCTTTGGGTGCCAAACAAAAACCAGAAGTCATAACTGAATTTCAGGAATTCTATCATGGTGTTGAAGTGTATAAGCTACTTGAAAAATATGTCAATATGGAGAGTTAAGGAATCACACACTGATGTACTTTGGCTTCTTATTTTACAGTTAATGTTCCTAATTATCTGTCGGCATTGACCTGTGCAGTTAACATTTGGAGTTCCACAACAACCCTGTTTTATTTTGTTATGTATCTAAATATTATGTGTGTATCTATATATATATATATATGTATATATATATATATATATATGTGTGTGTGTGTGTGTGTGTGTGTGTGTGTGTGTGTGTGTACAAGCAAGTGATTTATCCTGGCTTCAAATGAGTACAGGAAATCTCAGCTATTTGCTAGCCTAATTTATACAATATAAAATGCCATAGGCTTGTGCTAATAATGTTCGCATGTTGTATTTGTGGGGAAAATGTACTTTGTACTTGTGTTTGAAATTGTTGCTATTAAGCCATATTTAATGTGTGTTCAATGTGTGTTTTGAATCAACTAAACTTTACAGCACTTTACAGAAACCCCGCTGCCGACTAGTGTTTAGGAGGTGTAACTGTTTTGCAGCTGCATATTTTCAAACAGGGGGATCCCTGTCTTTGCATTTTATTTTTATCACAGTCTGTTTTTATGAAACTGCTTGTGACGTCTCAAATGTGGCTTTGACTTGCAACTGAAAACATGTTTGCCATTTCGTAGAAAATACAGAGATATATATCGTGTATCGCCAGTCAGCCTGTAGATACCGAGATATGACTTTCTGTCCATATCGCCCAGCCCTAGCCTCCAGTTATTTTTAATAATTTTCAGGAAGGAGAGCCAGGCATGTATCATGGTGGGAGTGGCCGCCCCTTCGCTGTGCAACTGTGGCAAAATATACTTGACTCTGACCAAGTTTAAGCATGTCTTAATTCATATAGGCTATTGTTTTTAAGATTTAATTCAAAGAATGTAAACAGAATTGTCATAGGCCATAAGATTTCTGTGTTAAAGTGTTGACACATTGGTTTTCCCGCAGAGAGGAAAGGGATGTAAAGAGAGAGATGATTAAACAGACAAACTGTAGATAAATACAGATGGGAGGAAGAAAAAGTTGAGTGCAAAAGAAGAGGATTCATATATCTGCTATTGGAGCAAACTGCTATTGATCTATTATCCACACAACAAATGCTTTTTTTTTTTTTTTTCCATTTCAAAGAGGGGTAGTCAGTGAGAAGAGATGTGAGTGTGTGTGTGTGTGTGTGTGTGTGTGTGTGTGTGTGTGTGTGTGTGTGTGTGTGTGTGTGTGTGTGTGTGTATGAATGAGTGAGGTGAAAGAAGAATGTGTTTTTGACAGTTCAGCTGATTAAGGTGCTGGCAGTGGGGAGGAGGGAGGAAGTTTAGAAAAAAAGAAAAGGCTGAAAACTGAGTGGGAGATAAAATGATTTATGAGAGATCTGAAAGGAGAGATAAATGACAGCCAAAATATCAGATTGCAAGAATGGGACCAGAAGAAAAATAAAGCAGGTGATTAGTGTAGAGAGAGGGAGAGAGAGAGAGAGAGAGAGAGAGAAATAGAGATGAGAGGATGTGATATCTTCATACGCTGCTGTTTTCCTCTTCAGCTCCAGCATCTCTTCTTTCAGTCACACGTGCGGATGCAAGCACATAAAGGACACACAGAGACGATTGTGCAATAATCCCAGTGTGTGTTGTGTGGCAGCTAGGCACTCTTGAGAAGTGATGACTGTATGTAAATTGTGCTTGGGTGGATTGTGTGTCTGTGTATCAAGTTGTCATAAACTCGTTTATCAAGCAGACGCAGCCATATCTCTGAGCTACATCTGCAGCTACTTCTGCACATGTAGAGCAGCTGCATTTGCTGTGTGGTTTTCATCCTCTTTGTGTCCCCCTTATATTTTCCGTACCCAGCTACTTATCTTTCTTCACATCTTACTCAGTCTGTCTCGTCTTTCATTCATTCTAGTTTTTATTCTCAAGACCTTTTGCCAGTAAAGCTCTCAAATGAGTTTAGGTTTAACCCAATTTCTAAACAAATATGGAGTAGGTTTAAAATAACAGTCCCACAGAAGAGTCTGTGTTTGGTTGGAGCATTCTACACCCATTTTCAAGCCTCTGTAGTAGCAACAGCTGTGACCAGAAGCTTTATGATTTTGAGTTGTCCATCCATCTCGTTCTCTTTCGAACGCCACAAGGGAATATCTTCAAATTTGGCACAGATGTCCACTTGGACTCAAGAATGAACTGATTAGAATTTGGTGGTCAAAGGGCAAGGCCAACTGTAATCTCTGTGAACAGATGTCTGCATATGCATGCAGAATCTGTAGGCAGCGTTACAAGACTTTGGAATTGGAGGCATTCTGCTGTTAGTTTGTAGTCTGAGTAGTATTGACCAATCACATTTGAGTGTCATGTAAACAGTCCTTGGGCCAATGGGCTATCACCTGAGAACGATTTACTTATTATTTATTTATTTTTTAAAATTTATCTGCAGTCATATGCAGATGTCTTCTTATTGAGATTTGCCCGATTGACCAGCACACTAAAGAGGAAGTCTGTGCCCATGTATTTGTTCGCTTACCCCAAATATTCACCCCCAGAGGCTACTCTGACCTTACAAGACTCATTTTTGGCCATGACTTAAAAATTAATATGTAATTGACCCTTCACTAAGTTCCGCCCCTCAAATGCAGACTGGCCAATCATAGCGTAGCGTCAGCCAGTCTGACAAGGCTCATACAACTACACAGCTGTGCTCCATAGATTCTCATGCAATCGTTTCAGATTTTTTTCATCTCTAAGTTGGTTTTGTGGTTTTGAGCTAAACGTTGTGCCAGGAGCATGTGTAATAGTGATAGTGGTTGCCTGGAGAGGTTAGGAGATATGTTTCTCCCCTGCTCCAAAACCAAAATCAAACCCTGAAAAGTGTAGGGTTAGCTATCTAGCGTGCTAGCTACTCAAAGTACAGCCTACTGAATGTATACACATACTGCTTTTGCTTTTTAATGATTACTATAGTACAAATATGAATAAAGACCTACCCTGCTTTACAAGAACAGTGGAGGGAAACAGGGAAACTTTGCCGATATTCAACCAGCTGTGTGTCATCGCAATGTGTGCAGAAAAAGTGTTTGGCTTCTTCTGCAGCTCCTTGCCCATCCGCTGGTCGAGGTTCAGGAGCTGACGGCATTGACCGAAGCCAAACACTGTTCATCTGCAAATCGGCAGAGTTTCCCTTTTTTTCACTGTCTACTGTCTCGATCGCCAGGTTATGCGCTGGTTCGTTTACAGGTTGATCTGTGTAGTTAGGCCTTAGCTTCTGGCTATCTATCTTTTAATGTGTTTTCACTTCTTAGTGAGTTTGGCATCATGGATACATCCTTCAAACACATATTGTAGGCCCATTTGTCTGTCTGTTAAAAATTGCTTTTTTGTTTTTCCAAAAATCTGATAATTTTTCCTCAGGGAATGCAGTTAGGTGTGTGTTAGTGTGGCTTCATGCTTGTTCCAACAGCTTGACGGACCATCACAAAGGGCCGGGGCTTAGCAAAGGGTCAGTTATGAAAAAGTTTCACATAAAATAATAAAGATTTTTTTCACATAAAAATAAATACACTTTTCTGACCATTATTTAACGTCAGAACTCTGCAATTTGACTGGAGTACAACAGGCATAATTCTAGTTTTAATATCAAATAATCACCTCCTGTGGACTTCATAGGTGACTTCACAGCTGTGGCAGCTGTGGTTAGTTTTAATTGAGGGGGAAAATGAGTCAGGATATCCTCAGATAAACTCAAAACACTCATGCAGCATAGTCCACCATCTTTAGCCTTTTCATTCATGTGCTCAAGACAATATGTCCATCTCAATCTTCATGCATGGCACTGTGACGCTTGCAAGCACTGTGTGTGTAAGAGTGCTGGCCTGCTGTTGTTGGATTGGTCAGAAAGGCTCTATGCTAGCTAATTAAGTGACTAGCCTGTTGAACCCCCTTTGTTCAGCCAACTGTTTCCAGCTTACATCACTCCATCACTTTCTCTATAAACAGAACACAAGAAAGACAGCAAATTATTGCTGTGCTAAATGTGATACAACAAACTGATGTTAAATTTGTACACAGCTGTGCTTTGTTTTGTCTGTAGAAAGCACAGAGTCTGGCAAGCCAATGAGTGAACGAGGACAGAGCTGTTTTACTGACCTGGAAAAGCAAGAGACACCTACTAACACACTCATCAGTGTCACGCTAGATTGAGAAGGAAGTGTTTTGTACTGTATTGTGGTGAAGTAATGGGTGTTCAAAACATGTTTAGCATATGAATGGGCACTGGAGAAATGGGTTTTGCTTTATGGTAGGCTATTTATTGTAACCAAAATTAATTTGAGCAAATCACAGCTGCTGTGCTCCGGAAAAGACGGCCATGGTTATTAAAAATCTTCCTGATTTGCTGCACCATTTCACCACTCTTCACATCCTCAATGCAGACTTGTATTTTTTGTGCTTTTCAGTGACCAATGGAAGTTATTCTTATATGGATGAGGAAGAGGAAGGGGAGCTGTATGGACATGAAACTGATTTCAGCAACTCTACTCAACACTCCTATTTACAGGAAAGGTGTGTGGTAGTATTTGTCTTTTGTTACACAGTTGCCACACAGAGTGCTTTATACATGTTTTATATGCAACTCTAAATTATAAACCAGAACTAATAATGAAAGTGGAAACCCTAGTGTCAGCAGTGAGAGTAGGATGTAGTAGCAGTGAAAATGATTGATGATTAAAACAATGATTATCAACTAGAACAAACACTATCCTTTTTTAACCATCTCATTTAGTCATTCAGATCACAGAAGTCTTTGTTTTTTATTCACTCTTTTCAACATTTAGTTAACAAAGTCATGTTTAATGTGTTTTACATTAAGTGTTTCAAACTAATTTAACATTGTGGCTTTTGCTGCCAAATATTTTGTTATTCATTGTTATATTTTCAAAAGTATGGCTTTGCTTTTAACACAGTGAGCTGGTCTCAATTACATCAATCACTGGTGCTAGATTAGCATTTCTTTTCATGTTGTCTCCAAAACTGAATACATTTAGAAGATAGTAACTAGTAAGAGATCTTAAGCGTTGAAAAATAAGTGTGTAAAGAAATAATGATCTACCAACAACATTGTCTGTAGTGACTGTTTAATTAATTTGTTCCAGGGAAACCTCTCACACCTCCAGCCAAGCTCAGCCCCAGTCTCCTACCCAGAACCAGAACCAGCGGCAGTTCCAGCATGTTAAAGCCTCCAAGAGCATGGACCTGGGTACGACTCAGAACCAGCAGCACACTGGTGGGGAGTTTTTTTCTGTTTATCTGCTCTGCATGGTGGCTGCATGCATCCTGTCCTCAAAGAAATTTAAATATTCACGTTGATGCATGGCTGCTGCACCAACGGCATGCTCCTCAAAGCCACATGCAGACTAACACTGCTGCAGACATGCACTGCATACTGCACAACCACACACATACTCACAGCTACACATGCAGGTGGGGGAACCATTTATGCCTATTGCATGATTTCTGAAAGTGGAGAGACAGTTGATTGTCTCTTTGCCTTGCAGTGATTTTTCTCTGTGACTAAAACCGCTCCAGTGGCTGGAGAACACTCAGATTTCTCTGTAAGAATATCAAGCTGTGAGACTTTTTCATGTATAAATCTACAGTTAGCCAAATACTCCCTCTCTTTCTCTTTCAACTCTCATTTATTTGACTAAATGTCTGACAAAGAAAGAATAAGAATGGGTCACAATTTGTGTCACAGGATTTTAATTGAGCTTCATTTTGTTCTTTTATTTATGAAAAAAAAAAAGTGGCGGCTACTGTGATCCCGCTTCCCACGTCAGCTTTGTCACCTGTTGCTCTCTGATTACTGATACTCTGAAGCGAGGGTTCAGTGACATTTCAGTGATTGTTGAAAAAGTCAGCTTTAGAAAATATGCGTATGTGTGTAGTTATGTCTGTGCTCATGCATACATCTGTGTAATATGACAGTGGATGGCGCAGCACAACAAAAGCTTATTGTTTCAAATGTCACTTCCCTCAGCCCTCCTCCTCAAACTCGCTCCACTACGTGTGTGTTTGTGTGTGTGTGTGTGTGTGTGAATGAGAGAGAGAGAGACAAAAGAGCAGGAGACAAGTTGAATAGCACAGACCTCCATTTCTACATGAGTAACAGGCTGATGGTATGTACTGTATGTCTGTACATCACCTCCTTTGTATTGTACACACTTGATCATTGCTAAATGTGTGACAAACAAATTAGGGTTTAATTCATTATTGCTGGAATGGCATGATGTGTTTTCATTGGCAAACCATCATGCAGCAGTAATAACAGCTTTTTAACATGTGTGTTTCCCTCTTTTTTTACTGAGAGAAAGAGAACCAGATTTAGCTAAGATTAAGATGTTTTATATCCAGCTTTGAGTGGAGGACTTTACGTCTTGGGGCAGAAATGTCCTTTTTTTGAAGTAGCCTGACTTCCTGTTAGATCTCTCTCTGCTTTGTCTCTTCTTGCTTGGCCTCTGTCTGTATAAAATTCAGAAGAACAGCTTTGTCACATATCACAAACAGGACTATAATACAGGAAACTAGGAGGGTGTACAAAAATTGAAACCTGTATCAAAACAGTACACAAAGCATATTTTTATTTTACCACTGTTATAAAAATACCAAGAATCAGCACGCCACAAAAACAGTTCATCACCTTCATCGTTGCTGAAGAGAAGGCACATTATCAGCCTAGCTCCTTGAGGAGTGCTTCTTGCCACTGCACTGTACTGGCAGCTCCAAGTCGACTTAGGAAGGCAGCTCAAGTTCCCAGAAAACATCGCACCAACTTCTCTCCACCCAGACATGGTGTTAACATTGAAGTCTCCAAAGCAAGTGGTTCTGCTGTCCCCTGGGAAGACCAGACCGAAGAAGCCAACGAGTGCAAAAGGGCTAAATACACAGATCTTGTTACAGAGTGCTGGAGAAAGCCTGCTGTGAGCTAGTTGACGTTGGGTTCTTGGGCTTTGCTGGCTATTCATCACAGTAAATTCTCAAACTCCTTGGAGTAAAAGGACTGGACTTTAGTGGATGTTTCTGTGACGTAGGCGCGGATGTTTCCACTTGCCTCTCTGTCAGCTCTGTTTAATCTGTGATAAATTTAGGCTCTTATGTCTATTTTGCAATTCTTGGTGTGCTTTTTGTGGTTGGTGTTGGACGGTGGCGGTATGTGGCTGCAAGTTACTCATTGGGATGAGAAAATCAACTCACCAGTCTGTAAACTCTCCTCTGCTGACCTCTAGCTTGCTAGCTAACCAGGTTGAAGTTTTCAAATGTAAACATCAGTAAAAATCAATGGAAAGTTGGAGAAGAATAGGCACCAGCTGAACTTGCATCCTGCGAGCCATTGTTCAGGCACTTGGAAATTACCTGGGCCCCGTTTCCCAGAGCCTTCGTAGCGCTACGTGCTTCTTAAGTTATATCTTAAGGTCTCTCTTAAGCTTACGTGCTGTTTCCCAGAGCCTTCGTAGCTAAGATATATCTTCTGTAAGATATATCTTAAGACGTGCGGTCTGAACCACTCGTAAGCTGTCTCTTAGTGATGCGCTCCGTTCATCCTAACACAGTTTTAGCTTGAGTAGGCTGAAATCATGCTTGTTGCAGTATAATTCACATCTAGACTCCATGCGCAAATCACATCATTAATTTAAAACTAACCTTGTGAAAAATAATAACGAACATGGAATATCATGAATATTCGGGTTTATTTATTTATGTTCCATTCATCATCCATATTCACTTATCCATTTATCCATCGTGTGAGACGGGGGGAGAGCCAGAGCATGATGAGCTTCGGGGGTGGCGAGGCAGGGTCGGGGCGAGCCGGCGGAGTTCTCTCGGCAGACGACTGCGGTGTGAATTCCACCTCGGCAGGAGACTGGGGGGTGGAAGGTCCCTCTCCACCACAGACATCAATGCCCCCCGTGATGCCTTGGGAGGCTGTAGGGCCGATGATGGACAGGACCTTTTCCTCCTCCGGGGTGAGGGTGGGAGCAGCGCTGGGTCCACCACCGGTTTTGACAGCCTCTCGGCGAACTGCTGCCCCTCGCCTTTTGGCCAAGCTGGCCAAGTCCTGCCACTTCTTGCGGACCACTGTCCACTGTCTGGGTGGACCAGTGCTGGAAGCAGCCATTTTCAGGGAGATGTCGGTCCACGCAGCAGCCTTTGCCTTGTTTGAGTGCGCGGTGCGAAAGGACCCGAACAAGACACCCCTGTTGCGCGCCACCTCGTCCAACATCACCTCCAGTTCCTCTTTCGTGAAGGTTGCTCCCCTCGTGCGCCTTGCCTTCTCAGTCATCGTGTCACGGTGTTGCGCATACGTGTGGCTACCTGTGAGCTTATATAGGCCACATGAACCAATCCCAGTGCACAACATATTACATTGGTACTGGCATGCACCTGTGATTAATTATGGCACGCACACACACACACCCACACACCCACACACACACACACACAAAGGGCAATGAAACTGGTTATGCTGCTGCTACAGATGCCTATGCGTGACAACTACAAATTTGAGGTCTGTAAATTGACAGAACTGATGTTGGAAAACGTGCATGGTAGACACAAACTGGCATTGAAACTACAATGATGTAGTAAGAGCGACAAACACGTATGCTTTTGTAGATGTTTCAGTAACATCAGCTTTAGTGTGGGCAGCGTTTGTGTGCTTCATCATTAGTATTTTTCTTGTTTATGGCAGGATGCGCATGATATTTTTGCTTCAGACGTATTAATATGGACGGGGATTTTGCATGAGACGGTGCCAAAACACTGGTCTGGGTGGAGATTTCAAAACGTTGTTTTTCATAATACTCGTGTGTGGATTAGATTTCACATAGTTTGACAGATGATCTATGAGTCATAGCCGCATTTGTGATATAATATTTGATGACGGTAAAATTATTGAGGCAATACTTTTTATATTACAACGTCATTTATATACCCTTATATGTGATCAATCGATGCATGCGGCATCGATTAATACACTTTCAGCACCGTGGTGGAGGACAGCTCCAACTTACGATGTATCTTAGCAGCTCTCCTTACGAGCTCCCGCTAAGAGACAGTTTGGGAAACACTCGTAGAAAAAGAAGCTCCTTAGCTAAGATATATCTTAGAGACCGTCGTAGAGCGCTAAGATACATCGAATCTGGGAAACGGGGCCCTGGACATCGTCAGTACTGTGTCATTCAGGAGGCTCCTTTTCTACTCACGTATCTGACAGAGCAGAGGACTCTGACGAGAGAAGGAGTAGAGGTGTGTGCTTAGTGGAGAGGAAAGACTGGTGTGTCACAGAGGATGTGAGGTGTTGTCCCGTTCCTGCTGTGGATCACTACCGTACATGGTGCAGAGGCGGCTGCAGTGCGGCACTGTCTGTGTTCGGGAAAAGTGACCATATGGCTGTCTTGCTAAGGTCGGATCATGTGAACAGTTGAATCATTCCACAGCCCGAAACCATGTATTACCAGAACCATCTGGGAATATGGGCAATTATAAAACAGCAGCCAACAATGCAAAGAAGACACAAAAAAGGACTAAATTTCAGGGGACAAGCCAAAGGAGCTGATGTTGTACCTTGAAGTTGTACCTCGTATAATTCCATGTGGGAGACTGGTCACACCTGGCTGGGTCTGATGGTCTGATGATGAAATACCTGAAACACCTGAAATGACCCTGGGCACATTACCAAAGATGTGCTCAAGCAGCACCAGAAGGTATCTTATAGAACTATGAAAGTTCATTCAAAACATCAGCTTATAATTAATAAGATTTAATTCTGACAAAGTTTAGAAAGATCTAGAAACAATGCCTTTTGTGTTGTGATGTGTTTGATTTGGCTATTACCTGTGTGTGTCGTAGGGGTAATTTACAATGTTCTAAGTTTTAAAGAAACAGGGAGAATGTTCTAGAAACAAATATAAAGTATATTAATAACAAGAGACCACTGAGCCCCCTAAAATCCTGCTATAATCACAGCAAAATATGATCCAAAACCTGGTCGCTAATGAGGTAATGAAGTCAGCTAACTTGAGCATCAATTAGCAAATGTTTCTTTATCAGCATACTTGCCTTTGCGCAACCATATGGAAATCAGATTTTGCTCATTAGTACTTTATGTAAATGCTTGTGGTTAGTCTGTCAAAGTCATATAAGCGTTATTTATATTCTATAAACATGACATTGCTGTCATGTTTTGGTCTTGTGTAACATTATTTTTTTATTTATTTTCTTACACACACAGATGCCACCATAAAGGTAAAATATTCTCCGTATCGTCTGTTTCATGTGCTCTTATACTGCAATGCAAAATGTAAAGTTGGAGAAGCACAAATTAGTGGCTGAATTACTCTAAAGATGCTTTGAAGTGCTCATTAAAATGTTCAAAATCAGGTGGTGTCACACAGTTGAGGCTACTCGACCATCTTGGACAACACCGACTGAGCTTGATTTGAGAACTAATGATGAGTGAAGCTGGCTGCAGCTTAGATTCTTGTGTTATGTTACCTCTGAAGGGCCAGTGCAGCAGTAGAACTGCTTAAATAAGGACAGGATACATGTGGCTCCAGTACTTGTAAATGTAGCCACTGACTATCTTCTTTTTTTCCCCTAATGATCTTGTTTGTGACCTTGTCATGGAAACATAACTATATTTGTCTTAATGTCATTGTTGATTACACAAAAACAGGCCAGCAAGCAGTTTAGGTCAAACTAGAGTTTCAGAAAGGCTAATGTAATTTGTTTCCCTCTTAAGGTAAACAAGCAGACCTCTTGGTTATTGTTTTCAAACCCTCCAGCATTTAATGTCTTTAAATACTGTCATCCAGCTTCTGATAATAGTGTGTAATTACAGCATGTCAAGATTTTAATCAGTGTCACCAAAGTGCTTTGTGCACTGCGAGAACTACATTTTAAGAAAATATAATAACCAGTGCTGTTTGGGTTTTTGTCCATGGTGTGTTTTGGCTGTTGTGTGTGTTGAAGTGTGTGTGTGTATTTCTGTAAAGTAAAAAAAAAAGAGAGAAAGAGGAACAGAAAGCATCGTCAGCATTTAATTCGTGGGTCAGTTACATAATTTCATTTTTATTTAATTTGTCCTGATTTCATTTTCAGACCCATCCCAATTAAAAATTTAAGAATGGTTTAAGATTGGTTCCAAATTCTGAACTCCCTCTCTGGTTCTCACTGTCCTCCTCCCTCTCTCCATCTTTGTCTCTTTTTTCTCTCCCTCTGCCTTCGCCTCGGTGAGTGTTTGTCCCTTTCCTTGTCTCTATGTTTTGTTCTTAGTTTTGACTCAGGTTCTTTCACAGCAAATATAAAGAGAAAAATGTCAGTTCATTAACTCAGTGTGGGATAAGGCTGTTTGATCCAGTCAGAATGAGTTACATGTTAGTAATTATGTTAGTTCAAACTTAATTTTTGAAAATGTGACAGCCCTAGTGTGTGTGTAGCCCTTCCTAATAACGTGTCTATGTGTGTCACACACGTGGCATCAACAGATCTGCTGAAGTAGGCACACACACACGCACACACACACATACTGATCCACAAGCTACCAGGCTGCTGAAGCAGTCATGTTGACTCACCGCAGACAGATGCCGTCAGACACACACACGCAGCTAGAATTACACTTTAGACTTGGTTTTCATTAGAAAAGTATTTGCTGGGAGAAGCCATGTTACTGTTTGGTTTCTGTGGTCTGTGTGTGTGTGTGTGTTTGTATGTGCTACCAGTCAATGTGTTCCTTGTTGGCATTGGCATGCTTTGTGGCTTTAGGAAGGAGGGAGAAAAAGCAAAAGAAAGACTGTGGGAGAGGCAGAAAGTGAAAGGGGATTAACAAGAAGCAATGATGGAGAGAATGGTGATCAAAGGAGAGAAGGAGGGAGGATGAAATAGGTGTAACCGAAGGAAAAATGAAAACAGTGAGAAGAGAAGTGAGGGTAAAGGGCAGAGGGTGAAAAGGATAGATTGAGGGGTAGTGGCAAAAACAGAGGAAGGGGAGAAGGGAGGGTGAATGACAAATGAAGTGAGCAAGAAGGGAGGAAGGGAAATGACTTCAGTAGCAGTGAAGCTGACTTAACATCACAAGGAAAACAGAGCGGCTACTCCACCATCTTGTAAAACAAGACACAAAGAATAATAGAGAGTGATGGTGAGAGAAGGAGAGGCTGAGAAGAAGGATTGGAACAAGATTAAAAAGGGTTTTAAGGATGAAGAAAATGTGGACAGCAGTTTGACTTTTGCACATTTGACAAGCTGGGAACAATTAATTAAAGATGCAGAAACCAAGGGAAAGTGTGAGTATATGTATATATATTAACATGTGTCTCTTTTGTTTCAGTGGCAGATGAGAGCAACGTGGGATCTGTGGTTGGAAATGCAGCAGGTAAGGCAAATACAGACAAGCCACAGCTGCACATCGTTAATGCCATAGACAGAGAGAGGTACTGAAGCACACTGACAAACACAGCCTTTTTTAAATTGCTGCTTAATTCTTCAAGATAAAATGTTATCCAAAACATGACAAGAAATTAATTATAACGTGTAAAAGTAGGAAAAGAGATAAAATCCCAGACATAAAAAAACAAAAAAATAGAAAAGTGAGAAACGGACGCTTAGAAAATGGTTGCTATGGACTGAAAAGAGGTAAGTTTAACAATGAAAGTAAAATTTTACACTGCACACAGACACAGTTTCCCCAAATGGAGGCTCACTCAGGACAAACCTGATAATGACATGAGATTATTAGCATTTTTCCACACTTGTGCTGGCTCGGCTTCGTTTGGATTGACTTGGCCCGTCAGCCCTCCGTGGCAGGGATTTGCGTCTCCATTAAACAGGGCAACCAGCTTCAAGGTGTGTCTTTAACTGATGAGGTTTAAAAGCAGTGGGCTAATCCACAGCTAAAGTTGCTGCAAGTGTTTTTCCATCACACAGCATGGCGGGGAAAAGAAGTTTACCTGTTGGAGGTGAGCTGTTTGCAGAGGTGCAGTGAGAGTCTGCAGCTCTTTATCTAACATCTCACTTGTGGCTGTTTCTACTTATATTCTTCCTTCCTGCTTTATTAGTAGACTTGTTTTAGTGAAGAAAGGTCGCAAACAAAGTTCCACTAATTCAGTGATAAACAGATTTCATTTCAAGTCCCCCATTATTTTCTTATGTAAAAACCTTTATTGTGAAGCAGCAAAATAAGGAAATGTTGGGTTTTCATCAGTAGTAACTTAACACCGCTCCTATATGGCTGAAAGGGAACATCAAACAGTAAAATAAAGCAGACAGATGAAGTACAAACAGGGACGCAGGAGAGAAACTAAAATCCAGCCCTACATAGATTCAACAAGAAACTACAAATGCACAGAGAGCTGAACAGAGAAATGCCTTTTTGTCTGGTGGTCTCCTGCACAGACAGATATAAGTTTAGTCTCGCAACACAGGCTTGTTGCAGCAGAGAACGGGCGTCGCCAGGTGTGGCTGCGATCAGGGAGACATTACCACTACCTGCTTGGAGGTGGTTGGGCATGCTTTTAGCCCTGCTCCAGAGATGGTCCATGTCAGGTGCGGCTGAGTGTAGCTCAGCATTTCAAACTGACAAAGGAAATGTGAATAGATGCAGCGTGGATTGACTCTGTGCAGCCAAAAGTCCTAATGGAAAACCCCTAGATGTGTGTTTGCATGTGTATGCGCAGTGCACACTTGGACTAAATTCCTGATCAGAATGAACTGCATGCATGTAACTAGCCCTACTGACTTATGATTTGCCACTACTATAAAATTTAAAAAAGCAAACTGAAAGTATACACAAAATATACACATACATATTGTTATGTATTGAAGAAACTGTGATATCTTTGTCCTCTCTTCTAGTTTAATTCTTTATTCTGCAAGCAATCAAAGCAACCTCTGCTGTTTCTATCACTTCAGTTCTTTGTCTCCTCCTCCATCATCACTCTGTGCGCAAAGTCACAATTTTCCATGTTCCATCCATTTCTCTTTCCCCCTCTCCAATTGCATTAACATGCTACTTGACTTTTCCTTTTGCATCCCAGCTCTTCTGTCTCCTATAAACTTAGCTCCCCTCTACCTCCCTCCAGATATATCTCCTCAATTTGTCAGAAGTGCAAATGAAAATAAGATTTCTAGGACTGGAGAGAGTAGAGGAGGACAATACTATGGCCACTTCTAAGACACACATGGACAATCTTGTTTTTAAGGGTATGACATTGAAATAAGATTCACGGGAGGACACACTCATCTAAAAGGGAAACAGAGATGACTGATGCTTGAAAACGCCTCACCTTAGTAGACTGCACACACTTTTTAAAAAAAAAGTTTGATGCCAAACTTTTATTTTTCGCTTTGCCTTGAGGTCGCCCCCATTTCATTTGGAGCTACTTGAATCTAAGAGCACTCTACCTCATTTCACTCTCTGTGTGTCGGTCTGGCAGTCTGCTGCTTTATTGTTGTCAATCAGTCCAGCCTTTTTCCACCTTCTGCTGTACATGGTGGTATTGACTTTTATGTACTAGGTCAATAACCATTCTAAAGGGAGCGAGAAAGGCGATATAAGGAGCATAAAAGACAAGATATGGAAAGAATGTAAGGCAGAGTTTTAACACTTATTTTATTAGAGTGAACCTCTAATAAAACAGAAATGTCTTTCCTGTTCTTCTAACAGTTGAAAAGATTTTTTTTTCCTTCTGGGTTTTCAGTTTTATATCTTGGCTTTGGAGCTTAAGTGTAACCATAGTCCAAAAAGCATGCTGCATGAGCCAGAACTTGGGACAGTGGTTAAATGTGTTCTGGACAAGATATAGTGATGTAAAAAGGAAGGCAGGGGAACATCTTGTGCAGGAAAAGAGGATTACTTCAGAGGGATTGAAATGGTAAACATGGAGAGGTAAGGCTTTGTGCGAAGAAAAAAAAACAACAAATGCTGTACAACTCTAGTGTCATAGACTCTGGTTGCATATTTTGTAAGTTTCCAAAACAAAGCCTGTGATTGTCAGCAACCTGCTGATGTTTTTGTCAGCTTTTATAAACTATGTCAACGTTTGAATGGCCCTGTTTTCTGTCAGAAAACTGTAAAATGAAAAAGACCTTGAATAACTTTGAATTGCTTACAGGTGTAAAGTGAGATCATTCTCATTGTCAATGACTTTTTCTCGTGTTCCAATAACTGGAGAGCACATTTTCTCTCACCGGCAGAACTGAGTGAATGAAATAAAGCAAGCTTGTGAAATACAGCTGGTAATTTGAGATGAACGGTGCAGCAAAATGATAAAGCATGGTCAGATACCCTGGCAAAAATTCTTGTTGGGTTTCAATTTGCTCCCACTCACGCAAATTTATCCACCTAGTTAGCACAATATAAGCTAATTTATAGTATGTAAATGTTCAAAACTAGAGTTTGATACAGGGACCCAACAGAGCCCTTAAGGGAACTTGGGTAAGAACATATAGATAAGTAAAGAATGTTTCGGGTTCTGGAATGCAAAAGTTTCTCGGAAGAGCGCATAAGTATTTATCTCTTCTTCACCCATATATGTTTTTTTTTCTCATCCAACTTTTTTTTTTATTGATGAATTTGTATGTCTCCCTGCCGGCAACAGCCATGGCCGAAGGCATTATGTTTTTGGATTGTCTGTTCATTTGGCACAAACTTTTCCTTGGACTCAACGATGAACTGAGTAGGTTTTAGTGGTCATAGGTTGAAGGTCAGGGTCAATGTTTCTGTTTCATTCTTGTAAATTTGGTATCTCAAGAAGACCTCCAGGGATTTTTTTCCTAAATTTGGTACAAACGTTTATTTGGACTCAACTGAACTGATTAGATTTTGGTGGTCAAAGGTCAAGGTATGCATGACCTTGCATCCATTTCATTCTCATGTAGAGGATATCTCAAGAACACATTAAGGGAATTTCTTAAAATTTGGCACAAACGTTCGCTTGGATTCAATGATGAGCTGATTAGATTTTGGTGGTTAATGCTAGTTTGCTCCTGCATTTTTAAATTTTTTTTTATTTAAACCATCTGTTTCTTTTTTCCGCTGCGTCCCCTTAGGGGCTCTGCACCCCTCTACAAGACAGGGTCACAAGATTAAGAAATAATGCAGGGCTTTCTTTATTTGATATTGTACTTTGGTGCAAATAAAACATTTGTAATTAGTTCAAATGTAGGATTATTCACATAGCCAAAATGATACACTCTGAACCTGGAGTTTTATTGCTCCAGGGAGGCTTAGTCCCATGAAAGTTTTCCTTTTTGTTCAGTTGGTAGTCCAGTCTTGTAAAAGGGGAATACATTTATTCAATTTGCTCTCTGTTGTTGCGCTGCAGTGTAGGCTACAGCTTGTTTTCTAAATGACTGCAGAACAAAAATACCTTATAAGATTTACCTTGTCTTGTAACTCTGTCTTTATTGACTGAAACCTTGGCAACATGGCAATTTTCAGTAAGTTTAACTGAGTTGTTCCGTTGACTGTTGCATTATCTGTTATCTTTGAATCTAAATTGATGTGAGTTTTAGGTTGCAGTAATATCTGAAAGTTGCAAAGTAAAGCTGATTATTTTTCATCTGCAAGTCTGACCATAGTTTCCAACCAACTTAAGCTGTGTTGTCCTCAGTAATATGCCTGTTGAATGTCCGGTAAATCCTTTAAGGGCCCATATTATTTTTCCCCTGTTTGATTTCCAGATTTTTTTTATAAGCTTATTCCCTGTACCTGTTGCTTGTCAATGTGTCTCCTGTTTTACAATGCCACAAAGCCCAGAGAGCTGTTAAAGAGAGTGTGTGCCTGGCAAGCGTGACAGTTTTTTCCAACCCACTTTCCTTTGCTCTAATGTATTTTTTATAACTGAAATGCTTCCAACAACCCTTTGCTGAGACGACAGACAGCTGCATGGACTTTGGTGAGAGAGGGGCGGGTGCGGGGTGTGGCCCTGGGAAGTGAGGAGTGTAAAGACAATGACTTCTGGGAAAGATTTTATTTTTTTTTCACTTCCAGCAATGGTCTTTCCCTCCACATCCCAAGAAACCACAGGGCAACTGCACCACGACTGCACACACACGCTCACACACGAAACTATTACCGTTATGGTAATGTTATGGTAATGGAAAGTCTCAATCATCCTGTGGAAAATGTGAACCTTGGAAGATTTCATATTATATTATAATTTTGCAGAATCTGAGATGCAAAGTGACGGAAATGGGAGAGCATTTTACAAAGTGTGTGTGTGTGTGTGCATGCATGCATGCATGGAAACCTTCCCTGAAAGTAAGCGGGTGTGTGTCACTGAGTGTGTTTTTGTGACTAAATACATTTCCCGTATGTGGAGGCTGCAGCTCAGGGAATTTTTGAAACTCCCTTCAGTAAATTACGAAAGAAAAGAAAAAGAAAATATGTCATATTTAACATTAACATATAAATACTAACACAGAATAAGCAATCGTGTAAATACACTTTTTGTGTGTGTGTGTTTGTGGCTTTGTGGTGAGACATGGCTCATGTCTTTGTAATGGCACAGAGAAATACGAGCTCAATGATTCCAGTAATAAATCAAATCAGCTGTGGAAGAGGACACACGTGAAATACAGTTACAGTGTCAGAAGGGATGCTTCAAAATAAATTCTAATGAGACATCATTTGAGTCACTGTCATAATACACAGCCATGAACAGTGTCATGGTGAAAAACAGAAAGAAAAAATCCAGAATATATCAGTTCATATCTTTCTTAAGTGTGGACCCATACTCTTTTAAAGCTACTTTAAATAGGACGGTACAGTCAAAACCACACTGCTGACGCGACATAAAACAAACGGTTGCAGCTGTGTTTCTTTCACGTGTTTCCCTTTGGTGATGGGGACTGCCCGAAGCTGTGTGTGTGTGTGTGTGTGTGTGTTTGTGTGTGTCCGTCCCAGAATCAGTGTATTAGAGATGTTTTCCTTGTGAAAAAAAATGGTGAGCAATGGATATCCACAGGAATGATGAAAAGCTTGTTGGGGAAAGGGAGACAGTGATGATCTGTGTGTGTGTGTGTGTGTGTGTGTGTGTGCGCGTGCGTGCGTGCCTGTGTGTGTGTGAGTCAGGGGAGTATGTGTGCGCAGGTCTTCAGCTATGCACTTCTAACAAAGGGTCCTTAAATGTGCGTGAGAGTGTTCAGCAGTCACACAAGTCATAACACAGGTGTTTCTCAAAGAGGTGACGACCGGTAAAATGGCCTCATTTTGTGGAAATATACTTGTGAGGACATGCTCTCATGCACAAGCACAAAGCCACACACCTAAGTCACGTTTTGCAAGCAGTAAACTAGTGAAAATGCTCATCTCCTTTGTTGTAGTTTTCTGTTTTAATGTCTTTGTATTGGCGTATTGTGGTTCCTCCAACCCACCGCCATCTCTCTCTTCCCGTCACTCTCATGCTCTCTCGCTCAATCTCTTGCTTGCCAACGCCATTCAGGCTTAGGGGCTGACAAACAGGCAGAGGAGCTTAGAATGAACAACATCTCTCTGAAAACGTGTGTGTTTGTGAGTGTGTGTGTGTCGGGGGGCCGGTGTGATGCTGTGGCAGGCTGGTGCAGTCCATTGTCTGAATCTCTCCCTAGTGGAACTTTGACTTTGACTACGACAGTCGCACACTGACAAGACTCTGCCAAAACTGCGTCTTTAGAGAGCCACATCTCTCTATATCCCTCTCTCCCTCTCTCTGTGATTGTCTCGTCATTTCTCTCATCTCTCTCTCGTTTTTCCCCCCACTTTTTTCCCTCTTTTTTTCATTGTTTCCCGGTCTCTCTGGCTCTTGCAGACTTTGCTGTGGATTTAACCTGAACGCCACCTTGTTAGGCTGATGTGGATTGATGGATTAATTTGTCACAGGGAGAGCAGTACATCTTTGTGTCTTCCCTGTGCATATGTGTAGAAACGCTACACGCCGCTGCCACGTTAGCTCTTCACAACTATTCTTAGACACAGAATTCAAACAGCTGAACTAAGCAGTCCTTGCTTCTCTGTCGTTTCGACCATTATACTTTACTTTGTGTGAAGGTGCATGTGCTTGATCTTGAATACCTTTTGCTGGTGCAAGTGTTTTTTTTTCCTGTACAAGGTATCTGCCTCTGTCTGATGTTTCATTGTCTTTGTGTGAGCTCTTGGCTGCCTCTCTTGTATATTGAATGCCCTTTGACCCCACTCCATCTCCCACAGTAAGCCAATAAAGGTGAGCAGTAATCAGGAGATGGTCAGCGCTGTCGTTTCTTGCTGGTACAGCCATTCATCTCTATCAGGCTCTACACACTGATCACTGACATGTACTGTACTGTATTTTGTATGATGCTTGAGAGAGGGAGAGGAAAGCCATTTGTTTCTGTCATGGACTAATCAATTACCTTCCATATGATGGATTTATTTTGGAAGATTTTTGTGTGTTTGTGGAATAGTGTGTGTGCTTGCTTGTGTACAAGATAGATACTGTTTCTTGTAGCTCTAGTTTACATCTAAGGTCCTGTTTATACAACAACGATTTTAACCGAAAATGGTAAACTTACGTTGCGTTTTGGCTGATCGTTTACGCGGCAGCGGCATTTTGGATGCCTGAAATGCAGTGTTTTAAAAACGGTTTCCAGAGTGCAATATTTTGGAAACAGCACCATCTCCATTGTCATGTAAACTTGCAATATGCAGTCCCACTGAAAATGGAGACTTTTCGCACATGTGCATTACGATGCCAGTCACTAGGCATGCGCCATTGCAACAACAATGGCAGACTCCCGAGCTCTGTTTCTGCTGCTCAACCAATTGAATTTATCAGCGCTTCTCCAGCAAAGAGTAGATTTACTGTGGCAACTCCACGGCGTCATCCATACAGACAAATGTTTGTGCGGTTGCCATTTTGTTTGTATATACATCATTGCTTTGTAGAAGGAAGCACATGTGCAGAGGCACATTTTGTTTCATTACAAAGTCACACCGCCAACTACTGGCCCGGTATGTGTACTACAGCTACAGTTGTTAATAGACAATCAGTGCTCTTGCTTGGAGTACAGTGGGCTGTAACCAGTGTTCCCTTGGTGGCAAGTTTGCATGCATTAGTCAACTATAACTATAATATGAAAGGATGTCTTGCTGCCTTTTATCTTTACCAGTTAACAAAACAAAAACATTTAGCTCTCTGTGCTACTGGAGGCAGCTACCGCCGAGTGTTTTCTCGCGTGTTACTCAATGCATGAGTTGATGTCGTGAGTCAATCAACAGACCTTTAATGTCAGTATGCCAACTGTGAACGTTCAGTATGTTTTTATTGGCTCTTCTACACAACATAGGCTTAAGTGATGATTTAGTGATGAATCTTCAAGCGCTTAAAAAATGTATATAAATTTCACCTGGTTTATACATCTGGGAATCTTCTGTTTTTCAACTCGGAGAAAAAAAAATGGCGGAGCCAGTGCCCTGCTCTGAACACTCCAGCCTGTCCTTTTTTGTGCTGAAAATGTTGCACAACCCCATTCTGTCGATGATCAGCGAGATGCACCTCTGCATCATCAGTAAAGAGGACACACAGGGAGAGCTGGATTGAGCAGTGATGCGACTATTACCATCTGGTAACAACCTCACCTTCATAATACCAGCACTGTCTGCAGTGAAAACTCAAAACAGTGTCTAGCTTAAAGACATTACAAGGACACACTGACTGTTGTTGGGAATCAGGCCGGGTACCTTGTTGTTATGGGATGGTTTCTGGCCGCCAAACATATTTTGCATTATAATGTCTAAGTGTTTCTTTTGAAGTTGTCGCTGTTCAATGGTGCATTAAACTCAGCGGGAACCAGTAAATACTGACATGAGGCTGAGAATGATGTCACATGTTTTTACGGTTTATGATGCCCGTTCAATTATTATAGAGCCCTGTGGGGATAGCAAAACCTCATTTCATCTGCTGGGAGATTGAACCACATAACACACATGTGATATACAAGAAACTGTCGCTTACAGGAATGATCTTCCCTCCACAGACTAGGATATCTTACAGCAGATACAAACATGTGTGCTTACACATACTCTCACTAGTGCACACAGCTTACATCTCATGAATTCACACAAGTTGGCACATAGGTCACTTAAGCATATACATTTATACTGAAGATCACCATTTTGCCTGTAGGATGTGTCATGTAGAAATCAGTCTATCCTGTGAAGCTTGGCAATATGGAGAAAAGCAAATATCACAATATTTTTGACCAAATACCTCAATACTGATATTGCAGCAATATTTTAGGGTGGACTATTGTTGCTTTCACAAAATATTTAACAGAGAATTTTTATAAATGATCATCAGCAAGGTGGGCATAATGACTGAATGGGTAAAGGCAAATAATAGAACAGCTAAAACCATCTTGTACGTGCAGAAAATAACATCACTTTACTGTAAAGCAGCCTGTAACACAAGGAAAAGACAACATTATCAAAAATCTAAGATGATATTTAGTCTTATATCACGATATTGATATAATGTCGATATATTGCTCAGCTTAACAGCTCCGTTGAAATTTTCTAGGGGCCGCTACTGAGCCAAGTTGACACATCAAAATAAAGAAATCACATCAGACAACACAATTTAATTCTGATGCGTGTGCCAAGTTTTGTGAGTTTTCAAGCATTGTTTGCCCCTTGAAACCAACTTCCTGTTTTATGGCGAATAAGGTGTCGTCACGGTGACAGCATTTGATGAAAACTTAAAAGCTTCATTTCTGAATATCATCAAGGTCTTAGGACTTTTTATCAGCATATTTCAGGTGGGTCTGATTAACCTGCTAGAAGGAGGCCATCAAAATATGGAA
Source organism: Cephalopholis sonnerati (assembly GCA_019142605.1). Taxonomy (NCBI): domain Eukaryota; kingdom Metazoa; phylum Chordata; class Actinopteri; order Perciformes; family Serranidae; genus Cephalopholis; species Cephalopholis sonnerati. The sequence goes on along the minus strand of JAGQAX010000012.1, from coordinate 13,528,509 downwards.
ATAGTAACTTTTTGTTGCCAGCGGGTGGTTGAAATTCAACGAAAACTCATAGTTTTCACAATAAAGCATCATTAATGTCTGAAGTGGATCTTCCCCAACTTTGACATGAATCTGGTCAACGTTGTAGGAGATGTACGTCAAAGTATAAAACATGACATTTCCTGTTGCCAATAGGGGGGCGCTATACCCATTACTAAATATTGGCATGCAGTTGTGTTCAGGGCGGAACTGTTACACAATGTTGTTTTCTTTTACACACTATACCCTGCTGTAGAGACTGGGTTGGATAATGAAGTATTTCGGCTGTGATGTAGCATTTTTCTCAAACTCTGCATTGGAGCTCGAGGGAACTTCCACTTATGGGGCGGTGAGAGAAGTTGAATTCTCTTTGCTGAAAAAATAGGGTCTGGGCGGCTATGATGTAGAAATAGAAAGCGGAAATTGAGTTGCATCTCCTTATGAGAGCTTCTAAAGTGTGATTTGGTGGACTAGAAGTTGGTGCTGTTGTTGAATCTGCTGGCTTTGTTGCTGCAGTCTGCTGCCAAGCCGCTCCTTGGTGTAATTTTGACTTTCAAAGTAGCCCGTTGCCTTCCTGCCAACAAAATAGCCTTGGGATAGCTTGGCGTTTCGCTCTCTCTTTGTGTTTTGTTTTTAATTTTTTTTTATTTTTTACTTTCTTCTCTCCTACTCTTTCTGACTCTCTCTCTGGTTGTCACTCCCATCCTCTCTCTTTCATTCCCAGGCTCAGTCTCTTTGTTTCTCTTTCTATAGCATCCTCTCACGGTGTCTGTTTGTCTCTGCCAACCCCCCACTCTCCTATCCTCTCCCTCAAACCACTTTGTTACTCTTGTCTTGGTTGTCATCCTCTCTCTCTCTCCCTCTCTCTTTAAAAGCAGCTTAATTCTATCATCTTACAGTTGGACAGCAGTAATTACATTTATGACACAAATCCTGCTACTCACAGCAAAATACCAAGTGTGTGTGAGAGCAAGTGTGTGGATGCATGCTCATCACCAGTGTCTGTGTACTTGTACGTATATATCTCTCTGTGTGTGTGTGTGTGTGTGTGTGTGTGTGTGTGTGTGTGTGTGTGTGTGTGTGTGTGTGTGCTGCTCATTCCCTGATAACCCAGCCCAACACCACTAAACTATTTATAATACTATTTATTTCATGCTGCTACCCAGCCATCTGCAAACAAACACGTTCGGACTCAGAGGTCACACTGTGTGTACATACTGTGTGCTCTTCTGTGTTAGACTTCTTAAACCGACTGCAATTGCCCTCAAACTTTGTCGATCCCCAGTGGGAAATGAACCTTGACCCCGCCTCCATACACTGAATTTAAATGAGGAACATCACAGGCGTTTTTTTTCCACATGTTATGTATTAATCTACGGAAAGCAATGCGTGGCTGAACACTGATGTGTACAAATCTAGGCATGTCTTTGGAGCCTAAGTATGCCGGATTATGAATTCATTGTGAGTGAAATAAAAAATGTCAGAGGCCAGTTTAACTTTGAGGGCGCCTGTGTTTTGAGAATGTTGTTGCCAACTGCAGACATGCTGGCTTGAAGAGTTTCTGATTAGAGTGTGAATAAAAGGAATAATACATCAAAAAATCTCGGACAATTCATGTAGAGTTTTTTCATGGCCTTGGTTCAAATGTTACTGGCAGCTCTAATCAAAGCTCCTTAGAGTTTTCACACCGTGGATTATCTATTCTTAAGAATACATGCCACTCTCAGCCCTGGAATGGACAATTTGGTTTTGCGTTTGGTATGTCTCTTTAAAAAATATTTTTATATTTTTTTCCCCCAGATTGAAAACTCTGCTGTGCTCTTTGGCACATCTGATAACATTTTTGCTATATTTTGCTTCAGGCTGGTGGCCACAGTCCTGTTCATCTTCTGGGAGTTATTCACTTGTTTTTCAGTGGTCATAACAATTGCAGATGTTTCCATGCAGATGAATTACATGTCATAATTGAGCAATTAACACCCTATCATATCCTGTGACATGTATGAAAATGCTGAGCAGACACTGATAACCGGATTTTTGATCAAGGTTTTGATCAGAAAAGACCTGCGTGACTAGTTACAAAACAGAATACACATTTGCAAGTTGAAAACTGTGCAGGCTGTACTACTGTGGATAGTGGGCTTGAATTTGATTACACTGGCATAACTTTTGACATGCAGTGGGAGGCAAGTTTCAGTTCATGGACAAAAGTGTTTATTTCACTGAGGGCACACAGAAACCTTGCTGTTCCTTTTTTTTTTTTTAATCTTTTGGCATACCAAAAGTTTCCCTTATTTGTTTTGGGTTTTGTGACTAGTAGTCCAAGGAATTTTCCATTCAATCTAAAAATGTTAATCTAAATCTCTTTACAATTCCAAAGGGACCAGAGTTTGGAAATGACATATTTGCTATTGTGCTCAGTTAATCTAGACGTGATTCATACAGGCATAGAGAGAGGGATATGGCTTGTTGTGAGCGTAGACTCTTTGAAAATATTGGATGTAGCCACTTTGAACACACCCATTGGTTTGTGGACTCTTTGAAGCCTTGAGTTTGGCATTTTGGCCGTCACCATTTTGAATTTTTGGAACAAGAGGTAACCATATATGGATGAGTTTGGAGCTATAGACAAGTGACGGGTGGAGCTTAATCATAGACTGTGGTGACAGCTTGCAGACACTCTGTCACTCGAAGTGGCCACACCTTTAATTATGCGTTACATTAAGGCTTGATTAAATGTAAACATGTGAGTTATATAAAAATAGACAACCTCCTAGTTGTCACAAATGGAAAAATGTGCTATTAAGACCAAAACAGTTTTTTTCTACCAGGCTGCAAACACGTTTATTTATGCTGCTGGTCGGCATTTTAAAGGTCCAGTGTGAAAGATTTAGGGGCCTCCATTGGCAGAAATCGAATATAGTATTCATAATTATGTTTTCATGAGTTTATAATAACCTGACACTAAGAATTATTATGTTTTACCTTATAATGAGCTGTTTATGTCTACATACGGAGCAGGTGTTGTTCTACAGTAGCCCAGAACAGACAAACCAAACACTGGATCTAAATAAGACCATTTACTGGTTTTTTTGTCGGCCATCATTGTTCGCATACATGCTTGGCACACCGGAAAAGTTTTGTTCTGCAACCTCGAAGCTTAGATGCCTCTAAATCCTACACATAAGACCTTTAACATGGCGGTCTATCAGGATTGACTTATGTAACTAGCCTCAAGTGACCATGTGAGGAACTGCGGTGTTTGGCACATCCAAGTTGGCTTCATATTTCAGCTGAAGGTTGCCCCTTGGCTGTGACAAAACACTATGATTTACAGTTTGTGCTACATACCAGAAATGCAAATCGGTTCAGCTGAATCAAAAAAGCTACGGTTTTAGACTCAGGGTTGTTTCAATATAGATCAATCACATAGCACGCGTATGATGTTTGCTAACTCAGTATGCATCTGAATGTCATGTGGACTGTGTTTATGGATGGAAGTGTCACATGTTATGGCCCTTGTCCATCTCATCTCTCCCAGCAGCCGACTTACATTATGCATGTGCATACATTCTATGCGCGTTATTACTCTTTGTGTGTATGTGTGTTTGGTTAATGGTTGTTTAAATAGATGTGGAAGTCACATCAGCCCTCTCATCTCCTCTGCTTTGAGGAAACACACACACACATACACATACACACACACATACACACACAGAGGAGTTGTGTGTATAGGGAATCATTAGCTAAAGTGATGCAGGTTTAGCTATCATGAATCACAGTGGCATCATATCGACAAGCCAGAGCCAGCAAGGAATCCAAAATGTGTGTGTGTGTGTAAGCGCGGTGTGTGTATAAGTGTGTAAGGATTACCAGTATTTTGAGCTGGCAGCAAGCCCAGCCGTCCTCCCTTCTTCCCCATTTTTCTCTGTCTCCCTCTCTGCCATCGTGGTATTCCCCTGAGGAAACTTAATTTGCTCTCTGCCTGTCATTGCTCCTTCTGTCCCCTTTTCTCCCCATCTTGCCCACCATCAGCGTCTCCCTGTTTCAGGGGGCACACAGCGACAAACCAAATTGGAAGCACACGTTACCTTCTCTCCCTCTTTTGTTTTACAATCAGCAATCCACACAAGAGGTGGGCACATCACAGCGGGCTTGAGGCTGAACTTGATCCAACTTCAGCACTCAGCATGTCATTAGCTTTGGCTGGCTTTCTGCAGCAGGATGGCATTAATTGCTACATAGTCTGCTTAAAGCAGAATGTGCTTTTTACACCACTTGTGGACTTTACATACTGTGAGACTGTAAGGCTTCACAGCATATCTTCATAACATGTCTGATCTTTACCTTACTCTCCCTTGAATACCTCCACCGTTGCTCTGTCTTCTCATCCAACGCTCCCCTCTCCATCATCCTTTCTGTTGGATCCCTCCCTCCCTCAGTAATATCTCTCACGGTATACTTGTGATGATGGATGGAGAACCAGTAACAGTGAAGCAGACCTCACATCCATCACAAACTCAACAACAGCATAGTTAACTGCATTACTGTTTTTTCTCCCTTGCTCTGCTCCCCAGAGTTCACCCATGTCGTGGTCTTTCTGGCTCCTAGCCAGTGTCTCCACAGGTTTTTAAACCAATCAGAGCAAGTCATGGCAGGGTAAATCTATTTGATCAGACCTGGACAAAATTGGATACTTCCTACTGTATACATGCTGAACAGGAACTTAGTTTTTGATTGCAGCAGTATTTCTTATAGCAGTGACACATTTCAATAGAAACATAATGCAACTATTATCCAGTTTGTTAATTAAAGACATGTATTGTTCCATAAATATTGATAATATATGCAAGCTCTGGCTGCATGAGCTAGTTTTATTAATTTGGCATACTGATGGTCTTAACTGAGATTCCAAAACTATACCATACTGACTCACCTGTAGTCCGAGCTAAACAAAGCAAGTTGGCAGAAGCACATCTCTTACTTTTTGTCTCTCTCTTTCCCCCCAGCTCCATCGATTCCTGTGGAACTCGGCCCTACCCTGGGCTTAAAGAAGTCCAGCTCCTTGGAGAGCCTCCAGACAGCCATGTCAGAGGTTAATAGAAAAAACGAACTCCTCCCCTTCCACCGACCTCGCCCAAATATGGTCAGAGGAAGAGGCTGCAACGAGAGCTTCAGAGCAGCTATCGATAAATCCTATGATGGGCCACCTGAAGATGATGATGGTAAGGGATGAAAAGGGTGTCCGTCTGTTAAACATTTTTGTCTGTTTGTGTGTGTGTGTGTGTGTGTGTGTGTGTGTGTGTTTCCTTTGTTTTTCATGTGCTGTATTTATACAGTCTTTAAATTCTATCAACATAGAAGAAACAGCAAAAAGCTAAAGAAGAAAAATGTCGCTAATACTTTGTGACTGCTGTTTTGAAGGGCGGACCCATCTGTGCTCTTTCCTGTGTTTTTGCAATGAAAACTCCCACTCAGCCGTTAGCAAAAAGCAGTGACGTAGGTTAGAGCGCTGATGGCCTCCTCCACACATGCCGTTCCCTGACAGCGTGAGCATGGAGAGTGAGATAAGTGTTAGCTTGGAAGATTTTAGCTTAAAGTGGAAGATGGTGTTTATCGAACCAGGTGAAGACACATTTAAAGATCCACAGTCAGTTAGATGGCTGTCAGCATGCTCCCAGTTTGAAGAAGCAGACAGGGGTACTAGGGCACAGATGCTAAGTAATGTAGCCTACAGCTGTTGACCCCACCATAGTTTGGTTTCAAAAGTCACACAAAGACAAACTAACAAACCATGAGCTGTGGCTCAGAATGTAGAGTGGGTTGTCCCCTAATTGGAAGATCAGTGGTTCGATCCCAGACTTCTCCTGTCTGCATGTTGAAGCATCCTTGAGCATGATACTGAACCCCAAATTGCTCCTGATGGTTGTTCCCTTGGTGTGTGAGGGTGCTAAGAAAACAAAACAAAACTGGGTAGCAGGTGGCAGCTTGTACAGTAACCTTGGCCACCAGTGTCTGAATGTATGTGTGAATGGGTGAATGTGACGCACAGTGTAACAAGTGCTTTGAGGGGTCGGAAGACTAGAAAGGCGTTATGCGAGTGCAGCTCCATTTACCATTTACCATTACCAACAGAGGCAGCAGTAGACCAGCATCTCCTGATGCTCTTTTAGGTAAAATTAATGTTTCCGTCAAACAAGTCTGGTGGCTGTGGGCGGGTGCAGCAGTAACACATATTTTAGCCTCCTAATAAAGGTCCACCAAAAAGTATCAACATCAGTTAAAATGTCAGGTCATGTGGGGAAAAGTTTTTGGTAGAAGTGCTTGGAAAAATATTGTTTTGATCCTAAAACATACTTTTTTTTTTTTTGGTTACCAAAATTAGAATTTTCTGATTTAAATACGCAACACTACTGGAGAGCTACAGAAGGATATGAAAACTTAAAAAAAATAAAATAAAATAATGGAGCTGCTCTTTAAGGTAGAGGCAAAGATGACTCAAGTTTCAAAGTTTCAAATATGCTACACTTTTGGCCGCCCCCCTATCAGTTATGTCACAGTAGCTGTTTTTCTCTTGACAACTCATATCTAGTAGTTCACATATACCTTCAGTGCCTAGAGATGATGGATATTCATGGCTCACTTCTATGTGCAGTATGTGCCCCAAGAACAACCTCCTCTACTACATTGAAAAGCCACTAGTGAGCTCAGCAGAGTTTCAGTGTGCTGTTGTCAATTCTGATAAGTTAAGGAAAAACAATCCAGAACTGTTGCCAGCAAAGAAAGACTAGGGCATTGCCAGAAGAACACTATGCCTCAAAGTGTCATCACATATACGAAGCTGAGCAGCAGCATTGCCTTACAATGTACGATTCAGTTCAGATCTGGGCTTTTAGCTTTAAATATTTATCCAGGAGCTAAATGGTAGCTGCTTGGTTTGTTTCACTGGGAGGGGCAGTTCAATTCCCAGCTGTGTTATTAGCAGCGAGCTCTTATCAGTCACCACTAGAGTAATGAGTCGGGCTGTTTCAGATCACTACATTCACACAGGATAGGACTAATAGGGCATGTCAGCACCGCACACACGCAGTGGCCACATCTGTCACCGTCTTTCTAAATGTTCAGCACTTTGAGAGCAGTTGTTAATTGACAGAGAACAGTTCACTGAAGTCCACTGATCTCTTCCTGTTTTCTATTTGTGTTTCTCTTTCTGTACATTTGTGCACTTTCGCTTGGGCTCAAATTGTATCTTCACTTCAGTGTTAAATGTAAATTCTTGCCAGCTACTGTTTGTCAGTTTTTGAGAGGTGGATTAGCAGTTTTAGCTATAGACGACTGTTGATCAGAACTGCAAACAAACATTGCTAACATTTTGACAGCACAGTGAATATTTAGTCAGGGTTCATGTGTAGCTGATGTATTGTGTGGGATCCTGAGCTGAATCCAGCTAATACCACAGTGTTTCACAGTTTCCAGTGAATTTAGTTGTCAAGAGGACTATTCAGAAGAGGCTTTGAGTCATTGGCTTTGATGTCTCGTGTCAGCTGGGATGGATTATAGTGCTAAATAGTTGTTTCTGTCATTCTCTTTCTGTCTGTTTTCATATATTGTGTTACCTTAATGTGTGTTACATTATTTGTTCCATTTGTATCTTTTGTCTTTTTCTTTGTTTTATACGTCTTGTGTCGCCTCACATTATGTCTATTCACACACCATCCCTACAAATAGTAGGAACCAGTTGTGAACAGAACAAATGTATATTATGCTGGCTTGTGGCGACTTCTGTGCTGTGAAATAGTAAATAAAAAACACACCTCACTTGGCTGACAGGCAGAGCCCAAAATATAAAATTTTCCTAGAGAGTGTTTAGTGTAGTAGCAGAAAGATCCCAGCCTGGCTTAATATGACGGCACATGGTAACAATATGTCACATCATCATTGTTGGCCGCATTTCTTCTGATGTTTAGTGTTCATTACACATCAGAAGAAATTACTACTGACAGGTCGCTGCAACCCACATGCAATTTCACCCCAACCAGTCTTGATTCACCAAATTTTACATGTGAGTCAGAAAACAAAACAGTGGTCTGCACTCATTTTGTGAAACAGATGTTGGGTTTTTTTCTGACTTTGAAGTTTCGTCGTTAAAAACAAATTTAGGAGTGAAAATAAAAGTATTTGTGCATGAGGCCTGGTCCTTTTCATAGAGAGTGTTTAAGCACGTAATATATATATATATCGTTTTTTGTGCTGACTGACAGGTTTAGTGTACACACACACACACACGCATATACATGTAGTATATACAGTTGGCCATATGAATTGATGAAAAGAAAATCTTTGATAGGGATATCTGCTGTGGTCATTTTCAGTTTTGAATTCTTTAAGGAAAGACTAAAGGCCTTGGCACACTGAGTCTGTTTTTTCGGAAAGGTGTTTTTTAAATCCGTCATCCGAAAAAAATTGTTCCACACAGAAACCTTGCACACTGAGTCCAATGCATTTTTTGGTTTTATGTGTTGCAGAAATTCGCAGGACGAGACAAAATGAAAAGACACATTACCTCTCTTGCTTCTCTCCACTGGAGTTATTTATCTGTCAACACTCTCTCTCCCCGTGTCTTGCATTTGGCACTGCAGCTGCATGGAGGGGTTGAGCTGTCCTCTGTCTCTGTCTCTGCACTGTCTCTTACTCTCTGTCTGTGTGCAGTCCATATCCTCCTCCTCTTCATCATCATCCACCTATTTGTTCTATCTGACCTGTTGAAAGGGAGCTATCTGAGCTCTGAAAGGATGCTGTGTGCCCGTTCGTCTGTCTTGTTGTGGATGTGTCCTGCCGTCACACATGCTTCCCTGACTCTTGGTTAAACAGCTGTCTTACACCTCAGTTCCACTTATGTATGTGTACGGAGACGAAGCAACCACAAGTCCACTCACTCCTATGGAAATCTCTGTTATATGTGATGTGACTGTGAAACTCCTTCCATCTGTAATATTTCGGTCCGGAATTTGCCTCGAGTATATTAAACACATTGAACTTTTGCTGTGGATTTCGTAGAAACAGTATGACAGTGTGCTAGTGTAGCTAATAGGCTATTTTCTTCAATTCAGTTGCCTGTGTTGATTGTCACGTGAGTTTGTATGTTTAAAAAGAACTTGTTTAGCTAGTTTTAACACATTGTGAGTCTAAGTAATGTTATTCTGCTAAAATATGGTTATCCATTATATACAGTCAGCATCATTATGACTAATTTAGCTGTTCATATGTCTTTATAATGAAATATTTCACAAAACATGCCACATAGGTCCTGTTTTTGTCCTGGTAATTTTCTAAGCAGATATTCCAAACTACTGGTTGGCAAAAAAATGGACAAAATTAGCCTCTCCCCCATGGCTACAGGTACTTTATATCAGGTTTCTATCCATCCGTAATGAAATGCACTCCCTTGCGTGGGACATTAGAGTCATCATCTGTATATTTATGGATCTATGGACACCAGTCACATATGTAAGTGGAAATGATGCATTAAGGCTTCTGACAGATGCAAAAAACGCAGAAAATAGAGCCTGTTCCAGAAGTTTTAATGACATTCAAAAATTTCTGACTCGGTGTGCAAGCACAATTGACACAGTGTCAGGTCGTATTTATTTTTAGACATGCGACAATTTTGAATGAAAAAAACAGTGTGCAAAGGCCTTTACTAGGGCCGGCAGAAGCATGAAGGTGTGCATCACACACACACACACACACACACACACACACACACACACACACACACACACACACACTCATAAACACAATTACAATTCAATTCAGTTGCTAGACAGCCTTTGTAATTAAGTCTGAAGTCAATATCCACACAAAGTTAAATCTCAATTGAAGTTACTAATTTGGTTTGGTTATCTTTTAAAATCTGACAAGTAGTCTGTGTGTGTGTGTGTGTGTGTGTGTGTGTGTGTGTGTGTGTGCGTATGCGTTTGTGTGTGTGATCATTGTAATTCAAGGCCAGGCCTCCAGTCTGTCGAAGAAGTAATGAGCCATCGCAGTTTACGCTTTGAACATTTTCGCTTCCTTATTTTCAGGACTTAATTAATTCACTGTAAAGTTTATAAATTTGCCCTGGGGATGTGAAGAGGAGGCAGTTTTCATGCCTGTGTGTATGTGTCCTGGTCATTTGTGGATATGCTTTGCATTGTTGTCTCTTTTTGTTTGTACAGTATGCGTGCTTGTGTTTGTGTGCTGATCTTATATGTGGTCTTCACTGCATTGGGTAATGCTTTGAGATTTTGCAAACGATTCTTGATTTTACTGCTGTACTGAGTCACTCTGGCAGAAATGCCTAAACTCCATTGTTATGTGCCACTGGAACCCACTCTTAAAGAACTCTATTCTTCTTCTTGTTAACTTGAAAATTAGGACACAGAGATGGTTCTGGACAATGCTGATGACTCAGCATTATGTAAAAACAGAATAATGGTGATTATCCAAATGTCCTTGTTTGCCTCATACCAGCAAAAGAGTTGTTCACTTTGGACAACGGGAGGCAAGTTGTAATTAGAAAAAGGTTGGTTTTATAAGAGTAACTACTTTTAATCCGGATTTCAGTGATAAATCTTTCACTAGGTTTAGTACTTCAATATAACATCTCATTGGTAATCCTATTTTAAAAAGAGTTTATTACTTCAACCTAACGTCAGAGTCTCCTTCTACGGTTGTTTGTGTCTATCATTGTGAGTTTCTTTGTGTAAACATTTAATTTAATTCATGTTGTTTTTTCCTTTTACGACTACTTTTACTGCTCTTAAAAACACTGATCTCCCCCTCAGCTCCCTCTAATCCCCATCTTTCTCCTTTCTTCTTGTATTCCCTTTAGATGACGGTTCGGAGCCGAGTTCAGGCCGGGACACCCCTGCAAGTAGTTCATCCCGCCAGGGAGTGGGGGATCGGATAGAGGAGAAAGGCAAAAAAGACAAGAAAAATAAACCAAAAACAAAGACGAAGGAAAAGAACAAGAAGAAAGTAAAGGAGAAACAGAAAAACAAAGCACAGGAGCCGGAGGAGACAGAGAAGAAGAGCAAGAAGATAGGCTTTGGCCTGCTGAGGTAGGTAACTGTGTGTGTGCATGTGTATGTGTCTGTTGGTCATATGCATATGTTTCGTCCATTTATTTGTATATATGTGTTTATGTGCAGAATGGCTGACCTACCTGGTAAAATCACTTCTATCCAGCAGTGATGTTTTAAGCTATTTTCAGCTCACAGTGATTGTGTGTGTTTGAAGCTAACAGCAATGTTTGTATATGGTGTTGTATGTCACTGCTCTGTCAACATGAGGTCACAGTTTGTATCAGTGCAATAACCTCTGTGTATATGACAAAAATCCTGCTTTCCTTAATGTCAGAAAATCTGTTAATGGAGTTCGTCAGCCATAAATATGTAAGTTAGGCACATCAATTAGAACAGTCTCTGTGCACCTTATGCTTTCACACTATATCAGACAAAAAATAATCCTAAAACATGAAGACTGGTCTTTTTTCCCCCCTCATGAAACACTATCACATCTCACAGGCACACAAAGACCACTCTAAGAGTGGTGCCCCAATTTCCTTAAGAGGTGCTGAAAATTATCTGTCAGAACTATTTCATGTGATTAACTTTAACACTATATCTTCCAGTGAGAATGGAGCATAAGCAGGCGCACAGCATGAATGGGGCCAAAGTGTTTCAATGGACAATTTGTACTTTCTACCTTAATTGCTACCTACCATCAGGTTTTTTCGCCATGGTTATTTCTGAAATGGGACTTCACATGACCATTACATAGATACAGATCTTAAGAAAAACACTTGCATGCAATTTGATCTAGAAAATACAGCGGCAGCCTTTTAAAACACACTTACAAAAGCACTCTGTGTGAACCTGAACACAGAAAAACACTTCCAGATTTCAAAGTCCGATTTTATCACAATGATTATATCTCAGAATTGCATGTTATTTAAAGTGAAATATTAGGCAATTAGAGTAATATGCACTAATTTTACTTGAGTGAGAAGGTTCATTGCTCTTTTCTTTGAAAGTCTCCACCTTTTTCTTCACCTCTTTTCCACCTTGTTTTTCTCATTCTCACTTCAGTATGCTTTCTGTCTCTCATATGTATAGTGTTTAGTTATTGGTACGAAAGTGTCTTATGGTGAGCAGAAATACTCCTACTTCCTTCCTTTTATGATATTAAAATGCTGTCTTTGCCATGCAGTTGTGTGTGCAAATGGCTCTTTAGACCTAAGCCTGTTCATAATTATGTCAAATTGATTTTATGAATAAAGACAAATTTTCAGGCGGATGGGAACGTGGAAAGAGATTTGTTGTGTGTACTGTACAGAATGTTCCTTCCTTCTTCACCCACTTTTTTTGATTAGTAGTTTCAGTCTAATGTCAGACCCACAGTACCAACCTGCTTATCCACCTGCCTTCATCTTTGTCGGCTCCTTGTGAGGTGGAAACCCTGTAGCCACTTCAACACATTGCTGCCACTACTACTACTACTACTACTACTACTACTACTGTTACCACTACTACTACTATTACTGCTACTTCTACGACTGACACTACTACTACTTCTACTACCACTAGTACCACCACTACCACCACTACAATTGTTACTACTACTACTGCCACTACCACTACCACTACCACTACTATTGCTACCACTACCACTACTACTACTACTAATGATAATAATGATCATAATGATGATGATAATTTTGCGTCATTGGCAGTTTCATTACATGGCCTTTGTACAACTATGCAAATTCTTCAAGCCTCAAAGGAAAAAGCGACTTTGCAACTTGATAAAGAGTCAGTCCACCCAACTCATAAATGGCTTCTGGTTTAGGGCTGGGCGTTATATCTGTATTATACTGATATTGTGATATGGGACGAGATATCGTCTTAGATTTTGAATATCTTGATATCCTAAATGTTACCTTTTTCTGGTTTTAAAGGTTGCATTACAGCATTATATTTGAATTTCTGAACTTACCAGACTGTTAGTCATCATATCCACATTACTTGTGATTATCTATCAGAAATCTCATTGTGTAAATTTTTTGTGAAAGTACCAATAATAAAGGCATTTGGTCAAAAATATCATGATATTTTCTAGTAAAGGTTTTCTGTTACCCAACTTTTTCCAGTTACAGTTTGCAGTACTTTGAGCATCACATATGAAATCCTATTCACCTCCATTTTGTTGAGCAAATAAGAAGGCGGTCATTATCTGTCATGGCAACACCATTAGTGGTAAGTGGAAAAATATTTGTTTTTATGAATTGGGTGAACTGACCCTTTAATACAATGGAAAATTATTCCAAACTTAGTTACTAATACAATTTAAAGTTATCAACAATCAGTAATCATAATAATAATCAACTGCAGTTCAACCATGCTGTCAATGTCAATGTCAATGTCAACTTTATTTATATAGCACATTTAAAAGCCTGTGGCCAACCAAAGTGCTTTACAGTAAAATAATCATCAAGCTCATGCTGGAGAAAAAGGGTCCATTATAATACCGCTTATTTATATCATTCATTTAATAGGCGCCCTTGAAAGTAAATGAATGAGAGATGGAATGATATAATGAGTGACACAACAGAAAATATAATGTATCATAAATATATGCAAGCTGCTGCTACCTGTAGTAGTGCAGGGGAGAGAGAGCTGAGGTAGACAGAGCTGCAGAAGCCGAAGCCATGTTGTTTTCTGATTTGAAATATTAGCGAGAGAGTAGGGCTGCACCATTGTGGCCAAAATGATAATCATGATTATTTTGATTAATATTGAGATCACGATTATTTATCATGATTATTTATTGTTTTTAGGGTCAAAGAGCATGCATTTGAAATGTCAGTGTCACAGACGATCTTGCTCATTTAATTGCGCGACGGCAAAAACCTGATTGTGATTAATATCTGATTAATTGTGCAGCCCTATGAAAAATTTCATTATGACAGTCAAACACAGTCATAGATTTATACTGCCCTTTATACTTTGATTTATTATTACCCTTTATGCTCTCCATTTTTTGTTTTATGATGTTAGCATGGGCCAACGTGCAAACTATACATATGACCAATGGATCGTTTGTGGCACAATGTGATATGTTCCTATGCATTCACAGATTACACAGCTAAGGATCTCCATCATTCCCTCTCCGCCTCCGTCTCTCCCACAATCCTCTATTGCTCTTTGTCCGTTACAGCTCCAAAGCAATACATGACACACCTAAAGATATCCACCTCCTTCACTCCATCACTCCGTCTTACCATCTTAGCAATGTTTTAAGTGCTTCAGAGTTCAGGGAAGGTTACACCCAATCCCTTCTTTCTATGTTCATCCATCTATCCTCCGCCTATCTACACCGTGTTATTATGGCCTGGACAGCCTACGCAGCACACCCGAGAATATCTCCAGTTTAATCTAACCAAGCCTTCCCTTTATGCACCTATCCTTCCATCCATCCTTTCATCTTACCACTAATTCTCCCATCATGTCTTGCCGTAAGTGCCTAAAGAAACCATATAATACACCCATGGATATTTTAGACATTTCCTCTACACCCTATCTCTCATCACCATAAGAGGGTCTTGATTAGAGGCCAGTGATAATCTCACCCTTTCTCTCCTCCCTCTCTTTCTAGCCATATTTCTGTAACCTCTCTCCATCTCTCTTCACACCCCCAACCCCCGTAATCTTTGCATCATTCCAATTTTTGCTCTCGGCCTGCTCCCTCCAGCTCTAGCTCCCTATCTGCATTTGATTGCGTGTAATGGAGGTAGACTGAGAAGGCAAATTGGTGCTATTCAGTACAGCTCAATATAGGCCGCGCTGCTGATTTGTCATATTCATCTAAGGCCAGCTTTGATTGGCCTAATGGTCTGGAGGAGAGGTGGTATGGGATACTCAACCTTACTCCAAGGTGTCTGGTTCTACAGGAGTAAATGTTAATGTGTGTCATTGGTTGGGTAACACATTTGACACGCTAAATTACTAAACATATATTATATTATGTTTCAATGCATCAACTGCAAAAAAAACCCAAAAAACATTGGTATTATTGCTGTGACGTTCCAGTAGTAAATTTCTCTCTTACTGTACTGTGGAAATCAATCCATTGGATTTTCCAAATGAACTGGTAATTTCTAAAAAGGCCGGCTTCAATTAAGTTCTTCACATTAATTGAGAGAGGGTGCGGAGGTGCAGAAGAGTTGAATGCTATTGCTGTAATGTGTCATTCATGTTGTTAACCCAGGCTGTGAACGTTTGTTTAAAATGCCCTTTAAAGTGGACAGCTGGCTCCATCACTCTGTCATCTGAACTGCTGCCACCTGCCAATCAGCTGTGCCAATCATCTGCGTGTGTGTGTGTCTGTGTGTCTGTGTGTGTGTGTGTGTGTGTGTGTGTGTGTGTGTGTGTGTGTGTGTGTGTGTGAGCGCACGTTGATAACCATCCTACCGTCATGAATAATCATGCGGTGATAAAACATGATTGGTCACGCAGTCAGATGGTTGTCATATAGTTGGCACGTGGTGGCTGTGAATCTTCTTCAGACTCTGTTTGTGTGTGTGTGTGTGTGTGTGTGTGTGTTGTCTCCAAATTGTCTGCAGTTGTGACCCTTTGTTCCTTCCTGGTCTGTTATATCTGTGATACATTTTCTCTTTGCTCAGACCATTAAAGTTGATACCTAAACAAATCTGGCAACTGAATATTCATATTGCACACATACACACATGCAGTACCTAAAACCATAACTTAACACTCTACAGACATAATTAACATGAGTTGAGAGTATGGTTCTCCGAGCTGTTCTGTCATCTGTGTGTATGTGTGTGTGTGTGTTCTGGTTGTAAAAGAGACAATCTGTACAAATGAAAATATGGAAATCTATGAGGTGAGACTGGGAATGTACAAGGTCTACCAAAACCAAAGAGGGACAGGCGCTACTGTTGCATCATGTTTATGTGACTGTAGATGCGTGTTGTAAAGTATGTGCGCATGTTGTTCATTTTCAGATTTAAAATGGTGTGAATTTATGAGAATCTATGATAATAAATGCATGGTTGCCTGCTAAGTTGTAATCATACACTGCTGTACTCACCTCCATCTAGCAGTGCTCAGTTTCTGTGTGCGTATATGTGTGTTTTTGTACGCGTGTGTCATCTGAATGATCTACTTTCATAAGAAAATGTCATTTAGAGGGCTTTTTACCGTAGCAAAACTTAAAACTCAAAGAGCAGCATAATTGGGGAATGCAGCCACCTTATGAAAACGTATGAATGGGAGAAAAAAAGCACAGAAACTTAAGGTTACAATTAGAGAACCATCGTTTTCCACTCTTTCTTTACCTTATTGATGCCTGTAATTACACACTCGCTTGTATTTGCCTCAATTTTCCTTCTTCCTCCTCTCCCTCTCTCTGCTCTCTCTAGCTGGTCAAAATGCAGCACCCCTGTTAGACTTTAAGTGCCCCATCATTGGGACCATCAGCCTATCTCGACCATGGGGGTGCTTGTACTGGCTAATTAGCTAGGGTATCTATTTTTCTCCTTCTCATTATTTTAAGAACAAGATAATCATTATAGAAAGGCGTCATGGAAACAGTATTAAACCCTATTTATCAGTGTAACAATGTCAACACATGTAGATAAATAAAATTAACTAATAAGATTAAAAAAATAGGGGAAATTAAGGAAAATAAATCCTTAATTAAAAAAAAAAGTCAGAGGTATGCGCCTATAAATGTGGGTAAAACCCATCTTTTGACCAGACGTTGCCTGTCATTGTTTCATAATTAGAGAGCACATGCTTGAAAGGGGGGTAAGGACCCACCAGCTGCCAATCAGAAATCATGACAGAAAGTCATTGGAGTGTCACAGACTGATGTCATGCCTGCCAATCATCTGTGTGTGTACGAGTGTGTGTGTGTGTGTGTGTGTGTGTGTGTGTATGTATGTGTGTGCTTGCATTTCAATGTATGTGTCCTTACAGTGTCTGTCCCTGTGTGTGTGTGCGCATGCATGTGCTTGTTATCGCGGCACTCTTGTCCATCATCCATTCCCTCAGGGATCCATTCTCCAATGATAGCAAAGGGAGGCGTGTCTACAGATTGGCAGTGGGAGGGAGTGAAAGAGGAGCAGAAGAATAGAAAGAATAGGTGAAGTGAGAGTCACAGATGTCTGCACTCGTTTTCTCCTCGTTTGTCAGTGGGTTTTCACCTCATGGACTATTCAGAGGCACAAGTGTGGAACAGCCCTCTGCTCACTGTTCACCATTCCAAACGGCACGTCTGTTTGCATGCTAATGTATGTGTGTGTTTTGCAGTTGTCTTAGCAATTAGGATTCCCCTTTTTACCTTTCAACCCTTGTTCTTCTGCTTACCTCCTTGAGCTGCCATCAGTGAACGTGTGCCTGAAACCAGGAAGTTCTTTCAAGTCCATTCAAGTGGTGAAGTAGTAGAAGAAAATCTAACATATATAAGCATATAAATTATAATAAGCAGCACCTGTCTCTGGCAAACTAAGCTAAGCCAAGCCCAAAATGACACAGCAGTCAGGCTTATACAGGCTGTCTGGCCATCCGTGTTGTCATGCTTGCAGAAGACTTTTTGAAATATTTGGAGTGACGGCAGTGTTTACGATCTTATGGAGTGTTGCAGTGTACTTGCCGCTGGTTGCTCTGATAAATGAGGCTGATATTTAAAAACATGTTCAAGTAGACTGGCTGGGAACAGAGTGAGGAAAGTTTAATCATCCTCTTATGTACATTTTCCTTGTTTTTCATAAGTTAGTAATTATGTAATTGTGTTTTGTACAACAAATTTTGTTTCAGTACATATTGTTTACTTACAGCTGTTGTTTGGTAGCCCAACAAAATTGACCATGAAAAGAAACAATAATTCCCAAAGAACGACCCCCCCCCCACCCCCAAATCAGACATCAAGTTAAAATGGTTTGTTGTTGTGAGTTTTTTTTCGTCCCACTTCTTTCTACACAGATGGAGGCTTTAAGAAACCTGTGTATATATATCCAATTAAATCCCTCTCGCATACACTTTCCATACAGATTTGGGTGTTAGGTCCTGAATATTCATGAGTCATCATTCTGTTCCCACTGATGACAGAAGAAGAGGTAATTTATTCGTCCTGACTGACTGTTAATCAGCTGTTCTTACTCTGATATCCCGTGTGAAATTATGCTCGAGTGATAATCTCGTAAGTTGTACATTCTAAAATGCACTCTGAACATCCAGACTATGTGTGCACGCATGATGCGCCTCTCCATTTTCCACTTTTGAGTAATTTATTAAAGAAAAAAAGGATAATGGCAAATAAAATTACTTAAAACTACAAAATTATTCTCACCTCCAGCACCTCTCCAAATTTGTAAATGTGCAGTGTGGTGACACTTAGCTAATGGTTTGTGATTACTTGTGTTGGACAGAACACGTTAAAGGAACACATTGAAAAGGAGCTGTCGACAGGTGGAAGTCATGATGAGAAAAATAAAAGAAACAAACACGAATGATGCAAATTATGTTTTTGCCTGCTGCTGAAAGTTGCCTAGAGAGCTAAAAAGGTCAAACATGAGAGTCATGACATTATGAGACAAGGCAATTTACTTCCTATTTACTTAAATTGTCTTGTTCTAACATATGCGTGCATTTACAAAGACAAATACACTCAGCTTCGTATCAGCCCAGACACCCCCTGTGCTCAGCCTGAAGGTCCTGGCAGGAAAAAGACTTGTCCCTTTTTATCTGCTTTTGATTCTTTCTGCTCTGGCATCTCAGGTGTGTCGCTTTCTGTTTCTGTTTTGTCTTCCTTCACTTGCAAAAGGCCATGCACACACTTTCAACCTGATGACTGTGTGTATGGCCTCTATATGGCTCTGCTTGTATTTTATGTGTGTATTGTATTTTCAGTTTCACTTGTGTCTGTGTGTACGCATCCGTGCGTGTTACCTCCCACGATAGCCCAGTAATAACACGATCAAGAAGGAGTGGAAAGAGTAGGCCTAATCAAGCTGTAGGTGTCCATTATCTTTGCGCATCTTTCTCTTGCCTCTATACCTCCCTCACTGTTCCCTTCCCTACCATTTACTTCTAAATGTAGGTAAATTAAACATAGTTACAGATGGTTTCTTGTTTATTGTAATCGGTCTTGTTCATCTTCACTGTGAAACTTGACCCTGTGGAGAAAGCGCCCCCACAAATGAACACAGTGATGTAGGGGGAGGGAGAAGAAAGAATGGAGTGAACAGACGATGAAAATAAAGTAACAAAGTAGAGAAATATAGTGTGTCCAGAGGGCATATAGCACTTACTGTAGAGATGGCTCTAAAGCTATATAAAGTATTTTGTCGAATGTTCTTTCTACAGCACTTCAGTTTCTTCTTCTCAAAACCCCCATATTTCAGTGGGTAGCCAGTGCTTTTAACCAGATTTTAAGAGGTTAAAAGCACCGGTTACAATTTGCACTTATTTCCATTTTTGTCATTTTTTTGTGTCGATTATGTCCTCAAAGTAGCAAAATGGAGTTGATCCTGATGCTGAAATTTGTCTATTTTTCAAGGATGTAGGGGCCTGCAGTTGAAATACGTGCCTTTGTGTACCCGATTTACTATTTAATGTCTATCAGTTTTCCATCATTTACTAAAATATATTGCTATTGGGCAAAGTTGGTCTCTTAGCCCAGTATGACGAATTAAAAAGCAAATGGTTGGATTAATCTTATTGTTTTGTCTTATATAGACTTATATATATGTACAGATGTTTCATTAAGGATCACTATAATGTAAATTTCCCCTCACTCTGTATCTCTTACATGTGATACAAACATAAAACCCAGCCTTATCCCGAATTCCTTTTTCATCATTTTTATTTCCTGTTAAAAAAATGAGGCAAGAGAAACAAGGATGACAGCAGAGAGGAGAGGAGAGGAGAGGAGAGGAGAGGAGAGGAGAGGAGAGGAGAGGAGAGGAGAGGAGGAGGTGTTATAGGTTAAGTGCTGCGAGAGAAGTGTTTGATACCAAGGGGCGACATGCCAAACGAGGCGGCGAGATGAAGGGGTGAGGGCGAGGTAAGCTATGGATGGAAAGGAACAGAAATGAGGTTAATGAGAGAAAAGGGAGGAAAGCGCTGAGGTAAAAAAAAAAAAAGAGGAGGAAAAGGTAAAAAGGAAAGGAGGTGAAAGAGGGGTAAGTGAGGGGAAGAGAGAGGGTTGAAGGAAAGGGTAAGCCTGTAACTCTGTAGGTAGCAGTAATTAGAGCGAGGCTTGTCCCCTGTGAGGCAAATGCTCACTCACACTGTTAATACACACACAGTTATGGCCCTTCGTTTCCATCGACCCCCCCTCTATGGGTGGTGAGTAGCTGCTTTACCCCCCAGTCCACATTAAGCATTTCAAAGAACCTCATTACCTCAACGCACACTGCACTGTTTTTTTTTTCCTAGCAATGCACAGACATGCATAGGCTAAACTTCAAAACATTCACACATCAGTCACACACTTTAAAATGACAATGAATGTATAAATAATGCACAAGCAGGTACGGTGATACTTCATAAACATCAGCAGCAGTGGGTAGCGGAAGTGTAGACCAAAGGCTAACACATCAATAAATTCACTAGATAAATAAAACATAAAGTGTGTTATAAGGTCACGGTTTGCATGTTGGAGATATTAACTATTTAACAGTTTTGACTGGCTCAATTAACCATATCCTATTCACCGTACAGCTGCTGGGGTGTAAAGTTTAATGAGCCTCAGTGACGGGAGTGCTTTTTCCCCATGCTATTTTTTTTTTGTGCCAGCTTGTGGGCAGGCTATATGGGCTTATGACATTTTTAGACTCTGATATTTAGTTATCAAAAGCTTTTCAGTCGGACTTTGTCGGCGTAAAAGTTGCCTCAAATCCTGTTTTAGAAGTTAAAAAAAACTGAATGAAAGAATGAAATTTAATTCATCATTTATTGTTAATGGTTTTCTCTTTCTACACCCTGTATCTCAATACACTCAAGCTGTAATACAGGTTGACTGTGTTTCTATCATCGCCCTGTAGACGGAGATGTGGTCGCCTTTCATTCACATTTAGGAATGAAGTTTATTTGTGTGTGTGCCTGTGTGTGACCCACAGTCCTCTCCAGGTAATGACTTGTGCAGTGTCCAGTAGTGCTGAGTACGCTGTTGATGCTGACCACACACAAACTGTATTGACTGGTGTGGTTTGAGTATTGGTATGTGGCCACTTAAGACGGGCCTCTTAGTCTATTGTGTGTATGCCATCTTTTAATTTAGATTAGGCTGTACAGAGTAGCAACAGCTTTACATATAGCCTCCCTCTAATTTATTGAACTACTCATACTCATACATTTATTCCAGTACCCTTTACATTACAACCACTAACCTATGCATGTAGACTTGTATATGTATATAGTCACTCTATATTTGTTTGTCCATATACCTATTGTTTACCTATTTTTAATACATATCTAACAGCATTTTATACCTACAGTATTTGTATATTATAGTTCTAGTGGGGAACGCAGTGCTCAACCATGAATTGGTTAACCGCAGAGAATATTTTTGAATGGTCGCACATGTTGGTCTGTAGGTTTATTTTGCTGCTCTTCAGTGTACTGCTCTGTGCACCACCTGCATCTGGTGGGAGCTAGCTAGCTAGTGGCGCTGCCCATTCGTTAATAACAGCTAGTAATACCATCCCAACCTAACAGCGGAAACATAATACCCACCCTACAGTCTCCCCCTAGCTTGCACCAGTGAGTAAGCGGCTCAGTTTTAAGCCATAAACTCCCGTTTAGCATTGTTGACTATGTTACCACCGTTAGCAGTGTCAGCACAGGTAGTAGTGCTAACAAAGTAAAAAATGCAAAGGGTGTTGTGGTTCAAATTGAAGTTGCTTATTCACCAGGGCGACCTTCGAGGAGATCAGAGGGTGGGCACAATGTTCCTGCAGCAACGCATTTCACTGCTAACATTAGCTTCCTCCTGACCTGGGTGGTGTGCGTTGCAAAGTGGCCAAGAAACCAATGGAGATTAGAGGTTGAGCAGTGAGCATGTTTCCACATGTAAACTTGTCTGGACGGCT
Organism: Cephalopholis sonnerati; assembly: GCA_019142605.1. Lineage (NCBI taxonomy): Eukaryota > Metazoa > Chordata > Actinopteri > Perciformes > Serranidae > Cephalopholis > Cephalopholis sonnerati. The sequence continues at coordinate 13,506,329 of JAGQAX010000012.1, read as the reverse complement.
GTCTGACAGGAAAGTTAACAGAAAATAAAATAATGGCAAGACATCGCAAAACATTAAAATTTCATCACCTCTAATTGGATAGAGCTTTGAAATGCAGCACTAAAGCTCACTGAGTCAAAGGAGCACAGGACTAAAACGAAAGGCCTCTTGTATTTCATGTCTTTATTTTTTTTATATAAATTAACCAATTGGCCTTTCAAAAGCAAAATTAACTGAAACCGACATCTCTGAGTTATACATAGAGTTTGAGTGGTTCATATAATAAAAATCCTTGATCTCAAAGAGGAAAGCATGTTAATAAGTAGGGAAGACATTTTGGGAGCATTTGAATTTAACTGTGACCTTGCTGTAGCATTAGCTGCAGTGCAGAAGGTTAGCTGCAGCAGCAATCCAGGCTGAGGTCTTAGCTATAGCAGCTGCATACAGGGATCAGTATCTACCACTACCAGTTTTAAAAGTCACCTGTTTGGATGAAGTGGTGGATGTGGTGCTATTATAAGCATATAAGCTGCAATGTGATATACCTTTATTTGTGTGTGTTTCTTGCTATGTATGTGTGAATGAGAGGCTGAAAAGAAGCAGACGATTCATTAGGTCTTGACAATGAGACAGAGGCTGCTCTCGCACTAAATAACAGTGTGTGTAGCTGCGTTGATGTCATGTGCATGATTGCAGCCATGTGTGTTTGTTGTAAGAAGAGTGTTAATGTGGCGTTTGGTCGTGCTTCCACACTACCACATTATGCTGAGGACTGTTTGAATCCCCATACAGAATTATTATACTGTGATGTTTTTCTGTACTCTCTTTCTCATTGTGTCTGATGCCCATCTCTCTGTGTTTCTGTCTGTTTTGCTGCCTCTCTGTACAGATTTGGGAAGAAAAAAGAGGAGAAAAAGGAGGCAAAAGCAGCTCTGCAGCGACAGAAGTCAGACATTCTGAGTGATCATGAGTTTGAAAGGATGAAAGACGAGAGGGAAAGGTGGGGAGCTTTGATGATGATGATTTTTTTTGCTTTAAATTTGCTGACATACAGGCTCAGATAGTGTGTATACTCAGAGTATTTTCTTGTCTTTTCCTATTAAGGAAAATTCTGTATCTATCTTTTGTTTTCCTCCCTGATTGCAGAAGATTGTTCACTTATTAATCTCATGGAAACCATTGAAACCAATTCAATAACATCTCTACCATTCCTCTCTTTTATTGTTTATCCCTTTTTTCATTCTCTTTTTACTCCATGCTTGTCATTCCTGAGCTCTGTACTAATGGTGGGCTTCTGTGTGGTTTGTTTAAAGATATATTTCTGCGGTAGCCCTTGTTGTAACTCAGTCATCATTAGCCCACTCATCAAAATAGTCCGTCTTTAGGCGTCTTAACTGACTCTCCCTCTGTCTGTCAGGATTGAAGCAGCACATCCTGAGCTGCGAGAGCAACGGTCCAGAGACCAGCAAGGTGGCGGTGGTGGGTCGGCATATCCAGATGTGGAGGATGATGACACAGACCCCAACTATGCCCGCATACAATCCTTCAGGGACAGAGATATGGGTTCAGTGCCGCAGCCACTCTCTCAGTCGCCTCCCTACAGTACAATTCAACATGCCCATGCAGGCACCCCTTCCCCACAAGGCCCTTCTGCCTTTCCAGGGCACGGGAATCATGGTAATGACCCTGGAGCCGTCCCTGATGACGACCCCCTTGATAGACTGTACGCCAAAGTCAATAAACCAAGGGGAGCTGCAACTACATCTCCTCCTGTTTCTGCTACTGCTAATGACAGGTAAGGTACCGCGACCTTCTCAGGGTATCAGAAACAGTCAGAAAAAAGCTTGGTAGTTGTTGTATTTCATCACGGTAAAAAGGTTGGATTCAGTAGTTTAACACACAGTGGCAGAATTTGTACAATTTTAGCAATTATTTGGCCTTGAAATAGATTTTAGTGTATTAAAGATCTTATAAGTATTCGTCTTTGCTTTTTAAATCCTGCAAATAAACCTGCAACCCTCTCCTAGAGCATGTCTGGGCTGAAAGCTCCAGGGCTTCTCCCTGCTCCTTTCCTATCCCATTCTTCTTCAGTTTTAGAGTGCAATATTATCTTGCTGATGCTTCATATTTCTCCCTCTCTTTCCCCCTCACCTGTCTAAATCAGGTTTATCTGTTACGGGCCAGTTTGTGTGTGTGTGTGTTTCAGAACAAGAGAGAGCTAGAGACAGGCAGACAAAAAGGAAAGGGTGAATTGTTTGTGCTTGCTTTGAGCTTCAGTATGAGCGCCTGTGTACTCACGATCCCACTGACATACATATTGTGTATGTGTGTGTGTTGTGTGTATCCCAAAAATATCACTGCAGGGCTCAATGTGTTCCTCTCAATCCTTACTCCTTACCTTTATTATGTCAGTCACAGCTCACTTACTCCTGAATATATCTACCAGTACAGATATTCTCACACACAGACACATACTCGCACACATCTGCCTTCATGCGAGGAAGTAAACCTGTTTGATGGACAGTTCCAGCTTTCGTAGAGATGTTTTCTGGCACTGTTTTTCTCATATTGTTTCCTTCCTGCATAAATAGTGTTTCATTATAGAGAGGCAAGAGTCATCTGACCTTGGCTTGTAGGGTAGACTTCTTTAAATTTTTTTTATTAAAGGTAAATTGCTAACATTTTTGTTACTGCACAAGAGGACGGGATCCAGCAAAATTAAGCATAGTTTTAGCCAATCCAAGACACTGGTGGAAAAGCAGTGCCAGATTAAGGGTGAGATACCACTGTCTATAAGTAGATATAAGTAAATGCTACTTAAAAGATACTTTGCGTTTTTCTACCAGTGTTGGACGACTCAAAAGGCGTCATCCAGTGGACTTTAACTGGCTCTTGGGCTGTTGCTAAAACTACAGGCTCTACCTCCTCATTTTCACAATAGCCGCCACCCATACCACCACCATGGACACAAAAGTGTAGAAGTGGATCAAGAGACAGACCTACCTTCACTGTCTCTCTCAAACTAAACCAAGATTATGTCACTGCATTGCCTATTTCTCATCTAAAATGTTTTCAGAAACATATTTTAGTGCTCTGTTTAGCTGTAATAGTCAGATATTGTGGAAGAGGAAGTGGGTACCATACTGTTTCCTGCATAGTGAAAATGGAGACTGAAAAAACTGACATCAGATGGTTAGACAAAGCAGCGCAGATATATTATAAACCAAGATTTTGTTACTGTGTTTTCAGAAACATGTCTTAGCTTACTGTTTAACTGTAATACGAGATCCTTTGTTACCAGCCGGCCGCCATTGTGTCAAATGGGCAAGTTTGCGTTACATCACCTACCAGCAGGAGCATTTATTGGTCCAGTGTGGCACAGTGCGTTCGGTAATTGTGGTTTTTCTACCTCTTTGCTGTGTGCTGCATAGACAGCCAAGTTTTATAAAAAGACCATCTTTGCAGTTGTGAGACATTTCTTTACCCAAAGTGCCATAAAAATAATTTGTGCAAAGCTCAGTCTGCTCTTTTATTATCAGCATTTGGTATGTTTTGAGTTTGTAAAATGTAAAATAGTTCTACACCCCTCAACTGCAAGTTTTCACACATATCCCATAATTTGTGGTCTCCAATGCAGACAGTATTATTTGGATTATGTAACTATACATATTTGTTTTTTATTTGCTTGGGCTTCAGCGATGTAATCCATGATTCAGCTAAATATAATAATTACAGCAGAAAGTTTGAAATATTTAATATTAAGCATCAAATTTTTGTTCCTGTGCATATCTGATATATATCACTGTAATTTCTGACATTACCTTCTAAGATAATACTATGTTTAAAAAAAAAAAAAAATTAGACGTCCGATGGATCTGGTGTGGGCCTTTGTGGCTATTAAGTGAAATTCATCCAATATTTATTATTTACTTAAGTTTCCCCACCTCTGTTCTTCCTTAAAGGAAACAAAATGAGTCTAAGAATGTCTTGATTTTGGAAACCTATATCCATGGCCACAGCAGTCCTGCTATTCATTTATCATCACTTCCTGAAACCTGATGATGCAGACAGAAGCAAGTCCAGGTATTGGCTGACAGTAATCGATGATTCCAAAAAAAAAAAAAAAAAAAAGAGAAGGTAGTTGTGTCAGCGGTGTCTGTGTGTGCGTGACTCAGTGTTACTGTGCGTCAAGGGAGGGAGGCCAGAGCCACGGTATGCATGTGGGAGAAGGAGATAAACAAAATCGCTAAGGACTCCATTCCATCAGCACCTCAGCAATGCAATGAACCGATTTACACACACACACACACACACACACACACACACACACACACACACACACACACACACACACACACACACACACACACAAAGAGCTGTGGAGCAACAAAAACACCTACAACATAGAGTACAAAAATGCATTAAGTTGTGTGTGCATGTACCACTGTGTGTGTGTGTGTGTGTGTGTGTGTGTGTGTGTGTGTGTGTGTGTGTGTGTGTGTGTGTGTGTGTGTGTGTGTGTGTGTGTGTGCAGACTGAACAGAAGACGCAGATAGACTGCTGTCTGATAGAAAGCAAGTCATGGATATTAAAAATAGCCCAAAAAGCCAAACAACAAAACAAGCACGGCCTTGTCCTCGATAAAGTTGGATAATGATGATAATTTAAGGGCTGAAACAACACCATCGGCAGAAATTAGACTGCCCTGTCTGACTTACAACCTACATGGAAACTGTGAGTGCTGCTTGATGACTATATATACAGATAACCCGTTTGGTGAGTCAGTTGAAATATTCGAAACTTCAAATAGATTCAAAAACAAAGATCAGCTGGAATATTTGATGCACAGGACACAGCATTATGCTTTTTGTTAATGTACCAGTTTCTATCTTCACCTTCACCGATAGGCCTTGCTGGCTACTTTGAAAAAAACCTGTTACATTAAGAAGCTGAGATATTCTTAACAGAACAGTAATTTGAATTGATAAACATAAACCTGAAATATAATAAGCCTGATCAAAACAGTATTGTTATTAGGGCTAAGACCTTCTGGTCAGTTGGTTGATTAGTTCATTGTTATGCTCTGAAAAAATATGCTGGCCTTGCAGAAAAAATGCTTTGGTGGACACAGCGCTACCAGGTAGAATGCACTCAGTGCACTGTGGCTTATTTAGTTTATCAAGGGATAATGTGCAGATTTTTCCTCCCCATCGACCAGTCGAAAAGGAGGTACAATTTCAGTCAACCAAGATTTTCTTTTGCTGACTGCAACTTGAGTTGTTTTGTCTGTGTATAGCTGGCTCCCTTTAACTTTTGGTCATCAACTGTCAGTAACGCACAGCAGAACTGATTCTGTATCAGCAGTATACTATTTTTATTGCCTTTGCTTGCTCATGCAGTCTGCTCTGTGGTGCACCTCCACTAATTTGAAAAGCCCCCATAGTGATTTTACTCTGTGACTGGGTCTGAGCCAAAAACTAAACCACCTCATAAATGCTATTCTTTCATACCTGCAACTATCTCTGTGATACATGTGCAGCAGAGAGCACATTATCAATCAATAGGTATTCAGTAGTTGCCCCTGCTGAACATAACATTCGAATCTGAAATCTGTCAAAGCTTTTGACAGATTCCATTCAAGTGGAGCAACAGGCTTCTGAAATAACAATGACGTCTTTTTCCCCAAGTTTATTAATAAAAGATTCAAATAAATATCAAGGTTTCATGCAGCCGTCTGCAGCAGTTTCATTGTCTTTGCAGGAGTTCAAACATTGTGTCAGTTCATTCGGACAGCTGACAGCACAGGTCTTAAAATAGAGTCAATTATATTTCCTCAGCAAGTTTATGTGCCTGGCTGCACGTGTGCATTTTTATGTGTGTTTGTGACTGTTAGGAGATTTATTTTTGTTATCAGTGGGTTGCTTTAAACAGCACTATTATGGAAGGACAGTTATTTAACCACATAGCACAGTAATATATCACACTGTCTGCTTCTCAACCAGCCCACCACCTTTAATTCTAAAGGGCACCGCCAGCTCAATTCCTTATGCATGGAAGAGTTTAATGCAGGCTCATTTAGTAAACCCATTACACACACACACACCGCACATTTGGTAAAGATTACACATACACAAAGGCATGAGTGTGTGTCTCACACAGGCCAAAATAATCTACTCTATCACTTTTTCTCTAAATTTTTGTCCTGGCTCTTTCCACAAAGGTAAGTGTTTCCTACGTCATCTCCTTTACATGAGACAGTCTCCACAATAAAGCATCTAATTATGCAAATGCTATGTGAAAACAATGAGCGCACACAGTCTCTTTTGCAGGTTGTTTTGATATCAAAGTCATCTGCTGAAATGCACATAAATAGAGCTGAATAACAACACCTTTACTGTGTGATCGGCTATATTGACATTTCAAAATAAGGGATCACAGAGGGGGTTAGAGGCGACAGAAAGTTGTCCTCCTATATTTACTGCCACACAGCCTCCAGCCAGGCTTATGTCATCTTCTTCACATTTATCCTACACTAGAGACTGTTTTCAAAAAGCGGAGTCTCCGGGGTTCAAAAAGCCAGCCAAGCCTGGATGGAGTGCTAAATCAGAGAGGAAAAAGATACATTTTCAAATTTAGTCAGCTTAGTATTGACGTACAGTCATATTCCTGGTGTCCACCCTCCTGCAGCTCTTCTGCTTCTCTTCCATCTCAGTACACAGATGGACAGATTGGAGGGGCCTGAGTGGCACACATAGGGAAGGAAGTAGCAGTGGGAATGAGGCAGGGAGAGAAAAGGATGCAAGCAAAGGAGCTCTTTAGAGGATTTTCAAGTGGAGGGTAGGATTCTTTGCCCACCCTCTGCGTACACACACACACACACACACGCACACATACACACACCCACAGACATGCACATAACACTATCTTTCTCACTCTTTCCCGTCCTCTTACTCGAACCATTTGGGCACTCACATGGTTAGGTGCATGTACAAAACTGAGGTAGTTAGGATGTCAAAAACCTACACACACACACACACACACATACACACACACACACGCACGCACACACAGAGTCCATTTTCTGAAGTGACCACCCAAGCCTTGGATGAGTGCTGCCCTCCGTTTTCTTGAGTGGGTGCCCCCCTCCCACCGCTCGCTCAACCACTACCACCACTACCTAACCCTTCCAAGTGCCCCTTGCAGGTTACCATAACAACCACGACCTCTGGCACTCCACCAATTAGAAAACAATCAGTCTGGAGAGACCAGAGTGGAGTGAGCTTGAGGGAGAGAGGTACTGTAGCCCATGAGTGAAAGATAAGTAGAGAGCAAATAACATCAAGAATGAAAGAAAGAAATGTAAAGGAAGAAAAAACACGGAGAAAGCAAAGCTTCTTCTAACCAAAGAAAATTAATAGCACAATGCAGGCATACTTATGATGAAGCCCTATTGAAATCTAATGCAGCAGCCTCGCAACAGATGTCTTTGCTTATAGTTAGGTATGTTTTGAGACTGTAAGAGAGGTTTCAATTCAGCCATGAAGCTATATGTAATGTTTTCAACGTGTCCGTTTTGTATATGCAATGCAGAACAGGCTTACCCTTTCATAGTATAATGTAGTACAAACTGTTTGTACACAATTCACATAGACTTTGTAAAGCATTTTAGACCCATGCCATAAACAAATAAGACCATACCTATTATAACAATAGCCCTTAATCCAGTGGTATCACCAAATAAAGCTGAATAAACATCTGCTGGACTAATAACACTAAATTTCTTCTCCAGCCCTCACTAGACCCCTCTCCCTCCTTGAGTGTTTCTCCATTTGTGTTTGTTTTGGGGTTTGCTTGACGAAAGAGAATAAACATGTTGGAAGTGATTTTGCCATTGCCTTTCACGTGTCCCACCATCTGCCATTGCGAGAAACTCTCAAAACTTTAGGATTGTTTGTGCTTAAAGAGCAACCGTCCTCTTACTGCTTTATGTCATACAGTACAGTCATAGGCTTTCCTTCTGTGTGGCCATTCCCCACATGTGCTGTGACATACTGGTAGTAGCCTTTTCCCACCAAAATTACCATGTATATGCTGTTTTTTACATGCGGGAAAACTGGCTAAACATAGGTGATAGACTGCTTTCCTATTACCAGTAGATCACAATTCTGCATTAGAAAAGTGTGCCTTTCTGTTTCTGTTCTGTTTTCTCAAGTGTGTCATGTTTGACATTACAAACACACAGGAAAACAGGGTTAGTAAACAGTAGAAAGCAACATGAAAGCCAGTGGAAATGTTACCGTGGTTACTCATTCAGTTTTTCTTACAAACTCAGTGCAGACTAATATGAAAAGATATTGGAGTGCTGCTTGGATGGAGATGGACAGAATTTGTGTGGTTTTTTTTTTGGTTTTTTTTATTATTATTATTATTTTTTTTAATTACATCACACTCAGGAAGGGGCAAAAATGTGTGTTTCCACCATGGTGTAATTTTTCCATCACTGCCGGTAAGAGCTGATCGGAGCTGGAGCAGATAAATACTCATCACTACTGCAGAGTCATTTGTCCCATTTGTAGCCTTTCCTATAAAAGACATAAGTCAGATGTTGGATGTTGGTGTTTTTTTTTGTCCAGTGGTAAAGGGACTAAAGTGTGACACAATGTAAGATCTAGGGTAGAGGCGGCCACGCATCTTTTGACTGCTAAAATGCTACACATGGGAAAATTTCTGAATTTCTACACCACATACTGTACCTTACCTAACATATTTAAGCCTGTATTATATAGAGTTTGCATGTCATACTTCACAGAGTGTATGAACTGGAACAACATGTGTTCCCAAAATGTGTATTAAGAGTCAGAATGGTGAAATAGAGACCAAGAGAGACACAGAGAACGCTCGTACAGGAGAGAAAGATGAGCTTTTAGCATCGCTTGGCTGGTCACTGGAGAGGCTTTCTTTCCTCCATGTTAATTAATCAGATATTCTCTCAGCTCAATGAGTGCCACACACATACAAACGCACACACACTGGCCTTTTTTACACAGTAATACATACTCACTGTCTTTATCTTGCACACTTCTCTCTCACACACACACAAACTGGAGGGAGCTTTTAGTGGGTGCCAGGTTGGTCTGTGCGAGTGCTGTTTTCCACATCACTCTCTTCTTGTAGGTAATTAGTTTTGGTTGGGCGGGGGCTGTGTGTGTGTGCATGTGTGTGTATTAGGGGATGTGTCTTTGCTAGCTTTGGGTTGTTACGTGATTTTGGCACGAATGAGCTTTACCACAAAGTCATGAAGAAAAGCTCATTACTGAATGAACAACTGAGGTCACATTAACACAGAATGCTGTGGAAAATGGCTACGACAGGAGCAGTAACTTTCAGGCCCCATTTGTAAAGGTTTCGATCACATTTCAGTTAACTCTACCAGGATCTAATACAAGTCCTACTATTTGTAGCTACTTGCCCCTCTGATAGCAAGACAATGTTTACATTCTCTGACAGGTGACCTGCAACTAATGACTGTCCTGGCCACAAAGAAAAAAGTTAAGTCCTGCACACACATATCACTGCTGCATTGATTTGTTTAAAAAAGTGTCAATGTTTTGGTCACAAGGCCCTTTCTCATTAGATTCACTGCACCACAAAGGAGACAAGGCAAGTGGTGTGCATGTTGCCTTCCAATCGTCTTGTCCTCAACACAAAAACAAAAGCTTTCGTTGTTTGTTAATGCAGCTGAAAACATTACCTTGTATGGAGGCTGGATTCTCACAATATCACAAGATCACACAAAAATCCATGTTGTCAGGCTTTGAGAAATGTGTTTGTGTCAGTGCCACCAGTAATTCAGACTTAACAGCTTCCTGCGAGGAGCTGCTGTCAGCTACAGGCATGGTTTAGGTGTGTGTCACAACACAAAGAGGCAACTATTCGTTCAAAACAACATGACGGCACCTAAAGACTTCAGCATAGATGCTGCAATAGCATAAGTTATATCAGAACTAGAGAGTATTTCTTCCTTGAAAGAAGTGCAAGGCTTACTTAGATGGAAAGATGGTTTTGCTCTTCTTCCAACTGGCTTGTTATAGATGGTGATAGACATGGTTTTTCCTTTTCCATACAGTTTCCAATGACGGCTTCTCAGATGGTTTTGTGTAACATCTTGCAAGTCAGGTTACTCAAAACAACCTTTTACCTTGTTGATTTCTTGTAACAATGCAGACTAGCTTCCCCTTATCTTTACTAACTAGTTTTACTTTATGTACATGCAAACATGCATGCAGCAGGTAATGTGGAATTTCCAGCTAATTTAAAAACCGAGAGAAGCAAGCAAATTCAAGGACCATGGCGGGTATGAGAGAGAAGTCTGGAGTGTTTTGGAACTAAAGGGAAGTAGAATGGAAGGTTAAGTGGGATTAGGAATAAAGAGGAAGGGGAGTTGAAGAAAGAAAACAGGGAAAGGGGTGAAACAGAAGAGAGGTATGGAGAAGAAAGAGCCAGAATGAGTGTTTAGAGCTACAGGAACAAATTAGCTGGAGGAAGTGTTGAAGAAAAGGGGGATTTTCATTCTAAAAGCAGGAAGAGAAGGATACAGAGTAGAGAAAGTGGAGGATAAAGGTTAGGGAAAGCAGCAAAAACAGACAAAAGAACAGAATGAAAAGAGAAGAAGAACGAACTGGAGAGATTGGGAAAAAAATGATTGAGGGTCAGTGCATGTTTAGAGCTAGAAAAAAATGAAAGAGAAGAGGATGATTTGGAAGAGAGAATAAAACGTCCAAATTTTGAGGGCTGAAAGGAGACATGAGTGGACCCAAATAATTGCAGGAATGAGAAATGAGGATCAACTAGTGAAGAAAAAGGGAGAAAAGAGGAGGTAGCAAGGGATTCAGAGGGGGAGAGAGGCTAAGTGGATGTTTTAGGATAATTCAACAGTTGAGATGGGGAATGAGCTGGACGGAGTGAGGACATGCAAGGAGAATGAGGAGGGGGTCAGTGAATGTCCAGGACTAAAAGGGCAAATTAGACTGAGAAAGGGAGATGGGAAAGTGGAAAAAAGTGAGGGAAACTGAACTGAGATGCTGGCAGTAGAGAATGTGTAGAGGACTAAAAGAGAGGAATGAGAAGAGGTTGGGGGGGCAAGTGATGGAGAGCAGACGAGAAAAGGCCCAGAGTGTGTGTTTTCCGGACTCAAAGCGCGTGATTCAGCCTGGCTAATAAGAGAAAGCTCTCAAGAGGCACTCGTCCGCTCCATCCCTTCCTCCCCCTTGCTCTCTTTCCCTTCAATATACCCTTTCTGGGTCCCTCTTCCCCCTGTTGCACTCTCTTCCTCTCATTTATGATTTCCGCCTCTTGTATTTGCACAAGTACTTCTCAATGAAAAATAAATTCCATGCAAAGGACATCCGCCCGCAATGGAGCACGTACACGGTAAAAGGACACATGGGCACATAAACTCGGGCTCTTAAAAGGACACACAAGCAAATGAACACACTAAAATTTTCAAGACACAAAAGGTATACGCTCAGGGACAGATCTTTCATGTTATGTTCCATCTATATGGATGTTTGTTCCTCCATTACTCTTTAATCTCGTACCTTTTTCGAAGGGATTATGACAAAGTGAATTAGATTGAAATTTGAGTAGTGGTAACCTGTAGCTAAGCAACATGCACTCTGTCTTTTTTGTATGGATATTGTGTGTGTCAGATTCTGTTTGGCAAAGACTTTTATGCTTCATACAGTTAATTACTTGTTTCTGAGCTCTTTCACAGTGTGTGAGAGGTCAGTTGAGGTTCTTTTTGTGCAATGATTATTGTAAGAGAAAGCCAAGACAAAATGTATGTGTAGTAGTTTTGGGCTGATTTGAAAATGTTCAAACCGGTTTGATATTAAGCCAAGCAGTGGACCGGACCAGTATTCCAAATTTAACCAGGGGTCCCACTTGACTCAGCAGCCATTCCTGAGTGGGATATATTGCCACCATGTCCTAACAAGAAACAAGCATCTGACTATTGCTTAGCATCTCATAACGTTGGAGCTCTATGTCTACATTGAATCCATTAAATATGCACTTATGTTGCGTCATGTAATAAAAACCCCATAGCTATCAGCGGTGTGCCCGAGATCTGTCTGAGGATGTAACCATTTTTGTACCATTACTTTTTAAAACAGAAAACACACATTTTACATTGTGATATTTTTTGGAAATGACATACAATATAGCCATCAGCAAGTGGCCTAGGTTGTTTTTAGGAATGGTCATTTAGCCTACCAGGAACTTTGAGCTACCTGGTGATCTCCCTCTCAGTACCTACCACTGTATTTAAGTTTTTGTATTGAGACAAGTAGGTATTGTAGAGATAATTCCTCATTATAACTCCATGAATCAGCTGTAACTCACCCGTTGTGCTGCCTTTAAAACAAGCAACAGGAATGAAAAGAAATAACAGAAGCTCATCTCAAAATGGCGCCGCCAGTTAGGACACCTTTTCCATCTGTTTCAAATAAAAAATGCTGTCATACTGGAGCAGTTTTCAGTTTTCTTAAAAGATTTCTGTCATGTCTTGTCACCCCAAAAGACACATGAACTTTCTAGAAAACAAACAGTACAGGCTCCTCTCCCCGCCTAGCTTCACTGAAATTTGATCTCACTTATGTTGCCAACACTGGCCAAAGCTTTGCAGTAAATTGCACACGGCCTGTCAGACAATAGTGGCTCATTAGTCTGTTTATAAACATTATATTATTTTAATCATGTTCTCATATTGCTTTTTACTAATACAATATGAGTTGGAGTTAGTGCCATGACGCCATCAGCATAGGTTACTGATGCTACTTTTTAATTAGGCAGAACATGTTCTAATGACAGAAGTCAGTTCAAATGGTTTGCGTAAAATCAAGCAGGTTTAAGCTCATACACCAGGCTGGATTAGTAAAACCAGAGAGCGACCCAACCCTAACTTATAGTACATCTTTGGTTTCACATTCATATTCTTGATGTGAGCTTGCATTTTGACCCTTTATTAACAGGTTAACATATTCCTGTGGCTATTACGTCTGGAGGTGTTTTATGTTATGGCCATAGTTTCTGAATTACACTACACATTTCTGCTCACATTATATGAAAAATAAAAACTCAGGTTTGCGATGAAAGTTTGAGCAAAATAATTTGGGGGTGAGGTTAGGGTTAGTTATTATGCTTAAGGTTGTGTGAAATTATTCTGGTAAAGGCTTCATGAAATCTAATGAAACTACCCTGGTTGAGTCCACAGGGCCAGCACATATTTGTAGAAGGAGCAAAGGAAATTTCAAAGTGAGCATGGGAGAGATCAGGTCATAAGAAGTAAAGGTCAGCTGGAATGACTCCTCAAACTGTGTGGAGTAATTAGACAGATTCTTCGTCAACTTCAAATCAAGTGTAAAACAGCCTCATGGTAGCTGTTTAAGTTGTACTTAAACCATGGAGACAAAGTAATGTATGGATATAAGTGTGAGGAAAGCCAATATATTAGTCTGTTAGTTGATACTCATCTGTGTGAGCCTGAAACTACACTAAGGACTTAAATATACCCTGTTAATGGCTCAGATAAAGCTCAATACCATTGCTTTGTCGCAATCATATTGTCCTCCCCAAAGGAGAAACTTCCTAATATTTAGTAACAAATATTAACCATAATATTTCTCAAAGTATTTGTGCCTAAACTGGCTCAAACCTTAACCCTGCTGGTGACAGATCACAAAATGCTCTGATTCATCATTTCAGTAATGGTTTAGGAAGGCCCTGAAGGCATCTGATCAGAAAACCTTTTTTAAATTATTATTATTTTTAAAGCAGTGACAAACAATTAATTTTGTTGTTAAATTAAAAGAACTTGTACGTTAAAAGGGCTACTTGCTCTTTCTCTTACAACTTTTTATTTGCTGATAGATATTGTTGAGTGAAGACAACATAAAGCAGGTTAAAGAAAGGCTAACCAATTGTCTCATTTTCACTTGCATTCATAGAGCAAAGCCATCTCCACTCTAGATCTTCAGTTCACTGCGATTGTTGCTCTTTATCACAGTGAATGAAACAATGGAAACAAGTCGCTGCATGCCAGAAGTCTTCTATTGAATAATTAGACAAAGCAAACTTCCCCATTGTTGTTCTTCTAACTAAAATGAAGGGAGTCTGTCTGTTTGTCTGTCCTTGAAGTTTCTCAACAATCATTTATCCGATTGACTTCACACTTGGCGGTTGTATTGTTGAGGAACGATCGAAGTGCATTGTTGAGTATGAGCTCTTGAATTCTACAGGACATATTTATTAGTTTTGCGTTATGTACACATACTGTGAAGTATATTGAGAGGAGACTCTTATTAATAATTACACAGCTCTTCATCAATCACCACAATACATTCAAGAACCGAATAAGAAAGTGAATTTGAAGTATCAGCAAAGTAACTTTCAGAATTGACTTTTGTTCCCTGAAATAGCCTGGCCCCAAATAGCTGACTGTTAGCGAATGACACTTATACTCTAGCGCTGCTAAGGGATACAACTGTGTCATGGCAGGTGTTTTGCTCAGGACTCATGGAAGCACAGTGTAGAATGTGACGTCGTATGGATGAGAGGTTCTCAAGAAAGCCGCAAGCAGCGATACCAGAGGCCAAGCTAATGGTCCTTTATCGAACAGGCACCTTTTGAATGGGTGACTATGAAAGAAGTTAAATAGAATTGCAGCGGGAAGTTGCAGTTGCAGTTGCTATCATCCATTAAATGTAACACTGAACTGGGAATCAAAACCTGGGTAACTCCCATGGGACAGCCGTTAACCCCTCGCGTCAGGTATAAATCCAGCTTTAGAGAGATGCCATCCACAGCTATTGTGGTTGGCAGAGGCATTAGGCAAATTGGCCTCCTGCCACACACACATGGCTGTTAAAGTCAAAGGGGAATGTTGAGCCAGACAGCCTGCCTACATGATTTTATGCCAGCCAGTTTACCACCTGTAGCGCTCCCTCTCTTTCTCTGTCTGTCACACACACACACACACACACACACACACACACACACACACACACACACACACACACACACGTACGCACACATAGAAGGCTTGTCTAAATAATGTTATGCCAGACAATTTTCAATCTGTACAATACATACACTCACACACATACACACTGATTATCATGAGGATAGGATGCCAACCTCCTCTGCCACTGTGAGTGTCTCTCTTGCACATGCCGGCATTTAGACAGCTAGTCTGATTGATGTCATGGCAGTCGATAGAGCGCTAATTACTCCCCGTGCTTTGACGGCGGCACGCAAGGAGCAGTGTCATATCCTGTCAGCTGCATTTTGAAAACACGTGTCACTTCCTGTTAGCCTGTAGAGGAAAAGAGAGCAACAGAGCAACCTGACAGCACGTACACTTCATATACACAACCGCACTATTACTTTTCCTTTACTCTCTCCTCCCCCCTCCCGCTCTGTCTGTTCCTGCCCCCTTTCTTTTTTTCCCTATGACCCACCTGCAAGCATTGGTGATCTTTTGTTGTCAGACTTCATTAGCGGAGACGTCAGCTAATTAGAGCCGAGCACAAGCTTGGAAGATTAGGAGGAAGAAGATGATGAAGAGTTAGGCGAGGGAGATATGTAGGGAGGTTAGAGGGAGGCCAGGGCGGAGGAGATGGAGATGAGCAGATGATGAAGAGATTAATATGGAGTGGGAGGGAAGGAGAGATGGATGGTATCAAGGTGCGGATGGAAACGATGGCAGAGATGATTGCCTGCATAAACTGCGGAGGTTAGAAGGAGGCGAGAGAATGGGGAAAAGGTTGAATAGAGATGTGAGAAATTGAAATACAGTGAATATTTACTGCACTAAATGAGTCACTGTGAAGAAAAAAGTGAAAAGAAAATTGAGTACATCATAGAAATGTCAACATGACAGAACATGTAATTTATAGAAAGCTCGTATTCATGTCAACATATGATGGACAATAACTCACATTGATTAAGTTGTTTTTCTTACTTGCAAGTAATACGTGTGTGTGTGTGTGTGTGTGTGTGTGTGTGTGTGTGTGTGTGTGTGTGTGTGTGTGTGTTCAAGTGAGAGCAAGCAGCTGAGTGAAACAGAGATACAAGATACAGGGACAGAGAGAGATAACGCATTGACCTGTGTCCGTTGTTGTGATCTAGTTGATCCTTGTAAGACACAGCTGATAACGATCCTCTACTCTACAACTAGACACGGGGGAGAACACACACACCAGCACACATTTGTGGAAGTGCGGAAAGGAAAAAAAAGAGACTACAACTCCCTCTTGTCACCATCAGTCAATATGAAACTACATTTCCTCTGTTGCGCTCTATCACAGTTATCGACCTGCGGTTTGTGTCCTGTCATTGCTCAGATATGATGCCTGCCTAAAAATAATACAATAATTATTTTTTTATACTGTCCATTTGTAAGTTTAAATAGGACAAATACTAATTTACTCTTTGTGTCATGTAGAGATGAGAATTAAGAACCACTTCCAGTCGAGAAGTGGTTCCAAATTTGAATCAGAAACGCGTTTCTCCAAGCTTATCAATTCTTTTTATTGATCCTGGCATCATTTTCTTACAGTTGCAAATTGCAAAACAATGACATCAAACTCATGTGTCTTAACTGTGAGAAACTTGCAACAAGGAGGTTCAAAGCGAAGCTTCCTTCCAAGAAGAAAGATGACAACTGATATTTTCAGTTAGGGATGGAAACATCAGCAATATGCTTAAACATCTGTCAATACATCGTGAGCTTGAATTCCAGAAATGCTATTTATTTTACACTCTGCTCACGATTGCCTCTGCTTCCCAACTAAGCAGCACGTCTGCTAAAATAGTTAGATATCCTCTGTTATAATAACATTAGCACCACGCAGGCAGGCTTTACACATTTTTCTTTTGACTAACAAAACGGTTTAACAGTGAAGCTTTTGCACACCTGATTCACATGCATATGTTTTTTTCTACTCAGTTTCTACATGGTGCTCAGTGTCGGAGATAATAAAGCATTTGTATTGACACTAAATACCTGCAAAGGCCTACTTTCTGTTCCACACAGAAAAATGATCAGGTATCAGAAGGGGAATTGATTAAAAAATGAACTGTTAAGAAGAACTGATGATGCCATAGGTATCAGTAAAATCCTATCAGTTCCCATCCCTAGTGTTATGAAACAATTATTTTATTGAAGTTGCATTGAATTTAATTATGGTATTAATTACATTAATTCATGCAGTTTGTATCATTTGTATGATTGGCTAAAAAGGTTTACAAGTTCCTTCCTTATTACATTTCACAGAGTCAGTGCTCATTTAGTGTTGCATTGTAAAGGGTAAGACAGTCGTCTGTAACTCTGACATTTCTAAAGCTTTAAAAAAAAAAAGCAGATATTGTTGGCTGCATTGATTAGCATCAGCAGGATGCAAAGTTACAAATTTCCAACTTTCCTTGAGAAGGGCGAAGGAGCCATTTATATACAGTGTGTACCATCTCTTAAGCTTTAAAATCAATTGCAGTTTATGTTTTCAAGCTTTATTGATTTTTCCAAATGGCTATCATGACTTTGTGTTTGTGCTAATGAAAGGAAATCCTACTTTACTGCTTTACTTTTTTTTCAGAAGGTCAACAGCTCTGCCATCGGTACTCAGTTTTTATCCTTTTCTTGTCTTTGTTCTTTCCAAGAATGCAAGACTGACACTTCCCCCTCTGATTCTGAATTGTAACACTCCACATCCAGTAGATATCTTACACAAAAGCCTTTAACAGGCTTCTGTAGATAGTTTTGCAGTGTAGCTTCTCTTTTTCTACACACATACTAATACACAATCTCACAGACACACGCCTGCAAACGTGATAAATCAGATTGAGCTGAGAGTCTGAATGACACATTCTCCCTGTGCCACATCTAAGAGGAGACCATACATCACCTGTCCATCCTCATGTGTGTGTGCATCTGGGGGCTTACGAGTGTGTGTTTGTGTGTGTGTGTTTGGGTGTTGCAGACTGCACCAGAGTCCTTTGGCCATTTTGTGTCAGATTTATGAAACCTTTCAGCTCAAAGTCGTCTGTTAGAGAGCACTAAAAAACATGCTTGACCTGTCCGCTCCGTCTTCCTTTGTCTCACACTTTTTTCTGTTGTATCCATATCTCCATCTGTCCCTGTCTTTGTATACATGCCTTATTATATTTTTTTTCTAATGGAAGGTGTACATGACAAATCACTGTGTTTCCTTTACATAGCAGCCCTGCTGTTGGTAATGGATTTGCCCCATCGCCCAGCATGTTTCCTTTTAATTATTGATGTGGTTATTAAGTGTAATAAAGTGAACCAGGCTGATAATGCCTTTTAAGGTATTTACAGTTAATGTGGGCTTTAGAGTGTAAATAAATAAACCAAAGCATATTTAGAATAATTTAAATCTATGCATAGTATATGGTTCCTCAATGGATTTTGTTTGCATGAGATTTGACAGGTTTCACATTACATCATTAAAAATTAATGTTAAATTTACATGACCTATGACCACAAATCATCCTGTCTTCAACAGTGGAGTCTCATTTTTACATGGCTTAAATGACAAAGATCCCAAAACTGATTGAAAGTAAAGTCAGAAAGCAGATTTTAAGGGTTTTACTTCAAGAAGTTGCACCTCTTGTAAATATTTATAGTCTTTAATGACAAGGACATATTCCTTTGCTGTGGACATTGATATATTTTAGTGCGTATCAGACCATGTTATTAATGGAACAGAAGTCTTAATTATTAATGGCAGCATTATTAACAGCCATGCCGAGTTTCCGATTCTGATTTTAAACATTTATAGAATTATTATTGGTGTGGCAGAGCAGAGCAGAGCAGGAGATTGATCTCCCTGGGCTTGTGTGTGTGTGTGTGTGTGTGTGTGTGTGTGTGTGTGTGTGTGTGTGTGTGTGTGTGTGTGTGTGTGTGTGAGAGAGAGAGAGACAGAGAGAGAGCAAGAAAGGAAGAAAGTTGTACTGGACTGAAGCCCAGGTTTATGTGTTTATTTTGAAACATGTAAGCTTTATACACAACTTATTATTTTTGGCCTTAAAGGGATAGTTTGAATTTTTGTACTTATCCAAAGTCAGTGCAGTACCTACAGTAGATGGTGGTTGACACGCTCCCAGTTTGGAGAAGCAGGAAGGAGTACCAACATGAAAGCTAAGCAATGTAATGCTGTGGATGAGGGCAACAGCAAAATGTATTTTTGCCAGCTAAAAAAATCAATATCACTTGAAGTGTTCACTATATTTAGAATGTTTTCAGTGCGTTATCTTGCCACCAGACAGCCTGTTCTGAAAGGGAACTGAAGCCATTATGTCCATCTATGCTGTCTTTAAAGCCAGACTCTTTTGACAATAACAGTAATTTTACCTCACAGAATAGTTGCTGGTCTATTGCTGCCTCAGTCAGTCAGTTTTTCTGTGTTATTGTGTGACTTTGGTGGATAAGAACTAACCCTTTAAAACACCGAAGTTACACAATAACACAAACAGACTGGCTGATCGGGGGAGTGATAGACCCGCAGCTTCCATGTTCTGCAAAAAAAAAATTACTGTTTTTCTCAAAGAGTCTGGTGGCTTTGAAAAGAGCATTGATAACAGCATCAGTTTGCTGTCGGAAGGGGCTGTCTGATGGCATGGCAAAGCAGTGAAATTAATCTAAATCAAGCGCCAGTCTCTAGGGCTGAAGAATGAAACCAACACTAATGTGCCAAAAACTGCAGTTCTTCAAATGGCCACTTGAGGCTGGCTCCAAAAGCCATAGAAACCCATGTTAAAATGCCCAACTTTACAGCAGAAATACATGTTTACAATATGGTGCAAAAAACGGTTTTGGTCTCTGTAGCTAATTTCTCCCTTCATGACAACTGTGCGGGGGTGAATTTTTATATAACTCAACCGTTTACATTTTATTAAGGCTTAAAGTTATGCATAATTAAGGGTGGGCTGCTTTAAATGAAAGGCTGGCTGCCGATAGTGTCCTCCGCTTCTCAGTCAGATCCAACCCTCACTCCTCCATAGCGCCACCCTCTCACCCAGATACGGTCACTTCTGGCTCCCAAAAGAACAAGGTGGCAACAGCCGAAATGAAAAACCTTGAGGCTTCAGAATGGGAGTCCATGAACCAATGGGTGACATCAGCTACATCTGTTATTTTTACAGCCTTTAATCTAAATGTAACTTAAACTGACATTTTTTAGCTAGCTAAAATACATTATGTTGCAACCCCTGTTCACAGCACTAAGTCATACAACCCCACTTAAAAAAATTGGGACTATCCCTTTAACATTTTACTCAAATGTTTTAAAGATGCATTCCATTGTTATTCCTGATGTGAGATTTAAATAATTAAGGCCAGAAAGCATTTCAGTTGCAAACATGTTTTAGGTAGAGAGTCATCTACTGTATCACGCACAAGCACAGAGCAATGCTATTAGGCTTTCACCACATGAACCAACCCTGTTGGTGTTTAATGACCACGAGGTAGTTAAAAAGTGAAGTCATACAAGTCTCCTTTTTTTATGACTTACTTGTTTCTCTAAACCTAATCAATAGCTTCCTCATTCTGTGGCCATGGAACTATTTGCATAAATGTGTGTGTATGTTTGTGTTATGTCTTTGTTTATCATATTTATTTCTTCTTGAGCCCACCCTCTTCCTTTTATGCGGGGTCATAAATCGTATAAAGTACCCTTTGTGTGGGGGGCTGTGTGCACTTGTGTGTGTTTGCTTATGTGTGTGCATGCTGTCTGCGGACAGAAAATGAATGTTGTGTACATTTTACCACCCTATTCTCCTGGGCCCTCTGTCAATAAAATGGAGCAGAGGGTGAGCTGCTGTGTAGGTGTGTGTGTTAGTGTGTGGGTACGTGAGAGTATTTGCGTGTGTGTGAGGTGTGTATCATCTGGAGCACCTTGTGACACAAATCATTTCTACTGTGATGCATAAACAAGAAACAGCACAGCCAAAAAAAAAGAATAGAGCAGAGCATAGCAACAGAACAGTATGGGAATAGAATAGAAAAATATTTGACCATTGTCCAACATAGTTTTAATTGTCTGTTTGAATCCTCTCATGTGTTTCCACTGACTTTATATGCAATCACAGCACTTTGTTTTATTTCCCACATTTAACCCTTTTCCTAATTTTGAATTCATCCAAAGTTTGGAGTGGCCTTAATAGAAGAGAATGGGAAACCACTTGTGACTCAAACACTTCATGAGAATCCAACAGTGGAACAGAAACCTTATAAAAGCACTGACAACAAGAGTGTTGAGAGAAATCCAGTTTAATGAGGATTACTGCTTTATTCTGTTCCTGGTGAATGAGGTGTTATGGGTAGCCTGTGGTGCAACACACTTTGTTGAAAAATCTGTATTTGGGATTCAACTACTTTCCAGGAGCACATGCAGTCAGAAAGGGAGTGGTCAGAGGGTGAGGGCAAGAGGAAAGAGAAGATGTGGGATGTAAATTGATTTCCTATAAACATGAGTGTTTATTTCTGTCTATGTGATGAGCTGCCATCTTGCCTTAGGTGTTTCTCTGCCTTCTACATTCTGGGACACTATATTCCTCATGACGATGAGTAACTTCTCTTAATCTACAATGTCACTCCCATGCCTCCAGTGAAGTATAAATAATATATACATACATACGTGTATATATATATATATAGATATATATAGATATATGTTGAGAGACGGGTAGTGCACTATATACTCAGTCTTCACGCTTTTCTAATATACAGATAACCAGTTAAACAATAAGTAAAACACCAAGGTACTACCCAAAGGACATTTCAACAAAGTCATGTTTCCTGCTATGTGTGGGTGAGAGCGCATGCAGTCGACATGATTTGTGATGTGAGACCAGGTATAATATGTTTTCAGCGCTGCAGCTATTATAGCCATTCACACAGCTCTCTTGAGTTTACGGTTTCTGAGAGAGGAAAGGGACAAAGGGGCGAAAGCAAACTAAGAGGATGGGTGAAGAAAAAAATGGGGGTAGAGAATTATAAACCTGTTTTTCAAAGGAGTTTACATTTTGAAGATATTTAACTTCATATTAATGTTCTAATTTTGAAGACATAAATCTAACTACATATAGATTTGCTGATGAGGATTTTGTATTCAGGATAGTGGGTCTGTTATGTTGTAGGATTTTTTGTTTTGTTTTCCAATAGTCATTTTCTGTGATAGTTATTATTTTAGTGAAAAATTTAAAAATAGAAACTAGAAAATTAAATTAAAATTGTACAATTGAAATGTACTGAACAACCATTCCCCTCTGTAAGTCTGTTTGCTGATCTGCCAGCAACTTGAATGTGTTGCCTTATTCTGTAGCATGATGCTAAGCCTTTATTTGCACACTTCTGGTATGTAATATGGTGTAATTCTGTTTTTTCCCCACTCCACTATCATCACTGTGGAATGTCTCTGTCTCTCTAAGGCTGGACAAACATGGACATAAGCATGTTTCATTGTGTATTTTTCTGTTGGCTGTGTGCAGGAACTGAGAAAAACACTGCAGTTAACACGTACTTTTTGAGTATTTCTATGGTTTGTCACCTGCATTAAGTTCAGGATGGAATATCCCAAGCTGTAGTCCAGTTTTTACCAAACCCCACTCGAGAGCAGGCTTATCCCTGATTTTACATGGTTCTCCTCCAAAGTGGCAAACAGTAATGCTAGCAAAAGTCTAGATTCAGGGTTAGTATACTGCTAAGATTTTCATTTGTTAAAAAAATGTGACTGCGGATTTTCTAGTTTGACAGAATGAATATCCACAAGTTACATTATGGGGCACATGCTGAGTGCTGATAATGCAACACTCTCAGAGGGCTCAGTTTTGTTCACAGCCTGCCTTGGAGACAGGAGGAAAGTGTGTTGCTATTTCTATGACTTTCCCTAAATCACCTGATGGTGCATCAGTGTGTTTTTCCTCCTTCCATCAACTTGGTCCATGAAATTGCACACTGCAGTTCTAATGGTTCATATGTGTATGATATTACTATCCATATTTTCCATTATGTGTGAATATGTGTGTATGTGCATGTCTCGCGAGGGTGCCCAGGGGTCAGTGTTGATGTGCTGTATATTTCCTCTGTTGGCAAAGAAAAGGAATATTCATATGATTTATATTTTTGTTTTTCTTGCCTTTTGTAAGAGAAAAAGAAAAGATGGAGGAACATAGATGAAGGCAGTCAGAATGATTGAGAGATTGATCTTTGTGTGAGTGTGTAGTGTGTTCACATTCATGCACACAGGTCTGTTTAGTCCTTATGCCTGCAGTCAAACCTCTGCAGGCTGATGTTGGAAAAATTGCTGTTTGTATAAACAGATGGCTTGTACTGGCCGGCTCATCATCGGGACAGCTGGTTGGTGGCAATGTCAGTCAAAGTTCTCAGAGTGTTTTGCATTATATTGACACTGATGAGATTCAGTTGTGAGCATGACTTCCATTAAAATTGTAAAGGAGTCACCACTGAACATGGTTGCTCTTAAGATCCTGAATCCCACAGTGACCCTGAGCTTATCCAGTTTTGGGGGTCCATTACAGTATCCGCAGGGTCTGAAAATTCTCCATATTCACCCTCTGTAAAACCTTATTTAACCCAGTTGCATTTTGTTTGTCTGTTGCAGCGTGGACAGGATCCAGCAGCTGAGAAGAGAATACCAGCAGGCAAGGAGAGAAGGAATAGTGCCGCCTTATGAGGAACTGGACCCAAGACGCAGAGTACATGAAAACGACGCGCACAGGGTGAGGAGCTCAGACACATACACTCTAATAAGCATGGGAAAAACAAGTCCACAGACATGCAGGTCACATAAACAGACCTATAATTTCTTAATCAGAAGTCATGTCTGTCATCATTGCCTTTCATCATTCTGTCTCACATCAGGTCATCTCTCTCTTGAGATAATATGTGTATACATACCGAGCATTTATGAGGTTTCTTATTCCCTATCACCTTTAAAATGATCACTGCTTCTGTTGCGGTTGTCTGGTGATCAAGTCCCTTTAGCTGTCAGTCTCAGGGTGCTGAATGTCTCCTGTAGGCATTTAGCTGATAAGACTGATATCCACTTTTCACAGAGGACACAGACACAGAGGAGATAAGTAGAGGTTTTGCTCACTTGTAACCGTGCAGGTACTGTTTTTCGAATCTCAGAATTATAATCATATCGTCACAGATACACTTCTGAGCTCAGACCAGCTGAGTCATGCTGGAAGAGGCTACAAAAAAATGTCCATGATAACAGGTATATTATTAATGTGCAAACAAGAAATCACCTCCCACACTCGTACCACTCGTCACCCTGCAATGACTTTGTTTACTGTCTGTTGCTAAGCCAATGTAAAGACTGCTATTATAAATATGTTTGTGGGTATTGGATTTTATTTTCATAATTGTGGCAGTGCCATTATTTTGCTGAATTACTTTGTCAATCAAACACTGACAATATGTTCTTCCTACTTGTTGCCAGTGTTTTCAGTGCTAATGTCAAAAGTACGTTCCTAAGGCTAAAGTCTTGACCGTACAAGTTTGTATGGGTTACATTGTTAATAGGGCAGGTGCATAGTGAAACCTGTCAAATGTTAACAGCTCAGTGCCAGACTAGTGATTCATTCCAGTTTTTTGTGGCTCTGCTAAACAGTCTGTACCACTGTTGACATCTTAAGACACTGTTTATTTACACAACACTGTTATTTGTCATTTAATGTTTAAACATGTGTAAAAGCACCTTCTGAAACTGAGAGTTGACATCATGGAAAATCTAGAATATTTATTAGTTATTGTCAGTGAATATTAAACCTCTGTTGGGATTCATTGTAGTGCAGGCGACTTTAAGTTCCTTATTTGGACTATTTGGACATTTTATTGTTTTTCCCTTTTAGAAACCACCCAGTGAACAGAAACAAATCTCAATCAGAGCTCTCTCAGGGACGCAGTAAAGGTATCACTGAGTACAGTTTGTCTTTCCAGAACACACACAGCGCTTGGTCTCTTTAAGTCTCACTTCAAAACCGACTTTATTACTGTAAAGCCAGGTGCCTCCTGAGTTTCACCTCACTTCTTCTTGTCACAGTGACATTTAAGCTTCCATGGCTCTTTGAGGAAAAAATAAAATCGCCCTGAGCAACCAAAATGAGTCTCCGCGATGGAGCTAAAATTAATCTGCTATGACAAATGGACAGGTTTATTGCAGCACATCACAGTTTAACCACTGCACCATGATCTTCAGTGAGAGTCAGAGGCTTCACTTCTTTGTACCGGGATGCTGTCAGACCTCATCATGGTGTACTTAAAAAGAATACCACAAACATAAATGTTTGTGTTCTTTGTGAGAAATGGAAAAAATTATTTTTACATCTGAGGTGCGATTTGTCTACACAATGGTAGCAAGCCCCTCAGGGTTTTTACATGCTGAGGAGCAGAGCTGGGCTTTGTGTGTGTGTGTGTGTGCGCGCTGCATTATCGTGCATTACTAAGAGGAGTTACAATACACCAGGCTACCAGTCCTCTGTGTTGTGTAAGAGAAATACATTGTGTGCCTGTACATCAAGCAGTACAGTTAGTATAGTAGAAGTCTACGCTGCATACCAGCAAATCTGTGACTGTAGGTGGAGAGACGCACACAGAGCAAGGTGCAGGTCATCCTCGAGAATTGCAGCCACCCTCTCCACAACATCGTGGCAGGACAGAGAAGCAGCTGCAGTGATTGGCTTATTTCCTTGCGTTGCTGGACTGAACACCTCAAGAGATCCTTTATCACTACACTTCAGTCAATTTTGTGTTAACAGGGTGTAGTCAGCATCATGCTATCAGTCGCTGCATGCATTAGTATGTTATGCCTTGTTTTCACCAAGCAGTTCAGTTCGGTTCGGTTCGGTACACATTAGAATGGTTATTTTTCTGTTTCTTCTGTAAACAGTTGTGGATGGTACCAATAGAACAGTTCCTTACTGTTCCCATTTTCCATCACCCCTCTGTTAGGGTACCTAGGACACTTATCTGGTACTAAAAGATGGTGCTAGAAACACTGCAGTCCGTTAACTGGTCAAAAGAGAATTTATATTGTTGCTCAGGAGTGAGTTGTGGCTGGTTTTGGTTTGGTTATGTAACCACTGCTCATACCATGACACATTTTGCATACATTAGTAAACTCTAAATATGAGATGAAAGGATGTTTTGCTGCTTCTTTGTCTTTACTAGTTAATAGTTAGCAGCTGTAGACTGAGAAGAAAATACCTCAATTCCCTAGGCAGACTGCCGGTTCTTTCAAGGTGGAAGGTTTTCCTGCATGTTACTCAATGCATGAGATGACAACGTGATTCCATCAACACGCCTTAAATGTCAGTGTGACAACTTTGATCATTGCATTTGTTTTTATTGTCTCTCTTGAGTGACACATACCTACAGTAATGATTGGATCTTCAAGCATGTTATGTAAACTGCATATTTTCCAATCCTTACTTGGAGAAAATAAATGTGGCGGAGCGTCGTTCGGGTGTACTCCAGCAGCATTAAACCCCTGCTGTCGCCTGAGAAGCCCGCTATTTTTAAATATCCCATTGAGAGAGACTTCCACTCCAAAAATGTCGGTGTGAAACCCTGTTCTGTGGACAATAAACGCGATGCAGACTTCCCTCTGCATCACCGGTAAAGAGCCAGGAAATACAGCTGGACGGAGCAATGAGTAACAACAACCCCTCCTACAATTAAGACTACTATATGTGGTGGCAACACTATAAACATGTTTATTGGGGTTATTTCTATTTCTAAAGGTACTATACTAAATGTTTTTGGTGGAAACACAGCTTTAGTGCTCTGTTCTTCAGCAGTATCTCCGCCCCAAGGTTGTCAGAAACATAATTAACCAGTTTATCAAATTTGTCAAACATTTTCTTGTTCTAGCATGTTTTGCTTTTCTGTGTGTTTTGTGATACTAAAATTAATATATTTGGGTTTTAGGCTGTTTAAGTAGTAGTTTAAAGGCTCTACCTCTTTTTTTCCATGGTATTGTGATGGATATTTTTCACTACTTTGACATTTCATAGATTAAATGAAGGATTGAGGAAATAATCAGCAGATTAAACGATAATTAAAATCATCATAAGTTGCAGCCCCTTCAGCAGGTTATTTTAAATTCATTGAGTGTGCTGAAGTGGCACGAGTATGATGTGGTACGAGGTTTATGTAACAAATACTGAAATCAGCATTGAATGATTCAGATGTAGGGCCTTTGCCATTGTATCCACACAGTGTGTTTATCCAAAGTTATACCTGGCCCACTTTAATTCAGATCTTAAAGTCATTTGGTTTGTGACCAGCCAGGGGCAATCTCCTTTCCCCTGCGATCGATAGCCACACATTACACCGTTCTCTGGCTCCAAATGAGAAAACTTTGTTGTTGTTTATAAAGCTGAGAGGGAGAGCAATTAGCATGCTTCAGAGGTGGAAATTAAGTTTGAAGTTTGAAAGTTAAAAAAAGGAAAAGGAGGGGGGAAAAAAATCAAAAGAAAAACAGACCAGTAGCAGTTGCCACAGTGCCTAACAAGCCCCTCTCATTAAGGATGATGCATTTATTAATTAAAGCAGAGGCGATTATTTACCTGACTGGCTTTCTGTGGGAAGTGTAGAGGGAGAAGTAATGGTTATGGAGGTAAGCCGACGGCAAACTAATTCAATTTTACTTTTATTGGTTTGTTTGTTTCTCCTTAGGACGTTTTTATTTTTTGTATAGGATTTGCTGAATGACTATGAAAAGTAAAAGCAATAGAAACTTAAGTATAGAGAGAGAGTGAGACAAAAAAGAAAGAGAGAGAGAGAAAGTTCCTCATGCAATGTTGCCACAGTATACTGAGTGTGTTTTTTCCCCCCATGGCTCCATTACCATCTCATTGATTCATGGTTATGGGTTAGCTGTCTCTGCTAGCAAAATTATGTTTGCCTAAAAACAATTATCAAACAACAAAAGCCACACCACAAGTTTGTTTCCAAGTGAGTGCATTGTGTGCTTGTGGGTGGGTGTGTGTATTTTGGAAGACAACAACAGACTTTCTCCCTAAGGAGAGGGGAACTAAATCAACAGGGCGCTGTTGCTGTTGTCACATATGCATGCACACACATTCACACACAGTCCTACACAGAGGGTATGGAAGCCAATTGTTATAGTGGGCGGTGTGACGCAGCCTTTATTATAGGATTTAATTATAATGAAAAGCTTTCATCTAATTTTTCCTGTACTTTGGGCCTAAATATGTGTATTCATTTACAGTTAGTCATTGAATTACAAATGGCAATTTGTAGTGTGATACAAAATGAAATAGCATGGAAGCCTCAGATTAAGAACATACTGAGGTAGTGCAGGGTTTCTCCAAAAGAAGTTTTTAGGCCCGGTGGCAGGTATCTTTTGACAGGGGCTGGTGGTCAGGCACCAGGCGGCAGGCAAGTGTCTTTTGCTACATTCCATTTATCTCAGAAGTTAGAGACCGGAGCTGGGAGTGACATCACACCAAAGTTGACTGCATTCCTTTTCAAGTCTAAAACCAAAATGTAGTTAGCAATACCAGTTCTAGCGAAGTTTGCCATTGTTGTCAATACCAGTTTATAATAACACATTACGCTGTAGTTTGCACGTACAAACACTGTAGTAACATGTCTAGATCGAAGTTGCACAGTACTGTGTGTACAACTGGTTGATGAGATACAAATAAGACCGAAGTGCTAATAAACAGTATATTGTTACAGCTTGCATTACTGTTAATGCTTTGAGCAGCCTCTTGTATTTTGAGGTTTGGGTTGACGAGGTTCCTCCAACTTTCTGAATGGGAAATCCAACTTCAGGGGGCATTCTGGTGGAAATTTCAGACTGGGTACTCGGAAATTTTAACTTTCCAGTGCAAATCAAATGCATCAGTTTTTGACCAGGCCTGGTGCAGTCTAGCAACAGACCGATGGCAGCAGTAATAATGCGATCCATTTACCTTGTAAGTTGGCGCTGGGAATGCCATCACATCCGAGTTGACCGTATTCCAGTGCAAGTCGGAAACCCAAGATGTTAGCAATACTGGTTGATAACAAATACTACGCCACATTTTGCGCATACAAACACCATAGCAAGATGCCCACAGATTGAAAAAACTTCTTCTCCTTCTGAAAAAACTGCCTAAGGTTTTTTGGCTTTTATTTTTTCTCTGTGACATAATCCCTTAATATCACCAAGGAAGTATCAGTTACTGACATTTTGGCTAGCTAGCTAAGGTTGCTAGGTAGCATTATCCTGTGATTGTTGGAAGTGTGAGGGTTAAGAGCACTGATCTCAGAGCTGCTGTTTTCCTGTTGTGCATTTACCAACCAACCAATGTCAATGGTGAACTTTCCAAACATTATGTCCATATGTTTCCAACAAAACCACTGTAGCTTAAAAAATATTTTAAAAATATATTTTAAAACTGATGCTCAGACCTGGCAGGGGGGTTAACTTAGGCCCGCAGGACCACTAGGCTTGCAATACGCTGGTGGAAACCCTGTAGTGCTACTGTCTGCTGCCTTTTATTTCCTCTCTTAAAATGTGTTTATCCTGTGAAGAGTTTTCTAGGCCAACACTTCTTTTTGCACCTGTTTTCTTTATTCTCCATGTTACAAAGGTGCACACCTGAGGCTTTTTAGTACAGCCACAGTTTGACTGAGTAGCCACTGGAGCAGTTGGAGATTACATGTTTTGCTCAAGGGTGTCTTGATGGTCTTTGTTGGGAGGAATTCACTTTTGTATCCAGATTTCTCTTAGTAAGTGTGGGGATACAAACTTCACCTTCTGCCTCTATGATGTTTAGAATGTCTTTTGTTTGTATGTTTAGGAGTGGGGCGCAGCTGTCCCACACAGGTCAGGAAACTCCAGGAAAGCACAGAAAAGAATGTGGTACTTTCCAGGTTTTCACTTTATCATAGATTAGTAAAAGGTATTCATGCACAGTGTTAAGGAAACAATCACAAGCTGCTGATTATATTAATTTGTGTTACAGTAACATGTACTCTTACATTTGGTAACATTCTGTTTCAAAAAGAAGTTGAAAAGAGGGTGCAACTTTCTGCCCATGGAGTCAAAGGCTTGAACAGCATTAGATACAGACTATTTATCTCCATTATGTCTCTGTGTTTTTTCTGTCCACTCACTGAACGTGTCCCATTCATAGTGCACCTGACAATAGCTGAGCACATCTCTGAGTAAGAAGAGCCTTTTAGCTGTCTAAGTCCCAGTTAAAACCACCCCCACAAGTATTGGCAAACAAGAACAAATGTGTCAGCTTTTCAAGCGGATAAAAGTGTTTTATTCCAATTCCGGCCAATAGGAGTCAAAGTTAGGACAAGACAATGATTCATCTGTTTATCTGTCTCTATAATTCACGCACTTATCTTTGTCTTCCTGTCTGTGTCCTCCTCCTAATTCCTGTTATTTTAAAAATCGCTCATGTTTACTGCTTGAAAGCTAAAGCTGAGTGGTACTACTGTCAACAGACCATAAAGCTAATGTTCGAATTTCTTCTGTATTCTTGCATTTGAGTTAGCCATAAAAAATACTGCACTTAAGTGTTATAATTTTTTTGCCTTTTTTTTAGCTGACCTGCAGATTTTTTGTCATAGGGCTGATATCACCATGCCTTTTTGCCAGCGTAAGAAGCATGCACTTTCCTTTCAGCATATTTTACATATGCTCTGCATCAATTGGAAAAGGAAAAGGAAAGGAAACTCCTATCTTTCTCCATCCTTGAGGAGTTATGATTAAGACAATTTGTCATCCACCTATCTGCTCTCCTCTTTCCGCATATCTGTTATTGTTTTACTTTACGTCCTTGCCATCTTTCTCTATCAGCTGCCTCTTCGTCCCCAGTGCTTTCCTGACCGCTTAGCATTTCACATGTGCACCTTGACTGTAACACACACATACACAAATATCTGTTTGTTAAAACGTTTATCTCAGAGCCCCAATGTCGTTGGAAGAAGTGTGTTTGTCATGCGCTTCCTGGAAACGCTCATCAAATACTGATGCCCCTAATGTAAATGGATACTTTCCTCTCATTCTCTGCTACTATCTCCAGGTTTGGGAGGGGTGTCCAGTGTGTTTCCCATTTGGAAATTTTGAAGTCCAGAGAGCCACTTTGGTGTTGAAAGCCTTGACAGCACTAAAAATGTGTCTTTATTCGGGAATTCAGAGTCAGACTTTGGTGGGCCATGTGGTTTACTTGCAGTTGCATTTTGATGTCATGTTTGTTTTACTGTCTTAACCAACTCTCTATTGGTAAATGGTATAAAACAAATGAGCCTCTAACTTTAATCTTGTCTGTGGGTTTGGTTAAGAGCAACTGTTAGGACTTCAGCTTCAGCTTACCGTCTTTGCTAGAATGCAGTGGGGTTAGTCCACTTTGAGTTGAGGTTGGTTCATGGTGTAAAAGGGTTTGAGTTACCTTTTTTCTTTATTAGTTGTTTTTTTTGGCAGAGCAGCAGATTGTTGACCAATGTTGGGCGTGTTACTCTTGAAATATAATGCATTACTCATTACTCGTTACTCTTTTCAAAAGTAATAACAATACTTTATTTATTACTCCCTGCCAACAGTAATTAGTTACACTACTCATGTTACTTTTCCATTACACCAAACAAAATGGTAATTATGTCCTTTCTCCTGTTTTGTTTTGTTTTTGTTGTTGTTCCCTGGGGTCTCCTGTTGCCTGTGACCAGTATTTTCCCAAGGATCTCTCTGAAAGATGGAAAGTCAATCGTGGAGTAACATTTCATCCACATATCCATCCACAAGTTTCATTAGTTCTTCGTAGCCTGTAGCTGTCCATGATTTAAATCCAGTTTAGGTTTTTTAGCCAGCGCAAGGCTACAGCCAACCTCTACAGCTGAGGAGTGCTTACCTTTAGTTGGGTGTACTTCCTGGAGCTTCACGTTGTTGTGCTGTTGTATCAGGTGTCTCGGACCAATGTTTGAGGACGTGTTTTTCGCAGTGGAAAGAGTTTTAGTACCACCACCAGCAGCAACAATGTCCTTGTCATCCTTCCTCCCAACAAAATCAAAGTAATAGGAATATGTCCAGCATCTAAAGGTATGTGTTTCCATCTTTCAAACTAGCGTGCTGATTTGTGACGTGCATGCGCAGCTCGACGATTACAAAATTTAATCCACCGATGTGAGTGTCATTTTTCAAGACAGTAGAGATGTGATGACAAAAGTTACATCGTAACAAGTTATTTGGTTTTGGGGTAGCTGTAACTGTATGAAATATACCGTACATGCTCATGAAATTGTATCAATTTGGGTTTGTTCTTTTGTACATTCAGTATTTAACTATTTCAGGTATGGTGATGTCTCATGGTGTGTGGAATTAACTTATTACGAGTGTTAATTACAATTATAGACAATTAGAATGTGCCTAAATCATTAAAAAATAGCTAAGAAAAAACATCTATATGACAGCGTAAATAGTGTGTGATACTGCTTAATATTTATTACTGTATTTTATCCATATAATTCTGCATCAACACGCCCAACTCCACTTTGTAGCTCGATGGCTAATCCTCAAAAGCAAAAATCTGAATCATTAACATGAAAGTTTTTCAGTTAAGTAAATTATTATTATGCTAGATGACATAATGAAATGTAACGGATGTATGTATAATATACAGCACATCTGCTTGGTCCTTAATATACCAGTCTGCATACTGAAGAATGACGTCTGCTTTAAAATAAGTGCATAAATAAGGCAATTGGCAATTGTTGACTATTTATGTATGTCATTCACACATCCAGCTGTTTTCTATTCACTCATACAGTTCAGCATTAGGTGGTCTGGAGCCAATCCCAGCATACATTGGGAGAGAGGGGAGGTACAGCGTGGCCATGTTGCAGTCTAGGGCTAACACATACTTAGACAGAGCAATGTATTCACTGTCATGTTCTTACCTAATTTCCATTTGATCTAATCTTTGGACTGTGTGAAAAAACCCACACAGCAACAGGGGAAATATGCTAACTCCAAGTCTCAGAATTGGGATTTGTGGGTTTGGAAAAATAAAAAGTCACTGTTTTCCCATCTGATCCTGATACTGTACGGATGTGTGAGCGTGTGTGTGTCTTGCCAGCTGTTCCCTGCAGTCCTCTTTTTTTTTTTTTTTTTCCAGTCAATATAAAGTTCTCTAACGTCTAATAAAGCTTTGAAATCACACTGAACAGTTTCCAACCAGACAGTCAGAAGTTTTTCATTTACTAATTTGATATTCCATTTCTCCATCGCTCACATAAAAACGGGCATGCAAGCACACATGCAGTGTTTGTGTAAAGTAATAAGTTTAAAGCCTGGCAATAAGTCAAGTCCCTCAGTCATGCTTCTGTCCAAAACAATCTGAATAAACGTAAACAAACTACTGTCATGTTGATGTCCAACACTATATTTCTAGGTTATTTGTGTTTTAGATCTTCCACAAAACCAGTAAGTTCACTGTTTTGTTATGGAATCACATACCAAGAATTTAGTATATATGACAGAAGAACTCCATGGTGGTCTAAAACAAAAACAATTCAATTGTGCTCAGCTGTTACACCAAAATTAAGGTTTGCTTGGTAAGAAATGTTGTCAGTCTTTGAGTCAAGCATAGCAACAACCTTTTTAGGATTGGTATGGTAGATAGATGGCTGGATTTGACCTTTCTACATTTTACAATATGTACCTTTGTGATTGTTATTGATACAGAAGTTATCCATGCCACCATTATCTTTTATTGACTCTGTCTTGTTCTATATGTTGCACCTAAAAGATGGAATTGCTAGTGTCAGTAGCAGCCTTTTTTATTTGCCTTCCTCTAAAGGTAATCATTAGCAGGCAACATTTATAAGCAGGGGGCACTATTGTCTTCAACAAGTCTAGTGAAACATCTGGAATGAATTCAGTTTGGTTGTTATTGGCAGTGAAGATCAAAAATGGCAAAATGCTCCTGGACATGAAACTGGCAGAATTGCTCATCTGTGCCGCCTCCAAATGTTGCTCATGCACGGTTCTAAGAGGATCTTGTATCATATCCTGTTGATCAAGACTGAATTCCCCGTACTGTCAGAATTGTGTCCGGTCCTGTACAACATGTAGACTGCTGTGCATGCGTCTGTCTGTGTGTCTCCCTCTGTGTTTTTATGTGTACTTATGCGTGTGTGTGTGTGTGTGTGTGTGTGTGTGTGTGTGTGTTTCTGGAATTCTCTTTGTCTTTGGGTTCAAGGTTCCAGTCCTCTGAACTGGGTCCAATATTCTCTCAAACCTTGTAACTGTTACCACCCAGAGACAGGCAAAGCATTGTCTGATTCACAATAGGATTTGGGAAAATCCCAGCATGCGATTCCCATAACATTTTCTTATTTTTATCTCAGTTTTATGCCCATTTCAAACTCAGTACTGCGAAGTTTCTTCACTTTTCTCTTTCATCCAGTTGTTTCACACCTTTTTGGAAATATGTTGCATTTGATGGTAATTTAGCCCAGCTCATCTTTTATCAAAAACTAAAGGCTTCAACAGATGTGTGTATTCCCAGTGTTGTAGGAAACATATTCCTACAACTTCTCTTTTAATGATCTTGACACCATTTTTGAAAAACACAGCCTCAGACCAATTTTAAATAGGTCAGAAATACTGGGTCGCCGACACAGGGTGTTGACCTGGGCAAAGACAGAGAGCCTTTTCACAATGATAACACAATTTAGTGCCGCGATCTGTGTGTATGTGGGTACATTAGTCATGAGTATCACCCACTGAGACCCATGACTAACAATGAACACAGTTTTTCCATCCTGTAGAAGCACAATAAAACAGTGCCACTGTAGAGAATATCTCTCTATTTGGAGTGCAGGGTGAATTAAGGTTAGGACCAAGATGCTCCAGGGGGTCAATTTTTCCCAATGTAGTTGTATACTGTGAAAGAATCAACTGGTCTAATTGTGTTGCTTATGTTTTCCTAAGATAGATAAGATAGATGGATAAATTACCTCTTGTAGTGACATTTAGTGGTACACCCTATAGCATTATATGATATCAAATTAAAAGTATTTAACACAAGATTATTTCTGTCCTTTGCAAGTAAGCTTGCATTCATACTCTGCACATATACTATACAGTCTATTTGCTATATGGTGCAAATATTTTGAACAGTGACATGATTTTAGCTGAAGCACATCAAATTGTACCAGTGGTATTAAAGCATTGTTTTTGGCTAGACAGTTAAATCTGGCCTCAATACAACTGAAGCATGTGTTCCACTTATAGCATATACTGAACAAAGTATGGGGACAGGTGTGGCTATGCAAGAGTACGAAGGGTTGACCGGTGAAAGAGCAGTGCGCATCAAGATGGCTAGCGTTCAGCTAGCGTTAGCATTAGAGGAACTTCATAGAGATTCAGCCCCACAAGTCTGAGTCTTAATCAGACTCTGTCTGAGATGAGGAGTCTGTTGTGCGCCAAAATTGGCGACCAGCAGACATATCAGAATGGTTAGTGTAGATCGCATCTTTTATTTGTTTATGTTGTTCATTAGCTTGTTAGCTTGTCACTGGCAGTGGCTGATACAGCATTAGTGAATGTGGAACATGAAATAATTTCTGTTACAATGGCATTTTTGGTCAATGGTGGATGGAAGCTTCAGGGTCTGATTTACATCCAAAAGCTGCACACCCTAACATGTTTGCTGTCAAAACTTTTAATATGCTAATGCAAACTCTGACCAGGAGGTTTCCATTTTCTTTGCTGGTGTTGCGTTTAAGTCTGGTGTTGCGTTTAAGTCTGTTCCCCAGTCAGAATATGTTTTCTATTTTAGAGAGCGATTGGCATTTGTATCGATGATGTTCCTAATCTAGCATGCCTGTTGTACATTTAAATCTAAATTAAGAGAAGTGCACAGACATCATCCTTTTCAGTAGAGGAATGTAAAAACTCAGCAACTCTCTAGTGACAAACTTTACACAGTTACAAGTCCTTGAAGTCAATGTCAGACATTTAAGGGGACATAAACATAAGAAAAACACATTTTTGAGTGGAGTTGGACTTGAAGTTGAAAATACCCAAAACAACCAAGAACTGAGAAAAGCTGCAGTACAGGTTTAGCATCGTGTCACCAAGTGTCTGTTGATATCTATGGTTTGTAGACCTCAGTTTTGTTGATTGCATGAAAAGAAGACTAAGGTTCTTGCACTTTGGGTTAAGCAGAGAATTAGTACTTTCACTTAGGGCTGGGCAGTATGGCTAAAAATGTTATCATAATAAAAAATGTTCACATCAGTCCATATCGATAATTATTGCGCTAAAAATCCTTATTTATGTAGAGTTTAAAGGCATTTGCTCCTGACTGAAAGGATACTAGACACTTAATAGTGGTTTATCATTTATTGTCAGACCTTGACAAACATTTACTGCAGCAGCAGAACTTTTCACAAATCTGAGGTAAATTCAAAACCATTTTAGTCAAAATAATGCTAATAAATAAAACAATAAAAAGCCAAGGAAATCTTAATTTTTGTCAGGAGCATGCGGAACTCTTTGTTGAGACAGTTTAAAAATGTGTAAGTGTTTTATAGAGGATTTAGTGAACGTTTATTATATCTGTTAAGATGAAAAATATGTCAACATAATTATGGTTATCATTTTGTTTCCCAGCCCTACGTCATCACACTTTTGAAGCCTGGTGCTGTCCTCGTACTTTCTGACCACATTGGTGCTAGTTAGTGTGTATAAAGCTGTTTTTAACGGTTATTTTAATTCCAATAACATGTTTTGCTTGGACAAAACATATTCTGTCATTAGAGTGTTAGAAATGTAGGCCTTACATTATGCGACAAATCTCTCAGATTCGGTATTTTGTCCGTACCGTCAAGTTGTTTTTGGCCAACATTTGTATTTGTCATTTCATAGTCATGCTGGGGCCAACAAAAACCCCTTTGCCTACGCTCTCTCAGCACTCTCTCTCTCTCACACACACACACACACACACACACACACACACACACACACACACACACACACACACACACAACCCTTTCCTTCGTGACCTCTAAACTGTTTGTGTGATTCCAGCCATTATAAAATAGAAATAGCCCTGCTACCTTGGGTGTTTTATAGGTGGACTGGCAGGGAATCGAACCCCAACTCTCTGTAAGTAGAAAGGGACAGCAGTAAACCTTGTAGCTGAGTGGAGCTCTTTGTTGTAACGGACAGGGTCAAGAGAGCTGTTTGTGCTCTACATAAAAACTGTTTGTCAACTGCCTCTCAGCCCATTCTCTCTCTCTTTTTGGTTCAATGTTATTTTAGCATTTTGTCTCTCTCTAAACCTCTCTGTTTCCCATTCCTCCCTGTCCAATAAGAGCAGCATCATTATTTTCCTATTAAATATGACATTGGGGAATAAAATGCTGTTGTTGTTTGGTAGAGATGATTGATAGGTCCATCCATTTATACATACTGGTACTTAATTCTCCTGTCACAGAGTTCAGGCACTTATAGAAAAAGATGCGGATAAAAACAAACCTTATGTAGTCAGAACAAGTGCAATGAGAAAAGCAAATCTAAGAAATAAATAGAAAGGAGAAGAAAAAGTGAAGAGTTTAGTTTTTCAGTATGCCGACTATACCAAGTAAGACCATATTTCTCCGGTCTCCGTTATTAATGCCAGTTCTGGATGACCATAAATCCACTGCAATATACTGTACCACATCACCCAATCACCAAAGATTGCACTGCTGGCATTGCACACACACACACACACAGCAAAGTACACTCACAGGCTGCATTTCTAATCTGATGATTTGAAGAGGATACATTTCAAACAGGCCTAACATGTAATTTTTTGCTCAGTCAGCACACACACACACACACACACACACACACACACACACAATCATGCGCATACACACTGATCACAAAGCCACAAATTCAAACATGGAAAAAGATACAAATATAAGCAGTCTCAGCCAGCCAGCATGCTAACACATGCATTACATGAACACACTTAAAACATAATTGCATATTTGCACACCCAAACGCACGCTCACACATACGCTGCCAAATTCAAACACTAAACCACAGGTTTTCTCATGGAAAAACACATTAGTGCTGTTAGAAGCCATTGGTCACACCATATTCTCTCTATTCCTCTCTCTGTCTGAATGCAGCCTCAGTGTAATGAACTTCTATTTAACTAGCGGCTCAATTGCATGAGAGAGACTTTTCGGCTGTGAGGACTTTCCTTGCACTAAGCGTTCCTGCAGAGAAAGCCTTTTATTTACTTTGCTGACAGATTCGACTAAGAATTGAATCAGATTGCAAATTTTACCCATTGCTCATACTGGATAAGGTTTAGTGTTTGGCATCTCGGGAGACTTCCAACATAAATTCATCTTCTGACAAATCAGCATTATTCCAGAAACAGCAGGGTAAGACCTGCACTCCCTTGTTGGCTTCAGTGAATACAGGAATGACTGACTGCATGAAGAACTGAATGCTAATAAAGACGATATGTCAGACTGTTTGTGAGCAGAGATTTGAATGACTAAGATAAGCTGGCTTGCAAAGGTTATGTGGTGCCCTGAGAAATGCACACGTGCATGCAAACACATGATCATACACACACGGACGTGTACATAGTAATGCATCTGCAGACAAATACATACTTTGCAGTCAGACGATGGTGTTTCCTGTGTGATCATGGGGTTGAGCCCAGCGCTGTTACTCACTGTGGCCTTATAAGGAAAAGTAGAACGTTGGAACGGTACAAATGTGCTGAATCTAATGGAACAGAGAGGAAACTGGGCTTACACTGATGGTTCAGAACAACTGCGAGACAGAGAGAAGGAGAGATCTGGATAGAGAAAATAAGATGGGAGAGGGGAACAGCAAATACAAAGCAGTTGGAGAGCACTTATTCTATGTCTGACAAGCTTTCCTTTTTAGTTTGCGCCATTTTTTTTAGCAAAGCTAAAGTTTTTTAAGTTAAAATTTTCTACATAACATGAAAGTCAGGGAATTGACTCCTAAACATTCGTCCACATCCTTAATTATCACCTTCTCTACCTTTCTTCACCTCCCTATCTCCCTCTTTTCATCTCTACAACCCTATCCATGTGTGTGTTGATGTATGTGAGCACGCCTAGCAGCAGGTCAGGAGGTTGTAATCCCCAAGTCAGACAAGATGGGATCAGTGCCGAGTCAGTGGACCCAGACACATGGCTGCGTCTCCTGGGACTAACGTAGACATACTCAGACACACACTACAGATATGATATACATCCCCTCGCTGTCTCAGTCAATAATGGAGATACTCTCATGCTCCGACATTTATTGTTCCTCTGTCTCCCCTACATTCTCTTTCTGTCTCTTTTCAGTCCCCCTGGACCACTGCACCATTGAGCTTAACTCACACACACACGCACACTGAGTCATGAGGTAATCTTCAGCAAGGTTCGGTGGTTATGACTGACTGGAGCAATTAACGACTGACTCATCGTCAAAGATTTGGAGCCATTAACAGTTAAATCATTCACACCGACTGACCGAGTAAGATAGTGTGTGGGCGTGTGCATTGATGTGTGTGCGGGTGTGTGCTGGAGTGGGGCGGCGTAATGGCACACTGAGAAAATGTAGAGAAATCTCAAAAGTGATTCCAGTTTGAAGAATACTCGGAATCCTGTCAAGGTGGCTCCCAGAAGAGGATCATTATGTGTTCGCGTATGTGTGTGTAGGTGTGTGTGTGTGTGTGTGTAGTGAGGAGATATCTTCAGGCTCATATGAAAGCAGCTAGAGCCACTGCAGAACATCACGCCAAATGCATAACCATTTTGATTCAGAGTGGTCTTAGCCAAGTCACACACTCTCCATTTGATTTGGCTGGAGAATAGTAGAGGCAAACCTGGTGTTGATAGAGATCCCCTTACACACACACACACACACACATATACACACACTCATACAGCACACATACATTATCCAAGCAAGTATAAATACCTAAAACAGCACAGTGATGACCTACAGTAAGCATAGTTCTGTCACACTCTCGCAGCCGTAAGACTCACCGCACTGATGGAGTTGCAGCGGCCCTTTACAAACATTTGATCCACAAAAACTTGGAGCTCACATCTAACAGTCTGCCATGTTGTTCTTTTCTCACCAAAGTATTGAAAATCCAACCGCAGAATTCTGCTTCTTTTTTTTCTTTGTTTTTGTAGGATCAGAAATAGATGTTCATCTTACAAGAAAAAATGTTCTGACTCTGTAGGAATAAATCTATGAATGAAGATGTATTTTCATGTGGAAAGACAGAAGTATGGTTTTTGTTATTGTTTGAGACTTTATCTCTGTCTTTCCTTTTCCTCCATGTTAAAGGGAGGAATTGTTGGTTACTGTTTGTGAACACTGTCTGCCAGGGAAAGTTAATATGAAAGCCAATGCCGTAACTAGCTTTGTCTTCTTTGGGGTCAGCAGTAGCTCAGTCCATAGGGACTCGGCTTAGGAACTAGAGGGTCACTTTTTCAAGTTCCTGTATGGACAAAGCATGAAGTGTGGACTGGCAGCTAGAGAGGTGCCGGTTTGCCTCTTGGGCACTGCCAAGGTGCCCTTGAGCAAGGCACCAAACCCCCAACTGCTCGGTGCGCCTGTCCAAGCAGCCCCCTTGCTCTGACATTTCTCCATTTATAGGTTGTTGTATACGTTTGTGTATTTCAGGCCTGTGTGTGTATGACAACAGAGTGAAAAAAATTGAATTTGCCCTCAGGGATTAATAAACTATGTTGTCTTCTCCTTCTTCTTCTTCTTCTTGCTGTTTTGCTTCACTATATATGCGTTTTCTCGGCATTGTGTCTGCAATTTTTCGTAGCTTCCTCCTGGATGTGTGCTGCTTATGATCTGGCACCTGGTCAGTACCTTTTTATAATATTGACCTCACCTCTGCACTGTTTTTGGCTGGGGCCTACACACCTAGGAATGTCTTGAACATAGCAAAATAATAAGAAAATACAGAAAAATACTGCAAAAAAATACACCGCCACACGCTTCTAATGGGTCATAGGTGATGATTGAGAGGGATTACTTTTGTATGAGTCGAAACTTTTTTACTTCTTTTAAAAAAATGCTTTAGTCTGAAATAAACCCAACATGTGGCAAACAGCTGTCTTGTCTAGGGATGCAATTAATGACTAATTTATCTGCAGACTGTCTTCTCAATTAATAACTTAATTCTTTGATTCACAAGTTGTCAGAACATTTTCAGAAAAGTCAATCACAACCTCACAGAGCTCCAGGGGCCATATTCACAAACATTCTCATATGCTCATAACTTAGCCTAAAAGCTTTTAGTAAGGAGTCCTAGCTTAGGAGTGATTCAGGAAAGTTCTCAGAGGAACTCTGAGCAAGGAAGGGACAGAAACTTTTACCTTAGTGAGGAGGTGTGGTTGACCCTGTTGCTAGGTATGATGCATTCCTTTAACAGATGTGATTGGGTGTCACAGATATGCCTTTTTGTGAGCCTGCAAGGTGTGAACACCCAGTGGAAATGAAATGAACTGCTGACTGTGAAAGTGTTGTCATTGTTAGTGCAATCACTCTGAGGTTGAGACAGACCCAAGTCATCACTACTGCACTGTTGCATTTTCCAGTTTTCCAAATACCTTAGTGTTGTGATCATTTTATTTCTGGCATTAGGTGGGAAAGGTAGGTAATGAGATCAACCACACATATTATCCCGGCATGATCTTACTTCACTGTAATCCAGCATTTGGAGAATGTTTCTCCAACCTCTTTGTGTTTCCACCATTTTCTCTTAAGCCTCTTAAAAGTCCTCCTCCTTGCTCCCAAAAGTTGTTCACCCTAGGAGTTCTTTTAAGGTTGAAAATGCTCTGTGAACAACTTTTATCTTTATAAGGACCTAGTCTTAACTTTAAGGGGAAATTCTAAGAAAACATCACAATTCTAAGAATTTTTCTAGAATTTAATCATTATTAGGAGCAACTCTTTGTACTAGGAAGCTTTGTGAATACGGCCCCAGGTCACATATTTAGATGTCTTGTCTTATTTGACAATCTATAACCCAAAGAGATTCAGTTTACCATCATATGTGACAGATAAAAGCAGCAAATCTGCACATTTGAGAAGCTTGAACCAGTTACACAAATTATTATCATTTGATTACCTAATTTTCTCTGATCAAGTAATCAGTTAATCAACTTACTGTTTTAGCTTCAGGCATGACCCAGAGTTTATGTAGTTTTTTTTCCAGGGTTAATGAATAACAAATATGTCGTCTTGTTTTGATGATTGTGGTTCCTTTCTTTTTAAAAATCAGT
Organism: Cephalopholis sonnerati; assembly: GCA_019142605.1. NCBI lineage: Eukaryota > Metazoa > Chordata > Actinopteri > Perciformes > Serranidae > Cephalopholis > Cephalopholis sonnerati. The sequence continues at coordinate 13,463,923 of JAGQAX010000012.1, read as the reverse complement.
GTATTTTTAGACTACTGAAGTGCTGGTGTTAGCGAAATCATTTCCTCAGAATTTGTAAAAAAAACCACTTATCAGCAGTATTACACTTTAGACATGCACAAACATTTTCATTTTTAATACACTCCCCCGAAGAAAGCATCACAAATAATGACTCATCAATGTGGGGTCCCTGGGTCACTGAACTCAGACAATAGAACAGAAGCTGTATCATGTCTATCCTCGAAATTAAGATAAAAAAAAGATAAAGGTAAATGAACAAAATTGTTCCAATATTGCAAAAGCTGTTGGAGTGGTGCTTTTTGCTTGATTTTCTTATAAAAATAATGATGCAATAATTAATTAAAAACTGTAATAATTAAATATCTTTAAAATATTTGCCAGCTATAACCAATCCCTTGTCCACGGTGCACATTGTTACCCATAATTCTGTGCCCTCAGGATTAATTTGGTGACCGACAGGTGGATCAGACAGAGCCAGAATACACAAGCTCATTTAAGTGGAAAGAGCAGGATAAAACAAAGATGAGACGGGATTTAATTCAAGGAAATGAGACGCCAGTTGGAGAGGGTGGGAGGTAGAATCCATGAAGGAAAAATGAGAAGGAAGGGAAAACATACAGGAGTAAAGTCAACAAGTGAGAGAACTGTCGAGGGTCAGAAATGGACAGAAAAGAAGCAGGGAAAATGAGGTGATGAGGCTGATAAAATCAAGAAAGAAACATAGATTGTGAATAGAGGGGGTGAAATGGAAAGCATGAGTGATGCAGATGGATGGAAAGAGAAAAAGACTGAAAAGAGAGAGTTATGTGTTGGGTCATTATGGAGGAATGTTAATATGATTAGTGAATGACTCTGACCTCGCTGTCTGGAACTGGTGCCTGGCTGGTCTGATGACTGCTGAATGTCTGTTACACACACACAATAGAGCACAAAGATGAAAACATACATCAGACACATATGCCGGAGCACACACACACACACACACACACACACACACACACACACACAGTGCTCGCAAAAATGAACGCATGCTTTCACATTAACCCAATAGTGCGGAAGCATGTCCGAATACACATATTTCCTCTTAAAACCACACATGCTCAAGAGACAAAGACACACACAGACTCCTTCACTGGCATGTGTGATTTGTGTCTTCTCTCTGCGAGCAGGGCTGAATGAGTCAACATGTCATGACTTATTATCTGTTTTTAACATGCATGATTCCCTACAGTCTGGCCTCATAAAGCTTGGGTCAAGATCCTGGACTGCTCATGAATGTGTGGTTGTTGGGTCGCCACATGACTACTTTGGTAATTTGTTTGTGCCTGAGTCCCCGGGTGAGAGACAACATTCATCATGTTAGGCCCTGACATGAAGAACTGAGGAAGCCTCTATTCTATGATTTAGATCTTTGCAAATGAACCAGTAACCTCATGGATGTTTTTGTGGTCCAGTAGCTTTGAGAACATGGAGTTATCCTTGTTGCACACCACAAGAAGGGGTGTTTGCTTCTATGTATTGTGTTTTAAGAAACGATAACCTCTGCCAAACTTCCATGCTTCTTTTATCACTTTACTTGCTGTATTACACCTGTTCTACTGACTCAACGGACAAAGAAATATCCCATGGGACAAGTGAGAAGCGATAGGTCTTGGGTATGCAAACTGTATGTGCATTGCCTGCTGGTTTGGTCATGTAGGTGCAGCAGCACAACTTGCAAAATTATTATATAACTTGAAGGGTGTGGTAATAAAAAAAAAATCTCTCTAAGCCAGTGACATTACTGGTCTTATACCTGTAGCTCTGATACAGCTGAGCTAATCATAGGAAAGTGTAATAGCAGTAGCTTAAAAATTGGGAAGAAACTTCTTCAGGAAATCATATTGTTGTCAGAGAGCAGCATAATGTGAGCACACAGCAGCACAAATCTGCAGCCAGAGGCAGATGGTGTGATTTTTATTTAGTTGTAAAGCTAAGATCATACTGGAAAATGTGACACAGTGGTGTTTGCACTGTTATGCATTTAAAAACAAAATGTCAAAAGCCACCTCTGCTAAAAAGAAAATTGGAAAGGAGGGACACAGGCAGAGCACCAAGTTATAACGGGGCCAGTCTGATGTGTGTATAGGTGTGTGTGTGGTTATTCTGTAATAGCCTGGTGTCATTTGCACGTAATTTAATCAAGGTGAACACAGTGAACGTTGTGTGTGTAATGGCACTGCGCTCTGGCGTGACACTTTTTTAATCAGAGGCTGCAGATTTATCAACATGTCTGCCCCGCTGCCTTCAGATGGCTGTAGGGATTTAATGAACTGTAGGAGAAACTTTTCATGCAGTATGTAGTAGCTGTGGACAACAGACACCGTAAAAATCACTTGTCGTCATTTCTGTGCATTTACTCCAAGCACTTAGTTTGCTAAAATCACCAGACTGGCATCAAAGTGACATTAAGCCAGACACAGACGTGGTTCTTACACGTCTATTCTCAGCAAAGACACGATTTGCGCTGCCTCATTTGCATAAATCTTCCACCTGTTTGCGCGTCTTCTCCCATCTGCGCTCTGTGCGCTGTGTGCGTGGCATCAAAACAGCATACAGATGGGCGAAGGAAATTTCAAGGTCAGCAAAATACCAAACAGTCAGTTCACTGCTTGCGTTGATCGTTGCGTCATCACGAAAATAGGGCCCCATATGTCAATGTAACCTACAATTTATCGAACCTGAAGTTAGCAGTGAATAACTCTTGTGCCTAAGGCTGCACTGTTAGTAACAATAAAACCCTTTCACGTTTTTGATATGAAACAGTAGCAGCAGGAAGTGTCTTTGCATAAACATTAGCTCAACTGACTTCATTATAGCTCTGACAGCACAGCTGACATCTGTTACATGGAGGTAAAAACAAAATGTGGTGGTACTAAACTCCCACCCAAAGAGACTATAAGAAAGAAAAGTGCTGAAAGCTGATCAAAATGGCAGTTTACCAGGACAACAGCTGAACTCCATGGCCTCGAAATATTGAATAAGTCTGCACTCCTGAATATGTGAAAGGTGTTTCGAAGCAAAGTAAAACTTGAACACAATGTCTCACTTACTTGCTGGATTATATTAATTTGCAATGTTTGGGTCTGTTTGACCTTCATAAAGTATACACACATATATATTTTGAAGCAAGATAGTGTGTTTTCTCAGTTTTAGCATGGCATGGCCCAAACATCTCACCACCATGACAGTGCTGTGAGACCATGTGATAATATGGCATGCCACTGTGCAGCTAAAATGTGCCTGTTTAAGGGGCTTGAAGTAATCCCAGTATTTCTATTGAAACACAAAAACAATAATTGATTTCCTTAAATTGAAATCAGGGTTTCAGAGCATCGTGGTGGCTCAGTGTCTTGCACTTTTGCCTTATAGCAAGAAGGTTGTGGGTTCAGAGTCCAGATCCACTTCATATGTAGAGTCTGCATCCTCTCTCTGTCCTTTTGTTTTCTGTGCACACTCTCCTACAGCCCAAAGACATAAAGTCCAGGTACAGCTGCAACTTTAAATTGCATGTAGGTGTGAATGCAAGTAAAAATGGTTGTCTAGGCCACATGGCATCCTGTCCAGGGTATACCCTGTCTGGTGACCAAGGTGACCTGGGTAGGCTCCAGCTCAAATGTGATCCGATCCTGTGCAGGATAAGTGGGCACATATAATAGATAGATATGTGGGAATGAGTTCTGCCAAGAAAAAGAAAATTAATTTTTATTAATTTACTGTAAATCATAAAACTACATAAAGACATATTATTTAACCTGACCTTTACCCAAAAACAAAACAAATAACCCTTTGATTCCTTTGTTTAAAATAGCCATGCTTTGTCTTTATGTATCTAGACAAGGGCATATACATTTTTCAACACATGGCCATTGCTCCCAGAGATCCAAGCCCTGCATGTGTTTTCATCTGGCATATTCAGAAAAGGGCCACATCAATATCACATGCAGAAATAGAAATTATCCTTTAATCTAGCGTGAAAGCCTCTCTTGTTGCAGTGCTGTTGGCAGAAATGGTTGGAATAATACAGTTTACTATGTAGAGGTCACATTCTTGGAAAACCTATTTGCGGTCATGGCCACGGCTGTGTGTTTAGATGTCTCTGTGTTGTTCCTTCCAGGCAGAGCTCGTGCGTGTGGACGTTGTTACGTCTTATCAAATCTTGATTTGTATTTAGCTCTCATGACTTCTATTCAGCCTTTGAGAAAGATTCCAAAAGGCAAACATACACACACACACATACAAAGCCCTGTCCAGGTATGTGTGTAAAGAGTGATGAGTTTTGGTCCAGTGGAGAGTGTTATCACCACTGGCCACTGCACTGTGGACAGGACAGATAGCCAACTGCAGTGCATGTGTGTGTGAGTGTGAGTTTGTTCATGTGTGTGTACATGTTTTTCTGGATTGTTGGCTCAGCTGTGTTGTCGAGGACATACACACCTCTAAGTGTCAAATATGTGTACCTGTGAGCGCGCTGTATACACATTTGTCAGTGAGTGAGCATGGGAGGATAAAATGTGTGTGTGTCTGGTGTGTGTGTTTGTGTGTGTATTTGGAGATTGTCAGCGATTCTTAAAGCAGCATGCAGCTCTTGAGCGTCTGAGGGAGAGATATCTGACGTTGAAATATGGTGAGTCATCTGGTAGATAAGAAATACTGCGAGATGGAGAGGAAAGGACGGGGAGAGATTGAGAGTCATACAGTAGTAAGAATCGGTGAGTTTCACAATAAGAGTGGGTTTGTGGAAGTGTAGATGTCAAAAGAGACTGAGTCAGGGAGTGGGAGAGAGAGTCACCTGAAAGTCATATGGTGAAAAGGCGTGCTGGAAAACCAGGGAGTGGAAGATGCTGAGAAATATTGGTAACACAACCTCCTTTGGTGACCAATGTGTCCCCTCCAACACAACCTGGCCTTTGGACCTCCTACTTAAAAGCTGCAGTACTATAGGTGTAGTTTGTATATGACATGTCAGCTAATATATTAGAAATCTTATTGGCTTTGATGAGGAATTACTCTCAGCACAAGAAAGTAACCAAATAAACTTTAGGTAAAATGACAAAATTCTCCATGCTTGCAGTGAGCATTAGCTAGACTTACCAACAACAGTTAAATCGCCTGGGGCCAGATGCATTTACCTCTGTGTAGATTCACACTAAAACTGTGTGTACACAAAAATTAAAAGATGTATAGCAGTATTCTTGTCAGATTTATAAAGCCGTGCATAAGTGTGGGTCTGTTTCATAAGCCAGCGAGGCTATCTCATTCATCTTTATTACATGTCAGAAAGATGATTAATGATTAATTAATAGAGCTATTACTGAAACAGACTCCGCAGTGTTCTTCACAATTGAGGGTAAATGAGAAGAGCATTAACATGAGGAAATGACGGCTCAAATGTAAATAAAAAGATTTTTTTTTTAAATGCAGCACTCGTTAGCATTTTGTGTTTTTTTTTTTTTTTTTTTGTAGACTGAAAAAAATAATGTAGTTAAGCCCCTTTCATATATGCACTGCAAACCCAAAATTATCTAGACATTACCTAGAGGAGCTGAGAATGCAAACATCCGAATCAGTTGGATCAGCTCCCCAATAAAATGTCTGTGTAATGTCCAATTGAGCCCATGTGTGAATAGAGCAGGTCATTGTTGGGGGAATTCACAACAAGCAGCTGGGGGTGTTGATGTTTTTGTCATGTGACTCCAACCCCTCGTCTAAACCAAACAAGAGTGCTTCCAGTAGGTGAAAACGCTTTTCGACATTCTCCTGTCATGTGCTACATATGTATAAGGGAAATTATGGACAATGTCTGAGCCTGATTCTCCGAACATTGCCAGGAGTTCATATGAGGAATCAGCTTTAGTTAAACTGGTATACAACCTAATGAAACAGCTCTCATTTAGCTCTCATGACTTCAAGTTCTGAGAAAGATGCCAACAGGCAAACATAAACACAGACAGCTTTGTCTAGGTATGTGTGTAGAGTGTTTACTTGTTTCGTGTTTGTTTAACATGTCACATGTTGCATATTTGTAGAACACAGCACTGTGCATAGAAATAAATGTATCCATAAAAACTGTACTACTTATATGAGAAAAAAATTTGTGAGTATTTTTAAACTTATATGTTGTATCTGTTGCATTTTCTGTACACATTTGTTTTATTTATTACTTTGCTCTTATATTTCCCAGTCAGCACAGATGAGCTTTCATGCCATGCCAATGAAGCAAACTGAAATTGCAATTGAGAGAGAAAGTGTTATCTTTAAACATGGGGAAGAGTGTGTGTCAGGGAAAGATTCAGCAAGAGTTGTACAGAAATAGAAGAAACTCAAGTCACATGCTGAGAAATTGAGAGAGGGGGAGCTTACGTAAGTGTGGCATTTCAATACAGCTGTCCAAAATGCTGACTGAAAGAAAGTCAGTTTCACTTAATGTTTTTTTGTGATAAAAAATAGACATACTGCTAAAATGCTGGGAGAAGTTTCACTCCAAATCAGTGTAACCAGTGAGGCAAGGAAAGCTTTTCAAGTTCCACTCTGGTCTGTATTTTGTGTTTTTTTTCTCGATACAGTTTTCCAACCCAGTAACATTTAGGCCTTTCCATTTAATACTGAAATTTTCACCGTTTGCCAACTTTACTTTTGAGTGCTCCTCTTTAAATTGGGCCTAATGGACAGTAAAAGGTTGGCCTGGCTTAGTGATTTTTATTAGCTTTAAAGTGAGGCAGAGATAGAAAGTGATTAAGAAAAGAAAGTAATTTGAGCTGAAGCTAAAACCCTGCTGTGTGTAATGCATCCATATTACTGGTCACAATCACAACTCCACATTGGAACAAGTTATAACTGGACAGAAACTAAGATGTGATCATAAGATTACAAAACATGTACGATAAAAAGGTTTTTGCAGAAACTTCTAGAGCTAACATATCAAGAATAGGTAGCCTCCATCTTAAAATCTGGCATGTTTACAGTTTGGGTTCCTTTTTACTTCTGCTACTAGCAATGTAATTCTCCCATTGGTAGCTTTTAAATGGAGAGATTTGTGTCCAACTGCTAACTCAAAACTAGCCAACCTCTTCAGTGAAGATGTCTCAATAGTGTTAGGGAATTCAGGCCAAGTCCCTCACACCCTCTCTCTCCCTCTCTCTCTCTCTCACACACACACACAGACATGCACACACACACACACTCTTTCCCTCTCCCTCTCTGTCCTCCCATCTGTGAGTTCAGATGAACAGAAGTCTCCCGGGGCTTTTCATTGGCCGAGCTCCACACTAAGAGGCGAGCTAATTGGCCAGCTGGGGCCCAGCCGGTTGTTGGAGGCAGGGCATTGGCCGAGAGAAGGGTCAAGTGACATGTCATTGGTCAGATTGGCTGGTAACCTGGCAACACTTCAGGCTTTCCCTCTTGAGAAAAGCCTGGTGAGAAAAAAAAACAGGGAAAGACTGTTGAGCATAATTTGGCAACAGCTTTTCGGAAAAATTGTTAGTTAATTTGCAGCTTTTTAGTGGCGTTAAAGTGTGTATTTGTGGGAGTTGCAAGTCCTTGCAGTTCTTGTGTGAATTTGCAAATAACCCTCAATCATGAGGTCCCAAATTGTTGGAGGCTCTGTGGCACCTTCAGCTTTACCAATACATCAGTCCAAACAGGCAAGAAGTCACAGCCAACTGGTTACCATGACAAGAATGAGTGTGTGCGCTTGTGTTTTATGTATTTTTTTGCTAGTCGTACATGAAGCTGAGACAAAATATTCATAATGAACAGCACTAAGTTATCCTTTCTGTCTCTATGTGATTGAACTACCACTGTTTAACTTCTTATTTTCCATCCCATCCATTATTTACCTATTTTTTCAGGATCTCATAATAAATTAGAAATGAGATTTACATTTTTCCCCCTTTGTTTAAATTTTGCACAAAAACTGACAATTGTACTGCTTAGTAGGGGTCGGAAAAAATCGATTAACTTAAGTATTGCAGTTTCATTTTTAATGATTATTTAATGCCTAAGTAAATGAAATTCAGATGTGGAGGTTGAAAGAAGTCCCCACTTTTAAATGGTAAATGGACCTGCACTTGTAGAGCGCCTTCTTGTCATCCGACCACTCAAAGCGCTTTTTACCCTACGAGTCACATTCACCCATTCACACACACATTCATACACTGGTGGCCAAGACTACCAAACAAGGTGCTACCTGCTACTCAGTTTTTAACACACTCACACGCCAATGGAACAGCCATCGGGAGCAATTTGGGGTTCTATATCTTGCTCAAGGATACTTTGTGGATCAAACCTCTGATCTTCCGATTGGTGGATGACCCGCTCTACCTCTGAGCCACAGCTGCCCTTTTTCTGTGGTAATTTATGAGTAATGTGACGTCATATCTGTCTCAAGAAAAACAAACTTGAAGCCATACATTATTTTTGGAAATATGTCTCGTGACATTCAGTCTCTAGAAGTGTATAATTAAACTCTTTTTCTTCCCATGGCCTGGTATTAAAAAAGTTAACAAAAGTAGAAGTATATTGGGTCCAATTGCAATACTTAAAGAATCGTAATACTTAAAAATCACAGTACATATTGAATTGGCACTCAAGGATCATATTGAGTCAGGAGATAAGCATATTGCCCCAGCCCTACTGCTAAGTTAAGGTTAGAGAGTGGTCAAAGAATCCCATGTTAACAGTTGATAGGAGATGAGATGCAAGCAGCTTTGTCCACCCCAATCTTCTCCTTACAAGGTTCTCTGGTACTAGTACAGCACCGTCGCCCTAACTTCCACCTTTGCTTCACAGAGACAACAGTCATCATTCACATAGCCACAAGAGGTCCCTGCCAGGAAAACACAGACAGTTAATTTAAAATGTTTCAGCTAACAGCCAGTATAGTCATTTTAAGGAGGACAGTCTTCACAGTCAGAGAAAGAGAGACACGATCTTTCTCCCACTTTCTCTTACTTATTGTAGGTTAATATCTATCCACCTCCACCTTTTTTATTAAGTAGCAGAGTGAGCTAATCCAGAGGAAATGAGAGGTGGAGGTTAGTCACCAAGGATTAGTCTGGTTCCAGGACATCAAACATTCCATTCCCACCCAAGAGATAATCATAGCCAGGTTAGCCAGGAAATTAAGTGACTGCCTTTCAGAGGGTCTCTAATCCCCGTCTCGCTCTCTCCTTACATTTCTCTTTCTTCTCCACCCATCCTGCTTTCTCTAATTCGGTCCTCCTCCCCTTGCCCATCCCCCTCTGTCTCCCCCACCTGGACTAGAGCTAAGTCTACGTCCTGGCCAATCGGCAACGGACTGCTTGTGTCTGCAAGAAAACTTCCATCTCCATTTCTTGGAGGGTATTTGATAGATGACACTATCCACCCTTGTACTGAAGGTAATATCTGACCCTGCAGCCAAGTCAGAGCTTTCAGACAAATTGAAAACTGCTCAGTGATGTTTCTCGTCTCTTTGTAAGGATTTTGAGAATTTTGTACGTACAACAAGCAGATATTTCCCTTGAGGATATAGATTTCCTGCTGTGTAAGCTTGTCATCCCACCTTATCGGCCCAACCACATCAAATATATAGCAAAATAAGTAAAGTATGCATTTCAGTTGGGTCAGACAAGCAGTTTGTTTGCTCAATTTCTGGGAAAATGTGACTACCGGAAAAAAGGTTTCTCAGGGGTCGTGCAATATAGGTCAGAAAAGATTTAAGCTTTAAAGACTCCATAGTTGTGTGTGTTTGTGTGCATTTCTTTTCATGCAAGACCCCCCAGAAAGAACAACTCTGTGTGTTTGTGTGTTCTTACATGTGTACATATCTGTTCATGGATTCAGGTCCACATACCGAACAAAAGCTCAGCGTAGCAAGTGGATTTCTGCCTCCATCCACAGCATGTCATCCAGCACAAAAGCAAATATTGCCTCCATTTTCCACACTTCTTTGTCCATTTTCCTGTTTTTTTTCTTGAACCCAGTGTACCTCATCCTTTTAACATGTACAGTCATACACACCACATAAACAAACTTGCACACTTATAAGCACAAATATTCAATATTGGATTAATACACTGTTGTTATTATGTCAGTTTTAACATATTTCTCTCTACATTTTATACAGAATTGGAGTATTTTCACCTACATAATTAATAAGCTTTTTGTGTGTTTCCCATTAACTGAAAATGGCCTGATTTATGTCTCCATTTATTGATATATAAAGACATTTATAAAAATATTAAAAATAACAATCCCTCCTCATTCCCAAGTCGTCAAGTACTGTCACACCCCTCAGCATCTCATAGCGACGAACAGGAGACCCTTTAGTATATCTATGTTGTGGAATGGTCGCAGTTACGTTTAGGTAACTTTGGGGTTCGGTTTAGAAAAAAAGTTTTCGCTTAAAATAAGTTTGTTACGTAACGTAACATGACATAAATACGTCACGAGTGATGTCAGTGCGCTCTAACTAAACATAAATTACATAACTTTACGTTTAACAACATTGGCTTGGTTTTACATGGGACCTGACTGTGGTCTCCTGGATGAAAGTCCGGTTTCGTTTGACCCATCCATCTCCACTACCTCCCTAAACGTCTGTTGCTCTTTTTATAACATCAGTTGCTGTCAGTGTCAAGTATTGCCACAGGTGGGTTTACACTGGAGTTGAAAGAGGGTGCATCTCATTGAGACACCAACCACTTCCATTGGTGTCCATATTACACGCCGAGGGGCGTGACTTAGCGTCAATATTTGACAACCTGGGAATGAGAACAGGCTGAGAATGCAGATTCATAATTACTTGTTGTGTGGTGTTAGTCATTGTAATAAAATCTGTCTCATTGATATGGCATTGATAGCCAATGCAGATCAAGGCCCTGTCTACACGTATACAGACGTTTTTTAAAAACAGATGTATTCCTCACGCAAATGGAGTTTTATGTCACTAAAAGGAAGATTTTTTAAAATACCTTCTAAGGTGCAGATTTTTCGAAACTCTGGTTGCATAGTATCGATGTGGACATGTAGAACAGAGCATTAAACCAAAAAATGTGAGACAATTTTGAAAATGGGATTGTTGTTAGTGAGGAGTGGAAAGAAAACCTTTGCATCTTTGAGTGAGCTCTTCCGTCCTTAAATCGAAGGGGAATCTACATGACAAGATCTCCAGTAGGTGTTTTAAAAAAGTTAACATTAGCCTCTACACTTTATTCCCTCTGCGACAAGGGGAGACTGTGGTAGACAGCTCTGTGCCTTGGGAGATGTTTTTGCCTTTTGGTGTGGACAGAGATATTTTGTAAAGTGAAGTTTGTGTGGACAGCATTATTTTTTTTTGTATTTTTTAAGGAGAGGGCATATATCGTTTTTTAAAAATATCTGTATACGTGTAGACAGGCGGAGAGGAAGGAATGCTTGACAGGAGAACCAGAATAAAAGAAAAATGGAGGAGATGAGAAGGGAAAGAGCAATGTTAAAAATGGAGAGGACAAGATATAAAACATGTTGAGACTAGAGTGGTATGACACAAGGAGACAATAGGAGAGAGGGGGTCAAGACTTTCTTGAGATTAGAAGAGATAAAAAAAATATAGGAAATAGAGGATTGAATCAAAAGACACCCTAGCCATCACTACCCCCCGACTGGAGCCAATCATCTGAAAGAGGAGAAGAGTGTGTGAGGGAGGCAGAAAGAGAAAGTGTCACTCTCATCCTATTACAGCTCCATCTAACCTGCCACTGTAGCCACCTGCTCCTGCCGTCACACAATCACACACACTCACAAAAAAACATATATTTCCAGACTTGCTATTCAGATTCTGTACATGCACTAGCACATGCATACATTCTCACACACACACACTAGCACACATTAGAAAGGTGGGTGTGCTGCTCTTATGTGCTTATGGTCTTATGCTAAGTCCTGCTCCTGAGATATCATAGAGAAATAAATAAATAATACAAGAATCCACAAATAAAAACCCAGCAGAGATTTTTCTTACCTAAGGCGCTGACATCAGAAAAATGGCAGAGGGAGGGAAAATTTTCCCTGCTCTCATCTTTGCTGTCTCTGTCCTGTCTCCCATCATCTGTACGTCTCTGTCCGGTAAATTGTCTCCCCTTTAACCCCTACCTCTTCTCTATCCCCCCGTACTTCTCTCTTCCTCTCCCTCAGTCTTCCTTGGAATTCACCTTTCTTTGTTCCCTCTAATCCTCAAAGGGGAACTTTTTTAAGTCGGGAAGTTTGGCGTAGAGAGAAGGAGTGAGAGACACAGATGGAGTGTAGGGGGGTAGAGGTAGACGGATATACTATCTGGGTGGCAGGGAGGGGGCTTAGAGGAAACCAAATTATCTTCCTTCACTTTTTCGGCTCCCTTTCTCCTCATCCTTCTCTCTGTCCCTCTATATATGCCTCACCCCTGACTCTCTTTCTCTCTGTCCCCTTATCAACTCCCCACCTTGCACTTTCAAGGACAAGCTTAACTGTTAAGAACACTAAGGATTGGATAAACCTGTGTGTGTGTGTGTGTGTGTTGGGTTTAAATGTATGTGTGATTTTGTGTGTCTTCAGTCTTTTATTTAATTTTATTTTTTTACTGCATGTATAATATGTGTCTGTGTCACTGCATGGATGTGTGTACTCGGTATGGTGTGTGCACAGCTGAATATTGTGTGTGTATGTGTGTGGTTTTGTGTGTATTTCTCCAAAGGCTTTGCAGCAGAGACTAATCCTATCCTCTCTGCTATCGTCTTACCTTCCTTCTTACTATCATTTATTTATCCCCATCTCTCTCTCTCTCTCTCTCTCTTCCACCACAGTCGCTGTTTCCCCTTTCCTCTCACTCTTTCATTTCTATCCCTCACTTTCCTCACTCTCCTTTCCTAAAATATATAAGTATATATAAAATATACACACACCAAAAAAGCTGCGGTTTGAACTGAAAAAGTGCACAGCCAGCTCCCGTTTTACTGTTCAGGATCAGATTTTTTTTTTGGTCATTGTGTGTGTGTGCACGGTTGTGCTTGTGTGTTTTTATTAATCTTGTTGTGGCGACAAAAATCTCTTAGCACATTGATATTATGGGGACTCAATTCCCATTTGGGGACACAAAGTTAGTGCCCAAACCTAATCTGTTTGGTTGAGGCACAGAATTTTGTGAAGGATGTTTGTGGCGTGATAGCAAAGCAGACCAACCACAGAAATGTGAGCTACTATCGAATCTATCTGCTGTTCATGAACTGCTGCGTGATCCATTGATCTGTATAAGCATACACTTATTCAAGATCATTTTGTATTCAAAGTAACACCTATGTGTGTCGACAGGTGAGTTGATGTGCTTTGTGTCCTACTTTGTGTATTTTTGAAGTTCCCCAATCAAAACTGGGTGAAATCAGTAAAACATATATCATCAAGTAATTCTCATATTTCCTACAGCTAAGTTAGTTCTTTGTGAACAACAGAGAAGATAAATCCCCACACAAAGCACAGTAAAATGTACCATGAGGTGCTGTCAGTCAGTGAAATTTTACTTCCCCATGTGTGGACTGTGTAGAGCTGATGATGTAGGATGACAGTCACCAAATGTTCAATAACTGAGTTACTTGTCATTTAATCAGGGTTCCCATGGGTCCTTAAAATCCATGAACGTTTGTGAATTTGAGGGATTTTCAATTTTGAAAATAGACATTCGTAGACATGGAACATTGAAAGTGCTTAAATTTATATTTTGTGCAAGAATAAAAATTGAAGTTCTTTTTCATATTTTCTGCCATTGCAGTTTCCTGTGGGCTTTTGTGAAGTCTGCTAGTTGTTATTATAAAAATTATAAAATATAAAAGTTATACCATTAATAACCCTTGATCCATGTTTAAAACTATGCCAGGTTGGGTGTTTGAATAAAAGGGAATTGGGCCTGGAAAAAACATAATTGAATTTGATGTTTAAACAGGTGTGATAAACCTGTTCAATTTGACTTCATATTCACTCCTCTTTTACGAAGTCAGCCTAAATTTAGACTGTACTAAAAGGTAACAATGTATTTTTTTTCCTTTGTCCCTGACCAAAGATGAACCCGATTATTGGTGTGAAAGCACCCTAAATTTTAGAGTTATAACTTGGTTTCTGGTTACATTTAGGATTAGGGTAAGGGTTGAGTTTAGGCAGGTAGTGGTTGTTGCTGAGGTTAAGTCTCCAGGGATTAACGCCAGGTCCTCCGTAGTGACAAAAACAAGTTTGTGTGTGTCAGCATGTGTGTTGATGTCTGCTGCAAGTGTTGGGATATCACCTGCCTGATAACTTTTAAATGCCATTTAAAGAAGAAAAAAAAAAGAAAAAAACAGGATTTAATTTGATTGATAGGTCTGCTTACTCATATGCATACAAACACACACACAAACCTAACTCCCTCACAAACCTACACTAAATAAACAGGATACGCTTTGCATTAAGTAGTATTAATCGCTGTATTCATGGGAGACGCTCTAAGCTGCGTGCTTTGGGGAAAATTGACCTTCTGTGGTCTTAATTGTACGAGAGGCTCAACAGCGCTGTGACATTTAACTGTGCTCCAGTCTTAATTCTTAGCCCTTTATTCTAGTGCTTCGCTGACATTTCAGTGGAAAGAGGTTTGTGAATAAAGATGATTGCTGCTTCTTTGGTGTTGTAAACAAATAAGCAAATTTGCCCATGATTATTTTATTCTTTCACTCTCTTTCTCTGCCTCTCTTGCAGACTTTCACTTCCGTCGTCTATCACCGTCACTCTTTTGGCCGTGTCTCTCAGCAGGCCCGAGTGAGATTTTACAGCCCAATAGCACAAAGTGACCAAAATGGTGTATGTCTGCAGAGGTTTCACGGGGCGGTTGATCAATAGCGGTGACTCAGCGATTAGTTTGCCAGGTGCTGAGATTTCTGGTTTTGAAACTTTACTCCCCAGCCCACAGCTTTTACTGTGTTTTGTAAACACACACAGAAACACCACCCACTAAGACACATTTTTATTTGCTCAAAGATGGATAACAATGCTACAAGCAGTTAAATAACAGTCCAACATATTTTGTTCTAAAGCTCTGAGAAGAAAAGACAAACCATTGTGATTGTGTAAGTGTTATCTTATTGGTAAAGGGAAATTAATGTGCTCATTTTCAGATTCATACTTGTATTTTGGGTTTCTGCTGGAATATCTTTATATTTTTAAATGGCCAAAAACTCTGATTTTGCTCAGACTGTCTGTACTAGAACATCTCTATTCACTGTCTCTCTGAGAAGGCTCGATTTTAGCGCCTGTCTCTTCGACCCCCCTCACTTAAAAAGCCCAGTCTGGTCTGATTAGTCAGCCTTTTTTGGTCTTCTGTATCTCAGCGTCTTTGCACCGTCACTGTGATTGGGGAATGACATGTTCCAGCAGGAATATGATCCAAAAGTGGGGAGACATTAACAACATTGGCAACCAAGAGTACATGTTTCCCTGGCGTTAGCATTAAGCTACGTGTAAGTTGGCAGTGTACACACAGCTGGGGAATGACTGTAATGGGGAATAGTGGCACCTTCCACTGTGGAAAATAAAAGCTTCTGTTTCAGCAGAAATATGATCTGAAATCGGGGGAAAAATGAATAACATCACCAACCAAGTTTACATGTTTCCCTGACGTTAGTATGTAGCTACATGTAGCAGTGTATCTTATGTAAACACTTGCAGTAGTGTTCCTGGAGCAGATGACCATGTAAAGAAATCTGTTTCGAGCTGAAGTCAGCTTGTCGCAAATGTAGAAAAAAATACTAAAAACAGAGTATTGAGAACGGTCTGAAGCCTGAGGTTTTTGCTCGCAGGGATTACTTTTACTGTGGTTGCAGGATATGGATTTTTTTTTTCCAGATGATACTGATAGCCGATAATTGCCTGGATTTCATGGCAGATACCAATAAAATAACCAATAATTTCCCATTTCATAACATGTAGTTTATGCACACCTGAGGGTAGCAAAGGCTAACATGTAGTGAGCATAGCATAGGTGGATTATTTAGTATCACACAGCTCTGACCTAATCACATCTAATTGACATCACTACTGTTAACACAACAAAAGCAAACGAAAAAAACCCAAACTGGTCTGACTCTTAAAAAAAACTTCACAAACATACAGTACTTTGGCTTTTATTGTGTTTTGCCTGAGTTTTCAAATAAAATACTTTGACATACTCTGCCAAATCAGACATGTCACTGTCTTATACACAAGTAAATTAAGTGAGTGCATCCCTCAATACAAAAACAAAGGCTTTGTGTTACCCATACATTGAGTTATATGTGACAGCCTGCCCCAATATCAACACTGATTTTCCATTTCTTTGTTTTTTTTTCTAATATTTAAAATGGGTAAACACTGATTTTATTGTAGAGGTACATGCAGCGTATTGATTCACTCAGATCTTCTCTCTCTTCCTCTCTGTTTATCATGAGACAGTGGTTCAACCCACAGTCTGCCTGCACACAAACACACACAGGTACATACAGTTACAGGGCTAACTTTTAGCATCACACGGCTAATGCTACCTAACAGTTATTAAGGGGTTTAATGTCAGAGTTAAGCCATTTAGTTGTTGGTGTGGTTTATTGAAACCGTTAAAAAGCTCTGTTTTGAATGTTAGCCGCTGCTGCTGTGTTAGCTCAAACTAACTGGTCAGACGTTGAACTGACGTTTGCTGGGAAAGCAGTGGCCCCTGGGAAGGTGCATCTAACTAGTGTAATGGCAGCAACAGAAAGGGAACAGACCCCCGGCACAATCTTGTTTTCTTCCTCTAAAACTGGAAAAACATCCAAAACATATTTATTGGTACCTGTTAAGTCAACAATATGACCTTGTATTACCAGCTCTATTTATCTGCTATAATTTTATTATCACGTATAATAAATAATAATATAAATTACTCATTATTTGCCGATAATCTATCAGCTCGATATATATATCATGCATCTCTAACTTATACATACGTTAACTTCATTATTTAAAACTTTAGCCATGTTTAATATTACAGAAAATAAAGAGAAGTACAATAGGTGTCTTGAAACTGATCTATTCATTTTGAGCCACCTTACTTACTGTATGTAGTATGTATATTTGGTTTCATATTTCCCCTTAAAAGGAATACCTAACTAATTTGCTCCCTGGCAGAGTGTTGGATGAGAAACTCGATACCACTCTCCCGTCTTTACATTAAATGCTAAACTACATCTATCAGCCAGTTAGCTTAGCATAAAGTCGGAAAAGATCTTTCCAGAACATCTAAAGCTCACTCACTAACATATTGCATTGTTTTTGTTTAATACATAGAAAAACAATTGCCTAGTTTTATATTTTGTATTTTTCCCCCAATGCATATCTATCTGATGAACAGGATATAGTTGACTTTGGTAGAGTCTTCCTGTGTGGTCAACACATACTCATTAAAAGAATGATGAACTATGGAAAGGTCTCATTAGAATAGCTGTGTGTGTGTGCAGAGGTGAACTTGTGTGTGAATGTGAACAAGCATGTACTTGTGAATGCGCTTGTCTACTCTCTTTCCTTTAGTGCTACTTTGTTAAGAGGCTGTAGTAATTAGCCTGTGGAAATGGATGGCTTTTCACCAGCAGCTGCAATTACTGCTTTCTCCAGAATGAATGGATGGATGGACCGAGAGATGGTATATAGCATTAAATGAATGGAAGTAGAGTTATAGTGGGAGGACTAAATAAAGCCTGGGATGCTGCGATGGAGGGCAGGGGTGAATGAACGGAAGGAAGTCCGCATGGTTGGGGAGAAGTGGGGGGAAGGAAAGATGGAGTGCGGGAGGAGGAACAAGGTGAATGAGCTTGTTTTACCCTGTCTTGCTGTTGTTCTACTGCTTGAGTGGAGGTGGATGGCATCACAGATCATTGCTCGTGGCCAGGAATGGGAGAGAGTTTATGAAGGGTACAAGTTAAATGTGATGTGAGTTCGGAAAGAAAATGAAGGAAAGGAAATTACAACTTGACATCTGGTACCAAATGAAAAAAACAAACAAAAAAAAGTCTGGTGTTAGATTCCTCTCTGATGTGTGCCATTTAAAAAGCTGAAGCATAGCTCACTTCACACACAGAAGACAGGTGCTTGATTTTTTTTCTCCATCACTAGAGACTGAAATGACATATTACTAATATCATCTTTGATTAACAAGGAGTATTAATCTATCAAACACACATAGAATGTGGCTGTGCAAGGGTGTGATCAAGAGTGATTGTGTATGAATGACTTTCCCTTTTTCTGTGTGTGCATGCATGTTTCTCTCTCCATCTGAAATATTAAGTGCATGCCTGGGGTGAAGTAATCACAAAGAATGGCCTTCAATATGAACCGGTGACAAAATCCAACAAATAACACACAGCCAGGTGTTGTTGTAATTATTTAAAAAACCTGGAGCGGTTTTTACACCAAGTAGCAAACCACAGTGAAAGCTGGAAGGCTTTTCCAAAGAAAAGACAATTAGAAAGATGGGGGCTGATATTTTTATGGATATGTCATTGTAAATGTTCTGTCTGGACTAAATTATTCTATGTATAACTACAGTGTGGTTTAAAGGGGCAAAAATCTGTATTAAGTAATTTTTCATCACGAGATTTTCCCGTGTCTGCATGCTTCAAAGTTAAGGTCAGACATATACAGAGCCACGATTATAGTTAGAGAACACACCAGAGACACCGTCACTATTGTAAAACACACAGTACACTCTGAAAATGTAGAAGTTTGGGGAAGAATAAGGCTGCAGAGTCTTTTTAGTCTAGTTCTGTCAGCTGAAAGTTTAAAGTACACAGACTTATAAAAGTTAAATTGAGGCAACACCTGTCAGGAATTTTATTTATTTTTCACTAGCAAGTTTCAGGTTTGAATTCCCCATGCAACTCACTGTAATCACTGTAGCTTGTTTTGCTCTGAATACCACATCCAAACATGGATGAATTGTTCATGGTTTGAGATCTGTGGTGTGCTATGAAGAAAGAGTGCAGGGAGCGGCTTGCTTGGATACCTGTCTTCGTCATGGTTTGCATTGTTTTAATATTGATCAGAGAGAAGATTGTGTCAAGCAAGAGACTGGCTTCATTTGTTGTTACAACATATTACATGTTTTTATTTTAAACTTTGTACAGGTTCTGAATGTAACTTTTTATAAAATCCCTGTTATTAATGACACGGGTGGCCGTAAAGTGAACTGCAGTCAGCATAATATTGTTTGGCCTTGCACTCCATGGGTGCGAGGAAGTACCGTCACATGGACACAGTGACGTGACAAACAAAAGACTAAACATGATTGACCAGCATCATGTTCGTAGAATGCTGGGAAAAAAATTGCAATCTTATTTAGAATAATGTCACTTCTGCAATATTCATATACATTCTGCATTTGGGCAGGCAGCTCAGTGATACTACTTAGCTTGCCATTTGCAAATTACTTTATCAGCTAACGTTACAAAGCAGTCAACAGTAGATTCATGCAGTCGAGCTTAAGCTAGCTGGCTAACCTTAGCTCAGGTTGCGGTTAGCTAGTTGGCCACCCAGCTAGCTTTAACTTAGCTATGTTGTATGGATCTGGCATTGGTTGCTTCATAGAATTCGCTGATAAAGTAGTTTGCAAAGTCTTGATGAATAAGCGACTAAGACACTATTAGACACTATTTTGCCAATGTTATCTAGCTAGTAATTTGTGATAGCAAGCAAGCTAATGTAAACCAATATTAGCCAGCCAAAAACACAATATCACAATATTTGCACTGTCACTCTTTCTGCTGGATTTTTTTTAGTGCCAGGGGACACTGAGTTTGATTAATTTACTGTATAAGATCACAAATGAGAAAGAATTAGCTCATTCTGTGGTCCCTTGCTCGGAGACTACTTCCCTGCAAAGAGAGTGGACAGCAGCTCCAGAGATGGACCCAAACCACAGTGCTAAGTGAAGGACCATCTCTGGGCCGCCGCTACAAATACATATCCCAGAAACTCTGTTGTGGTGGACATTCGGAGGCGTGCTATTGTTACATCCTTTGAATATTCCCAGAAAACTTGTCCCAAGTCCTTTACATTGAAATCACTCAACAAGCTCTTGAAGGCAAACTGAAAAGTTAGGGAAAGTCTCAATTTTTGATTCATGTTACAACCCATTCAACCATTGGCAAGTAAGATCAATTAATCGTATCCTTGAGCAAGATACTGAACCCCAAATTGCTCCCGATGATGCTTCCGTCGGTGTGTGAATGTGTAAAGAAACTGAGTAGCAGGTGGCACCTTGTAAAGTAGCCTCGGCCACTAGTGTATGAATGTGTGTGTGAATGGGTGAGTGTGACTCGTAGTATAAAAAGCGCTTTGAGTGGTCAGATGATTCTAAAGGCGCTATACAAATGCAGGTCCATTTACCATCCATTTTAATACATGTAAATTGCATACAGTGGCTTTAAGTCAAACAACGTGTACATTTTTACACTGTTCCACAAGAATGGTTATTGATTGTCTTTTTCTGTCCGCAGTCACAGACTAGCTTCTTGAGGTGGCCCTACTCCAAACACACCCATATACAACATTACACACACCTATATGTACATGTGTTGTGTATTACAGTAGGTATATCACAGACAGCAGATACCACACACACACACACACACACACACACACACACACACACACACACACACACACACACCCATAGAAATCGCAGCCTCTTCAGAGCTGTGTTTTAATTGAGTCAGTCCAAAGTGCTGGCTGAGCAGAACGATATGACTGATACGGATTAGAACCAGCCTTCCCTTATTCATCGATTTCTTCGCGGGTGGGAGGCAGGGTGGGGGGCATGATAGAGGGATGACAGAAAGGAAGCAAAATCTTTTTCTATCGATTTACAGAAGGAGAAAGGGACATTGAGAGTGAGACAGATGGACTGAGAGTAAGAGAAATGTATGGATAGTAAAAGAGGAAACCCTCCCCCTCTCTATCAGTTGTACAGAATAAGAAAGAAAGAAAGAACAGGAGGGGGTAGAAGAAAGGAACAGAAGTGAATGATAGAGATTATGCTGTTCCTCTTTGTCATCATTGATTTTAGGAAGGAAGGGGGTAGCAAAAGACAATAGAGGACAGGATGTGGGAGAAATATGGAAGTAAATGGGAAGCAAGCACAGAGAGACAGAGTTGTTAATTCAGGGATAAGTGATGGATGTATGGAAAGGAGAAAGGTAGGTGGTGTAAGATAACAGCATGGATGTAGGAGGGGAAAAAAAGAGCTTTTAAGTAAGAGTGAAGATTTAACAGTACTCAGAGGAACCCTTTATTTCACTTAAGGAGATTGTTTAATGAAGGGAAAAAATGAGGTGTGGACACGGAGGGGGAAAGAATGAGGAGGAGAGGATGAAAGGGGGAGATGGGAGGGAGTCAGGGGGGGGGGGATAAAGATGAGGAGAAAGCGGGAGATGGTGAAGAAGTATGAAAGAGTAGCACAAAAAGAGTCGAAGAGAGAGATGGAGGAGAGAAAGAGACACTTCACATTTGGGCTAAGTAGTCTCATTGAGGCAGTATGCAGCTACCAAATGCTCCATGTCGATCTAAATCCCTTTGAAATCCTTGAAACAGCTCGAGTGAAAAGGATGGGACGTTTGAGCCATTATGTGTGTGTGTCTGTGTGTTCAACAGAGAGAGAGAAGTGAGTGTGTGTCAGTGCTGAAAGTGACGGGGTGGTGTGTTTTATGGGTAAATTGAAGGGTCTGTTGAAAGAAGAAAGATGAACCCCTCTTGCAGTGTGTGTGCCTCTGCAAGTATCGAAGTATACTGACGACAAAAGACTTGAGAGTGCAGGAAACAAATTCAAGCACTGCTGGTCTGCAAGTCAATATTCGAGCGCGAACAGGCGCAGATTTGTAAGAGCAGAATTAGGTTTGTACGCAAGGGAGGACGCATCGTGAGCGTAACAAATGATTTGAGTGGCAAGAGGAACTGTGTAACTACATTTGAGCTGGCAGGAGGGATTCTCACACTCGTAATGAACAAAACTGCTCACGCTCATGTTTGCCAGTGTGAATCCATTGAGCGCAAATTCAGACTGAGGACAGAGTGTCAACTGTTCAGTTTCACCAGGAAGTGAAGGGTCAAACTGTTAGACCCTTCCTTTTACTGTACTTAAAAAGCTGGGACAGTGGCATTTGCAAGTGCAAGACAAGTGCGGTATTTGGGTCTGTTTTATCTAAAAACCCAAAACACATTGATTCTAAATGGCTAAAATCACAATTAATTTGTTGACAAATAATAGTTTTTAAATGTAATTTTGAGAGTCAAATCAGTTTAAAAGTAGTTACTAGGTATATTTTGCCGTGGCTGTGTAAGCTTTGTGTTAACCTCTATGTCTAGTGTGATTTTCTAAACCAAATACAGTGTATTCCTCATTCATTCTCTTTCAGTTCTTATGAATAATTTTAACTGAGCAAAATCTTGCAACATTACAAGACAACATTTATGAAGGCTTACCTCTGAGCAGATTGCTGCCACAAGACACGCAATGCCCCTGAGACCCCCTTTACATCTTGTATTAGAATGCATCTCATATCCAGATTGTATCTTATTATAATGGCATTTACACCTGGTATTAACATGTGTCTCCAGTGTCCACACTGAGACCTAACTGACATCCGATTGCTTTGCGCAGCTCAAACAACCAAAAGGTTATAGCCGATCTCCACCATCCAAAATGATAGCAGACGCTTGGTCTTGTCTTAACTGGATCCACGACTGTCTTGAATATCCAAAAGCTTTCTCACTGCTTTTTTGCTAGTAGCTTAGCTCCCTAACTGGCTAATGGCTGCTACTTCACCGGTTTGGAACGGTCACATGCAATTATGTATTTCTGCCCACGTATGTGGATCGAAAACACAATAGTGTTCAGTGTAATGATGATGCATCCCTTACCACCTCTGGAGGTGGTTTGCCTGATCGGATCAGAATGTATCCTGTGTTTTCGGCGCATTTACATCCGTACTGTCATGTGGTCAAATAATGTCCGAATGCAATATCATCATCTGAAATGCATTTTAATGTAAGGTATAAAGAGGTTCTGATATGGAGTGGTTTGCTTTGATCTGATTAGACTCCATATGGGATTCAAAAAACTAATGGTTCAAGCAAAGATCCACAAGCCAACAATAACTGAGAGTGTAAAGGATAAGGCATATTAGCATAAACTATGTAATTCAAATGTTGTCCTAAATATGGTCGCCAATCACTCCCTACAGAGGAGCAATATATTCAAAGTTGACTTTTTTTCCTTGTGTTGATTTTAAAAAGACATTACCCTGATGTCCAGATGTCAGTTTGTCCTGTTGCAGCTTGCTATTAAAAAATGGTTGGCAAGCGACCTCTTGTGATCTCAAGTGCTCAAAAGCTGCCAAAACAGCTGGAGAAAATTGAGAGAGCAGACTTAGAAAACGAGTGCGAGCATGATTGGGATTGCACGCTCAAATGTGATTCTTCTCTTATGAATCTGCGTTTGCGCTCACCAGTGTTTTCTTGCAGTCTTAGTTGCGCTCAGAATTTGTTTTGCGCTCTCTCAAATCTTCTGTCGTCAATATACTTCCATATGTGTGTGTTTGTGAGTGTGTGTCTGTGTCACTTTCTTTCTGCTCCCCCTCCCTTCAGTATCAGTCTCTTCTGCTTGATTTCCGCGCTCTCCTCTCTGCCTCTCCTCTGCTCGGTATGCCGTGAAATGGTTTTTCACTAGACCATTACCCCAACCAGTGCACTACACTACTGCCACAGCCCTCTGTGAGCGAGAGAGTGTGTTTAAATGTGTGTGTGAGCCTGGAGAGAGAGAGGGGTGTGTGTTTGTCTGCGTGCAATAACTGTGCATGTGTACGTGTACAGTAGCTGCACTTCGAAGAGAAAGAAGAGAATGCATGTTTTGTTTATGTGCGGAGATGATGGATTGCGTGCACATATTTATACTTGTGTGCATGTAACTGTGTGTGTGTGTGTGTGTGTGTGTGTGTGTGTGTGTGTGTGTGTGTGTGTGTGTGAGAGAGAGAGAGAGAGAGAGAGGAAGAAAAAAGGTGTGTACAGTATGTCCCACGCAAGCTGAGCTGTCATAGTTTTTGCCCTGCACTGTACTCCTGTCACAGTTGTGAATGCTGAGAGTCTACTAACATCTGACATCTCACACACACACACACACACACACAGGCTTCACACACAGCTACAGACAGGCAGCCATAGTCGTAGCCAGCGAGTTGTTCTGCTCACTAACAAACCGGGGGATCTTCTAGCTCTGGCTACGATCTTTATGAGAATCTTTCAGTACAGACTTGTTTTTCAAAGTGCAAAACACAAGCTGGATTCACTTTATCTTTGTATTTTAGTGCATTTTGTAGTGTTTAACCATCTAACAAAACGGTAAAGTTATAAACACATTTATTATTTTCGTTACATTATTTTAGTCTGTCTGACGTGGTTAATGATGTCTGGTTTGTGTGCCGTGCATTCCAAGCTTCTTCTGAATTAAAAAAAAAAACTCTCTGGTTTCTGTATTTATTCCAAACTGATTTTGCTGCCTCCATAAACCAAACTGTACCAAAGCTATAACACAAACACAAACATTCAAGTTTATTTGTTCGTAATCAGTATCAGTTAATATCAATTAATATTTACCATTCTTCACCCTCTACACACCAGTGTTTCTGTGGTCAGACAGAGATATTTGTTGGCTTTCTATACACTTCCTCACTTCATTCGCACACATGCCCATTCATTACAAACTCATCTGTTTGTGTTTACTCAGTCTGTGGCATCACACAGTAATCCACTCTTAATCCATGTGTATGGAAACACACAAAGACATGCACACTTGAGCGGAAGAGCACCAAACCCAAACCATATACTCACTCTCATTTGGCTGTACCTCTTAGATTCGGGATCCACTGCCTTTTAGAAGACAACGCTAAAAATGTTCAGTATTTTTCCTTATTGCCCACAAATCCCATGGAAAGACCAAAACCAACAGTAAATTGATCTTGCTAACAAGCCTATGTAGCCAAAGCCTGATATAGCTTATTCATCTTTGCCAAAGACCTCCATTGTGGTCCAAAAATGATTGAAAACACATAAATGAGTCACAACGCTGCACTGGGGGACATGTTCATTCATTACCAACAACACAGGCACTGTAGTCTTTGTATTTTATGTCAGTGCCACATACTGCCGCCTTGAATACTACCAGTGCACCAAATGTATATTTTTATGTGGCTAAAAAATAAATATTTTTGTCTTCATAGGAACCAGTGGGCATCACCTGAGAGCTAAAGATATGGTAGGGGAGTTGGTAGTTACTGAGAGACAGACTAATGCAGTGGTTTTCAAACTTTTGTGTCCAAGGCACACCAAAGGGCAACCAAAAAACTCAAGGCACACCTGTATTTATATCTGTGCACAACAGCTTCCATAATGTGTGTTATCACTCTTATTGTGACATAAGACAATAGAAATATAAAAAAAAAATAAGACAGGTAGCTTTCATGATACTGTATACTTTTTATCTCCTTTCTTTTGGTGGTAGGTCGTCTTTGCTGGTGCTTTGTTGTAATTTGCACCGTACAGTAAAATGATCCATTGTCCCACTCACAGCTCTCTCCTTTTAAATGTTATCATCCTTCACACTGGCTGCCAATCAGGGCTTTTGATATGTCAAACACTCATAATGTTCATGCACAAATGGCAACAAATAGGTTCCCCGTTAAGGTTTGACGATTGATTATCTTGAGTATTGATTCATGATTTCGAGAAAGAGACATTGCTGTTGAGCTTATCTTTTTTTTTTTTTCGACACTTCGAGCACCACAAGCAGCGTACCATCTAGTTCCAATATATATTAGAGAAGGCACACATCTCTACGGCTGATATCTCCAACACTCAGCAACTCACACCAAAACAATTAAGACATAAATAGCACTACAGGCAAGAGGGTCCCTTTAAGGACAGTTCTATCAAAACTATCCTTCAACTGCTTTCCTTCCTCCATTTCTCTGAAACCTGCCTCCCTCTTTCATTCATTTTCTCTTCACTCCTCCATTGATGACTCTTTGCATTTTCCTTCACCCTCTTACTCATCTTTCTCACCTCTCAGTCTCCTCCGGATGTCGCAGTCATTCCCCCCTCTCGCTATCTCTCGTTCCCTCTTTTAACATCGTGTTTAAATTGTGTCATTCGTGTCCCTCTCACCTCCCCGCTCTGTCGTCCTCGTCTTCACCCCATTTACTTCCTTGTTTTATAATTCACCTCTCATCCCTCCTCTCTCCCTGCCACTTTTCAATGGCTTCATAATATCCCTCCTCCTTTCTATATCGCTCTTCTTTCATTCGAACTCATTTACTTCTCATTCACTCCATCTCTCTTTTCTCCTTTCTTCTCCATCTAATGCCTTTTCATTCTTTCGCTCCACCTCTCTATTTTCACCCAATATCCCACTGTCTCTCCACCTGAGATATTGAAGCTATAAAGACAGGTGTTCAAAAGAAAGCAGGACCAGCAAATCTGTATTATATGCCTCCTGGCATCATTCCCTGGAATGCAGAGAGAAGAGAGAGCAGGGGGAGAAGAAAAAGCTGTGGTCTTTAATATCTAATTCTCAGCACCTTTTGAGTTAACAATGTTATCTTGAGTTTAGGAAAGAAGAAGAATCTAGTTTTCAATAAAACCTTCAACCTTTTGTCTTCACCACTTGGGATACACACATACACTTCACCCTCCTTTCATTATCTTCTTTTGGATTTAATGGTGTACCCTACTTTTACAGGACTTTGTGGCTCCAAAATGTGCAGATGGCATACTGTAATGTCCTGTGTATTTGTTTTATGAAATTTTATATTAACAAAAGCATCATTTTACAAGTGGCATCAGCATGATGGACTAAACTTAATGGGAGACTCAGCATTAAGCAGACTCTGAAGAGACTGTATAATGCTGCATATAAGTTTTGTTTTTATTGTTGGAGTTCAGCATTGGAGTTCGAGTTAGAGGAGAGTTACTGCCTCAAGCGAGGGAGTTCAAGTATCTCGGGGTCTTGTTCAAGAGTGAGGGTAGAATGGAGCGTGAGATGGATCAGATGGTTTGGTGCGGCTTCTGCTGTGATGCAGGCACTGCGCGGGTCCATCATGGTGAAGAGGGAGCTGAGCCGGAAGGCGAAGCTTTCGATTTACTGGTCAATCTACGTCTCAACCCTCACCTATGGTCATGAGCTTTGGATAGTGACCGAAAGAATGAGATTGCAGATACAAGCGGCCGAAATGAGTTTCCTCTGTGGGGTGGCTGGGCTCAGCCTTAGAGATAGGGTGAGGAGCTCAGGACATCTGGAGGGAGCTATGAGTAGAGCCGCTGCTCCTTTGCGTTGAAAGGGGTCAGTTGAGGTGGTTTGGGCATCTGATCAGGATGCCTCCTGGGCACCTCCCGCTGGAGGTGTTCCGGGCACGTGCCACTGGTAGGACACCCCAGGGCAGACCCAGAACATGCTGGAGGGATTACATAGCTCATCTGTCCTGGGAACGCCTTGGGATCCACCAGGAGGAGCTGGAGAGTGTTGCTGGGGAGAGGGATGTCTGGGGTGCTTTGCTCGGCCTGCTATCCCCATGACCCAACCCTGGATAAGCAGATGAAAATGGACAGAAGGATGGATGGAGTTCAGCATGTATGCAGAGTCACTACACTCAGTCACCTGAATCATATCTCACTCTCACCCCTACATTATGTTAAAATGAGCCTCATTCACAATATTCAGTGTGTCTTCATGATAAAATGGCTTGTGTGTATGTCTGCATGTGTGTGTGAGTGTGTGTTAATGTGGCTTGTTGACGTTTGGGGTTTAGTTGGCTTCTTTAAGGAGCGCCGCGGCAGCTGGAATCTCCCCACTGAATAGACTGGGATAATCTCTGAGAGAGCGACTGTATGTGTGTTTGTGTTTGTGTGTGTGTGTGTGTGTGTGTGTGTGTGCGTGCAAGAGGGAAAAAGAGAGAAATGGGAATAAGTGGAGGAAGAGAGAACAAGATGTGAGGGTGAGAGAGAACCAGTGAAATGATGAGTAAAAGAGGAAGTAGGAGAGATTGAACTGTCAGCAGCTTGACTTAATCTTTTTTTTTCTCAAGATGGAGATGAGACGGAACTCTCTATATGTGTGACTGTGTTTGTGTCTGTGTGGGCGTGAGTGCATGTGTGTGTGAGCGAGACAACTCCATCCTGTTTTGAAGTAACCTAATCTAGGATGGAGGCCTCGTCCATCCCCCAAAAAATACCCTCAGAAGACTGAAACTCTAAATCCCTAATAACCAGCCTTTGTCAATACTAAATAACCCTTGTATCACAAACACACACAGAAACTCACACACAAACACATGCACAACAAACAGGGATTATGGGTATGCACTGCACATGCTTAGGCTCACAGTTTTGCAGTTTATTAGCACTTTAGGCAGAGAAATATATAATTTAGGCAGTTTTTTTAATACATTAAAACTTTGGCATTCAAACTAAGAAACTGTCTCTCTTTACCAGATGCCAGGCAGAGGGACAGATCATCGTTTGGCACCACGTTATGAAGAGGTGGAACGTCAGTATGCCTCCCTACCAAGGTATGGCTGCTTCTTCTTCTCTTTTATGAGGTTTGCCAAAAAATTAGATGTTTTTCTGCAGGTATCTCTTTTTGTCTCTTCTTTCATTTCTCTTCTCTTTGAAGCCTCTAATTAAATTTGTGTAGTCTCTACGTCTTTCTGAGTGTCTCTGGAGGCCTCAGTCAAAGCCAGGAACTCACCTTATCCCCTCCCAAGGGAACACACACTCAGACAGGGGTTGACACCTGATCCCAGACTCCTAGATCTACTCCCCCACCAAAACTTTGTCTGCCTTATGCACAATTGGTAGTTTTCATCATGAGTGGATTCTCTTGGTGTTCTTTATACTCCAACTTCAAACCTCAGCTATGATAGTTAGGTGTCTTTGTGTTGCATTTAACTAGAGAGGTGGGAAATATATAAAAATGAAACAATTTCAATTACTACAGTCTACCATAAATGTTGCGTCCATTACTGCAGGATAAGGAACCCGATCATAGATTAAGCTCATGTAACACAGCTTGTTTTCTGCTTTTTAAATCAGCAACATGAGCTGATGTCACCAAGACAGTGTCATTGAGACTTCACTGAACTACATGTTGTAAATGCATGTGTTTGCATCTGTCGCAGGACTGCTATTACAGGATTTTAAGGTTAAAGATAGCTTTTCAAAATTCATATTCATACATATTTCCTGACGAGTCATGTCATTTAATAGATTTAAGAGATAAGAATTGTTCGCTCAATGTGTGGCATCTTGTCAAAAGAACTGCTTCATTCTAAGTGTGATGGATTTTATGCTATCAAGTTAGTTAAAATCACAATTCAAGGCTTTGCACAAAATACTTATGTTGTATTAATACGCTGTAGTTAGTACATTTAGTTTAATTCTTGTTTTCCAGTATACTTTTAGTCAAACTTAACACCCCACTAGGCAGGAAAGTAGAGGACACAGGAGAGACAGCTCTGGTCAGACTTGACAGTCAAGCAGGGAACTTAACCACTGGACTTTCTCTGTGCAGCCTGCTTTAGCCTATTGCCCGGTGTATTTTATTGTTTCCCTCCCTGGACAGCATGAAATATCACTAACATTAGCCAGCACAAGAAGAATAACAGCTTCCTGAGTATACTAATCAATTCTTGAAGGATTTTTTTCCATTTATTTCTCATGATGTGTTTTCTGATATAATCAGATAAATATTAAGTACCATAACAGCTTTAGTTGTTTAAAACTTTGTTTGAAATTTGCTTGGAACAAGAGCTGCTCACTGACCACTTAAACATGTTAGTCTCAATATGTAACACAGTTGAAGACATACAATACTCTCCAACTGTCATCAGCAGCATTTCATTTTTCATTTGCAACCTTTCCACCTTCACTGCTGAAAAGGCCTCAACTTTAATTATCTTCTCTTTCTTCACTCTTTTACTGTCTTTACATCTCCTTATTTTTCTACTTTCCTTTCCTAATTCCTTCTCCTCCTACAGTGTCTTAATTTTTCACATAATTTCCAAAGATGAATAGTACTGCGGTAATGTACTTAAGTAAATCCCCTTAACATGCCTGGTAGGACTGTACTGTAAACTCTTACTGTATCTAAAAATAAAACGTATTCAAGTGAAAATAGATGTGTGAACTTTAACAGTAAAAACTCTGAGAAGTTGTTACTAGCTTTTTCTCACCTCATTTTATTTTGCTTCAAGCACCAACACCTCAGTGGACTAACAAGCCAACAACAAATGTTTGTTTGTGTGTGTGTGTGAGAGAGAGAGAGAGTCAACGAGTGGAATGACAGACAGAAGTTTAGAACGTTAGAAACTTTATAGCCAGGTTCCCACCCCTGTTAAAACGGTGAGGGATGGCTATTTCACACCTCTTTCGTTTGTGTGTGTGTGTGTTTGTGTGTGTGTGTGTGTGTGTGTGTGTGTGTGTGTGTGTGTGTGTGTGTGTGTGTGTGTGTGTGTGTGTGTGTGTGTGTGTGTGTGTGTGTGTGTGTGTGTGTGTGTGTGAGTGAGAGAGAGAGAGAGAGAGAGTGAGAGAGTGAGAGAGAGAGAGAGAGGGAGAGTGTCTGTGTGGGTGATGACTTTGGCAGATGGGAGCGAGAACAGTGATGATAGTTTTGAGGTCTGGCTGTGGTATCTGAAAAGCCTTGGGAAATTGGACACACACACACTCACATACAGTACACCCTGTCTCTGTTTCCACTTTCAGACATGCACTGTAATCCCAAAATGCTGTGCCAATTTTACATGTAGGCCCCGTGTTTGAAAAGGACCCGAGTCATTTTTCCATAAAAGTCACTCTGATAATCTGCCTTATTACAACCTGGTAACACTTCTGAAACATTTTCGACACGGTGTACCGAGGTGTGATTTAAAGCAGTCACATTGCAGATAACATGGCTCTCTCACATGGGATTTCTTTGCATGTAGCATACAAATCAGGACTAGGACGTGATGCTTTAAATGCTGTAGATTTTAAGCAGGCGATTTGAGACTTTTCTGTGTTACACACGCTGAACTATTTTTGTAAAAAAGGCAGTACATTGGCCTGACCTCTTACTGCTTTCCCCTCTTGGCTGAGATAACAGTAAACAGTCTTACAGATGCATGTACGTAATGCCTTGTATTGCATATTCTCATGTGGCTGGTGCCAAATATTATGTGAACATTGCACTTCTATCCATAACAGCCTCTCATATTTGAAGTGAGTCAATATAAGTTTTCCACGATAAACACAGCAATCTGAAAGCCAAAAAGCTGTTACTAAATACACAGATTAACCCAGAAATGTTTGTCTACTGAGAGATTTTATGTCTGAAAGGGTCTCATCTCTTTCTCCTTCTGTCTTTATTTACCTTTCTCACCGCCTCTGCATCTCGGTCTACACGTTTCTCTCGCTGTCAATTAACTCGAGAGATATTTCAGCATCTGGAGAGTCAGAGAAAGAGATCATGTTTGGAAACCAGGCTGTTGACCTTATCAAAACATATTATTTTGCCACGGGCCCAGAAATAGCTAGCAGGCTGTGTGTATCTAGTGTCTGCATGCCTATATACCTGTATGCATGTGTGGGTGGGACTAAGTTTGTGTATGTGTGTATTTGTGAGTGTACGCTTATATTATTCCAAGTGAGTCCATAAATAGCTGTAGGGTTGCTTAGTCAGGTACTGTATGTTTGACTTGAAGTCAGTTAACTGGAGCACTGGGTACGTTGTGTGAGTGTGTGTGTGAGTGTGTGTGTGCACTATCTGTGTGAGACAGGATTTTGATGGCTCTAAAATTAAAACATGACCCAGCAGTGGATGATGTTTCCCTGCCTAAAGCACAAACACTACCTAACAAACTGTCAGCAAATGTCACTGCATGAAATAGAGAGGAGTCTGTCGAGGGTATCTTGTGTATTTCTGCTACTCTATAAATCTATTTAATGTTTGGATAATTAAATATTTCAGAAAAAAAGATACGCAGATACTTGAGTAAATTTTGGCTATATTATTTAAACATGTTTTAAACATTGCAACCATTTTATGACACAAGATGTGATGTATGATGAGACAAAATTATCATGTATGGAAAACAATCAAATTCTGATATTTAGTGTAACATTAATGCATGTTAAGTATTCTAGCATTTTCTCCCAGGGATTTTAACCCATCAGCAACTTGTAAATGCCTCAAACATTCAATACTTTCATTGCTCGTATGTCCGGTACTGCTGTTCTCAAAATTCAGAAAATAGCATTATTGACTCTCTTACGCTTTTAAAGTATTTTTCTTAAGAGCTGTGAAATGTAGGTTTCCATGTAAGATGAAAAGTGACAACATAGGAAAGCAAAGAGGGGAAGACACAACAGTGCATGTCTTTCACTTCATATCACCCAAGGTCCTCTCTCAGTGCCATCTTCTTCATATTACCTCTCCATCCTCTGCAGCCCCCCATCCTCCACATCTCGCCTTCTCTCTGTATTTCACCATTTTTCCTATACTTCTCCCCCTCCATCTCGCTTTCTGTCGGTGTTGTTATTATACCGAAACAAAGGCCTGCTGTTGAGAGTGTGTGTCCCTATACCTCTACCCATGGGAGAACGAGTTTTTAAACACTGGAGGACATTTGTTGAGGATTAAGACTAGAATGTACATTCTGTGTGCTTCATGAGCGAGCATGAATTAAAGCTGCATGTTTTCGTTTTATTAGATAGTTAAGAGTGTCTAGAGACTAAATGAGACAAAGAGAGAGAGGTGTGTGCCATTCTGCAAACATTCCTGGCTGGAATCAAACCTGGAAAGTCGATGTTAAATGGTTTGTGTCTTGGACCACTTAACAATTTTCTGTTAATGTTTGGGCATGAATTAATGCTTGAATCTGTATGATACAACTTCAGTGATTTGTCTGCTCACAGGCCTATTGTGCATCTGTGTGTGTGTGTGTGTGTGTGTGTGTGTGTGTGTGTGTGTGAGAGAGAGAGAGAGAGAGAGAGAGAGAGAGAGAGAGAGAGAGAGAGAGAGGGGTTGGGTCATTCTGAGGTCAGTAGATGGCTATCAGAGTGTGTGTATGATCAACATTAGCAGGTTGCGCCCCCACCATATGTGCACCATTACTGCCCCATTTACACATTCTCTCTATCAACCTCTTACATACACACATAACACACACAAACTTGTAGCCAAAAGAAAGAAAAGAGGGGGGATGATACAACAAACAAAAACAAATAAGTTGACAGATTTAACACTAGGCTCATCTTTACTGATAACATTGTTAAATTTTGCAATCTGTTCTCGTTTACTGTTCTTAGTTATAGGCTACGAAACATTATGCGCTAAAATCCTTATGTAACCCACGTAATCGTGAGACAGGAGGCTGTGCTGCTGTCTGTTTTTGAAGAGAGTAAAGGAGGAAGTCAGGCTAAGAGCAAAGGACAAGGTCCACGTAGGAGGGTGATGGGGTAGTGGACAGAAAGGACTGAAAGGACTTTCACCCAGGAGACTGAGGTTCAAAAAGTGAAAGTTTAGTTATTTTAAGGTTGCATAGCTACATCACGTCAAACTAGGGGTGGGCAATATATTGATTATACTAAATGTATCACGGCTCATTACATGTGGGATGTATAAAATCACAATATCATGAGTATAAATTGTCAACTCATGTCTTTAGCCACCAGCATAACACTCATTTTAGTATTTTGGTTCGCTCACTCTCTCCGATGGCTCCCTCCCTCTCACAGACACACACAAAAAGACTCACAAACATGATACAGCGCACACACTCCTCCGCCCATCCAGATCACTTTCTCATGAGCAGGCAAAGCATTTATTTTTGTATCTGCAGGGTTCCAGATTGCAACTATTCAGTTGCATTTTGTGACCATGGAGCACCAGTGTGACTGCGAATATTATTAATATATGGACTGGAGAGCTGTTAGCTTGTTCCCAGCTTACAGTGAATAAATCAACATGTTTAATGGCACTGTCATAACAGCCTAACTTAATGTGTTTAATGATAGTGTGTGCAGGCGAAGCATGTGTTTTTGCATCTGCAGGGCTCCAGACCATGACTATTTAGTTGTATTTTGCGACCATGGAGCACCAATGTGACTTGCAAATACTTTTAATATAGAGAGAGCTGTTAGTGTGTTTCAAGGTTACAGTAAATAAATCCTCACGTTTAAGGCACCGCAGCAACAGTTTAACTTTCTGCTAACAACTGTTGACCAGACACTTTAAGTTCACAGCAAAAACATCAACACATCTGGCCTGAGATGAGCCAGGTATTTCAAAATAAATGCACCAGTGGTTCCACTTTGATTCATTAATTATAACAATACTTTATGACTGATCATATATATATATATATATATATAAAGATGTAAAGCTTATGTATGGTGATATAGCCTAAAAATATTGCAATATTGTTTTTAAGCTATATTGCCCAGCCCTACATCAAACATAACATGACAGTGCCAAACCATGACGTCTTCCTTACCCCTTTACCCTAACTGGTGCTGATTCATAAGATATCTTGGCAACTCTATGGATAGCTTTTTGTAAGGTATTATTGAAAGCATTGTATGAGAATATGTTAAGTTACAACAGGAACGTTAACCCTAATGATGTCATAAAAATAGGAGGACAATGACCACCATAATGACAAAAGGTGATGATTTACATGGAACTGTTGTAACCCACTCATATTCATCAATTCATGAACTGATCCAATGTGTATGAGTTTCAAAGCACAGGACTGGACTAAGTCAACTTTAATTAACAACACAATTCTGCTCTCTGAGGATCTCTGTTGATAACAGTGATCACTTGTTCAAAACAGCCATGACCCAATTGGATTAGCTAAACACCCTTACCCATTTGTCCTTGTTATTACTCTTATTGGATTAAGACTAGCCAATCAGAATTGTTGTTCAGGTTTCTGGGAAGGCTGTCACTTCCTCATTACAATGATAATTAGATGGTTAGTAATTGGAAAGCAGATGTTGTGTTCAGTGTCTTGCACTCTTGTCTCCGTGTGTCTGTCTTTGTTGCATTTATTCATTTATTTCTCTCCACTCTCCATTATTCCCTCTTAACATCTTTCTCTCTTTCACCCCCTCCTCCTCTGCTTCTCATTCTCTCTGAACTTGCGGTGAAAAGGACATTGTTGAATATTGTTTCACTTTGCTGAGGGGGGGGAATGAAATGGGAATGTCTCTCACTTCTCTTTCTGTCCCCCTATCTCTCTTGAGAAGACCTCCCAACCAGGCCTGAGAGTTTCCCAGACCACTTTACAACTGCTGCACAATCCACCCCATTGTCCAGTTGTTTTTTTGTGTGTCTCTGGACTCATCGAGTCTCTGCTTGTTTGTTAGCCATGAAGGGGATCCCAAGAAAGACCCTTCCTCTCATAGACTGCCTCCCCCCTTCTTCCTTCTGTCTTTTTCTCTCTTGACCCTATCTTGTTCCTAGCTTCTAGTGTTTCTGATGTGTTCACCCGTTGGTGCTTTAAAGAGTTCTGGTCACAGCTTTGATCTTGATCATAGACTTTAAAATGTTGGGTTACAACCTATAATGCGTTGCAGAACCATAGGGTCCCTGCTTGACAAGAGTATGATATGCTTTCATATGTCTGGACCCCAGGGTGAGGGAGGAAGTTTTTCTTTCAGGTCCCAGCTGGTGAATGTTTAACAGATTTTTGGGGCATGCTGGAGTTAATCTGATGTTAAAGGACCAGAGTGTAGGATCGGGGGATATATTGGCAGACATAGAATATAATATAAGTATGTTTTCTTTAGTGTATAATGGCCTGGAAATAAGAATTAGTGTGTTCTCCTTACCTTAGAATGAGTCTACATCAGGAGTGGGTCTTTGTTCGCCATGAGTCTACTGTAGCCCAGAACGCACAAACCGAACACTGGCCTTACACAGGGCCATTAGTGTTTTGACATTTTCAGGTCTTCCACTGCGGTAAGAAGTCCAACTGCAATGAGTAGTGCTGGAGTTACACTGATTTGTAACATGAAACTGCTTTATTCAGTGTTTAAAGCAGTTTAAATCACGTGGTCCGATTCCTTTGGAGAGGAGGAGACCTTTGTCGATAATTAGGCTTCCTGAATGTCTGGATCTTAAAATATAGGACAATAAAGGTGACCACAGATTAGCATATTTTGGACTAGCCACCTGCAGCGACATGCCAAACTGCGTCCGAAATACATGGATTTGTAACATGTAATAGTATTATTCGGTGTTTTTATTAGTTTAAATCAACTGTTTGGTCTGTTTGTTTTGGGAATTTGGAAATCTTTGTGGATAATTCTGCTCACAGTACAAACCTCCTGAACATCTGGATTTAAAAAAAAAAAAAAGAGTACACATTCACTTATGAAAGAAAAGAGGTGAGCACACAATAGCATGTTGTGGGCGAGCCACCCATCTCCGAGATGCTGAACAGCATCAGAGATGCACTGAATTGTAACGTGAAACTGTTTTATTCAGTGTTTTTAACAGTTTTTATTACCTGGTCCGTTTGTTTGAGAGCAGGGGTGTCAAACTCATTTTAGTTCTTGGGCCACATTCAGCCCAGTTTGATCTCAGATGAATATTGCCAATAAAACCATCCCAGTACCATCAGTTCCAATATTTTCCCTTTTTTTGTGTGAAGAATTACAAGTACATTTTGTAGACGTTCATCCTATTACAGAACAGATGAACGGTCTGAGATGTCTTAAGGAAAATAAGTGTGATTTCAACATTTCAACAATATGTCTCAGTTTTTCCTCATTCAGTCTACTTTTCACTGTCATTACATGTGCATTTATCCACACATTTCCTGATACAGACTCTTTTGAACTGAAGCTGCTGATTAACAGCATTTTGCACAATGCTAAATATCTTTAAACATGGTCACAGTATGTATTCATTGTTATATCAAAGAACTGTATTCTGGTCAGGGTAGAGAAGCCTCTGAACCAAAATTTTACTCGAGTACCCAACGCATTATGTAACTTGCTCCTGAAACCTGGCACCTCTTAGTCTAGTCATCTAGTGGGCGGGAGTGGACCCTTTTGCGGGCCTGTTCTGGCCGAAGAGCCGAAGTTTTAGCTGGCAGCAATCTGCAGTACACCTCTAGACGCCACCTAAGTCCCCCTTAATCTTACACACTTCACCTTAAAGTGATACTGTGCTCATGTGGAGTGATGGAGGTTTGCTACAAGTTGTGAAATCTATACACATACAGATTTTGCTTAGCTTCAGAATAGCACCCAGGTGAAGCTTGTCTTTTGGCTGATTACTGATTTTGTACTTTGAAAATTTGTATCACATCTTGCTTGCCTTTTTTTTTATTGGCCATGCCAATACTTTAAGGCAGTTAACTCATCACCAGAAATGTGGGAAATACATCAAGGAATGTTACATTATTATTTATGTCTGTCTAAAGAACAAGAAGATGGACCGCGCTTCATACATTTCAACAGTTGCAGCTGTGAAATGTTAACATCTGGCAACAGTCTAATGACCATCTGCTGTTCTTGCGCTGCTACAAGCTTCCTCTGTCTTCCAGGAATTCTCAAAGTTCTATTGGATAGTTAAATGATAATAAATGTGTTTCTGCATGCATGCAAAGTTTTGTCTCCAAATTACATAAATTATGAAAGGCAACATGATGAGTGTGTGCAAAAATTGAGCTCATATCAAATTCTTTGATACTGAATGGAATGCATAGTAAGTTGTTATGATGATTTATGAATCTGTTGAAACAGGAAGCAGCTCATATTACTGCAGCAGGCATGGGTTTGACATTAAAATAAAGCAGTAAAGCTGTGGTGGTCAAGTTGGTGAATGGATGTACATGCTCACCTTCAGCTCCAGTGTCCTATATTCACTACTAAAGTCATTGTAGAGCAATAATGGGTTACACAGTTGCATGTTCGAAGGTATAGTGCTAACCATAGCTTTTCTTAAGGTACCACACAAATACTGAGATCATGTTTGTGCATATGTCTGTCTGTGTGTGTTCATGTCCCTCCTCAAAAGTCCTTTTATGTGAATCCATGACTTTACAATCTCCCATCTCCCTGTTACAAGCACTATTACAAAACTCCTCTTCATGCACCAAATTAGTGGCTATTGAGGGTTCGTAATTTTGTCAGCAATTTGTATCCTGTGGTCTTGCACAGAGCAAAATGTCCCCAGCTTGAAATGATTACGTCTTGCTGAGGGGGGAACCAAGTTACTGGCTCAAGATGTGAAATAATGGAGGCTATTTCAATGGGATATGGTATTATCAGTAATGGATTTCATGATGTTTCAGGAAGTCACCCACTACACTGTGTATAAGTGGTTATGTGTGATACTGCCATAAATGAATTATGGCATGAATTTCAGCTAGTATGGAAGGACATGGCCCATTCATGAACTTACAAGGTGCAGCCAATTCATTACCAATGTGATCAATCTGTCTCTATGGCTGTTGCACTTAATGTCTAAAAGTTGATATTGCTAGTGACTTGGTTTGCCCCGTTTAACATGACTCATGGCTTCATTTAAAGTTGCCATTTTCTAGAGGCTCTCCCTGTGACAAGGTTATTTCAGCTGACATTAGAGCTTGTGAACTTACTGTATATACTTTGTGGAATTTAGAGGAGTTAAAATACCTGCAAATGTGTAGCCTGTTTTATTTTTTACATGTATTAATTGCTTTCTATTGCCAATAGGTGAACAACTGTAACTTAAAAACTAAGACATTCATCGACTTTCTCAGTTGCCTGTAACAGCCTGTGGACTGACTTCTGTGTAAAGGACTCTGGAGGAATTTTCCAGGAAAATCCAAAGAAAGTAGCGTTATGCTAGTTCCCGATTGCCTTGCCTCTCCTAAGCTTTGCTACAGTGCCAACAGTGTGCAACAGCAGCTAACATTAGCTTAGAAATTGACTTTACCACGACTGGCACCCACCACAACAGAGTCCACACATGTTGTGTTCCTGTTATACACATTTTGCAGCAGCAGCAGCTCAGAGACGAACCGTCACTTACCCCTCAGGCTTGTGCTGGCTGAATTTGAGTTGCTACAGCTGTTGACTGAACGTCCATTTTCAGCGCTGCTGTCCACTCTCCTCCTGACGATGCAATCTCCTAGCAGTGGGGAGTGAGGCTGAGGGACCGCAGAGTGCACTGGTTGACTCTTTTATTTGTGGTCTGATAAACTGCTACCAAGATGGCACCTACAGTATTCATTCCAATAGAGTTGCTTGCTTTGCTCGCACCCCAGAACAGTTTTCTTGCTTTCGGGTTTACTTCCGTGGTATGTGGTCCACTAAATATGCGCAGTAGTGTTTCTCCCGCTAGCTCCACCTTTGAGTTCCTGCTTGGCTCGTAGACTTCACGTTGTGATGATGTCACAGATTTTTTAATGCTTTTCTTGGTTTAAGGAAAGTTTTACTAATATAAAACTATCATGGCTAAAAAAATTCAGAATAGATTCATATTTTACCTTGTTTGCAGTTCGATGTGTTCTGTCAACATTTTTACAGACGTGTCTTTTACAGTGATGGTCTATGGGGAAATGCTTTTTTTTTTTTTGCCTCAATACCATGAGTGACCACAGGGAAAAAAATGCTGCAAGGCTGAGCAGCTTTCCTGGGGGCCTTGGATTTTCTTGAAGTTGCAACCTGTAACATTGATATAATTGCAATTTATATGTCTTTACTTTCACGTTTTTCTTCAGTCTACTGGAACAGCTTTTTATTAAGGCTAAAGTGTTTTAATAAAGGATTGAAATATGAAAATAGGATTCTTGTATTTAAAGTATTTAATTGCATATTAGAGAGACATTTTCCTCTGCTTGGTTTGTATCTTCTTTAGCTGCTGACACTATACAAGGGTTTCTATTTGTACAGTACAATATGTACTCTTGCCGTTTCTAATCCATCTGTATACATATAGTTGATCACATCATAGGACAACTACAACTTCTTTGTGTGCACACGTCATGGTTGGGGGAGTTGATGTGTAACGGGCAAGAGAGAGAATGAATGCAGTGAGAGAAGAGCAAAGACACGGACAAAGGTTTTGAAGGACATACAGCCCTGTGACATGGTAGTATAGAGCGTGTTTCTTAGTTTGTTGGTCCATCAGCTCATTTCTTGTTTGACATGTTGATCAGGATTTATTTTTTGAGGAGCTTCCTGCAGTAAATTGTCTGTCTCTGCGAGTTTTTGGCTGTAGATTCATCGCTCAGTTTCCAAATGGCATGGCCGTATTATGATGGGATGCGAAACACCACTCCAAATCCCCATTGTTCTGCCCTCTCTGTGTTTCCGAGGCAACAGTCTCCTACCATCTGGAAGGCCCTCATCCCTCAGTTCCTCTCACTTTCCTCTAATGGGTTTCTCCTCTGTCCTTCTCCCATCTAATTTTCTTTTTCTTTCAGTACTGTTTCTCTTTTTATTCTCTCAGACATTTTTTCTTTACTTTTTTTGTGCTCTAATTTGATTCTCTCTCCTGTTTTCCCCTTTCTCACTGTGGCCTTTTTCCTCGTACTTTTCACTTTAAGTATTTACCATATTACCGTATTCTTTCATTTCCCCTCCACTTTCCTCTTTTTATCCTCCTGTGGTCATTTTCATCTCACTCCCTCCTGGCTTTGCCTTTTTTCCTCTCTTAATACTTCAGCTGTGTTCTTTATTATAAGTACTCTGTATTATGCACCCTCACACATTCGCAGTCACACACGTTTATACCCTGATACACACATGGCATATTTGCAAATGTGTATACACACACACACTTACATACACAGGGGAATGTAATCATGTTAGCTTCCTGGACTGGTCAGTTTGTAATTCATGATATCCAGGTGGATTAATCATATTTGACAGAACTTTATTGACAAAGACAGATAGGAGCCCCTGAAAGGTGTTTAGTTTCATTCAAACGTGAACTGTATGAGCAAGCATCCGGTTGTGTGTGTGCGTGTGTGTTTGTGTGCACGTGTCCTTCTAAAGTAGGGCCTATTATTCTCAGCAGATGCTGACCTACAGCATGCCCGTTCTCTGGAGGGCAGCACTTGTCTCTCTGCTTTTTTCCTTCTTTTCCTCTTTATTCTCCTTCCTCCGTTCCATTACTTTTCTTTGTTGTCCCTCCCTTCTCATTTTCTGCTCCTTTCGTCCTCCTCCTGCTTTCATGTTTTCTTTCTCGGCTTCACAAGACATTCAACTCGGAGGCTCAATCTCCCTTACTTGTAGTCCTATTTGTCATTTCTCTTTCTTCAGCTTTCAAATGTAAAACTCTGTCTTTCCCTTTTTTATTTTCCTCCACATTATTGTCTTCTTCTCGTCCTCCTTCTCAATTTTCCCCTATTGTCTTTCTTTTTTTACTTGTCTGTCAGAACCTTGTTTTACTTCTCCTGAGTTTAATGGCTTGCATTGTGGGATCGTTGGCAGTTCATGCCATGGACACTGCTTTTTTTGTTCCATTGTTGGATTTTTGAGGGTACTATATACTGCAGCAATTTTCACACATTTAGAATTAAGACCCTACAATAAAATGGCAGATAAAAAAAATGTTGTGCACTATGTAGTGAATTGTCTTTTTCTTCCTCTCCTGTCTATCTCAGCCCTCGCCAGTCACATCTCTTTGTCTTTTGTTTATGCTACCTTCTTATCCTCTTTACATTCATCTGCCTTCTCTCTGTCCTTTGGTCTTTGGTTGTTTCAGTGAATACAGATGAAGATTTTATTCTTTAGTGGCCTGCTCTTTGCCTGGAAGCTCCCGGTTGGCCAGTCGTTTTAACACAAATTTGCCCCTGCTGTGAAGTCCTCAGTAATTACATCTGTGACACGTAGTACAAAACACAAAATTGGTATGCAAGTCAAAAAAACAAAACAAACAAACGAAGGACTGCATTTTTGTCTGACTTGAAGTTAGTTAGTAAAATAATCCTGTCTGATACTGTCTGATATGTATTTAGGGTTTTTTTTTTAACCCTCCATTCAACCTCTCCTACTAACAGTATTTGACTCAAATGTGCTAGATAATCAGGTTTGTATTTCATGTAGCTGCCCCCTTGTTGATCTCTGTCACTAAACCACAGCAACTCATTCAAAGTGAGGTGCGACAAACCTTGAACTTCTCTATATCAGCCCTGTACACAGCCTTTAACATTTAACCTGTACATAATCTGAATAGAAACACTTATACTGCTTTTCGTAAGAAGGGGTGATAAAAAAAGAAAATACCAATGGTTTGTCCACATTGTACCACATGGTCTGCAGTTGACTGTTGTATAAGCTGCAAACGTTAGCAGAAACCTTATTTCTTAAGGCAAGGAGAGTACCATCAGCTGACTTGTTATATTATTATGTGCGGTTACAAGTTACAAAAATACCCGTTGATGACTAGAAAATCAATGGCGCGGGAGAGAGGGTGCTACTGTAGAGTTCAGAGTTGAGATTAACAATAGCAGCTCTGTCCTGTTCCTTCATTTGGTGTGAGGAAGTTTACACTGCAGCAACTCCAGTCGAACTTGTGTGAGACAGTGTTACATTTGCCAGATTCATTATACCACTAAAAAATATGAACATTGAAGCATAAATCTGTTGGTAAGTTTTTCTGTAAAAAAAAAAAAAAACAAGGGTTATGATGCAGCAAGTAACATTGTGATCACATTTATTTATATAAGGCTTTAACCCTGCTATAAAACTAGGACTAATTAGCTCTACCTGGTGACACACAGTCAGTGCTTCTGTGGGTCAGCAGCTGCTATTAGTTTGCATACACAGCCATCATGTGCATATTTAAAACTCCTTTCATCCTTTTTGTTTTGAAACAAGTCACCTGGAAACATTAAAAGTTAGCTGGAAAGAGTTTTCAACCAATATTTTAAAGTTAACATTAGCCTATGCTAGCTAGCTCCAGCTGCTGGTATTTACTTCTGGATAAAATCACAGGCTCATTGTTCCAAAAATTAGTGTGAATTTTGACTAAATAAAAGTGACATTGTTATCATGTAAACCCCATATGCTCCATGACAGGATGGAAAGCTTGCAACAGTGAGTAAGCAGGCGAGGCTTAGTGAATGGTCAGTTGCCATCTTAAAAAACAGACAAGACAAGCCCAGTTTTAAGGGTATCTGTGAGGGCGTTTTTGAATATATAACACTGCCATTCATAAGACATCTATTGTAACATCCTGAGTCAGCCATTTCCATTAAAATAAAACGTGAATTTAGCTTTGCTTCCACTGCAGTTGCAGGGTTATCAGTGGCCCAGTCCTCCACCAAATGGTTGTTAACTTTACCAAACGGTATTTAGAGTTTGAATGTTATGTCTATGTATTTGGTATGCCCCTTAATCCTGGCTGATAATACCCTCCCTTAGCCTTTGACCCTATCTTCTAAGTGTTTGGTGGGAACTGATGGAGTATCATGTGACTTCACGGGGTCAGGAGTCTAGGGAGGTTTAGGGCTCTCTAACACACACACAAGCACCAACACAAACCACATTGACAGCTGAACCAACAGAATACCATCTCTGACATGCACACACTCGGACACACAGTATGTAACCACTTAACCATAAGTAGGAAAACAGCTTAGTGTCTTATTGGGCTTCTCCTAATAAAACTCTCTCCACTGCTTCAGGCGTCAGTCCTAATGACTCAGCTCTGTTCTGTTAAGAGTTTGTTTTTTCACTACTCGCAGTTAATACAGTTCCAGATGCCACATACTGTACCTGTGCAGTGTGCTCTCACAAAAGCTGT
Organism: Cephalopholis sonnerati; assembly: GCA_019142605.1. NCBI lineage: Eukaryota > Metazoa > Chordata > Actinopteri > Perciformes > Serranidae > Cephalopholis > Cephalopholis sonnerati. The sequence goes on along the minus strand of JAGQAX010000012.1, from coordinate 13,420,035 downwards.
GTGAGGTCTATAACTCAGTCAACAGAGATAACTGCCCATAATTTTGACTGAAATTTACGTTAACTGCCTGTCTGATGCCATCACTGTACATGGTCCGTAGGGCGTTATGTCCTCATGGTGACACTTGTATTTGTGTTTGTGGACACATTGTAGCAAACATAGTAACAGACAATGCATGACAAAAACGTCATAATTACCTTTCATGATCCTCCCCAAGGATCAGAAGATATAATTGGATTTTGAAGCACTTTGCAGCATAAGTGTGCATATTCATAAGCAACACCTGGTTTCTTGAAACCCATTGATATTTTAAAGCTCTACTTTATTGAGTTTATTATGATATCATATAGATGAAAACTAAATATTTGCGTAACTGTTCTTGTTAACATGTAATATTGTTATTAGGCAGCTCAAGGGCCCCATTTTATATATTTTTTTCTTCCAGCATATAGAGATTTGTTTAAAATTAAGACATCTTGACCATTGCCAGTTTTCCTGTTATCAGCATTTTCTGAATCAATTTCTTAGATAAGTTGATGATATAGTTGACAGTATATTGATCTGTTAAACTCGGTAGCATTTATTAAGGAACCAATATTAAATATAATTTGCAAAAACCCCAAGACATCACAGGTTTCATTTTAATTCCAGTACAGCCCTCCCCTCTTTCCCTACCCTTCTTTGGATAAATGATAAAATATTTCTCCACCCTTCATTATTTCTCACTTAAGCTTTTATTGCCTCATTGTTTGGACTGTGATGCTTCTGTGATTAAAGCTTCATAATGAAGTATCGCATTAGGAAGATGGAACTAAGTTAAACTCAGTTTAACTCCGGGGACATTACATCACAGCAGCTCCATTTTCACTGCGGCTCACCAAATGACATTACGACAGCAGTTGTGGAACAATTTGAGCTATTAATCTGTTTTATTACCAGACTGTCAAAATATCGTGACTCTCATTGACAAAGAATCTGACGCCGTTGAATGCAATTTGAATATATGAAGTGCTTTCCAAAGCTCAAACCTAAAATCAGTTTTAAATGGATATCAACACAAGGTGAGGACTCGCCTCTATGAAGACTCATAAAGATATAACTGAATTAAAGCTGCAGTAGTTTATCTCCTCTTCTTTCCCCCACTCCTCTTTCACTCACTTTGAATATCACTCTTAACTCCCCCCCGCTTTCCCACTCCCTCCTCTCATTCTCACCTTCCATAACCCTCCCTTCTCTCTTCTCAAACTTTTCCTCTCTTCTCATTTTGAGGCGGTGTTGTTTGTGTTTGTGCTTTATTGAGACGATCCATCTGCGATGCGGCTGTCATTGTCTCTCAGGAGTTTTTTAATGTGTTGCGACGTCTTGTCTCTCTTTCTTAAAGGTATTTGTGTCTCTCTGAGACAGGCTTGGATGATCGATGGCTGTGTGTGTGTGTGTGTGTGAGTATGTGTGTGTGTGTGTGTTTCCACAAGTATAACAGCTGTATCCAGCCCTTTTAGACAGAGTAAGTGAAAGTGTGTGTGTGTTTATGAGAGAGAGGGGCAGGTGCAGGAGACATATAACAAGTCCTTGTTTCTCTGAAATCCATCAGAAATCTTTTAAATACCCAGGGAATTAGAAAGGCTCACATTACTCTCAATTACTGTCAGACCTGGAGAGTATTCTTTCCAATTATCCTTTCAAATATCTAACCTATGTACAGTGACTACTCTGCATCCACGTAGCCAACAACCTTAAAGAAGTCATCCCTAAACAGGTTACATTACATAGTTGAATTTCAGTTTAAACTGAGCCCTCGATGGCTTTTCCGTTCTGCTTGGAACGTTTTCAATTCTTTCGTTTTGCTTTGATTACTCTCTCAATTATGTTAAACTAGTTGTTGCATGTGCCAGGAAGCTGTTCTCATTCATTACATCTGTTTCTATCTTTCTCTCTGTCTCTCTCTCACACACACATACACACACAGACCACCAGCCTCCTCATTTGGTCTTAACTCCTCTCCAGCTGTGTGCCAATTTGCCTCCTCCAGAGTACGTGGGGTTTGGGAGGGGGTGATTAGGAGCTAGCACTGCATTTAAGCTAAGGTTTGCAGTGTGTGTGTGTGTGTGTGTGTGTGTGTGTGTGTGTGTGTATGTGTGTGTGTGCCAGTAATGGGTTCCATCCTCATTACCCCGTAATCCCCAGCTGCTGTGCAGTGCTGACTGGGTTCCTGGAGGGAGAATTCCAAACTTGCCACCGGATTTACAGTGGATTCCCTAAAGATCCCCACTGGATTTCCACCCCATTCCCAGTATGGAAGCTTTCAGAAGTCTCTTGTGCTGCAACTAATGATTATTTTCAGTATCAATGAACCTTTAGAGTATTTTTTGGACTAATCAATTAATCCAGTTTTCAGAAAAATGTTAGTGTTAATGAAAAAATGTCATCACATGTCCTGAGACATAGGTACGTTTTTAAATTGCTTGTTTTGTCTGTCTAAGACACGTTATATAAAATTAAATAAAACGCAGCCCTTAAACAGTGTGTGGATCCTACTTTTACTTTTTTCCCACTTTGTATACTTCCAGTTTATCCAGCACCTGTTAAACCCCAGTCCTCTCAGAGATCCAATAAATGAACAATATTTTCCATACTACTTGATTTCCAGTAGATTGCTCTAACTCTGCCAACAGGCAGGATATCTAAGACGGGCACAAGCAACCACTAAGCACAAATTGGTCGGAGCCATACCAGTTAAACCCCAGGAAGATCACAGAGGTGAAATAAAAACTTGCTAATAAGGCAGAATCAAATTTTCCATGTCGTTTTTAGGTATCTGATCTGCCAAATTGTCCTTATAATTATGGACAGAATACTGGCCTCTCACTCCTTAATGCCTCTTTTCCTCATCTAGTTTCATTCATCTTTACTCTTTGCTCTTTCCCTGCTACTTTTTTTCATTTTGCTGTTTCTATTCTTAATTCTCTCACTTTCCACATTTATTCTCTTTCCAATCTTAAACTTGTCTTTTCATCTATCCCATGGCCCACTGGCCTTCATCTCATTTCTTCATTTCTATTTTCAGGTTTGTCACAAATTGTTAAAAAAAATGTGACATTTAGTATTCTAGTAAGTGATTGACTGCCTGAAGATTACAGTGAATCATTATGCATTGTAAGCAGGTAATAGATAAGTAGAGCATTTGTTCACAAAAGCTGCTGATGGCTCTTAATTGACCCCTTGTGAAGCCTTGCCCCTTTGTGATGGTCCGTCAAGCTGTTGGAGCCAGCATGAAGCCCACACTGCGACTAACTGCACTCCCAGAAGAAATATTATCCAATTTTTGGAGAAACGAAAAAGCAATTTTAGAGAGAAGCAGACAGAAGGGTCTATAATATGTGTGTGAAGGATATATCCAGGATGTCATCTCCCTCAGCAGCAAAATCAGGTTAAAAAGATAAAGATAGAAGCTATAGGCTGCACATCACAGTGAAAAAGTGAATTACCACATCACTGACCATCAAGACAGAAGGCTATGAATATAAAAGGAAACTTTGCTGATATTCAACCAGCCGTGTGTCTTCACAGTGTGCTGATGAACAGTGTTTGGCTTTACCCTGTGCCGTCGCCATTGCCTGAACCTCCACTGCTGGACCTCCACCAGCAGACATGCAGGGGTCTCTGGGGGAAGCCAAACACCATTTATCTGCACACACTGCGATGATACACAGCTAGTTGAATAGTAGCCATGTTTCCCTGCTTCCCTTCACTGGTTCCTGTAGAGCAGGGCAGGTCTTTATTTAACGATGTAATCAGCAAAAAGCAAAAGCAGCATGTGTGTACATGCAGTAGGCTATACCTTAAGTAGGTAGCTAGCTAGCTAACCCTACACTTTTCCGGGTTTGATTATCGAAAACGTTTATCTCCTTCCATCCTCAACAAGTATGAATAATACACGTGCCATGACACGTTTAGCTCGGAATCCACAAAACCAGCCTGAAAATGAAGAAAATCTGAAACCATTGCATGAGAGTTAATGGAGCACACCCGTGTAGTTGTCGGACTGCTGACAGAGATGGCCAGTGCAACACTATAATTAGCCAGTCTGCTTTCAAGGGGACTTAGAAAATGGTCAATTACCTGTACATTTTAGTCGTGATGTCTTTTTTCCTGCTGCTCCTTTATTGTATTTTCTCACCTCTTAGATCTCTTTTCTTATCATTTTCACCGGCATCTCTCCCTCATAGCTCCCCCTATACCTCCCCTTACTTACTTTCCATCTTATCTCTCTCTTTCCCCTCTCCTGTCCCACCTTCTTCACCTCCCTGTCACCTCTCCACTGCTCTTATCTCTGCCTTGGTGACTTTATCGGCGCCAGGGGCCAAATTCTGAGTGACAGATTGACTTGACTGATATGGGCACAGGTATATACGGGCTCAGAGAGGGATAGCAAGCCATGCAGATTAGCTGGCAGGCAGACTTCTAGTCATAAAAACCTCTAAAAGGAGAGCAAGAGAGGCAGTCAGACACATGGACAGACGGGGCAGCTGGCAGAATTACATGTTGGTAGGCTTTTCCAGCAGAGCAGAAGCAGACAAAACGGCTGTGGCTATCATGAAGGGAGACATTTGAGACACGGAGCTGATACGCGTATACCCAGAGTGACTTACAATAAGTGTAGCAGAATAAGTTGAAAACCAGAAGACAGATGACAGATAGGTTGACAGATGAGAGAAGCAGAAATGCAGTGTGTGTGTGTGTGCGCATGCTTTTTACACACACACTCTCACGGCGGATATGGAGCCAGGAAGGGCAGAAGCAGACATCCCAAACATGATGGGCATGTAGTTAGTTATACACTTTCCACTGCTGACCACCCAAATTGACACACACAGGCGTCAGCATGGAGACCACCAGCACTGTGTGTGTGTGTGTGTGTGTGTGTGTGTGTGTGTGTGTGTGTGTGTGTGTGTGTGTGTGTGGACTGTACAAGTATTTATGTACAAATCTGTGTTTGATTCAGTCTGTCTGTCTCCGTGGTTGTGTGCACATTAACATTATCTCCAGGCAACAGGCAACAGGTCAACTCTGTGATTGGTTGGAGGCTGCGGAGCCCCACCCACTCAACTATGCATATCGATGATAAGTGTCATAATGACACTCAGTGAGAGTAACATGATTCTGCTCTGAACACATTTTAGCCTAAGTACATGCTTCAACAGACATTATTTTGAAGTATATTAAACCAAACTGCGAGTCAATATAAACTGAATTAAAATAGTGCAGGATTTTCTTAAATATATGCGCGTATTTCATCTCGCATTTATGTATGTACACAGACGAGCATGAATACACATGCTTAAATAGAAAGAAAGAGATTGAAAAACAGAGATGAAAAAGTGAAAAGAGAAGGGAAATAAGGCAGATGGGTAGATTTGGAAAGGATGAGGAACAAATGTAGACAGATGAAAAGAGACAGAAAGACAGAGAGATAAAATGTAATACCTCATAATGTTAGCTATGTGGACAACACATGTTTGTGTACTTGCTTTCCACTGAGCACAAGACATCGATATCTATTAACAGGACTGTACTGGATTACCGCAGCTGTGTGTGTGTTTGCGTGCGCGTTAACTGAGCCCTAGCCTACTTAAAACTGTCACATGTCACTTATATTCTGTTGCTATGTGATCTTTGGCCGGGATGGGCTGTTGGCTGCGTGCGTGTGTGCCTCTCCCTCTTTTTCTCACTGGTCCAAAACAAATAGTTTTCAGCAGGTTTTCATGAATATTTAAGCCATTTAGTCAACAGAGAAACTGCCAATAAGTGCAGCATTAGTATTTGCTGATAAGTTCTTATTAAAAGACATGCAAAGAACATCACAAACCAAACACAAACAGCAAACTCTGACATGATGCTCAGTGCCAGCAGTTGGATGACGATTTGTTTTATATGAAGGGTTTCAGGCAGTTAAGAGGTTAGAACTGCAGGCAAATCATGTTTATTTTACTGATTGCCTTTCATAACATTATGTAGTTTTTTTATGGGTTCATATATTTAACTTGCTGGTGCTGAAAATAATAGCAAAATGGCCATAGCTTTCTTTCCATTGACCACACAATATAGCTATAGTTTGTCAAATAAAAGTTATACAGAACAGTGAACTCTGAACGACTGTATGAATTTATTGTCGGTTTTGCACTTTCCGTGATGTGATGCATTGAATGACATCACACTAGTAGGGATAAAAGCCCAGTGAGTCCAGCTATGGGAAACTTTGGCCAAGGGAGTGAATGTAGCTGTGCTGACATGCAGCTGTTGATGTTTTTTGCTAAGCCAAATAAAACTGTTGTCTTTCATAGAAAACATAATAAAATTCTTAATTTTCTTGTTTTTTTATGCCTTCATTTGTTTCAATATGGTGCCGTTCTCTTTTTCAGACGAGGTCCGTTGGATCCAGCTGACTACCCCATGCAGCCCTGGTCAAGTCATTACCCAGGACCTCCCCAGGCGCCACAGGGATACCCTCAGTCCCCGTCCTACCCTAACCCCAACTCCCAGTCTGCCCCGTCTTACTCTGGCTACCCACCTGGCCAGCCATATGCACGACCAGGTGACCCTCGGGGCGTCGACCCTGGGTACTACCCCCATCCAAGGTCAGTAATGCAGAATAGTCTGACAGAAAAGTCTTTTTGGGATAATTACTTTGCTTTATATTATCTTGAGTTGTAATTGAATTAAACTCTTATCACCCTGTTAAAACATTCATTGTTTCCTTTGCCTTTTTTTGTGAAACAGCACACTTGTTCTCACCTGTTCTGTCTCATATTGTGATAACAGTGGACTTGTTTTCTGCTCCTAGCTCCCAGCAGAGAGGCCCCTTGCGGCAAGATGTTCCCCCATCCCCTACCCCTCCACTCCGTGGACTACGGTACGACACTATGACACGTGGAACAGGGGGTGGAGGCTACAGGTAGGAGCGATCTGTGGATGAAAATGATTCCAGGTAAATTCTGAGAACTTTAATGCTCCTTTGTTTTAGAAATAACTCAGTTTATCACTTTAATACCTGAAGTTTTTAAATAGGAGAGACACAGCATCTCATTTTATACAATGAGTTCTATAATTACAAAAGAAAGCAGTCTGTAGTATTTAATATCAAGTTTGAAGTATGTTTCTGTCTTTGATTGAAGCATTTTGTGAAGTACACTTTTAGTATGACCCCAAAAATTCACTATGGCCTTAATGAATCTGAGAACATGTTCAATTGGCTACAGGCACTTGGTGGATCCCAGTCCAGACCAGTATGGCTTTACTGGAGAGGAAGGAAGACAGCAACAGCAACACCAAACCAACCCAAGACAGAAGAATGCAATGACTGCAGCTGTGTAGACGAATCAGGTCCAGAGATGAAAATGAGCAGAATGCTAACTGCTTTATGTTGTGCAGCTCTTCTGTTTTCGGTACTCCAATGAAATAGAGTTGAAACCTCTTAATGGTGAGATCTGAATCACCATCATTATCAAACACTGTCTGCGCTGTTTGAAGTATATGGTAATACACAGACAAGCAAGGTAAAGGAGGTTAATTATAGAGTGGCCGGCGTGATGCATAATGTCTTGTTGTTTGAAGTCATTTAAATTGCTTTGAGTCTCCTCACAGTGTAAATTAGGAGGGTTTTTACTTTTCACTATACCCTGATTAAGTCGTCTCTTTCAAGATTCAGTCAGAGCCACAAAGGTAATTGGATCCATTTAAATTAAGGCATACATACAGCTCTACATACTCTCATATTGTACATGGTGGTGTCACTGCTGCCACTTCACAAACAAGAAAAAAACAGAGGATATTCTATAATGTAGCATGTAGTAACATGTTAACCTTGTGGCCATGTGTGGCCCTACACAGAGATAAATGACACCTTGTAGTGTCAGTATTTTTTCCTGATAAAGCAACTTTATTCTTGAGACTGAAAAAGTTTACAAAAAAGTTAAGGCTTCGAGTCTTCTCTTGAGGGTCAGCTGAGGTTCCTGGGTTTCAAAACTGCAGATAGCAACAAATTAGATATCTTTCTTTGCTCTGTTAGTAACGATTGCTGAAACAAAAACAAAAAAAAACATCATCATAACTCTACAGTTACAAGACAGTTTATCCATTCATGCCAGATTAGCAATCCAAAACTCTACACAGCTTTTAAAATCTGTGCAACAGTTACCACTGTGTTATTAAATGAAGTGCATTTTTATCTCACTTTGCCAAACAGGGAGAACGCCACTAAACTAATCTTTATAAGTACAGATTTTGTACTTGTGACTAGTCTGATGTATCACGTACAGTATTGTTTTGTTAACAAATTATGGAAAACTTTGAGTAATTGAAGTGCTCTACAGCACAGCTGAGCACTGTATGAACTGTCTTTACATGTGCTTATTACTAATGCTTTGATCGCCCTCACTTTTATCCAAAATATTTCCTTTAATAGAGACGAGTTTAAATCTAATTCTTAGTACAGGATTAGGTATAACCTGTGTCTGAACACACTAGGGTTGGGTACGGAACTCGGTACTTATAAGAATACTGACTGTATTACATCGATAATACTGAGTACTGATGCACATTAAGTCAATTGGTGCCAAAAGATGGCACCTGAGAACATCTCGGTGAGAGCGCCAGGTTTGGACGAGAGGCAGAAGTGCCTCGAAGCCTGGTAGCCAGCCACAGAGCTACGAGCCCAGCAGCGGAGCTCCATGGAGCCACCGGGTTCAACTTCAGACAGGAGGCAGAAGCTCCCTGAAGCCAGGAAGCTGGCTATGGAGCTCTATGGCTGCTCTGTCAGCTGCTCCGGCGGCCTCCTAGGGAACCACAATCAATACAGCGCTGATGTGCCACAATAGTTTCAACATCTTCTTTTCTATATTATTTTAGTAATAGCCTAGTATCACTGCTAGATAAGCAGTAACACACACACACACACACACACACACACAAAGGAGGAGGACAGACAGAGACAGAAGATTAGCTTTATGTGTTATCAGAAAAGAACAGAGGAGCAGCATTGTGTTTCAGCCTACTATATCACCCCTGCAGCTTGTCCAAAAAATTTTGTTGTTGCAGAGACAGTAAAGAACCAGTAAAAGGTAACACTGGGCACCGATACCAGAAGTGGTACTGGTACCAATTTAAATGCGTTACCCAACCCTAGAAACGACACCTGGCTGTTGGTTTACAGAATCACCCTGGTCCTGCTTTAAACCAGGATAACAACATTTGAAACCATACTGTAGAAATACTGGATCTCAAATATACATTAATTTATATGAATTTCAGATCATATCACCATTACTGGACTTGTGTTTGTCTTTGAATAGTTAACTTTATTTAAAGTGACCTCTACTTGAATGTATGGAAACTCCTTAGACTACACTTTCATAGTCATCAGTACTTAATCCATGATACAACCTGTTTTTATTGAATCATTCCAGCGTGATCAGAGTTTTTGCTCACTTTTTTGTTTTCCATCAGACATTCAATTCAGATATAATCCACTGCTTTAAACAGGAAGCTGACAACACCATTTCTCAAACTTTCATCAGAGTGCTAATATCAACCTACGAACTTTGACATTCTGGAAGAGGCTCCGTTAAGAACAGGACGACCATTTTGTGATAATGCTGAGACCTCCTGTCAGATTACAACCCAGTGGAGGCAATACACACACCAAAGCAAGATGATTTCAATGCTTCATTTTACAACGTTGCAGCTTTTTATTGCTGCTTCCTCCTTTAATGGGAGTAACTCAATTATCAGGGAGGAGCTCATACAGTATGTCATTACAGTGCTTAAACATGATAGAATGTGAAATCAGTTGGGGAATGTAAAAAATGAGCAAAAACTCCAATAATGCTGGATTTGGTATTTATTTCATACAATTAAATCAGACCACTACAGGTGCTAATATTCACGCCTTATGTGGTCGAGCAGATGAAAGTGTGTTTGTCCATACTGTTGGGTAAACCAGGCAGAAAAGACAAGTGTCTAACTGACCAGTTGCGGAGCTCATTTTCACTCTATATCACTTAGCGGCCTCTTTTTCTCTGTGTTGTCTGTGTATGCCATGTACTGTAGTTTTGGATGCGATGGATGTTCATGGCACATCTCTGTGACCTGGTGGTGTAGGCGTCACTGTGTGGTGAAGTGCTCACAAGTCCTGTTGAAAACATGAATTGAGCTTCAGAGTGCTCTTCTCAGCGCTGCACCACAGTGTGTATCCATTTAGCCACTTACTAAACCATCAATTAAGTGTAACTAAGAGTTAGAGTCTAGCTCAACATTTCTGTGTTTCTCTCCACAAAGCTCAGCAGTATTCATTTCACTGATGATGAAATGTTTAAAATGGCATTTTAGGATTAGATGAATTGCATTTCTGTTAATATGACTGAAGATGAAATCCCACTGAAGTGAATGTACGATATGAAGTAATTTGACTGAAGCTCATGCAGAAGAATGTGAAGTAGATTTTGTCTCAAAACCATGTGATTTCCTTGTTTATTTGACAGATCTGGGTCTTGATTGGAAAGAGGACAGTGGGAGGGTTAGAGGTTGAAGAATTTGGAAAAACAGAGAAAGGAGGGAAGAAAGGAATAGAAGTGAGGATAGGCAGAGGAGCAAGAAAGAAAAATGATGCAAAAGGATGTGGAGAAGAAAGAGGGATTAAAGAAAGAAGAAATAGACTGAAAGTATGGATGAAGGGAGGTGGAAGAACACATGCAGTGCAAGGCCGAAGCCTTTATGGTCCACAGTGGTTTGATTTAGAGAGTTTTCAAAGAAGAGCAGAGAAAGGAATGAAAGTTCATAAATACTTGGGCAGCCGTTGTTCTGCAGTAGGAGGAGGGTTCAAGAGTGGGCTTTGTATCGACTGAATGTAGAGACTTTGTGAATTACTTACACGTGTCTTTTTTCATGCTGTTATCACTTTGTAGCACCAGTATGGAAACCAAACATCCAAATCTATCTGTGTAGGGTGTAGATACGTGACACCAAAATAGTTCACATGCCCCTTTAGGTCATTCACGTCTTTGCTCCGTGCTAACGTTAAAAGCAGTAGCAGCTGGCTTGCCTCCAGAATGGTGAGTGATAGAATAGTGTAAGTAGCATCATCTCAGATGTGACCAAACTTGCAGTAGGTCAAATGGTTGGGTTGTTAATGTCTAATTAATTTAAGTGTAAAATATCTGAATTGTCAACTTGTTAAGCTCCATTTTTATCTTCACTCTGACATTGCGTCCGTTTGTACTGATTTCAGTGGAGGAGGGAGATGCGATTTTCCCTAACCAATCACTGGAGACCAACAAATCCACCTCAATCTAATGTCTTTTTAGGTCCACATTGATGCATAGCCATGCCTGCATACCTGTTTTGCACAGGGTTTTATGAGTGGAGCAGAGTGAAGTAAAACAAGCTATGATGTCAGGCGTTTTTGGGACGACATGTCGATTTAGAACAGCCTCAATAGCAGCATCTACCTTGTCTATAGTGCTCGCCATTGTTGTTATTACTCCTCATTGGCTCAAGCACACCGCTTGACAGTGCTCATGAACAGCTTGACAACAGCGTTAAGGCTCATTTGTACTCCTTTTATGTACAAAAATAGATTCGTTGTAAGCTTCACTGCCCTCTTACTTCCATGCGGCCTTTATGATGGCATAGATACAGCCAATAGATGGCACTAGAGCGAGCAGTCATAAGTTTCACACAACAACAAATGAGGTGACGGTGGAGGAAGTTGTGGTCAGTGCAGCCATTATATACATTTTAACGTGAACGGAGAATTCTTTTCACGGTGTTACAGCTTTGTTCCGTTCTGCCATTATTTGAATTTCTTTGTCATCTACGGCCATATCTTATTTGACCCTGGACAGGCCACCAGACTATCAAAGGGCTGACACACAGAGACAGACAACCATTCGTGCTCATATTCACACTACAGCCAATTTAGAGTCACCAGTTAATCTTTGGAGTGTGGGAGAAAGGCGGAGTACCCTGAGAAAATCCACGCTGACACAGGGAGAACATGCAAACTGCACAGATGAGCTCCCCCACCCTGGGTTTGCTGTAAGGGAACAATGCTAACCACTACATCACTGTGCCGCCATACACCAATAAGCCAGTATACCAAAACAAAAAGAGTTCTGTTCGTTACCATAAAGTAAGCTCTATTACTTTGGATAATCATAGTTGCTCATGTGTTACAGTATGGTAATGGAGCATCAGAGAAAATGATCTCCTGGGGTCACATGGACAATTTTGGTGTCATTAATCCAAAAAATGTGTTGTACCTCTTTAAGACAGAATGCAAAGATGGACAATGTCCCCTAACTGTGTGTATCTGAATGCTGCGTCAGTGTCTGGTGAAGCTTAGCTGAGCTGCAGTATACTGAGATGTGAACATTTTACATGAAGGTGAATTATTGTTACTCCTCTGATACTGGTACGCAGTTCACATATATGTTACTCTTCAAAAGCATTTATTTTTTATGTATTTCTTTTTAATAATAGTTGGTGTCGTTAGTTGGGTATACCAGAGCCACAGAGTGTATTGCCACTGTTACCATGCCACTAATAGGTTTCAATCACTTCTTTCCTCAAATTCAGTTCATGTTGGTTGTTATTGGTTTTGTACCTGCAATTTACATAAGAATAATTAACTGTACAAGCAATTTTCAGCTTGCTTGGAAAAGAAAAAGACATTTTGGCACTTTGCATAGTGTGGTTAACATATCAAACATTCTGTAATTATGGCTCTTTGGTTTTTTGGCAGTACAGTACGAGTTGCACAGGCTGAAGGTACTAACCAGAGTCTTCTATACGAATGAAGAATTCTGGTGCTCCTGGCTCTCCCACTACAGAGACCAGTGTATGAAGGAGCCAACTAAACAACCTCTCTGTCTTAGAAGTATAATATTTTTTACTAAACTGCTTGTATCCAAAAAAAAGTCCAAAAACAAATCTCATTTTATAATGTTGTAACAATAACAGTGATTTCCATTATTGTTTTCCTACATTTTATATTTATGTATATAACATCAATTTTGCATTAAAATATTCATTTTAAATCATTATTGTGCCAAAGATGTCTTACTTCAAATGTTTTAAACATGTCTTTTTTTAAGCCACAATGCATGCCCAGCCCATCTGCTAAGGTTAATTAAATATGAGTCAGGAGAAATTATTTCCCTCATGTCCCCCATTCCCTGCAAGGTGAATCATTAACATTGCCAACCCAATTTAGTCCATCATTTAAGCTGCTGATAAATTGTACCTTTGTGATAAGAGATAGATGTTGGCCCCAAATTAATGCAAGACTAATTATCAATTAGAAAAAGAAGATAAGGTACACTGATTGCAGCACAAAGTTTTTTTTTTTTTTTTAGTTTTTCTGGCGGAGTGCCATCACACTGCCAGGTCATATCCCTCCGATTAATAAGCATTTAGTCACAGCCTGTGGCTTCAGGTGCTTTCTTATTTATCAGACACCGTGGGTGCTGGACTCAGGCTGCAATCAGAGAAGTTAGTAGTAATGAGACACAGAGGCCAAGGGAATGTTTTATCAGTCAAGGCTTAATTAGCATATCCCAGACCTCTCGGCCAATGGGGAGAGGGAGAGGAAGTAATTAAATTCTCCTGAGTCACTGCCAAGGTTCATTTTGTGCACAGTGTTCAGTATGGATCTACAGTGTGAGTGTGTGTATGTGTGTTTGTGTATTTCCAACATTCAATATTGTGATTGTAATGGCCATTTAAGTCCTGCTGTTTCTGTTAATGCATGTGAGAACTTAAAGTAGTTACAAAGATTAATTGCAGTGTGCTTCTGGACTCTTCTCTCTGTCTGAATCAAACATGTCACTGAAATGGAGCCAATGAAAAGAGTGGAAGGACTGAACAACTGCCAGTTTACCTGATAAACGTTTAACTCCATAGCTTTTTTTAGCTGTCTATATGTATTTGTTGCTGCTGTTGATCTTGCTGAGAATCCTTACCACACTTTGCGTATCTGTGATGTTGTTTCACCTTCTTTGCTTTGTCTCACCTCTCAGTATAGATGATAGTATAGATCAACTAAAATGCTGAGATTCTTGTGGTATACTGAACCATATACTGTATATACAGGTGGGCAACACATCTCCAGTTATCCTCACTGTGCAAAAATGAAGCCAAAATATCACGGATACGGCCGTTGCCATCTTGCACAGATGACGTCATCAGGAGCCAGAGTCTGCGCAGTAGCAAACTCCCTGGTGTCGACTCCCGCCAAAACACTTGCCCAAACCAATCACGAGCACTGACTGGCACCAATCATGACGTCAAGTCCCCTTTTTCTAGCACCAAATAACTAATTAAAACCAAACTTAACAAAAAAACAAACACAGAGCACCGTGATAAGAACAAAAGTGACACAAACAATCTGTGTGAAAAATGTATTTATGGTGTAGTTTGTCTTTTTGGTTTGCCTCTCATCCTATCTGCTAACATGGAGGGGGCGGACTGTATGTCCTATACGGCAACCAACCACCAGGGGGCGATCAAGATGTTTTGGCTTTACTTTTGGGGAGCCGTCATTTCGTCCATCTTTTTTATACAATCAATGTGTTAAACACAGTAGATTGTAGCCGACAAAGGTTCTCCACTACACCAATTTTACGAGACGATCCTTCAAAATACGACCACATAGGTCATCTGTGCAAGCAGCAATTTCCACTCATATTTCCGATTATTATTGGGAGGCAGCCCTCTTGTGGCCATAGTAAGTATGGCAAGAGATGCAGTATTAAGAGCAACAAAGTCTCCTTAGCATGGAAGAGAGGGGTGGTGGATGGATCACACAACCACAGGACTTTCATTCATTAGAGCAGTGTTCATGCCCTATGCGAAACCAAAAGTAAACACTGAGGATATTATAATGTAGCCTCTCACATGACAACACATTAGTATCAAATGTACTTATTTCAAGCCAAACTATGATCTTTTTTTCTTATGTTAACCAAGGAGTTTTGGTGCAGCTGTGTTTTAAACATCAAAACTTTATTGGTCATGGCTAACACTACATACAGGAGCATGTGAGCTGTTGTAGACGGTCTGTAACTAGAAAATTGTTGTAACTATGTCTAAGTTGTAGATAAAAAAAAAAAAAAAAAAAGCTATAATAAGTTATAGAGGCTTGGCTGAAACATTAAAGTCACATTCTAGTTCACTAGCTCCTAATCCCATGACTCCAAATAAATGTAACCATTGACTCTGTGTAGCTTAATTTAATGCTAACAGCTAACAGAGCTGCTAGCTGCAGCTAAATTTTGGAAGGCTTTTCTCCCTAAACCCAACAATAGCTGCAAACTATCAGGCATTTTTAGCTATTTGAGCAACCTTCTATAGCTCACAGAAGAAGTGGTTACAAACTCCCCAGCTGGCAGAGAGAGGAAGCTCGCATCCATCAGAAGAGCAAAATTTGAAGAGATGATGTCATGGTTTACATGTGACAACGTGTGGCAAAAATGATTCTGTTTGTTTAACCCATGTTTAAAAGAGAAATAGGAGGTTAAGTGTACATCATCATCGCTAGTAGTGCTGTGTAGTGTTTGTGTGTTGTGGAGAGTGGAGGTACAAATGACTGTGCACATCATATTCAGGCGATAATGTCAGTAAATGCGAGTAAAATACAGACTCCACTCTTTACAAACGTGTGTGTGTGTGTGGCTGGTTTCTACAGTAAATCACATGAGGTCCCCAGGTAATACTACCCTCGTACTAACAGGGCTAGAGTCATGAGTCAAAATATCAGGAAATGCCAAAGAAAAATGTTGTTTGTTTGCATTTTGGGTGTAGTAGAAGAGATTAAACACATTTTTGAAATTCAGTATTTGTCAAGTCCCCAACCTTTCAGAATACAGAGAAGTCAGCAGTATATCAGTCTCTGGGAAACATCTGTCTTGTCAATCACTTAATTCTTTATAGTTGGCATGTAATCTGTGCAGATTCTGACTAACCCTACAGCAGCTTCCTGGGTTTCCTGACAGACCAGCTGACTGAGTGGCCTTGTGCTGCTAATTTCTTTGACGCTGTGTTTGAGAGACTGTCAAACAGCCTGGCTGACTCGCTGACTGACTGTATGAACTTGTCACTGACTGACTGGGTGTGTAATTGCTCCAACCTCCCTCCCAGGGCAGGTTTGGCATGCTGTAATTATTAGCAGTTATTATTAGTAGTTTTAATAATCATTGGAAGCCATTGTAATTAGGATTTCCTATTATGAGCGGCTGCCAGTTTGCGGACGTGCGAGTGTGTGTGTGTGTATGGGTGTCTGCTTGGCAAGGTATTGTTCAGTTGCAGCTATTATTGGCAGCCTGGCAGCCTGCTTTTTGTTCCCTTGACTTCTGATTGTTTTTCATGTACACTCTGTGTTTGAAGGCCGTCCTTGGAACTGCCAGACCTCCCAAAATCCTCATTAATTATTGTCAACTTACGATCTTGTTTTCTCTACAACTGTGGACTAATGATTCAAGTGTGACAAGCACCGATCACAATCAGAAGTGTGTTGTGCGCACACACATCCATTTTAAACATGTTAATAAAGTCTAACAGCGTTCTGGGTTGTTGGAACTGCAGTGACTTTAAATTATCATTGACTGAAACTGATGGTGCAGTTCAATACTGTATAAATCTGCATTGATATACAGAGGTGATACACAAGGCCAAATGCTTTCTATTAAGTCATCAGATTTGATCATCCTGTTCAGCACTCCAGAAAAATATAAATACTGTGTTTTGGGTGGGGTTGTTTAAGTGGTTTATGGGAAGTCTCCTGGACAAAGATGCAGTTCAAAGACGGGTCAGGTCAGTGCTTTTTTAGAATATTGTTCTAATGTTTTTTTTCTGAATAAGGCCTCACTAAAAACTGTGGCATCCATGTCACATTCAAGTGCAGTGGTTCCTTTCATTCATTGATTTAATGTAACCGCTTATCCCCTTGAGGGTCGTGGGGTGACTGGAGCCTATCTCAGCTGACATTGGGCGAGAGGCAGGGTACACCCTGGACAGGTGGGCAGACTATCACAGGGCTGACACATAGAGACAGACAACCATTCACGCTCACATTCACACCCACGGACAATTTAGAGTCACCAGTTGTCCTAACCTGCATGTCTTTGCACTGTGGGAGGAAGCTGGAGTACCCAGAGGAAACCCATGCTGACACGGGGAGAATATGCAAAGCTATGCAATGCTAACCACCACCTGCACCACCTTGACGCCTGCAGTGGTTCTTGACCTTTTTAACTTGCAGCTCCTTTGAACAAAGTTATAGTACATCTGTTGGGAAGTTTATATGTAAAAAGTGACCATACAAACAAAAAACACACTAAAAAAGTGACAGCTATGGCTACAACTGTTCTCCGTGAACCTGGGGTTATACCATGGTTACGTGACCATACGTTGTCACCATGTTAGCAATTAATGATTCATCCTTATACATATACATATATATATATATGTATATATATATTTACCCCCTTACAGTTGTAACGAAGAGGGACAGTTTTTGGGACTTCCGCTCTGGCGTCACTTTTCTGCCCCCGGTGCCTCAGAGGTTGCTTCTTGCTCACCGCCCTTTCAGGTGTCATGGCACCCATGTTAGGAACCACTGTCATAGTGTAAATGAATCCTTTGAAATGTAGATACAGCTTCACCTTAACTGTGGAAATGCGTGGATAAGCTGATGACCACATATTAAAAGCAGAGAGCAGAAGTGGAAGTGTTTATTATGGAAAATTCTGTGTGTGTGTGTGTGTGTGTGTGTGTGTGTGTGTGTGTGTGTGTGTGTGTGTGTGCGTGCGTGCGTGTTGTGCGTGTGTGTGCGTGTGTGTCAGTGATTCACATCCTGACAGGGTCATGGACAGTGTATTAAGAATACTGAGTGTGTCCTATCAAGTGTTTGTGTGTAAAAATTACATTTCCCCTGTCCCCGGTGCACAGTAATGACTTGTGGTGAACTCCGCTGGCAGCTGTTTCCCCTTTTCCCGTCCTACACACAAACACACACACACACACACTGTAACCCATTGGTAACCTTGAAACATCTTGCTGGCTCACATAGTCTACTCAGGCTTTCTCTCTTTCTGGATCCTCCAGGCCGCTGAAGAGGTGAGGGTGACTGGGTCTGTGTGTCAGGCTCGATCCACAGCACCAGGGCATGCTGGGTTGGATATCTTGGTGTGTGTGTGTGTGTGTGTGTGTGCCGTTGTGTTCGGGTGCTTGCCAGCATTGTCTCATGATGCAAGTTCAACCTGGGACTTCCAGAACAGAAGAGAGCAGCCAGGAGTTATACACAAACAGAATTCAAGTATGAACAGTTGGCCACAGTCTCCGACACTACTGCGAACACACACACACACACACACAAAAAGACTCTTAGACACAAACATAAAGTCGTAAAGTAAAGGTGTTGCTGTCTCCATGTAAGGCAGCCGAAGTGGCTCTGAACCTGGAAAAGTACGCCACAGCTTCATGTGGTTTCCAGTGATCATACAAACACAGAAACAACACTGCAGGAAAACTACGACACTCACTTTTTTCTTGGCTCATATTTCTCCACCTTGTGCTTGTGTGTATGTTTTTCCTTCTCTTTTTTAATGCTCCTACAGCAACTACAGTGGGTCTGTGTGGCCAAGTATAACGCTGCAGAATGTTTGATTCTCTCACACATTTTTACATGACTAAAGTCTCAGTTTTGATTTCAAAAACAGGTGCTTTTTTTACATTATTTTTCTATTATATTGAATTACTGGACTTAAAGTCTCGCAAAGACCTTTTTAATGGAGGTAATGTTACCTATGTTCTGTATGTAGCAGGTAAAACATTAACTGTTAAAGGGATAGTTCTGATTTTTTGACTTGATGTTGTACTTATCCATAGTCAGTGTATTATGGACAGTAGATGTTGATCGGCACTCCCCCAATTCGGAGAAGCAGGCAGGAGTACTGACTTGGAAATTGAACAATGTACTGCAATGTACTGACTTTGAGAAATCCAACTGACCCCTTAAAATACAAACGTCACACAACAACACAAACAAACTAACCAATTGGGCAGCAGTAGACCAGCAGCTCCTGTGTTCTGTGGGCTAAAATTACTGCTTTTGTCAAGGGAGTTTGGTGAATTTGAAGAGAGCTTAGATGGATGAAAGGCTTCAGTATAGTTCAGTATTCATATAGCGCACACTTAAGCAGATATTATTTGCTTGTTGTTTTGTTGGTGGCTAAAAGATGTTTTTTTTTTCTGCTAGCCCAGGCTGTAGCTGTACATTGCTTAACTCCCTTGCTGGTACTCTTGTCTCTTTCTCCAAAGCGACAAAGGGCCGACCACCATCTACTGAGGGTAACACACTGACTAAACATAAGTACCTAATGCAACCCCATTTCAACAAATCCGTACTATCTCTTTAAAGGCAGTAAGAAATGCTCTGCTTCTGAACATCCTGTCTGGTTGAAGCCAAAACCAAAAGAATGATGCTTTACCACGGAGTTGAATCCTGGATGTAGCATCAGCAGCCATCGGTTTGTTCAGTTCAGTCCAAAAATAATACTAATACTGCAGCTGTACTGTGTTTTTTTTTTTAAATGTTTCAAATCCTTTGTGGAGTTTTGAGTGTCAACTTAGTTTTTACTCAATTGTTCATACATCCAGATATTACTACACACACTATCCAACACCTGTGCATGTCTTCCTGATCTTCAATAAGCACATAATTCTTCACTGCAGCACCATTTAGTTTGTCAGGAGGAGCTGATAAAAGGAGAAATGACAGCCATCAGAGAGAGAATAGACAAAGTGAGAGAAAAGAGGACTACTGCTGCTTTTCTCGGGAAAAGAAATAACATTGCTTTTTATTCACCTCGGAAATTGTCTGCTTCTTTCATCTATTTCCTTTTCTCCACAGCAAAGTTACAAACACACTTATATGATTCTCCTGTTTCTCTGTATCAACATTACCCATCTCTCTTTAATGTTTATACTTTTATTCGCGCATGCGTCTGTCTAAAGTTTTCTGACCTTGTTATATGATGAAGTTTGAACAGAAAATGCAGTGCTGTGTTATCTGCTTTTTGCTGCTGTAATCATTTAAAGAAATAATAAAATGACTTGATTTTTCATTAATGCTAATGTGTCACTGAAAGTTTCCAGTAGAGTCTGAAAGGATTTCATTGACTCTGCGGTCAAGAAACAAATTCAGCACACAAGCTAACATGAAATTTCAATTAGAGACAGAAAACTGTTGTGGAGTTATAAGGCTGTCAGTCAGCAGCTGTGACAGCACTGGCATTGTCTTATCTGACAGTTGATAACAGTGTTTTTTTGTGAAAATATTCGTTTCTCTGAAATAATTACAACAGAATAAGCTGGAAAGAAACGCTAATCTTACAGAAATGACCAACCTCGCTAATTATGTACCGTAAATAACTGGTCAGTGTATTTATAGAGAGCATTTTAAAACAACAAATGTTGACCAAAGTGCTTTACAGAGAGATGACAACTGAAATTAGACACATATACAAAACTAACATACATCATAATGAAAAGCTACAAAAAGATTGGTGAAAATAACAATTACCTAAACGCCATGATTCCTTAGATTTTTTTTGATGTTGGAGTACTGATAAGGCATCATAACTTCTTTTTTTAAATTCTTCTTCCTTGTCAAAACCTGGTGCCTACATTACCCACAGTGCAACTTGACTGCCAACAGCTTGGTCAGAGATTTTGAATGTGTCATGCTAGGAGCAGCTAATGTAGGCTACAGAGTTCTGGTATACCTTTTTTCACAGATTTTCAGGCTTAAGATCCAACGATGATTTTGTGCAGCTCCTGTTGGAGCCACAAAATATTTCATACAAGTTTTTTTTTTTTTCAACATATGTAGTAGAACTCCCAAAACATGTAAACTGACTTTGAGGGTAAAAAAAAAAGTTCCCCTTCAAGTTAAAGGAATACATTCATGCCTGTGGGATGAGAAATTTTTGCTACTTTTGTATCCAGTTTCACTGAACAAAAAATATAAACATAACACGTTTGTGTTAACTCCCATTTTTCAAGAGTTCAAATTAAAAGATTTGTGTCTGTGCACACAAAAGGCTTATTTTCCTCAAATTTTGGTTACAAATTTGTTAAAAACATTGATGCATATCTGTAGCCCTACTCATGTAAGATCTGTAGTTCAGAGTGCCTAGTAAATGTCTCTCTTTTTATCTATTTATTCAAGATAAAACTACACATTTTAGAGTGGCCTCTTTTTGTGACCAGCCCAAGCTGTTATCATCAATCAGCACTTTGATATGTACACCTGTCATGTGGATGGTTTGTTCTGGCAAAGGAATAGTGCTCACTAACAGTGATTTTAACAAATTTGTGCACAAAAAAAATAAGAGAAATTAGTCTGCAAAATTTTGTGGAAACCTGCCAGTCCAATACTTTCTCACTCCAACTTTGTCACATATTGATAAATGGTCATGGACTCTCCAAGTCATTATATGACGTGCAAGGCATCCTGGGTGCATTGGTTGTTGATGTTGTGGGATGCTGTATCAGCCTCTTCCTGTTACATGCATTGTCTGTTTTCAAAATACACTTTGGTTTTCACAGGAAATGTACAGTTTGCATAAGGTCTCTTTCAAAATAAAAGCACTATGTCAGTACAGCACCACAATTTGATGTTTTTTTCCTTCAACAACAAATGCACGTGGTTGTTTTGCCAACACATGCACGTTGTTGGGTGTAGGTATCAAAAGCACGAGGTTGGATTTAGGAAAAATAAACAGGGTTTGGCTTTACAATCACACGGGAAGCAAACACTGGCCTCCCAGGTGAAAGTCAGTGGTTGTTGAACCCATCCTCCACCACTTCCACCTGCCCCACTCGCACTTTTACCACCTTCACTTTCGTTGTTGTTTCCCTATGACACCGCTTGGCACCGTTAAACAATAACATCAACCAGCCATGTGTCATGCCAGTATGAAAGGACGGCTTTTTTTTCATAGGTCTCTGACACCACAATTCACGACTTTGGAGTGAGTCTGGGTTCACAGGTCCCTTTGGGTCCCTGGTGGATTAGAGGGTTTATGGTGCTGACAGTGAGGGCTCAGATGTTCATTTTGGCACCTGACTTAAATTTAGTTTTAGTCTTATGCATTTGACGAAATATGTATTAGTTTTAGTCAAATTTTGGTGTTTTGATTTTTGTTAGTTTAGGTCTAGTTTTGTCAACTGAAAGAAAATACAGAAATCTGCCAGCATCGTTTTGGGTTTCCAGCCAAACTGTTAACCACCTGATATGGTACTTTATTTTCACATAAAATGTTCTCTTTGTACGCTGGAGATTTTCAACCTACAACAAAAACATGATTGTGTCTTCTTTGTCTCTTATGTCATTATTCCATTTTGTCTTTCAGAGTCATTAAATGTAACTCCTAATAAATAAACTTTCACAAGCAGGTAGGATTTTTTGGCAACACTCAAGCCATGTTTACATGACAATGATCAGCAGAAAACAGAATTGTTTCTCATTTTTGTTTGGAAAAAAGTACCACGTTCAGACGACAACATTTCGTGCACACGGACCTGCAAAAATGACCAAAAACGCTGTTGTATACATGCCAGGCCAGTAGCTGGCGGTGTGACTTTGTAATGCAACAACACGCGCCGCACGCATGCGCTTCCTTCTACAGAGCAGTGATGTATAAACAAACAAAATGGCAGCCACACTAATGTTTGCGTGGACAGACGACGATGTGGAGTTGCTACAGTAAATCTACACTTTGCTGGAGAAGTGTTGATAAATTCGACAGGGTGAGCAGCACAAACAGAGCTCGGAAGTCTGCCATTGTTGTTGTGATGGTCGACTTTCTCGCGCATGCCTAGCAGTGTTGCCAGATCTTGGGAGAGAAAACAAGCAACCAGGGCTATGGAAACAAGCCCAAAAGAAGTGACTCCTCCCCGGAAGAGAGGCCACTGTATTAGTTAATCTGTGTATATAAATATATAGCATGCAGTGTATGAATGGACATATCAGCGTTTGTAAGCGACTTTACAAAAACACATGCCCAAAGTTGCGGCTTATAAGCGAACCTGGCAACCCTGATGCCTGGACCCGTATTGCACATGTGCGAAAAGTCTCCGTTTTCAGAGGAACTACATATTGCAAGTTTACATGACAAGGGAGACGGGACCGTAGTAAGTTTACCGTTTTTGGTTGAAGTCATTGTCGTATAAACAGGGCCTCAATGTGATGCTTACATCACATAAACACATCTGAAGTAAGCACTTTCAGATTGTTTTAGACTGCCTGAATTATTTTGCCACCACCATAAATGCTCAGTACATAGTGTGATTTATCAATCACAGCTGCGTGTTTGAAAAGAGAAATTATTGATAAACCTTGTAAGGCGCTTTCTGCACCACCAAACAAGGTTGAGGACTTGCTTGCCCTGAGTTTAGCTCCTAAGGTGGTGCTGACTCCCGAAGTCTGTACAGACCACAAAAAGTCTCAATTCAGGGCGGGATTGGCCTATTTAAATAAACTGGGTTACATTTAAACGTTTAAACGGATAAACAGAGAGAATTCCAAGAAGTTTAAAGCTCTTCTGTCGGAGTCACCAGTGCATTTCTCTGTGTTTCTCACACACATACACACACGCTGTTCATACAGCCATGGGGAGCCTTCAGCCTATATACACACACACCCAAATCACACAGTCAGTTACAGTCAGTCACAGGGATGGGACCAGCATGACATGAGCAATTATAATCTTCCCAAAATACATCTCCCTCTTTACACAATCCCTGTCCGAGCTAATAGACTCTGTAGTTGAGGATTTGTGTTCAAATCGCTTGAGGGAAAGAAGCAAGAGAGGGGACAGTGAAAGAGAGAGGGGGTATAAACTTGCATGCACAGATATATGCATGTTTAGTTTCTAATCCCGAGCCAGTGATTTGCAGTAAACACAGTATCCCTCTATCTCTCTTTTATTCTGAGATGCTCTTTATAAACACATTGTTGAGCCACTGAGTTGATTCCTGTGCAGGAAAATAAGTTAGAGAGGAAATGACAGACTAACAGCCATGCCTTGTTTTGTTGCGAGACAAGATATTGGAAGAAAAAAAAAATCAGATAAGTATGTGTGAAATAGGAGGAATGATTGTGCCCAAACATTTTCCAACAAAGCACTCAAGAGACACAAAGGGAGACTTTACGAAAGGAAGAGAAGAGAGAGGAACGATCGCCTGAAGGAGAGAAAGACAGAGAAAAAGATCTTTTTACAGCAGAGGGGCACACAAGGACAGAGAAGAAAGGGAGGGAGCTCAAAGATGACAGGAGAATGAAAGATGGAGATAAGTGGCGAGAAAAGGATATTGCACACTTGTTTATGGTTCTTTGTGTTATCCAGTTAGAACACCAATCTATCACGTCTTCGGATTTTATTACTTTTATTAAGACATTCATGCAACCAGCAATAATGAATCATGGTGTGGATTTAATTTGATGGCAACTCTGGGAAAAAATGAGGTATGTTTGCTTCTCTAAGTGGCACTTAATTTCAGTCTAGCATTTTCCTTTTTTTGTTTCACAAGTTTACTTTTAATAACCTCAGACATCAGCTGTACCTGAGGATCTGGTGTCACTGCTTTAATCAGGCCTTTTCCTCCCTACTTTGCAAAAAAAATAAAATCTTAATTAAATACAAATATATGTGCTTCCAGTAGAGGGTATAAATATGTTGGAGGTTTCATTTGAGCTAGGTGTCACCAGACTCGTGCTCTTCAATCACGTTCACGGTGGAGGTTCTGCCATGATACTAAGCTCACAGATACTGGACTCAGCCAGACTAAGATGCTTTGTGATGAAGTAGACTGGCTTCCTTGTCCAGTCAGCGGAGGAGGATAAATATTTCAGTTTATTTTCATGATCAGTTTTAGAATTAGACTTTTGGATTTAACATGCCATGCTCAAGGAAATTTGACTTGTTATCAGCAAGGACAGACTGAGAGTAAAAATGAGGCAAAATTAAATGAAACAATGAGTTACATAATATATAAAAAATTTTAAAGTAGTTGGCTAGTTTTGCAAAATCAATCAGTGCTTTCTTAAAGATATATACACCGGCCACTTTATTAGGTACACCTGTTCAACTACTTGTTAATGCAAATAGCTAATCAGCCAATCACGTAGCAGCAACTCAATGCATTTAGGCATGCAGACACCGGGTGCCACTCCTGTCAGCTGAGAAGAGGAAACTGTGGCTCCAATTCGCACAGGCTCACCACAATTGGACAATAGAAGATTGGAAAACGTTGCCTGGTGGGGTCAGAATTTGGCGTAAACAACATGAAAGCATGGATCCATCCTGCCTTGTTTCAGCGATTCAGGCTGGTGGTGGTGGTGTAATGGTGTGGGGGATATTTTCTTGGCACACTTTAGGCCCCTTTGTACTGATTGAGCATTGTTTAAACACCACAGCCTACCTGAGTATTGTTGCTGACCGTGTCCATCCCTTTATGACCACAGTGTATCAAGTCTTCTGATGGCTACTTCCAGCAGGATAACGCACCATGTCACAAAGCTCAGATCATCTCAAACTGGTTCCTTAAATATGACAATGATTTCACTGTACTCCAATGGCCTCCACAGTCACCAGATCTCAATCCAACAGAGCACCTTTGGGATGTGGTGGAATGGGAGATTCGCATCATGGATGTGCAGCTGACAAATCTGCAGCAACTATGTGATGCTATCATGTCAATATGGACCAAAATCTCTGAGGAATGTTTCCAGCACCTTGTTGAATCTATACTACAAAGAATTAAGGCAGCTCTGCAGGCAAAGGGGTCCAACCTGTTACTAGCATAGTGTACCTAATAAAGTGGCCAGTGAGTGTACACATGTGGGCGAATTCACAAAAGGAGTGCAGCTTTTGAGCCCTGCTGCACCTGCACAAATAAGACAGAAAACCACAAAGAGTGAGCTGCACCCCTAACTGGGCTGCCAAGCAAATAGCATCTCCGTGCTCATGTACTATATATATGAATTAAGTAATATACACAGATTTGGCACAAAATTGGCCCCTTTCTATGCAAATGAGTCTCACTGCAAAAACAGTCTAATTCACAAAGATCAGCGCCAACAGCCACATGCAGTTACAGTGAAATTACATTACAGCATCTTCAGAGAGTTGGTGGTAACTGAAGCACATTTAAACCCCAGACTGATCATTCATGGCAGCAGTGACTGTAGCCAGGCAAAGGCGTCATGATGCCAGGTGTGTCTGTGAGAGGAAATTTTGAAGAAGAATACCACTTTTCAGTTCTCTCCACCATTGTTGTGCCCACTTTGTTCCTGGCGCAAAGACAAGGTTTACACTTTGCCACCTGGATAATTGCAATCAGATGCAAAAAAGGGCAAATTGCACCCAGTTGCAAAACTCTATGAGTTTGTTTGTGCTGCAATATCATCACAACACTATCTTTTGTGAATTGGGCCTTAAGATGGGGCAGATCGTGGTGCGATCAGCAGCCGCAATCCAATCTATGTGAATTCACCCCACAGTGTGCATATGTATATTAAAATATTCTGAGCTCCACTGGATTGAAACGGAGGCTCTGTCCTTTATATGCCCATTGCCTTTGTGAATTTTATTTGAGCTCTATTGATGCTGGTTTTATCCATCAGACACACACTCAGAGATAATTGAACTAACTCCGTCCACCTGCTCTGGAGTCTCTGAGCTCGTCATGTTGATGTTAGTTAACTCACAGTTCAGGTTTCAGTTCGGAGTTTGTTAAAGTTGCTTTCTTGAACAGGCCCCGTGTCGATGGTCTCGATACTCCAGATGGCCAGCTGGGCTCTGGTCTGACTGACTTGATACAGTTTGTTGGTAGTGCCATGAGTTGATCTTCTCATGACTGAGTGCCATGTGCTGGCATGGAGAACTGGTGGACAGACTCTCTCCTAAAGCCCATTTTATCCTCTGGAAGACTGGAATAGAGCAGTGAGGGCAGAGAGGAGGAGATGGGGGGAGCGGGAGAGGGTGGTTTATCAGGTCAGGACCCTCCAAATGTCACCCACTTTCTTCTCTCCATCTGTGTCGCTGTAGCTATCTTCTCTGTAAAAATTGTGATACAATGCACTAAATGTCAAACACACAGTTTCAACAGTTGAGGTTGAAACCTGCCGTTTTGGAGATACTTGGATGATCTGTCTTATATCCGGCATGTATTAGGGTCACATGACAAGCGAGGTTTTGGACAGCGAGCGAGGGATGAAAGGAAGAGCTAAACATGGATAAAGGAGTTAAAAAGGATAAAGGGTGCGACAGGATGAGGATTAGCTGTTGTTTTCCCATTGGCTGATTTGGTTTGTTCCCAGACTATGTGTGTGTGTGTTGGTCTTTCAGAGGCTGTAATTGTTTGTAGTTACTTTACTAAAACCGATAAAATGATTCTTCCATTAGAGTACAGTAATAATATTTCATGATCTGACTCAAAATTCACTCCACATGATTTGAGTGGAGTCTTTTAAAGTGCTGCTCCACATTGCTTTTAACTTTAACCAACAATGGTCACAATATCCAGACGTAGGCTACTTCCTCAGTGTTGATTCAGATGGTCCTGCTGCCTTCACTGACTTCATTAACTTGGCACTCGGACGTCTCTGCTGACACACAACAACACTCATTCTGCTGTCCTTTTGGCAGCCTCAGTTTCCTCTGCGTTTGCAGTTTTTGCATCATAGCAACTTCTCGGAAGCAGGATGCTAACACCTTAATGACTAATGCTGTGCAGGGCTTGTGCAGTTGGCAGCGCTTAAAGGGACAGTTCATCTCAAAACCCAAAATACATATTTTTCCTCTTACCCGTAGTGCTGTTTATCAATCTAGATTGTTTTGGTGTGAGTTGCTGAGTGTTGGAGATATTAGCCATAGAGATGTCTGCCTTCTCTCAAATATAATGGACCTAGGTGGCACTCAGCTTGTGGGGCTCAAAGTGCCAAAAGAAAAACAAAAAAACAACTTTTTAAAAACCTGAACAGCAAATGTCTCTTTCCAGAAATCATGACCCAATTTCTCAAGATAATTTACAGACCTTGTTGTGGACAGTGTCATGAAGGAACTATTTTCTTTCTACACTCACCAACCGTATCACTGCACAGACTGAAGCCTGCATCTACTCATGGACAAGAGGCTTGTCCTCATGACAGTGCGAGATGTAAACATTGATGGCATCCTCCTAAGCTGAGCTGTAACATTACCTAGCTCAGTGGTGCTAGGTCAGCTAGCAGTAGATGCAGCTGAGCTGAGTTATTCAGATGTGTTCTTCTTGCACCTTGAGCACCACAAGCCATCTAGTGCCATTATATTAGAGAGAAGGCAGACATCTCTACAGCTGATATCTCGAACACTTGGCAGGTCACATCGGAAGAAAGAAGATCGATAAATAGCACTACAGGTGGGCAGAAAAATATGTACCTTTGGCTTTTTTAGGTGAATTGTCCCTTTGAGGCTCCTGAAACAAGCATGTAAACTTCTGTCATTTTGTTATTTTTGGATTAAAGGAACTAAGGTCTGAATTATGTTCTCCAAAAAGATGTTCTTTTTTATTATAAAGTGGATTTTTTTTTAAATAGTGTTGCATATTTGTCTTGTATTGACCACGAAGAAACTCATAGTGGGCATATGTCATATGTACAGTATGACAGAGAAAAAAGTACAACAACACTGTCATAGAAAGATGGGTCTTTTGTGTAAATGTTCGCCTGTTTTTTGCAATTTCATTTTGTTGGTTGTATTGATACCAAAAATAGGACAAGGTTAAGCTCTTATAATTTCAGCATTTTAATAGCAGAATGTGAAGAGAGAGAAATACACACAGCTCAATGAAGAATACAATTAGAGCATACAAGGTCCTCTTGTCCATTTGTTACTCTGTGAATCATTGTGAAGAGCATGTTTTGTTAACAAGGCTTTATGAATTAAAATGACCTGAAAAACAAGGCTTTTAATTTTTGAGCTGTTTTGCCAGTTTGACATCACGTCAGATTAGAAATATAAAAAAACAAATGTTCATACCATAGCATGGAAATCATTGTCATTTTAAACCAGACGTAGTGTGGATGGTGTGAAATCCCATTTCCTTCCATTGTAATCCAACAGACAGACAGGATGCCAACGGTAAGATACTACTTGGAAGAGAAAATAGTACCATGCCAGATTAATGGCTTTGGTGTTGTATGAAAGAGATTTTTTAATATTTACTGTATTTCTGTGTGTATCCATTTGTATGAACAAGTGAGAGAGAGATCACTAGAAACTGTTACTGCATTGGGACATGTAAGTACGACAAACATTAAGTTAATAGAAAAAAAATAAGCCATTGAAGAGGAAGAACAATGAAGTTGCAGAAGAAAGATCAGAGTGTGTTTGAGGTTAGGATCTCTTTTTTGTTGACAATCTTAATGTGGATCAGCTATAAGCTCTGAGTGTGTGTTTTGGTATGAAAAGACTGTAACGTGGGGGTTTTTGGTGAATTTGGGTAAAACCGGCGACAAAGCCTCTTCATTTGTGCCAAACCACGTTTTTGGTGTGTGCTGTGATGAAAGGCCGCTGGCAGTGGGCACAACTCTTTCTCATGGAAACTGATATGGAACTAATCCATGGAGCCTAAAAGCATTTGAAATGGAGTGAGCTCTGGAGAGCTTTTTAAATAATATTCATCAGTGCTCAACCACACACACACACACACACACACACACACACAGGCACACACACGTATACTCTTACAGAACATTGTCCCCGTGGAGAAGCGTTTCACACTCCACAGTCATGAGAGAATTTAGAGCGCTAGATTTGCAACAAGCATTTAAGAGCACTGATGATACTGAGCAACATTTTTTATAGTCAACAGGGACTTAATTAATTTTCCAGAATGTGGCGTCCATCGCAGCTTTGCTTTGTGAGCCGATTCTGAAATGCAAATAAGCTAACAAGCAAAGTGTGACATTATTCTCTGTGTCATTTCATGTTAAGCTCTGTAGCAATAGTCCATTATTCACTTGAATGAATGTTGTAATGTGATAAAGGCCTGACTGACCAAATTATAGAGAGATACACAGTGGTGAGCCTAAAAGAGAAGCATTTCACTTCCATATTTAGCACACTTTTTTTCCAATATTGCAAAATATGGGAAATTTAACAGGAAAATTGTTTTTTAAATGTGCTTGTTGAGAGTTCATTTTGTAGAGCCTGCATGAATGTGTGTTTGATGATGGACTAATGTTGCCTTATTCATGCTGAAGACTTGTACAAAATGTCTTTGTAGAGGCTGGAAGGAATGAAGATTTCCACTGCGGTCTGAATGGAGAGTCATTTGTCTTCTGTAGGCTAGGACACACAAGTGCATGTGTGTGAGTGCACAAGTTTGTGGTTATGCATACACATTTGTAAGGCTTCTCACACGCTTCTCATCACAAACACTTGGACATGCATTTACACGCATGCACAGCTAAGAGAGAGTCCAGAGGGCAGGAGACAGAGGGAATATAAACTATCCTGACAGGTACCTCAACAACAAGCTGTCCAGTTAACACTAAATGGTGTCTTTACTCCTTTATTTGTCACTCAGTAGTCACTCTTACTTCTGTGCACTGGTAGAAAAATGTTATATGTTTTTATCAATAGCTCTTTTTTTGCTAACTCGTGCAAACATAGTCAGCTTGTGGCTTGTGGAAACGGAAACATTCACAATTGCTGGAATAAACACAGCAAACAGATTCTTTTAAGTGATTGCTTACTGGAATATGCACATGTTTAAAAGAAAAAAAAGCCATTTGAATATAAAACAACAGACACAGATGCCTCCTCAATCAACTTGCTGCATGTTGCATATCTGTTGCATATCCGAAATCATAGATTTTGGAGGTAGGAGTGGGAAAAAGTAATCACATTTATATTTCATGGTCACAGTTCAATGCAGGAAAGCTTAAGTCTCTACTAGATTACAGTTCAGAGTAACTTCTAACTGCTGTTTTAGGTGGCTAAAACCTTTACAAGTGGACCAATAACTCACCTCCTACATGCTCACATAAATAGATATCCAAGTATTGACATTAACTGTCCTTGCGAGCTGAGGGGAAAGTATGCCATGTGTCCAATTATGGAAGCTTATTTTTCATAGCCTTTTACATTTTGGTGAAGGTGTGGTGATGTGCATTTAATGGATCTTTTCAGCAGGAGTTCTGCTCTGTGTTAAAACTTACAGGCTACATGCTCCCCCGAGAATCACACTTTTATCCTTCGCACAGGCATTTTACACACAAAGACACATGAGCGGGACATGTGTGCATACATCCACACACAGGCACACACATGCATGTGAGCAGGAATCTGCACGTTCACTCACATCTAAACACAAAAGCGTGAGAAATGGTTTTCACCTGGTGTGGATAGAGTTTCATCCTTTCAGCCATGAGAGTTTATTAGCTGCTTAAAACATTACCACAGAGGGAGTTTCCCTGCACTCCAAAGCGCTGCATTCCTCACAGTATGCACACACACGCATACACAGACACACACACACACACAGGGGAAACCAAACCTTCACTTTCCATCCTTCTGTCTCCATCAAGCCAATCTCTGTCTTTCGCTCTATTACACCAGCGCACACACTCCACCTTCCTCCTCTCACTCTTTTGTGCCTTTTTCACTCCCTCACTCACACTCGCAGACACCCACACACTCCTGTAGGTGTAATGTTACGATGCAGCCAGCCTGTTAACATTCCCGGGCCGCCCGCTGAAGCTTTCCAGATTGTTCTGTTTACACAAACGCGGTGGAGACAGAGGAGGTAAGGCATGGAGGATCGGGATCGCACGGCGAAATATGAATAAACACACATGTGCAGCGTGCACCAACTGACATGCAAAGAAACATCATATATACACACGGAGTAATACACAAACTGTGTGTACCTTGGGTGTGTTTGCATGTGTGTGTGTATATCTAAACACACGCTCGCACACAGTTTTCCGTACATCCTGCAGAAGGACCCTCAGCTATCTCATTATACTGTTGAAATGTCAGCCTCGTTAAAGTGGCCTATTTGACTTAATTGAGAAGCAGAGTGTAAATAAATGCTTCAGTCCAGTTTGTTTTCACTGGTCTCTCCAGCACTCTGCTCTCATTCCAAACCAATTCATCAAAGAACCCTTCACTCTCTCCGGCTTTCTTTATTTCCTGCTTTTTTTCTCTTTCCATCTTTTGCCTTTAGTCCTTTTCATTTTCACCTTTTCTTTGTCACTTTCAATTTGCAATGTCTTCTCTCTTCTTTGCCCTCTCACCGAGGACAAATGAATATTATAACACCAACTGGACGGATTCTTTGCTTTTTCTACAGGCAAAATGCCCTGAAGATAGTAAAGGGTTGTAGCCATTGGGGAGGAGGCAGTGGATCAATCCTAATTTTAATAAGCATCTTGTCTAACTTTACATTTTGGCTGTGTGGTTGGATCCCGCCCACACAAACTATCCGTAAAATGTCAAAAGTGCAAAGTTACACAAGACTTGAAATAGCTGTAAAAGCACCCACTCAAAACTCCATATAGCAGGTTTAAGATTTTTCTCTGGCACCAGTACTTTATGATAATTTCAACACTCTTATTTGGAGCAAGAAAATGTTTCTTTAGGCTTGTTTAACCCTCAGTTTCTTCCTGTCATATGATCTTTCTTAAAAGCACTTTGTAACTTTATTTTAGACTTTTGCATTGATGAATTATAGCTATAAAAGCCAAAACCTTGTTGTTTTAAAACATTTGATGCTGTTCTGAAGACATTTCGGGACCATAGTTATTACTTTTTAGTAATAATGAAGCAATTTAACGTGTTACCAGCAGAATTTCGGGTAATATTATTACATTTGCAGTTACACGTAATGTGTTACCACCTGAAATTAAGTGTTTATTGTTTTCATTTTTCATGTATCCACACTGATCCACACTGCTCCACTTCTGCCAGTGCCCCAACAGAACAAATATCCCTCAAAGGCTGTGTGATCATATGAGTTATCATGTCCAGTAAGTTTCCATTCATATACCTACACTGTATCCTGTTCTGCTTTCACATCCTAAGGCTGCCTGAAAGCAGCGGGAATACAGAGCTGGCCTCCGGTTTGTTTCTCCCTCCTCCCGGTGACATGTATGGGTGATGCTAGTATATGTTGATGTGTATACATTCATCATTTTAGGCAGAATCTTCATGCCCTCTTCAACCCTGTCCAGAGTCCAGGACAAGCTTAACAAAGGCTCATTCCTCTACTAATACCACCACCAGTGTCTAGACCCCGGGGGTGGGGTTTCTCTATTCGACTGTGGATTCATCACCCTCCTTAAGTCATATCATCGCCAAAGACTTTACACATTTTTATTCTTGTGCACATGTTAATAAATATTCTTTTACTATAAAAATGAGTCTCTCCTGATTGAAATATTATAAAATAAGTCATTGCTGTCAGATAAAGGTAACTAGTGACATGTAATGTATTGCCCACTACTGTTCAAGACACACTGAAAGTGACAGATGTGCATTTTGCTGTAACCATCTTTGTTCAGTTGAGGAAATAGTCACACCTTGTGAAACACTTATTTAAAGATTACATCAGCTTACTGCAGCAGTGGAAAGGAGATATTTAGTTTTAAAAACATTGGTCAGTGTTGTCAAATGACCTGCTGTGCTTTTTGAAGTTTGCCATATGCAGTATTTACTTTTGAAGATGACATATCACACTTTGAATGCTCACAGCTGTAATTAACATCATATACAGTCAATGTTTAAAAAAAAAAACAAGGCTAGAATTGTATGAAAGCAAAAATACAATTTTTATGTGAAAATTCCTTTTTAGAGGGTTGCCCATGAAGAGAGTCTGTATAAAAATGATTCATTCACCACTTGTGAGCTCATAAAATGTAATGTTTTTTTTCATTTTAGTGATATTTTATTAGACCCTTCAATGTTCAATTACAACTGTGTAAAAGGTGATTGTTGTTTGAAGTGGATGGAGGAACAACTTTGTTTCCTTCTTTACCTTGTCCTATTTTATTTCCTCCCATCCAAGCTGATAGCTTCCCATCCAAACCTCATTCCAATTACTCCCAATCCAGTTTAAGTCCTGAATTATTATTTCTCATCTTGAGGGACGTCCAAGTGGCCCAAGGGTTAAGGCTGCAATCGTGAACTGCAGGTTTACTCCAGCTGGGAACCTTTGTTGCATGCCGTCTCCCATCTCTCTCTCTCCCCTATTTTTCTTTCATCTCTTTAATACCAGCTACCTAATAAGGACATAAAATGCCCCCCAAAAAGAAAACTAAAAAAAAGTTCATGGTGAGTGTAAATGGTTTTTTCACCAATGGACATAAAACTTTCAAAAGCTTTATCTGACATTCAGAGCATATTTATATTTTAGTGTCTGATTCAGGTTGTCTGCACCTGATTCTCAACATGGATGTAACTGAGCTGGCAGCTAGCAGCTAATGTTGTGTTCACACTGGGCGCAAATAAAACATGAGTGAATTATGTATAAAGTCAATGCTAAGACATGATTAGACGCGAAATCCCACCAGGCTGTGCGATAGACACAACGCAAATGACACGTAATTTGTGAATTTAGCGGCGTGAATGAAGTGAGTAGCACAATTTTGCATCATATGCTTATTTAAAGGAGTTGTAAAATCTGAACTTCAGCGACCAATTGGCACTGCGATAGCCAGTCAGCATTGAGATCCTCTGGGGATGTATGACGCTGAAGACATGCCAGTGAAGGTTCATTAATCAGTTCAGTGATTTCATGCGTGTGTGACGCTAATCCACACAAAATATTCTAGCGTTTGTTGGTGTGAACACAACATAACAGCGCTAACAGTGCTAACAATGGCTGCACTGGAATGGTGTAAACAAGGCTGCAGTGATTAGCTAATCAGTTGGATGCACACACACGGACTCACATGCATTAGCAGCTGGACCATCTACACAACATTAGACAGAGAGGCTCAGATACAACACATACAGAGGTAGCCTGACTTCATTCTCTGCTCAGGACACCGTTACTTCACTATATCTTTACATAGCAAAGCGTTGTTTGTTTTCTTATTAATGCACTGAATGTTGGATACAGCTCCTTTATATCTCAATGATAAGGCCTCGGGATAAGGTACAGTTGACTCAGAGCCTCCACCCATCCACAGTTTGTATAAAGCTCTCCATTCTCAACATTTTCTTTACCGTTATTACACTCATCTCTCCTCCTTTTAACTCTGTCCACCTTTCCTCCTGCTTTCTTACCTTTCATCCACCCTCATCACTTCCACTTCCCCTCAGTTTATTTCACCTCCTAGAGTTACTTGCTACCGCTCTGACACACACTGAACCTTCTCTGTTTGAAACAAACACTCGCAGTGAAGCAAAGAGACAAGAGTGAATGCTCAATTGCTCGCTCATGCCATACACAGACCAACTCGTTGACCCATGCAACCTCGCAGACTGACAAGGAAATACGGCCTACACTGAAACACAAACACACACAAACACAGAGCTGTCCGCTCTTTTAAATGCTGCCACGAATGTCACACTCCGAATCCTCTCATTTCCTCTTTCCTGTAGCTGGTCACTCAGGCGTGTGGGACACTCTGAGAGTATCGATAGCAAGGGGCAGGTTTAGGTGGCCCTCTGAGACATACACACACACATACATAGAATCTGACAGCCACAGGGACAGGCACACACACAGGCTCGGTTACAAATATATGCACACAGACCCTCACAATCACACCCCTGTGGTCGCTGGAGATGTGGTTCAAATCCTTCCCAGTGACCCTAACCGATACAAGCACTTGAACCAGGTGTGTGTGTGTGTGTGTGTTGTCCTAGATGGTCAACGGTACATATCAGAGCCAGGTGATAATGAGGTCCTACTTGACTGCACTATCATGCCTCTGCAGGGTTTTATATATATGTGTGTGTGTGTGTGTGTGTGTGTGTGTGTGTGTGTGTGTGTGTGTGTGTGTGTGTATGTCAAGACAGGTCATGGACTGTTGCTCTTAACCAAACCCCGTGTCACTGCCTAGACAGTCGCCTTCACCTGTGGCTCAGTCTGTCTCCACTGTTTTGCTTGCTCAACTCAGCGTGGCCGTGTCTGAGCATTTGTTTAGTCTGTTAATATTCTTTTTTGCATATAATCTAAAGGTTAATTCTAACGGTATTAAGTTATGTCAAGGAATAACTGCACTGCAATAACTGCACTTGTAAAAACATTTAAGCAAAAATCAAATAAAAAAACAACAACACAGTTTTTAGTTACAGATGCCTAATTTCAGTTTCCTATAGCTTTAATGTAAACTTTTAAAAGCCCATACCTTTTATGGCATCCATTTGGTTAAATTTAGATGTAAAGTGGCCGATGTGAGAGCCACTGAGACAGAAATATGCAGCACATTATAAAGTGTAGACAGCAGGACAAACAATTTGATGAAGAACCCAATGATCGTTTTGCCATTGACACAAAGTGACATTCAGTTTGCTTTGTTTACATATACTGTAGTCCTTCACTGACCTACTTCATGCTTGCTCCCTCCTGACTGACCATCCTACTCTGTCTAAACGCATGTGTAACACATCACACACTTAAGCAACATACAGTATGCACCCATACAGACAAGCGTGTTAACGCTTCTATGAAGGCACATGTGAATACTGAGTAACACAATGAATTGATGAATATGCAAATGAGTACATTTAAAAGGGCACGCACACACATGCACGGTATTGATTGCTCCATATTGTACTGATCACCATATTGAACTTAACCCACACATACGGATACATGTTACTTCCACATTTGCTGCAGGATAACAAACAGAAATAGAGATACATCATTAGTTTCTGTCTTTTCCTTTTCAGTGTCTTACTATAGTCATAGATGGGTGGGTGTACAGAGAGTGTGACATCAACACCAAAGACTGCCTGCAACACTGGAGACCATTCTAGTTCTCATTCCATCTCCTACCTCTCATAAGGGTGATGTAAGTAGTATTAGTTTCCTAAACCTATCCGTATTATAGCTAAGGAGGCAGGCCCACCAGTGAGTGGAAACGCTCTGGAGTCTGTCAACCACTGCCCCACCTATGGGTCAAATATCACCCGCTGCTTTGTGGGTATCCTCTGGAACGAAAAAGGTTAAGGGAGCAAACCCTGACAGAAAACACAGCTTGGACTCCGTCAATGTTATGACGTATTGTTCTGGCAACTCCTGCAGCCGAACTGACACCAGATGTACCTGTCTGCTGTCCTTTGGATGATGCCAGGAAGACTGAGAGGGGGAACCCTGCTGCCTTAGAAACACAGAGTCTCCATGTACCTTGCCCCAGCTTCTTGTGTCCAAGACAGGAAACTTCAGCTTCGCTGTGCAGTGGAGGCACAATGTCAGTATTTTTAAGCCCTCTCTCAATTGGCGTAGCGATGGCTGCCAGGGACTGCCTCCGACAGTGCTC
This sequence comes from Cephalopholis sonnerati, assembly GCA_019142605.1. Classification (NCBI taxonomy): domain Eukaryota; kingdom Metazoa; phylum Chordata; class Actinopteri; order Perciformes; family Serranidae; genus Cephalopholis; species Cephalopholis sonnerati. Next base: position 13,382,435 of record JAGQAX010000012.1, on the reverse strand, counting down.
CCACTACCCAGATCTCACTGGACAGCTCCCTCTCTCCTCAAGCTGGGCAACCCCAGCCAATTAGGTGCTGTTCCGCCACAGCTTACCTGCTTCATCGGGTGCATGAAGTAGGCTGTAAATTTGCACACCAAACAAAAAAAAACTTGGCTCAACACCAAGAAGCAAAGAGAACAAAGAGGAAGCAACAACAGCAGGACACCAATACATCATCAATGGCCTACACGTGTCACATCTGTGGCCAAGTCTGCCTCTCACGGATTGATGGATTGGACTTCACAGCCACAGCAAACACAGCATTCAAACCTAACCTCAGGCACAAGAAATCTATGGTCGTCTATGACTTCAATGCCAATGATGAGATACAGAGGCAGATTAGAAAATGCTTTTATGGGTTGTTCTATTTCATATAGGCTTTACCCCTTAAAGCTGTTGCTGCTGGGTTTTTCCCGACATGCATGCACAGTCATGAAGATTTGTAGTTCTGCTTCCATTTTCTTTTTCAGTTTCCAGCAGAGAAGAAGAAGACGATGAAGAAGTCCAGTGGTGTCTGCTTGTGTACCTGTTGCTGGACTGGCTACATCTCTCCATTGGACCTCCCGCTGCAGCAAAGCGCACCTTGGTGTTGTCCACGCAGGGCTAATGCTTACCCCAGAGCTGGGTAAACTGTGCGAATGTGCCGACAGAAGAGCTGAAAGTCTTCACCTGCAACTTCCTGGACATCCCAGAAGACGACCCCTATGACGAGCAGGAGTGTGTTAGCTCAGCTCCCTCCATATTGGGTTTCCTCCTGGCCCTCCCTCCTCCCCGTTAGGAGCCTTGGAGGTTGATGACGAGGGATGTCAAGCAGCTATCTCTTTCTCTGCATCAAGCTAGCCTTTAGCCCGCTACTTAGTACTTGCTTGTGACCTCTTAAGCAGAGATGTTTATGACCAGGAGCCATCGTACGCTGTGGCCTCACTTCACGGTGCTCTGGCCCTTAATGGAAGCAGGTTTTTCCAACTCAGGAAAACTGAGAACGCCAGTATCTTACTACAAGCCTTTCACCAGAGTCCACCAGGGACACAGAAAAGGGGTTCCCCACAGTCCCATCACTAGAACAAAGCTTGGCGTCCATACTGCTCCAGAAGGCCACATTCCTTGACAGAAGTAGGCCCACGCCGCTATCTCCTCTGGACCAGGTTTATGTTCGCCTTACTGACCACGTGCACCAGTGTGCACTGACAAAAAAACTGCTTTTCCATTGAGCTACGCGGACTTGGTCCCTTGTTCCTGTTTTTCATATGAAAAAGGCATAACTCTAACTTTGAGCAGTCTCACATTTCAACCTTAGTGAAAGAATTCCTCTGTCCTCTGTCCAGTAAAACCTTTTAGAAACCCACCGGATATATGATATAATCCACAGTGGTGAAGTCTAAACCAAGTTTATATTTCAATGATACAAACAGATTGCCATGAACTAAACACCAAAGTTTGACAGGTATTTTTAAGCATAGTCAGTGTGTTTATGTTTGCCTATTTTGTTTGACATTAAAGGTCCAAATCTTTCAAAAATAACCTCTCTGTCACTCTCTGTTCCTCAGAGCATCTCTTTCATCTCTGCTCTTCACAGAAAAAATCAGTAAGGCATCATCCCTTGATTAAACTCAGTTCTCCTGTTTGATCAACATCATAGAGAGAACACTTAATGCTACCTTCTGGACACCAACTGTTGATCAGAGCATTTGTATCTGCAGGTTAGTAAAAGAAGTTGTATCAGATGAATGATCACATATGCATTCCTCCCTGTGTGGTTTTGTAGTTGGCATCGCTTTACGTTGTGTTTTAGATGCTCTCAGCCTCCGTGAGCTAAGTGTAGGCGGAGAGGAAGCCACTTACTAAGCCTGCTGCTCTAAACTGAGTGTTAACATGAGCGAGGGTTCGAGGGGTTGTGTGTTTGTGTTGCTCGGGTAGATTACAGATTTGTCTGATTTGTGTGTGTTTGTGTGTTCGGGGTCTTGCTTGCATGCATTTCTGTGTGTGTTTAATAAATGAGGAAGGGCAACAAAGGTTGAGCGCAGCGCTTGCTCCCCAGCTGGCTTCGTTGTATCATAGCAACTCCACATGAATAATAATCATAAACACACACACAAACACACACACGCACAGTAATGAGCCATTCTTCTCCAGCCACTCTGGTTAATCTCTCTCAGCTGTTTCTACTCTTCACTGAGATCCAGTTTACAGTAAACATTCATTTACTTTGGCTAAACCCTAATGATGATTTAGATTTTGAATGATTTTGGCATTTTAGCTTTAATAAGCTGGGCAACAGGAAAGTGCTTGAATTTTTAGAAAACAGCTGTTTAATATAGTTGTGCCATTTTGGCCTTTTTTTTCTCTGTGTTCTTTGTACCTGTTCTATTCAGGTGGGTCCTTTTACGAAGATTATATGACAATGAATTGATTATGTCATTGTCCTTTGCCTGTGCTCAAAGTCAGTAATCAATTTGCTAAATGATATAGATTTTCTGTCCAAATGCAGAATTGACTTTATAAGCAAATGTGTTTGTATTGTCAACATTTCAGTCAGACACCCATTCAGATCTAGATCAATCATTGCCGTCATCAGACTTCATCCAAATGCATAAACTTATCTGATTGGAAGTCTATAGACCAATCACGGTTCTTCACATTATCCAATGTGGACTACAGTAGGGCCACACGCACTTTTTTAACAAGCAGGGTGAGCCATGAGGCAAAGAAGGGGTGTAACACACATTTTAATCTATCATATTGTTAAAGTACATAATTTGTTTAAACTGTGTTTAAAGCTGTAGTTGGTAACTTCATGAAAATAACTTTTTGTTGTATGTTGAAACTGTTACTACCTCCACACAGTAATACAGGAGACAGAAATAACCAACTTGTTTTGCCTATAGGTGGCATTACAGCATTTGAATGAAAACAACTAATCAGAGCCGAGGAGTCTGTCAGTCATGTCAATCACTGCTCCTGAACTGTGATCAAACTGTCAAGCTAGGCAGCACTGATCAGATATGAATCCAGTTTTCTATTTGCATTGCCTATTTCTCATCTCAAAATGATTTCAGAAACATATTTAGTGTACTGTTTAGCTGTAAAATGAGAAAATTTGCCCCAGCCAATAAGTGGTGCTTGGTGCTTTGCCAACCTGATCTCACTCCGAAATCTGGCACTTGAGTAGCGACTTGTTGCATCAGATGCCGACGAAAAAGTCATCCTTTAATGTTGGCATGATACATGTCTGGTTGCCGTTATACTTTAACAGTGCCCAGCAGCATCAGGGGGAAACGCGACGGGACAAGAACCAAAGTTGAGGCAGTGAAAGTCCGAGTAGGGCATGCGGGAGGGGTGGTGCATTGATCCAACAAACACTGACTTTTACCCAAGAGAGCAGTGTTCGCATCCCGTAAGGTTATAACGCCAAACCCTGTTCTTTTTTCCTAAACCAAACCACATGTTTTTGTCACCTAAACCCAACTGCATGCGTTAGTTGTTGAAGGAAAAAAAAAGCGGCAATTTCATTTCGTACCAATGTAGTGCTTTATTTTTAAAGAGACTGTATGTAAACATTAATTTCCTGTGAAAATGGAAGTGTATTTTGACAGAAGACAATGCATGTAACAGGCAGAACTTGACACGGTGTCCCAGAACGTCAACAACCAATGCACCCAGGGTACCTTGCACGTCGTATCTGGACGTCCATGACCAAACATCGATATGTGACGAGGTCGGAGTGAGAATGTGTTGGCTTTGCTCAACATTCCATTTTACAGCTCAACAGTACACTTACATATCACATTTGATCAACGCTACCAAGTTTGACAGTTTGACTGCACACAAACACTGACTGACATGGCTGACAGCTGCGTTAGAGACTACTTTGCTCTGATTGGTTGCTCTCAATGTCCCACAGTAGATTCTAGCTAATGCAATTCAAGGTAATAGGACACACAGACTTTCTGTCTCATGTGATATAGTTTGTGGATGTAGGAAGAGTTTCAATATAAATATGAGGTTATTTTCATAGATACTAACTGTTGCTGAAATGTTGTATTACTTTTACATGTCTAAATATTTAAGGACAGATTTATAGCTTTTACTCAACTTTTTTTTAATTGTCCATTGGAATGGATGTGGGATCATCAGAAAATAAATAATGTATGAAGTAATGTTCTGATTTTCTAATGATCCAGTTTGCTTGTATGGCATCCTATTATTATGTACACAGAATATTCATCTCAAGAGGTTTTTATCATACTGTGTTCTGGAGATACCTAAGAATCTTGGATATTTTGTGTCGTGATGACATATACAATACAATATATATGCAATGTGTTTTAAGGCATCACAGTAATTATTGATATAAGTTAACCATTCATTAAGATAAATAAACATTTCTTTTCATTTGTTTCTTTATTTTTTTTGTTTCATTTTTTGAAAAAGGTCTGTCAAGACAAATTTATTTTAATTTTTACTGACAGGTGGTTCCTTGTGTTCAGATAAACATTTCAGACTAACAATTTTTGTATTTAGAGTAGAATTCCACTATTTTAATTTTTGTGTGTGTGTCTGGTACATTATTGTGTTCTGAACAAGTTATAGAGGAACTCATGGTCATTCTTAAGCTGCCTTTTCAAACCTGGCAATCCTGCCTTCTAACCCACTACATGATGTGATTGGCCAGCTTATTTTACCCTCTGTTGCCCTCTTTTTTCATTTTTGAAACAATTATTTCTTTCACTTCTCACGCAAACAACAAGTGTAACACTATGAATGTCTTCCAGAAGAGACTGCCATGAAAAAGTGCACCGTTATCCCCGCATTTAATCTTGCTTTTATGATGGCTGTCTTTTCAGTCTGCCTTTCACCGTGGCCGTTTGGAACAACTCTAAACATGTCATATCCTGGCATCGCCAGACCAATTTGCAAATGTGAATTTTGTCACTACTTTCCACCATGGTCTGCAAATGCAAGACATCCTGTTTGCTGTTTCTGGATACGGTACTAAGAACAAAAATGGACCCTGAAAAATAAGGTACATTACTGTTTTCTTCAATGGAGATGGAAGTCAATAAAAGTCATTTAGACAGTTGGACAGTATGGACAAAAACCAGTGAAGCAGCACTCACACTGTTTACAGTGTTTCAAACGGTCCAACGCTGCTGAAAATAGCAATTTAACTGTGCTCTTAAGAGTGTGTGTGTATCTTGGAAGGAAAATAGTAGTTGAATGAAAAGTGTTCTTTCACTGACCCTGCTGCCTATCTGTTTGGTTTTCTGCCAAAGCCTGTAAACACACTTTGAAAGAAGCCAAAACATTTAAAAAATCAGCTATTTCAGAAGTTAAAGCAGCAGCTGCAGTTGTAAAGTTCAGCCACGGTCTGTTTCTGCCAGAACAAATAGTACCTAGTGTTAGCCGTGGACATCTTGTATTGTTTAATGTTTTAAATGGCTGATGTTTGATTTTTATTTATAATTATCTGTAAAAATATGTTAATGTTTTCTCTCTTTGTCCTCCTTTCCCTACACCCCAGAATAGCCTTTGAATCCAGTTATTCTCAAAAGGAAAGCTCAACAGTTAATTGCTTTATCTTGATTGTGTGTTCCTGCAGTAACTACTTCCTTTATAAGCCTTGTTCAACTGGTTGTTGAAGTGTGTGTCTGTCTCTGTCTCTTTCCAAGTCAAATAAAAAGGTTGGGTCAGAGGGCTGGACGAGCGGGGATTGTCCCAGCAGTCAACATGACGGAGGAAAGAAAACAAACTGTTTTTTAGAGAAGTTGGGAAATAAAGAGAGAGATCAGGGATTGTTTGTCACACACACTTCCTTCTTCTTCCAAATGCTTGACCTTTGTATGTCTCTCTTTTCATCTGCTGCTCTCTCTGTCTCTCTCTCATCTCTTCCTCTTCCTCCCTCCTGTCATTTTGACACCCAAGTGACTTCTCCACCTCCCCTCTCCATCACTCTGCTCGCTCTCTGTCTGTCCTCCCACTCCTCTTTCAGGATGTCATATACTCAGACTGCACGTACCCGACGTCCGACACCACAGACACACACACACAAAAAATATTTGACCCTGTTTAATAAACACGCAACAGAGTGTGAGAGAGAGTAAGGAAGCTTTTAGTGGCGCCTCTTATCTTGCTTCCTCTCAACACACACACACAAGAAAGAACACTGAACTGCCTCAAAGTCTGAATGTCGTCTTTGAGAGTCGCTCACCCCCCTCACACACACACACACACACCCACACACACACACACACACACACACAGCCTCATTCTTTCCTTCTCAGTTACACACTCCATCCACCAACATGGACCGGCTGTTCTGTGAAGTGGTTTAATGAAAGAACCCAAACATCAATGTTGACTCCTCAAACACACACTAGTAGTGTATGCATACATGCACACAAGATTTCAAATAACTTAATGTCATGGTTTACTATATGATTAGGTGTGAGGTTTTAATGCATCCACTTGTAGTAACTGAGACTCAAACTGGGATCCAAGTCAGGCCAGGTCCAAATTTAATTCAGTCCAACTTGGTCCAGGTTGGATACTACTCTATCGCTGCACGTCTCAGGTCTGTATGTCAATATTTCTAACACCTGAATGGATCCAAGATGACTTGCTATCACATCTGATCATGTGGTGTGTCGTAAGCCGCTCTTACACTGCCTCTTCAAGGCCTAGAATTTTACGCTGTTGTGCCGCTTCAGGTACACTCACAGAATGGGGAGGACAGAATTGTCTTGCTTTTAAGCTGGCTTGGAGGTAGTAATAACGCCAGCTTGATGTCTGTGTAAATGGGACATCCAGCAGAACGGAACCATGGCTGAAACAAGTGTGATGTTTTGACGATGTGTTATGTGTACAACCCACCGTGGGAGATTTAAAAAGCAGCTGATAGCAGTTAGCAGCTAACTCAAAGAAAAACAGTGGCTGAAAATGTCCACATATTGGAAAAACGATGAGGCCCGGGAGCTCCTTGCCCTCTAAACAGAGGACGAGATCAGCCACCACATAAAAGAGATGGTTAATGATTGTTATTGCCATATTTTGCCATTTTTATTGGTTATAAAGCGTTGCCGATGCACACAGTATATGTCACACTAGGGGCACACTGTTGTGTTACATGCCACAGCTGTCATGCCTCTTTTGCTTCTGCATTGCCAGCATGCTGTCTAACATCACACATGGCAGTGGCATGATGCCACCGTTGTTTGAGTATGTGTGAAAATGCAAAGGCTGCGTAAAGACAGAACTTCATAGTAGCCCTATAGGGCAATCTCTGTGTAAAAAGGGCTGGAGTCATTGCAAGAGAAAAATGTGTTTTCAAGGCACATGGAGTGTGTACAGTTTTGATTCTTAGGGCAAATATTATTACTCTTTTAGACTGCCAAAACTTCTTAATTGATGGGACATTCTGCTGCTGCGATCTGTGTGTGAGTTTGTGAAAGTATGTTCACCTGAAATCAGTTAGATATAAATATATTTTTCTTTTCGTTTCAGCCCTCCATCCTCAGTCCACACTTACACAGGCATTTTTTAAAAACAGCTTTTTCCATGTGTTTCGGTCTTTCGTCCACATGAAAACTTTATTTTAAGTCACTGAAAACAAACCTTTTGTAAAGCTGCTTCCCAGCTTAAGACTCTCAGAAACTCTGTTTTAAGTGTTTATGTGTAGACAGAGAAAAAGGAGTTTTAGGCTTGTGATGCCAGGCTTGTGATGCCATGATCTCCTGTGTGAGGTGTTACAAATGAGGTGGCATTTCATGCCATGGCGAATGTGGCACAGTTGCAGCCAGGTAGCCTTCCGGTCCTCCTCTTTGCGTGACTTTAGGGTTAGGGTTATCTTGCTTGCTATGCTGATAGCGCCTCAACTGTGCTTTTGCATTTTTATTTGGACAGAGATTTTTAAAAACATTGCTTTTGTGGATGGGTTTTTTTTTCTTTTTGAGGACGAACGCTTTCAAAAATACTTGTGGTGCAAGATGAGTAGGTATCAAGAAGGAAGTGGGTGAATTCTTTTATATTTCCAATGGCTTTTTGGCTGGCAGGTAGGTATACTGTAAATGACTAGAAAAGGAAGTGAGTATACCCTGTATATTTGCATCTACCCTCCACTGCACACCTCTGTGTATGTATGGACTAGGCCTTAGTCAACGTTTTTCTCACCTGAAAACTGAGCTTTTCCAAAGCCATAGTGTCCAGAGTGGATAAATCTTAAAATCCCAGCTAGGTGCTTGATCGTTCCGTTTCCTCCGTTATCATTATCTCATGAAATAATGATTTTATCACCACAGCACGGCAGCTTGGGAGTGACTGCCACATGTAACATTTATGAGCTGCCATTAAATCATGATTTCATACTACATAGTTATACAACAGAAACCGAAAAATGTGTAAATGAGAACAACTAAATCATGTAACTGAAAACAAAGTGTAGGTGACCAGAGAGAGCATGGGGGGACCAAAGAAAGGTTTAACAGACGGACACTCAGCCCAGTAACCAGGCTGGGTCTCTCTTACCTCTGGCCACATGTTGGCAAGGAGTGGTGTCAGTCTCACTGTGGGCAAATGTCTCTATGAAAAACACCCGGAAAAACTAAATGAATTGTGACTCACAACTGCATTTTCAAAATCAGAAAGCTTCATGTAAATGTAGCCCGTGTGGATGCATCAGTGTGTACTACACCTGTGCGAACAGTTTCACCAGAACATGAACAATTGCTGGTTCATTCACTCTTGTTTTCACTTTGATGTGTTGCCATGGAAATCACTTTAATCTCCTGTGGCTGTGTGTTTTTGTTCATTAAGCTGATTATAGGTGAATTAATTACTTTGGATGTAGACATGTACACCAGCAGAGAAAGTTGAACACAGACAGAGATTAAAACCACACCAGAAGAGACATGAGGAGGGAAAAGTTTATTTTCTGCTGCTTGGGATCCAGACAGAGGCCAGGCCCACAGTAATGTAGTTAAAAGGAGATATTGATACTGTGAAAGCTTACTGCATGTAAGGGTTTACAGATCATTAAAAGTTTGTGGTCAACACAGAAAAACAAAGCAAAGACAGAAAGTTGAATTTCTTATATTTTTTACTTTATTTGTAAGAAATATTGGCTCAATTAAAACAAAATAGTCACTGCCACTATCTGGTAAGGAATGTAGGTGAACAAATAAATGGACAAATATTTAGTGCAGTTATAGTCAGTCACACATCACATGTTCGTCGTTTGATACATTTACATGCACAGCTACGGTCATTGCTCGACTAGGCCATTTAATTGGACTATTGCCCTTGACCCAGCGTACAAGCATGGAAAGGGAATTGATTTATTGACCAAAGTATGAGCGACTCCGCTATGATAACAATGCACAGCTCTAGATGTAGTTTTCGCCATGTTGGTGCCAGGCTTTTTCTTCTGTTATGCATTAAGAAAATTGTGGAAACTGTGGAGCATGCGCAGAGCACCTGGGCCAGCTTGGATCCGGTTGACTGTGTATGTGCAAGAGTAATTTGACTCCCATTCGCATTGGTCTGACTTTGAGAAATTTGATTTAGTTGTTATTTTGTAGCTGCCTAATCATTTCGTGTTTTTAGTGCAAAAGTCAGTAAACACTAAATTCCGGAGATTTTTAAACCAGACTCGACTGCTGAGGCCTAATATTAGCTTGAGCTGAACTTTTAATTTTGCACAGAATGAGAACTTTGGATTTTGTTCTGTGCAGACAAATTGCTTCATGAGCAGTAAGTAAGAATAAAGATTATTAATTAATAACGTTTTCATGTATTTATGGGCATGTGAATATTGTATCATTATAGACTTTAAAAACTGCGAACCTTTCATCATTCTCTTTTGCTGCTGCATTTTTTAATTCATTTCACGATTCTTTTCTGTGATTTTCTTCTGTCTCCTGCTTCTTTTCTTTTTGTGCTTTTCTGGTGTTTTTTAGTTTTTCTATTTTTCTCTTATGAACTCTCTTCCCTCTCTTTTTCTTTCCACATTCTCCTTCCCTTTAAGAAGAGAAAAAAAAGATAGAAGACAGCATCCATGAGCAAAGACCACCACTGCTCATTTGTTTGTTGATGTTCTTTTATTGAGATATAAACCACTGGTGGAGTCCAATCATCTCTCTGCTGCTATATACCTCCATGGCTGTGTGTGCATGTACATGTGCAAACATAGTTCATCTGAGGAAGAGGGAAATTAACTGTGAAAACTTTTCTTGTGCTCCTTTGGAAACTTCTTTTACTCCTGCTTTCTCTCTGCTTCTGCTGTCCATCTTTATTTTCACCACATGTGCACGCACTCATTCATTTAACACATGCACATACAATCTTGGCATTATATAGCTTTTTCCAAAACCTTAAACCTTTGTGGCTGAATTGTAGCTGACGTCCTGGTTGGGCAGTGGTCTGGCATGTCTGCCACAAGTCAGTAACATCTGAAATTCCTGCCATGGCATGTCGTTTCTTTCTCAGACTGACACATTTGGTTTTACACAAATTTAAAATTGAGCTCTGGAGGTTTAACCACTTAGCCCTGCAGGATGTCTTGATAGTGATTAAACCATCTGTGGCGTTGTACGAAGGAATTCTTTAGAACCTTACATCCCTTCATTAACATTCTTATATATTTTAGAGTAAAAGAAGCAATTTGTTATAAAAGTACGACATATGTATTCTATATTAACTTTTTTCTAGGCATAGCAAGGTAGTTACACAGCAGATGCATGACGAATAAACATAAAAATGTGAAATACTTGCCTGTGAATATATTGCTTCAAAATTATTCATACCGGCAGCGATACAAATTTGTGACAAATACAAGTCCACCATTGTCGTTACACTGTGTGGTGATGCCCATTCTGCACAACATGATTGGTTGATGTCTTTATTCACGGTCAGAAAAATCAGTCATAATGTTTGCATTCAGAGAGAAAGTACTCATGATGAAAACAACAGTTCAGAAAACATATTGATGGCAAAAAAGAAAAAATGCATAAAGGACATCAAAGCTGTTTGACACCAAACATGGATTTTTGTTGCAAACCTGGTTTTGTGGGTCCTTATGTATGCTTGCACACTCCTGCAGAACATTCCTGTGAAAATATACATTTGACTAATGAGATCACTTTGTTCCTCTAATGAAAATGGAATCCAGCAACTTCAATAATCCACACCGAACCTGGTGTGCATAGATGTCATGAGGAAAATGTGCATGCTGATTTTACATATTCCCACACCTCATTTCCACATCACACTGGTGAGAGATGTCTTTTACTCTGTATATTCGTCTTTCATTATGTCCTAAGTGGGTGCAACGCAAGCAAGCATCAGTCACTAAACCAGTTTGGTTGCATTGTTTTCTATGGAAATGTCCTAAATGGCTGCAAGCATCGCAGCCCAACACGGCATGATGGAGCATGCCATGTTGAGATGAACATTTTTTGATGCCTGGTTTCTATCATATTCCTGTCACTCATGTTGAAAGCGCTGCAGTGGTCAAAGAACAGCTGATTCACAGGGGTTGAAATGAAGAATTGTTTACACAATATCTCCTCATTTTACTACAAAAACCTAAATAAGGTGGCAGCTGGCTGGGAGATCACATGGGAGCTGAACTTTTCTGGTTAAGTATTGTGGTGTGGATGCTCAGCAGTGCTTGCTAGCTACAGTTAGCTTGTTTTACATAGTGGAGATGGGGGTATGATATAAAAATGAGATCTACAGGCTACCCATGATAGTATTGTTGTGAATATAAATAATCAGGAAGTAACTACTCACTTTTCATCTTAGTGGTTGGAGCAGGATTTATTCCCCTTGTGTCCAATCAATGGCATACCTATGGCATAGGCTCTGCGTAAACATGTACCTTAAGGCGTAGCCTGACATGCACCTCCCCTGAAAAGTAACAACATGTCACTACAATGCAGACCTCCTCTTTAATTTTTGTAAGCTGAAAACTTCTTCTTTGGTGGAAACAAAGCTTTTATTTACTTTTATTTCACAGATAAGAAACAATTAATTGTGAAGACAATAGAGTCCCCACACAATGGCATTCTAAGTCCTGTGTGTGATTTATCCTGGCTTCATATAAGTAGAGCAAAACTCCACTAGCCACTAGGCTAGTTAATGCAATTTAAAATGTGATATGCTTATGCTAATGATGTTAGTGTGTTGTATTTGTGGGAAAAATGTCTCAAGAATAAGACAGTTGTTTTATAGGTGAACGTTGTGAGTTGTAATGAATTTTGTAACATTACCTTTGTCAGATGTTTCTGTTATTCCTGGCTTTATATGGGTAGTGGAAAACACGGCTAGCTGCTGGGCTAATTTATACAATGTTAAATGCCATAGACTTGTGCTAATAATGTTAGCATGTTGTATTTGTGGGGAAAATGTGTCCACTGTCTGGGATGCCAATTTGTGTATTTGTGTTTGAAACTGTTACTATTAAGTCATGTCAGACATGTGTTTTAGGTGTATTTTGAATCAATTAGGGGCTCCACCACCAACTACGAAATTTGGAGGTGTAACTGCAGGGTGACACAGACACACCACCACACAAGTATAAATGCTCACAACGGTGTAGGCCATATGCACAGGCAACGTGGAAGCGATATGCAATCATACATACGCCATAAGTCTTCAGGTTGTAGTCTCTGACCACACAGCTGAAGTCTAAGTGGTTTGTTTGAATGATGGTTCATATTTAACTGATTCAGTTTGGACAAAGAGCTTCTAATGTAAGACAATGCAGCTTGATATCGGGGCGCACGCTTGCTATGAGGATGTTTGGGAACTCAGCAATCTTGATTAGAATTGTGTTTCCATTGTCTTTATGACACTTACCAACACACCCCCATGTACATCTGCACACCACTGCTTTACACAACTATAGTATATATAGTTGTAATATGCTGCTACATCCTGTAGTTGCCTGGCAATATACTAAGCTGTGTTCCAGAAATAAACACAAAGAACACAGAATATATGTGGATAACTATGTTTGTTCTAATTCCTCTGGCTATGCTCAGAGGAAACACAACAGGTTGAAAAATAAGTGAAAATTGAACTGAAGGACACCAAATATTTAGCAGGAAAAGACATAAATTGGTATTTTTTTCTTGACATCATAATGTAGCCACCTTTTGATTTACCAGAATAAGTCTATATGGCTGACTTTTAGCTTTTGAAAGAGAGAATGAGAGAAATAAAGATTCATTCATCCAAATAAAGTACATGAGTGGCATAAGAGCATTGGTTACTAGTGACTGATTTAATGAATGCGTCAGTCTCTGCCGGGTGTATTTGTATGTCTGATTCAAACACATAAAAATCTTACCCATCTGGAAATGTGTGTTGTTTGTAAGAGGGTGTTAATTGATGCATTCTCTCCTTTTGACTGTTTAATGGAAAAGCACTTCTCATTAAACTGTCACTCACAAATCTGTGCTCATGTGTGCGTGGAACAAGAGAAAGAAAGACGGATGTGAGCAGGTCATTATAATACAGTGTGAAAGGAGAAGAGAGAGGTTGTAAAAGGGGAGCGGAGAGAAAGAGAGGTGCAGGAGAACAGACCATTACAACAATTAGTGTGCCATTTAAAAAGCTTTCCTTCACAGCCGTTTGATATTGAAATGAAACAATGTGTCTCTGCAGGAGGCTGTTGGCGAAATTAGCCTAACAATACATTAACTGACACTCACACACACACTCACTCTTCATCACCTGTGGAGGGCTTGTTTCCCTCTCTTTGCCAATTCAGCCATTTCATTTAAATCTATTTAAATTCAGTTCCATTCAAATCAATTCAATTACGGTAAATGCATTTCATTTTGAGCTCATTTAAGCGTGCCGCACTGATGGTTTTACTTAATCATTAAGAGCTGACAAAACATCAAGACAACATGATTTAAAAAAATTCTTAAATTTAATCCATTTGTTTTGGTGTGCATGTCCAGGTTTTCCCTAATCCTAAAAGATACAATAACCAATATTGATGGCGATTTGTAACCTTGTCAGACATAAACTCCACTCTTCTTGATGGCATCTTTTGAACAATGATTGTAAAATATATGTACACTTTTGTTAATCACACACTTACACTTAAAAGCTGAAGCATAAACTACAGTGACATGCAAAAGTCTGGGCAAAATGTCATTTACTGCGAACAGTTAATTAAGTAGAAGATGAACTGATCTCCAAAAGGCATGAAGTTAAAGATGAAACATGCTTTTTTAACATTTTAAGCAAGATTAGTGTGTTATTTTTTTGTTTTGTACAAGTTTAGAGTGGAAAAAAAGGAAAGGAGCCCCATGCAAAAGTTTGGGCACCCCAAGACATTTGAGCTCTCAGACATACTTTTACCAGCATCTCAGACCTTAATTAGTTTGTTAGGACTATGGCTTGTTCACAATTATCATTAGGAAAGGCCAGGTGATGCACATTTCAAAGCTTTATGTATACTTTGATGCCTGAAACTTTGTCCCATCAGTCAGCAGCCATGGGCTCCTCTAAACAGCTGCTGAGCACTCTGGTAATAAAATAATTGATGCCCACAAAGCAGCAGAAGACCAAAAGAAGATGGTAAACTGTTTTCAGGTAGCTGTTTCCTCAGTTTGTGATGTAATTGAGAAACGGCAGTTAACAAGTTGAGGTCTGCATGACCAAGAAAACTTTTCAAGAGAGCTGCTTGTAGAATTGTTATAAAGGCAAATTAAAACCCCCATTAGATTGCAAAAGACCTGCAGAAAGATTTATCAGACTCTGGAGTGGTGGTGCATTGTTGTACTGAGCAGCGACACCTGTACAAATATGACCTTCAGGGAAAAGTCATCAGAAGAAAACCCTTCCTGTGTCCTCACCACAAAATCCAGCGTTTGCAAAGGAACATCAAAGATGCTTTTTGGAAACAGGTTCTGTCGAGTGATGAAGTTAAAATAACTTCTTGGACACAATGAGCAAAGGTGTGTTTGGAGAAAAAAAGGGTGCACAATCTTGTAAAAACAACACCTGTCCAACATTTCATAAGTAGAGGGAAGAATAGATCAGTTAAATTCCAGCAAATTCTGGAGGCAAACATCACACCATCTGTAAAAAAGCTGAAGATGAAGAGAGGACGGCTTCTACAACAGGACAATGATCCTAAACACACCGTAAAATCCACAATGGACTACCTCAAGAGGCGCAAACTGAAGGTTTTGCCATGGCCCTCACAGTCCCCCTGACCTAAACGTCAATAAAAATCTTTGGATAGACCTAAAAATAGCAGTGCATACAAGATGACCCAAGAATCTCACAGATCAAGAAGACTTTTGCAAAGACGAATGGGTGAAAATCCCCCAAACAAGAACTGAAAGACTCTTACTTACTGATACTTGCCAAAGGAGGCACTACTAAGAACTGAATATGCAGGGTGCCCAAACTTTAGCTTCATGCCCTTTTCCTTTTTGTTATTTTGAAACCGTTAAAGATTGAAATTAGGAAGTAATCTTGCTTAAAATATTGGAGAAATGTGTCATCTTTAACTTCATGCCTTCTGGAAATCAGTTCATCTTATACTTAACTACTCACAGTAAACGAAATTTTGACTAAGGGTGCCCAAACTTTTGCATGTCACTGACTGAATTTAAATTTACTATACAACATTTTTATCATATTCTAAATAGTTTAAACATGTTATTACACCCACACCAGTGATAAAAGGGAAGGAGGGAGTAACACTGTGAAATGGAGGGAACTTTCAAAAAAAGAAAAAGGCAAGCAAAACAAATAGTTTAAAGGAAGTTTATTCAGAGCGAAAACGGGAAAAAGGAACATCAACAAAAAATGAGCACCAAAAGGTAACTGGGCACTGGCACTACTCCTCTGTTATCCATTTATACCCTCGCTGATGAGGAATGACGGAGATCAGCTGCATGTTGAAAAAATAAAGAAAGGGGAAAACACAAAACAAAGGGCGGGGCCAAAACACACAGGCACGTAACACATGTGTTTCATCACTAGTGGTGACTCTATACTCTATATTAGCTTCAGGGATCAATAAAGTCTTATGGATATAAAAATACCATAATATTTTTGTAGATTTTAGTTTTTTTTTCCTAAATCTGGAAAGTAACCAGAGCTTTCAGATAAATGTAGTGGAGTAAAAAGGTAAAAGTACAATATTTCTTTTTAAGATGTAGTGAAATATAAAGTAGAATGAAATGGAAATACTCAAAAATACCTCGAAATTGCACTTACATTCAACACTTGAGGAAATGCACTCATCACATGTACTTGACGTGTACTTGTAGAGTGGGAGCTGCAGTTTGTGGGCTCATGAGAGAAAGTTGCCACACCTTTGTGACTGGTTGAGAAAGTGTAAAGGGGGCAGAGTCCACACCCTACTCTGGGGAGAGACACTTGCTAAACTTTACGTGACTCCTATCCTGCCACGCATACTGTTATCATGCACTCACTTCTGAGGGGTGGGTGCTGTTTGCATGAGGGAAGAAGATTAGAAGTCAGTGGGTTGCAGGGCGAGGGCTGGGGACTGGTTAGCTAGGGCGGGGAGCAAGGGAGTGTCTGGCTGCCTCTCACCATGGGTAAGACACTCTTCTTTACCACAGGTGGGAGTCTTACACTGCTGGAATGACAACACAACCACAACACGCAATCAAACGAGCCAAACCAAAGTCAGAACACTCAGACTTATGGATTAAACTTGTGTTAACCTTCACAAGATTGCAGATTGAAGAGAATACTTATAAAATTGGACACAAACATTTGTACCAACTGTTAACATTTCAGTGTCAAACAAACACAACATATGACAACACAACAAAATACATAAAATATACAGCTCTGCTTTACTCACACTCTCACATACACACATTTCCTCATGACATTGAGGGAAGTCCCTCTTTCTCTGCCTCAGCAGTGTGTCTTTGACATTTGCAGCCTTTCTATTCATGGGAATGGTGAATAGAGGAATTCAAGTATCTATGGGTTTTATTCACAAGTGAAGGTAAAAGAGTGCATTTGCCTGTTAAGTGTCCTAATGTGAGTGCTGTATTCTGTTGGTGAAGAGAGAGCTTTACCACAAATCCAAGTTTTCAATTAGCAATGCAGTCTTAGTTCTGGGTCCGTCTTTCACTTACAGACTGTTTGTGTAAACAATCAAGACTGTTAGTTTCCACTGTCAGCGACACTAATCCATACTCACGGTCTCACAGTTAAATGCTTTTCTTGAGGTTGTAGTGTTTTTGTCTCTTTTCCATTCTTCATCCATCTGTCTTATTACTTATGCTGCTTTAGAGATGTGGAAACAAGTGAACAGAAAGCAGGTGATACTGTTCACGAGAGGAAGAGGAGCTTAACAAACTCAGCTCTATTTTGGAGGTTTAGCAGCACAACTGTCAGAGAGAACATGTCAGAGTGTAAATCCAGGGCACAGTGGTGAGACTACATTTCCCAGCTTGCCTTAGTAGGTCAGTAGGATCCTGGAGAAGCAGTTGGTGAGGAAGCTGCTGGGATGTTCTGCTCCTGCTATTGCAAACTTGACTTGAACAAATGGTAAGATGGAAGGATAAGATGACTGGCTTCTCCTAACATGTCCTTTGGATGTTATTTAATCTGCTCCAAGACATATCATGAGCCAATAACAGTTAACACCATGGTGTGTTACACCACATACCTCAGGAACCAATCCCGTCACCTTGCGAGATGAGGGGTGTCAAAGGAGAAGTCAGGTGGAGCTATGTATCTGTATTTTGCAAGCTAAGTTTAACTTTAACTTATCAGAGCTGGTGATTGGGAACAAGGTCCATCTAACATTACCAACACATTATTAACTTTTTGATAACCTAGTCAAGCTAAGGATCACGTTATCTATTACTGTAACACTTCTAACGTTGCAGAGAGTGATGAGCAGAGTCAGAGGTGAGCAGGAACACCCAGCAGTTTAGGGGAGGGTGGAGATGGAGTCTGTATTTATAGGTCTGTGCATATTAAATAAGGTAAAGGTGTAGCGTTACATCTGTGCCATTTTAAGGCATGAAGGTTTTTTTTTCATGGATAAAACTTCTAAATATACAAATTTGATTTAAAGAGATTAGTTTCTCTGGGTTTAAGATGAATCAGTGCCCAGAGAAGTACTTTAAGTTCTGGATCTGGGCTCCATTGGTTTGACTTTACAAGTTCTCGCTCAAATATAAGGGTAATAGAGGTCACAGAGATTGTTGAGACAGATAGATCGACCCAGTGTTTTAGCGTTTTCTCACAGCAATGGTATGTTGGGTGTGTGTGTGTGTGTGTGTGTGTGTGTGTGTGTGTGTGTGTGTGTGTGTGTGTGTGTGTG
The DNA here is from genome assembly GCA_019142605.1 of Cephalopholis sonnerati. Taxonomy (NCBI): domain Eukaryota; kingdom Metazoa; phylum Chordata; class Actinopteri; order Perciformes; family Serranidae; genus Cephalopholis; species Cephalopholis sonnerati. The sequence goes on along the minus strand of JAGQAX010000012.1, from coordinate 13,364,059 downwards.
TGTGTGTGTGTGTGTGTCCTTAAGAGTCACAACCCATTAGTCCTGATGGAGTGGGGCAGCAGCAGGGGGTCACACCAAGAGACCAACTGTGTTTATTAGCAGTTAGGCTTAGCCGTTGTTTCAGCGAGAGAAAAGATTGGTCTGTATGTTTTTGTGTGTGTGTTTTTATGTCCTTGCTGTACTGGTAAAACTTCTCAACTGGATCCTAAAAGTTACAAAAATATCTGATTTTCTGTGAAGAGGCTGTAGCAGTTAGCTTTCCTGGAGGCTTCCTTTCACTTGTTCCCTCTCTTCCTGTGTCTATATTCTCTAGTTTTCTTAATACTAGATTTTCTACTAAATGGAACCTTTACTAAACTGAAAAACAGTTCTGACTGCTTGGCCACCTGGTATGGACACTGACTATTTGACTGTATGGCCGACTTATTGACTGGCTAACTGACCAGCTGAATGACTAAGTGACCACTAAATGCCCCTTGCAGAGGCAATTCTTCACCGACCATTTGTCTTTTGCCTGTTTTATTACAGCACCATAAAACCCTGGAGTGAGAGAAGAACCCTAAAACGATGGAGCTGTAAATAGAGGAGCTTGGTGTGTGTGTGTGTGTGTTAGAGAAACACAGAAAGAGAGTGAGAGAGATGCTTCATTAAATCCTTTGTATTTCATCCTGTGCCTTGTTCTAAGGCCGTCCAGAGCTATAAAGAACAGAGAGAGGCACATGGAAAATACGAAAACATAAATGATTGAGCTATAGTGGTCTTTTCCATCCTCACCGACCTTTCTCTTGTCAATAAATTTGCCAAATCTACCCTCATCTCAGAAAAATGCATAGACTGATAGACATGGAAAAAGCTAAAGGGAAACAGGGAGAATTGAAAGTGGAAGAACATCAGAAAGATACTAGAGAACGATCAGAGCAAAGAGACACAGCTGAGGAGACAAAGAGAAAAGCAGTGGCCAATCAAAACCTGCAAAAAGGTTCTGAATCATTCAAAATCCATCAATAATGTAGCAGAGATCTCAATACTTTTAATATTTCAGTTTGATTAACTAAATGCAATGGTGAAATTCACTATGTGACATACATATAGTATTTATATAATATATATATATATATATATATATATATATATATATGTGTACTATATGTATGCCTAAGTTTAGATTAAAACAGGCTAAACATCATGTCCCACCTCCCAGCAGATCGTTGTCTGTGCTCCATTTTATTATAGTGTCCATTTATCATATCAGAACTTTGCATTAACTGTGTTACATTCAAAACATTCCTGTGTTTAGTTTGTCTGTTTTGGTTAAATGGTCCAGAACACAAGTATAGGTAATGATAAAAAACAGTCTCCAAAAATCTTGGGACCTCTGGGAAACCATTCACTTAGTTCTCATCATTAAAGCCTTTGGTCTTGTAAAAGTAAAATGCACTGTTTAAAAAGTACTTGAAATAATGCCTAAATTTCATCTTTTTGTGGTTTGTCCAAGTATGTTTGAAAGTGCAATGACTTCTTCACCTCTTTAGCGGAAAGTTGGATTTGGCTCATTACTGCCTGTTGTTGCCGGTGGGGCAAAAACACCCACTTCAACTGTGGTTTGCTCTTGTAGTCACTGATGGGAAAACTCACAAAAGGACTGAGCAGCTTTAGCAGCCGCTAAACCTGCACAAATGAGACAAAAAGAAACCCAGTAATTCGCGAGGCGCCTGTAAAGGAAATGCACTCCTAAATGTGCTGCCAAGCAAATAGTGTCGTGATGCTTTTGTGATGTTTACACATATTTAAATGAGCTAGTGTGCATGAATTTGGTGCAAAATTGGCTCCTTTCTGTCAAATAAGCCTCGATGCAAAAACTTTGTATTCACTAAGATCAATGCTGATCGCCAAATGTTGTTACAGTGAAATTATTAGCATCCTCTGGGGGTTGGAGGTAACTGAAGTGCATTTATAAGGTGTGTCCTCCACTTCAACTTATGCCATCTTCTTTTACAGTCTGGTAACAGCACTGACAGACTAGGATAATAAATCCCAAATATGATTTCTCTCTGTCACATTTAAATTTCTTGCCTGCAGTTTTGAGGAATGGCTCTGCGCCTTGTTGGAAAGGACCTGTAGCTCACATTCTGAAGATTTTAGATCTCTTTTTCTTTCTGCCACTGTTCTTGGGTCCTTGGTACAAAAGCAACATTTATACTATGTTACATGGGTAAATGCAATCACATGCAAAAAAGGGCAAATTGCACTCAGCTGCAAAACTTTATGGGCGTGTTTGCGCCGTGATATCATAAGCGCAAGATCTTTTGTGAATTGAACCTTATTCATAGGCAGATTCATAAAGAATGGCTTGCAGCCACTGACAGCACCATGTACTACCCCTCACTTCTGACCATTATCTGCCCTGTCCTATTATTCCCCACTGGCCACAAAGGGCAGCAATGGGCCAATTACAATGCACCCTGTTTGACAAGGCTCAAAATGGTAATATTTTTGCTTTGCTGGAAGTGTGTAAAGTGAGAATGCTTGGTCATTAACAGAGAAAATACTTCAAGGTTTAAACTAAAGTCATGTTTCCACGAAGCAGTACGATACAGTTCACTTCAGCTTGGTATGCTTTTTTTCCTTCTTTTACTGTAAAAAGTTGTGGATGGTACCAATGGAACTGTTCTGTACTGTTACAATTTTTGGTCACTCCTCTGTTGGGGTACCTAGCACACAGATCTGGTACCAAAAGGTGGAGCTGTGAACACTGCAGTCCATTGATTGGTCAATAGCAGACGGTCCGTCTGCTCGGGACTGAGCTGAGGCTGGTTTGGGGCTCATGTAACCACTGTTCATACCGTGGAGAGTTTTTAAACTGTAACTATAAAATGAAAGGACGTTTTGCTGCCTCTTGTAGCAGCTGGAGTCAGAGAAAAAATAACTTAATTCACTGGGCTGACTGCCGGCACCTTTTAAGGTGGAATGTTAACTTGTAATTTTACTCAATGCACAAGTTGACAACGTGAATCAATCAGTACACCTTAAATATTCCATATGACAACTCTGATGATTGACTTTTAGTAATGAGTGGATCTTCAAGTGTTAATTTCGGCCGGGTTACGTGACAGAATATATTCTACAGAAAGACTAAACCCCTGAGCTTGCCTTTGGAGGACTAAATGCACAAACCCACTATTTTTAAATATCCCATGGAGAGAGACTCTCACTGCAGCGTGTTTTATTTTGTTCTGAAAATGTGGACGTGTAACTCTGTTCTGTGGACGATAAAGGAGGTGCTGACTTCCCTCTGTGTGACTGATAATAAATGGAAATACATTGAGTGCTGGACGGAGCAGTGATATACAATAACCCCGCCCACATTTAAGAGTACTGTTTGTGGTGGAAACACTAGGGTCTAGGTACCATGTCTGAAGGGTTACATCTGGTTCCAAAGGCACCATATTGAAAGTGTTTGGTGGGAACTGGGCTTAGGTAATTGGTTTGGCAATGCACATCTGGTTAACATCCACATCTCCAATAATGAGCAGTGCATGGCTGGATCCCTAAATTTGGCAACGGGATGCCTTACACAGAGTGGATGAGACATACATTAGTAAAGTCTTAAGAATGCAAAATGTTCAGAAATACTAATATGCACACCTGTGTATGCACTACACACACCATACACCAGTCCAAGACCAGGATCAGTGGTCTCATAATGATAGCAAAGAGCACTTTTCTCTCTCTTTTACACACACACACACACACACTAGCTACGCAGGTTCCCTGTATTATTCTTTTAATCCTTTATCACCACCCTGTCCTGGCTGAGCTCTTCATAATAGACAAATTAGAGAGTGAGAAAGGATGAAAGATGTTTAAAGCTTCTGTGTCTTTAAATCAGAGAGAGGGGCACAAGGTGAAGGTGCAGACAGAAATAAGAAGAGGTAAAACATGAGGAAGTATGTTGGAGCAGAGAAGGTAGAGGAGGAAAATTTTGGGAGGATAAACCAAGCCAGATGGAGAAAAGTAAGTAAAGAAACATACAGAAAAATGCTCAGATGGAAGAGAAGGACCAAGGGAGTAGTTAGGGAGGATATGTATGCATGCATATGAGTATTCATGTTTGTGTGTGTGAAGGCAAGACTGAGAGAGGGGGAGATGTATGACATGTTGCTCCATGGCTTAGTGGCTATTTAGCAAAAGGCACTGATATATTGTTTTTTTCCTGCAACGCAAACACACTCACACATAACCAGATCTACTTTATCCAAAACTCGATTATCAGTCAACAGTAAAAAAAAAAAATCAGCTTCAGTGACAAATGATGTATAGTGGATAGATGTTGGTCTTGTTTTTAATAATGCAGTCATGTCGATAAAAACATTTTAATTTTTTTGTTTTTTAATAATGCTCCCTGATTCTCTTGATAGGAATCATTTCTGCTCTTGTGGTCAAACAAATAATTGTATTGTGTCATACTTAATTAAACTTGGGCAGACGGTTATTGACAGTGAGCTTGTTCAGCCCTTGGACTGTTGGTCAGCTCATAAATCTTAAAAATAAATGGGATTTCCAGACAATAATAGTGTTGTTGTTCATATATGTTTTTATTGTTCAGTCACGGTGCCTGTGGCCTGTCACCAATATTTGATGATCTTTGAGTCCCTGACCCAGATTTCAGGTTGACGGATTAATGATCAGACATGATCACTCATGTCCCCTGTTAGCGATCTAAAGGTGACCTGACACCGGCGCATGTTACACTCCCAGGGCTGTGTGTGTGTGTGTGTGTGTGCCTTTTTCTTGCTGTACGCACTCAGAGATGACGCACGTGTTTTCTTTCATATGCTCACTCAAGCTTGCATGATAGCATTATAAGAGTGTGTGTGTGTGTGTGTCTGCTTAGCTGTGTTCCTCTTTCCGTGTCATCAAGCCATTCGGTGTCACATGACACACTTTTGTATTTGTGTGTTTTTGTGGTTTGTGTGTGTTTGGTGTCTGTTAACACACTTTAGTAGGTCTGGGAAATGAAACAGCTGTTGACCCCCCTTATCTTTTCCACCCATCACAGACGCTGTCCATCAACCAACGCTCCTCAATCAATTAGCGTCCACTAATATCTGTGTGCGTGTGTGTGTGGTGTGTGTTGGGGAGGGGATGGTGGTGGATGCGGTCAACCATCTCATTGAAGCAGCAGCTCCAAATCAAATTTGCGGGCCAGAGTAGCAACCCCTCATTTCCCTTTCTCATTTTTCCTTGCCCAGTACACACACACGCAAACACACAAACACTGATACAGAAATACAGTTGACATGTTGGATGAAGACATAGAAGTACACACGTGCATACACACTTACACAAATTCACAAAAATGTACACACACATACACCCCGAGTCCAAAATCTGGTTATTTCCTCATGGTAGATTATTATGGTAATCTGAGGACTTCAGGTGCTAAATCTACCAGCTGCAGGAAATAGGATTTCACTGGAAGCAATTCCATCCCTCCATCCATCTACTCACCCATCCAGCTATATCCCTCCATCCATACCCAGCCAGCGATTTGTTGTCTTTACTCACAGTTTCAACCTTACTATCTTCTCTTTATTCACTTTATCTGTGTTCATCAACCCTTCTTGCATCACAATTTTGTTCATCCCTCCATTCTTCCATCCAGCCAGTGAGCCAGAAATCCATCTGTCTATCCTTTCCTCACAACCAGACTGAGAAAATAGGATTTTCTCCAAAAAGCAACTGTGTATTCCCCCTGTCCCTCAATCCTCCATCCATTCACATGTCCCTCTATCTCTGCCAGACTGCAAAAATAGGATTTTCCCTGGAAGTAACTCCAATTATTATATCACTCCCCCCTTCTGGTGCTCATTCCCTCTTCCTCCCTCTTTTCTATAAATAGATGTGTAACTACAACTGTATTTGTTCCCTGGTAACTCCCTCCTTAATTCACATCATCACAGCGGTAATCCTCAAGTTTGTCATTTTTAAATTTTGGTTTCTGTAGGTGGAGTTATTTTGAGTTTCTGCAATTACAGCTCGCGCTCACTTCCCACTTCTGCTTATATTTGTTCCAAACAAACCCATGACTTCCTGGATCCCACAGGGTGAGTCACCATTGTTTTATACCACAATGAATAAAGCAATATATACTTTCATTCATGTACATATTCACTGACGAAGGCAAAATAGAACTACATCCAACAATCCACGCCTGCTTTCCTGCTTCACCCAGGCTGTTTCCTTTTCTTTTTTCTCTATTTACACTCCTTTTAGGTTGGGTTCAGACCAACAATAGCGCTGTATTAAAAGCCTTGTTTAGTGCATTGATATGTACCGGGTTACAGTCATCTTTCTCAGTTAAACAGAGTTCATAAATGTTTTGTAAATGTGAAATCTGGTTTCTGTGGACAGGGAAGGGGATCAGAAACACATAGTTTGCCCAGCTAGATTCCCCTGGAGAACGCGGATTTCTTGGTCATGTGTACAGGTAACCAGGTGTCTAATTGGCTTTTTACGAGAACCAACTTGTTTTTAAAAACAAGGAGACTGAAGAAGCAAGTAGAAAAGCATCACATGTTCTGCACAACTGCATAAGACAGCCACTGTAAAGGTTTCAGCAAAGAACCGTCATGTGCAGCTAGATTCGTCCACAGCACCCACTACAGTGTCAAAGAGCAATGGCAACTCTTTAACAACAACTATGCCACTTGGACAAGTTTGTACTGTCACAGGGATGCTAAGAACCCAATAGCAGCACCACAAACAGAAAGTCAGTTTGTAATAGGCTTTAATGAGACCACTTGCAACAAACAACAATCGGGCAAGTGAAACAGCAAGCAAGATTAACTCCTAGGCCTGTGGCTTCCCGGGGCACAGGCTTTAATCCAGAAGCTGAAGCACAGAGGGGGAGAGTCTCTGGCGTCTGCTGGACACACACAAACAGCAAACAGTTCAGTAATATGCAGTGGTACCGTGAGGAGCTGACTGTAGGTTGGTTGGAACCAGCGAGAAGTTGAGGAACCAGTGGTGATGATGAGCAGGTGTTTTGGTGCACACACAAAACCGTATGTAATAATACGGCATCCATTAATATATTGTATATTGTATATACCCTGTAATTACTGTACATACATATTTTTTTTCTATTTTCTATTTTTAATCGTATTTTATTTTTAGAATTACTCACTTTTAACGTCTGACTGTGCTCTTTACTCTGACTGTGCTCTTGAGCTGCTGTGACATGCAAATTTCCCCAGTGTGGGATCAATAAAGTTTATCTTATCTTATCTTATCTTATCTTATCTTATCTTATCTTATCTTATCTTATCAAAGTCAGAATGTGCAGCCAGGCAATGAGGTAATCCACAGCACAGGAATACATAGGCAGCAGAACAGGTAAACTCACAATATAGAGCTGACTGACAGTCCCTCCATTCAGCCACTGAGAACAGGCAAACAGAAACCAGGAACGTGAAAGTGGAGCGCTTGGTTGGGGACAGACAGCTGAGAAGTTTACTGGGGAGCAGGCGAAGCACGAGAGTCAGAGGCAGGCGAGGTCAGCAACGAGAAAGCAGTCCGGGAACACATGCAGGAAAGTGTTGCATTAAATGACAAAGAACAATATGGCAATGAGAGTCTGTGAAGCAGGAGTCTTTGTAGTGGCAGGAGGTAATGATCTACAAATGGGAGCAGTTGGCTTAATGAGGTGCATGTGGTAGACTGGCAGCAGTGGGGGATGTGTGGACAGGTGATAGGCTGGCAGGTAGGTGTGGTGGAGAGGCGGGGTTAGTGGAAATTTATTGGGTTAACAGAGAAAGTGGCATGTACGGCAGGTTGACAGTGCCCACTTGACATGCACACAAAACAGTGGAGCAGAGGAGATGACGCGTGGGTCCTTTGAACATCTGAGAATCTTAAATGTCTTCACAGTTAAAACAAGAATGCTATTGTTCCAAAATAAAGCTGGGGGTAGGACAGAAATCGGATCACTGTTGCGCTGCATGTATACTAACCCGATCAGCAGAATAAATGTTGGCATTGTACGTTTCTTCAAAGCATAGATATGATAGTTTTCATATTTTATTTTACATAATTTGTACGTTTATTATGTGGTGGATATGTTGAAACTTTGTTTCTTTACTTTTTTGTTTTTGGCTTAAAATACCCATTTTGATCGCCACACACCAGGATGGAAATTTCATTGTTTCACTGTTTGTTGGTCTCAAACAGTCGTCTGCTGTCTGCTGCCCTCACCTAGGTTTCACACCATCCACCATCTCCTCTTCCTCCCGATGAGAGACTCAGCTTTTATACATGTAATCTGAACTACATCTCTTCAGAAATGTTGATATGGTATGTATAAAACATAAAAAGTAACATGCGTGGTTTGCAGAAATATACAATGGCAACATTTTGGTGACTGGTCTGTGTATCCACAGGCCAGTTTACAATGATTAATTGCAATCTCTGATCACCCATGTGACCCGGTTTCAGCAACAGAAAAACTTGAATCAACTCAACTTTTGCTGCAACACAAATAAGCAACAAACCCTTGTAATATGAATGGTGAATTACTGTCTACCTTGCCAAGTGTGAGATGAAGGCTCAAATAACTGTAGCTGTGAAAATTTGCCTAAGTTGTAAAAATCTAACTTGCAGTTTTTTTCCTTGCCATGATGGGTTTTGGCTTCTGATAAACCTTTAATCTCACGGATGTATTACTAACTAGACTTTCTTGTTTCTATTTCATCTTCATGCTGGTACCTGCAGTAGCGGTCCCACACCAACGCAGCCTTTTTCGTCTTTTTTATTTTTCAATCTCAACGTGGCCTGGTCCAATATTCCTCTCAATCTCTTTCACCCCTGCACACCCTTCTTTGCCTTATATTATGTGCAGATACAGCAAAGACAAGCCATTTCTTCATCCCTCGGTTCTGCCAACCTTCCATCCCATCTCAGTCCTTCTACCGTCAATCCTTCCCTACAATCCTATAAGTATGGTTGCATAAAGGTCAAAATATTTTCCATTTCAGCCCCCTATAGGAGATGGAAATGTCACCCATACTGTATATGAGCTTTAGAAAAGCTTGAAAATGAGCTGTGTGAACAGTGCGGGCCCAGTGGGAGTCCTGAGGTGTGTGTGTTAGTGTGTGCGTCTGTAGCTAAGTTTCCCTTCTTGCTTTCTGTCATACTCAACCCTAACCTGAACATGATATTTGCAACTAACGGTCCCCGGGTAAATAAAAGAAGCTTCAAACAGCCTTGAATCATCTGTGTTAAATTCCCTTATTGAAACCCTACTGTGCAGAAAACCTGATTTGTGTGTGTGTGTGTCTGTGCATGCACGTGTGTGTGTATGAGTGTGTTTGCTTGTGTGCAATTGAGTATTGTTTCCCTTAATTACAATCTAAGACAACAGCCAGATCACTTCAAGTCAATATTAGCATACAGAGGGTATTGAGGAAGTGGGACACAAGCTGTCTCTCTCTGCCATTTAAATATAAATGAATGAATGTAGAAAATAAGGAAGTCTAGGGAAGGAAGGACGGACAGAGTAGAGTTAGAATGTATATGAGGATAAAGACAGAGAAAAAAGCGAGGTGGAAGAAGTAACTATAACTCTAAATATGCCAAGGGAGAGTTGGACAGGGGATATTGAGAGTATGAATGGAGGAAAGACGAAAGTGGAGGAAGCGGGGGGGAGTTGGAGGACCTTTATACTGTAACATGACACACACACACACACACTGTAATCAGTCCTCTCAGGGGTTAGAGACCGCTTTATCAGTGTTAGGTTTCCTGACCCATCATCTTATCAATGATCAGAGATCACTCTGTCTCCGCATTTGTCTGCTTGTTGGTGCTGTCTGTGTGATTAAGCCATTACTGATAATCCTATCAGTTTGTGTCATCTAAGACAACATGGAGTTCCCCCGCAAAGAAAACCACTGTTATTGTTCTTTCCACAGCCCCAGGGATCCACTCCTCAAACACTCCCAGACACGCTCACACAGTCTCCCTAAGGCTGTTGTTATTGATAATGTCATTATTACCAGTAAAGGATGTGAAGATGTGCCCTGTCATTGAAGGTATGTGTGTGTGTGTGTGTGTGTGTGTGTGTGCTACATACTGGAGACCAGTGACCAGTGACCCGTGCATCACTGTATTCCCAGTGTTACAGTTGAGTGACTTGCCCATAAACAGGTCTGTCTTTTGTTTCTCTCTAACAATACCACCATCCATATGACCGCGCTGTCTGCAATTGGAGTGTAGTGGGTCATGAAAACTGTGTGTGTGTTTGTGTGTGTGTGTTTCCAATACACTAAAGTACAGTTAGTTCCAATTACGGAAATCCTGTTGGCGGTACCTTAAATAGAGAAGAATTGTGTAACTAATGAATTGATCTGAAGTTAGAATAATAAAGGAGTGAAGAAAACAACAGGGGAATGAAAGAGGGGGAGAAGGCTGGATGGGTGTGAAAGGGGTTTCTCTCCTCTCTCCCCTTTCTCTCTGCTATAAATTGTCTTGTCTTGTCAGACAGTGAATGATGGTGCTAAACACAGTACCTCAGCTGTCACACCAAAACCACATAACTGTAACATGTCAACTTAAGAGGAGGAGGAGGAACAAATCCCTGTAATCAGACTGATGCTCTGACTTAGTGCCTGTGTGTTTCTAGTGCGCACAAAAATAGTTGTTCTGCTCGGATCATAAAAACCTTAAACAACTATAGCTGTATCCCAGTTCATAAAAGCTTTCTGCTTGTTTGCTGTTCGCCACTCGAAGCACCCTGTGTTCGATTAAGGTGGTCAAAGAGAACAAGGTCAGACAACACATCTTTGAAAGAGTCAGGTGTACGTATTTTTTCAGATTAGCTGACCTTTAAGGTGGGACAAAAAGACAGACAAGGAGAAAGACTTTCATAAGTGGAAGAAGTCTAAGAAGGACAAGAGATCAATGATCAGGTCTGCAGAAAATAAAAGATTACATTTACAGATACCACACATGTAGCTGCATCCTCCAGTGTGTAAAAACCAGCTGGATCAGTTCAATTCAATAACATGGAGTGACTGGTGATATGGAGAGTGCTTGTGGATGTGCACTTATCTGCTGCAGTTGTTGTTTAGAACTTGTTCCTGATTTTGGTTTCACTCCCTGCTCTCATCTGAAAGCACAATGCTTCTAATTGCAGCCAACACAGAGGTGACTGGTGCAGGTAAGGGCCACCCATAAGGTGGGAAAAAGGGGGAGCTTTCCACTGAGGCCCATGGACCACATTTTATTTTGAAACAAAAATACACAATTACTTCCTATATCAAACAAAAAAAAGTATTTATTGTTGCTTCAGTAAATTGTAGCCCGTGTCATAATTGAAAAAGAAAATCCCTCTCTTGAAAATGTTATGAAAAAAACTGTTGGTGGCCGGCCACATGACCAAAGAAACAGATACCTGTGAAAACGCTGCTTACCCGGTTTTATTTAGAAAATTCTGGGGTTGTTTTTCAGACTGGATAGGTGGAAATGGAGAATTCTTGCAATGGTGCAGGCACCCATGATCACCTCCTAATAGGATCTTATCAGTCACAATGTGTTAAGCCAGCCATGTCTCCTACAAATGACAGTTATATACAACTCATTTGATACAGCTAAGACTTTTTTAAAGCAAATGTAATGCCAAGCAAATTATGTTTTCTATTGACATGATACTGAACGCATCGGCAAAATGTTCACTGACAACATATTGCATTTGTTTTCCACCAAAGTAGGCAATCTTGAAATGAAGTATCCACTTGTAGTGACTACAGCATTATTTTCATTTTGCCTATTTTATGAACATTTAGCTAAAATCACGTCTTTCCCTAACCTTAACCAAAGTGCTTTTGTTGCCTAAACTTAAGACAGGAGTCTGGATGCAAACTCCATGCTCTGGTGTTGAAGTCCTGGACTTTGTATGCCTGCCTTCCTCCCCAAACACTTTCAGAAGCCTACACGTTACATGGCTGTACTGTTTTGTTACCTGAAAGAAATATCTCTGAATATAATCCAGGCAGTGACTAGGTTGCCACCAACCCTGTCTCATTCTGAAGTTGTCGAATAGTGACACTTGGGCAGCGACTTCTGGCATTAGACACAGACGAAAAAAAGCAGTCCCTCTACGCTGGCATGATATGCAGCCAGTCGCCATTATTGTTTAACGACAAAAATATAAGTACAGGGAGCTAAAAGTCTGAGTAGGGTTTGATGGGTCCAACAACCACTGACTTTCACCCCGTAGGCTGGTGTTGCCTTCCAGTCTGAATGTAAAATCAAACCCTGTTATTTTTTTCTAAACCTAACCACATGCTTTTGTTGCCTAAACCTAAACCATGTGCATGTATTGGCTAAATGTAACCATGTGCATTTATTGTTGGAGGAAAAAATTTCAGTTTGAGGTGTTGCTATAATAGGTTTATTTTGAAAAAGACTGTCTACAAACTGTACATTTCCTGTGAAAACGGAAGTGCATTTTGAAAACACACAATGCACGTAACAGGCCGAAGCTGACACGCTGTCCCAGAACGTAAACAGCAAGCACACAAGGGTACCTTGCACATCATATGCAGATGTGAAAAATCCATGACCAAGCATGAGAATGTGTTGTTGCCACAACAATAATGAAGAAAGCAGCTTAGTAACATACAACCATAATTTCTAGGAGACAAGGATGGTCCAGCCGAAACATTATAGCTAGGCCTATCTTACATACCTTTTGTGATTTCATCCTTCTTGTGTTGGTACCTTAATGTTACTCCTGTCCTATCGCCATGGCTTTTCCCAGTCATAATGCTCCCAACTGGTACCACTCTGATATGTTGCCATATTTGTTTTGCAACAACTTCCAATGTGTTTTCCCTCACCTTGACAGCAATATGCTTATGTTACTTTTAGTAACAGTCTGACCTTGATTTCGGTACAAACAAAAACATCTCTGGTCTTACTTTTCAACACCTCTGTAGTATTTTCTGTAACTCAGCAGCCAGTTACAGAGTAGACAATGCACTTCCTGTTTAGATCCATTCACACATCCCATTGCACATGAATGATCATCTGATGTGCATATTCAGATGGGTTATGGACACAGATACGGTGCTAAAATGCTCATGTATGTTGAAATCTTTGTTTTTTTTAAACACTGTTTTAAAATGAAAACATATTAATGTGAATGTTGCCTAGATCTTTTCAGGAGCCCAGCCTTCGCTGTGGGTTGCCTGGGCGCGGTTCAGTAGTTCACATTGAAAGTAACAATAGGAGAAGTATGATGACAGTGGAGAGTACACTTGGAGCTCTGTCCATTTTTACACCTCTGCATACTTGGCCCATCGCTAACAAAAGTGGGCATTACCAATGGTTGGAGTGCTACAAAAATTGGGCCTGTTTGAACATTGGAAGAAGCTTTTCACTGCTTTCATGCAGTTTAAACAGATTATCTTTTTTAAGTATATGTTGACCTTTATATTTCTTATATTTATGCTTCATCATCAAAAATGTAATAGGACAAGACCTGACATAGTGGTCACACACTAAAAATGATCTCTGGGATTAAAATCTCTTAAATCTGGTGCATTGATGACATGATTATATTAATTTTAACAAGACACACAAGCAAAGTAAATTCCAACTACAACTCTTAGAAAAGTAATTTAGACAACATGACAGCAAAGCTCAATAGCTATTTGTTTTATACACTTACATTCACTGTTAAGCTTTCATTTCTAAATGTGTCAAACAACAGCTGTGAGTATACAGTACATTAATTTACACATCTAGTCTTAAATATAATCAACACTCAAGTTATGAGGGCATGTTTAATTGCAGTCAGTTTGAAGAAAACTTTGATATCTACTCTAAAAGCACAGTAACATTTCAATTACAAGACTCTGACGAGTAGTTACAAAGTCAGTTTGACATCTTTGCACCTGTCGTTTCCCCACTGAGAAACACTAAGCAGCTAACTGCTGCTGCGGCGCTACCAGCAGAGTCGAACATCCAGGGAGGACATCCTTATCTCCAACCACACAGAGAGAAGAAGAAACAGAGACGGGGGGGCAAAGGAAAAATATGGTAAGAGAGAGCAGTAAACGAGAAAGTCAGACAGAGGGGAAGCAAGAAAATGCTACTGTATAGGATGAAAGAGGCAGAGAGAGAAAAAGTGTAAAAGAGAGGGAAATAAAGAGAACAAAAAAGGGTTAAAGCTATCCCATGATAGAGAGAACAAAAGGGAAAATGAGACAGACAGAAGATATGGCGAGATAAGAGAGAAAGCTGGACAATAAAGTTATTAGAAGGAGCAGGCATTTTTCACTGACTCTGCTCAGCCCTGACAGCCCACTGCGATCCCTGAACACTGCTTGTTTGTATGTGTCTATGTATCAGTGAACGCCTGTGCTTGTTTGTGTGTGTGCGTGCGTGTTGGCTGTGTATATATTTGTCTCTCTCTAGCACCTCTGTGTCCTTGCTAATAGCTGAGTGGACTCCCTGCAGTCTCCACAGGCTGTACTGTGATTATCACCACTTACTTCTGCACCCACACAGATACACACACATGCACATGGACATCGTATGATAGACACAAACGTCCACACTCATATACACACACACTCACAGCAGGGTAACACATATATTTTCCTTCAGAAACATATTATATGCAGGTAAACGCAGAAAGTGCAGAACGTTTACAGAATGTGAACAAGTATATGTATGTTGTCGGGTGCATGTGTGCTTTTCTTTACATGATCATCTATGCGGCTGTCCACGTGTGCAACTCTGCGTGTGTGTAAATCTTCACAGATCCGCGTGTCTATATCTGTACTCTGCTATGTGTGTGTGTGTGTCTGTGTGAGTGTGTGTCCCTGCAGCATGTCTCAGCTCTGCTCCAGCAGTAAATGAGTATGTCAGTGCAGCCCATGTTAACTGTTGACACACTAATTTACTGTGGCTTCCCGTAAGACCTGCTCAGTAATATGGCTTATTGATGAGGCCACAGGGAGTGTGTGTGTGTTGTGTGTGTGTTTGCATTGCGGTGTGCTTGTGTACCCACACCGGAGATGAAATATCTGCCAGACCACAGATAAATATGGTCAGTCCACCGGTGATGTATGCACACATAAATATTTACTCTCTGTGTGTAAATGTGTCTGTGGAGACACTTTGCTAGCTGTTGGTCAGGTGAAGAATGAAACGTGTGAATGTTATTTTGTTTGTGTATAGGTGGTACGTTGTTATGTAGAATGTTGTTTTCCAGTGATTTTATATGTCAAACTTGGTATTTGCTCTACATTTATGACATTAGAAGAAGAAACATGATCGGTAGGCTGAGAGAAATCTTGAACAGGAAATTGGACCGCGGTGAAAAACTGGACAAAATGCAGCCACTGCGGCGTCCCTGGAGTCTGGACGTGTCAACAGGTTGACACTACACACACTCATACACAGGTAAAAAAAATATCTGATACACCGAAGAGAGCTTCCAACTATGCACTCAGACAGACATCTTTTAACTCTCTGACATGCAGACACATACACAAACATTTATTCATAGGCACACACACACACACACGCTCACATATGCGAAGAAGTGAGGAGAGGTTGATGGATGCAGAGCTGCTGGTCCCTCTGAGATCACCACATTCTCCATGTGCCATTAACCTCAAAGATGGATGAAGGGAGGGAGGCGGAGGTAGAGAAGTAATCAGGAGGATCGGGAGAAATCTCGGCGGGACGGTAACGTTTTGGTGATTACTTTGGATGTACTAACATTACTGAACCTCATGGCAGCCTGAATTGATAAGCTATGTGTGCACACACACGTGCACTTTGTTAACATCAAAACAAACTGTACAGCAGGAAGGTAAATGAGTATTTTGATACAGTTCAGTGGTTGAGAACGGTTGAGAAAATACAGTAGCCATGTTTGCAAAGCTAAATATAGTAATGTTAATTATTATCTAACATTTCATGATAAGGTTTTTGTCATTTTTTTAGTTTTATCCTTAGCTGTCCTCTGAGCCATTGTTTGATACTACTGATTATTGTAGGAATCCTTAGAAACTGAGGTGAAGGAGACCAGTGACTTCCAGAAAACACCTCTCAAGTTTTAAATAGCACACTGTCTCTTCATCAAGACTTTGTTTTGGGTTATTTGCACAAAAATGAAGCCAAAATATCCCGCATGCAGCTGCTACCATCTTGCACTAGTGATATCATTTGGAGCCAGAGTCTGCGCAGTAACAATCTCTGCACCCATCTGACCAATCACGTGTAGCACCATTGATCGCAAGCATACCACTTGAGTCACACAGCTGTCAGGTATGACCTCAAACCGCCTTTTTATTGCATCAAAAAACTAATTAAACCACACTCAAAAAAAAAACACTTTAACACACATCAGCGTACATAAAGAACTATCTAGAATTGACAGAAGCCATCTTTGGGAAAAATGTAGTTGACATGACTCTGAGTTTTTAGTTTGGCCCATGTCCCATCTGCTAACATGGCAGGGACGGGCTTTATGACCTATAGTGCAGCCAGCCATGAGGGGGCCATTGAGACGTTTTGGCTTCACTTTTGGGAAGCTGTCATGCCATCCATCTTCGAGATGTGAAGACTTTTTGTTCAGTAACTACAGTAGTTTTTAAGGGTCAGGTGTTTTGACACTGGATGAATAAGATGTTCTTATTGGTTTGTTTCTAAAGGCCAGAACTAAACTTTTTTAGGGGTCTTTAAGTGGAAATTTGTTTTGGATGGGAGGGCCTTAAAAAAATCACTGATATGGCAGTTTGTTTTTTTAACAAAGAAGAAAAACAGCTTCATGCATGGGGGGTCTCAGCTCTCAAGGCAGTTGGTCTGCATCGCTTAACTCCCGAAAGTGAATTCCACTTGTCCCCTGGAGGAACAGAAAGGGCTAAAGAGAGTGGAGAATGGCAATGTGTGGAGAGAAGGGAGGAAATGAAATGAAACGAAAAGGACATAAATGGTTATGAGGAAAAAAATGTGTAAAATAAAGTATGAGTGAACAAAGAAAGGAATCCGTAGAAACGAGCAGGTGGCAAAAATGACAGATACTCAACTGACAGTGCTGAAACTAAATGAACAATAAATTTAAATAGCAATGACATGAATTAATGAAAGCATAAAATCAGTCATCACATCAACTGAACAAGAGAGTGTGATAGTGGACGCAGTGTGTTGGTGAGGTGTGGACAGGGCCAGTAGTGCTTGTCGACAGGCCAGCAGACAAGTTCTTCCCCTGACGCAGAGCAAGGATCACCTTACCCTCTGCTGGTTTCACAGCTCTGTTGCAACACAAACACACACTTGAAAATGTTTTCATATGAATGCATTACTTCTCTCCATTTAATGCCTGAAACTAGACAGCGTCAGGTGAGAAATAAAACTAACTCTGGCACACAGAGGATCACGCAACCTGTCAAAAATTGGGCGGTTAGTGGTGAGATTGTAGATCAGAGGATGAGCACACAACCTTTGAGTAGAATATCGTCATCTGACAAAATGCATCGTTTAATGCAAAGTTAAAAGTGGCATCTCATAAACAGCCCTACAAATTCATGTACTACTGTAATACTGAACTTTGCAGGTAGTTTTCAGTAAGGTAGAAACACCGCCTGTGAGCACAAGCAGCATTTCTGCCCATTTGCCTAAACTGCATTTAGAGTAATGTCAGTGTTGACTTCTGAGAAACCAAGTCCACTGCTTGGCAAGCAGAAAAGGTGTCATGGATTAGCATATCCTAGTTTCACAACATACTGTTGCAAGTTAGACAGAAGAATGCGTGAAGGGAAAGTCCAGAAGGCTTGGGTCCATGTGGGTTGGTGTGAATTCAGAAAGATTCGCAGAGGTTATTGCAGACTCTTCCTGTCCAGCGTCTCCCTGCCAACTTGCGGATGCTTAGATTTGAGCTTCTTTTTTGCACACAGCACGCTCTTTTTCCATGTGAGACCAAAACCTGAACTACAACTTTTATTATTTCTCTTCAGTTAGAAGGAGGCGGTGGATTAAAATAATGTAAAAAAAGTTCATTTTCAAGCACCACTGCAAAAACATGAGTTAAAAGAAGGCTGTTTTTGTTCCTAGAAATTCAACAATTTTAACATTACCAGATTTGACCGATCTTCTGTTCAACATGTTCTCCCAGGGCAGTATGGGTCAAGATAAGACATTTCTAACAGCTCGGTGGAATGTTACATTGATATTAGCATGTGATTGCTCTGTGCTACTTGACAGATTCCAGTTGGCCGGGGTGGTTTTAGTTTCAGTGGAGAGACACAGGACGAGGGGAGCAAGAGGGGTGAGAGGGACAGGTTACAGAGGTCATACGACTAGAGGGACCCAAGGAATGAGTAGGGTGACTGCTACTCTCTCTCTTACACACACACACACACATGCACATACACACACTCAGACCTGTCATGGAAAAAGAACTTAATACCTTCAGACCTCCAGAGATGTTAGGAAACATCGGAGTGACAGTTTGATGGTGTGTATGTGCGCCTGCGTGTGTGGGTCACATGTCACTGTACTGACCTGAGACCAGTGATTCACCTGCTTTCTGGTAATTGCAGGCATGCTGCTGTAACAGTAAAACTGATAAGGGCATCATAATATAGCTAATCTACCTTCCTACTTCCTTCGCTCAGGACTGTGACTGGTGAAATAGGTAGTCATATGTTAATGTTTAGGATTGCATGGTCCTTGTGTCATAAAAGTGGCTATAAATAATTTTCACATGATGTAAAACAAAAAAAGCATCAGCACTCGTGTGATTTTCTTGTCATAAAAGAAAAAGAGGTCGGAGAGGGATTTTCTTCCCACGAGATAACTCGGTGCGCAACTTGATTTTCACTGAGCGGTCAATGGTGAGTTCAGCTGTGTCATTATGGCCGATATGTGTGTGCATCTGTGTGTGAATGTGTGCAGGGTGTGTCCTGGGAAGGCAGTGCAAGAGCCAAGGTTCGGTTAGTTTTCAGACCACAAGCTTTGGTGGTGTTACAGGCCCTAAAACACACCTCCCACTGACATCCTCCCTGTATTATGCTACTGAGAGAGAGAATCAGAAAAGACAGAGAGGGAAACGGTAGCACGGTTTTAAACAGTAAGTGTACAGAAATTAATTTAGTATTAAATGCATTTTCCCCATTAAATTACCCCCTTGCTATTTGCCATTCAACTCCATTTCTGTGTGTGTGTGTGTGTGTGTGTGTGTGTGTGTGTGTGTGTGTGTGTGTGTGTGTGTCAGCATTGTATTGCTGTCTATATCTTCCTCCCCTTATTTAGATTCTGTTTGCCACTGACCCATGTGCCCTTGGTAAACAGCTTTTGCCCTGGCCTGCAGACAAGTGTGTGTGTGCGTGCGTGTGGGTGTGTGTGTGTGCGCGCACGAAGGTGTGTGTGAACTTTTGCGTCCAAGAGCTCAACCATTATTAGCACAAAGGGAGCTCTGCATGCCAAGAACATGTGTGTTCACAGGAAAAAAAATACCAATTCAATTACCAAAAAGTATTTTTGGTAATTGATTACTATCACATTCATTTCCTCTTTAATTCGTTTATAGATGCACATGGTCAGTGTTTCCGCTGTAATGCTGTAAACCAGCACCAGGCTCCTTTTAAAGCTCCCAGCACTACTACAAAGCTCATAAAGCTGTGCTGTGGGTCTCGTCTTTCCCTTTTTTTCTGCCTTTCTTCTTTCCACCTTCCTCCATTCTTTTTAATACAGGAGACAAATAGAAAAGTGAAAGAAAAAGAAGAGGTAGATGAGGGGGAAATAAAAGAATAGAGAGAGTATCTAGATAGAGAAAGGAAAAGGAGTGGAGGGAAATGGGAAAGAAATTTGGTATAAATGAATCCGGGAGAGCTACAGGAAGGCAGGAGAGGGTGAGGCAAAAAGAGAGAGAGAAGGGAGTGAGGGAGATGAAACTGCTCTTTAATCAGTGAGGGGCTATATGGAGGCGGGCCGAGGTGCCTACTGTAATCCGATACACGCTCGCGCGCACGGTGTGCACGCACACCGAGACAGGGGACTGAGTGAGCAGTCCTGCTCGCTGCCACAAACCCGGCGGAGATCGGAGGGGAAGGAGCGCACTGCCGGAGAGACAGAGAGACAGAGACATACACTGAGCGTGGAGGAAAGAGAGAGAGAGAGAGAGAGAGAGGGAGCGGACATAGAAGAGCGTGTTTCAGCGAAGAGACGCACAGTTTGCAAGAGGAGAGCGGAGAGGCTGCACGTTGATTTCCTCCCGATCAGTTTTACGCACGCACGCCGGAGCTGCCTCTTCCAGGAGATCTTGTGTTATCTTTTGCGCAAGAACGCACTGTTATTTGGACAGTAAATTAAGAGGATATTCTATAAGAAAAAAATGTTTTTTCTCTCTTAATCACATGTGCTTTTACCAAGTAAATGCGCAATTGGGAACGAGAACCAGAGCAAAAGATTTGGGGATATTTTATCGTGACGAAGGGGAAACACTCATGTTACTTTTTTCAGGTTTTAATAGTCGTTTGCTCATGTTTCTGTTGGTCCCTGGTGGTTTCAACCAGTGATTTCTACTTTCTTTGAATTCTATAATTTGTCTATCAGCGTGTGTGTCGACGAGGTTCATATTCCCACGCGCCTAGTGACTGACAGGGGGGACACAGTGCTGCCGACTGTGCGCACCGCAATGGATTTTGAGGCTTTAAAGATGTGTTTAAGGTAGATATCGCGCTGATTTTGGATCACTTTGCTCAGATTAGTTTCTCTTTAAAAGACGAAGCACACGTGGACAAAGCTCGTTCAAACTGTGTGCAAACAGTGTTTCACCAGCGCGATATTCTTGGAGAGCCCGGTGAACACAACCCGGCATTTGTGGTGGATTTTGGTCACTACTTGTGTTGCGCTTCAAAGAAACTGAGAACTGTGGAAAAGGAGAGGAAAGGGGGACTTTGGACTGCAGCTGTGTCTCAGATATACAGAATAAAACCACAAAGGAGGAGAAGAGGTGTTTTTTCTTCACATCCGAGGGGAGAAGATGGATTTATTCCTATGGCTCTGTGGATGTTTACTGGCTTTTCTCTTGCCTTCAGCAGTCAAAGCAGAGGAAGGAGGTAAGTTTGACACTTTTGCTGCCCGCTCAAATCACACTGTCACATGTAGGTGTTAAATGGGAATTAAACCGCCTTTTTGAGAGAGCATTCTCCCAATCCACATCACGAGTATTGAGGCTATTAGACACATTAGAGATGGAGGGGTTTTGTTTAGGAAAGGAGGTGTTTCCCCGTTAAACCAAACTGCGTATTGAATGTAAAATTTAACACTTTGGATGAACAGAAATCATTACGCATCTGACTACAGGGGCGACCCCAGCCTTTACTGCCTTTCATAGAATGCCTTGACAAGCACAGCGCCGAGGGACCCTGATTAGTTCACAGTTTGGAGGAAGATACAGGCTACGGGATGTCCTGTATTTTGACTCTCATTGACCCATCGGTCCGCACCAGAAGTGGAAAGTAAAATGAAAAAAGTGAAAAACTTGTAATGAGCACCAAAACGACATCAGTTATTTTTTTCACTCAAACAAAATCTTACTTAATTACCTGATAGAATCAACGTTATGGTTATTGCTTGATGTCGCCCTGTTTCTATACGTGGACAACTTTCTAACATATCATCACCGGCAACGTTTTCATCGCCTCACTCCACTGCTGCTTTCACTCCGTCCTATAAAGCTGAGGGATGTTGGGATGCTGGCTTGGTATCAATATTGATTTTTGTCGTCTTGAACAACATCTTAAACATGCGATGGATTTTAATCTGCAGTTTAATCAATGACTGTTCTCAGGAGAGCTCTTCAATAATGAAAAATCACTATAATGTTCCTGTAACATTCCTACCGGGACTAATGCCAGTACCAGGCAGCGCAGCTCAGCAGAGTTAACAGTGACTTTATCGCGCTTGTTATATCTCATAGGTGTCACTTTGATGCAGTCTTATGTCATTCCTTGAAAGACCTTTACCTCGGGGCTGGCATCTGCACGCAACAGGGTAATCCTTTTCGGAGGGGAAGCAGTCGGTTGTGCGCAGAAGTGGCGCTGAATCTGACGGGGCTTCTGTCTCCGTCTGTCGGAGGCCAGCACCGGCGCTTCAGGCGCATGGAGGTCCGAGGCTGCGGGGCTCTGTCACTCCCCAAGTCAGTGTGCGCGGTGGGGCTTGTAGCTGCGTTCTAGTGTGAGAAACGGTATAAGGTCTGCGATTTATACTCAATGAAAGGTGGCGAGGTAAATGCGCACGCTCATCGCGCTGGTCTAATATCGCAGGGCTTTGTGCGTTATGTGTGCGTTTACAAACAATTTTTACGCACAGGGCGAACACAAGAAAACGGCTTTTATGCACCGATCTTCTCTGCTGCACAGAGTAGAGGAGCCAGGTGGTCGATTTGGTAAAACCTGTGGTGACTCCAGGTCTGTGCATCAATACTTAAATTCGCTGATACGCGGCCACAGGTGTGCGTTTATGTGTAACTCCAAGTGTCTCAAGCAGTGAGAATTAAGAGGCAGCACTAATTGTTTAACAAACCAAATGAGCTTTAAGAGCCATGTTTATTATATTTTACAGTGGAGCTCTGCTTCCTTTCATGGATGTAGAAGCAAATCATCTATTTTTTTGTGATCTTTAATGGTTTCTCATAGCTGCCTATGAAAATATATATATATATATTTCACATTCCACCTCAGGGCCCACTTTCTGCTTTGAGATATTTTTGTGTGAACTCAATTTACAAAAGACAGAATTGAAAGAGGGCAGCTGTGGAGAGATTGGTTGCATTCTAGGTTTTATTGGTTTAGGGCTTATTCAGGAGGCTAGCTGGGGCTTTTGCAGATCTCATGACTTGGATTGAGTGGCCCGTCTGCCAAATGTTTTTCTGGAGAAACAACAGAGAGCACAGTGGAGTCATTCTTTACAGAACATCACACTTAACCTCTGATGTGAGAAGATATGTGTCGCTTGAGGTGATTTCACCTCTAAAGGGTTAGATCTTCACAAATATTGATTACTGCTGACACCATATGTAAAATCTATAGTATTTCCAAGACTGTCCTATCTAGACATGACAACTGGTCATTTGATCGGCCATTTAAGATGGTCTATGTATACATTCAGCACCAAAGTAGGAAGCGTGATGCCTCAGACACCAGAGACCGCAGTTTCTCTTCCATCTTCTACAGTCGTCATTGCTTTTTTTAAACATGACCATAATCTTTCCTTGTAACCAAGTAGTTCTGCTTTTAACTATGACCATGATCAGCTACCTGAAGATAACGTTTTTTTTTTACAACAACAAAGTATCTGTTGATGACAAATTAAAAAAAAAAAATTACATTTTTCTGGGGAACTCCCTTCAGCTCAGTTTGAGATCTCTCCGCTGGTACCCTGAGAACCACTGGAGCAGACACACACATGCTCAGCAGTAAGCTATGCAGGATGAAGCTTCCTCAACAGTAAACTTTTACAGATGCCTCTGCTCTGCTGTCTCCGGAGAGATGAGCAAGGAAAGCATAGTGAGACTAAGAAGTGTGTATAAATATATATATATATGTGTGTAGTGAGAGAGAGAGAGATAGAGGCAGGAGGAAGGGATGGAAGTACAGGCGGAGGAAGTAACAGAGACAGAAACAGGCAGAGGGAAGCTGCAAAAAGAAGTGAACGAAACGGAAGAATGATTTTTAGCCTCGCTGTTTGATCCTGTTTCTTCATTCCGTTTGATCACAGCTGTGCCTGCAAGGGAGATAAACGGACATAATTGGCCACTCAAGACCAGCTGTCTGCCTCTATAGTGTCTCTGCTGAAATATGCTGGATGATGAAACAGGCTCACTGTGATGCACAGTGTGAGGAGTAAGCTAGCAGTGGGGTGACTTGCCCACAGGTATGCACTAAGGACTGGTTGTTTTTGATGGCTGCAACCAATCCAGTGTGATATGAAAGAAACAGAGGAAGACATTTGTTGTCCAGCTTCTGGGCTGAAAAAGTCAACAACTCCACATACATACATACATACATATAGAAAAAATAGTTTGGCATAGTTACAAGGTCGACTGATTCTACAGATGACTGCATTCTGACTGTGCATGCTACAGTATGACTGCATGAGCCAGAAAAGGCGTGCTTTCATTTGCTTTTAATTGTGGGGTCATTGTGTTGCAGAACTGAAAGACTTTTGCTGCTCTATGTACACCATGTATCCTGGCTGTGACCAGGCTTTCTAATGCATTTGTTATTTTCTAGCCTCGAGCTTTTGCCCCACATCTAACATAACCTGGTGCAGTGTCGCTCCGTGGGGGCCGGCTTGTAATAATTAAATGTTACATTGATGGAGGTCATAATGCTTTGTAAGCTTCAATTGGCCATCAATAAAACAAACCATCCATGTCATTTGTTCACACAATGGGGGTTATACCCTGTTTTAGCTTCCTCCATAATGAATCGACTCACTGCCTCTAACACAGTTGTTGTGTGTAATTACTTTGCTTTAGGAAAGATTAGTTATTAGCCTGAAATATTACAGATATTATATTCTATAAATACGCTTTTAACCGTATTTGTTCCTTTCACTGTAATCTTGTGTTTCCATGGATAATTACTCACTGCATATGAAGACTGGCAAGCATACTTGAAAAAGGGCTAGAAATACATCAGCGTATTATAGCAAGTCAAATAACAGAGTAAAAAAAAGTGAGTGAATGAATGCTCAATATTAGGAGCAAAATGTATTGCAGCCGGCTATAAAAAGAAGGGGCAATTAGTGCCTCTGAAATCAGCTCATCCATATATATTTGTCTCAGTATTTCCCATATCTTCTGGTAATTTTCTATGATTGTTCCTTCCCCATGCGGGTTGTTCTTTATTACTGCTGTATTATCAGATGTGTCAGATGATTTGCTGATACACAAGGCCAGGAAACACTTTGCTAATGTGGCTGGCAAACTTTAATCCCAATAAAGCACAATGAAGCAATGAAAAGAGAAAGAGATGGAGAGAGCAAGGCATCGTGAGCATTTGGTAGTGCAGAAGAGAGAGGGAAAGGGAGAGAGCATGAGAGGGCATTAGTGAAATAAGAGGAAAGCAGCAGAGTGTGAAGCAGTAGTTGAGTGGAGCCACCTGCAGTAAACCAACCCAGATTTATTCCTCTCCTCTGTCGAGCACAGGAGGGTTTCTGGCCATGGTAAAGCACATTATTAATAAATACTCTGATTGTAATATAGGCAAAAGACTTCATTTTCTAAATAATTATCCCGAGAATGAAATTACACTGTAGTTGAGGGGGTTCATTTGGCGTATACTAGATAGATATATCAGTGTAATAGCTTGGAACAGAGGCTATTTTCTCGAAACCACAGAACGAACCTGACAAATTTGTTCACAAAGAGGTCGTGCAATTTGTTCAGGAAAACATTTCGAGCAGTCCCTGTACTGTGAAGGTTAGATTTAAACTTTTTTGTATGTGATAACTGAGTGTGCTAATCTGTGGCAGGTGACACTTTCCTGGAGACTTTTTCCAAAACTGATTTCGTTTTAATTATCCTGCAGGTAGCAGGTGTTTTCCACCAGGTTTTAAGGATTAAGGGTTATCCTTCATTCATCTAGTGATTCAGTCTGCTGTGTTTTTCATTTTCTTTTTCTTTTCAGGGCAATCTCAAGAAAATGCATTCAAATTAGCCATACAACTTTAAAAAAAGAAATTTGGCAATTAAATGAGGGAACATTAGTCTTCCTGTCATTAGAATAATGGTGGTTGAACAACAGAGGGACCAGTCGACTGACATCAACAAGCTAGTTTGCAGTGAGCGAATAAACATTAAGCAAATTAACCCTCGGCGCAGTCTCTCTCGTCTGTAAAAGGGAAAGGACAATTAGTGGGTCCAGCAGGATGTTCTAATTACAGTTATCATGTCATTAGTAAACTGTTAGTATTCTAGTGTCTTCATTGGCCATTGGTAATGACTGGAGTAATTAGAGAGGAAGGGGAGATCTGTGTGTGTGTGAGTGTGTTGGTTTTGTACACATGTGAAGAACAAATGTCCTCAGAGGGAAGGGGAGATCATGGACATCCTTCAAATGAGGACATTTGCTGGTCCTTGCTTCTTTTAAAACCATCATCCTCACAAAGAAAAGTGTTAGTGTGTGTTTTTGTGTGTTAAGCTAAGCCTTCTGTGTCCTCAGTAGTCCCTCCAGAGTAGTGCCGTGCAAGGCCACAGGTTGTTTTCTTTTTTTTCGCCCTCCCTTCACGCTGAATCATCCTGTTGTTTTCCTCTTTTCATGGCACTTCACCTCTCCTTTAATAGCGCACTCTGTCTCTTTCTCCACACCTCCCCCTGTCAGTGTTTTCCCTCGCTCCGATTAGGAAACCTCCCTCACCTTCTTTTTCGCCCCACTTTGCACGGTGGGAAATCTTTTTTACCCTTTCATCCGCTGTTTTTTATACTCTTGTCTATTCTGTCTGACTCTGTCAGTCTGTGCCAATCTATGTTTTCTCATCCTTGTTCTCTCTGCCTGGAAGAGAATAAAGCTCAACTGTTGGGAATCCATTCACATGGTTTGTTAGAGTGACTTCATTCATACACATCTTAAAAGGCTTATGTATAGCATCAGGAAGGCTGCTTTTACTTTTGTTTTTAAGGATGTTTAAAGAAATATTGCACCCACAAGATTATCATTTTTATATTAATTACTCACATCCTGTTATGTTGAATTTCTAAAGAAAGCTTTGTTTTTCTTGCATGTCTCCATAGTGAACGAAGAATCCAAAAACTAAAAAAGTTCTTGATAAACTAAAGTTACGAGGGATCATGTTTAACAGCAGCAAAACTATATTAAGACATCTGTTACCAACCCTCACACAACTCCTGCAGTATAATTTTAAGTCTTGTTTATCCTGTCATATGCTCAGTACTTCCCAAGCAAATGCTTTTTTGCTAAAACCTTACTGTTTTAAACACTTCTGCATATGAATGGCAGGCCTGAACAAGCACATGCGTTTGAATGCATCCTATTGAGCAGAGATGAAATGCACACGTTTGCCCAGGCGCACTATTCGTCCACCTGTGAGGCTGCTTCTGCAGAATGTTTTAAATACTAAGGTTTTAGCAAAAATGATGTGTTTAGGAAGTACTGAGCATACAACTCCATAAATGAGACTTAAAATTATGCTGCAGGAGTTGTGTAACAGCTTTTAAACAGATGTGTTGATATAGTTTTGCTGCTGTTAAACACAGCCCCCTTTTACTCAGATTCATTAAATATGTTCTGTTTTTGGATTCCTCGTTCACCAAAGAGACGTGAGAAAAACATTGTTGTCTTCATCAATTCAACTGCAACACAGGGTGAGTAATTGATCTACAAATGATCATTTTGTTGGTGCAGTATTCCTGGGAATAAACAACATTTGAATTCTACTGATCAACACATAGTCAACTCTTAATTACATAAGGCTCAGTGATAACAGGCTGCAATATTAGAAGACAGATTTGTTGGTAAAGTTAAGCAGTTTCTTGTCATACACAAACTCTTATATTTCAACTAAAACCCGAAGATGGAGCTTAAATTGTGTTTGGGTGTAGTTGGTAACAGTATGCAACAGTCGTTTTTAGTATTTTTTTTAGATACAATTCTGAGGTAGACATGCCCAAATTACTTTTTAAGATGCAGGAACCTACTGTACCAGTGCCTGTTTATTTCACCTTTCTTTGTATAGATTGACTGAGCATATAGGCCCTTCAACAGCAAGGCTGTGCTAACTTGAAAACTCAAGCAGGAACATACAGAGCTGTAAACTACATTCATTAAAGCACTTGACCTCATGTTCAATGTTATGATAAAAGGTAAACTTGAACAGGAATGCATAAACGCAATGTCAATTGATAGTAATGCTGAGGCCCTTTAAAGGCTCTTGTGATTATGGCTGATAGTGAGAGACTGTCCTTACAAGGAAAATGACAAATCAGTTGTTTCAGCAAATGACACATTTACGTTCAAGTCACAAAGCCCTCCAGCGGCTGTAGTAATTATGACAGGAGCAAATGGAGAACTGTCATATGGCTTCTGCATATGGAGGAGGTCAGGCCATAGCATTGTCACATCATAAAACGGATTTATTTTTCAACAGTGATTTGTCACGGGTTTAGAAGGCACAGGACACATGATGTCCTCCCACCAATAGAGGGGGCATAAATAGCCTCTGTGTGTCGTTGTAGAGTATGGACGGACAGTGTATTTTGACGATTCATTTGTAGGCATTGTTGAATAGTGTTAATGTAATTTCCATTTATTCAGATTGAAAACAAATCATTTCTTGTGGACATCAAAGCTGTTGGTGTTTTAGCTGTCTGCATCGGTTAATCAGTAATCCAGCTGTGGCAGTATAATATGTCCAAAACCATTCATTTAACCTACAGCTCCTCCTCTCTAATCTTACTTGAACATTATATCCACCTTTCCTGTTACACTTTCTCCTTTTTTGTCCCCTTACTAACACTCTTCTCCTTCATTTAGCTTTTCACTTTGTCACTGTTACACTGTTATTGATCTAAAATCTTTCTCTGTATCTTCCTTTGTCCACTGTCATATTCTCGCTCTACTCACTAAAGCCCCATAGATCAGGTGGTGTCTGTGCTCCTGAGTTGAGAAGCTTGTTCTCATGTCAGTTCCTTTTCTGTATCACACGCTCATCCCTCTTTTTTTATGAGTCCTTGTCTCTCCTCTCTCCGTTTTCCCATCACTTCTTTTGTTTCTGAAATCCTTTGTAGTCCTCCGCCATCCCTCTCTCTGCGTCACACAAACACACACACACAGTCTTTTCCCTCTGTAGTTTTCCACTGTGGCTTAATGCAGAGCACCTGGAGAAAAGCACTACCCCACCTGTTTGTGTGTCAGTATGTGAGTGTATGTGTGTGCAAGAGAGTTATATTTTCTGTCCAGTGAGCTTTTCGGAGCTGCTGACTTTCTCTTTTCAGATGATGAGAGACAGATGTTCTGGCATTATGCTCTCTTTCTTTCTTGCTTTCTTTCGTCCTGCTCTGCCTCCTTCTCCCTTTCTTTCTCTCTCCCTCTCTCTCTCTGTCCATTCCTGAGGTTTCCCAGGTTTCAATGACTAAAAGCTCCTTGGTTCTGATCCAAAGAAGACATTTCAGCCTGTTATTTTCAGTGTTTCTCATATTCCCAGAGTCACACAAAAAGCTTTTTGCTACAAATGTATCTGTATTTCTGCCGTTTAAAGTAACAACACCTAAAGTGTTTTGTGAGTGCTCCATGATATTGGAACCAAGCCGTCCCACTGAAAACTGAAAATGCATTGTAAACAGAAAAGAATGCATGGAAATCAATGGGGAAATTAGCATTTATTTTCCCTCAGGCTTTGATACAGATGGTCAGAGTATATTGATTGTTAAATTCAGGGATCTGTTTCCAACAAGGTCACAATAATGAAAATGTGAGACTCACTGTACTGTTTGAATATTTGGGCCAGTGTTGGTGGATAATAAGTTCATCTGCCAAATAACAGCAAGCTCTCTGGTTAGCTAGGTTAGACACTTTCTCACTCTCATACACAAACACTTGCTAAACCTTTAAGGCTGTCATTATTAGCTCTGGCAAGTGGAAATGAATGTGGAATATGGTCCAATAGCAAAGTTCTCACAGACTATTAAATGGATTGCGACAGGCCTAAGAAATGTCTCTTTAGAGTAGATCAGAGTCTCTACTCAGAGGGAAAATGAATCTGTGAGAGAGTTTAGAAACAGGGTCAAAAATTTGCATTTGGGGCCAACAAACAATGATCTAGTTCAATTTTGCAAAGCAGCTCCACATGGAAGTGTGTGTGTTTTTCTACATGTTTGAGACTTTGTGCAATAGTTTGTGTGCCCTTCTGTGTGCACGTTGCTGTGCATGCAGGTTTTTATTACATTTCCGTATGGGTGCATCTGTGTGTGTTGAAGTGTGCGCATGTGGGGGAAAAGTTGCTGAATGGGTGTTATCAGGATGCAATACTGAACGTGGCGGAGAGACATAAATAATGCAGTGACCTGTCTTATATCCCTGCTTGACTGTTTAGCACCGTTTACTGCTGCTTATTCCCTGTGTGTTTGTGTGTGTGTGTGTGTGGTCTGAATTCAGTCATGTCTAAGCTAGAGGGGAAGAAGCAATGTTCAGCGGTTTGTGTTTGTGCATCTTGTTGTGAATTTGTGGTCTAAATACAACCTCTCTGTGAAGATCACCAACGCTGATGTGGTTGAGAAAAATGCTGTCTTGTGTGAAGTCTGGGGTCAAGAGGAGGGACATGTGCGTGTCTTCTGTGAGGGACAGACAAAGTGAGACAGAGAAAATGCTTGTGTTTTGATGTGGTACTTCGGTTTCCTTCTGTGTTGATGTTGTTTTATAAACTTTACGACCTTTTTTGACCTGACAAAGATCCAAGTAGGATCACAACATATTTATGAAACTTTTGTGACATGGAGTAAGTGTGCAGGCGTTACCTTTTCTTTGCTGTTTTTTGATAGCCTTGCACTTGTGTTTTGTGGAGTTACTCTCCTTCAACTTATAAATGAAAAGGTACAAACTCATCACAGAAGTTAAAGCTACAGTTGGTACCTTCTGTGAAAAAAACTGTGTCATATTTGCTGAAACTGTGACTATATTCTGAAAGACATACATGAGACATAAACTCTGTAAAAAAATTATGTCCCTCCTCCTCTTCCTACTGCCTCTGGTGACATTTGCTACAATCAGGCTAGGGCACAGCAGCAACAACCAAGTCAAAGCCAAGACATCTCTATCGCAACTGTCAATCATGTCAATCAGTGCTTATTAACTGTGGTCAAACTGTCAAACTAGGCAGCACTGATCAAATATGAATCAAGATTCTGTTACTGCATTACTTATTTCTCACCTTAAATGTTTTCAGAAACATATTTTAGCATACAGTTCAGCTGTAGCCCATGTAGCTCAAAAGAATTCTCATTTTACAGCTAAACTGTACACTAAAATATGTCACAAGCAGTAATTGAAATGATCAACTGCTGCTTCTTTTTCACAAACTATCTGTCTCATTTGGTGCTGTGTGAACGTAGTGACAGTTTCAACGAATATAGCTGTGGCCGGAGGCATTATGTTTTTGGGTTGTCCATCTGTCCATGCGTTTGCCAATCCTTATGTATGTACTTACTTACGCCTGTTTCATTCTCATGAACACAGTATCTCAAGAACACCTTGAGGGAATTTCCACCACTTGGGCTCATCGATAAGATTTTGGTGGTCACACATGTTTTTTGGCCATAACTCAGGAGTGTATACACTAATTACTACAAAATATCAAACAAATGTTTAATAGGATATTATGATGAAGTGATGGAATTTTATATCCAAAAGGTCAAAGGTCAACTTCACTGTGATATCATAATGTTATGCAAAAAATGTCTGGAACAGTGTCTGTGCTGTCAGGTTGAAGATGTGTGTGAGGCATCCACATTTTTTCATAGCTTCTTTACAGCAACATCCATATTTGAAGCACTGTGAACTGTCATGGCTACATTTGAGTCTGGACAGACAAAGATGTAAACTACAACTTGACTGGTTTGCAACTGTGAGACTGTAATTGTAGTTTTTAAAAGTTACCAACTGTAGCTTTAAGGACAGAGTCCAGTATGATGCTGCTCTAAAGGATTATTTTGGTTCATTACATTTTTTTAAATCTTATTTCTGTAGGTCTGGCCATCATTTTATCATTGGCCGTTATAACATTTACTAACCGACAATTAACTGAGATCTGTGGCAAGTCTGTAACAAAGTCCTATGGGGAAAATTATGTCCTAAGACTCAAAGAAGCTGAAATGCTCTTCTTTTCGTTCATTCTTCCTTTTTCTGTCATCATCTGTATCTATTCAGCCTCACATCTCTTTTGCTTCATTCCTTTCACTCTCTTTAACAGTCTCTCTCTCTCTCTCTGTCACTTTTACCTGTTTGATAATTCCTGACATGAATTCAGGCTTTTTCCCCAACTCAGCATCTCCTCTGTTCTGACACACACGCACACAGACATTACACTTTCTTCCCAGCATGCAGGTCAGGCTGCTGCAGAATACAAATCAGCATTTCTATAGATTTACTTTTTGAAGCCATATTTATACAGTTTCTTGGTAAACAGACATAAAACTGGCAGATAAGTGTCCCTCCTGAAAGAAAAATGTTTCACTCCTCCAGTACACTGGTCTATCACTGCGGGGACTCCACAGTATAATGACTGATGAGTTCGGCCTCAGCATACTTTCAATGTGTGTACTGTATGTATTTGTGTGTGTGCACGCAGATGAACCAAATAAACAATATCAATATTCGCTTAGAGCATGTTCAGTAGCACCTCGTGCAAAAGAATGTGATGCCTTTAAAGGAGTGATCACCTTAGTGTGTGTCACTTCCTGCCCTGTTTAGCTGTGATAATCGCTGAATGACTTTATGTGTGTCCAGAGATTGATAGACCCTTGAAGCTGAGCAGACACAATACTTGAGGCACACAGAGTGTCTGCCTCTCTATCACACCAGCTTTATTCATCAGACACTTGGAGGTGCTGTCTTTATCAGCTGCACGCCAGAGGTGAAGATGGGAGAGCAGAGAAGAGAGTAGCTAGTCTCAGTAAAAATATCAAGAATGCATAAACAGACAAAGAAAAGCACTACTACCTTCCAGCACATTGCATAAACAGGATGTGTGAGAATAATGTAGATAAATGTATAAAACTTAGACACCCAGCCTCATGGCGGGATGACTTGAGTGATTGTACAGGTGTTCATGTTATTTTGTCAGTCCCCAGTGCTGTATATCCACTGGTTGGTTAAGAAGTTAGAAAGTAGGTTTAAAAGGTCTCATCTAGGGGGCTGAATCTAACAAAAACACATTTGTACTCTTCTCATTTTAAGACATATCCCAACTAACTAACAACTGAGTCATTATGAGTCCCAAGCAAAAGCTTATTAATCAGCTACATTCCTCTTGATGTTTCCCCTCTCACATTGCCTTAGCACATCCCAGATTTTTCGTTAGAGTCAGTTAGCTACGCCCGTGTGCTAAAAGTGGTGTTTGGCTGATACTGCTGTGAGATTCCAGAGTGGTTAAACACTAATCCAGGTGGTGCTGAGATGAAATGCGTCTGGCCGGGTTACATAGGCCCTGTAACTCTACTCCTGTATTACTGTATGTCACCAGGGAGATTGGAAACAGATAGGAGGAGATAGACATGACTAGTTGGCTCACAGCATGACAGAGGAGGGAGAGACAGGCAGAGGCAGAGAGATAGAGAGAGATTCAGAGGGGGCGATCACTAATTGTTTGCAGGCGGTGTGAGGTAGACACCAGATATCGATGCCAAAGTGCCAATCACATTGTGTACTGTGTGCCGAGAGCTGACCTCCACTTTTATCCTCCCTTGCTGAGTCTTGAGTGTATTATGCATCAGTTTCTGTGCATATTTGCAACTATGACAAAAAAATGGATGCTTCATGTTTATTTTACCTTCCCATGTGAATTTGTTTAGAAGATGGTGTCTGATAAAGTGTTTATGCTGTGCGTGTGTGTGTTAATGTTTGTGTGACTCCTCTCAGAGTAGGTTTACAGTAGCCAGTCTATTTATAGTGTTAAAATATGTCGTGTTCTGCTGAGTAGTTTGACTTGGCTATGTCACCCCACTCAGCACAGTGGCAATAAATAAAACGTCACATAGCACAGCGGGCTAGACGGTGGCACAGACCAAGAAGTTACCCAACTTCTTAACAGTTTCTTTCTTTTTTTTTTTGTAATGAGGCAGGTTTCTTCAGGGACATTTGGCCCTGATTGAAACAATAATATAAGCCGTCAGGAGCTTGATTGTGAGTTTGTTTTTTCTCTCATAAACAGGAAATTATCTAAGGGGTTGCTCACCGGCCAAATTCTTCCCAGCAAGCAGCCGACATTCACAGATGCTGTTTTTATTAGAATAACCTGGTCCATCGTGGCCATCCCATTGCCCAAAATATTTCTTGAAAATCCATCTGCTTTGGTCCAAATGTACAGTGCAATCACAGATATAATTCCTTGGATAAGGTAGTTTTTCAAAGGAATGGTCTACTTAGCAAATCATATAACAAAAACAAAGTACTTGTTTTTAGTTTTTTTCTCTCTGAACTCAGGATATGACTTAAATAAGTCATTTGTCTGCAAACCAGACATCATGTTCTTACTTATTACTGTTGCAGTGTTATTTGGGGGATGTTAAATGAGCAAACTAACAACCTTGGTTCTTGAGTCTCTGCTGGCAGATGGTGGCTCATACTGTGCCATTATATTGGAAGTGCCTGGACTTAACAAAGATGGTACTCAGTGTATCCACCACGATGGTTTAACTTACGTTGTGCAGATCTTAAACAATGAAGGAGTTCAGCTCAAGGAGAAAGTCTGCACAGTTCATCAAACAGGGCAGCCAGCATGGTGCACAATAGATGCCATAGATGTAGTACAGTAGAGTTGTGTGTGTCTGTGTGTGTGTTATGCTGTCGGGTGTCACAGATATATATGAGTTACCCATCTATGCCAGAGTGCATCTGTGGCAGTGAATGAGGGGTATTGTTAATGACACGATGCAGACGTATAATCGCTGACAAGTGGATCCGCTCTGTGACAGTAACTGTGGCATCTGGAGAGCTTGTTCACTCTGTGTGTGTCAGTGTGTCAGGCTTCGTGGGTCAGAATGGAGTCTTTGTATGTCATGATGCTGAGTTGACCCTTGACATCACATCCACATAGACACATATTCACACATGTTCCTTTGTTTCTCATATCCTGTGTCTGCACACACAACTGGTATCTGTATTTTATCAGTTTTGAGCCCTTTTCACAGTGTGAAATTGTGCTTGATGAGCAAATATGTGAAAAATGAAAGAGTTTATAAAGAATGTTGACATGCTCCTGGTCAGTGATGATAAGCAAACAGCATCGACCCTGACGGTACTCTACACTTATATCAGCCGTTTCAAGGGAAGTTATTATAGTTGCATATTGTGGTGGAGGTTTATCTGATCAGTCTGTCCTCATTGTCTCTTTTTGCAATAAAAATATTCACCTTCTTTCAATAGTTATTTATTCCTTCGCCTTTCATCCTATACTTCCCTTTTAAAAGTCTGCCCTTTATCGTCCCTGTCTGTTTCTCTCATCAGTTTTTATCATATTGGGAAACACTATTCAGTGACCTTTGTCTGAGGTGTAAACTTGTGTATTAATCTATGGAAAAATATTAAAGAAGTGCTTCACTGCTAGAATGATGATCTTTAAATAATACAGGGCTGTTTATGCGGCGGAAGAAAAGCAGATACTTTTGAAATTGGTGCCACATGACCAGAGAAAACACAGATAAGGGCTGTGGCATTTGCTTATGCTCAAAAGGTAGAGAAACCTACAACCACCAGAATGCACTGCGCTGCACCAGACCAATAATTGCCCCCACTGGTGGGTGAATTAATGTGAGCCTGTCTGTTTTGAAACAGGAAGCAATATGGTAGGCCAACTGGTAACAAACTATCTCGAATTACAGCTAGACTGTAAGCTAAAATATGTTTCTGAAATAGGTTATGCAGTAACACAATCTTGTTTCATATTTCATTAGCACTGCTTAGTTTTGCAATTTGATCTGAGTTTGGTCTGAGTTTGACAGAGAGACTGTCAGTGGTGGCAGGAATTTGAAACTGTGGAAGTACAATCTGTAGTTGGAGCAACAGCCCTAGAGCCAGCGAAAATCAGGGTAGAAGGGAAATCTGGCTGCTGGTAAGACGGAGGGAAGTTTGCCACAGTTCATTTACACATACTACCCACATTGTTATCATACAAAGCTAGTTGAAAAGTGTCAAAGCTTTCAGAAAGATTTCCCTCTACTACACAAGGTGACAGAATGGACCAATGCCACAGAAAATAGACATGTTTCCGCATCTACATGACTTCATCTAACTGCTATAAAAGATGGTTTCACTTCCTGTTTCTCTGTCTCCCCGTACAGCGTCTGAGCCATGTGGTGGCTATTTAGATGCCAGCGATGCCGGCTACATCACCACCCCCGGCTACCCACTGGAGTACCCACCTCACCAGAACTGTCGCTGGGTCATCACAGCACCCGAGCCTTCACAACGAATCGTCCTAAACTTCAACCCACACTTTGAGATAGAGAAACTGGACTGCAGGTAAAGATGAGGTGGATGGATGGTTGGATTTTAAAGGCATTTGACAGGTGGCAAACAAAAAGATTTGAATAGAACGGGTTACAATGATGGGAAGAATAAGATAAGCTAGACTGCAACTACCGAAGGAGAGGAAGTGAGGCGATCTTGTGAAAATCTAATTTTTCTCTCACTGTCTCTTTGGAGTTTCTGCCTCCACCAGCCTGTCTCAGTGTGAGAGTTGGTGTATTTGGTGTTGGTGTATTTGGTGAACTTCAGCCCACTCTCCTCCTGTTTTCCCTGGCTTTAGCTATCCCCATAATAATCACTCTGGGACCTCCCTCGGTCCCCTGTCTCTAATTATCAAAGTCTAATTACAACACATTCACTGTTCCAGGATGATTTTCACACTTCGGAAGAATTAACACAGATTAGAGGATTTGGTGTCCATCATTGTTTTGGACTGTTTGGCTTTAGCTGCATGGTAAGACTGAAAGAAAGGCAGGCAGTTCTGCAGCACGAAATGAAAATACAGCAGACAGAGATCAAGAAAAACAAACAGGCAGGCTGGGAAATCATGGACAAAATGCTGGCAGAGAGATATGAGACTCGTTAAGAAGTGAACACACATTTAAGCTTGCTGAAAGAATGATAGACAAGCAGAAAGTTTGAATAACATGAATCTTGATAGTAGTAAAATCATTTTTCATGGGTTATAGGGCACTTTAAAGAGGATTCTGAAATTAAATTCTATAAAAAAAAGTGATAAAAACACAACAGAATGGAAACATTTAAGAGACTCGTAATACAAGTGAAGTGTAGAGCCAAGTTTACATACAGTTAAAAGTCTCACTGGGCTTTTTGGGGCAGCATCTGTGTTAGTTTCTGCAGCACAATCACTGTGATAAAGTTTATATACTATAATAATTAAGAGAAATTTTAGGCGAGATCCCCTATCCATGGATTTTTAAACTGTAAATCAAACTACTGGTCTTCCCACCTCTTCAGCATCACATGTATGAATGCATCCTAATGCATCCTACACATAGAAGAACACTGGCTCACAGGAGTCTAATGGACACTATGTGAGTGAGGAGTCACAGATACAAACCCACAGCCACAGGCAAGAGGGCAGAAACACACACACACACACAAAGCACACACACTTACACTTTTCCCCCCTCACCCTTTATTTCTCTGTTCCGGTGCTTTCCCATCCAGTTATTAACATTTCAGCCGTATCAATTATAGATAGGTGAATTTCCCCACTCAGATGTACCGAAATCATTCAGACATTTCTTTGTTGGAATTGAAGCATCAATATTTCACCGGCTGGCTGTTTGTTGAAAGGCTGAAAGGTTGAAAAGGCCCACTGTGCTCTGCTCTGTTTTGCTGTACTTTCGCACTGTGCTGTCGAAATGAAAAACACACTTCTCTGTCTCCCTGTCCTCGTCATTTTTTTTTTTTTTTTTTCAGTTTTACTCCACAGTTCTCATCCTCGGACCAGTGTTATTAAATGCTCGCTCTCTTTCTGTTGACCTCTCTCATTCCCTTCTCTGTTTTCACATCTCCCCCTGCACTTCTTTCCTCCTTCTCTTTCAATTTCTTACATCCATTTAAAGTCCGGTACTTTCCCAGGAGGAGAAAATCTGGTTGAACTGCTAGTAACAACAGGCTCTGATTTATTTATCATGCTATATACATACAGTGTGTGTGTATTAGTGGTCCTGTATTCTAAGTACTTTTGGTACGTGTCTAAACATCTTCTCAGTTGAAGTTTACTTCCAGTCATGATAAGTAATAGTTTTTTAAAGTTATTGTTAAGCCAGTAAGACTAAGATTTTCGCAGTGTTGGTGGTAACATCTCAAGTCTAATAGGCTGTTATTTACAAGTGTCTTACAGTGCAGAGCTATTTAGGTCTGCAGGCGCCCAATGCCTAGAGTGTATGTGTCTGTGTTTGTGTGTGCGTGTATGTCTGCAGGGGTAGGCTGAAACTGAGCTGTTAGGTTCAGAGGGCAAGGAGGCCAAGGAGAAGACGCAGAGTGTGCGTGTGTGTGTGTCTGTGGGAGGGGGGCAAACATGCGTGATCACTCAGTGATTGTCAGCAGCAACACTGACATGCACACACACACATACCTAGCTATGTCTCCGTCTGTCTCTGCTTTTAGATGTCAAAGGTTGTCTCATTTGCTCCCTTTTCTCTCCTTTGTCTCTAGTTATTTCATTCAAAAAACTTGTAAACTACAGCTTTGTGAAACAGAAAACCTCCGTTTTATAGAGAGAATCCACACACACACACACACACACACACCCGTCTTGTTTAGACAAAGGAGTCATCTGTGTTTGTAGACAAAGACTATAGTATGAACAGGCAATATGCTCCCCCTGTGTATCTCTTGATCACATAAAAAACTCATGATATGGTCTCATCTCTCTCACAAATACATTTATCAACACACACACACTTGCACAAACATCGCTGTTATGAATCTGCGTGCCCTGGTCAGACAAGGGTTGTTTTATTATGTCACTACGTTGAAGCAATCTCATCTGTTATGGTGCTGATTGCAATTTAAGATGGTAATCTGTAATCTATAACACATCACATTTTGTCAGGCACTCCGCTGGCTCTGCAGGCAAAATCGATGGAGAGGTGGTCGGACGAAGAGAGATGTTTTCATTAAGATTCATATACAGTGGCGATTTAAGACTGCCGGAGGGAGGGAGGGAGTGAGATATAAAGAAAGCATGTTCCCCTGTTAAGATCAGTACAGCCATGGCCAGTCATGACTCACCATGACTTCCCATTTCCCTTCACATGACAGGCACCATGGTACAACATTAGTCCATCACTGGTGACAGGTTTCAGTTATCACCCAACAGCTGCAGCTGTAGACTTGGTGTGTTTTATGGAAACGGCTGAGTAGATGAAAACCACATGATGGACTGGTACACAGACAGAGGAGACTCTGTGTGGGTGTGGATGTGTTTGTGAGTGTAGCGCTGCAGTTCACAACCATAATCAGTCACCTTCTTTATTAGCACTTACAGCTGATGAAAGTATATGGTGTGCAACTGTTCAAAAATGTCTGTATTATTTAATGTGAAAGAGCCTTATGTTTGGGGTGACTTTTATTAGTTAACACACCTTAACCTCCAACTTCAGTGGACTCTGGGGAGAGCTATATCAGAGAGTGCTGTTTACACTGTAAAGTCTCTCACTTAATGTCACAGCTCCTTCCCGCAGTTATTTTCAACCATCACTCTCGCCTTGAGCACAAAGTTTAATCAGCAGCTTGAAGGATAGTTTGACATTTTGGGACATATATTATTTTGTTTCTTGTCAAGAGTAAAATGACAGGATTGATGTCACTTTCATATCTGTACATTAAATATGAAGTTACTGCCAGGATGTTGGTTCGCTTAGTTTAGTATAAAGACTGGAAGCAAAGTGCCTGGCAGCTTCATGGTGATGACAAGACTCTTGGAGGTCACTGTGACCGACCAAGAAAGAGTCTGACACATAACTTGCAGTAAAACTACAACTTGTCAGCTTTTGTGTATCTGAGTTATCTTTACAGATGCTACCATGGTGCTACTGTGGGTGACTTTTATCAGCTGTTTCCCCCTGTTTCCAGCCTTTGTGCTAAGCTAACGGTTTCATATTTACTGTATTGAAAGTGGTATCAATATTCTCCTCTAAGTTCTGCCAAGAAAGCAGCCCAGTTGCCAGAAGAAAATTTTAGCACTGTATGTTTCTACATACCCCAAATATGTTCCATTTGTATGTTTCAAACCTATCATATCAAAGTTTCTAAAGTGACATAAGCTGACTTTATCATCTGAAGGTGAAAAGGATAGTGGATGGCCTGACACCACTGCAGACCATTGTTTGAGAACAACAAACAATTAAATCGGTTTTGTTTTAGTAACCAGTCACCACTTTACAAGCGACTTTTAAGGCACCAAATGTGGGAGTTCTCTAGCACACCATCACTGTTTTACCACCTGGGATAGTGCCACAAAAAGCAGTTGTTCTTGCCCAAGACATTGCTGCTTCCCCAGCTGAAATAGTGACACCACAACCTGGTATTTTAAGCCAAGGTATGATCTTTTTGTAACCATAACCAAGTGGTTTTTGTGCTTAAACCTAACCACAAGTTAACTATAGCACTGATAAGACCAAAAGAATGTAAAGCTTTCAACATATCTGCTTCATAATAATGTACAAATGTAAGGTAACTGTAGTTTGCAGAAATGTGCAATGCCAACATTTCATCTGGCAAAATAGGCAT
The DNA here is from genome assembly GCA_019142605.1 of Cephalopholis sonnerati. Lineage (NCBI taxonomy): Eukaryota > Metazoa > Chordata > Actinopteri > Perciformes > Serranidae > Cephalopholis > Cephalopholis sonnerati. The sequence goes on along the minus strand of JAGQAX010000012.1, from coordinate 13,323,509 downwards.
ATTTCCAAAAATGTCAGACTTTTGCTTTAACCCTTAATATGACAGACATCAACATTTTAAACTCAGGTCTTCACAGCAACAAATTTAATTCTCTGGCAGTATTTTTAGATGTATTCCTTTTCTCATTGAGTTCTCCAAGAATGTACTGGAGAGAAATGCCACTTAATTTAGTTTTTGTATTCATAAAAAAGGGGGAAGCACTCTTCTCTTAAATGATGAATATTTATGAAGCAAATTCATCTTGTCCATGTGGCAACTGCCAAGATGGGTAAGGTCAAAGAACTGCTGCAAAATCCTTTTTTTATTAAAGTGTACAGTATGCAGCCTTTTTGCGGCAGCGGTTGCTTGTCTGCTTCACATTTTCCTCTTAGCTCACTGCACTGCTCTGTCTCAGAAAGCAAGATCTCTATTTGGAGTGTTTGGAAAGAACACACACACACACACACACACACCTAAACGCGCACACACAGCTGCTTAGGGAAAAGTGCAGCGTCAGGGTCCGTTGAGGGCAGGCTCAAATCATCCTGACAGCTACCTCCTCTCTCTCTCCTCTCCTCTTTCCTCCTGGCTCTCTCCCTCTCCTCTCCCCTCCATTCATCTCACCCCTTCTCACCTCTCCCACCCCCTCACCACTGCCCAATGGACCCCATCTATCATCTTTCATCTGCTCTTGCGCCTTGCTCTGTCCCACCTTCTTTTCACTCCTCCTCCCTTCATTTGTCTTTCCTTATCACCTTTCCTCCCTTCTCTTCTAAAATCTCCACTTCTTCCTTCCCCTTCCCTTCCCTCCTTCGCATCTCCTCACCCTCATCCTTCCGCAGTGTGCCAATCTGTTATAGGCCAAATCATTATTCAGTATTGCATATGAGAAAACACAGAGAGCCAAATGCCACACTCCTCTCTTCCTCTCTTATTTTCTCATCTCCCTCTCCTCCCCTTGTCTCCCTTTTTAAAATGCATATATTCTTCTCTCTTTATCATTTATAGACTTTTCTTTCCTCAGCCTATATCTGTCTTCATCCTCTTTCATCCTCCAGCTTCTGTCTATCCATCACTTAAATCCCTTTTCTATATGTATGTCTCTTAGTCTCATCCTCTCCTCATTCTCCACCCTCTCCAGTCTTCCTTTACCTCGTCATCACACCCAAGTCAGATGCTGCCTGCAATATTGGGAGAGAGACACACATATGCAAACAAACACACACACACAAACACACACATACAATATAAGGCTTGCATACGCGTGCATAAACAAGAATGCATGAGGTGCAAGCATTTTTTGGGCTCTCATATAAACTCATATAGAGAGAAAAAACAACAAGCAGACAGGCACGTAGGCAGTTTCATGGTTATGTGGCTTACACAATAAGTGTGGAGTAAAGCAGTGAGTTAAGAAGTGATTTATATGACGGAGAAGCTGCAGTCAACGATAATGGTTTCACTAATGATTTAGACCTTGTCTTTGTACTCTGCCTCAATCAATCATTTAACTTCATGCTAGGTCTATTTTTCTCTTCTCTTCTCTTCTCTTCTCTTCTCTTCTCTTCTCTTCTCTTCTCTTCTCTTCTCTTCTCTTCTCTTCTCAGTAATGTGCCTTTGCACAAGTATCAAGTGTACTTTTAAAGGGATGGTTCACCACAAGATCTGAACTACACATTTTTCCTCTTACCTGCTGTTAATCAGTCTAAATTGTTTTGGTCTGAGTTGCCGAGTGTTGGTGTTTTTGCCGCCCATATCACCACGTAGAAGGAAGTGTGCATCTACCCATAGATGAGACATAAACATTAATGGCTTCCTCCTTTGCTGAGCTGTAGTGTTAACTAGCTTAGTGGTGCTAGGTGAGCTAGCAGAAGATTTACGTATTTCTTGGTGCTTTGATCACCACAAGCCGAGTGCCATCTAATTTCATTAGGCAGACATCTCTATGGCTGATATCTTTAACATTCAGCAACTTACACCCAACTGACAAACAGAACTACAGGTAAGAGGACAACATATGTATTTTTGGGGTGATCTGGCCCTTTCAATATGGACATTGTAAAACCAAAAACTTCTGAAATTCTTTACTTTAAAGTAGAAATACCCCAATGAAAAAAATACATCACAAGTCAAAGTCCTGAATCCATAATATTACTTGAGTAAAAGTACACAGTATTATCAACAAAATGTACGTAAAGTATCTAAAGTAAAAGTACATATAACTCATAATGTCCATAAAGAATATTATGTTACCAAGTTATTGTCACTAACAGATACTTTAAAAGTAAAAGCATTGTAACGTTGTAGTTTGTCAATGTGTAGCCAACTTTATATGTAAAAGTAGCCAGTAACTAATAACTAGTAAGTGTCAAATAAGTGGAGTAAAAAGTACAATATTTGCCTCTAGATTTTAGTGGAGCAGAAGTATACTAAATGTAGCATAAACTAGAAATACCTAAGTAAAGTAGAAGTACCTCAAAACCGTATTTAAGTAGAGTACCTGAGCTGATATAAAGCGATGTAAAACATACTGTTGATGCATTGTGATATTGGAATATTTCATCATATGCATGTACACAGACAAACCTGACCGGCAGGCAGAAGTCCCGGAGACATGACCAAGAGAAGAGCAAAAGGTAGAGTGATGTGATGTGACACTGGCCTTAGGGCAGGAAGCAAAAAAGAGAAAGTTGGAGGGAGAGATGAAGAGACTACATGACAGTGAGAGGAAGAGAGTGGAAGCAGCATTTGGTGTGACAGTGGATGTTCAGTTACCAGCTGTGGGCATTTAGCAGCTGCCTGCATGTTTGAATTAACATCACAGCGACTCTACCAGCAGGAGAGCCGTGCGTCCAGACAAGCATCCCAGCACAAAGCTGGAAGACACTGTTATTAGAAAGCTACAGAGAGAAGAGAACACCTTGGGACCCAGATGTGCAGTACGACACAGTTTAGGTTTATGATCAATTTAAAATTCCTCACCAGACAAACTTTTAGGCAGATTACATGGATGTCTCTGTAGAGATGCAAACCATGCTTGTACCTCCTGCAGCTGTGATCATGATCACATTACCTCTCACAGGGAGAGGCTTCTTGCTGGTGTTAAGAAAGGTAAATCAAGGGTTAATCACTTGTGTGCCATAACTTTCAACAGCAACTTCTTTCAGGGAATCAATAACCCAACCAAATAAAACTTACCTGAAACTACAAATGTTAAGCCTCACCTAAAGTTTATGCTGAAGCTTTGGAAACAACTCTGTGAGATTAAATAGCTCTGACTGGTCAGTAACAAGAGCTATTAGGCTTTCCTCCATTTTTGTGGTTGATAGTTAACTCAGGCAGGCATTTCATTGTGTTCTTCCAATTCAACCGCAGAGATAAATCAGCAATGATGGGGAGCTTTAATCAACTTGAGGTGCAGTTTGTTTCTCCATGCCCAGAGTGCATGAACTCCAGACACTTCCTCACTATTGGAAGTGAGGAAAAGGCATCCTCCACTGCTTAAGACACGTCCAGTGCAATCAACACCTCACCCTGTTTACCAAGAGACCTGGTTTGAACCAAAATCACTTCCCTGTTCACTCTCATTCACCTCTCTCTGTGTTATAGATTCTCAGTCATTCACTCAACATAAACTGAGTAAATTGAGATTTCTGACACTTACTAATCATCACCAACCTTCACATAAATTCAATGTGGCACTTTGGGGGATTGTTAGCAGAACGTAGTGTTCATGCCATAGACACTACATTAGGGACTGACTTTGACATAACCCTGAGGTTACAGAATTAGTCTGAAATTTGAGGATTTGTTAAGCTCCAAGGTGGTGATTTTAGGAAATCCTCCTTCTCTGTCACACACACACACACACACACACTCAGGTAATGCAGGTAATGATGATAATATCAGTAGTCTGATTTACAGACACTCCCCGAGGCCCTGAAGGTCTGCCTGATCAATGTCTGTTACTGTAATGACTGTGTGTGTGTGTGTGTGTGTGTGTGTGTGTGTGTGTGTGTGTGTGTGTGTGTGTGTGTCTTTGAAGGACTGACCCTGATCAATGTGTGTTAAAGCCATAATGAGGAATCGATTGGTTGTCCTGGAGACTACTGCTGGACACACACACATACACTCACACACACGCACACACCCACACCTACACACACACACACACACACACACACACACACGCACTGTCCATCTGTCTGCAGTAATAGGCCTATTACTTGATAACAGTGAAGTCAGTCATCCTCCTCACTCTCTATTAACTGCTTCAGTGACAGACTGACTACGGCTGCTTTTCCTCTACACAGGTATATGAATATATATGCAGAGGATGAGTGTGTGGGTCACACTCATAAACTTAAACTAATGCACACCAAATTAAAACACAGCGTTGGTGTGTCCACAGGTCCATGCAAAGAAAACATTTTTCTATAATTTACTTACTGTGAATCCAACCTGGTCTCATTCCAAAGTCGTCGAATACCGGCACTTGGGCAGTGACTTCCATGAGGAAAAAAATCCGTCCTTTTACGTCGGCATAATTCCCAGCTGGGTGCTGTCGATGTGTAACGGCGCCTGATGGTGTCAGGGGAAAACATGGCTGGATAGCAATGTAAGTTGAGGGGGCCAAAACTCTGAGTAGGGTGGGCAGGAGAGGTGTCGGATGGGTCCAACAACCACTGACTTTTACCTAGGAGGCTAGTGTTTCCTGTATGAATGTAGAACCAAACTCTGGCATTTTTTTCTAAACCTAACTTCATGCTTTTGTTGCCTAAACCCAACCGCGTGCATGTGTTGGCTAAATGTACCCACGTGTGTTGAAGGGGAGAAAAAAAGAGTTATACCCACGTAGTACTTCATTTTGAAAGAGACTTCATGCAAACTGTACATTTCCTGTCAAAACGGCAGTGTCATTTGAAAACACACAATGCATTTAACAGGCTGAAGTTGACATGGCATCAGAATGTCAACAACAAGCGCAACCAGGCTACCTGGCATGTCATATATAGACTGGGAAAGTCCACGACCAAGCAGCGCTTTGTGACAAGGTCGGAGTTAGAATGTGTTGATAAATCACATTGGGAACTGAAAATAAGAGCATTTTCTGATCCCAACATAGAAAAGAAACCAATTTCTAGACCAAGACAATGGCTACGTTGGCTGTATGGACTCCCAGCTCTTAATTCTGTAGTAATATGCAAGAGGCTCTCCTAGCATGGATTTTTAGCACTGCCTGTGAACATTAAGAAAACCCTTTCAGGCTCTGTGTTTCAAATACTGCATAATGCTTATGAATATGTAGTGTTTAAAATTCTTTCGTCTCCAGGGATGTATATAGTATATAGGAGAATGAGAAGTAGGAGTAAGTAAGAATCATCAGTAGCAGCTGCTGAACTAGAGCCTGTCATGCCTTATGGGACTTATCAGTGCAGCTGGAAGCATCTTTGAACAGTCAGAGGGCTCGGCTGAATCCAGCAGCTCCATAATTGTTCTTGTGGGCCTCACAGTCCAGTTTTACTTCCCTATAAACCACCTTAAAATAAATCATAGGGATTTAGCCTGAATTGTGCTGTGTCATTTTCGTGACTGAAGCAGGAAAGTATGAATATACTCACGGTTTCGGTTCCTCTAAAGATGTTTGTATGGGGCCACCCATGATCCCACTTCTCTTTCAGCAAAGTGTGCATGAGCAGATGGTTAAGTTGGAAACAAAGTACAAAACAACAACAAAATAAAAATGTAGAAATGTAAATTACTGACCTATTTGTTAAAAGAAATAATGCACAGTAATAGTTTGTGTATAAACATTAATTTTAAATTCCAATAAGTTCCATAATTAACTTTATAGTGTGTTCTTAGTGAGCTGATTCTCAAACAACTTCAGTTTAATATAGTCCATTTCAATTGTTGCTTAGACTTTACCCATATTTGCTGCTCAAATACATGCAAGTAACGACAACAAAACACATGAGAAATTTAAATTTGGGCCAGTTAAGATTTTATTACATAGTAATGTTTTAATGGACTTGAATTTTGTGTTTTTTCAACATGGTGGAAACACTGGCACACATCACTTCTCATGTGGCCTGCTTTCAGCTCTTGTTTGTGTGTGTGTGTGTGTGTATGTGTGTGTGTGTGTGTGTGTGTGTGTGTGTGTGTCTGTGTGTGTTTGCAGACGCTCTGTCTAAGACTAAGGGCACCACTGATGTTTGAAAGAAATGTGCAGGTGTAAGAAGACAACTCCTGACCTAAGAGAGAGAACGTGTGAAAGGCAATTAAGACCAAAGCAGGAGGGAGGAGGAGGAGGAGTAGAAGGAGGGGGACGAGGAGGGGTGGAGGGGCGGAAGTGTGTCTGTATCCAAACCTTTTCCTTGGTTCACGTCAAAGAGGCTTTGGTTTGCTTTCTCGCTCAGGAAATACCCCTACCCCCAACACACACTAGCACACATTAATCTCTCATAAGCTCCATTGTTTTATTCAGTTTTAAGTCTATTCCCTTAATCTGTGTTTACAATCCAACACAAATTCTTGTCCTTGTTTACAGCTGTAACCTCCTGTGTTACACATTTTGGAACCAACGGTTGTTTTTCATCATTTCCTTCATGTTAGCAAGGAAAAAAAAACATCTCATACGCTGCTTGTTGACAAGGGAATTTCGGGAAAAGTGTGGGAGACACAAATTCAGACTCCTTGTCATTCCCTATGGCAAGTCTCAGAAAATCACTGATTGGCTGCAGTGAAGTATATTGGGGAAGAGGAGAGAGAGAGAGAGATGATGGGATTAAACGATGGGATTTGTTAGAAGCTGTGTACCTCCTACACAGAGACAGATTGGAGGAAACCTCAAACCCTTCTATAGATCCATCTGAGTGCATGGCCACAGGCTCTGTGTGTGTATCAGTGTGTTTATGTGTGGGACACAAAGTCTGTGTGTTTGTGCAGCTCTCTTGCATACACGTGAGTGTGCTGACTTAGAGGTAGCAGTGTATGTCTTTGAGGCACAGGGCTGTGGGGAGGGAGGAAGGGATGGAGGGACACCTGTCTCTGTCTGTCTGAGGGGAGGAGTTGGCAGGGTGAATGCAGTGTCATGTTCTCCCACTGCCTACGTCCACACTGTGCCGGCTAAATTTGAAATCTTTTTCTCTTCGTTTTGCCACAAAAGAAAGTAGAACTTCACAACAACCTCTATTGTGTATAAATCTGAAAAAATGCCAGCATATTATTTTAGTGTGGACAGGGAAAAATTAGCTTTGGAAAACCACTATGTAAGACTGCTCAGACACTGTCAGGGGCTATCAACAGGTTTTCATTCAAATGTAACGCAAATTTTTAACAAAAGTTCCAGAAAATGTGAAAAATGAAAATACAAATTTATGCATTTTCCATTCAATACTGTTATGTGAATATTGAGAGTTGGTTCATTGAGGTGGCGCTAATGAGAGGATGGCACAAGAGATGACGTTAATAAAAGAGCGCCAGTCAAAGCTTAAACGAAGGAAAGCAATGGGTGTATAGTAACGGACACAGTGAACAACGGAAATCAAGAGTTTTCAGCAGTTCTTGCGCAATCTCCTTATTAGTCCACATATACCTGATGTTTCATCTGCCACCATTTTTCGTCTCACAAGTGGAACGGTGACATTCAAGTTATGTGATTTGTTTACATTATCATTTATTTGCTGAATCTGTCTAGATCTTAGCTGTGATACATGATCTTGTTCATTTACAAAAGAAATGGGACAAAGAAGAAGAGATTTATTGCTTCTGCTGTTGTTCATCTATGAGGACTCTGACATACCAAGCCGATGGTCAGCCATTGTGTGTTGGGAAGTCAGTCGCCCTAGTTTTTGTGGTGTGTCCTGCACTGTTGGCACCACTTGGTCCTTACTGGCTTTATTTTTTGGCCGATTCAGCATGGTGAATTGGCGTCGGACCTAGTGGAACCCATCGGTGAATGAAATCACTCTGATTGGCAGTTCAGCTTCGTGCACACCAAGAGAGGCAGATGTGAGGAAAACAATCAAGTGACTACCTCTATCTATCTATCTATCTATCTATCTATCTATCTATCCACCATCACTCTGTCATTCTGTCTCACCCTCCATCTTCTCTCTCAGCATCATTAATAAACAGTAATTTTAAATTCAAATATTCACAAAATTCTAACATCCTCTCCCTCCCCATCTCTGCCTCCTCTGTCTCACCCACACATTGGCTCTTGGCCACTGGTTATGTGCCTGACAGCACATTAGAGAAAGCTAGAGAGGAAAAGGGGACAGATAGAGAAAAGGAAGAAGTCAAAGAATGAGTGTTAAAAAGTGAAACACACACACAAAAAAATAATTAGAGAAAGAGTGAGCCAGGAAAAGGAAGAAAAAGAGATCTTGTCAGGATACGCGTAGCCGTTAAACAAAGTTGTCATTTCACAAAAGAGGAGGAGGAAACTGTCGCTGGGATGAGGCGTTCTCTTGGGAAAATATGACAAGAACTGTGACACGTACACACGCATGCACACACACGCACACAGATGCACACACACATGCTCACCGTGCAGTGACAGCTTGCGTCATAACTGTGGTGTTAGTTCCACGCAAAGCAGACACAAAGCATGATGGGAGAGTGGGAGGTGTATGACCCTCATTATGTCGGGAGCTTGCTCACCTGTCAGAAAACACAGAAAACACACTCATACACAAAAACACACTCAGACATGAACTGCATGCACATACATGGTGAGAGCCAGAGCAAAAAACACACACTCTTTTGTGTGTCTGTGCACATGTTACGCTGTGTCTATGCACAATAGAGATCTCATCTGTGGACTTGGCAGCCTTTTATAAAGCTATGAGGGTTCTGTAGTGTTAAATCTGCTCCCATTGTCTGTGGTTTCTTCATGTCTTCTTGTTACAAGACAAGAGGTAATAAGACAAATGTGTACACACACACACACATTTGATAACTTTGTCAGTCTGACAGCTGGAGTAGCACAGGATCACAATGAAACACAATGTCAAATATCCACCAGCTATTTCATCCTGTCCATGTCAGTTCAAGTCAAGTCATGTGAAACCAGTTCTGTGTATGTATGTTTTGTATCTGAGTGGATATGTGTTGGTCACAACTGACCCTCGAATCAGGTCAGTCCGCACTGATAGAAATATGACATCCAGGTGGACACCCTAATTTTTGCCGCTTTTCCAGTGTAGCGATCAAAAGTTTCTGCAAACTCTTTGTTTCTCATCTCAGCCACAAATTCCATCCGTCACCTTATGAGCTGCACTTGAATATCATTCCAAATAAGTCGACACTAAGTTTAAAAGAAAGACTGAATAAGTAAAGGATATAAAAAAGAAGTAACTACCACAACATTTTCACTGGCCTCCATGCTGCTTTCTACTTTTTACTAACCCTGTTTCTGGTGCATCTGTGGAAAAAAAAAATTAAGGTATACTTTTCAGCTGACAAGGGGAAAGAAGTCTGTCGCTTATTTTTGGTGGATGTTCCCACATTTAAATACACCTATATATACATGCTAATTTGGGTGGGAAAGTATTAGTTTGGCTGTTAAGTTCAAATATCAACAATCATTCTCCCGAATCGCAGACTCCACCTCAAGTGACAATACCAGTGTGTATGTGTGTGTGTATTTTGGTTTCCGGGTTGCGGAATGATAGTTCACATAACTGTGAATGCATGCTAATAAATAGTGAAAAGATTAACACCCCTTTTATATTTGTGGATCTTAAATGTGTCTGCACAGTAGCAAGAAAACACCATGTGTGGTACTTCTGTCATCCCATGGTACATGTAACTTCTGTTTAGCTCCTGAGAGGTCCTATCTCACTGGTTTATGATATTTTTAGAAAAAGTAAATTATTTTGAAATTAAAGGCTTCCTCTTAAACTGTACAGATAAGACAGGATATGTGGGGTTTTTTAAGGTTAAGGCATGTACATTTGACTACTTAAGAGAAATGAAGAAAGCTCAATATTGGAGCTTTAGATGCACTGTGGTCAGACTGATCGATATGATGGACGTAGATGTGCAAATACAGTCCAGCCATAAGGGAAACCATAATTGAAATTAAATTCACTCAACCCAGGAGTCAAACCTTATGTCTTCTTCCATGTCAAGTTGCTCAAGGAATTTCTTTCCAGGAAGCTATTTTAGAGCTGGGCAGGTGTGTCTTTGGTATCCAGACACAGAGGCAACACTCCTGCTGTGGGTCTGGAGACAGGTCCTAACATTTGTGGTCAGAAGACATGAAAGAAATGGGAATAAAAATAGATTTCAAGTCAGAACATTTCACTTATGGATAAAAAGGGTCCCAGGCAGCCTGTCTGCTTTCTTGTTTGTATTTTTAGATAAATTCCAATTTGATTGTGCATCTTTCATGGCTTTGTGTGTGTGTATGAAAAGTACAAAGAACTATAAAGAAGTTGGAGCACTTGATGTGATATGACAGGAATATTGTCACTTAAATGCTAGTTGTTGATATTTCCCATGTTAGTCTTTGAGGAATCCTTGTTAATCATAATCCTTCTGTTCATTCGTTTAGTTCTGACATGATTACTCATGCTCAGCACCATCCTTCTGCAAACTGTATAGTAGTCGGCGAAAAGTGTGAAATATTTCTAAGGGAAGAAAAACCAGGCAAATGCTGAAGTGACCTAAATCCAGTGTAAAAAGTGAAAAATGTGCATTTCTCTCGAGAACTCTGAGAACTGCCTGAGTTACAAACATTATTGAATTAGACCTGGGCAAAGATGTAAACTGGAGTCATTTGTTCCAGATTAATCCCTCTCTAGCATCAAAGGCTGCCGGGTGCATCCATAGTTCATACAGCTCTCACACTCTTTGACTTTGACCCCAGTGTAACATAAAGCAGAAGACATAAGAGGCTAATTTTCTCGTTTTATATCTACTTTTTTGCACAACTAGGATTTGTTTGGCTATAATTTCTTTTGAAAGCTTTCTATTGCTTTAAAATATCAGGAAACTTAGAACTCACTTTGAGTATAACAAGTAGAAAATAAGTTAATTAGTTGCGTGAGACGGGGAATCGGTTTTCTTTGCATTTTTAAAGTTAAGTACACATGTGACACCACTGTTTCATCGTGCAAGCTGAAAGGAAGCGCGTCATCTCGCAGTCATACTCTCTTTTTGTTTGTATTATATGATAGTTATAATCCATAAAATGGTGTTCTGTAGACCATGTTCTGGAGCCTGTAGCAGTTGGAGTATATAATCACTCGATTACAGTGCAGTTATTGAATTTCAAAAAAGGTTTCTATTTCTATTTTGCCTCATGCAGGTGGTTCTTTTCCTCCTCCACCATCTGCAAACTGCCAATGTCTTCTGCTGCATTCATTTGAATTGTAATGACACCCATGCTTCTGCCGATAGTAACTGTGCTTTCAGAAGTCCCTCTAGCCACTGATAGATGCAAACAATTTGCTCATTGCTTCCGTTTTGTAGCCAAATCCAATGCGATGCCTGCCAGATGAAAAAACTAATAAAGAAAAAATGGAAAAACCTAATAACAGCAGAGGCGAAGCAGCTTGAAAGGATTTAACAATTTCCTCTTCCTCAAATTAAAGTCTCGTCTCCCCTCTTCTACAAAACACCTCATCAGTACATTAATTAAATGTCTGTACATCAAGCGTGTACAGTAGCAGATATTTAGCACTGTGGGTTATTAATGCCCCTGTGGTATTGCATTTCACTGAAAGTCATATTTGCATTCACTGTTTCCACAAGCTGCAAACATCAGAATAGTAATAAAAGGGTGTACAGATTTAGTTAAGTGCAATTAATCACTATATATATATATATGTATGTATGTAGGAGAGAAGGTATTAAATATTTGTTTCTGTTCTGCAGGTATGACTATGTAGAGATCCATGATGGGAACTCAGAGTCAGCTGACCTCCTGGGGAAGCACTGCAGCAACATCGCCCCTGCACCAATCATATCGTCAGGGCCCTCACTCCACATCAAGTTCGTATCGGACTACGCCCACCAGGGGGCGGGCTTCTCACTGCGCTACGAAATTTTCAAAACGGGTAAGAGGATGCTATGGTTTTTTTTCTCATGTTTTTTTTTACTTGCACTTGCTCTTAGAAAATAACATACTTTTGGAACAGATAAGGTGATAGTAGGGGGTGGGATACACATCAGGCTGTTCTTGCACTGTTGGTACATTTTCCTACCAAAGGTAATACACCAAAATTTGTAAATACTACACGTAATGATGAGCCAATAATTTGTATATAGCCTTCGTATTTTGGAAGGCTGTGATCAGGTGGCCAATGTAAAGTAACCAATGTAGATCAAGTGGTCCAGAGCAGTTCAGTTAGAAGGGAGGTTGGGATGGTGTGTGGATCACAAAACACAAGACTTTCCCTTGAGACTTTCCCCCTGGAGATATGTGTCCGGAACCGTGTGAACTTCTAGTTGAACATTAAGTCATTTTAAGGTATGCCAGCACCATTTTTTCCCTAAACCTAATATCTGTAACTTTACGTTAATTTTATGAACTTTTATTAACTTTATGTTGAGGATGTACCGCTATTCATGGGCCACTAATTTGTAGGATATCATATGACCTGTTGTGTCTGCTTTTTGCAGAATATCATACAAACCACTGTATGATTTACATGGAACGTGTAGGCGTAGTTAAATGCCAAAGTTCCTAATGAATACTGTACTATATCATGCAGGAACTGTATATGAAATCAGTCAGTAATGTCAGATCTTTTATTGTGGTGCAGCTGAAACAGGGGATTTTCGGTTTTGATAATTCTCTCAATATAGAGATAATGAGGCATTGGAACAAGCAGACACAGATAAACAGCATGTGTGCAGAACACTGTCATTTATTTTCTTCTTTTTATTTTAGACAGACAGTAGAGAGTTACAGAAAATGAGGACAAGAAACCAGGGATGACATGCAAAGAAGGTCTCAGACCAGACTTAAAGAAAAAGTATTGTGATAACATGGTCAGCCTCTGAAACTCATGGACTCCAGGATGCTCCAGTATGTGACATTGTTGTATGGCTTGGAAAAGGTTTCTTCCTCTATTAAAGCTGCTTGAAGTTCATATTCTGAGAATCCAAGACTTACAAGGCTGACACCATCCCTGTAATTGACCCTCAGACATGGACAGACTTCACAAAAGTGAAGGGGATTTTAGAAGGATTGCACCTTTACAAACAGGCTATTAGTAACTGCATTACGAGCTACTCATAGAGGACTCAACATGCTTCATTAGGTGACCAAGCCTCGTTTATCCCCAGTGTCATGGGAGACAGAGAGAAAGAGACGAGAGACACAGCAGAGGACCCTTGAGAGCCTTTTAGACTGTCCAGGCGAGACATCTCTCCCCTTCATGGCACTTTGTGTGTGTGTGTGTGCGCCTGACATGGCTCCCCTTCACGCTGCCATGGGTCAGCCAAAGCGAGACCAATTGAGATCAAGGGCAAGTGAGACAGAGGGGCGCATAGTGTCGGCCCCACAGCCATCTTGTCCCGTTCCCCCTGAAAGCATTCCACACATGCCCGCTTAATTGAGTCCTGAGCCCTGTTCCCCTGGGACACTCACACACGCACACACACGCACACACACACAGAGGGCTGAGGTTACTAACACAACACGTGCGGTTGTCGGTGTTTCTCACTTGCTGGCACCAGTCTGTTGGGATTTTGTGTGTGTGCGAGTGTTTGCATGTTTTTTGTGCCTGACACAGTCCACCTGATGGACTTAAAAACAACAAGGGTGTCAGTGTTCACACCCTAGCACCCTAGGGAGAGAAAGACAGAGAGACAGAGAGAGGTTTGTGAATCAGTGAATTGATGTATGACTCTCTGAAGCAAACCAAACTAAAACATGAAACACTGTAATGATAGTTTCATGGGTGGCGTTTAGATGAAGTCCATCTGTTTACAGTTGCACTTACAGGAACAGTAGATAGTGATTCATCATAAACATTCAGTTCACAGTTTCAGTATATGACTGAAACATTTTATGAACTAAGCTAAACTTTTTTTCCACAATTTTGGATTTGTAACCGACACGTCTCAAGGAAGAGCACTTAGTCCCTCCAGTGGGGGTTAAAAACATCAGCATTGTTGGAGCTAAAATGATTTTACATGACCACAATCATACAGTAATTAATTGGCATAAAGCCTCTATTGGCAGAATTACTTTTTTTATGTGCCTTTGATATCTGTCATAAATCACTGTTGAATGATAAATAAATTTTATGATGTGAAAATGTCCATGTTTAAAGATTCGGTTAGGCTTAGGCACAAACACGACTTGTCTAAGTTTAGGCGAACATGGTTCAGGTTAAAATAAGTAGTTGGTTATGGTCATGGAACAACCTTAGTCATGGTTGAAAGAAACCCACATTGACTGTTGGTATGAAACTGGAAGTGAAGAGCGGTCTCCCGTGTTAAAGTCTGACCTTTTGTTCATCCGTCCATCCACCCTGACTTCTGCTCGGGGCCAATAGAGGGCTCAGTCACTTTCAAGTGAACAAATGCTTTTTGGGGGCATTTGCTAAAATGACGATTTCTGACATTTTCCTTGGTTGGATGGTCTCTATTTAGACAGAGTCCTATCCAGGTTACCATCAACTGCATAGATCTCAGTTTGTAAGGACAGCTTCTTTAAATGATAAACTATACTATATGCTGGACTTCCTGTAGTTTGTGTGTGTGATTGTGTGTGTGTATCCAGCCTTCCCTGGCAGTAATAATGGAGCCATTTGGAACATTCAAGCTGTTGCCATACTGCTAATAAGATCTTGTTATCCTGGAAGGTGCAGCAGAACGTCTGGTTACGTGGGTGACTAGATTTGTGTGTATGTGTTATACATACTGTATCGTCTCCAAGTGAACTCCCTGAATATAGCTGCCTTTCCACCACACACTTTTGGTATAAACCCATATGTAACCCATACGGACATGCACCAAAATCCTCGATTGGTTTTTCTATTTAGTGATAACATTTTCTTGGGACAGGCAGTAAACTTTTGTATGTAATGTGTTTGGAAATAATCTTTTTTTTAACAAATCTGGCAATTTCATCTTTTGAATCCTTTAAATTAAAAACAAAAAAGAAAACAAGAAGTCATATTCAATCTATTTCACTGACCTACGTTGTTAGGGTTCATAATGGTTTTGCTTTTCTTCTCTATATTTGGGGTGGGGGATAGAGGGGTGGGGGTGTTCTGCCACGATCCCTTCCTGTTACTGGGGCTTGTGCTTTGGAGTAATGAGAGGGTTTGTGTGTGTGTGTCTGTGTGTGCGTGCATGTTGGAGGAGATTGTCCCCCACTCTCTGGGTGTCCTAATTACTGGACCCCTCAAAGATTAACAGTGTAATCAGTCTGGAAATGGCACACATACATTTACAGAGACACACATCTACCGTAGAAAACATACACTGAAAATACAAAAGCATGACTGTGTTTCCTTTCATCTTACGGTAACATTAGTTAGACATATAGTACACATATACAGCTTGTGAATATGGACATATAACGCACTGATACAAACATTTACATGAACAAAGACTCATGCATGCATGCTAGTAATAGACATCAAAATTAAGGGCTTGGGCAAACACAAAAAATACTTAAACACAAAAGCACATGTACACGCCACACTTGTTTTTGTTTACAGCTTTGTCACTATGGATACTGTAGTAAAATTACAGCCAATTGGAACACAGCCGCCAGAATGTGACGACCAATCAGTATTCACTGTCTAGGCAGTGTGCCCCCAGCTGTTATTGTGACCCAGAACTCTCCAGACACACTCACACACACACACACACACACACAGACATATATGAATGCACTGATGCAGGCTGGACGGTTACTCACAAATGCAGGGCAGCTTGTAATGTCTGCACGCAAATGCTAAGTCACACACACAAACACACGCACACATTTACCTATTTTTGTCACTTAGGAGGGCATTTAATTACCCTGGACATTTACCCATACCTTAACTTTGCGTGCCTAACCCCATCACTTAACTTAATCATGACCATAAAAACAATTTTAACCTTAAATTTTACCTTGTGGGGGCTTTTGACATAAATTAGAAATGAGTCCTCATAGTGCCACTGTGTGAACAGATTTCTGTGGGTTACACACACATACACACACACACTCCTGCGGCGGTGTAATGTGGAAGCTATCGTGACAATCCTTCCAATAACTGCTGTTGTTTACATTCTACCAAATACCTTTAGGCACTTCCTCTCTGTCTCTGTCGGACTACCCATCAAGCCAGTTTATTACACTGTCTAACCAATCAGATTACTTGCTCCTCCTTCCTCTGGCTTCCACTGAGGAAAGTGGATCCAGATCGCACCCAGTGAGGAGCGAAAGTTTGGTCTGTGGTAGGGCTGATGTAACAAACAGCAGCAGTATGATTTCCCTTAAAATGCACAACAAACCTAAAAGAAATGTAATAGTTTTATTGGTCTTAAGTGCAGAATAATGTGCCTTTTTGAAACATCACTTAAATAGTGGCTTTGCTCAGATTGCTATTTATAAGATATTTTTCACTGCAAAGCCTACTGATGGAGCTTTCATAAAGGGGAAAATGTGATGGATGAATGAAGAATTTGAAGATGTCTTTTTTTCTGACAAAAATGTGTTTACATGGGTTGGTTTGTAAATATTAAAATAAAGCAGACTTGAGTTATGTATTCCGAGATGTCAAACTCAAGAATAAATCTGAAAATATTTCTCTGATTTACATCATCAAAGTAATGCTGGGTTGGAGCTTTTAGCAAATTGCATTGGGATAGCTAAAGGGGTGGTTGTCTTGTGACAGTTTGATTTCATATGCCAGTGGTAATTTGGTTGAATAGGGAGTTTATTGTGGAGGGAAATCCCTGCTGTGATTCAGTGACAGAGGCTGAAATGTAATGTCTGAGGAGCCTCCGACTTAAACGACGTTGAGGTGGAATCGAACCATACATGGAAAAACCAAGCTGTGGTTTTGAACTGTTGAGCTGTGTGTGGGCCTGCGGTGTGTGTGTGTGTCAGTTAATGCATGTTGAGTCTCTTGTGCACGTGGACTGATGTGTGTGTGTGTGTGCGTGGTGGAGGAAAGGAGAGAATAATTGTGGGTTTGATCCGACTAATAGCCCATTGGCATGACAGACAGTTTGAATGAAAGTAGATGTCTGCATGCCAGCTTACCACACACACACACACACGTAATCGCACACACACGTTTATGTAGGAAATAAAACTCACAGTTTAGATGAATGAAAGTGTTTGCATGCCAGCTCGCTACACAAACATACACACACACACACACACACACACACATACACACACGCAGACAGACCTTGTCCCGTCTCCCCGAGATCAGTGAGCCATAAGCACCAGCGCCAGATCTACCCAGCAACACACACACACACTTCCTCTAACCTTACCCCATAGTGAAACACGTGTTTCTTTCACACTCATCCAATTCAAACAGATGGGAAGTGAGGAGAAAAGAATAGGAAATGAGACAGTGGGAGGGAAGGGAATGATGGAGCTGTGGAAGATGAAAAGATGCATGGGACGACGGTTAAAAAAAGAACAGCAGGAGAGAGGAGAGTAAGAAAGATCAGAGGAGAAAAGCAGAGAAGTGGGGGATACATGATTTTAAAAAGGAAGGAGAAATGAATGAGGAGAGAAGTTGAGCGGAACAAAACTTACAGAAAACAGACAGATGTACTTCGATTTAGTACAGAGGGGACTATAAGCAGTGTTGAATATTTTAAACAAATTTCAAATATAGTCTTTTTTGGATTTGAGTATACTTGAAAAATAGCAAGGAGGAGGGACAAGGTGGAGACGGGCCTGAGAGAGTATGTGGGGAAGGGACAGACCGGAGGAAGACAGGAGAAAGGAGGGCACAAGTGTTTTTGCGATGTTCATGAACATGAAGTAATGAGAAGGGAATAAAATTGCTGTCGGCAACAGAACTGGTCAGGCGTTCACTCCACACACACACACACACACACACACACACACACACACACACACACACACACACACACACACACACACATGCTCATAGTCACGCAGACCGGCGCTATCCAGCAACTGACTCTGCGGGGGGGCCAGACGCAAGGGGAACCCCGTGAGAGACTGTGTGTGTGTGTGTGAGTGTGTTTGCTTGTATCTGAGGTCACTTACACGAGGGAGAAGGTCACAATAACAAGCAAATCCGACTGGAAAGTGGGACAGAAAAAGACACAAACTGGGATATATCAAGACAATCTGTGTTAACTAAAAATAGATGGTTGCAGTGGAAAAAGGATGATCCAGTACCTCCAGGATTTCACGATGTTGCAATCGCAACAATTGAAATTTAGCCAATCCCTTTGAATTCTGCCTTCTTTGTCTTTGAATTCCTTTTCCAAACACCACAACATTACCACAAATTTGACTATTTGAAAGGGGTAACATCTAATTGTTTTGTAGAGCTGCACGCAACATATTGAGCTCTGTCCCTGGGACGGAGTCACACACACACAGTGACAGGGCTAACTATTAGCTTCCCAAAGCTAATGTTACCCAACAGTTATTAACAGCTTTACTAGCAGAGTTGAGCCATTTCGGTGTGAGGTTTAGGCTCAGTGTTGTATGTTATCACTGCTGCAAAACCTCTGCCCAAGCGGCAAAATATGACGAGTAGGGATGCGATCATGTTGTGCTGTTTTAGCTCATGCTAACAGGGCAGAGACAGCAGAAGGAGAGTCTCTCATGGGGACAGAACTTCAGCTGTTGCTGCCCTGCGCCTCTCCTACCACAAATAGATTCAAATAATGTAGGAAACACTGAATGCTCAAAATAATACACTCTGAATCCTAGGTAGCATCACAACTATTGTAGCAAGTTTCACTTGCCCCAGAAATGTCACTGCACAAAAACACTTAGAAACAGTGCAATTTTTTAGAAAAGCTGCCGTAAAATCAGGCATTTCAGGCCACAACAATCTCAAAAATATCCCGCAAAATCCTGGTGATCACATAGAGTGCATTTACATGGACATTAATAAAGCATAACCTGGTTATGATCATATTTGGGATATGGTGTTCACATGAGCCCAGAGAAATCAGGTTCTTCATACATTCCATGTACTTGAAAAATAGCCTTCTACCTTCTACTGTTGTGTAGCCGTCAGCAGCAATCTTCCGGAGTACTTTAGGTAGCATATTAGGTTTCTCATAAATGGGATAAGGTATTATCCTGGTTTCTTGAAACACAATATGGTGTTTACATGCTCAAACACATAAATGAGATACTCATTATCATTAACTATTTTCCCAGTCATGCCATGCAAGATCAGTAAGATTTCAGAAAAATTAAATTGAATCAAGCTGATTTAAAGGTTGAGTGTGTAGGATTAAGGAGAATGTATTGGCAGATACTGTATATACTCATTACCATGCTTTCATTCAGTTTACAGTCACCTCAAAATAAGAATTGCTGTTTATATCTACATATGAAGCAGGTCTTCTTCCATGGAGTCCGCAATATGGTGCTACACTGGGCTAGCCCAGAAAGGACAAACCAAACACTGGCTCTAGATAGGACTCAACGCATTTTCGCATTTTAGATGTTTTCGCGTCAGGGTTAGTCTCCTATACACTTGGCAAACAGGAGTAGTTTCAGTTCTGCAACCACGAGGTGCCACTTAATGCAACACACTAGACCTTCATAATGAAAGCAACAGAAGGGTAGAAACAGGAAAATCAACATCAATATCCCTGATTCTGAATGTCACAGATGTACTAGAAATGTTTTAAAAAGTGCCATGTCTCAGACAGACATATTCAGATATTGTGCCTGCCTCTGACAGCATCTCTTAGTCTGCTAACTGACAAACTGGCTGAGTCCGTACTTATCCTGGTGTAACAGCCTAGTTTCCATGGAGATCTTTGGCAAAACTAGCCATTTAGTTGTGGACCAATTTCGTTATTAACAGAACTAAAGCCCAGTAAATACTACATAAGTCAGAAGAAGATGGATTTAAAGCCTAAAAACACATTTTGGGTTGCAGATATGAGCATAAAGTGGAAGCTGTAAGCAGCCAGTGCAGACAGCTGTATTGATCAAAATTGATGCGCATCTGTTCAATCAGACACGTGAGACAGATAAAAAATGGGCTGAAACACATCTGATGTAGACAGGTTGTTATATATAACTGTACATAGACACACTCACACATATTTAAATGCAGTCTGCATGCCAGAATACACACACTCTCTTAATGTGTTCTTACTCCCTGTCTCTTCATTTACTCATGCAAGCACGCAAGCACAATAGCAGACACCCAAACAGACTGGAGAGAAATGGGTTACAATAAGAGGCTTAGACAGTATGTGTGTGTGTGGGTGTTTGGTCATACATGGCTGGGTGGACTGGAATAATGGTCCAGTTGGTGCGACCACATCCACTCCATAATGTGTGTGTCTGTGAGTATTAATAGAGAGGGTATTACAGTCATTCAGAAATGAAGAGCCCCAGATTACCCCCAGATCACCATGTGCATGTGTGTGTGTGTGTGTGTGTGTGTGTGTGTGTGTGAGGTGCACATGTGACAGTATCTAAAGCTTCTCATAACTGTTAGACCACCCAACCATGATACTATCAACAGATGCTACATTCATCTTACTCACTCTTATTTTTCTGTTTACATCTTTCTTTATCTCTCCTTCCTCGTTCAGTTTTATTTCCCACTGGTTTTCTCCTTCTCTTTCTCTGTCATTATTTGTTTCCCTTTGTCTCACTTGAATTCCTCAATCTCTTTGTTAATACTCAAAGAGCAATGTCTCTTTTGGGGTTGAGGATGCCCCTACATTTTCCCAAGAGCTGATAGTCACACAACATCTTGCCCAAGTGCACTTTAGACACACAAGCAGATGCATTTTTCCTGTTATGGATGCACGAACTTGGGCTTTCTGGCACTCAGTCCTCTAAAGTGTTGCTCTCTCACTCATTCTCTGCCATATCTCTGTCTTTACAGGCGACACAGTGTAAAAAGGTTGCTGTTTTACTACTTTAAAAGCCTACTGGTTAAAATGTATGTTACATTTTGCTGGAGCTGGTACACCTGAATCATCTGCATATCATTTAATCTTATTCCCTACATGGCCATTTTGAGGTTACATCACTCTTGGGTAAGATTTCTACCCACAAGAGTCACATCCACATAATACTACCATTGCTTCAGCACACAAGTTAAGACTTCTGCAGACCTAAATGTGCTCTAAATACTGGTTATTCGTCTTCTACATGTTTTCCAACAATCACATTAACTGCATAATGTACATAATGTGGAGTCTGAGTTCATCTCACATAACCAGACTTCTATCTGGTCAATAAAGATGAGATAGCTGCTCAGGGAACTATGAAACTGTGAGGTAGGTATTCAGTTTGTAAGCAAACAGCACCTCTGAGTGTCGGCCCAGAATAATATCATTAGTCTGATGTATAATCACATGGTGTCCATGCCGTTTTCTAAACACATTTTGGGCTAACATGCTACCGTTTTTGGATAAAGTCACATTTAATGAGTTACACCAACCCCAAACTGCAATAAACATGTGTTTTGTATTTGATATACATCTCTAAATTTACATTTTGTGTCCGTGTCTTCATCCCAGGTTCAGACTGTTCCCGTAACTTCACCAGTCCCTCAGGTCTCATTGAGTCCCCAGGATTCCCTGACAAATACCCCCATAACCTGGAGTGCTCCTTCATCATCATTGTCCCACCCAGCATGGACGTGACCCTCACCTTCCTCACCTTTGACCTGGAGAACGACCCCCTGCCAGGTGGAGATGGAGACTGCAAGTATGACTGGCTGGAAGTGTGGGACGGGCTCCCAGGAGGTGAGACATTGATCGATAGGATGTGTTTAAGGATCGTGATGATCATCTGTTAACAGCAGTGATGCTGTTTTTGCTGATGATGATCTTGATGGAGATGTTAGACAATAACTCAACCATTTCACGAGTCAATACACACAGCAAAGTTAAAATGGTGCGAATTCTGCCGTGCCTACATCATTATTGACTGAGGTGGAGTAGCAACTATTTTAGTTGCTATGCGTTGGTAGATGAAAGCTAAGCTTACAGGCAGGATGTTGGCTCCTGCTGTGGAGAAACAACACAACGTTTCAAGGGGAAAATAAAATAGGAGTTGCTGAGAGGAGGGAGAAAAGAGGGGAGGTGAGAGAAGGAACGTTAGAGGGTTAGGATATTTCTGGTCTAGCTGCTAGAAGGACTGTAAGAGTTTAGAAGGACAAATCTAAGGCATAAAGACCTTGGATCTAGTTTCAAGAGATGGAAGAGGTAGAGAGAAAAAGAAGAGCAGGGGAAGGGCAAGGGAAGGTCATCCACTGCTGGGAAGACTTGAACAAAGGAAGGAGAAGTTGAGATGAATAAATAAAGGCCAGAAGACCTCTGGTTTGCCTTCAAGAGGAGAATGGGAGTAAAGAGAGATAGGAGGATTTGAAGGGAGTTCAGAAAGTGGGAATGGAAGAGGAAGAAAGAGTCGTCTTGGAAAATAAATCTTCTCTGTAGTATTTTCATACTGTTCTATTTTAGTTTGTAGTTTTTGTGCGATACTTCTTAGTTCCTTGCCACAGTTTTTAGTTTTGAACAGTTTGACTGGAGACAGTTTTAATTGCTTAATTCTCAAATCTTGTAAGGTAATTAGAAATTACCCAGGAAAGACCGAACAGTATTAGTAGCAAAGGAGAGCAAACGCTGGTGCTCTTGTTCTTATGAATAACTTTGCTGTGAATATGAATTTAGCCTGAGGAGGGATGAAAAGTCAGAGACATGGTAGAAAGAAAGGAGGGCAGTTAAAACGAGAACAGGAAAAAAGCCACAACATCTTTACGCCTTCTTTTCAGGGCATTAGATAGAAGACAAGAGAGGTTAGGTAAAGTTGAAAGTAAAAAAGAAACAGATGACCAAGAGGGCAAGAAGAGAGGGATGAAAGAGAGGATAAAAGGCCTCTGCTCTGAGTGATGGACAGGATGAGAGGACAGGAAGCAAAGTGAACTGAGGTGGGAGGAGGTTGGAAGGGAGGAAGGATGGGAAGGATGAGATTCAGAGGAGGACTTGTTGAAGTGCAGAGTCCTAAACAGGAAGA
Organism: Cephalopholis sonnerati; assembly: GCA_019142605.1. Classification (NCBI taxonomy): domain Eukaryota; kingdom Metazoa; phylum Chordata; class Actinopteri; order Perciformes; family Serranidae; genus Cephalopholis; species Cephalopholis sonnerati. The sequence goes on along the minus strand of JAGQAX010000012.1, from coordinate 13,300,330 downwards.
GAGGACAAGAAAAAAGACAAATGGGGAAAGAGACTGACCACATTAATTCATGTAAGGTTAAAATGTGTTGGAGGAAGAGAGGCAGAGGTAGAAAGAGGAAGCGCTGGCTTAAAAATCTATGTATTAATCTATTTATTCAAATTATAACTATAAACAGTCAAAGATATCAGGTCTTAACATGATTAGAATGAGTGTAAGAATTCGCTGAGGTACAGTGAGAGAAAACTGGAATGTGACATGTAAGCATATCCTCATACAATAGTTTGTATGATATCGTACAAAATTGAATGACATTAAGTACGTAACTTAAAGTTACGTACTTAATGTAATGTTATATAGCTTTAGGCAAGTAAAGTAACAAAGGTTAGGTTTAGGTGAGTAAAGTAATGCAGGTCAGGTTGAGGCAAGTAAAGTTACGTAGGTTCATCTTAGGCGAGTAAAGTAACAGGTTAGGTTGAGGCAAGTTATGTAGGTTAGGTTGAGAAAGTTAATAAGGTTAGGTTGAGGCAAGTTAAGTTACATAGGTTAGGTTTAGGTGAGTAGTAAGTAACATAGTTAGGTTGAGGCATGTAAAGTTACGTAGGTTAGGTTGAGGCAAGTTAAGTAATATAGGCTAGGTTTAGAAAAAGAAACATGTTGATGATGTATCTAAAAGTGAATTAAAGTTCATTTGGTTTTGCACAGTTTAAAACACTAGTCACCGGGGGCAAAGTCTTGTATTGTTTAACCCATCCACCACCCCAACCTGCCTACAGACACTTCCGGTCTTTATACTACTTAAAAACACTCTACCTCTTTATAGTATTCTTAATACTAATTTAGTTTCATTAGCACATTGGTCAGGTGATTGAAGCCTTCCCAATTAGATGCGTTATACACAACTAGCTCATGATTGAGTGAGCGATAGACCAGTTGTGTAGCATTACTTTTTGTAGGTATACGTACAAACAACCTGGACATGTTTGTTGGTTTTGGAGTTTTTTACATGTCATTAGCTCCCATGTATGTATAGGGTGACCAGATCCCAACACACCAAATGTGGGACAAAGACTACGTTTGTGTGGGACAAAGTGGGATACCAATGCATCGAGACAGTCTAAAATAACTTCAAAAAAAAAAAAAACATTTCTATTCTGTCTCTCAGCTTATAACATTACTATGCTTTGCTGTCTGGTTGATTCAGTAGCACATAATAGTCTTCACTTTCTCAGACTCGCCTTGCACTGGCTTCACCCACGGATAGATAGTTTCCCACTCTTTGTTGTAGCTGCATTTCCTTTTCTTAGCCTTAGTACAGGTCGTTGTTTCCTCCCTTTCCTCCATGTTTTGCTGTTTTGCATTAGTTTATTGGTGGGTGCACCCTTAAACTGAGGTATTCCACATCCCAGTTTGATTGACATGATCACACAGCCTGCCCCGCCTCCTGATGACAGCACTCACTGCTTTTTTCCACACAGCCATTTGTCAGATTATAAAACATGCCTTTTTAAAACTGAAGCCTGACTGTCAACAACAATGCGGGACACCATCTCAATTTGCGGGACGTGTGAAAAGCAATGGAAATGCGGGACTGTCCTGCACAAAGCGGGACACCTGGTCACCCTATGTATGTATGGGCATGTTTGTGTTTCGTGACGGGGGAACTCAACTCAACATTCCCGTTCAATCCAAAGGAGGTAATTCATGCACATACCACATTATGACGCCATTAAGGGGAGGGCAATGTGTGTGTGTTACCACTTACTGTATCTGTTTGCCGGGGTCAGGCAAAGGACAAATGTGCCTTCTGTCAAGTTTATGCGCTGCTGAAATTAAATTCATAAACACAGTGGGAGAAAGAGAAATGAGATCATTTTTGCCTGTAAGCTAGAAATATTAAATATTAAATCCTCAAAAAAAAAAAAATTCAATTTGTTGGACCAGAATTTTATGCAAACACGGGTCATTTATTCATAGAAATCATCTCAGTTGATTTGAGATTCTCTCTCTTCTTTTTGCCTGTCTTCCCTTTTCTTTTTTTCCTTTTTTCCCTCACCACCATCAAGAAAAGAGTTATTACCGTTATTTGCTCAAGAGCCCTATTTCAAATATCCACCCATTCCAAAAGGGAAGGGAAAAAATCAATAGCACTGATCGATTGGTGGCTATTTTCTTCCTCTTCCTCCTCCACAAGCCTCCTGGTGTGTGTACAGTATCTGTGTGTGTAAGAGAGAAGTCAGGGAGTAGTAGGATGAATCTACTATCTGTGCTCCCACCCTTTTACACACACACACACGCACACTTGAGGCCTCTAAATCACACTCATCTGTTTGTGTTGACATATACAAGTTGTGGTATTAGAGAAGAGGACAGTAGAGGAATCACTTAGATCCTCGGATTTACACACACATATATGTATAGCATATATATAGTACATATTGTAAAAGCATGTCCAGTCCAGAGATAGAGTTGATAGATGAGGGGAAGAGAGGCGATGACATGAGAGGGTGGAGTGATGAGATGTCAGTGGCGGAGGGAGTGATGGAGATAATGGAAGAAAGGAAAAAAAAAAATGCAAGTAGCAGGATAGAGACAAACAAACATGAGGATTAAGGGGATTGATAAAGGAACGAAAAATTAATAAATCATCTTGACACCTGGATGAGTGAGATCCTGGTAACATCTTGTGTAACCATCACAGTGACATCATGAGTCACACAAATACCCCAGCAAATGATGACACATAGAAGAATTTCAACAGACTGATGGCTAATCCAATACCTCTTGTCTGATCAACAGTGGGCCCTCTGATTGGTCGATACTGTGGGACCAGAGTGCCTCCTGAGATCCAGTCATCTACTGGGATTCTCTCTCTGTCCTTCCACACTGACATGGCTGTGGCTAAAGATGGCTTCTCCGCTCGATACAACATGACGCACAAGGAAGTCAGTGAGAGTAAGTTTGATTTAGTACTGCATTTTCTTATTTCTAAATGAAATCAATGATAAAAAAAAAATGGGTGTAATTCTTTTCCTCTCCTCCTCCTGTCCCCTTGTAGCGTTTCACTGCAGTAATGCATTCGGTATGGAGTCAGGAAAGATAACAGATGACCAGATCTCAGCCTCGTCAAGTTTCTTCGATGAACACTGGCTGCCACGACAGGCCCGACTTAATTACCATGACAACGGTTGGACACCCAACGAAGACAGCAACAGGGAGTACATACAGGTACGAGTAGACAAGAAACGTGGAGCTGTGGTGAAAACATAGGAGTCAGGGCTTCCCCAAACTTAGATTCAAAATGACTTGAGGCACAAATGGTCTTTTGAGTCCATTTGATGTGGGTGCCATGGTCACATCAAGACCTTACAGCCATGAATCACTGACACTTGCAATTGCTCACATGCACCATGGCCAAACAATCCTGAACTGAAACTGAGCAGTAGGCTACACTAAGGAATGAACTCCTGAACTCCTAGTGCTTAGTAGGTGAGATAAGCCCATGCCCTGGAAATCCTGTTTCGATACAACTAATTTGCAATGCTAATTTGGTGGCATGGTGGTGCAGTGGTTAGCATTGTTGCCTTACAGGAAGAGGGTACAGAACCCAGGATGGGAGAGCCCTTTTTTGCATGTTCTCCCCATGTCAGCATGAGTTTTCTCCAGGTACTTCCTCCCACAGTCCAAAAACATACAGGTTGGGTTAACTGATGATTCCCAATTGGCTGTAGATGTGAATGTGAGTGTGAATGGTTGTCTGTCTCTATGTGTCAGCCCTGTGATAGTCTAGTGACCTATCCAGAGTGTACCACACCCCTCGCCCAATGTCAGCAGGGTTAATGAATTACTCATTTGCAACAGTAAATACATTTTAAAGTAATACTTTACCCACAAAATAACCATTTGTATATCAATCACTCACCCTGTGTTACTATAAATTTGTGAAGAGAACTTTGTTTTTCTTACATGCCTCCATAGTGACGGAAGAATCAAGAAACTCCACAGAACATTTTTTGATCAACTGGAGACAATGGGCCACGTTTAACAACACAAACTTTATCAAAGCATCTTTTAGAATCTCTGGATTGGATTACACTGCACGAGTTGTGTGAGAGATTGTAAACGAATGTTTGTTGATACAGTTTTGCTGTTCTTAAACTCTGCCCTCTATGACTTCAATTCATCAAGAATGTCCTCCTTTTTTAGATTTTTTTATTCACTGAGGAAGCAAGCAAGAAATAAAAAGATTTTTGTTCACCAATTCAACATAACATTCGTTGAGAAATTGATGTACAAAGAATATTTTGTGGGTGAAGTATTCCTCTAAGGGGATGTAATGCCGACTGGATTACTGAAATAGGAAATGTTGTTAATTAATGCCTCTGGCAAGTCACAGAAATGTTGATACTGACGGTATTAGTGGAAAAACAAAAACTATTGAGTAGTATATAAAGAAATAATTTCTAGGAGGCAAGATTGGGTACTGTGGTGCAACATCAAAAGTAGATTGTTAAAGATTTGGTAGGTTTCTTCTTTTTCATCAGGATGTGGCACAGATCCTGATCCTGAAATACAGAATCTTGTTCTTGAAAAAGTTTACTCTACCTAGAGTAAAAACAGATTGCACTCCTATTTTAATAGCATCTTTTTTTCTTGCGTCGACATGTCACACAAAATAACTCCACCACGGCTATATTTGTGCCAGCGTACGTGTGTGTGCAGGAGAGAGAGCGAGAGAGTGAGTGAGAAAGAGCGAGTGGGAGGTGTAGTGATATCAAGGTTTAGCAGCTAGATGCCTGGGTAAGGCATTGTTTCCCGTATTTTATCACAGTGCCAACTTCCTGCCATCCCTGTGCCAAGCGTGAGTTATGAGGCTGTCTGGGTGAGAGGGGAAAGGGAGTGTGAGGTTCACTCACCCCTCCGACAGAAATGAATTCAAACCAGCCTGCGAGACGCTCTTCAGTGAGACACCTTCTGTAAACAACAGATTATCTTGTTGGGTGTCACCTTCCTGTAGCCTTGCAAAGACTGCACACAGGTTTGCTTTACTCATTGTCAGCAAGCTTTTTTTGAAACAGGCATAATCTCAGGCATGATTTCCCTTCATTAAGATATCAGTTTGAGTCCTCCCTATGCCCAGTGCCACATGCAGTCATCTCTCTAAAAGCAAGTTTCGAGAGCCAGAAACTCTCATCATCGCTTGAATTGTTTCTCATAGTTTGCCAACTGGTACGGCTGCCAGCTGCATGAGTCTCAGTTTTCCTGACTAAAATCTTGCAGCACAGTCACACCACAAAAAAAGCTTGCGAGAGTTAGGCTTGCTCTGTGCAGCAGCATATTCCATCCTGCTTAAAGCCTGTGATTAGACAACCCAAGATGTGCTGCCTCTAAGAAATGATCAAAACACCATTCAGTTAACAGTGAAGGAGCCAGTGAGGGATCAGTGTTTTGCTCAAAGAGACAAGAACCAGGCGAGCACTTTGTCTGTTAATTTTTAGGAACAATGACACAATTGCAGATAGCCACAGACAGATGTGGAATAGAGAAGCAGTAGTTGTGATTGTCAGAGCTCCACTGAGAGCTCCAAACTCTGGGCCAGCAAACACAGGAAGGGACTGTGGCCAAGAGGCAGCGTGAGGCCAAGGACCCATCAGTCTCTCACTTCCTTCCTGTTTCACCTCAGCTGCAGCTGACAGCTCACTCTCTCCAGTGCATCTCTCAAAATTAGCTGACATTAAAGAATTTGCTCGACACGGACGGCTTGAAAATAACTCCATATTTTTTTCATGGACTTCCTTTTTTCCCCCTGACAATCAGACTGTCCATATAATGTCCCCATTTTGTGAATAGACCAGTGATTTAGATTTTATTCTTCCTGACATCAGATCTTTGCAAAAAAAAAAAAAAAAAAGGGCTGGAAAAGAACCTTCTATTTCTCAAATGTTGTCTTTCTGTCTCTCTCTGCTCACCGGTGTTGTGGTGGGGTCGCTGCGTTCCGCAGAGGCTCTCAGCTGTTCACTTGCGTTAGCACCTAGCCGAGAGCAAGGCCCCTGCATCTGTGTGTGTACATAGGTGTGTGCGTATGTGTGTGTGCACGCAACCTCCTGGCTTGACAAGCAGCTGTCATAAATGCCAACATGCCTCTCCTTCTTGCATCTCACACCCCCTGGTCTCTTATAACTGAGTGTGTGCATGCGTGTTCATGCATGTCTATGTGAGTGTGTGTTTGTTGATTTGTGTGCCCATGCAGCTCAGGCATGTGTGCTTTGCTATGTTGGCTCAAGGGCCACGTGTGTGGTTTAAATCTCTCTAGGGCACTTTCTCTGATTTAGCTATGCTGTTGTGCTATTCTATTCTATTCTATTCTATTCTATAGCTTCCTTGTATATGACATCATACTATACATCAAGGCGCTGTCCAGATGAAGGTTGGGCAACTGGAGGCAAAGACTACCACTGCACAAATGCTTACAATATGCGCTTTTAATGGCCGTTCCAATTGAACAAATTAGGAAAAAACAATGGCCATTTTATGTCATGAAAACAGTAGGACATGAAGAAAAAACACACTGAAAAACAGCAGCAGATGTGGTTCAAAAAAACCCAGTCCTTACTCTAGAGGATCGGAGTCAACTAATTTTGAACATTAATGTTGAAGCATTGTGGTAAAAGTTCCTCGAGCTGGATGCAGTTACAATGTGCTGTGACAGCTTCTCTGTGTTTTTAGCCAAATTTTTAATGGCATTACGTGAGACCTCTGGGAACGGTTGAGCAAGTAGAAAATAGCAGCATAAGTTAGCTAATGTAACCTAGCAACATCAGCCTGACAGCGATGCATCCATATACAGAGTTAAAATATTAAAGTTATAAAAGACTGTTACACTCAAGCACATTTACTCACACAGCCAAAAACAAGACGGCAGTCATTTCAGTCGTACACCCAACCGCACACAAAATAGTTATAGTCCACTCGACTCTTGTATGCTGTCATCAGCTTGCCATATAACATTGGTAAAATTAGGAGGTCTGGAAGATGAGGTCATTTTAACGACAATTGTGTCCACACCAGGCGAACCTGTTCAAACTGTGTGAAAAGATTACTTTTCTTCGTTTTCCATGGATCATATTTAACATGAGTTTTCTGATGATACCTGCTGCCTGCAGATCCAACCCTTTTATGTAGTCACTTTCCTCTATATCCAATTCACGCAGTATATGGATATAGCACTTTCTGCCCTCTGTAGTCACATGATTACAGGCTCTTCTCTTCTCTTCTCTTCTCTTCTCTTCTCTTCTCTTCTCTTCTCTTCTCTTCTCTTCTCTTCTCTTCTCTTCTCTTCTCTTCTCTTCTCTTCTCTTCTCTTCTCTATTCTTTTCTATTCTTTTCTATTCCTTTCTGGTCTGGTCCACTGCGGTGTGGTGCAGACTGATGATGTGAGCTCTGGTGGCTCCGTTATTCTAACAACTCTGTGATTGATGAGAAGCTTCCCAAGGAAGGCTCACTTAGCATTTCTCTCTCTTTCTCTCTTATTCCCTTACTCCTTACCCCTCCTCATCTCATCCGTTACTCTCCTCAGTTTCGGACTATCGATTAGTTGTCTTGGTGGATCTCTGCCTGGCCCTAAGCTTGCAGGCCTGTGTGTGTGTGTGTGTGTGTGTGTGTGTGTGTGTGTGTGTGTGTGTGTGTGTGTGTGTGTGTGTGTGTGTTGGAAGTAATCTAAAACACCTGTCTCTCTGACAGATAACAAACGCAGCATTTTACCTCCCCCGGTGTTTTGTACTATACCCCAGTGGGACGCACAGCACACTCTCTCTCTCACACACACACGCCACAAGTTCTGATTAATCTACAGGTTTCGACAGCTCCAATGGAGCAGCCTTTCTTTGTCTCAAATCCCTTTTTTTTAAAGTAAAGGCGTAGACCTCGAGTCACTGTCCCAACGAAGCAGAGAACATAATTCATGAAAAGTGAAGGCTTAAAAATGTGAAATAGTTGTGTTAAACAAATGCAGCTGTGCTTTGTTCCTGGTAAAAAAAAAACAACTATAAATGTAACTACTTGAACCTTTAACAAAGTCATGTTAGAGTCCAGATAAAAGTGCAGATATGTAAGGAATATATCTGTTAAAATATACTCATCAGACTATGTAAAATCTTGTTCTTCATATCACTTACAAATTGAGAGAGTCTATGAAAATATCTTTTTGTTACTTTCGATTGTGATTTAGAGAGCGACTTTGTTCTGCTACTCATTTTGGAACAAAAGAAGTGTGTATCTACTTGAGGGACCTTGAAATGAAGGAGTTTGAAGACTGCATTCAGCACACAATGCTGTCCATGTATAATGCAACACAGCTAGCAGCATGCCAGACACGTAGCGTAGCATCCACAATCAGGATGGGGAGGTGATTATGGCTATTGTATGGGAGGAAATTAAAATGAGCCCCCGGTCATTACTATCGATCTGCCAGGAGAGAGGCACAGGGAGCAGAGAGAGAGAGAGAGGGAGAAAGAGGGCAAGAGATGAGAAGGAGAGGAAAGTAGAGCGGTGAAGGTGAGAGATGGATGCTGATAAGTTTAGGTGTATATCTGTGTGTTTATGTCTATCTTTAACCAGTTGGATCTTTAGTTTGGGCAATCGAATTCCCAGAATAGATGTTGGCATTGTACTGTCATGCAAACAATGATATGTTATATTTGTACATTTCATATGTTGAAACTTTATGTTTCTTTGCTTTTCAATCTTCAATTTTATGTTGTGACAAACATGAGGTTAGGTTTAGGCACAAAAACCAAAAAATACTGGGTTTTGGCTTAAAACACACAGTTTTGTTGCTACACAGTTCAAAATGTCCCTGCATCTCTTTAAAAAATACTTTTTGTCGCCACAAAACGGCTGGAAATGTCTCGATGTCTTGGTAAAAATACTCAATTTCATCATTACAAATCTGGCTTGAAGTCCCCCAACATTTCCCTAAAAAATCCTGGCTTTGTCATCAAAAACACAGCTGGAAATGTCCCAGCGGTATGTTAAAAATACCCAGTTTTGTTGCCACAAACTCGGCTGGAAATCTCCTGATGTCTTGTTAAAAAATAAGCAGTTAAGTCTTTGCGAACGAGGAAGGAAATGTCCCAGTGTCTCATTAAAAATACCTGGTTTTGTCGCCACAAACTCGGCTGGAAATGTCCTGATGTCTTGGTAAAAAAAAATACTCGGTTTTGTCATCACGAACACAGCTGGAAATGTTAGACATCGTGTTGACAAATACCCAGTTTTTTCATCGTAAACATGGCTGGAAATGTCCAACGTCTCGTTGAAAAAATACCCAGTTTTGTCATCACGAACACAGCTGGAAATGTCACAAGGTCTTTTTTAAAAAATGCCAAATTTGTTGCCATAAGCAGGGCTGGAAATGTCCCTATGTTTAGTTAAAGATACAGTTTTGTTGCCACAAATATGGCTTGTTGTTTGTTGGCCTTGAACCGTGGTCTGCTGCTTGGCAGCCGTCTCGCCTAGGTCTCATGCCATCCACCACCCTGCCTCAGCTCATATACATGTAATCTGAACTACATTGCTGTAGAAATGTTAATATGATACTTAAGAAACGTACAAATGTAGCATATCCATTTCGGAGACAATGCCAACATTTTATTCTGGTGACATGGCTGCACTGGGTCACTTTGTGTTTCAACTTTTCATGCATCAGACTGTCCATAAGAAACCAGCTGACTTCTTAAAAGTTTTGCTGTGGTCTTTGATATAACCCTCTCTTTTCTTTCTGCCAACAGGTGGACCTCCATACTTTGAAGGTGCTCACAGGCATCGCCACCCAGGGAGCCATTTCAAAGGAAACTCAAAAAGCTTACCATGTCACCACCTTCAAGCTGGAGGTCAGCACCAATGGAGAGGACTGGATGGTCTACAGGCATGGCAAGAACCATAAGGTAGGCTGAGATTTAGGCACACACACACATGTGCTAACACACATATTCCTGCCATGATATCAATCCCAACATAGTCAAGGCAAGCGAGAAAGTCTGGATGCTCTTAAGTGACACGCATGCCTCGACATGCACATGGAAGAGGCAGGGAAAAATATGAGACGGAATATATGCAGCTAGAATTGACCACAAGCCCAACGTTCAACCGGTGTCTGCAATTACAGCCATTCCACCACCGCTCAGTTGGCTTCATTTAAGGGTTTACGACCAAGCCAGAATCAGCACACGTCTCCCAGCTCCAAGTGATACCTTACATCATTGAATGCGTGCTACACTTACAGTAGACCGCGCAGTCTGCTTTTCACATCCCATCTGGTTTCTGTTACTCACTGGTCAGAGTTCTGCCTAATGTCGACCTGGTTGGACAGGTTTCTGAGCTGTTCCTCTCAGTGGTGTTAAAGCATGATGAATCATCAGTGAGTGTGCTGCAGTCTGGGGGTGCCGGGTAGAAACGAAGCAGACGGTACCCAGGGTCTTTAAAATGGTTGCAACTGCAATTAAAGTAGAGGAGCGTTCCAGTGGTTAGGGCTGTTTTTTCCATCACGGCCGTTCTCCCACCGCTATAGTGGTCACATGTGTTTGTCCTGCGGTCTAACACCACGTCTAGCTTTGTGCTATAAAACCTTTTTTCTTCATGAACACTAATGCATGCACACACACTCACAGTTGCATACATACATTGCAAATGCTTCTTTTGCTTTGAGAAGGAAACAGGAGATGCAGTCTAACCATCTGGGGTTCCTTTGCAGACTAAAGATCCCATAAGGCTTATAGCTGTAGCTCACTCCCAGAGAAATGATTGATGGATAAAACACAGGGAGTTGTAGAGAAAGGCAGTCGGGGAGAAAATAAATAAATAAATTGAGGAATGATAGAAGAATGAGGACAAGGAGGTGAGTGTAAAGCAGGTTTTTTAATCAGGTTCATAGCCACTAAGCTTAGTCGGCAGCTAAGTTGAATTGAAAAACAATATCTCTGGTAATTTAATTGGTGCAGAATGAACAAGTGAATCCACCCTTTTTTAACCATCAGGAAATTGCCCAACCACATCGATCATTTCACCATTCAGTCAGACGTGTTGTCTGACAAATAACGATATTCTGCTGACACCAGGCTATCAAACGGTGACAATCCAATACGCAAAAGGGATTAATGATGATGTTGTGAGGTTGGTTGTTGGTGTCACCACCCATAATCCCCCTTGATTCCCCCATAACCCTGGAAAGCTGCTCCAGAGCTAAATGCCTAGGGAGACACAGAGGGGTGCGTGTGTGCATGTGCATATGAATATGTGGCTTTGAGGAGGAGGAGGGTTTTAGAATACATCAGCTGCAGCTTGTAGTGGAATATCTCTTCACAACACGCACAGTCAGAAACACACGCACCACACTCACATGCACAACCTCAAACCTACTGGTAACGGTCTGTTGAGCCCGCCCTGGTGAGACAGTCTGCGCTGTAATCTGATGGTTCAGCTCAGGGTCGTCAGTCGTTGAGCCACTACTGTATATCATAATCTCATCTGTATGTTATGGATATTAACCAGATAAATTAATATTTTGTCATCCTGATTGTTCATATGGTCATTTTACTTAGTTTTTTCTGTACACACAACATCTATTGCATATCTGTCCATCTTTGAACGAGGATCCCTCTCCTGTTGCTCTTTATGAGGTGTTTTCCATTGATTTCCACTTAAACTGTTTTTTGGGAGAGTTTTTCCTCATCCAACTGGATACACTAAAGGCCCAGACACACCACACTGGCATCAAAGAACTAGTGGTGTTGAAGGCTGCCTGTTGCGTTGGCTCTTGTCGCCTGTGTCTTTGCCAAAAAGTTGCACTTGAACACACCGCAAAGAATACAGCCAATGGCCAACTAGCACGTACCTTCTGTGCCTGCATGAGAAGAAATAGCTCTCCATACCAGCAGGCAGTGGTAGTCTGGGTTCATCAAGACAGACAGGACAGATTCAAGACACTGGTTAGCTAGTTAGCACATTAACAACACAACCCGATGTTGAAAGAACAAAGGATATTTACCATGCACAAGCGAACAGTAACACAAACAATAACAAACCATTACTGCAAAAGAGTTCAATGTCGTATGATTCACAGATTATAAAGCCCCTTGAGTCAAATTTGTGATTTGTGATACTGGGCTATACAAAAGTTAAACTAACTTAAATATACTGTATACACTCTTACAATTTGGTATTCATGTCATGTTGAGTCCTCTGTCCTGAGAGGGAGAGATGAAGGAGGAAGAAGAGTAAAGGTGAAGCAGAGAGAGCTGGAAAAGACGTAGACAGTGATGGTAATTTATCCGATGATGAAACTATGGTGTCAGCATCTTGGAGCCTATAATGTCCTTTCTCAGCTGACATGCCTCAGGCGGCCAATCAGCAATGGCCTTGCCATCCCAACTCCAACTCAAACTTTTGGGGTGTAAAGTGAGAGTCTGTCTTTTATGTTAGAAAGACATATAAATAACTCAACAGCAGTGGCCAAGAAGATCTTTTGGCAGAGTGTTTTATAGCTTGGGTGTGTAAAGTGCTGCGTCTGCATTCACAGGATAATCCAAGGAAATAGTTTTCATAATTGAGAGCAGATCCTAGATCATTTCATACAGGGATCAGTTGTAAGCATGTTATAAGTCTTTTTCTAAACTTTAAAGCCACATAGAATGATTTATTATTTTTTTAAAGATAAAGTTGCTTTTTTTACCAATCTGATGGACATATAGAAGTGTCCCAACTCCTTTTAACTTGTTGAACCTGCTCCGAACCATTCATTTAGCCATCCATCTCTCGCCTGACATTTTCATTCACTCACCCCTTCACTAGTTCTCTCAAAATCTGTCTGTCATCCATCAAATCCTCCCTCCTTGTCCGCACACTTGCTCTCCTCACATCTTCATTCACCTCATCCTTCCACTGTTGCACTCTTTTCCATCCCTCCTCTTTTCTCTCCCTCGACACTCCATCATTTGGTCTCCCTCTTCCCCCATATGTTTCTGAGAAAGTCATCATGAAACAGACAGGCAAGTTTATGCTGCTTGAACAAATGACTTTCTGTGCTTGGCTACAGCTGTTTGGTGTGTATATGTGTGTGTGTGATAATCTGGAAGAATTATTAAATTAGTGTTTTATGAGCAAGAGGCATGAAAGGAGGACAGAAATTAATGGGAGCCACATGGATATTAAGAAAGGAAAAGTATGAGCGTAGCATACTGTCTGTGCTTGTGCGAACACACACTTGTGAACAACACAACAGCAAGAACACACACAAATACACGCATGCTTGTCGTATGTTAACATTTGTCTCAGATGAATAAGTCTTAATAAAACAGCCACTGTGCACACACACACGCACATGCACACACACACACACACTTCGGTTTTTAACATCTGGGAGCCAGCCCATGGGGGTGGCGCCAGTGTCACACAGCATCATGATGATTTGTGTGATCTGTAACGTATTTGATAATGTCATTAAAGGCCTGTTGTGAACCAGATGGGACATATGGAATATACGTTAACTTGCGGGAACTTTTTGGAAAGAAGGAGAAGTAATATTCATACAGCATTTGTTCCTACATCGTACTGACAGGCTCACAAATGACAGGTACTGACTCAAGACACATGCACCAAAGGAAGAGGAAAAAGAAGCAGAGTCGGGCTAAGGCTCAAACCCAACACTTACCCTGCCCCTTCCACTTAGCCCTTAAACCTCCGCTTTGCTCATTCACTTCGAGGAGTAGGGTGTCCAGATTCTTGTCGGGATAGAAGGTGTAAGTGAGGAAAGTGTAGGGGCAACATGACCCTCCAAATGGAGATTTTTTAGAGCCATACTCCAAACCTAGTGTTATGGCATTTTTCGTCAAGAGAGTTGTACAAGCAACAGAAGAAACTCACAAATGTGTTTTCTTTAATAAAGATTTAAAATGATGCTAACAATTATTATTGCTGATTTGTGCCCGACAGTCCCACATTTGACATATTTCCATGTGGCATTCCCCCCCAGTTTGATGGTATATGCCATGGACAGACTACATGCACTGTGCCACTGGAGGTTAGCATAAAAACGAATCAGCTAACAGACTTCTTTTGGTAAAAAGTCTAAAGTGAAAACTTGATGTCAAGTGAGCTTACATAGGTAGTATGCTGACTGTGTAACACATTGGATCATACGTCTTTTAACAAAATATTATACAAAACTGGCCACAGATCTGACAGGCCAACTTCCTCACTTATTTGTCGCCATGTATTGTTTGTCCTGTTTTCGTCTCTGTACTGCTCCATGCTCATATAACACAAGATTAGACGGCCAAGAACGCTCAAAATGTTTCTTTTCTGACATTTCTGCAGTGGCATTTTTATCCATGCAACACTGGGAGCATATGCCATGTACCATACAGAAGCACGCACACAAAACAAAACGAGGTGTGAGGGTCTTGAAGGGTTGTCTGTTCTGAGGAGCAAGGTAGGATAGGGGTTAAAATATTAAATGGGATTGGGCCAAAGTATATGACACGCAGCGAACAATATTACATTGGAAATCATCTTGCAGAACCAATATGCTGTGCCATTTCTCTAGGATTAGTTAAGATTCCTAGCCATTTTGTATTAAAAGTTTTCTTTGTCTTTTTATTCATAACTGTTTCTGCATTTCTCTACTTTTCATATCCAGTCTTGATGATCAGGTCATGTCAGATCACTTGAATGCTCATGTGAACTATCATGAGACCAGTGAAATGTGAGCATTATACAGAAATAGGAAAAAAGATAATGACACTATCAGTGTAACTTTAACTATTCTATGATTCAGTGCACAAAATTGGCCGTGGGCCTGGTTATGGGAGGTTGCCTGCATGACAAGAGAAAAGCAGCAATTTTCCGTGACCCGAGGTCTCGAGTTGAGAGATGATGTTGTCTTAGTTTGACTCTTCGTCTGGAGGAGCCTGAGACCTTCTGCTGGTAGAGGTACATTTAAGCACGGCGTGGTATAAATGTCATTACGCAGCCCTCCTGAATTGCTGCAGGCAGAGCTGTCTGTGGCCATTACAACACTGGACCTCGGCCAAGACCAAAACCTCCTATTCCCACCTTAATCTGTGGGAGGGAGGATGGATGGAGAGAGAGGGATGGAGGTGGGAGACGTGGGTGGAATCAGAGGGAGGGAGAGGGATCGTGATGAGAGGAAAGTGTAGGAAAGTTGAAAAAAAATTAAGAGAGAAAGACAGAAAGAAAACACAAGCAAAAGGTCAACCAGTCAAGCATTGAAGTGATAGAGAGGAGAAAGTGAGCTGTGCAGAGGGAGGAAGAGATGTGGGAACCAAAGGGAGAAAAGCAGGGTTCATAGGGGAACAAGTGAGTGAAGGAAGGAGGCAGAGGGGGGGAGGAGTGCTCACAGGGGAACCACGGAGCAAAAGAAGGAGGGATGGACGGATGAACGGAGGCATGGAGGAGAGGAGGAATAATGAGAATAGCAGACAAGGGTGTTGACCACAAATCCCTTTGGATAGATCAGAGGTCTCAGCAACACAGCCTGCAAGGATGTCAGGAGACGGGAAATTAAATAAAACGACAGAGTGTTGGGAGGGAGGCGAGGTGAGGGAAAGGCAGGAGGGAGGGTGAGGTCAAAGGAGAGAGGGAGGAAAGAGTTTGTGACAAATGAAGAAAGAAAAGCTGAGAGAAACAGAGAGGGAAGGGACAAAGGGGGATATTATAAGGGTGCCATGTGTCATTTGGTCTGTGAGATTTGTGGACTGGACTGTCACACACACTCCAGGATTCAGCTGTCAAACACAGGTTACCTCCCCGAAGTCTGTGTGTGTGCGTATTTGTCCTTGTGTGATGAAATGAGAGGAGATGGGGGGGTGTTTTACTATTTTATAACTCTATCCACACATATACACACGACACACAGGACGGACATTTGAATAATTCAGCGTGTCTGCGCTGGTCCTCACTGGCTGACTGACTGAGGCCCTGCGGGCTCACGACACAGCCACACACACACACCTGTTCTTTTCTTTCCCATGAGGTGAACATATTCCTCGTCATGCTCTTTTTCTATCCTGTAGTTACGCGTTAGACCTGGTTAGCCGCCTTTTGACTACCAAGCAGAGGCAGCTACACAATATGTTTCTTCCTGCCCTGCACACTATTGTTATTCAGCGGAGTAGGTGAATACTGAAAACAGTATTCACTCCATGTCTGTCACCTTTGACCTTCACTGAGAGATGAAAGTACCATTTGAATCGGGAAGATTTCTCTTGCTTTGAGTTCTCACAGTATTGGTTTGGAACAATGTTCCCGCTTGTTTGTTTTGGCCTGTGTGTGCGTGTGTGTGTATGCATGCATGCGTGCATGTGTGTGTGTGTGTGTGAAAGAGAGAGAGAGAGATGAGACAGAGAAAACGAGAAGAGGTGTAGAGTTAAGCATCTGTTCACTCGAGTGTTCCTGGTGTCAGCTTGCCTTGTCTCTTAACACAGGTGGAAACATCGGACCATTAACAAACCTGCACACGCACGCAGAGACGGTCTCACACACACAAACACACACACAGAAAAACCCGAGCTGGGCTGCGGGTGTAGTGCATTAGCTGATTGTTGCAGAAGCCTTTTAGGAAGAGACTGTTAACAGTGTATTTAAGCTGAAGACCTCGGAGATGCGACATATCCCCTTACACCACCTCATTGTGGATTCTCACTACAGAGCCAAAACCTGGCAGGGAGGCTTCTGTCAAATAAACTGTAACAAAAAAAAGATGATAACAAGTGTGCAGTTTGATGCAACTTACTATGACTATTCAACTGCATCACAACAAATGCCAACCTGAAAAGGTGGCCAAGCGATATTCTGCAAATTCAAAGAGGGCAAACCTGAGTGTACCTGTCACTACTGGCTGTTTATCACACATAGCCAAAATAATTTACACACACTGTACTTGGTGTGAGTTTTTGCTTTAACGTGGGTTGATAAGACCGAAACAAGAAGGTTAAAACTCAAGATAAAGTCACACAGTGGTATAAAATATGCACTATTTGGAAAACATATTTAAATTTTGACAGTGGGGTCAGCTTAGCATTGATTCTGAATATTTAACAGACAATTTCTTGGCAGTTCTTGTAAAGGACATGGGTGTGTGTGGTGGTGAGCTCTGAAAGCAATCACTGCTGCTCTTTTCTTATCATGTTTTCAGCCTGCTACTAACAACATGTTCTCACGGACAACTCTTCAAATACAGCAGCTTGGTCAAAGGCCTTGCAATTCAAACTGTTTTCCCTTTTACACTTAATGTTCACTGTGGGAATATCGTGCAGTTATGTTGCCTCCACACTCTGTGTATAATGTACATAATGTATAATGTGTATAATGTGCTCTTGCCACCACGGGAGGTGGTAACTGTGCCAAAACGATATCTGTTTTAACAGGACAGCCGACAGGACAGAACAATGGGCAGATTGGTGTGATGTTTTGACAATGAGCTATGTGCGTGAACCACTGCGAGAGACTTAAAAACAGCTGATAGCAGTTAGTGGCTAACTCAAAGATGAAGAACAGTTGCCGAAAATGTCCACAGATTGGGAAAATCATGAGATTCAGGAACTCCTTATGCTCCGAGCAGAGGATGAGATCAGCCACCATATAACAGAGACAGTAAATTATTGCCATGTTAATACCATTTTTACTGTTTATTAAGTGCTGTCGATGTGTATGATATATGTCACATGAGAGGCCAACACTGCTGTGTTAAATGTTATGCGTCTTTTGGTTCTGTGATGCCGGTATGCTATTTAAAATCACACACTAGAGCAGAATGATGCTGCCGTTGTTTAGTTTTGTGTAAAAATGCAAAGCAGGCATAAAGAAGAGACTTTGTAGCAGCCCTATAGCTTGATCTGTGTGTAAAAAAGGCTCCTGATGCTGATGCTACCTCTAGTGTCAGTTTTGGACGCTCAAGGATGTCGTGTCAATGTCCACTTGTTACACGATACAATGTCCATTCAAAATGCACTTTTTTGTGTATAGGAAACAGTTTTCTGCAACAAAACTACTTGGTAAAGTTTAGAAAAAAAGATCACAGTTTGGGTCGAAAAAAGTACATTTGTTAATTTGTTAAAATCCTGTGTTTGTTTGACCCATCCTCCACCCCTCCTTCATGCATGCACTTTTTTAGTCATTGTGGATGGGTTTATGCTGGAGTTAGTTAAAGACCTGATGCATCTCATACAGATGCGAAAGGGTGCCTTGTGCATTGTCTGACGGCCACTGACCAAGCTACCGTATTTGATACCATGGATTCTCAATAGGCTGCTACTAAAGGGATTTCAGTTTGCTGAAGAAAGTACAGCAGTAGTTGTGACAGGGAAAGGTCTGCACCAAGCAGAAACTGAAATAGAGTTGCAGCTCTGTTTAGTGACCCTGAACAAAGCTGATAATATTGGGGGAAAAAAAGTACACCAGACGTGTGCCTGAGCAGCATGTATACAGAAGTGCCTGCCACGCACACAAACACACCATCACCAATTTAAACAGCTGGTAAAGGACAGTAGCAAGGTTATGCATTCACACAAACACACATGCGAACAAAAAAAATCTGAGACTCACACAATGTGTACACTCTTATGTACACATACGTAAAAGCCCATACAGTACATTCCAATGTGTGTGTGAATGTGTGTGTCTGTGCACACATTTGCTGAGGAAAAGTTTCAGTGCACACCAAGGGAAATCAGAAAGGACCCACCAGCCCCCAACTCCTTTGAGTGAGACTTCATAATTACACTTTTACACACCGACACACTAGTACACACACACACACACACACACACACACACACACATGTAATTACAGTCCGCTGCCACAATCCCATTAAGTCTTTAGGGGCCTTTAGGCATTTTTCCATCATTTAACTGGTCACAGTTTCTGGTATTAAGGCCATTGTAAGGGCACAAGTTCACTGCATCTGACTTTGTATCAAACACCCAGTGGGTCATGGGTTCAATTCCCAGCTGGCCCAGTAGCCCGCTTCTGTTCCTGCGAGTCAGAAACCCCTTTCATCCATATTTTGTCACCCCTGACGGGTCCTGCTGTTTAATGGATTGGAAACAGGAAGAAAATAGTGAATTTACTCACACACACACACACACACACACACACACACACACACACACACACACACACACATAGAATCACAAAAAAACAAAGCGAACATCTATAAATGAGTACCCAAGCAAGTAATTGCAAGGCCTTTGGCTCCACTGAATGAGGTTTACTGCTCTCTGTAATAAACACACTATGTTGTGTTTTCAGCACTGATGTAACATGATAGAAAGAGTGTTCGAAACACAGAGGGAAAACAGTCTTTGAGGTTCTCTAATGAAACAACAGGATAGATTTTAAATTTACAGCAGTGTATCATCATGGCAGCGAGGGAGAGACAGGGGAAGAAAGAGATGTGGAGAAGAAAGACAGAAAGGAGGACAGAAAGTGAAATGATAGGGAGTGGAGCAGCAGCCCAGCTGTGTTTTTCCTGTGGTGAGCCCAATAGAGACGACAGTCATAGAGAGAGAGACATGACACTCTGTCAGATAGACAGAGATATAAAGTCTTCGTGTCAAGAGACAAAAAGAGTGCTTCTGGCCATGTGCGCTTGCATTCAGTTTCCTTTTTATCTGTATTTCTGTGTGTTTTCAGAGGAAATTACTTTGTGTGTGTGCGTGTTGTGTGTGGTGGGGAGTGTGAAAGCTCGGAGGGCACTTTGTAAAACAGTGTGTGTTCTGTGGTGTGTGTGTGTGTGTGTGTGTGTGTGTGCATTGAGGGGCGACAGTAGGGTTTTTCTTTGCTTTCTGTGCGTGAAGGAGTGAAGAGGATGTTTTCCTGTGTGTATGTGTGTGTGTGTGGTTAAGTCAAGAGGACGTGAGAAGAGGATGCTCTCCCACATACTTACACCCTTGATTTATTACACACTGCATGCCCGCTCAGACTGTGTGTGTGTGTGTGTGTGAGTGTGCTGGAAAACCTTTGCACTCATTTCTTCCTTTGTGAACAGAAACAATATATACATTGTGTGTGTACGTGTGTGTGTGTGTGTGTGTGTTTATGTGCACGTAGAAGTGGATTAGTCTGTTGTAATTTGAACTCATGCTAGTTAATGTTGTCCTGAGTTTGTTAAACAATAAAACCATCCACTGTGAACTATGAATATTGTTGCTATGGCTACCTCTTGTTTATTAGTCTATTTTCTGTGCATTAATGTGGACTGTTTAAACTCCTGACCATTAACTTATATTTGGGTTGTCCATGTTACTGTCGGCATTACATTTCTGTAGATGGACGGGTTAAACAAACAAGATGCACTGTAAAGGAGAGTTTCATGCTAAGCTAGACTACACCCATTCTGACTACAGCTCCACACTCTAATCTTTCCCTAAATATTAAACTATTATTATAGGGATTTCTTTTCCCACTTAGCCTCAGTGGAATCTATTTGCACTGGAGGTGAACATAATTCTGTTTATGTTGGAGCGTGACTACTGTATGAGTTTACAGCCATGCTAGTGAGACTCTGTGAGGCTGCACTAAGGCACAGTGGTGCTTTGAACTAAATGCTAACATAAACATGCTAATATTCTCACACTGACAATGCTAAAATGCACAATATTCACCATTTCAGTTAAACTTGTTATCATGCTAAAATATGTTAATTAGCACTAAACAACAAGTAGGGCTGACTGGGAGTTTTGCAAGTGTAAGACCAATGGAAATTTTGACATGCTAGATTAAATGTAAAGGGACTTCCAGAGTTATTTCTGTTCATTCAGGGGTAGACGTAAATGTCTGTACCAAATTTTATAGCAATCCATAGTTGCTGAGACATTTCGGTCAAAACCACAAATGTGAACCTCATGGAAAAGTTGGGGAACTTTTCTTCTAGCTGGATAGGGATAATCAAAATCATTAGGAGACATCATCTGGGAACCATAAATTTCTAGGCAATCCATCCAATAGTTGTTGAGACATTTCAGTCTCGACAAAGTGGGTGACCGGCCAACTGACTTAGGGTGGATAAAACCTCAGTATGTTAACAAAATGTCTGAACTATATCAGGGTCAATAAGGCTTCTCCGCTGTCGTCAGTTTCTTTCACAGAAAATTGTTACATACATATATCAAAGCAAACTAAATTTGAACACTTTTGACTCCAGTATATCAGACTTTATCCTGTTGACTCATTCTCCTGTGTCCATGCAGGCCTCTGTGTCTCTGTGTTGTCATAATGTGTCCTCAAGAAGACCCTAAGGCTGAGCTCCCCTGTGTCATTCACTCTGCTCTCTGCCCTTCCTGTAGAGGGTAACAAGGGAAAATCCCCACAGCCATTAATGTAGTATCATTAAAAACCGTCTGTTTCTCTCTCCATATAGGTTTTCCATGCCAACACTGACGCCACGGAGGTGGTTCTCAATCGGATCCCACAGCCGGTCCTGGCTCGTTTCGTAAGAATCCGACCTCAGACATGGAAGAACGGCATCGCCCTACGGTTCGAGCTCTACGGCTGTCAGATCACGGGTAAGAAAGATAAACCGTCTTCTGTAGAGTTTCTCAGACTTTTTCTCCTCATGGGACTCACCCTTGTGAAAACACGGTAGAGGTCCTGCCAGATTTTATACCAGTGATATACTGGCTTTTGCAGCGGGTCAGAAGGTGGGTCACAGCAAAAATAACCCTGTCAGAAAACATTTCCTGAAAAAGAACAAGCAAGCAAATGTAAAAGGTCTTTTTTTTCCTCTTCATTTATATAACCTAATGATAAACAATTCAGTAATTTGTCCATCCATCAATCCATCCAATGCTTCTATTCATACTTTCCTCCCCGTCCTCGCATCAATTTTTCTGTCTTTCACACGCACACAACACACCCACTCTCATGTGCACTCACACTCTTGCCCTCGCTCTTTCATATACATATCCTCCCTCTCTGGCTCCCACTCACACCTCGCACACACACGCACAAAAAGAAACACACTCAGTCCTAATAGAATAATACTAGAGTGTGATGTGTGGGTGATAACATCAGAGAGTAACAGGCTCTCAGCTTTCATCTGCAGCCCTGGCAAACAAACACGATTTCAACCAGCATAATCAGCTCAATACTATAAATAGATAAAACTTAATTAGACTGTCTGTGTTTGTGTGTGTGTGTCTCTGTGTGTGTTATAGAAATGGTAAAAGAGAGAGAGTTTCAATCCATTTTAGTGTGTGTGTGTGTGTCCCAGCTCCACTGTATCATTATTGGGTTAGAGCCTCTCTCTGCTGCCATCGTAGTGGCCATTGAGAGGGACAGATATGCTCTTATCTAGGAGGGCTATTTCAGCACCCACACAAATCACAATCACACCCAAACAATATGATACTGCTTGTGTGTGTTCCCCAGTGTGGTGTGTTTGTGTGATAGAGAGAGAAACAGCAGGCACAAGAGACAGGGATGTGGCATATATCAGGTATCTTTGCCTGTGTTCTTCTCCACCAATAGCCTATTTTTTTACCCTATTTTAACACCTGAAATTGCATTATATATCACCCTCTCACTAAACTCTCAGCAGTGAGAACCCATTCAACACATCTTTTGGCCATTCCTGTTTCACCGTGTATCACCCATCTCTGCTGCCTTGTAATGTCTGCAATCCATCACTGGCCTGAGGAAAACACTGACTTTATATGCAAAACCGTGACAGTTTCCAACTACTGTGTCTTTTGTTAAGAAGGATGACAGAATATGTTACTTTAGAGTAAAGACACGCTGCTCTGCCACACTTTCAGAAGATGTGTCTATAACCTGCAGAGAAAACTTTATAACCAAACACATCCCTTAATAGCTATGCGGTATCTTCTCTTTCCCTGCACGCAGACATATTGACAAGCACACACCCGAACACACTGCCAGGGGGGATGTGATAATGCCCTACACAGGCCTATAAAGGCAGACATAAAGCAGTCAGTCAGTGACATGTCATTAACTTAAATCACACTTTTATGCCTCTGCCTACTTTTTTCTCACTTTCTACCTATCCCTCTTCGATGTCGCTCTGTTTTTTCTTCCCTCTCATTCTACTTCTACTCCTCTGTCCTTCTATTGCCTTTGCTAACAGCTTCCATTCCCACTTTTCTCTCATTTTCTCCTCCCTATCCCTCGCCTTAAATCTTCCCCTGTCCCTGCCTCTTTCAACTCTCTGCTCCTCCATCCCTCCTTCCTTAATCTTATTTTATTTTAGCCCTGCAGCACCTATCAATCATTTATTTTTAGCACCTTTATCATTTTTCTCACCAGGCTTATGTAGCGTGCGTGTTTGTAAAGCTATATGTGTGTGTACGTGCGGCCGGGTGCGAGTGTATCGGCTAGGTAGAGCCTCAATGGTGTACTTTACAGCTTTTGTAAGACCCTGTTATCAGGAAAAGCACAGTGGGAGTGTGTGTGTGGGCTAAACATCAGAGCATGTGCGAGTGAAAGTGTGTTTCAACCGGTGTGAGAGACCTTGTCTATTCAGTGTCTATGTGCTGGTGCATGCATCACTTTGTGTGTGTGTCTATGTATGTATATGTGTGTGAGAGCTTTAAGGGCTCTCATGCTGGTGTGTGATATCTAGCTATTTCTGCTTTTGTGATCTCCAGAGATGATATTCTCATCGACTCCCACCGCACTCCTGTTTTTTGTTTTTTTTTTATATTTAAAAAAAGCCCTGCTGGAGTGCAGCTGCTTGAATAGATAGATGCAAAAACAAGAAACATATAAGTGCAATAATAGAATTTTCTTCTGGCTAATCAGTTTTCATGTTTTTTATAGAGCTCCAGGGAGCTCATCTAGCATGGCTTAGCTGTTGTTGTTTATTGTTGATTCATTATTTACCATAGTGAGGCGCGTTTGCAGACGTCACGGCATTAAACATTCATCTCCATGTAGACCCGAAGAATGTCACCATCAATCACCGTCACCCTTCACTGTCAATCTGCCTCTCCCCTTCTCTCTTTCTTTTCACCAGCATCTTTCTTCATCCTCCTCACCCTCTCTATTCACTTGCTCTCTCTGCCTTCCATCTTTCTATTTGACCTTTTGTCTATCTCTTTATCTCCTGCTTGTCCTTTAACGCCTCTTCCTCGCCTTTTATCCCGCGTCTTCTTCCTCTTGATTCCTCTTCCTCTCTTCCCTCCTCACACCCTCTCTTCTTTTATCCCACCATTTTTTTGCACCAGCTCCGTTTTCAAATAGAACTGGTCACCTTGTTTTTGTTTCCGCTCTTTTTTTGTCATTATCCAGAGCAATAACGTATTCTGATGCTTGTTAGACTAAAACACATTTGTCAGTATAATAAACAGCATCCCTTTGATCTGCAACATGCTCTCATTTAGTTCTTCCATTTGGGAGTTCTCTGGCTCAATTCCCCGAGAAGAAACCCCTTTGGAAGCTCGGTTAAAGTTATGCATCAACTTTGCAGCAGCAGAGAGGAAAAATAATGAAATGGGTTGATGGAGAGCAGCGGAGTGCAGCGTTTTAACAATTCACATCACAATCACACAAGAGTTTTGCTCTAAGGTGAGATCAAACGGTGATATTAAATTATTCCTGACCTTAAAGTCACATTGATTCATGGAGGGTTTTTAAATTAGAAGTTGTTTAGTAATGCAGCAACCTCATGTAGTCAGAGTGGATTTAGAGAACAGAAAATCCAATAGACTTTAAAGGATGATGATAATAATGGCATGTATATGCCCGTTTACTTCCATCCCTCATGGCCGTTTCCACAGCAGTTTTTCGATTGAGTATCCACCTTCCTAGGAGCATCTAATTTCATTTCATATTTTCATTTCACAGACTTGAGATATAAAATTCGCCACAGTAAAGATATGGTTAACTTTTTTGTCAATTTTATTTTATTACTGTGTGGTAATGCAGTTGCATGCAAAACATATTTGAAGAAACAGACATTGAAGAAAGCTCCAACATTGATCCCTGAATCCAAGAAGATGACCAATTCATATATTCTTGTCAAGTTTTCCCATCCTGTGGGCTTGCTTCTCGGACGACACATGAATACAGTGTTTTTTTGGCAACTAATTGTCAAATTGAAAGAAAGAAAAGTTTTTCAAACTCTGCTTTGAATGGCATTACTATGCAGTGGTTACATTCTTTGAAAAACATTTTTCATGCTTTAGAAAATAAGTATTCCATTCTCTGTCTGTCTCCTGTTCAGATGCACCCTGCTCAGAGCTGCAAGGCATGTTGTCTGGGCTGCTACCCGACTCCCAGATCTCTGCGTCATCCATGAGAGATATCCACGGCTCCATGGGGGCGGCCAGGCTGGTGGCCAGTCGCTCAGGCTGGTTTCCCAACCCGACACAGCCCATAGCCGGAGAAGAATGGCTACAAGTACGTCACCTTGTCCATATGAGTGATGTTGTTTTTTTATAGTGTCAGTATATGTAGAACTGGTTGCCTGTTTTCCAATACAAAAGACTGTAGCTGGAGATGAGGGGCTGCAGGTGGGGTTCATTTTATTGCATCAGAGAGTAAATGTTGCAACTTATATGGCTATTCTTCATATTCCTTGTGGAGAAGTCTCTGGAACTAAATTGTGTCATCCCATAAACACAAAGGGTTATAGAGCATTTCAAACAGTGGGTGAAAACAGGTGATCCAATGGAAAACTGGCATTGATCAACTGTGAAGGCTATAGGGAAAGTTAAAGTGGTTACAATATGCAGGGGATGTGGGAAGACCCTGGTTTCTGTGGTGCAGACAGTGAGCAAACATGTTTGTCTGTTTCAGGCGGACCTCGGCATGCCCAAGATGGTGCGTGGCATTATCACCCAGGGTGCAAGAGGGCTGGAGGGCAGCACCAGCGCTGAGAACAGAGCGTTTGTCAGGAAATACAAACTGGCGCACAGCTTGACTGGCAAAGACTGGACTTACATCACCGACAGCAAGACTGGGTTTGCTAAGGTAAATGAGGGGAACTTTCTCTGACACATACATATGTACTCTCCTCTCTCCAATTGTCACTGTCAGTTCTCCCTCATTTGTAGTTTATTTATAGCTGTCTTTCAACTCAATCCCTCTTTGCTCTCCCTCTGTCTCCTTCTCTTTCTTTCCCTCTCTGTCTCTCTCTCTTTCAGCCTTGTCATTTTCAGGAAAAAAAGCCATTTTATTACAGCCTCAGCTCTGATAATAATTCAATTTAATCACCTCACTCCTCATTCTCCCTGCTTCTGTCTTTGCCTCTCTCTACAGTAAGTCCTCTGTGCTCTCTCTCTCTCTCTGCTTTTCTCTGTGTCTCAGCCTCCTGCTCACTCATCCTCTATTTGTCTCTCATGGGTGTTAATTAAAAATGTCTTTCCTGCATCACCACTCAACACTGCTTGCAGTCTAACGCACTGTGAGACAGGGCACTTTAAACTCTGTTCTCCTTTCTGAGACTCTGTCTTAAAACGCTTTAATAGTACTACTGAGTGCCAGGCTTTTCTCCTGATGCTAAAATCCTGTTCTCTCTCATCTGCCTGTCTTTTTAAATGAGCATCCTGGGAAATTCATCATACGTTTTTTAAAATTCGAGAAATGGGGAAGACAGAAGATACAATTCAATTAATGAAACCAATATTACAACTTTCACAGCCCACATTTTTTGGAAGGATCGCTGCAGTCTAGTCAGTTTTCAGCTTGTAATAAATCTTGTGTTTTTGCCAGAGGCTGCTGCAAGCCGCCTCAAAAAATTACTCGAAAATCAAAGGAAACACAGTCTCTGTTGTTATTTTTGTGACACATGTCGTACTGTGCTTGGAAACAATGGTGATTAGGAGTGTTATACGACTTTGGAAAGACAGGCTCATGATTTTGCTATTGTTTTTCAATGAGACGTGAACAGTGGAGTGGCGAAATGACAAAATTAACTACCTCTGCAGCGTTTACTCTACGTCTTTCTCCATTGTTTCAGGGATACTCATCCTCAAAGCTGTCTTCAACACAGAACAATGTATCCGTGCACTCACTCTGACAGATGCCACAAATATCAAACAAACATGGAGTAAAGCCTATCACTCATCTTGTTGTATCTTAGACACATCTCAGACAGCTTTGGCTTTAACACAAACTCTTGGACAAGCAGTGATACTTGTAACACATTCTCTTTTAAATCACAGCAGGATCTTACTGTGTTGTGCTACAGTCAAAAGAGCAGCTGTCATCAGTGGAGCAGGCTACAGAGCATTGCTGAATTTTCACATTGAGTGTATTGAACTTAGGAATGTCAAACTTGGCAGGAAAACATCTTTTATACTGGAGGGGGAATGTTTTATCCTCACTCGTGCCTTGTTGTGAAGTGAAAATAGGAAAGCACTCTGAAAAAACTCTCCTCACTAATAACATCACTATCAACATGCCTTTGCCTCCCTCCTCTCAGATCTTCGAGGGAAACGGCCATTATGATACTCCAGAGGTGCGGAGGTTCGAAGAGATAGTGGCCCAGTACATCAGGGTCTTTCCGGAGAGGTGGTCACCTGCTGGGATCGGTATGAGGATGGAGGTTCTCGGCTGCGACCTGCCAGGTAAGAGCACATAAGATAACAGCAGGCACATGCCCAAAATGCCAAAGTTGAGGCTTCAAAACGGAAATCCCCTAACCAATTGCTGACGTCTCGGTTGCTATGTCCATTATGTTACAGGCAAAAACGTACACATGCAACACCCACTGTCATGTACACAGATGAATTCACAAACACAAGCTTACAGGAATGGACGTTTGTTTACATGTATACAAATGCAAGCACATTCATACGTAAAAACACTAATTCATAGAGTCAGTTGTGTATGACCTGCACATAAAATACCACACAGCGTTGGAAAAGTACAATTAAGACAAATTATACATCATCATAATTATTATGATACTTCTGCATGTGTATGTTACATGATCCATAAACATAATCATAAACAAAACATTAGTGACTTAAACGTGCTGCGAAAATCACACCATTAATCACTTTGACATCTCTAATGAGTGTGTGTTGTGTGCATGACTGGATGTGTGTTTGTGAGGATTTACACTGTGTATATGTGCTTTCTTTTGTATTTTAATCTGCCATTATGTGTGGGGGTTTGTTTATCTCTGTTACTGTATGGAGCATATAGTATATGTATATATGTGTACTTGACTGTGTGTGTGTGTGTGTGTGTGTGTGTGTGTGTGTGTGTGTGTGTGTGTGTGTGTGTGTGTTTGCGTACACTCACTTACATGCATTCTGCATTGTGGTTGAAGTTAATCATCTTGCCCTATAGGAGGTATTGCAGCATGTCTGGACAGGGATTAACATGTCTAGGTCATGGGACTTTCACTAATAGTGGCCAGCTGTGTAGTTGCACTATATTGTGTTCACAGCCTATTATGCTACTAACATGTAGCCAGTGTGTAGTGAAGGATTAGGTGCAGTACACGGTCTGCTGAATATTGGTATTTATGATCAATCCGTGATCTACTCGAGGATTTGTGTAAAACGTTTGGTAAAAAGAGTGATGATTTAGTGTAAAGAGTGATGGATGCAGACCATTAGTCTATATGTTTCTTTACTGAGCTGTGTAAGCACCATTTATTACAATGTGTTACTGTTGAACGGAGCTTGTTAGCAGTGGCAAGCAAATTATCCTCAGCTGCACAATAACTTCAATAATAAAGCAGGCCATTGTATAAATCTCCCCACGTTTATTACTTAGCAGTAATGATGTGCTACATAAATTTGGCAGCAATGTATTTTTCTTAATATCCTATGTTATGAAGAAATCAGAGCCCGTATACAGTCCCAATAATGATACACCTAAAAACAGTAAATGTACTCTGGTCAAATGTTTCTTAATCAGACCTTTGTGCTTTGTTTGTAAATGGCCTGTTAAAAGTGCTACTGTTATGGCCTACGTCCTCTCCGCTCCTCTCCTCTTTTCCTTTCCTTCCATCCCCCCTCCTCTCCTCTATTTTCCTTTCCTTACCCCCTTCTTTCTTTCCTTTCTTATTCTGTCCTCTCCCCTCCATCAATCAATCCTCTCCTCTCTTTTCCTTTGTTTCCTCTTTTGTACCCCCTCCTCTCCTCTCCCATCTTTTGTTTTCTCTTAATTTCCTCTCCTCTAATCTATTTTCCTTTCCACCCCCCTTCTGTCTTTCCTTTCCTTTCCTTTCCTTTCCTTTCCTTTCCTTTCCTTTCCTTTCCTGTCCTTTCCTGTCCTCTCCTCCTCTCTCCTTCATGTACCATCAGATCTTACTGCTTTAGTCATTTTGTGACAAGTGAGAGGTGAAGACAAGAACAGGAAACGACACGTACCTGTTCCCAGTGGATGCAAAGTGGGCTGTTGGCGGCAACTGATGGCCTGCTGCTGGAAATCTGAATATCTGAACATGTGTGTGTGTGTGTGAGAGAGAGGGAGAGAGAAAAAATGAACGAGAGAGAGACCAAGGGGAACAATATATCCTAGATGTGTCAGGAGTTTCCAAGAGGTTTGTGAAAATGGGGAGAGAGGGGACATCCTCTACTGTTAACACAGGTTTTGACAAGTTACCATGACTGCGTTAAAACTGTAATTCAGGCAAAGCACAGTAATAACATCAGTGAAAAGTGATTTAAATCAACAGTTTACCTCAGGGAAGGATTTTACTCTGAAGAAGTGTGTACTGTGATCACCACTGAGATAACATGGAGGTTATCTATTTTAATTCATCTACTAGAAAGACAGAGCACTTCAGGGGAAAACTGCCTACGCTGTATAATATGCACATACATATAGTTTATTTTCATCTGTCCACATGTCTTTTACTGTTTGTCCAAAAGCTTTTTTGCATATGACATCATACACTGGTGCACTGTCCAGATGGAGGGCAGGCAACTGGAGGCAAAGACTACCAACACTGCACAAATACCTATGATTTGCACTGTTTATAGCTCTTCTAATAGATTAAAGTGGGAAAAAAATGAAGGCCACTTTTAGACCTGAAAACAGTAGGACATAAAGGGGAGAAGTAAAAAAAAAACTTACTGAGAAACAGCAGCAGATGTGGATCAAAAACCTCAGTCTTCAGTCTAGAGGAGCAGAGTCTAATTTCAAACATTAATGTTGAAGCATTGTGGTTGGATGCAGTTCTTCTCCGTGTTTTTAGCCACGACCCAGATTTTAAGCAGTGTTTTACCAGACTTCTGAGAATGGTTGACCAGGTAGGTAGAAAATCGTAGCACTAGTCAGCTAATGTTAGTCAGTAATGTTAGCCTGACAGCGGTGCATCCATGTGGAAGGTTAAGAGACAGTGATACTTAAGCACATTCACTCACCGGGCAAAAACAAGATGGCAGTCGCTTCAGTCGTGCACCCAACCGCACACAAAATAGTTATTGTCCACTGGACTGTTGTATGCTGTCATCGGCTCACAGTGTAATGTTTGTAATGTCAGGAGGTCTGGAGGATGAGGTCATTTGTAATGATGGCGGTGTCCACGCTGGGTAAATCGTTCAAGTTGTGTGAAAAATCACTTTTCTTCCTTTTGTATGTATCACATCCAACATGAGTTTCAATTTTTTGATGACACCTGCTGCCTGCAGGTTCCTCCAGCCCTTTTATGTAGTCACTTTCCTCTATATCCAATTCACAGTATATGGATCTATCACTTCCTGCCCTTCATCTGAATTTGCATGTCATAAAAGTCACATGATTGCATACAAGCTATTAAACTTTTTGGTTTCAAACTTAGCTCTACTTTAACTCCTTCCCCAGTTAACAGCATCCGTAATGAAAGAATGTAAGAGGGGGCATGTTTAGATTTTTCCCAGAGAATTTCCCCTTTTTTTCATTTTGAGTTTCAGGGTACTGTAAAGTGTATAACATGTACATACTAAAAACCTCTGGCTCATCAAAGTGACAGTTAAAACTATTATTTTATTATTATTATTATTATTATATAACTTGCACATGTTACATATCATGAATGGCAGCAAATGATTTCTTTCTATTGGAGATTAATGCGCACTAAATGTCCAATCATACTAACTGCAACCTATGTGATTGCACCAGCCATGTTTTATCCTGACCATACGCATCGCTTGTTATTGCGCCTAATGACATCATGCACATCATATCTGCAGCCATCATCTCCGTGATCACAGTACGGATCAACCTCTTGGCTACTGCAGTTTCAGTGATTGTCTGCTGGTCTGGCTCACTATGCCTGCATGCCAGATGTCTGCCTTCTGGATGTAATCCGTGCACGATAACTGTTCATTCCCACTTTGTACCACGGCAACTGCTCCTGCTGCCATCCCTAAATACCACACACACACACACACACACACACACACACACACACACACACACACACACACACTAAGATAATACTACATCTTAGTGGCTTAGAGCAAGTTGATTTTGTGAAATTTCACTTTGTCTGTTTTTTAATTGTCTCCACGTTAAGTGACGTTATATAACAACACTGAAAAACACATGATCTCACTAGTCGTGCAGCCACAATCATTTTTGCTTGTGCTATAAATGAAAACAATAAAACAGAAAACACATTTCACGAAAGACAAAAAAGTCTTTGTTTCTCTTCTGGCTTGTGTGGTGTATGGGTGCATGTGTGTGTGTTTGTGTGTGTGCCTGAGTTGTAATGGGAGATAAAATATTCAACAGAGTGCATCAGCTTCAGTCCACTGAACACAGCTGTTTACACATAAGTCACAAGCATAAAAACACACACACTTTCAACTCTAGTGGCCCTCTTCTATAAATTCAGATACACACACATATACACACAGACACACATCTATACACACACAGGGCTACAGATAGGACGTAAGATATAAAGTCATACAGGAAAAGGCCCAACAGCACCTTTCCATCTCTGTTGAATGACGAGAAATCCTATGAGGTAGTCTTCCTCTGTCTAATACTTTCTTTTTCTCTAAATAGGCTGTATTTAAAATTATTCAAGACCTGATTTTTCTTTTCACCAAGCATGCTATCCATGAGGTTACCAAATTAAAAGGGACTTCCTTCCTCCTAGACTAGAATTGTAGGAGTTACCTTTTTTTCCCCCAGAGCTTCAGTGTACAGTCGAGCCACAACCCCGCCTGTCTCAGAGCTGCGCAGGAAGTAAAGGAGTGAATTAATGAATTGATGAATAAATAAAAGAAGACATCAGCAGTGTAAGGCAATCACATGTTCACTGACACGCTCACAAACACGCACACACACACACACACACACACACACACACACACACACACACACACACACACACAGGCCAGCCTGCAGTGGATGCAGCAATCAGAGTGGCTTTTCCATTATTCAGTATTTGGTTTCAGACCAGTGTTCCCGGTTGACATAAATAACAAACCTGGACCTGTTTAAAATGTTTGACATCATATAATTTACACCCATATTTAGCATTCCAAATTGTCCATCTACTGTCACAGCTTACATCATTTACTGAAAATAAGACATGCATCTTTGTCCACCCATTCACAAAGTCCAAAAGTATGGTGTACTGTATGTGTGTGTGTGTGGGCATGATGTTGTTTTACTTAGAGGGGACTTATTATGATCATTTTGAGGAGATTTTTATATGCTTTAATGTTTAAAAGCATTTTATTTTCCTCTTACTGTCTGTGCTGGAACACCTGTACAGTATTTACTCAGTGTCTGAGATGCTCCATTTAAATGCCTGCCTCTTGAAGAGCCCCTTCTCAATAATCCCAGTAAATGTAAAGAAGTATAGTGGCACTTTCTACCATGAAACCACCACTAAAAGCCTCTAAATCTTCACAAGCGGACATGTTCCAGCAGGAATATGATCTGAAATCTGGGAGAAATGTAACAACATAGGCAACAAAGGTTACATGTTTTCCTGATGTTAGCATGTAGCTACATGTAGCAGTGTACTTGCAGCCTCACAGAATAGCTGCACTTTCTACCGTCAAAAATCACCAATCATACTCTAAACTGAGATCTTCACAGGTGGACATTTTCCAGTAGCAATATGATCCAAAATCTGGGAGAAATTAACAAAATATGCAACCACGATTAGGCCCACATGTTTCCATGATGTAAGCATGAAGCTACACTTAGCAGTGTGTCCTATGTAAACACTTGCAGTAGCGTGCCTGGAGTAGATCATCATGTAAGGAAATCCATCACAAGCTGAAATCAGCTTGAAAGCCAAAAACACAGTTTGAAACAGAGTATTCAAAATGGTCTGAATCCTTGGGTTTTTTTTCTCACAGGTATTACTTTTACAATGTTTACCTCATTATTTTAAACTTCAGTCAAGTTTAATATGAACATCTGACATAAAAATATGGAAGACCATAGTAGGTCCCCTTTAATAGACTAGTTTATTCATTGTTCAAAAGTAGAGACAAAGCCAGTCTGTTACACTGCCAATCACAGACCCCATATCCTCTAAACATCAGCTTTAACAAACTCACAAAGAAATTGCTTTTCCATTACTGTCCCTGTATTGTTTTCGTATTTAAAATGAAGCGCATTGACCTGGCCTCGGGGCTGTAAAACAATTTCCTCACATGGGAGAGACAATCTCAGCACCCAATTACAATGAAGAAATCCGAAATTACAATACAGGGTTCTTAGGGGGCACACAATGATGTAGTTTAGCATCTCATTATTGCAGCGAACCCTCGGTGCAAAAACAGAAACAAAAGCCAGAATATTATTGCAGGACTCATTCTGATCATTCACGCTAGGCAACATGTAATTTAGGTCTTGTAACCCCTGTCTATTGAATGTGAACTGAAAGCTGCCAGGCTGTCAGTTTTGTTCATGTTTTAAATGACTGAGCTATCAGAACATCTGCTATGCTCTCATCTCTTTCACTCCACACCTAGTTGTTGGCAGGCAGGCAGGCACATATGTATACACACACACACACACACACTCACCACCTGTTTGGCATAAAGACAAAGGTTTGTTCTTAGTTGTGTAAATACATGCTTAGTTTCCCATTTCCATTGAAAACTGCAGTGTTATGGGTGGGGTACAAGGGGGAAAATAAAAGGGACACACAAAAATACACAAACGGAGAGAGAAAACAGCTTTGTGTCCAGTGTCTCAGAGTGAATTCATTCATCTGCTGCTGGTGCTGCTCTTGGATCATGAATCCTCCCCTCAGGCGCAGTGTTGTGGGCGGGGCTTACAGGCTTGGGCCCACCCACTTGTTCAACTAGCCCATCCTAAATGAGGTGGATTGTATATATACAAATATTATCTTAACTCTATCTTTAGTTATTCTCATTAACATTTAAATACACATTAAAGTCTAAAAGTTTCCCTTTCTAAAAAAGTAAAAGTCAACATTTATTGTGCAGTTGTCATGTGTGAAGCTGGACCAATCACAATAGGCCATTTTATAGTGACCCCTGTCAGTGGTTTATAATGTCTAATTTCAGCTGTATTTTCAATTGAGACTAGAAAACAATGTAGGCAAGATGGAAGGTAGAGCTGAAAATTCCTGCCTGACTTGAATGTCTCTACATTGCCTTGAAAGCATAGACAGTTTCTATTGAGACAAGCTTATGAACTGACAGTGCAGCGCACTGTTCTCTCTCTTGTTAAAAGTCAGTCTAGTGCACCCCAGTCTGGACTCACTCCCAGGGAGTCAAAAACACTGCTTGGGTAGTGGCACTGGGCATCGAATACAGAGGCACAATGCACCCTAAAGTGTATGTGTGAGACGCACCCAGCTTTCAGCCAACTCCAATGTAAACCTATCTATGTCATTATTAGGTAGTCAGAGCAACAGACGAAGTATAAAGAGAGAGGAGTCCTTTTAGAATGGGTGGGAGGGGAGGTGGATGGGTCCAACAAGCACAGGACTTTTACCCAGGAGACCAGTGTGAAACTAAAAGTCAGCGCTGAGATATTTTGTCAATCGTAAGACCTTATAAGGCTGGAGGCTTCTGCCAGAGCAACAAAACATGATGAATAGAGATGTGATCACGTTGCTCAGCAAGCAGCCGATCTCTCTCCTTGCAATCAGCTTGAACACATAATCATCCAGCCAGATCATCCAAACAAGATGGTAGTTCCTTAAACAGAATTCAAATGCCAGCGCTCAAACAAATGGATGTATTGGTCTACACAATCCACAGAAAAAGACATGATAGATAGGATATAGGATACTACATTACTTTTAAGCACAACTGGAGCAATCATACCCACATGTGCCACTTAAGATAAATGTAAACTGCCGCGAGTAAATAATGAGCTATCTTGGCATTGAAAATGTTTTAGATCAGAGTGTCATAATCACAGACACACTTATCGCCTTTCACAGCATGATATCAGTCATTTCTGTTTTAGTAAGACTAACAGTTGGAAACCGTCAAAGGAAAGCAAACAGTATTAAGTTCTGTACTTAAAAGGCCCAGCCAAAATTCCTTTGGTCCATCCAAAACTGAAATCCTGGCACCAGCCTGCCTCACTTGTCAAAATACCCTAAACACTACCAACCAGATTCTGACAGAAATTATGCCTCTTACCTCTGCGTTCCAACAAAACCACGATAATCTGCCCAATATTTGCACTACATTTGGTAGACGACATCATTCGTGGCTGATGGCTTTTCTTTTTTTTTCTGTGAAGTGTAGCCAGTTACAGCAAAGTGGATGGCCCTGTGACTGGCAATGTGTTAGTCTGACTCTCTGGATGACATGGGGAAATACCTCTACCATTTTTACAAATGTGAAGCAGTATGTTGTTGGTAAAACTTTATCACTTTCATTTTAACCTTTAGGCTTCCTACATACGTTCATGTGGAAAACCCAAAGGTTAAAATACAAGCAAGTTTTTAACTTACTTTTTAATATGAAGGGCAAATGATAGCCGAGAACAGTCACTGTCCATCACAAGTTGATGATGTTGGACCTAGGAAACACACACAAACACACACACACACTTCCATAATTATAGTGGCACCCAGGAGGAAATGTTGTTTTGAGTTCCTGTTCTAGAACATTGTAGAGGCGCTCCACTGTTCCAGGTTTCCAGCCAGTCGTTCAGGTTTGGCCAAGTGTGTGTGTTTGTGTTTGTGTGTGTGTGTGTGTGTGTGTCTGTGTTTTCCTTGTCCCTGCATCGCTGATCGCTTTCACATGTGAGCCATGGCTCCAGTCCAGATACTTTCATGTGATTGGTGGGATGTGTCCTTACTTACACCCACTCATCTCTCTTCTCTGCTCCTCCTCCTTCTGCTGTCTCCTCCTCTGAGATTACGGCAATATGATTAAAAAAACACAACATTTACCCATAATATTAACAGTCAGACTGAAAAATATGCTTTTAAGTACTTAATATATTTAACTTTTTGTGCAGATTTTTGCAATAAATGGGAAGCATTTTATGCGATCTTATTTGTCCAAACAGTTTTATACCGGTTATACTGTAGGTAGTTGTAATACTATTAAAAGGGCAAGCAATGAACATGCATATTATTTAACCATTACTATTATTTTTTGTTTCTTTTTTATTAACATCATAGCCAAAGTTATTAAAAATGAACTGGAAAACAGCAAAACAAATTGCTGGGGTAGCAATAGAGTAAATTCCATTGATAGTATATGAGAAATGACTAAGCATGCAACAAGCTGCCTGCAACTGATTCCATTTTTTCAGTTCATAAAGTTGCAGACCTGACCCTGCTCTTTTACAGCGGCATGTATAAACACAGTAGAAGAAATGGAAAATAATGTTACAGAGGGAGGTAGAGTGTCCAAATGTTTGTGGCTTCTGCAGTATCTGATGAATCTCCGCCCCTTCCACTCCCTCCCGATCAGAAGAATTTAATCACTCTCGTCTCCTGCCAAGGCTCCTGTAACAGCCCCCCCACCACACACACACACACACACACACACACACACACTCCATCTCTCCTATGTCTTCACCTTCCTTTTTCCCCTCACCTCATTACCCTCATGGATTTGTTTCCCCCTCTTCATCTTGCTCTCGCTTTTCTCTCATCATTTCATCCCTAACCTCTCTCAGCTTTTCAAATTCAAGGCAAAACAAACCTGTTGCCAGAGCTATCTTTACTATATAGTTCTTCAAAGCTAAACTTCTCCCACAAACAGTAAATGTTTCATAACTCCAGAAGCCATCCAAACCACAGATCAGGCATTGTACAATTTCCAAGCACGTGGGTGTAAAAATGGAAACTGACACTGTTTTTAGTTCCTGAAGGGATAACTGTTTGGAGTTTTTACAGGACACCAACAGTATGTTCCCATGTGGTTGTCTGGCTGTCGAGGCAAAACACTAGGGCTCTTGAGTGACGAAGAAATCACTTGCCCACTACTGCAGACGGGTTCAAGCCTAGGAGCACTGTTCCTCAGTTGGTCATAGGCCACACAGACAAAGATGTTCCACTGTCAAGTGCCTGAAAATCAAGCACACACCCAAAAAAGTTCTTCAGTTATTTTAAAGCGTATACAATCATGCTCTGTTCACTTCAAGATGTCAGTTAAGTTCATCACTCCCTTCTCTTCCTTCTTGAGACATCACACATGGAAACACTCAGGAGTGGGCACTGGTTCTTTGTGGGTGCATGTGATGTTTATACGTGTCTGTCTGCAAAAATGCTTGTGTTTTTCCAATATAAATATTTAGGCCTGGCTCGCCACCTCTTTGTAGTATATTCCCAGATATGCCTGCCTCCTGTTCTTTATTTCTTTATCTACCATCCATCCATCCATCCATCCATTCAGCCAGCCAGCCAGCCAGCTGTCCTTCTATCCATCAACCACAGGGTCATAGATCCACTGTTGTTTCCTTCTCTTAAGTACTAGCAGTAGACAATACCTACCCATGTTATTAATATTGTCTGATGTTGGTGAGCATGTTATGCCTGAAACCACAGGGATAACATTGGCTTTAAAATCTTGAGTAATGTTTATCTGGGTCTGAGAACACCTTGAAAAAAAGATAATACATCTCAAGTTTCTCCTGATACGATAGATTTGATGTTCAGAGAAACACACTTCATCGTTGACCCAAAAATGACACGCAGTCTGTCAATCCACCTGTAATTTAAAGTGGAAACAGCATTTCCAAGTGGTATTACTGTTGGCACTGCCATTGCAAAGACAGCCACATCGCTTTCCGTTTTCCTCAGAGCATAGCAACTACCACAGTTTCCACAGTTACTTCAGTTGTTCCTATGTCTGCCATTTCCACTACTGGAGATAGTAACTGAAAGAAAGTCTCAGAAACTGACTCACTATAACCTTTAAACGTCTGGTATATTGAATAACCACAGCTGTCTGGTCGAGGATGAGGCATTAACGTGTTTTTAGGCTATTTATTGTCACCAAACCAGCCAGCACACTCCAGTTTTCCACTTGTTGGTTCTTGTATGGCTCTATACAGAGGAAGAGATAAGTAAACCATAATCTATCATATTCTACCTAAATTAACAAAACTCTAACAATATACAAATCTCCACAGTGCATATTAAACATCACCTTAACATATATGACTTGACCATCACCTAAGTAGTATCAATGGAAAATATGAAATATTGAACACTGTCAGCCTGAACAGATAATAAACCATACAATACTGCTAGAAAAGGTTTGGCACTTACAAATAGCTGCAGGCACACACAACAGCAACAAGCTGCTTCTTAAAACTCCAAATGAACTGTCGCCTCAACAGAAGCAACTGAGCAACTGAAAGTCCTCTATCCTGCCCCTTGAGCACGCGCTTGTTAACTGTCTCACAGAGCTACCTTAGTCCTTGAAATGCTCCAGAGTGATTGGTAGTCACTGATAGGCCAGTGCGTATTCATCTCAGCAGTAACTGCAAAGATCTTACAGTGATACTCTTTGGTAAATGGAGATAGCTACTGATAGCTAGCAGGGAAAACAAAAGCCCTATACTCTTCCTGTTTTTGTTGCACAATGGTTGATGCACTTCCTTTGTGCTGCAAATCGAGCCTTCGATCGCAACTCGTGGCAGACAGAATTGCATAGTGAAAGAGGGGCTTACTGTATAGGGAACCAATTTAAACACAGATGGTGTCTTTATTCTATTACAATGTACAAATCAACATTTACTTCATAATGATAAGTGAAAGCAAAATAACTTGTCTATTTTTACTTTAATATGTCCAAATAGCACTGATTGAGTCTTGGAAATTGTTTAAACTATGTCCTTGTTAACACATTACTGCATGCTGATCTAGAAAGCTGTCTTTCCTTTCTCCAGAGCAGTTAATGGCATACTTAGCTTAATGGCTTTTGCCACACTTAAACTCATTTCCTTTGTAGCTGACTACTGTTCACTGATTTAGTTAGCCATTCATTGCCAGCAGCTTCTTTTTTATCATTTCAGTTGTTGTCGCACTTAGCTTCACACTTAAGGCTACAATTGCAGTCACATACCTTGTGGTGCTTTGTTGCACAATGGACTAATGAGCAATTCACTGTCTGTAGTTTCCTGACATAAAAAACGTCTTTGCTTCTGGTATCTCGACTGTGTAGTGCAGTGCTCTGCTTTTTCAGCCACACTTTAAGCTCCATTATTGGTGGCTTTTTAACTGCAGTCATGTGCCTGGTCTTATACCACCAATACATTTTACTGGGTTACAGAAATTCTCCTTTCCCCGTCTACCAGGCATTAAAACTTGTGGTCCGGTGCAGCACTTAGCGTAAAACCAGATATTATTGGTAGCTTGCTGTACAATGGGCTAATTAGGCATTTAGTCTCGAAAGAGTTTCCTGCTGTAAAGAACTCATTTTCCCACCCACTCATCTACAGAAGAGGGAGCCATAATTAGTCCATCACTTTAAGCTAAGCATAAATCAAACCTGCACTTTTGGTTTTTAAGTACAGTTGTCTGATTTGCCATTCAGATCCATGGCAATGGTTTTCATCCAAAAACACTCATGTTTTCCACCAGCGCGTCTCACTTGGTGTCATACTCTAACTTCTGACAGCCTCATTCTGGGTAGTGCCATAACTCAGGTTTCACCCACTAGTTTCCAGCTTTCCTTTTGCTAAGAACGAAGTTTCTGCTCCTTCCCAAATGCATACACTTTCTGCATTGCATATCAATGTATTGAATTGATTTTCCACCAAATTTGGATGAAAAGTGTTTGTAGTAATAATGTTTAAAGCAAGTATAGCCTGCTACAGATAGTGCTGCAGGATACAGTTTTACCAGTGAGTCAAAAAAATAAAGTGGATGGAAAAAAAAAACCTCTTTAAATGGAAATTCTACTTACAATGAATAAACGCTTACAACAGATGGGTTAACCAGTGGTAACATAGCTGATGGTCATTAACTATCAATGGAGGTCCTTGTTATAAACAAGACATTACACTATACACACACACACACAGTCTGCCATTCAGTCAGTCAATCACACAGTCATTAAGTAAAGGAAACCCCTACCCACACACACATCCACCATGTCACCAATAATTTGAGTATGGACGACATTTTCTCCTCCTCAGAAACACACACACACACACACACACACACACACACACACACACTCACACACTCACACACTGTGACAGTAGTCATTATTTAGGCTGACAGAGGTAGATTTATACCCAGAGCTCTTTCCATAATTGAACAGTTTTCGTCTCTCTGTTTCCGCCTCGCCCTGCTCAGTCAGCAGCTTTACAATGAGCCCTTGGGCCTATGACAGTGTGTGTGCACGCGCGTGTGCGTGCGTATGGTTAACCGAACCTAACACCTTCTGTTTCTCAGTTTGAGGTGGGTGTGTGTGTGAGAGAGAAAGAGACAGAGTCATGGCAGGTTGCTGTAACTCAGTGGTGTTCGGGATGACCCATCTGCAGAATACAGATGTAAAGATTGGTGTTTCTTTTACATCCCTGTTTGAATCCTTATGTTTAAAACATAACCGACTGCTTTTTCATCCTCACTTTTCCCACACAAGTACCTAAACACACTTTAGCCTTGCGCGTTCAGCAGATAACAGAAAACTTTCCTGCAAAAGCAAGTTAAAAATGACTGCATAATAATACCGTAACCAATTTCAGATGATTTTAATTATAAAGTAATTTACTCATATGAGTTTACTGACCTTTACAGTAGCTGCAGAGATGGATAGAAATAAGAAGGGGAAGGAAGATGATGAAGAGGGTGTGGAAAGGGAGAAATAACAGGAGACGAGACGACAGAC
The DNA here is from genome assembly GCA_019142605.1 of Cephalopholis sonnerati. Classification (NCBI taxonomy): domain Eukaryota; kingdom Metazoa; phylum Chordata; class Actinopteri; order Perciformes; family Serranidae; genus Cephalopholis; species Cephalopholis sonnerati. Next base: position 13,259,105 of record JAGQAX010000012.1, on the reverse strand, counting down.
AGAAGGCAAAATTGGATTAGACGGGTGGAGAGAAGATGGAGTTAGAAATGGGAGGCTGACAGGAGCTGTGTGTGGTCACTAATTAGGAAAATGGTGGTGAGAGGTTGAAAGGGTTGTGTTCCCTTCTCCATGACTGTCTTTCTCCCTTTCTCCCTATGTGTGTCTCTCTCTCTCTCTCATCTCCATTCCTCCCTCCCTCCCCTCCATATGGGGGGCTAATTACAGTGGTAAAGGGCACCAAATTAAAACAGCTTAATGTCAGCAGCTGGGAGCTACTTATCCAATGTTGATATCTAATTCTGTGTATGCACGCGTGTGTGTGTGTGTGTGTGTGTGTGTGTGTGTGTGTGTGTGTGTGTGTGTGTGTGTGTGTGTGTGTGTGTGTGTGTTTGGATGGCAATATGAAGCCACTCTGTTTGGGCTTACATAATAATCCTGCATACTTTAACTGTGAGCAGACTGTATTAGCAACTTAATAAAGTTATGCACATACACAATATACATTAGAGATGCAGTGAACTCAAAGCTCTTATCTTTAGCTAGCAAAGGTTAAGAGTTCGCGCTAAAGAAGACACACACATACATACAGATCACCAAGCGAGTCATGGAAACATCTAGAGCAACCAAACGAGCAGTAAATCAACAGTGGTCTCTGATTTACTGAGCTGGTGGTTAGAACGGACATAAAATAACACCACAGAGAGTTACAGCACGGAGAGAAGCGCTGAAAGGTTGAGAGGAGAGCGAGAGATCGTAGGAAAAGAGCAAAAGAACGAGATGCAATCTTAACAAAGAGAGAGAAAGATCTGCGGGCAGACGAAAGCAAAGGACGAGTGGAAATCAAAATATGCCTCAGGGAGAGATGACAGAAAGAGAGCGAGAGAAAGAGTTATGGAGAAGAAAATTGCGGTTGTGGTAAAACAGAAACAACACGAGATAGGGTTTCGCTTCTATGCCGGAGAGGCAGAAAAAATATAGAGATCGACTTTGTGTGTGTATGTGAGATAGCGTGTGTGTGTATGTGTGTGTGTAGAGAGAGCTTTTTGTGGTGTTGATGGTGGTTTTGCACAGCAGAACTGAAACTGGTCAGATTTATTGTGACAAATGACAGAGAGAAGAGAGAAAGAGGGAAGGGGGGGGGTTTGCCGAGCCCAATGACAGATGTAGGGAGGAGAGAAAAATGAAAGACAGACCATGAAATGAATGGCAGAAAACAAGAGAGAGAAAGAAGTAATTTCTAAGAATAATTTGGCGAGAGGTTTGTGGCGTCAGCCTTGTGCCACACAAGCCAGGCAATCTTCTGTTCCCTTACGTCAACATATAGACTTACTTTCACCAGCGTGTGAGTGTGTGCGAAAGGGAGCTGGTAAAGCATTCAGGGCCATTTAAGGAATCTTAACCAACAGTAGAAAACTGCTTATTAAGACCAGAAGGTCTTGGGGTTGCACCGACATACCCCACTGCTGACGTGTGTGTGTGTGCGCGCAGCTGCGTGTGGGTGCCTCTGTTTGATCTATCATACACTGGTCGCATGCTGCTGTGCACCAAGGTCAGTTTGAGTGCAGCATCTATCATCATAGTGTTGCGTGTGTGTGTGTGTGTGAATGTGTGTGTGTGTGTGTGTGTGTGTGCGTGCGTGCCAACCTGCAGTGGGTAGAATGCACGGTGTGGCACAGTCTTCAGCTGAGTGCCAGCTCACTGCCTCAGCTCACTTTGTCACTGCCTGAATCATGACAAACTTCAGCCTTAATACACAGTCCTGGAAAACAGCAGTGAAGTGTGTACAAACATCATTAGTTAACGTATAATATCTTAATCTTGCTTTGCTCAAACATCACTGCTGCTGTGCTAAAATATTACTTTTTTCCAGTGTGAGGCGAAGCAGCAGAAGAACAAATTGTACATATTTAAAAGCCTAGATCTGGTTATACATCCAGTATTGTCTGTACTTATTAGACAGTTTGGGGGAGCTGGAAGTTAAACATAATGGAAGCAGCTTAACTCAATGCTTGCATTAAATACAGAGGGGAGTGTGATGTAATACATGTGTTATGTGTTATTAGCATGCTAATGTGGTAGCTGAGGATTACTGTTTGGAATTGCTTCGTGGGTTAAGCACAAGGGCCAACCTCTGGGGCTGAAAAATGAGTGTTAAAAACTGCAGTTCCTTACATGGCCACTTGAGGCTGGCCCCAAAACAAGTCAATCCCCACAGACACCCATGTTAAAATATTTCTATGTAACTCATTCATTCAAATTAAGGGCGTGGCCACTTTGAGTGACAGGCTGCGAGAAGTGAAATGAATCATTTCACAGGGGTTTAGATGGTCAAAAAAATGTATCCGTTGATTTACAGACATCTCTTTCGCCGTGTAAGTCAATGGGAAAAAGTGGATTGAGCCACAGGGCATCACATGATGGTGTAATTTCACTGTTTGTTCACTACAGAAATTGGCTACAAAGCCAGGCGCACTTCCAGGGGGCCTAGTACTCAGTCAGATCAACCTCTCCCTCCTCCTAAGCTCCACCCTGTCATCCAAATATGGTCACCTCTGGCTCCAAAATGACAGCGACAGTCAAATGCTAAAGTCAAGGTTTCAAAACAGGAGTCACGTCAGGAGTGATGTCACGATTGCTATGTCCACAGTTTTGATAGTCTATGGTTGGGCAGCATCCTGCAGGTGATAGCAACATGCTGCTTAGCTTGACATATTGTTGGCTGTCTTTCATTAGCTAGCATGCTGCTAACTGATGATGATAGCTGGTGGTGCTGTAGACAAAAGTGAACATAACTTGTTATGATGGGCCACTGCAGGGCCCGAACAATATGTCTAAACACCATTTCACATGCGTCCATAGGCAAGCTCAGCCAGTTTTTTGTATATTTAACTGTGATTTTATATCTTCTATGTCATCGTAGTCTATTTTATTCTGTTCTCACCTTAAGTGTTTTTTTTTTCCTGTTGACAGAAACCACCACTGTACCTGACACCTGCGACCCCCACCGTGCCCAGAGTGGAACAGACCACCGCTGCCATGAGACCTGGTAAACGCACTCACACTTATTTCAAGCACACTCACGCACAGCATCGCCACACTCACTCACCATGCAGATTTCCCGCAAGCAAACATGTATTAATTTTGTCTCTGTGTCTTGTCAACACACACTTGCACACACACTGGCGCTCTTAAGGTCAAACTCGTGATGTCATCATACACTACAGGGCCTCTGGGCTTTGAAGTCTGTTAGATTCAAGAGTCCCACAGGAAGCTCTGTTTGAGTGAAAATAAGCTCTCACAGTCAGGATCTCACCTCCTCACACACACACACACACACACACACACACACACAGCGTACTGAGAACATGATTTAATAGCTATAGGTCAGCAACTGTCAGAGAAGCAGCCTTACTGGGGTAAATGTATCGTGATGCAGTTTAAAAAAAAAAGTATCCTTTTTTTTCTACATAGTTTTATGCAGTGACTTCAACTGAATTAAACTAAACACAGCATCAGCACCACCAAGTTCATTTTATCATGCTCTGCTTTCTCTCTTCCTTACTGTCATGTAATTCTTTTTTATTCCCCACGCTTTCTTATTTATGTTCTTTTTCTCCTCTCATGTCTCTCCTTTTGATTTCTATCTACACCCACTTTACTGTACTACTTTCTTTCTGTCTGTGTTCGCCTTCTTTTATCCTCTCCACTCTCTTCTGTCAAGCCCATTCTCTCTCCACATAATCTCGCTTTTACTCTAATATTTGTATTCAGCATGATTTATTGAGATGTCATATTAGATGAGCACTATTGCCAAAACATCTAAACACAATGGGAATCTCTCTCAAAGCAGTATCAAAATAAAATGGAGCCAGCCATTATGGCATTAAGACTCATAAAAGGCTGAAAAGGAGCTGAGAAAAAAAAAGTTTAAATTCAATATGGTGCTAAAAGCACTCTGAAAGTGCTAAAAACAAAAAAGGGAAGTTGATAATCAGTTATATTTACTGTTAGCCAAAGCAGATGCTCTCTCACACGTCTTTATTCACAATCTGTGTCTCTTTCACGCTCCACAGCCACCACTCCATCCCTGTCGGCTGTATGTGACTTCGAGCAGAGCTTGTGCGGCTGGTCGGCTGATCCCCAGTCAGGTGTTAGCTGGTCCCTGCACACAGCCAGCAGCAGTTCAACTGGACACGGCACACATGGAACGAGGCAGGATTTGGCGCTGGGATCAGACAGTGAGTACTGATTTGTTGGCGATTACATACATTTGCATTTATAGCGAGACAGTTAAGTAATCTGGAAACATCATGGGAAATCTTTGTTCTTTGTACTACAGTTTCAGATCAGTCACTCCCTAAATGATGTGTTATGATTATCACAAATGGAGCAAGGGAGAGTTTAAAATCTGTATTGGACACATGTTTTTTTGGATTGAAACAATATAGCATTTGAATCACTTCCTCTGCTGTTTCCAGCAATCACATCCAAATAGCATAACCAGAGAGACATGTACATATTTTTGTTGTGGAAGCCAGCTTAACAACAAGCATTTAAAGGGACAGTCCACCTATTTTTCACCCCAGCAGCACGCAACACTTAATAAATAATGGTACATAACAGTTTGTTAGTAGAAAAGCAATACTTTTGTCTAATCAATTGTTGTGTTGTTGCACTAATATTAATTCATATTATAATATGACAAAGAAACTAGTTATTTTACATACAAAGAAACTTAGCCCAAATTTAAGCTACTTGGAAAATTTAGAGAGCAAAGCTACCAGTTACTTTACATCACAATGAAGTTTAACCACACTGAAGCTGCCCACAGAGAAATGTAGCAAGCTAAGCTACAAGGAAATGTCAAAAGTAATTTGCTACTTGCAAAGCGACTTTTACTTTTTTACTTTATGTCTCAGTGATATGAAAAACTGTCAGCCAAACAAACAGGCAGGCAATTACATCATCATTTGGCCTATCAGTCCTCTGTCTTCCTCCCTCCTCTTCCTACTTAATGTATTTCTCTGTCTTGTCCTCCTTCAGTAGGACTGAAAACTTTTCTTTTTTGGGACATTAGAACATGAAAATGTCCTGCAAATAATGTGTCAGTATGTCAGTCGCTGCCTGCCTCCCTTCCTTCTTAATACTGTTCTCTGTCTCAGGCTCTTTTCTCGGCCCTTGTTGTGTCTAGTTCTCTGGTGACCACTGCATTAAATATATACAGTCTATGGGCAAGACACATGAGAGATGCATCAAAGAGTGCAATGTAGCCAATCAGAGGCAGAGTAGGGCGGGTCTTGCCAAGAACAGCCATTAGCGGAGCAGCAAGCAGAATAACCTGAAGGATTAGTAAGTGAGGTTGAGTGTCAGTCACATTACTTATCCTCAGTTTTATTATCTTTACTTTTATCCAAGAGCTTTTCCTGGGAAAACAGCCCGTTACTTTAGTGGACGCTACCACGCTACTCGGTCAATTAATTAATTCACTACTGAAAAGGTATTTGACTCAGGAAGTAGTGACGTTACATGGAGTAACGCTACTGCCCAACACTGTTAATCAGATACCTCATCATCAAGCTTTCACACACACACACACACACCTTTCGAAACTCTGTCTCAAACCTACCAGCAGTTAGAAACTCCACAGGGAGATAACCAGTAAGAACATCTCTGTCTAATTAAACATTCAAACTTTCTGAAAACCTTATGTTCCCATTAGAACCACATTCATGTCTTATCTTTCTGGGCATTCTTCATTTCAAGACATTTCTCACTTTATAAACACAGAAAAGAAAGCAGCGTCACTTTGGGATGTTTGAAGACTTGTGTAGCTAATTAAGAGCAAAGTGGTTGTCCTGTGGTGGAATATTACAGATCCCAGTGCTGGGAGGAACCACTGACAGCAACTATGATGCAAGGATTTCACTCTGATCTGTTAAAAGTGTGTACGACGACTTAATTGGAGTTTTAAAAAAAATGTTAGGTTTAATAGTTTCACTTTCCCTAACCTAGTTTGTTACTTTGTAATCCATTTTCTCTGTTCTTTTCTACTCTTTCAGCCTCCTTTTAATCCACAAATTCCTTTGTCTGTTCTTGGTGTTTTATTCTTTCCCACATTTTCTTCTTTTTTATTTTATCTCTGTGTTTTATTCAGTCTTGTAGCATCTTTGGCTTGATCCTTTCATATACTTAATTACCTTACTTCAGCCTCTGTCTTTGTTCTTACTCTGTTTCGTTTTCCTTTATTTTATCCTACATGTTGCCTTTAATGTCACGACAATGCATTTACGCTCTCAATCCTCATCATCTCCCCTCGCCCCCTCATCCTTCCTCTATAAATCGTCCACCTCTTTTTCAGTCCTAACTCATACTACAGTACATAATTTCAGTTATTTCAAAGTCCCGATCCTCTTCCTTTCCTTTCACTCCATCACTGCGATCACCTCTTTCTCTCCTCGCTGACCTCTCTGTCTCCCATTTCCCTCAGTGGTACTTGCCTTTTTCCACATCTGTCCGTCTTTAATAAGACAGCAGGAGGATAACCGAGACTGTTTTATCCATCACACACATTCACTGCCTCACGTACTTCTCCACGTTTCTCTCTCTCTCCCTCACTCACACACACACACACTTACTGTACTTACACACCCATAAGGCACACACACATCGCCCAGAGCGGTCTGATAAGTCAGATGATGGCTTTGACAGAAGTGCTGCCTTGGCTCTTCAGCTCCCCCTGAGGCGCCACACACACATACATACACACACACTAACTCACGCTCACACAGACTACACAAGGTGGGACTGCCCGCGTATTAAACACTCAAGGTGTGTGGGTTAGCTTCCTGTACACACACACACACACACGACCTTGCCATTCACCAAGGTTTTCTCTGTATCTGTTGAAGCCATCCAGTTTATGGTTGACTGAGCAGCTCCTTTATAAACAGACAGGGCCGTGACATAAGGCAGTGCTCTACATCACACTAGGCTGCTGTGCGTGATGAGTGCGTGTCTATGCGTGTGTCTGAGTGTGTGTAATTGACATAGCAGCGTCCCTGTCTCCGTGTTAGACAGCAACATGACATTAAGTCTTGTTCTACAGCAACATTAGCGCGGCACCCTGTCTGGAAGCTGTCTCGATATGCAAATCAAATCCCCAACCCTTGTCATTGAAAGCCCTTTTAGGGTTTTAAAAGAGAAAATCCGACCCAGAACAGAGCTCATAAGTTATTCTTTTGATCTCAGATAGGGCAAGACTGCAATTCTATACCCTGTGGAGATTTTCATCGAAAGAAACCCTTCACACTGCTCGTCGTCGGAAGTGGTTTAAGTTATTGATAAGGAGAAGAAAGGAGTATGAGGGCGGGTTGGAGGAAGGCAAAAAGAGACAAAAAGTAGACATAATAATATCAGTTTAACACCCAATGATGTCGCTGTGAGATGTTTTGATGTGAAAAGGTGCCACTGAGATTCAGTTTACAAACCAACCAGCTTTTTCTGTGATCTTACCTTGACAACCTGAAGTTTTCAAAGATTTTTGCTGAAATAACGATATAATGCAGTACAATGATCCAAAACTGAATATTTGATGATATAAACTGTTTTAATTCTGATGTAATTTAAGGGTGCTTTCATACAAATTTGATTCAAACAATCTCTTTGCCAGTGCCTTGGTGACACGACACTGACACTACTTGAATAAACGTGTCCCAGTTCATTTCCAAGTGAACTTTGTGGTGTGAATGAAAATCAGAACTTTGTGACTTTAGAAAGAACTGAAAAGCTTAACTTCTATAGAATTTTACTTGACTCGTGCTGATTGTAGAAACTATTAAAGAAGAAATCTCTCGCGCAATCTGCATTTTACTATGGATGATCATTTGGTAACCATGGTAATGTGATTTGTGGGGCGGCAGTAGCTCAGTGGATAGGGACCTGGGTTGGGAACTGGGAGGTCGTTGGCCCAAGTGCCCGTCCAGACCAAATATGGAGCGTGGACTGGCAGCTGGAGAGGTGCCATTTCACCTCCTGAGCACTGCCAAGGTGCCCTTGAGCAAGGCACCAAACCCGCAGCTGCTAGGGGTGCCTGTCATGGGCAGCCCCCCTCACTCTGACATCTCCATTTAATGCACGCACAGGTCCTGTTGGTGCATGTGTGTGTATTTCAGGCCTGTGTGTACATGACAGCAGAGTGAAAAGGAGATAGCCAAGTGATGTATTTAACATTTTACACCAACAATTACCACCTGTCTCCTAGAAAACTACATTCATATACAAATGCTGCCCAGATTTTGTAAATCAACATAACGAGGAAACTTTGTAATCCCATATCGTACCAATTTGCAAAACACTGTCTGACAATGTCTCTCATCTGTTTTCCTCTTATAGCAACTAAAGCATGATTTGCATTTTTATCGTTGTGTCTGCACATCTCAAAGCACTTGGTTAAAGTGTTTTAGTAGCCTAAACCTAACTGAACATGCAAACTGCAGCCTTCGGTGTCAAAGTCTTGTACAGTGAACGTAATAATCCAGGGAGCAGTTGTGTTTAGGATACAGGGTTGATCCTTGGCTTTGAGGCAGGATGCATTTTCAAAATGTCTTTGAAATAAATTCAGCATGACCATGAAGGCAGCTCAGTTCAAGTAGATCATTGAAGCTACTAGATGCTATTTGCTTTTTTGTGGTGATAAGGAATGTTGGGAAAGAGTGTGACGCACATTAAAAGAAATGGCCCACTCATGCTTTATTAAGTGTACTAATGTCAAGTGAAAACAGGAGTTGACATTGTAGAGTAGTTCACCATGCACTACCTTCTTTGCCCATGCACATCTTTGCCGTTCAGCCCTGTGTAGAAGTGAAGATGCATAGACATAATATATCTCTACATTTAAACTTGGAGAAAATACAGATACTGTGCATATCTACATAAATGCAAAACAATATTACCCCCACACACACACACACACACACTGACTGACGGATGAACTCACACACACACATGCAGATTCAAACATAAACAAAGTTATCCACAAAGACTCATGCAAACAGACACCAGCAGCACACACGCATACACACATCTCCCTCCCTCCCTCAGAGCCAATTCTACATCCCTGCCTTTCCCTCCCATGGAGAGTTGTTAATTAATTCCCTCCCTTTGTACGTTCACCAAGATCAAACGAGGAGAAACAGAAAAACACTGCAACTTTCTCTAACTGTACTTAATGAGCAACGGTAATTGAGGTCCCCTTTTTCACTGCCTCCGAGTGCAGAAACAGAGTTACCTCAACCCAAATCCATTATTCATTAAGTGTGATGCGATGCGAAATCTGTCGAATGTTTTTAGCTCAGGGAGAGAGAACAGAGGCGAAGATAGATAGATAGATAGATAGATAGATAGATAGATAGATAGATAGATAGATAGATAGATAGATAGATAGAATTTTCTTTTGTCTCTTCTCTCCTCTTCCTTCTCTCTTTCACTCCTCATGAGGTGTCACACACGGCGTCTGGCTGTCGATAAAAAGACTATTTGCAGCTCTAGCAAAGCTTTTACTCTCCGGCCATAATAGACAAACTAGACAAACAGCAAAACACAGCAGCAGGCTAATGATTATGGTCCTGTTTGGGGTGGGCACAACATTGCGGCACTGCCTTTCTCTCCCTCACTCACGCGCCCCTTCCTTCCTTTTACCATCTTTACCCATCAATTCTTTGAGCTGAGAGGAGAGAAAGGAAGTGAATTAGATTTAAAAAACTGATAGAGTGAGTGTGTGTAGAGGAAGCACACACGCACACACAGATGCGCTAAACGTGCATAAGCATTGTGTCTGTATTGGTATGATGGCTGTGCTGACTAAGTAGCAAAAAACGGGGAAAGCAACGGAACGAGGTGTCAGCATTCAGAGTGATTAGGGCTGTTTAGCACGGTTGTGTGCTTGTGTGTGTTTGTGTGTGCATGCATGTGTGTTCATTTGTATCCATAGCCATTAGCGACCATGATGAAATGGCAGCCTCATTTGCGGTTTAAGCCTCATACCACAGAATGATGGTGGTAATGCCTTAAACGCTAAGCAACCACATTCCATTGCATTACTACATCATACTTTTTTGTCGGGCCTGTTTCACCACACTGTCACAAATCATAGAATTCATTAAAATGGAATCCATTAAATGAATAATATGCAAATAGCACCCAGAAAACCACATATGTGGCTTATTTACACCCCTATGCTAAAAGGAGGGGTGATGAGTCAGTTTAAAGGCCACTAATTTATCATTTGTTACAAGTCATTAATCTGAAATACATCACTGGTCCCAGAGTAATACAATAATGAAGCATCTGCCAACTCTCTGTCTGCTCCTTTTCCTTCAGATTTCTCAGGAAACTACCTCCACCTGGATGCAGGCGCCCACACCCAGCGCAAGCGAGCCCGGCTGTTGAGCCCTGAGGTGGGGCCAGAGCGAGGTCCACTCTGCCTACTCTTCTACTATCAACTCCAAGGGGAGGCACAGGGGAGTCTGAGGGTCCTGTTGAGGGACAGCGACCAGGAAGAGACGCTGCTATGGGCTCTAAAAGGAGACCAGGGGCCTCACTGGAGGGAGGGCCGCACTATCCTGCCCCAAAGCCCCAAGGAGTATCAGGTAAGCGTTTTCTAACTGTGCTAGTAGCAAATGATTAATCTTAACTAGAGACAGAAACACACAGTTTGTAGTAAAAATCATGTAAAGTATATGATTAAGGGACACCGTTAACGCCAAAATGAAAGGTGAACACTTCTACTACAGGAGCAGTGTGTACAATTTAGGGAGATTTAGTGGCATCTAGGGGTGAGGATTGCAGATTGCAACAAGATAAAACTTCTCCTGGTAGGAATTCCTTCAGAATGCATTGGTCAGGAGGTTTTACCAGGAGCCAGTCATCTCCTCTTCCCTAAAACAAACAAACCCTGTAATTTAAACAGGTAAAAACACTGAATAAAGCAGTTTCACGTTACAAAGCAGTGTTTTGCTACACTGTTTGGCACATCGCAGACTGGCCCCTAGCCCAGCACCTGCAAATCTCAGCTCACCCCTTTTTCTCATAGCTTAAGATCCAGATGTTCAGGGATTTTTTTAATTTAAAGCTGAAACAAACCTGGTGATTAAAACTGGTAAAAATACAGAATAGAGCAGTTTCACCCCAAAAAAATCAGTGTTTTTTTCTATGCTGTCGTCCATTCTGGGGTACTGTAGAAACATGCTGGTACAACATGGTGAGCTCTGTGAATGAGGACCTGCTCATTATGCAGATATATGCGGCTTATTCTACTGGTAACAAAAACCCAGTGATTCTTAGATAGACTAAAGAAAACATATTTATTATGTTATACTCAATTTCTGCCCAAAATGCCGCTAAATTCTACACACTGAACCTTTAAAATACTGCAGTTTTATGCCTATTGGTGGCTGTAACAGCTCATCATTACCTCCTGGGGATTAACCCACTTTTTCTAATGGCCACTGTATTGTAACTATTCATTAACCACCATATAATGTCTCTCTCTTCTTCGATCTAGGTGGTGTTTGAGGGCTTCTTTGATCACCCGACCAGAGGCCACATCAGGATAGATAACATCCACATGAGCAACAGTATCGAGCTGGAGCAGTGTACACGTAAGTCCCATAACCTGTCTCCCTAAGATGTCAGTATAGGCTTTATTTAGTCAGTCAGTCTGTCTGTCTGTCAGTCTATAACTATCTGTCTGATTCCTTCACTCCTTCTCACCAGAGCGCTTATACCATGTTTTCACCAGAGACTGGTTGAGCAAGAGAGAAGGGAAAAAACTCATAATGTTTCTCGTTTACACACACAGACACACACATAGACACACACACATAAAAATATATAAAAAAAGAAAGTAGGCCACAAACGGCCGTCGGGCATGGATTCTAATCTATCTTTCATATCTCCCTCTCTCTATCTCCTTCAGTCTTTTCCTATACCACCCCAACGTTTTATGATTCTTCCCGTGCTTTCTCTCCATCTCTCTCTCATTCTCTCTCTGTCCCTAGCCTTGTCTTTAAGTCAGTCTGAGCCATCGCTGGGCCATAGAGGACCAAAAAATACAAAAAACAAAAAAAAACAGTGCGGTTGCCCATGTAGTTATTCTGAGTTAAATCCATAAGAAACTGTCTGTCTATTTGTCTGTCTCTGTCTTACACACACAGACACAAGCTGGCCAGTGAGACTACCGTTAATGACTGACTTTAATAATGGAGACTTCGATATAACTGTAACAAAAAAAAAAACACAGACTTACCTGAAACACACAGACTAGACACAGGATTAGGTTTTAAATCCTTCACATTTCCTTGTTTGACAAACAACATTTCCACCCCCACACACACACACACACACACACACACACACACACACACACACACAATTTGTCCTTCCTGTCATGGTAAGTAATGGGAATATTGTTATCATTTAATGTAGCGAAGCAGCGCTTCACTCAGCACAGCAGGATGGCAGTAGTTAGCCTGATGTAAGCACACATATTAGCACACACATACGCATATACACACTAATGTATAATGTCTGTATAATGTCTGTCTCATCTCCGTCCAATGTCTTTTTCATTTAAATTCTATATCCAACACAATAAAATAACGGTAAGGTCTCCAGTTGTTATTTTGTTCACGTCAGGAGCTGATGGTATGTCTTAATGAGTACATTTGTGCAGATGGGAATGCTAATAATTTTACACATAACAATCAGTTTACATGTACTAGTCATGAGGGGTACTACTCAGTCTGTGAAAACAATCGTATGAAGTCTTCTGTGGCTCTGGAGGAGCTTCATGAAGTTGGAAGAAATGACTGGGTTACCTTTTTGGGGGGTTTTACCAGGCAGGGAGGGTCTCAGCCAAAAAGTTGCACATGAACACCCCATAAAACACAGCCAACGGCCAACTAGTACGAACGTTCTGCTCCTGCTTGAGAGGAAATAACTCTCCACACCATCAGGCGGTGGTAGTCTGTATTTATCAATCAGAGAGGGAAACCAGGACAGGGCAGATTCAGGAAGTTCAGTACTAACTTGCTGCAGTATCCATTAAATAATCTTTAAAGTGAATGACGTATCAGTATATCATATTTGGCACACCAGTAGTCTGTGTTCTGGCATTTTCAATGTTGTAACTCTTTCTGTGGGTGTAGTATGATGTCTCATATGCCTGGTTTTCTTTATCAAATGTTATGAATGATGCTTCTTACTAGTACATACAGCTGTGTTAAAAGAATTACACTGATCAGTACAGGACTCTTATTTAGCGAGAGAGAGAGACGACATATTTTCTCTTACTTCCTTCACTTTCCAGCCAATGTGTTTCCACCATTTTCTTTTCATTTATTTCATTATTCCATCACCCACACCCTCATGCCTTATTTTATCTTATTTTTCTTTTGTCCATCTTCTCTCCATCCACTGCTGCAACTTCTTACTTGTGCTGCCGTTTTCTCCCATTCCTCCCTCTGTGTTCCTCTCCTTTTTTCATCTCCTCTCTCCCTCTCGCTTTCATAATAGATGTCGTATCCTCCGGCAAATAATAAACAGCAGTAAATTTCAGTCCCTGTTCCCATGACCCTTTAACTTACCTCCACCCTTCCTTCCCATTCGTCTGTTTCCCTTCTTTTCACCCTTGCTTCACTCTTTTAACCCCCATCTTCCATCCACCTTTCTTTTTCTTTCTCCACCAAACACGTCTGCTGCCATTAACACCTTGTGTGTCACCTCGGGGAAAGAGAGTAAGAGAGAAATCACAGGAAGAAGAGACACAGAATGAGAAAGCAAAAACCAGAAAGTGAGAGCAAGTCAGAAATGACACGCACAGAGAGACAGAGACATTCAGGGAGGACACACTTCCCGTCTTCTACCCTGTCAGCCCACTCTTTTGTCTTCTTCTCTTTATTTTCTCAACATTTTGTAAAAATGACTGCCATTCAAGAAGATTTATGGGCCTTCAGACTCCTATATCATCTCAGACCTCAACAAATCTTTATTGATTTCCTCAAAAAAGAGCAACAAGTGCCTCTGCAAAAAGTGCAGCGTCCTGCAGTTTTGTGATTCAGCTGTAGTGAAAAGCATTCATGTTAACAATAATGAAAAATGTAGGTGTGCCATGTCAGTGTAATCATGGAAATACAGCCACATTACACTGAGACTGAGCAAATCCCATAGATGTTTTTTGTGCTGTATTTCATGTTGTAAAAGGCTACTTTAAAATAGCAATATATTTAATCAAAATCATATCAAGACAGGGTTGAAGTAATCATGCTTATATGTTGTCCCTTATAATTTAGCTCATTCTTTACAGAGTGACACTAACACCAAGGCCTGCAGTGGCTAGTTTACACTGAAAGTAACCACAACATTAAGTATAAAAAAAAATCTACTTTAAATCCAACAGTTGAAAAGTTAAAGAGGACCCATTATGCTCGTTTTCACGTTCATAACTGAATTGAAGGTTTCTACGAGAACATGATTTACATGTTCATTTTCCTCATACTTCCTTCTGGAACATCTGTATTCACCCTCTGTCTTCGATGCTCATTTAAGCGCCTGTCTCTTAAAGCCCCCCTACTGATAAAGCTCAGTCTGCACCATCACTGCAGCTGGGGAATGACTGTAACGGAGAATAGCGCCACTTCCTACTGTGGAAAATCACCAATAAAAGCTTCTAAAGCAACAACTTCACACACGAACATGTTCATGCAGGAATATGATCTGAAACCAGGTTGAAATTAACAACAATGGCAACTAAGATGACATGTTTCCCTGACTTTAGCATGTAGCTTCATGTAGCAGTGTAGGCTAGGTAATGTAAACACTTGCAGTAGCGTACCTGGAGCAGATGACAATATGAAGATATCTGTCACAAGCTGACGTCAGCTTGTACCTCATTACTTGAAAACCTTTGCACATTTAAAATGAACATCCGACATTGTAACATGACAGAAAATAAGGAATAAAAGGTAAAGGTTACGCATAAAAGGTCCCCTTTAAACTACAGTCAATGATAAAATCCAAAGTCCTGTCCAATAGCAGCTCCAGTAAAGACAGGAACAAATCTATGAACTCACTGTGACTATGAGTCATCTGATCTTTAATCACCAAATGAAACTGACATCACAGTGGTTCAGAGTGGTTCTTATCCCTTTATCTCTCTATCACAAAGATCAGCTACTAACCATCATCACTGACATTTCTTTTTTTCTCTCTTTTCCAGAGCCTTTCCCTGCCTTAACTCCAGGCATAACCAGTAAGTCTGACTTCCTGTTCCATTTTAATACTTCCTGTGCCAACTGTCTGTGCTTTCTGCTTGTTGCTAAGCTCAGCTCGCAGCACTGCACTGGCCCTGAGTAACCTTGTTAGTGCATAACATACTGTATGTTGCATACAGCTAAATATATAAACCACACTTAGTCTGTAAGCAAATTATAGCCTTGAGCCAAACAAATCTATCTATGGTTTCTTACATTAAAAGCTCCTCATATGAATTATCCCACATCCTGAATGTTAAAACAGTGTGTAAGACTTTGTCGGGACACCTAATCAACAGATTTTTGACGTGGACTTTATCCACATTAAAGAAAATGATGGTGGCGACGTTGCAACTTGATGGAATGGATCCACTGCATTGTTCCAGCATGACTCCCTGCATGCTGGGCTGACACTCTTGGTTGTGTAGTTTGGTATGTTCCTCAGTGAGAAAATGACTATTTGCCACTACATAAACAAATAGTTACACATGATTATTTACTTCAGCGGCAACACTGGCAGACTGAGTACCATCAGGGTGTATTTGCACATCCCACAGATTGATATGTTTTCAAGCCTTTAATGGTATGCACCATGTTGTGTGTGATCTGTCACTGGTATACATGTAGACGACACAGTGAGTGTGGTGATAGCGTGCACAGACCCACAGTGAATTACTGAAAGTGTTCATTTTCTATTGCTCGTGTGGTAAGCAACTTAAAAGGTGACTCAGACAGGTTTACATCATGAGGTCATGGGTGAGCTGCTCAGACAAATTGAAACCGTCTCCATCTGGTCTTTTTCTGTGGTTACCAGTGAAACTAAAAGACCTAAGAAGAACATGCTTCTCGTGTCCTTAACTCAGTCCACCTGTAACCACTTCCTAAATGCACACAACAGCACACTTGCTCCTCATTTATTCCTCCTTCCTGATTTGCTATCACCACATAAGCTCTCTCCCTCTTTCTTCACTCAGTGCCATACAAGGAGCCTCTTATCTTCCATCTCTTTACTTCTTATCCCCTCTTCTTCCCTTCTCTATATTTTGCTCCTCCTTCCTCTCTGTTTCTCTTTCATCTCAACTATTCTTTTTTATTCCTTTCCTGGCCTTTGTTTTCAGATTTTCTTCCATTTTTTCCTGCTCTCCTCTCATCACTTTATAACTCTGCCTAGCAAGCTGTTGATCCCACCTGAATGAAATGCAGAGCTGTTCACTTCCTTTTATTTCCTTTCCTCTCCTTCATCCTCAAATAGGCCAGTCTGAAAGCAGATAAAGAAGGCTTAGGCAGATTATGCTACTGGATCGCTTGTTTTCAAAGTCTGGGTTGGGACCTAAAATGCTACACTGACTTTGTTTAGAGACCCACACAGTATGGGCAGTGGTATTTTTAAGGAGCCTCAGTGACACTGAACTTCTTCAAAGCTGGACCTCATGAAAAATACTGTACTTAACCACTCAGGAAGCAAGAACTTTATGATTTGTAGATGTTTTTGCGTTTGGTAATTAGTGTGATCATGAATGGTTGAGACCACATCTATTTCTTTAATTAAGCTTTATCACTGTAGATGCAATGACTCATGTTTTTTTTAAGCTGGGGGCCAAAGCACAAAAATAACTGCCGACCATTCAGTTGGTTTGCATCCATATTACCAATGCCTGTGCTTAATTTAGTCAGTTCAGTGTGTGTGTGTGTGTGTGTGTGTGTGTGTGCACGTGTTCCTAATGTGTGAACAGATCAAAAACATTCCTTAAATGCTGTCAGATACTCTAGCAGCACTCGGTTTTGTTCAACACTTCTCAATTCAACAAAAACAAAAATACCATTCCCAAAAATAGTAAAAGCCATTAGCCGAGCTGAGAAAACTCTAGTCACCTGACTCATATGTGAAGTATTTGACCTAATGCTTGTGAGTGTCTTTGACTATTAGATCCTGAGCAGGTATCATATGACTCACAGCATGACAACAACACTGTCAGCTCTAGCGTATGTGTGTGTTCATGAGACTGAGGTCAGATGAGAAGAATTTGATTTCTCCTTTGGGACGTTGGTTGAAAAGTGAGCTCAGAACATCAAGTGTTTCTCTTTGGGTGAGTGGACGTACTTAACTCTATTCGAGACTAAAGACTATAGGACAGCAGGTGTCCATGGTTTCTGCCAACATCCTGCAGGTGACAGGGAGGTTAAAACTGGATTTTGAGTGATTGAGACTTGGAATTGGAATTTCGATTAAATTAATATGAATCAAAAAGGCAGATTGAGTTCATCCCTAGCAAGGACATGTGAGAGGAATACAGTGTAAAGAGAGATCGTCTTGGGGGATCAGGGATCAGGACAACTGATAGATTTTAACTGTATTGTTACGATCTTCTTTTATAAAATACATGAATGAATAAATAATAAATGAATAGATAATAGATAAAATAAATCCATTGACCCAAAGTCACATTGAGGAAGAAACTTCAGTTGAACTGGAGTTAAAATGAAAATGTAATGTGTGATTATGACCTGATAACATGATCCTCAGTTCACACTGTAATGGCAGCTTCATTGTGGTGTGACATGGACCAGTGTGTACACTGTTGGGTTTTTGTATCCATGGCAACCAAGGAGGCTTTTGGCCTCTGGAAAGAGAGGGTTGGTGGCATAATGATGCATGATCATGCTACACACACACACACACACACACACACACACAGAGAAAGAGAAAAGAAACTGGCTTCAGTTCGACTGTAGAGGGACTTAATAAACTCCACTCTTGAAAAGTATCTCATTCAGATAAGGCAGGATTGTTGATGTGTGAAGCGTAAGACCTTGAATGAGAAAGATGGATTCAGAATCTCTAGTAACCAAGGTTCCTTGAAAGCCACACTTTTTAGCTCACTTTAGGAGTGGTGCTCTTGAGAATCTTTCCCCTTTGTTCCCCTTTTGATGAAAAAAAAAAAAGCAAAGTAACGGTCAATTTTTGCAGCCCTAGAAATCATCTGTGTCTTAATCCACTGGTGGGAAGGCTCTCTGTGCAGGCTACTTAAAGCGCAGCTTTACAATCAAAGCCAATTTTAAACCCTTAAAGAGTACGTCTGAACTTTAGAAAAAAAGACAAAATTAAGCTCGCTGGTTTCCTTAAGGTTCTGTTTTTCTCTGCACCTCTCCTTCGTCTGTCCTTTCATTATTTCTTCTCTCTCTCTCGTCTCTGTCTAGTTCTTTCTCGCCCTGGCTCTATTTCCTCTTTTTTTCATCCTTTCTTTTCTCTTTCACGTTCTTTCTTTCTTTCATTCTCTACCATTCTCTTTCTCTGTCTCTCTTTCTTCCACCACCTCTCTCTCAGCGGGTTTCTTTCACAGTGAGTTGACAGAGTATTGAAGTTTCAGACAAACCCTCTAATGCAGGATTAAAGATATCATGGCAGGATTAGCTCGCTCCCTTCACTGCCCCTCCCTCCCAGCCTCTCTCCTCACTTTCTACAACCCCTCTCTTTTTCACTCCATTCTTTCCTCCAATAATGCCTCTCTCTCTCTTATCCTCTCTCTACCCCTGTAATTTCTCTCTGATTTCCCCCTTTCCCTCTCCACCTCTTTCTCCCTCCACTCGACTCCCTTCAATGTGATCTTGCTCTGATAAAAGCAGCTGCGTCCTACCAAATACAACCACTTAACACTCCCCACCCTTTGTTCAAATCAGCCAGTCACTGCATAATCAAGGCTTTGCATTCTCTGATCGAATCTGAACGCATGGCATGAGCCTCTGCGTGTCAATGTGCAGCTAATGCTTGTGACATTTGCATCAACCAAAACTACTATGAGTGAAAGCAGCATAATGGAAACATATGCATCAGCATTATTTTGAAGAATGAAGACTGACTTAGAGTGTGCAATTGGATGTGAAAATATTGTAAAGAGAGCTCGATTTGGCAGTGGACAGTTTGTTTTATGCCTGCTGCCGATCATACGTATTATGTTCAGTTAAATACCAGTGAGACAAAATAATTGCAGCTCATTGCTGCAAAAATTGACCATTCACTGAGTCCCACCTTGCCTTTAGTTACTGTTACTAGGCCTGCCAAGCTCTCCATTCTCACATATCCTATAGGCCTATGCAATATACACTGATAAGAAGGGCAGAAACAGTAGATTCCTTATTTCAGACAGCTGTAGACAAAAGTCTACTTCTTATTTCCAGCAGGCTTTAATCAGTGTTGCTTGCAAAAATGGTTAGATTTTATCAGCTGTTGCTAGATAGCTAATCAAGCTAATGATAGCGCCATGAGTTGATCGAAAACACCATCCCCAGCTGACTTTGTAAAGTTTCCAGCTGTCTTATTTTAACATGAGAACCCTATGGACTCTGAAAGGGTCTTAAACATGCTCTTGTTGGCTACATAGCCTTACATAATATTTTGAGGTCCTAGTATAATATGCACAATAGCCTAAGGATAAAAATAAGGTTGCACATTCTAACATAACCGTCTCTAGCTGCTAAGTTTCTGTACTTGTTTGTATTTTCAAACAGTATGTTTGAAACCCCCAAAACTAGGTTAGCAGTTTAGTTTTAGGTAGCCAGCTAACGATGGGTTCTTGGCCTTGCTTGTTGTTACTGTTTTAGTTAGCTAATTAGCCTGGACATGCTAACAATTGCATCCTACGACAGAGCCGGTAAACACTTTGTTTAAATGCTGAGTTTTGCTGTTACTACAGCTTCGTGCACAGGATTCAGCATGTGTAGAAATCCAAAGCTTGACAGACCTGCTGTGAGCTGTGATTGGACAATCACTGTCTGGGGGAGGGATTTAGTGAATGGTCAATTAGACAATCAACAGCTTCAGTGCGGCCTGCATGTCTGCCTTCATCGTCCATAGTGCCAAGCAGTAATGTGTCCTCCTGCCCTCCAGGGGGTGCCATGTCTGGGATGGAGCCCACTGTAGACACAGTGGCGATGAAGCCTGTCCCTGCCTACTGGTACTATGTGTTGGCGGGATGCGCTGCCCTCTTGCTGCTGGTCGCTGTAACCGTGGTGGTGACACTGTGCTGCCATCGGTACCACTGGGCGCCCAAGAAGACCAGCAGTAGTCATCATCATTCAGTGATGTACCACAACAACCAGTATCCAATTCAGCAAGGTCACCAAAACTGCTACCAGAACCAAAACCTGAGCTATAATCTGATCCAGAGCCCCAACCAAAACCACCTGTACCCAGGTACTGGGCTGAGTTCTGACCCCATGCTCACTATCAGACTGGAGAAAGAGGACAGCTGTGATTCCCAGTGTTGAAAACACCTGGACTACATATGAATGATATCATTTTATTAGAATGCTTTGTTAAATTAAAGCAGTCAAAGGGTGTGAAAACTCCCTGATATTCAGCATAATCGCCACTCTTCACTGATGAGAATCTACATGGAAGAGACACTGCAGTTCCTGTTGCTGACGACTGATCTAATTAACGGATCAGCATGCACCTTTGCTAAACTTCCTTGTGAGCTGGCACTGGCAGAACAAACTCCTGATGTTACACTTAACCATCACTGGGGAGAGTAGTTGAAAGAACTTCAACTGTTAATTCTGGTGACTGATGAGGGCCTGAGTGTTTTTTGGATGTACTTCAGAGCATACTGGCTTCTACAGCTGCACCCCAACCTGAAAATGTAATGGATGTGATCAGAATAACAAGAAAATGACAGACTGTGGACAAGACTGTGGACAAAACACATGCACATGCAGTGTACACTGTTGTTGTTGTAACAGCACATTTTCCTCTTCAACAAATGTCAGAGTAGGATATGTCTGTCTGCCTCGCTCTGATCTGCAGCTTGGACACTGCCTGCCTCCAAATACCCTGTCGGACAGAGAGGGGATTTACACACAGGTACAGGGAGATTGAAGTCAGAATGTGTGCTGTATAAAGAAAGAAGGCTATTTCTCTGGGTGTGAATGAAGCTGCTGTTTATTTGTCGACTAGCCTTTGAGAGACCGAGAGTGACAGAGACAGATTAAGAACAGAAAAGGAAGAGGTATGGGGAGAATTAGTGCTGTCCGTCCAGCCGTGACAGATAGACGGCTACACATCCACCGTGGGTGGCTCCTTTGGTCTGTGAACGAGGAATCAGTGTTGTGCTGTTCTCTGTCTGGTTTACACAGAGGGGGAGAGATAGGATGAGACAGCTTACATCGCATCCTGCAGACCTAGAACACTCTCTCAGCATCAAAACACACAAAGGCTCAAAGGTCCCATACACATATGCACGGACACTTCAAAACTCTTCAGCGGCTGATGATTGAGTCTCGCGTGTTACCCTGAGTGCATTTTTCATTACATCGTGATATGCCTTTCTTAAAATGTGCTTTAAAACTATTACCTCTTCACCTCCAGAATGAGGTAGTGCCTCAGTGTCAAATCAGAGTATGAATGGACTCTATACAGTTTTGCCTTGATCTCATAGATAATCCAATGCCTGTGTCTGTTAATGTTCAAACTAAACATCGTTGTATGTCCTGCACACATTAGACTGAGTGAATGAAATCCAAACTCATATGTATTGACTTTATCAAGATGCAGTTCTACTTTTCTTTGAAGTCTGTGCAAGATCAGTTCTTTACAGTCGTTTAATCTTATTTGTGTGCCAACCAATAAGAAAAGAATTGAGGAAATCAGAGTGTTTTGCTTGTTAGCCTAGTCACCTGAAAATGTGATCCACTTGGCAGTTTTGTTTCTATTCAACAGGTGAGACCAAACAAATGCTGTGAGAAAGAGCTTCTTACGTCATGAAGCCTTTTTAGAAAACCACTGATCCAGGATCACTCCTCAGTTCCTTTGATCATTTCATTTACCATGATCTGTCAAATCAGACTGATTCCAGTGCAGCACTACTGTCACACCCCTCACACAGATTTCTTGATGCTTTCTTAAAAATCTGTCTGACTTTACGTGTGTTAGCATTTTTTTCTTTCATATTTCCTTATGCAGACACAGATGAGTTTGCATAAAAATGTGTGTCATGATGCATTTTTAAAGTTGGGTTACACATCATTTTTGCACTTTTCTGCTTTTTGATCATGATTTCTTTGAAGGCTTTGATGATTTATGACAATTTATGACATTTACTGTGAATCTTAATATAAAAAATAAGTTGAATAATGTGTTGATTGTGAATTAAATACAGTTTTCTTCCTTTGTAATCATGTTTAAGTACACCTACATGTACTTCTGATGTATAATAGTTGTACAATGTTTATTTTTTATACTCACTGACTTGTTTTATGTTGATTGTATTCACTGAGATGATCTTAACTTTTCTTGACTTTCATTTGATGTCAAATCTTCAAGTTGAAGCCATTTGGCGACAGCAAATGTTTGTCCCTCATTTAAAGCATTTAGCTTCAAGTTTAAATCATATAGGGACATGAAACGGAAGCAAATCAATATGTTATGTGAACATTATTTAGATGATCTTTAAGTATGTATTAATTTGCTTGGTTTTGATTTGAGGAGCCCAGTATCAACTTCTACTCAGATCCACGTCTGTGAAATTGGGCGCACCACTGTGGTACTTATTTTCTGGAATTCTCAGCAGCTCGCCATCTTATGTTGTGTGCTACCCCCCCCTACATCATTTTGTTCATGCTCAAATCCCCCAGCCTTTTTATCAAAACCCGCTTGTTCCTATTCTACTCCTTGCCTTCATCGCAAATCCTCCCAGTAAAAAACACAGGAGGGAAAATGAGAGGCAGAAATGGAGGAGAGCAAAATCTCTCAGAGGAGAAGGGCCCATTAAGCGAGCCCCCTTTCCCTCCAAAGAATGCGCCCAGAGATGGAGGAAGATGAAAGAAGTAAAAAAAAAAAAAAAAAAAACCTGCTCTCTATACTTTCTAAAGATAGATTTTTCTTTTACTCCGAGAGGAAGGCTAACGGGGAGGCAGGTTGGGGTTTGGATTGAAGGAGGGAGAGAATTGAAGGAGGAGGGCAGGTTGTTTCAAACACAAAAGCAGATGAAAGAAGTCTTTTGGCAGAATAGACAGTGTGATGGAGACGCACATTATGCTTGCTGCGCGCACACCGCCGCACACACTCTGACAAACACAAACCTGCGTTAGCAAAGAATCCCAACAAATACAGTCATTTAAATGCATTGTTGCATGCATGTTCAGACAGCGTATCCACTCTGCGGCTCTCCATATTGACTTATTTCATCAGATTGTGTCTCATAAAATGTGGTTTTGTGCTTTAGTCAACAAGTATTTTCCTTATTTTATGCTTGCATATCCATCCCCTCTGCCTTCCATTTCAATCGACTTGTGTATGATTTACACATTATATGACTCACTCTAGCAGCCCTGTGCTGTAACCCAATCAATGTGGGTCCGAAATTCAAACAGAGGAATGATATATGACTGTATTTATGTTGTGCTACCCGTGCACTTTTCGCCTCCATTCTCCCTCTCTCTGTCAAACTTTTTGCAAGATTTGGAAAATGTGCTGGCGTCTTTTCATGCGGCGCTTTTAAATCAACGTTCCCTCACTCCCCTCTCCCTTCTCCATCACAGACTACTTTGAAGCCCTTTAATATTTCTAATTAGTTAATGGAGCTGATTGCATTCATAAAACCCTGCGGTAAGCATTTCTAGCCCTCAGGCCATTTCTTTTTTTTTTTTCCCTTCTGCCTCCTCCTCCTCCTCCTCCTCCTCTGTTTCCTGGAGAAATATTACGAGTGAAAGCACTCTAACAGGTCCGCAGGCCCCCACTGGAACAGTGTATAGTGCCAAAGAGCCATCCATGTCTTTTCCTAAGTTAAAAAAAGGGGCCCCTTTTTTTATTCTTCTCTTTGCTAATTGGAGAGTGGAGATAAAATGGGGCTACAGGGAGTTTTAATCTCCTTTCAGATCCGCGTGATGATTCTTCTCAGGATCCTAGCCTGAGGGCTTTAAGCCAGGATCATTAGAAAGTGTTCAACAGTCGTCCAAAGAGTGTCCAAGCATCCCTCTCTTTTTTTTTTATCTTGCTTCTTTTGCTATCTCTGCGTAAGTGATTTAATGTTTTTATTCCTGTGGTGATTTCAGTTGACTGTGAGAAAGGAGAGACTGTACATTTACACAATCAGAGGACAAGAGAGAAGACTGATTGAATGCTTTTATGTGCATGTACTAAGAATAGTCTTACATGGAGAGTACATTTCAGTGAGATCTCCAGAACATTATAATTTACAGCTTGTCTACTGGGATCAGCCATATTTAGCTTAGCAGGTATCCATAGTTTCAGGGCTAACTGCCTATTCTGCATAGTAACTACTTTTTTTTTTACATTTAATAACATGACAGCATTATTTTATTTAGTCGGATGGTTCTGCCAACATTATTTAAAGTCATGTTTTTAATCTGCAGACCACTCTGGAGTTTTCTGAGCTTGCATGCTTTAAGATCTGGTTGGTCAGATATTTTTTCAGTCACTCACTTTTCAACCTCAGTTTTAGTGATATGAAACCATATTTTGGGGGGTAAAGTGAAACCACATGTTGAGTTTTTTGGAATATCTACCTTGATGATGTCATTTTTATCAACAACATTGTGATTATTCTTTAAATTCTTGATCTATAATTGAGTTGTTTTTTATTCTTATTGATCAAAAAGACTTTTCTTGATGTTAACTTGTTGGAAGCAGCAAAGACTGATCATTCTGAAACATGGCCTCAGCAAGGATTTGAACTAGTTTTAATTCAAACTGTAACTAGTTTAGACTCAAGCTGAATAAAATCAGCTTTGACTTGATAAACTGCTTAAACGTTCATCCCTGGCTGCAGCCACATCACTGTTATATTTACTCCTGTGCACTTTCTCAGCCTCTGTGAAGGAAAGACCTCAACTTTATGATTGTCTGTTTGACTTGCGCTGGATTTCACTGTCTTGCACTTCAAGCAAATTAAATATTGAACTACAGAGAAACATATGAAGCCAAAAGGCACACACATACAGGCAATCAAATAATTAAATAAGCAAATTCCCAACAACCAACTATCGGAGAATGAATACACTCCATTTTGCATAGGATTTGTTGGTTGCTGTAATATTTGAATTTAGATTAAATTGAGTCAGTTTCTTTTGTTTATTCTCTAATTGGGTTTGGAAGTCAATTATGGGTCAATTTTAAACAATTAAAGATGTGACTGAGTTGCTTCTTTAATTTCAAGGAAATTACCTCATATTTAATACATGAGCAAATATCTTCATTTCACAGATAGCAAGTCTCATAAATCATTCATCTCTTACTATTATTTACAGACTGAAGCATATTAGAAGTTGGTAAAGGCTGTTTTTAGAAGGTATAGTCTGGATGCCACATGTTCAAATTGTCTCACAGAAAAAAAAATGACCTTATCTAACTGAGGAAATGAGGCTCCGTATCTTTTTTTTTTCATATCTACTAAATTAGTTTTTCACCTCTTGTCTTTTGAATATCTATTACAGGTTTCACTTCATAATAAGTTTTTGGTTCCTATGCCCCAGCAATAAATGATTATCAGCTGCCCAGATATTGCTCCATTTTTTTTCTTCCTGAGGATTGTAATATCAATTTCCTTGAATAAAACTGAATTGAAGCAGAATTGAGCTTCCAAACCCTTCAAAGCCTTGCACTTCGGCCTGCCTCAGAAATATAATGTGGTATTTTAGCTTGTTGAATTTCATGGTCTTGGAATAAAAAGAAAATATATTGTGGGGAATGTGAAGGTAATAAAAGTGATATTTTTGTATAAAACGGTTTTGTGTGTCGTTTTTTAATAGTTCAGTCTCCCCTTCTCTCTCTTGCTCTCTAAATAAAGGGGGTTTATAGGAGATCTCTTGTCTGATATCTTTACGAAGTTTAAACAAGATCACTCACTCTCTGAGCTGTTTGTGTAGTTTGATTTCTATCTACAAATGTAGCTTGTGTGGTGACAACAGAAGAAATTAAGTGATGTTATCACAACATGTTGTGGACTTCTGAATAGTTCTGGCTTGACTGGATGGTTGAGATTAATACTGTTATTCTGTCGTTCTTTTTAACAGATCCCAGGCCTATGGATTTCGGAAAAGATCCTGTTTTCAACCACAAGCCGCCCATCAACGGAGGTGAGGTTTGAAGTCATCTCTCCTCTCCTCTCCTCTCCTCTCCTCTCCTCTCCTCTCCTCTCCTCTCCTCTCCTCTCCTCTCCGCCTGAGGCTATACTGGCTGTTTTACAAGTCTCACCCAAAGAATAGTGAAATAGCTCTTTAAGCAGAGGCATGCCCGTGGCTCTTCGTTTTACTTATGATTCCACAAGAAAAAAGCCTGTGGCAACAGTGACAGACAATCTCTGAGGTGTGTGTGCGTGAGAGGGTATAGAGAGGGGAAGAGTGTGAGAGAGCATCCAAAACTCTGTGTGTGTCTGTGTGTGCGCATGTGGGCATGCTAGCGTGTGTTTCCTCTCCTCCTCTTTCATGTTCCGTGGCAGACAAAATGAGACAGACAGCTTCCTCCTGGGCACCTAGAAAACATCTGTCTGTAACAATCACGGTTTACTTCCTGTGTGTGTGTGAACAGTGTGTGTGTGTGTGTGTGTGTGTTATTATCCCTTGTTTCTTCCAGCCCCCTGACAGATACAAGAGGAGTACTCAGCCTTTACCTCACTAAACAAGTCTGTTTACTGTCTGTTTACTGCTTTCCTCTGTGTGTGTCTCCCTCTCTCTGTGTGTATCAGAGTGTTCTGCCATAAATCACTCTAAATGCAGTACTTAATTGCGGATTGGCTTGTTCATGTGTATACATTCATTAAGTGGATTAGCATGATTGCTTACGCCAACTAGATGTGCACCCTAAGCACACACAACACACACCGAGGAGCACCTTTACAGTAATTAATTTCATTATGTTTCCAAACTTATGAAGTCAGTAACAACTAGGGTAACAGAATTAGCTGTCCTTGAATGCATCAGCTATGACGTGGGACATTTGCCTCTGTTACAGTTATGTTCTTTAAGGTGAGACTATGCAGCTGATGAAAGAAGAATTGTAATAAAATGTAATCACCAAGCAGTAAAATTTGCTCATTTCAATCCACTCTAGGGTTTTGCTGTTAAGGCTTTACTTAGTCTGGGATGACACCCTGTATGAATGTCATCATGTAATTAAATGAGGGTTATTAGTGGTTATCAGCCTCATAAATATTGCTCCTCGTCCCGCCACACTGACTAGTAGGTTCAGAATGCTGTTATCAGCACATTAAATGGCCATGTTAATTGTTTCTGCAGCGACAGAGGAAGTCAGCTGACATATATTATAGCCAGAAAGTCTGCATAAGATGGTGGACATATGAAATGAACACAGGACTTTCATGGGCGGCACTGTGTTACATAGTTTCACTTTAATGTTGTGTTCACACCAAACTAAATAATTTGTGTTGACTCGCTTCATATGCGAGAATAACTTGCGTCATACACATGTGAAATTGTTGAATCGATGAATCAACTTTTGTCCAAGTTACATTATGGTTGTAATTGTTAGTGAACTTTTCAAATCAATCTGCACCTTAACTGTAGTGTCAAACAAAAGAAATGCAACTGGCAAGACTTATGCAGATGTCTACTGTGATGGATTTCATGTCCCTAGCTGCTGTCAAAAGCCTGCCATTTGATTCTCATACAATGGTTGCCTGAAATATTAGGAAAAATACAAACACAAACCTTAATTACATCAGTGTGGTTTGTGTATTAAGCATATTTTTTTCATTATATATAAAGTCTTTTCTAAAGTTTCCTGTTTCTCTCTCCAGACTATGTCTTCCCAGGGTGGCCGTCCTCCTTCTCAACCCCCTCCTCTTCTGACGTGGACCCCTCCTCTGTCACCCTGGTGTCAGAGAAAGACAAGGACAACGCCTGGCTGTACACGCTGGACCCCATCCTCCTCACCATCATCGTGATGAGCTCTCTAGGCGTGCTACTGGGCGCGGTTTGCGCCGGACTGCTCCTCTACTGTACGTGCTCCTACAGCGGGCTTTCCTCACGCTCCTCCACAACACTGGAGAACTACAACTTTGAGTTGTATGATGGGATTAAGCATAAAGTAAAGATAAACCAGCAGAGGTGCTGCTCAGAGGCATGAAGAGGACGAGGAAAACTCTGGAGAAAGATGGGGAAAGGCACGTCCCCTGCAGAAGTAATTTTGTTCTCGGTTTGGACAAAGAAAACATGAAAAGGAAGCACTATCTGTTATTTCAATCCCCAGTGTCCCCTACCTAATATCCTGCTCTGATGTCTAAAGGGGTAACATTCAACCCAGAGTTTCCCAACCAGTGGGAACTTGTGACCTTGATCTCCCCTACATGCTATGAGGCCTAAACTGGGGGAACACCTGACCCCAGTCTCCCTTACCCACAGTACCATATCTCCTCCGCCTGCAGGAGAGAGCCTGCTTGATTCTAAAAGCCTGTGAATGAATGAAGGAATGAATAAATGAATATGAATGACAGATCTACCATAGAATATAACCCACCAGCCACTGGAATGAAGCTAGGATGGAGATGGACTACAGCACCCATGACAATCTGGACATTTGGACCACAAATGACAGCACAGTCTGGTGTGTTTGGTTGAAATGTCAGTAATGGGATTCTTAATGAAGAAGAGAATTTCATTAATATGTACCCATGACTGGTACTTTGCAGAGGGGCAATGTCTATTTGTCCTCATCAGCTTGAATGTGGCCAAAAGAGACGGCATGCAGAAATCAAAAAGCTCCAGCTTCTGACTGTTGGTGAAGAATTCAGCGCCAGTGGACCATTAATGTGGGTACTTTAGACTGAAATCAACACATATCAAGCGAATGCCTATCCCCCTAAAGAAGTTTAAAAGATATCAAACCACACTACTCAAATTAATCTAGATTTCTAAAGGTGAAGAAGGAAAAGAGGATGAAAAAGGACATTTTCTTTTTGTTTGTTTCTGAAAGTTTTTAGATATGAGTTCTGGGAGTTTCAAACGTCCATTAGCCTGCCGTATGGCGCTCGCTCGCTCCTTTGTCTGCCCTCGGTCTGCGCTTTGTGAAACCAGTGGCATAGAAGAGTAATGGTGACTGTTTTTGTTATGTTTTAGACTTGTGTCTGTTTGGAAAAAAAAGGTAAAGAAAAGCCAGCTTCAGTTCGTAGCCGCCCTGTAGAGCTCTTACGCCATTTTTAGACTTTCTTTAGCATTGTGTTGGACTCCATGGTCTTAACTGTTACTTCAGTCTTTTTCTATTTTCACACATTTTCCATTACAGATTTATCAGTCTTTACAAAGAGTAGAGGAAAGGTAAAGGAAGATGGAAGACAGAAAATCAGAGGTTTATCTAAATCTAACATGCTGTTATGGAGTCGTGCTTTAGATTCAGTATTCTAGGGTTTGTCTTTGGTATATATCTATATTTTTTTGCTTTTCAGACTGTATGATGCCCAAATGATGGACAGACACTGTGTGAACAAAATGTCAGTGATTGTTTTATTGCAACCTATGGATTGCCAAAGAGCTGTGTATGTGCACAGGGGGGTCTGAGCAAGTGTTAAAAGGGGCCGGGTGGAGAATGGACTCCCTTTTATCCACCGCTCTCAGCGTCACCCCCCCTGAATGAAGGACGCTCAAAAAAGAAAAACAAAAAAACAAAAGAGAAGGAATGACTAAAGGAGGAGAGGTGGAAATCGTACCGTCGACTTTCTTGGACACACAATCGAGCCTTAAGCTAACTACAGTATACGCTGTATCGGAGGACAGCCATCGAGGAGTGCCAGTGCTGCTGGAGAGACTGATGAACAGGAGGACACACACACACACACACACACACACACACACTCACACACATACCCACAGAGAAAGATAGACAGACAGGAAGAAAGAGAGAGAGAAAGGTTATGTTTACATGCAGGAGAATTCTCATTATCAATCAAAGTATTTTTATACTCCGATTATAAAAACCTGGTGAGCCTGGACCTACAACAATATTCAGGTTGCATGTGAACGTGCTTGGCCAGCATTGTGCAGCTGTTTCTCCCTACAGTTACATTCATATGCAACTATTTGGCTTCAGCTAGATATACTTTGGTAGAACTTAAAGGTACCCTGTGGAGTTTTTGACCACTAGTGGCGCTGTGGAGCAATGTTTGCATGCAGCAACATGGTTTCACACTATTCCACTGACTGACTGCTTGCAAGCAAGCAAGGATTTTAAATTATTCGGGAGAAAACAATCGCTTTGCAAATGTTTTTATGAGGACAGAAATGTATTCAACACATTTATTAGACCTCAAAGATACACATAATTTGTATATGTAACTAAGTATGTTTACAAGAAAACTCCACAGGTTACTAGAAGGCTTTTTCTAATTAACGTATCAACAAAATGCCCATGTTTAACATATCTCCAACATTTACATGTTTTTTCTTCACTTTGAGTTGTTATATTTATTCTTCGACAACCGAATTAATTTGTTCAGTTTTGGAAAAAAGTTGTGATAATACATAAAAAAAGAAAAAGTCAATGCTGACTTGAAGTACAAACTTAAATCTGGTGTAACACTCAAGCACTTTGTATGTCCATCCTTACCTCCACACCCTTACTTTTGCCTGTGCTTTATGAATGCTACGCTACGCTAGGACTATTGTAAACTAGCTGCAAATGAAGGGAAATCATGGGAGACTGTTGCATTATGGCTCTATTTTTACTGGCAACATAACACATGGCAGCAGACCTTGCATTAGCAGGAAACTATCTGCAATTAAAGATGTCATTTTTTGGCTCGCAGACTGTTCAAGCTTTGCCAGTAACATTTGATTAACCTGTCAACATAGTCAATTTTAGTCTATGAAAAATTCATATTCATCAAAACAGTTGGAGTGGGGCTGGTAGGCAGGTGATTCTCTGCATGGAAACATATCCTGTGAGATGTTCAGC
Source organism: Cephalopholis sonnerati (assembly GCA_019142605.1). Lineage (NCBI taxonomy): Eukaryota > Metazoa > Chordata > Actinopteri > Perciformes > Serranidae > Cephalopholis > Cephalopholis sonnerati. The sequence goes on along the minus strand of JAGQAX010000012.1, from coordinate 13,227,878 downwards.
TGACAGATGGAGAGGACAGACAGCCAATAAGATAAACAAGGATAAAGTGAGACTGTCAGCAGGACAGGTGGAGGGTGAGAGAGAGACACAATCATGACACAGAGAGGACGACAAACAAAGACACAACAAAAAGGGAAAGTCAATGATCCAGACAGAAATCTTTAAAAATGTAACTGGAGGACCAGACGCTGTCTTCTCCCTGTCTTCATAGTGTTTTGCTTTCTTACCCTGCTCGGCCCAGAAAGTCTTTTTTGTGTTTTCTGAATTTGTGAAGTTGCTCTCCTCTGGGAGGTAAAGTGAAAGAGCAAAAGAGAAAAAGGAAAGGGGAGGAAAAGAGTTAAACACGTTACACTTGTTGTTGCCCCCAGTCTCTCTTTTTGCCTTTCTCTCATCTCTCCCTGTTATGGGGCATGCATGGATACAACCAGGACTGTTGAGAGGATATAAACAAAGAAAATAGAGGGTTATTAAAAGGTGGTGAAAGATCATAGGAGAGATGAAGAGAGGGAACAATGGAGAGAGAGATGGAGGTTTCTGTCCATCTAACTGCATTTTCATTGGACTGTTTTCCAAGTGCCTTGGAGCCATCTCATTATACTCTCTATCGCTCTCTTCTTCTCTCCCCTCTGCTATCTTACACTGACTCTTTTTCTTTCTCTCTCATGCAAACACATGAAACAGCGAGTACATTGTGAGACTTTGTGTGCCAGTGGCTACACGTGAACACACACCCATACAGAAACACACGACTCACCTGTCGTCTTTCTCTCTCTTCTGCTCGACTTTAACTCTTTCCTTCTGGAAGTCCAGATAGTATTACCTCTTCTGTCTCGATGGATACACACGTACACGTTGACGTACACACACAGACAAATGCACTCTACATTATGACATACACACACCTACGGCACTGGCCAGATAACTCAAACTGTTGTTTGTAGACTTTGTACAGAAAAATTTCTTTTTTAATGTTATTATTATTATTTAATAAAGGCTAAATAACAAGTGATTTGGTTCTGGGTGTCTGCTATTGCTTGTGTGTGTTTTAAGTGTGTGTTTATTTGTATATTTGCCTCACGTGTTGGTGCAAAATAAGTACTACTAACTAACCTCTGAACAGGCCCTAAGCACATCACAGTCCTCCAAAGCATTTTAGGCAACTTAATTTAGGGGTTTTTAAACGAAATTCTAAGATAAAAATGCTTTTATAAAAGAAGAGGGGTTAAAACCAACACATTCTCACTCCGACCTCATCATATATTAACGTTTGGTCATGGACTTTCCACGGCCTAGACACAACATGAGAAGTACCCTGGGTGCGTTGGTTGTTGACGTCCTGGGACACTGTGTCAAGTTCTGCCTGTTACATGCATGTCTCCTTTCAAAATATACTTTCGTTTTTTACAAGAAATTCACCGTTTACATACAGTCTCTGTAGGAACTACATCATTACAACACCGGAAATTGACATTTTTTTTCCTTCAACAACTAATGCATGTGGTTGGGTTTAGGCAACAAAAACACATGGTTGGGTTCATCAAAAAACAGAACAGGGTGTAGCTTTATAATGTTAGTCACCGCCAACAGGGGGTACTTGGATGTGTGTTGTGCAGAAGGAAGGATTTCTTCATTTACTGAGAAGATCTGCAGAGTTGTACAGTCTGGGGAACGCTCTAACTCCAGTGCAGACGAATTTTGAAAGTCCACACCAGAGCCAGCGAGCGACCACGACAACACATGTACAAAAAGTGAGACAAGTGACGTTTAATACACCTATGTAGTTCCAGTAGGGAGGTAACACTTCTATAACAAATACTGCTATTATTTCAACATGCTGTATTAGCTTAATATAACAGAAATGCTTTACTTACTAAACATGGGGGTGTAGGAACACTAATACTGATAATAGTATCATTACAACAATCTTACGCAAACACCGTTATCTCAGGTGAAAGTTGGTGTTTGTTGGAACCATATACCACCCCTCCCACCCGCCATACTCGGGCTTTTGCTGCCTTACCTTTCCTTCTTGTGCCACCGCGTTTCCCCCTGTAGCTGGCAAGCGCTGTTAAACTATAACGGCAACCGACCACACGTCATGCTGACGTTGAAGGACGACTTTTTCGTCAGTGTGTGACATCGCAAGTCGCTGCCCAAGCGCCACATTTCGACGACTTCAGAGTGAAATAACATGATATTTCAGAAGGCCTGGAGGAACGTATTAGAAGTTGGTGGTCAAAGGTCACTGTGAGCTCACAAAACTCCATTTGGCCATAACTCATATAATGTACGCGCTAATTATGACAGAATTTCACACAAATGTCTAGTAGGATAAATGATGATGAGATTATATCTTATATCAAAAAGGTCAAAGGTCATCCTCATTTTGACATTATGATGTCTACAAAAACACTCCTCTGGCCAATATATAACACCATAACTCAGGAACATTTGGTCTGACACTGAACTAGTGACACTAATCTTGGGTGTCCACCTTAAAACTGTGCTGATTAGTGAGCATTGCCCTCATTAAACTTGCCTTGGCCTGTCCCTCATTCCCGCCATCTTTCCTACTGCCCTTCCTTGTAGCCCTCACCTTCTCTCTCACATTTACACCATTTCTCTTTGTGTCTCTCCCTCTCTGTCTTTCTCTCTGTCTCGGGTGTTCTTGTGTTTGTACCCACGAGAGGCCAAAGCATGAAGGATCAGAGACTCTCTTCGTTTAATCGAGCCGTGAAAGCTTGCTCCTAATTAACACGTACCCATGAAAACACACAAACCAAAGCACCCAGGCCTGGTGCAGATTAGCTGCAAGATCACAATAAGAAATTTGTCGCCCACTCAACTCATTTATTTTAAAAGTACAAAAGTGAGAGTAATGATGGAACAAAAATGATGACATTCTGGGATAACTGGCTCACAGATGCTCATGACACAGATTGTGTGACATTATGAGTGTGTGTGTTTGTGTACATTATGAATCAACACATTAAAGAAGAAGGCAGGAATGCAGTGGAATTCAAATCTAAAGACATGGTTTTTTTTCTTTTTTTCTTTCCTTCTAAGGTCCAAATAACTTCACTACAGACTGTCCCACATCCCTGACCATCTGGCCCACTTTACAATGCTCCCTAATTGGCTGTAACTGTATACAGTATAAGGCTACTCTTGTTGTAGCCCTCTAATTAGCTTACAGAGCCCTTATCACTGATTTCTCTGCATCAGCGTTTCTTCACCTCTTTCTTCTTGTTTTTCTCATCGCTCCTGCCCTCATTTATACATAGCTTCTTCATCTCACCATTACTGTTCTCCTCAGGAGACCGACCCAGTTCTCACGCTTCTCCTGACATAAAAACACACAGTTGTACACACAGATGTGGATGCATACACGAACAGAAGCATCAACAATGTGGTTTAAGGGTGAAGAAGAGCCACACATCAGCCGACTTAAAGCTCAAGCCAGTGCCTCAACAGATAGGTAGACAAAGATTAATTTCCTTAGTTAATAAATTCACAGTTCTCTTACAAGGTCCCCTACCCCTAGGGGGCTGAGAATATGTTTTCAGTACCCCAGAATTTCGGGATAGAGGCCAAGCCATGATTTGCATTCTCATAATGACGTGCTCCAGATCTTGTCTTTCCAAATCCTGAACGCAGTTCATCACGGGCTCACACACAGTCGAGCACTCCAGCATGCATGTTCGTCTGTAGATGCAAACACACACTTCAGACAGGGTCTCTTGTGGTTGGCCTTTGCTGAGAGTGTAACCTACTAACACAGATACTAACACTCTGCTCAGCAGCACGAATCACTGATCACACACATAGACACAGACACAGACACACATACACACACTTATGTGTAACGTGTTTATGTTAAGAAAAAGAGAACGGATGGGGTGACTGTAACCGCACTATATAGGCAGTCACATACCTTTTCACATAAACTGCATTGCTAGGCAACAGCTTGGGTCCACGTTTACTTCCTGTCAGGTGATGTCACTCACATACACTGCAAAATACTCCAACAGGAAATAGAAATGGACCCATTTAAAATGTTTATGTGAAGGTTTAAAACAGTCTGTGAAGCAGAGTTGTGATATTACATTTCCACACACATCCTGATGGCTCTTTTAAAGTCACAGTTTCTGAATACAGACTTTTATTTAGACTGAGCATTTTGATATTTTCATATACCTTTTCTATACCTGCTTTATATTAAAAAAGACATGGAAATTTGACTTTTCACAATATGGGACCTTTAAGGATCCGCAGGAATCTTGTAATAATTTCAAACAAACTAATTTCAGACAAATTAGCACTTTAGACAAGATGTTTTTTGTAATAACATTTTTTAAAGCACAAGCAATGAAATTAGAGTTTAAAGCATAATTATAATGGCCATCTTTAGCTTTGATAAGGTGCAATTTAGAACTTATAAGGGTGAATGCCCTGCAAACATTACTCAGCTGTTGTATTACTCCTCCTCTCTCAGCCCCCCTCCACTCATACTTTTTCCATTCCTGCCTCTCTGTCTTTTATAATTCACACAACCAGATGCACACAGCTCTCACATAAACCAACAGGCAGTCCTTTATAAATGTGGTCAGCCTGGTGCTTATTAGAAGGCAGTTTTACTCGGCAGCAGCATTGACAGCTAGGTGAACAAATTCAGAGCCGCACAAAGCTGCAGCTGTAAAAGAGATGTGTGTGTGTATGTACTCTATTATGAATCCATACCTGCCTAGGGTCAAAAATGCAAATGGGAGAGAGCCAACTAGAGCTCAGAGGCCCCAGAAAGTCGATGGATACAGGGCCCTTCTCGCTGTTAGGCAATAACATTAACCAATGAACTACTCTATTATGAACCATTACTTCTAATATAATGTCAACCTACTAATACAAATTTGCATAACGGGTGTCACCATACCGACAACAGTACAACAATAAATAAAATTTAATGAGTTAAAACTCAAACTTTGCATGAAATATTTCAGCATTTGGCCTCACTGACACTCATTTGCGTGAGCAAAGCCACACTGTTAGTTTTTAGAGCAACAGTTGATTTGATTATCTGCATTATCTCCATCTTATTGGCAATGCAGATAAAATATATTGCCTTCAGCTGAGACAGAAACTAGCAACTGGAACCAAATTGATGCAACAGCACAATTCCTTCTTTTTCTATTTCCTTCCTTCCTTTCATCCTTCCCTGCCATGCTTGTTTGCAACTTTTCCCTTCATACTTCCAGCCCTCCAGATTATTGTATCATTTACTGTAATAATTATTTGTGTAACATTCAGTATTTGTTTCATTCTTCCCCTTTTCTGCCTTCTCTCTCTCCATCGTTGCACCAGTTTCACATTTGCTTTCTCTGCTCCCAGCTAATTCCCTCACATTGATAAACTTTAATTATTTGAATATCATTTGGAGCGAACGGAGCAGCACTGATATCGGCAAAGAGGCGACTGGACTGAAAAGCGTTTTTAAAATAATGAGCTACAAATTTAATTTGCATGCTATGCGGCCTCTTATTGAATCTTATTTTTCAATTTGTAGGAAAAATAAAGTAAGCTAAGTGCAAAATGTCTCCTTTATAGACTGTATAAAATCCATTACATGTTTTTTTGTTGTTGTTTTTTTTTTTATCTCCCCCCACCTGGGTGGGCGTCTGGGTGAGAGCTGTTCATGGTCTTGGCAGCTTCCAGCACCCTGCTCTCCTAATGTCCCGAACTCACTGGCTGCATGCTGCTAAATCAAATTACATTTCATCAGACAAAAGCTTTTTTTTCTCACTACACCAGTACAAATATGATTGTTGTAAATCTAATCACAGTATAAGGTTTATTGCTTTCTCATTTCTGTGTTTTCATTTATTTGGCTGTTTGCCAGGTGCTGGCAACTGTCCCTGAATTTTTTGCCAAATTAAAAAGTTACTCTAAAGCTGCAAGGCTCACCTGGAAAACTAGTTTGTTTTATATAATTAACTTTTTATTTGCATGTTTTATACCCCTGTCTCCGTTTTTATTCATTCTGACTGTACTTTTTTATTATGTATTGTCCTCCCTCCCATTTTTATTCTCTCCTCTCTTCCTCTCCTCCATTAATCCCTAAATTTATTCAATATTTCTTCTACTTCATGCTTCCCTCTTACTGTGAATAATCTAAAAAATCTCATCTTCCTTCCCTCAGTCCTTCATTGCTCGCTTCTCTTATGAAACATTTTATCATCAGTGTCTCCCTTGCCTGCTTCTTTCTTCTTTTTTTCATCAGTCACCATTACAGCACGCACATTCTGTTATGATGATATCAGTCTTTCCGTTCGGTAGCCTTTGGCTTATCTGAAACGGCTGCTCAGCCACAAACACTTGTGCTTTTAAAGGTGGTTGTTGACATTAAGACTCTTAAACTATCCAAGGCTGTGGTTTCTCCCCCCTCACTGGATTGTGGGAGAGCGTGTGTGTGTGTGTGTGTGTGTGTGTTCTGCAGATCCAGTGTAAGTCTTATTGAAAATCTTCAAATAGGTGCAGCACTCATACACACATTCTCCTCAGATATAGAACATGAGTAAACATAAACACTTGCAAATATGTGAGCGTGCATGCATCTGCGTGTGTGTGTGTGTGTGTGTGTGTGTGTGTGTGTGTGTGTGTGTGTGTGTGTGTGTGTGTGTGTGTGTGTGTGGCAGAAACAGTAACAACATACTGTACAGTACACATTGGCATGCCTCCTGCTGACTCCTTATCCTGTAAATAGCAACAATAACCCTCAACAGGGCCTCTAAGGGAGCCACAGAGTGGCCTGCCACAGAGCCAACGCTTTCATCTGGGTAGGTGGCGTGCGTGCGTGCGTGTGTGTGTGTGTGTGTGTGGTGTGTGTGTGCGTGTTGCAGCGGGTGCTGCTGGCACCAGCAGCAGAATGCCTGTGTTTTGTACTCCCTGTCCTCACCCACACAACCAACTTTACCTCACTGCAAAGGCTCATGCCCACACATACCTGTCAATATGTGTTGGATCAAACCCGATCTGCCCACTAAGAAACTTCTCACTCTGTATGCTGTTCAGTGTTACGTGAAGTCATAGCTTAATGTTAGGTTTTTAAAAAAGGCTTACAGCATCAACAGTGTATTCAAGGCAAACATACAGTAGCCGCAGTGCCTGCCATCATTTGCACAAATTTGGCCACTGGACCATTTGTGCTGTCTGTGTTTATTTGACCCAAACTGCACAGACATTAGCTGTAAGCGAGCTAGAAACAGACGCACCAACCAGCCTTTGACTCAGCTCACTAGAAACTCCTGTTCTTTCTGCCATTTCCCTCCAGTCTCTCTCCATTTTCCTCTCATATGCATACGCTTTCAAGCTAAAACATTTTGAACTTGTGTCTTTACATTGAATGCAATTCGCTGCCTCTAAAATTCACCTCAGGTTCTGTCTGAACACACAGCTTGTTTCACAACAGGAATATAATTTACAGAAATGCAGTGTCACTGCTTTTTTGTGAAAACCTGTCAGGGTTAGGAGCAGGAGAACGTGTGGGCTCCATACATCCAAACAGGGCTGATTTCTTTTGGTCATTTATTAAACATATGAATAGGATTGGGCTTTTACATTCTATAATCTGGACTGAAAATTCAACTTGAGATCAGTTAATTATAAGACATGTAATCACTTTTTCCTGGTGAGAAGGTCGCTATTGGTAGCCTGATACATATTCACAACCTAAAAGTAAGAAGAGCAGCAAAGGGTATTAAATGTTGACACTGTAAGAGATGTACCCTGCTTTCCTCTGCACATCTTATTTTTCACTGACAACTTCATCCAAACACTGAGGATATGGGTGCAAAACTATTAGGTTAATGAAGCAAAAATGATTGATGATATGAACGAATGAAAGTGGGAGATTCTGATGTGATGCGACCAGCAGGATCAATTCACTAAAGAGGACTTATTTCTCTCTCTCCTCTCTTACAGATGATCTTTGGACAGGTACAGACACCAGCCAAGTTTCATTTTGGCAAGTTACCTTTAAAAATATCATTAAGTAGCTTCAGCTAATATAACCTGTGGCATATTTGTCATTTGAAGCAGTAAAAGTGACAGTCAGAAAATCAAAAATGAAAAACCTGCTTACTCCATCAGTGTTTTGTCCATTATTCTTTGCATATAAAAAAGAGCATGGATCGGTAAATTTGTAAGTAGACCTGAAATGTAACTGCTTTCTGGGCTATACCCTATATATTACACAATAACATAATTTAATTTCTACAACATCATTTTGGACTTAATTACATTAACAAACTAGACAAAAAGAGAAGTTGGAAGGAGATATATATCTCTTCCAAAACATTCCAAAAACAAAATTCAGATTATTTCAAGTGTAGGGTTAGTTTGCTAGGTAGCTAACTACTGAAGGCTTAGCCCTCTCAAAGATGTAGGATTGTAACATTGAATAAAGACCTACCCTGCTCTCCAGGAACCAGTGGGACAAGGAAACTTTGCTGATATTCAACCATCTGTGTGTCATTGCAGTGTGAGCAGATGAGCGGAGTTTGGCTTCCCCTGGAGCTCCCACACATCCACCAAGGGAGGCCCGGGCATTGGTGGCATGGGGGAAAGCCAGATACTGTTGATCTGCACACAATACGATGAAACATAGCCACTTTGGAATTGGTGAAGTTTCTCTTGATCACCACTGATGTGGTAGTTCACTTTTAAATTGTATCTATAGTCTACAGTTAGGCTTTATCTTCTATATTTATCTTTTTAACCTCTTTTCTCTACTTAGTTAGTTTAACATGCTGGATACATCCCTCAAACACATACTGTAGACTCCCCTGTCTGCTTCTCTGGTTAGTGACAGTGTTGCCTCCATGACAGCTTGATGGACCATCACAAAGGGGCGGGGCTTACCAAAGGGTCAGTTGAGAAACCCCAGATATACTGCCAGAAGAATTCAGAGCAGAAGATATGAATCTGGCTGGACACTTTTTTTTTTTGTTCAGTTTTTATGATAGCCAACTCCATGAACCCATCGAGACTGTGCATCATGCATCGTGATCAATCTGCACACAGTGCTGATTTTCTTGAAAAGGTGACTGTTATCACTTCAAGACTGAAAAAGAGGCTTCTGATGGTCTGTGGTATTTTGTTTTAAAGGTGTCACATAATGAATATAATAAAACCAAAGAAAAAGTAAGTAATGATGCAAGCCAGGTCTTTCATCATGAGTTTTGTAATAATGCCTCTCTTTTACTGTGAGTGTGTGTGTGTGTGTCTGTCTGTATGTTTGTGTTTGTGTGTGTGTGGTTGTGTGTGTGTGTTGCACTCTTTTACCTCTCTAAGGGATGAAAGTCTTCTATCATTAATTTTCTAATAATGCGCCCATGGCTTCACATGTGAACAGAGCTCCAACACATCAATCACAGCACAGAGTGTGCGTGTGTGTGTGTGTGTATTTGTGCTGTTATTTGCGGTTATTTGTGTGGTTTCCCGACTGTGCCTGGGAGTGTGTTTCTGTGTTTCGCCATGTCGTGCATTTACCAGCGGCTCGGGGCAGTGTGTGCTTATTGGCTCGGTGACAGACTGGTGTATTATTCATCACCTGATGGAGAGTGACAGATGACTCCCTTTATGAGTCCATGCATGTGTATCGACGTGTTCATTTTAACAAGTGATAAAGAGAGGGTGTTGCGGATGTGTTTTGATGGTCTTACATCTGTGTGTCTCTTTGTGCCATTGTGTACTTTATGTGTGTATTAGAAACAGGTAGGAAGAGGCGTAGAAAATCTCTATCAATCAAAACAGAGTAAAAGAAGCTAAGATGAGGAGGAGGGTGAGGTTATGTTTCTTGTCTGTACATATGTATCAGTAGTAAACAAACAGGCATATACTCAATTACTGAACTTGTGTACAAATTCTGTGGTACTTGTACTTTCCTTAAGTATTTCTATGTTATGCTGTTTTATACTTGTACTCCATTATGCTTCAGAATCACTGTTCCTTTTACTTCACTAGGTTTATGCAACAGCAATATTGACTTTGTAGACAAAGACTTCACATACAAAACATTTAGTTCCAGCTCACCAACTACAACATTAAAGCACCCCAGAGTAAAGGAAAATTCAAAATTACCTATCTTCTTTATCCAGCCTATTTCTCCTCAGCATAACTGGGCTCAATATGACATTAATATGAGATTTATACCAGTGACCACAGCCTTACTCTTGTCTCAGCCTGATCCTTAAAAATGAGCCTGCACAATATCAGAAATTTGTCTCAGTGATCACATTCAAGTCTCGACTCTGTGCATGTTATTGTTCTCAGAGTTGAGAGGCCTCAGAGAAACCTATGAGCACAGCAAAAGAACACCTGTTGATTTATACTTATTTCTCCTTGAGGATAAATAGAAGTAATGTCCAAATAAAAAGCAGATTTATTTCTGATAAGACAACTGTAAGCAGTAACGTTTTCCTCTGGGATCTCCTTAAAAATTACATACTACTAATTTCCAACAGCAAACATGTTATCTATGAAACATCATGCTTTTGCCAAAATGCCGATACTGAATATTTTAGCAAAATGTTCACTGACAAAATACTTAATCTTTTTTCCCTCTTAAGTCTGCTCAGCTTGACTAATACATAATTAACATTTTTACAGTTATATTTAGGCAATTGTCTGGGTTAAAAACCCTAATTTTACTTTATTAACATTTGATCAAAACCATGATCTTTTCCTAACATTAACCAAAGAACTTTTGTTGATTAAACCTAATCACAGGACTCAGGATGTGAATCACCTGAAGTTCTGCACTAAATAGTATTTTTACTACTGATACTAAAGTATAGTATAACTTCCTGAGAAAAAAAAAGGTTTTGAATGCAGACCATTAACTTTTAATGGAGTTTTTTTTCAATGGTGGACTAAAGGATCTAAATAGTTTAGTGATTAGCAATATGCAAGAGGTACAAGACAGAAAGAAGCTAGAAACATGTGAACACTAGTAAATCATCAAGTGAAATACATGCAACTACAACTCCACACAGTGCAGACCAATCTCAAAATATCCTTTAAAAATCCTTTAAGTTCCTACCAAATTTATAGCACTGAACCCAATACAGCTTGTAGTCAGCTGAAGACTGAAAAAAGAGAGTAGCAAGGGTTCTTCCATTTCCCGCTGAGTTAAGAGAAGGTTACTGAACCCCGAACACCTCCAGCACAGCATGGTGCGTGTGTGTGTGTGTGTGTGTGTGTGCGTGTGTGTGTGTGTCCCTCTCTGGTCTCCTCTCAGCATGTAGTAGTGAGTGACAGCTGGTGATTTTGAGCAACAACTGTTCAGACCTGAGGAACCCCAGTGTGCAGCTGTAAATAAAGGCTCATTCTGATTTAAACAGTGGCTTTCAATCAATCTGGCCCCTGTACCTTCTGTCCCGCCTTCTACATGTACACCAACATTAGACAGACAATGTTAGGGACTAGCTAGTGAACATAATAAAGCATTTAGCAGCTAAATGGCCATATACATGCCACTTTATTAGGTACACCTGTTAATAATACAATCACATGGCAGCAACTCAATGCATTTAGGCATGCAGACATGGTCAAGACGACCTGCTGAAGTTAAGCAACATGAAAGCATGGATCCATCCTGCCTTGTATCAACAGTTCAGGCTGGTGGTGGTGGTGTAATGGTGTGGGGGATATTTTCTTGGCACACTTTGGGCCCCTTAGTACCAACTGAGCATCGTTTAAACACCACAGCCTACCTGAGTATTGTTGCTGACCGTGTCCATCCCTTTATGACCACAGTGTACCCATCTTCTGATGGCTACTTCCAGCAGGATAATACTACATGTCACAAAGCTCAGATCATCTCAAACTGGTTTCCTGAACATGACAATGAGCTCACTGTACTCCAATGGCCTCCACAGTCACCAGATCTCCATCCAATGGAGCACCTTTGGAGATGTGGTGGAATGGGAGATTCGCATCATGGACGTGCAGCCGACAAATCTGCAGCAACTATGTGATGCTATCATGTCAATATGGAGCAAAGTCTCTGAGGAATGTTTCCAGCACCTTGTTGAATCTATGCCACAAAGAATTAAGGTAGCTCTGAAGACAGAATGGAGTCCAACCCCATACTGGCAAGGTGTACCTAATAAAGTGGCTGGGGAGTATATTTCCCTCAGGTATTGGTGGAGACCAAAACCAGAGCTAAAGAGAGTAAATATTTGACTCATAGTCATCAGTTGGACAGAAACATGACTCCTAATGAATGCTAATGTTGCTCCATATCTGCTGGGTGCATATAAAAAAATGTAACCAGCTCTTAACTGTAACAGTGTGTGTTTTACTGTAAATTAATTCAGCTATAAAGTGTTCTGTCAACTCTTACCTCCTTTCAGAGATATTGGTGTTGATAGTTTGTAAAACACACACACATACACAGTATAATTACAACAGGGAGGCCAGTCCAGAACTGCAGCAGTGTACCTGGAGAGTTGTTGGCTCATTATGCCGCACCTGACTACAATTAGACTGGATACATCCAGCAGACACACCACCTGAGGCTAAGACACACTCACACACGCATTACTGCGTGTACACCTAACCACCAACAGGTCAAAAATGCAAACACAAGCACAGAACCTTCACATTGTGCTGTAAAAATAGAAAGGAAAATGGTGACTTAACAAACTGCTCAAGTTGGAATAAAGATGGTGAATTCTGGACAGGGCGGCAGAGACGGTTTCACTGACAAACCACAGAAAGTCTTTGATTTTTATCAAGGTAGGCAAACTCCTCCTTACTCTGTTTGAGTTTAAAAGAGGATTCTACGTCAGTTCAGATCAAATAGAGTGAGGGGCAAAAAGTACACAAAGCAGCAGAGCCACAGCAAGCCGAATAGAAGTTGGTCACAGAAGATAGCTGCCAACCTCAAACCTCAAATGACTATTACATACTTTGTGTGTGTGTTTGTGTGATAACTTTAACAGCCAGGGTTATGGAGAACACTGAGGACATGATCACACAAAAGACTAAAGGTTTAAAGAAAAATGTTAAGTGCCGGGTGGAGAGGCAGGCTGTTCTTATACACTGTCCATATGCAAACCTACGAAAAGTACTGCACCACAAGTCATATTATCACATATAACCCACATAATGATGAGCCAGTATAACCCACGTAATCTGGAAGGCTTCGATCACCTGACCAATGCGCTGATGGGATTAAATGAGGAAGTTGTATAAAGACCGAAAGTCAGTGGGAGGAGGCAGGTTGGGGCAGTTCGTCCAGGAGACCAATGTTCAGAACCATGAGAAACCAAGTGAACTTCAAGTTCTTCTAACGGATGTCATCACCATGTTTCTTTTCCTAAACCTAGCCAGAGTAACTTTACTTGCCTGAACTTAACTTATGTAAAGTTATTTGCCTAAATCCAAAGACACCCAAACATATTTTTTCCTTAACCCAACTTATGTAACTTTACTTGCCTAAACCCAACCTACGTAACTTCACTTTCCACGTAACTTTAATTGCCCAAACCTAACCTACGCAACATAACTTGCCTCAGTCTAACCTACGTAAACTTACTTGCATAAGTCCAAACATGTCCAACCATGTTTCTTTTTCTAAACCCAACCAAAGTAACTTTACTTGCCTATCCCTAACCCTAACCCTAACCACCTTAGTTGCCTCACCCTAACCTACTTAACTTTACTTGCCTAAATCCAAAGACACCCAACCACGTTTCTTTTTGTAAACCTAACCAAAGTAACTTTACAGTAAGTTCCTAACACCATTTGTGGGGCGCTAATTAGCAAGATATCATATCCACATTGTATGCATCTTTTGTAAGCTATCATATGAACTGTTTTATGAGAATACATTAGGAGAGAAGGATGCAACTCTATTGTCAAAGTTGCACACTTTGTACACCCAAACATCCACTCCAACTGCTCCCTTAGAGGTTTTGCAGCACAATAACAACGTCTCGACCACAAGAGATCACCTCTCAGGAAAACGTAAACATGAGTCATATTAAATATTTGAACATTGCTGTTGTTTTTATGGTGAGGACAGCCTGTTTTGCTTACACGTTTGTGAGTGTGTGTACATTCTTGCTAGTCCACATGCTCTCAGATGAGTGTGGATGCCTGTGTGTATCTGTATGTGTGTGTATGTGTGTGTGTGTGTGTGTGTGTGTGTGGGTGTGTCATTATCCCTAATAGAGAACCACAGGTGGCTCTATTAATCAGTCTAAACACTGCAGCAAACAGTGTGACACAGACTGGCAGCACTTGCGCCTCCCCTCCCCCTGTATGCAGTACAGTATATCCTCCTCCAAACTTCTATTCTCGTCCTCAGAGATTTAACAGAAGACATTGTTCTGTGAACTTCCAGTTAGGTGATGAATTCTGCCTCAGATCAGACCTCACGGGCCGTAACTCTCTTTTTAGTTGGCCTCTTCTTCTCTTTGCTCGCCAGAGGAATAAGATTCTTAAGGTCTTTGCAGAATAGTGTCTTGATGGAAATATTTGTTTTTTTAATCGTGTTATTTACTTAGTTTTGACATTTTTTATAGTGGGTATCATAACATTTTGCTGACCAGCTTATAGTGACATATGGCAGTGCAGGGAGTTTATAGAGCGTATCAAACACACTGCTGTCTAACTTTTCTCTCACTGTATAACTGTGTGCTGCTAATCCACCCCTGACTCTTATACTGTTTGCATATGTCTTTTATTTTGAAGTATTCAGGTGGAAAGTCTTGCACAAATGAGCAAACATCTTGTTTTAATTTAAAATAGAATTTGTTAACTAAATCAAAATCACAAAGATTCCTTGTCATCAGTATGAAGCAGGCTTGTTTCAAGTTCAGATACAATGAGCATGTGAAAGTTTTAATGTTGGTAAATATTTGTTAGTAATGGTTAAAAAAAAGGTTCATGTTTTCAGATATAATATTTTTGCTATTCCTGTATGTATGCAATATTATTTTACATTGTAGTAAAAATAAATTGTCAGACCTTATTTTATTTGCCAAGACACCTTAATTATTAATGATTTCAAGCCTACCATTATGCCTTATTTTTTTCCAGTCACCCTTACTTTACCCCTTTCTCTAGCTCTGTATAAATTCTCCATTTCTGCTTGTCTTTGCCGTCCCTTTTTCTTCTTCACACACACTTCTGTCCTCTCTCTCCTCTCTGTCTTTCCCTCCCTACAGGCTACGGAGGCCCTTTTCTTATGAGAACTCTAGATCTCAGTCGCAGCTTTACAATGGCTCAATATTGTATCATCTATCACTCTGCATAGAGCTGCGGGCCGCATCAGCCTCCACGGACAGGAAACAAGATTTATTACAGAGGACGACGCCCTGCATGTGTGGTGGAAGGAGAGACAGAGGGAGATGGAGATGCAGTTGGAAAGAAATGAAGACTGAAATGTGGCAGAGAGACAGAAAAACAGACAGAGAGGGAGCAAAGATGGAGACCCGTCAACAGAGAGAACCAAAAAGATAGAAAAAGGTGGGGGGGGTTTTTGGCAGGAGGAAGAGATGGATGTGGAGAAATGAATGTAAGAGGAAGAGAAATAAGCAGAGAGAAAGATAGATGAAGTGAAAGAGAAGGCTAATGAGCTTGAGTGATTGAGAGTATAATGTGCATGTGTGTGCGTGCATGTGTGTGCATGCATGTGTGTGTGTGTGTGTGTGTGTGTGTACATGATAGACGTAGTGCTTAAAGGCCAATGCCTGGCTGTGTGTCCATTAGGTGTTTAGTAATGACAGGTTATGTGTGTGCATGTGTGTGTGTGTATGTGTGTGTGCATGTGCAGGCCTTCAGTAATCATCCGTGTCAGTGTGATTGATGACCGACCACAGTCGCTGTTTAAACATTTAAAATCTTTCAGGACAGGAGAGCAGGGAGGAGAGGAAGAGAGTGATGGTGAGAAGAAGTGAAAAGAAAGATGGAGAGTGCAGAGGGTCTTAATGATCAAATTTACGCCTACATAAGCAGAAATCCACATCAACACCATCGCTGTCGAGCCTCTCTTTTCAACCTCAGTTCACACTCCTTACCAGTGAGGAAATGTAAGTCCCACATGTAACAATACAACCTGACTTTGCTTTTAAAGTGCTTATATTTTGCTTATGACTCACCACATTACCAAGTAGGAAAGTCTCTGATCAAAGCCAATTTAAGCCATTTAGAATGCGAGGAAATTAAACTCGCTCCTGCTGCCACAGATTTATGAGTCATTTAGTGCAACTGGGAAGTCAGAGAGAAATATAACATTGTTCTTTAAAATATTGTCAAGATTTCAGACCTGTTGTTCCACAGTAAAATCTAATCAAATGGTCCAGGACATAACTGGATAAATTTAGCATGGAATCCAGTCCACGAAAGCAGCCCTGCCTTAGAAGGGTAGATGGTTTCTGACAAGGCAAGGAAGCCGCTTTTAAAAGAATAGTTCAACATTTGGTAAATACACATATTTCATTTCTTTCCCAGGAGTGAGAGGAGAAGACTGATAATAATCTCTTGTATGTGCATGAAGCTAGTCAACTGTATTTATTCTAACAGTAATCTGTAATCAGAATGACTTTGTTTCTAGCTTTAAAACCTACACACCCTCACTGCAGCCTGTTCTCATTCCTAGGGCTTTGCATACAGATGCTTTGTCCAGCCCGGTCTCACTCCAAAGTCATTGAATACCGGAGCTTGGGCAGTGACTTCCAGCATCAGACACAGAGGCCCAGTGGCGTCAGGGGGAAAGGCAACATAAGTTAAGGAGGCAAAAGTCCAGGTAGGGTGGGCGGGAGTGCTGGTGGATGAGTCCAACAACCATCGACTTTAATCTGGGAGGCAGGTATTCACTTCTTGTATGAGTGTAAAGCCAAACCCTATTCTGTTTTTTCGAAACCCAACCACGTACATGTGTCAGCTAATCGTACCCATGTGTGTTTGTTATTGAAGGAAAAAGACGTCAGTGTTGTACTGATGTAGTGCATTTGTTTTGAAAGAGACTGCAGGCAAACTGTAATAGTCCTGTGCAACAAAAGTGTATTTTGAAAATCAACACAATGCATGTAACATGATGAAACTGACACAGCATCCCAGAACACCAACAATGAACACACCCAGGGTACTTTGCACATCATACTGTAGGTTGACGTGGAAAGTCCATGACCAAATGCTGATGTGTGACGAGGTCAGAGTGAGAATGTGTTGCTTTGTCATACTCCTCAGCGTGTGATGGGGACGCCAAAGGCACTTTTTAGCATCTTTATGAGACACACCCTGCTTTCAACAAACTCCAGTGTAAACCAATCTGCAGCAATATTTGCCGCTCAAAGCAACTGATGTAGTCTAAAGAGCGACAAAGGCAGTGTAGGGTGGAAGAAAGGAAAGGTGGATGTGTCAAACAAAACTGGACTTTCATCCAGGAGATTACTGTTTGTGTCCCGTGTGAAACCAGGAGTCGTGTTGTTTGAACGTAATGCTAGGTCACTTGTGTTCCTACGTCCCATGTGAAACCAAAAGTCAGTGTTGTTTTAATGTAAAGTTACACAGTTTACGTACAGTTGTAACAAACTGATGTCACTCACATGACGCATTTACGTCACGTTATGTAACAAACATACTTATTTTAACCAAAACTATGATCTTTTTTTTCCAAATCTAACCAAGTAGTTTTGTTGCCTAAACTGAACTGCATCTGCTTCACAACTTTAACAAAAGGTTGTGGGTCACATAGATGCACTAAAGGGTGCCCTTGACATCACTATGAAATGCCAAGGGGCATGACAAAGCCTCGGTTTATGACCATTTTGGACAGTTTTACACTGTTGTTACAAGTTAACCTGTGATGTGTAGCTCATCCCAGGCAGAAATGTCACATAAACTGAATGAGTGGATTACTGTAAGTGTTGACAGCACAGGTTCATTGCTCAGTATTTCATAAATAACCTTCCACATCAGATCAAGTCAAGTACATATAAACATCCCAAAATCACAAATTAGCTTTAAAGGGTTTCACCATATGACCCACTCTATTCATGACTCACTCTATGACCCACTTAAACGTCAAGATGGTATAGTGGATGGCTGCCTCAGTGTGTTGGTGCTGCACATATTTTTGTACTTACCTTAAGACCCCCTGTGATTCCTGCACAACTGTAAACTTTTAAAAAATATTATCTTCATCCTTTTGCACTGTGTATGGGCAAACCAGGCTATAAATCATTTCTGATTCTGATCCTTGATTCAGATAAGGAAAAACATTCAAAGCAGTGTTTAACAAGAGAATGAAAGAAACTTTAAGAGATCCAGACAGAATGAAAAATAAAATTACAATATGGAGAAAGAGAATGACAATATTAGGTAGATATGCATCCAGTAGGACGTTGAGCAACTTCAAGGTGCTGCCAAAACGGGCAGGACCTGAGACACAACCTCCTCTCCACCATGGCTTTGCAGATAAATTAGCTGTTAGAGCTTAAAGAGTCAGTTCACCTATAAAAAATTCACTCCTAATAGTATTGCCATGCTGATAGTTTTAGTCGTCTCTGTCCAGTTATTGGGATCTATGCCTTTGATACATTGCTGCCAATAAAATACAATGTAGGTTAATGGACTTTTGAATGTTTCATAGTGACATGTCTTTCCGGGAACAACATTTCAGTTACACTCAATAATCGTAAAACTTTCTGTAGTTTTTCTTGGCCCTGCTTGTTTGGTAGAAAGTAAGAAGACAAATGTATAGTGTTTTGTTTTTATGATTTGGGTGAACTGCACTGAAAAACAAATTGCTGGCAGCCCTCTAAGATGTTTGTAACAGTAAACATCATTTATTTTAAACAGTGGAGTTTTGGGTTACTTGGCTGACACAAAACTGTTTTTATGCACTGCGAGGGAGGTGAAACGGTTTTGGCAAGAGAAATGTGATCATTCAGCATTCAGTCGATGCTGGTATAAGATGTTGGACGTTACACAGAAAGCTAACAGGTGTGGGACACGGAGGTGGAAACAGTGGGAGGATTGGAGAGAGAGAAGAGAAGTCACAAATAAAGAAAGAATAAAGGAAGTAAAAGTTGGCGTGGATGACAGATGGGTTCGAAAAAAATAAGTGTTTTAGAAAGAAAAGGCATGAAGGACAGAGGCGTGGAGAGGGGGGAAATGGAAAGAGGAAAAGGAGACAGACAAGCAGATTGTGTGTGTCCATGTGTGTGTGTGTGTGTGTGTGTGTGTGTGTGTGTGTGTTTGTACCAGCCTCAGACAGACAGTCACTCCACTCCAACAGTCTGGATGCTCGAATGTTCTCAGGCTTTCCAATATAATTCACCCGTTCCGCTATGTCAAGTTCCCCAACGCGGCCCTGTAGGGCCCGCCACGCCTCCCTTTCTCCTCGCTTCCATATATGGGCGTCCTGTCCCCCCGCGGTGCTCAAAGGGATTATTATGTTTATGTCCGTGCTGCTCCAGTGACCCTGTGACAGAAAAGAAGAGAGATTGTTCATGCTATTTCCACCCTGCTTTCTGTGATGGCAAACCGTCTCCGGGACTTCAGTGTCGGACAGATATGTGTGTGTGTGTGTGTGTGTGTGTGTGTGTGTGTGTGTGTGTGTGTGTGTGTGGACATAGAGATGATGGAAAGATTAAAACATCAAATTCAGACAAGCACGGATATTTAAAACAATATTTCAGCGGTGAAATGTTCAATCACTCAAGTACTGTACTTAAATACAATTTACGTGTACGTGTACTTTTTTTGAATGTATAATTTTATGCAAATACATACATCTACTCCATTAAATGTCAAAGAGAAATATTGTACTGCAGTATGTTTATTTAACAGCTTTAGTTTGTTCAGATTAATAATACAAAATATAAATCAAGTAATAAATTATGATTTATTATTACTGTATAGATTAAGCTACCCAGCAATATATGAAGTAATTAACATGGCCTCCACCTTTGCCCACTACAACACTAATGTCATGTACACATGATTGCATCAATAACCCAATAATATAATGTAGAATATTCTGAAATGGGCCATCCTGCATAATTAATCATTTTACTTTGTAGCATATTTGATGCTAATCCTTTTTTGCTTCTGTATAAGTAAGACTTTGCAGGACACACACATGTATACACTGGTGGTCAAGGATACTTGGAAAGCGGACTGGGATCGAACCGTTTATCTTCCAATTACGTAATTACCTCCTGAGCCATGGCGAGTCAGGCACATAAACCTCTGTAAAAAAAAGCCAATATCTCTATCTCTATCTCCGAATCAAACAAACTTACATAACACATTAATAAGTGAGCTTTAGAGGTGCTGGTAGGTGGATTTGACTACCATTAAACAGATCCAGGCTAGCTGTTTCCCCGTTTTTAAGTTAAGCTACGCTAAGCTAACCAGCTTCTGGCTGTAGCCTAGACAGATACGAGAAGGTGTCAACTTTACATCTAACTGTGCAAGAAAGTTAATAGGATTATTTCCCAAAATGTCAAACTATTGCTTCATATGTCCTTAGGCTTTCGAGCAGCTTGTTTAATGTAAGATGTGAACACTTATCCCTGCTTTTAAACAAAGTAAGTTATTATAGCTGTTAACAGCTGATACAAATGTTGGCCATGTACTATTCTTTGCTTTCCAACCACATTATGTTCTGTGTTGATGTGGTTTAATTGTGTAAAAGTTCAGTTTTGCAAAACAGTTCAGAGTGCTTTTTTGTGATGTACAGTCATGCCAGTATGGTGAATTGAATCTGCAAGAAAAAGAGCAAGAAATTGAGACAAAGAGTGAAGAAAGAGGACACTTATAAAGAGAAAGAGGAGAAGACTGGGGGTGAAAAAAACAGAGTCTTTAAATGAGTGTGTAGAAAAGCGGCCTGGCATTGGAGCAGACACGCCCCATCACACAACAGTCGAGACATTAACTTCTCGACTCTCTCTGTTTTCCCCCCTGCCATCATTCTTTCTCTCCCTCCCTCTTTCCTTCCCTCCATCTGCTCTGCCACTGCACCTGGCCTCTTCACGTTCTCTCACTCCATTTCCTCTCTTTTACTCCTTTTTTCCCCTTCTCTCATCATTTCTCTTTCTTCTCTGTTCGCGCCATCTTACCCTCCTCCTCTTCCTCTCTCCCTCTTTTGCAACTGAATGGTTCTTTCTCTTCTGTGTGTCTTCCTCAATCTGTCTCTTCTCTCCATCTGACAGCGTCTCCATCTCTACCACTGGCGCTTTTGACATTCATGTCTCCTCCCTCTATTTCCGTCTGACTTTTCCTTTTATGGCATCAAACATATTTTCTAAATCTTTCCTCTTTAACCCATATTCTTCATTTCCCATCTCTCCAAATGTTCAAATTTCTTTCTTTCCTTTACAGACCACACTTTTTAAAAAAAAAAAAATCCCCCCTCCCCCTCTCCCATCCGGGGGGCTCACTGTCTCTCCGTCTTGGCCCAGCATGAGTGGGCCACGTCTGGGCACAGAGAGTTAGGACCACAGGGTGACTCTCCAAAAAACCCTGGAGGGGTCTGACACAGTGGCCATATGGCAGAGCATTGAGCGAACGGCTCCACACACTCAGACAGGGAGACACAACACAGTCTCCGACAGACGCCCCTGTGTGAAGGAATGGATTGTGTCCCCTGTGGCCGGTGGGCATGTCCACCACTCATTAGTTTCCCATGGAGAATTGATATTATTCACAAAGCTGCTTGGCTCGCCTCGGATCACAACCCCGACTGCATGAATAGGTGGAAGGCATGTGTGTGGTATGAGAGTGCACAAGTTAAGATGAGTTAAGAGGGGGATTTAGTGAACCATTTTAAATTTGATGTCAGTCTCTTAAAAACACATTAGTATACAACCAGACAATTCTAAAAGCATAAAAATGGACCCGAAAACTGCCTTGTTACACCTCTAATAAAGCAAGCCAGGGATCAAATTAGAGTTTATTTTGTACAATTGCAAAACATATTAAAATCATATAAGAAAAGGACAGAGAGAGCCTACAGCCACACTAGCTGCTCTGTGAGATTGAATTAAGACACAGCAGTGCTTTCAGCCAAATAATGACAATCCTAACAAGCTGATGTTTAGCAAGTATAGTATTTGCAGTGATCCCCACCTTAGTTAGCGTGTTGGCATGCTAACGTGCTAATTACAGTAGTAATAAATACAGGAATGTCATTAGTTTTACTGGCATTCTGTCAGGCCAGAATCACCACATTACAGACCCCTGGGTACAAATATTTGATGGGCCCTTAGCCAACTTGGCGTCATGTTCAGGCTTTTTTTCTTTCTCTAATAAAGTCAGATATAGCACACAGGGCATGCATGGAATAGTTCTAACTCACTGTGGGACATTAAAAGTAATCAGTGGTGGTGTTACAGGTAATTCAAAGTCTTACACAAAGTACTAGCACCAAACTATATTCAAAGTACCAAAAGTAAAAGTGCACTCAATGTAGAATGGCTCATTTTAATAATTCTTTTAATAATATATATCATATTATTGGATTGTAGTAATTGATGCATTAATGTGTTCATTATTTAATGCTGCAGCTGATAAAGTTGGAGCTTATTTTAATTACTTAAGACAGTCTACTCTAGGTAACTTATAACCTATAATTTTAAATCATAATTTAATAGCTAATTTATATTCTGTATTTATGATCTGAATCTGTAAAGGAATTAAAGTTATCAGATAAATATAGTGGAGTAAAAAGTACAACATTTGCCTGAGATGTAGTGAAGTAGAAGTATGAAGCAAAAAACAAAACAGAAACACTCAAGTAAAGTTGAAGTATATTTTAAAATTGTACTTGTGTGTGTAAGTAAGGTATTTTGCAACATTCCACCACTGAACGTAAGCCTTACCTTAACAATACAACTTGACTAAAAGCCCACAAGTATCTGACATTAAATGAAAAATAAAGCAGCCACAGCAAGTTTGCTTTTTCATAATGAAAATATTATGTTTAATGTAATGAGATCCTTGATTTGTTGGAACTAGAGGATAAATCCCCACAAATAATTAGGATTCATCCACACAGGACCACAGACATCTACAAAATTTTCATCAAATAGTTGTTGAGATATTTCGGCCGTCACAATGACATTCCTATCCGTGCAGTCATGCCGCCGAGCAGTATGTCTTGCAGTGAGGGAAAAGAACCCCAAAATCCCCTATTCTTGGCCTCAATCTAAATAGTAAAAACAACATTCTGATGGACTTTGAGTCAGTATATTTATGCCGTATTTCCAAAGCATGTTTGCATGACTTGACTGGACTCGCTTGAAACCGTTCTTTTATGGTTTGTCCTTGTCAAAAGTTGTGGATAGCACCTGGTACTTTTTTGGTATCACTTCGGTTGAGGTTCAAAGAGAGCGGAGCCAATGCTAAAAGGTGGAGTTAAAACACTGCAGACAACTGATTGGTCATATAGAATCTTCAACTTGTGCGACATGAGACATCTTCTACAAACCCACCATTTTAAATAGCAAAGCTACTGTCACTAGTGACTATCTGCAGTGGAAACCGAAATCAAGAAAAATACCTGGTACAAGAAGTGAGCCGAGCTGAGCCAAAGAGAGTCATACCACGGAACCGTGGATGGATACCGTGGAAATTCAGCATTACATATCAACCAAGTTGTAGAGCTCAGCTTAAATTTACAAGTCAGAGCTCGTCAGTCTTTGCCAAACTAGAACAGCCGACCCATCAAGAGATTCTGCTGTGAGTTTTGTTGGTTTTGACACATATAGTGTCAGTGTGTTACTACAAAAAGAGAATAAGTGAACAGGAACACTGCCAAGGTAAATCGGGACAGGCATCCCTTTGCAAACAATTTTATCATTACTTAATGATGATTTGGTGTACAGTTAAATGTGAAACAGCATAAATTGTTGTTCTTGGTTGTTCATTTGAAATGTATTGGATTTGTGTATTTTCATAGCAGCGAAAAGTTGTGCAGTCCTTTTCATGTTATGTTTTTGTTTCATGCAGCCTGATTACAGTTTTGAACAAAGCTGGAGTTTTTTTGTCATAGAGAAAACTGATGCCATGTACCGTGTATGTATGTGCAGGCATGTGTACGTGTATGCAAAAGTAATAATTTTTGAATGTCACTGAAATATCATGCATTACTATATTGCAGTATGGTGTTAGTGGAAATGCAGTGATTGCCCTTACATTGGCTTTTTTCTAATAAGACAATCATTTTTATTCATGCCACCAGTTCTGCCCTATTCAGTGTGTTCCTCGTCATTACACACACACTGCCTAAATTAAAAAGATTATTCACTTTTGACAATTTCAGTGCTCCTTTTTACGGCTGGCCCATCACAGTCAGAGTTCATGTGGAAAGATGACGCCTGCATCCAACAAAAAAGCTTGTTTATCTTGGTGTATTTGGCTATTATTTGATTATCTTCGTTTTACTGTGATTGACACTTGGCTCACTCTCCTTCATTACACATAAAACATAAATCTGTGATGTAGCAGAGAGCCAGCTGACCTTAAAACACTTACACTTTTGTTGCCTTTCATATTATATTGTGTACTTTCAAACCAAATGAAATGAAAATTGTGTTGGTTGGCTGGTTGTGACACCCAAAGTTAATCGCAAGTGTCACAAGTGGGGTCGCGGCATCCTGTAACACATCACCTTCGAGAGAGATGGGTACTGACATGCAACAAAGGGCCCCAACTGGACACAAACTGGGAATGCTGGGATTCACAAGCCCCTTTTACACTGCCAGATTTTCGCTGAATGTTGGGCCATTTGGCAGGCAAGCTGCGTGTGTTTAGAGAGCTGGATTGGCAAATTGATCCAAGGTACCCAATTTTCCGCCACGTAGGGGTAAACATATTGGCGGAACCTTTTTGCTTTAAAAAGAACGAGGCACCCTTCCGCCACGGGAGGGGCTGTTGATGACTTGTGGGAGGAGCTGTTGATGATGCCACACGTGCGACCCACTGGCGGTGGACTGAAAAACAGGAAACAGCTGATAGCAGGAATGAGCAGCTAGTAGCAAGAGGGAAACGCAAACAACGTCGACGCCAACCTGAAAGAAACTGTAAAGATGAACATCTGGGGAGACAAGGCATGCGCGCCCTCCTTGCCCTCGCAAACGAAGTGGGCCATTAACCATCAAATGACGGGAGCGGTGAAGGACGTCACTGTTTACGTCACACACTGAGCTACATGTTTTGTCACTTGCTCACGCCTCCCGCTGCCCCGAAAAAGGTGCATTCTGTATTAACAAAAGTAGGCAGGTGGCATCTCCCTGCACTCCCCAATTTTGTTTTTATACTGCCAATGCTGAAAGAAGACTGATTGGGCTTTCCTGCAAATTTGCACAATTCCTATTTAAAAAGCGCTACAGTTAACACTTTAAACCACCATAGATCACCAGGGCATCTCGGCCAAGAGAGAACGTATTTCTTTTTCTTTATTATATTCCAATTTATCCAGCCTCCATGTATGTGGGATTGGCAGGGCTCAGATGCTTGAAAAGTGTTGACATTTGTTATGAATTTATGCCATGCAGAGGAAAAAATACTGCTGTAAAACGTAAGTTGTTTCCAGGTCAGAGGCATCAGACTGGCAACAACACTGACAAGCTGTCCTCTTGTGAAGCACCTGGACAGGAAACACGTGTTCCGAGTAGTGGTGAAAATGCCTAAAACACAGCTAAAGAGCAAAGACAAATTACCAACCAACATTGTACAGCAGTCAAACAGTGACAAATAACAACAGGTCGGTTGTGTAGTGGAGGAAATGCTGCTCATATCTTCAGAAGAGTCACAGTTAAGTCAGTGCTAGGAAGTAGTGCAACAGTGACTGTCAGCTGTAAATACATGCAGCATCTCTCCAAACTCCTCTACATGTATTGCCCTTGGTGATTAAACTAACTCTGAAATCCCTGACTAACGCTGTGTATGCAACCAGCATTTGCATATGTAAAATCTGTGTGTATGAGTGTTGTTTTGAGACTTGTGCGAGCTCATATTAGTTTGAGGAACAAAGCGTTGAGTTTTAACTGGGGCATCGAAACACAAAAACAAACACATGACAAGGACAACAACGCTGTCTTTACAAAAACAAACTCCACACATCTACTTCCTCTTTGTGCTGAACCATCAAAGCACAAAACTTCTATTTCCTGAGTACAAACTGACACACACTCACATGCGCTGAAATAACCATAAACCAGAGTTCACACTGAGTCATCCTCCATCAGTCTGTATTTCCCTTTATGGATCTAATGATTAATATCCTCTGCTGCTCTGAAGATTTTCATTGAAATGCAACATGAATGTCTGTGAATAATATGTGTTTATAGAAATGTGTGTGTAAGGATGAGTGGACAATTACCTTTTGGAAGACTTTCTATTTCCTGTTTGACTTCACGCTTGTCAGTATCTCTTAAAGTCAGTGTCTCACAAAAGTGCATTTTCATGCACTCATACTTGGTTTGCCTTCCCACTGCAAACGATGTGCTAGTGCCATTTTGCACACCCACACAAGTGTCACTTATTTGGATTAATTAGACCTCTGCTCAAGTTGGGTGGAGCCATGCTGGAAATTACATGAGGTCATCAAAATCTAGTCACTAATAGAAAAGATGCAAGGTGCAAGACAACCCCATGTGCGTCAAGAGTAGAGGACGTGTCAATCAAGTGAAGACTGTACACACCCACACTGTCCTGAGCAGAGGTCTCACCAGACATAACAAGTGAAAACATCTGTATGAGAAGACCTTACTGGAGGTGTGTATGGTCTTTAAACATGCTGTGATGTTGCTGAATAACTACTAAGTGAAAAACTATTTAATTGCCTGTAATAACTGGTTAAAGTACTGATGTTTTTTAAAACTGCAATTATTAAACAGCTGTGATTTTGCTACCACAGAGCCAGTATTGCTGGCCACATTAGTAGTTTTTGAATTACGATACAAGCAGCTTGTAACAACATTATATAAGGAGCTGGAAAGTCCCTATAAAGCAGGCAGGAGGGGAGGTGGATAGGTCAAACAAACCCTGGACTTTCATTTTGGAGTCTGCAGTTCACTTTCTTTGCAATGTTGAGCCAAACCATGATGTTTTTTTTTCTAAACCAAACCATGTGCTTTTGTTGCCCAAGGGGCCATACACATGCCGCCTTTAACCACCTGGAAAATGCAAAGTCAGGCACTGAGTGCTACTCTTGTGCCTATTCTGTGCTAACTTTCAGGTGTGCAGAGGCAGGTTGCGTCTAAGGTTGCTCAGCAACGATAACAAGCACTGTAACACAGCCCCCTTACCTGAAATCCTGGGGGCAGAGCTGACCTTCTTCCAGGTGTTATTTTTTAAGTATGTAGGCCTGAATATTGCCCATGGGACAGATGTAAATGTCTGGGTGGCCCTGCACTAATTTATGGAAGAAGGAAAAGATATCTGTTGGCTGTGATTGGTTGTTCCTTGTCATGTGACATGAGGTGCACGCTGCTGCATTCCAAAAGTTTTTCTGTTTATCTCAGGGCATAGCCGTCATGCCCTGAAAAATAGGTGCTCACGCATAATGATGACATTGTTCTGGTGTTTGAGCTCACCTAGCGTGCATCTTCATTAACAACAATGGATTTGAGGGCGCAAAAAACACGGCACATGTACAGCCCCTTAATCTGACCACTGGCTTTTGTTGCACACAGAAATTTACAAAAAAAATTGGTATTTTATCAGCATTGTAAGTTTAGTTTGAAAGAGACTGTATGCATCTAATGAGCTGAAACTGTACTTGTCCTGTGATAACCAAACGGCAACCTTTGTTGAAGGAGTGTTTATGACAAGAGATCAATCCGCAGTCTTTGCGGGACTTTATTGAAAACACAAATACAAACTTCACAACGAGACAGCCCCGTAGAGCAGTTTACCAAACAGTGTTATACTCCTCTTCAGATAAACATCTTACCTAACGTTCCATGTGTGTATATGTGTGTGCCGTTTGCAGAACTTGCGCTTATCTTCATCTTAATACTTGGCGTTTTACCACAACTTACAACTTACCACTGCCAGCAACATCTATTTCCCCATCACAATGTTTCACCATCACAATGTTTTCCAGGTCAACTTGTTCTAAGACTTCTCCCCAGATTGAGACTTTTCAAGGTTGCTCACTTTTAGTAAACACGTTTTGCTTCTAACTTGACCTTTAGGGTCAAGTATTTCTAGGCCTTTTTGCCACCACACCCTTAGGGCTAAAAACCAAAGCCAACACAGAAGTGCCTAAAACTGCAGTTCTTTGAATGACGACTTGACGCTGGCTTTAGAAGCTAGTCAGTCCCCATAGATCCCCATGTTAAAATGCCCAACTTTACAGCAGAAATAAACATGTTAACAGCCTGGTGCAAAAAACGTTTTGGTCTCTAAAGCTAATTTTAACATTCATGAAAACTGTATGAGGGGTGAATCTTTATATAACGCACCCCTTTACATTTTATTAAGGCTTAAAGTTACGCATAATTAAGGACGGCCCGCTTAAAGAGACAGGCTGTCTGCCGATAGTGTCTGCGGCTTCTCAGTCAGGCCACTCCTCACTCCACAGCGTCAGCCTCTCATCCAAATATGGTCACTTCTGGCAACAAAAAACCAAGATGGCCATGGCCAGGATGCAGGAATCCACAAACCAATGGGTGACATCACGGTAGCTACGTCCATTATTTTTACAGTCTACCTAGTGCGTCTTATGTAGACGTGAAAGTCCACTGACAAAACGGTGATATTTGACAAGTTGGGATGAGAACAGTTAAATGAGTTCTGTAAGTGTGTTTTGGGCATCAGCAAATTGAGATAGGAGCCTAATGATGGTGATAAATAAAAAGTCAGGGCATCATCAAAGTTACTACAACTCATCTTGTGGGGAACATGAATATCTGCACCTAATTTAATTGCAACACTTAGCCATAAAATAGAAAAATACCCACACAAAAATGTCTTGGTGAAAACACTCTTAAAATTAGCAGAACTTGGAGAGAGCCATAAACTTCTTATGAAGCTTACACACCTGCAAGACTCACCTCCTCTTTTTTTCTCATGGTCATTCACATTCATTTTCACACTTCATAATTACGCTTTTATCTGAACCACTGCTCTCTGAACAAACGCTTGAATGTCTTAATGAGCTGTTGCTGCACGATAAACCCTCAAGCCCTGTTTCCGTATCATTGTTATTTTTAAAGATAAAACCGAGTCAAAAAATATAAATATATTTTGCTGTTGTCTCGGCAGATGGTGTCTCTATGGCACATTCACTGAGAGAGAGACCCTTCTGTATTTAGGCCTGCAGACTGACAGAATTACACTTCGCTAATTAACTTGAATAAGGCAGCTTGACACTCTACCCAGAAAGCGATGCACTGCTATCAGTGTGTGTCTGTGTGTGTGTGTGTGTGTGTGTGTGTGTGTGTGTGTGTGTGTGTGTGTGTGCACAGGCGTAAGGGATGGAGAGATAAAACAACATGGTAATGAGTAACTAATCATTACTTTCAGTTTGAATCAGTGGAATAATAACATCTTCAGTTAAGCAAATGTGACCCATTCTGTCATTGAGATATCTATGAGTGTGTGTCTTTGCAACATTTGCATGGACAGTATGTGTGTCCATAGGCTTGTGCTTCTTTCCCTTTTGAGTTAATTGACACTCTGCACAGACTGCAGTTGCCTGTCTCAATAATGGTTGTTATGGAAACGATGTTTGGTGTGACAGATGCGTTTGTGGCAGATCAGGATGCGGCAAACCCCGAGAGACACACATGGATTTGGATGAAGCGGCAGGCAAATAGATGGCTGAACAATACAAAGAATAAGAACACAATACAAAATCGTCACAATGGACACAGCGGATGAACACATTCATGAAATAAAAGGGATTACTAAATGCCAACAAACTGGTATGAATATTTCAATCTGCATTATTATTCCACCTGATTAAAGACAGACTTAAATAAGGGTAAATATTATGAATTATACCATTCCTGAGCACAATTTTAAAAAGTTTTGTTCTAATTACTTTGGGAAGTTGAGCTGAGATGTGTAAATATAAACCACTCTAAACTATGCCTCTATTAGTAAATGTGGCTAAATGGAAGTCTAATGGCATTTTTACTCATTGATATCAATCTTTCTCTTAGAAATTCGACGGCCCTTTCTTGGGCCCTCATAAGGTTTTAATCGATGATTTGATTATTATAGATGCATCATTATGTACTTGACTTTACTAAACACAATACAATGATAACTTATGATACTGCATGCACTGTTACAACATACTATGAGTCCTAATTGCAGTTGATTGCTGAGGTGTGTATCAGTGAGTACAGGTATTCATATAACATCATAAGCCTCATCCGTCAACCTCTAGATTATAACTAGTCAAGAGCATCCATAAGACACTTATAATTTATTATAAGTCACATCTATAATGTTTTATGACTGTTGACATGGTGCATCAGGAAGCCTTATGTGTGTTTATCAGTGCAGTCATAGAGCATTATAAATGCATTATAATTTACTATAAATTCCCTCACAAGGCATTATAGATGTAGTCTTCACAGAAAGTGTTACCACAGTAAGCTCCTCAATAGACATTTCTGTCTGTGTTGATTTGCTTTACACTCACATTCACACATTCAGTAACACCTTGGACAAGGTAAGGCTTCATGCTATGGTCCCCTGTGTTTTACAGCTGATACCTCCTAATTCTAGTCATCTGCTGCATCTGTTTAAAAAAAAAAATCAGGAGAAGATTAGAGAAACCTTTTTAAGTGTGTTGAAACTTGTATAACACAGTAACTGAAGTAGACTATGATGAGACTATGCATGTATGTACATGTACAAAAAATGGAACAAGAACAGCCTTCATACTATTGGTTTGCCTCGGATAGGTGTTTTCGGTGAATTTAGGTGAATTTTACAGGATGCTTAAGAGGTACCTTTCTACAGAGCTGAGCGAGCAGGAGGATCAGGACGGTCGACAAACATTTTGGCCACAGCTCGTTTTGGAAAATTGGCTGCAGCTGCATTTTTTGGGGGGCTTGTTGCCTATTTCTGTGCTTCCTTGTATCCTTTGATTCTCAGCCCAAATGTGATTGGGCCAGGCTGGTTTGGTCCAGGTTTGCCTGGCCTGATTTCTCCTAATTGCTTTGGGCTTGATTTGGTCAGGTTTCATTTTATTCGGCAGTTTTGATTTTTTTTTTTTTTTTTTCTCTTCCTTTCGTTAACAGTATAAAAGTGACCCCCTGTACCTTGCCAGAACACTCAGTGACATTATAGGAGCTTGTTAGTCTGCTCTGGGTTTACACAGTTGACACAAAATCAAAATGTTTTGGCTTCATAATCACTGCAGTGACTCAGGCTTTGATCAGGTTTAAACAGAATCCAGGCCCATATGAAGCCAGATTTTGGGGGCCCAAAGAAACTATAACTACCCATGAGATTCCCTTCATTAAGTTATCCTCTGTTGAGCAACAACTGGACAAGAACGTTGATTACAGTCTTTCAGTCACTTTTACCAATATTGCTGGAAGATATTTGCTGTTTTTTTTTTGACATTTTTCACTTTTATTTCATAAAAATAATCAACAGATTAAATAACATAACGGAAATATAATGCCCTTAAACTATGATTGTGATAGTGGATTACATAAAGTGATTACCTGCAGAGGTCCCTGTTAAATATGCACGTCTTAATTTTAAAATCTGTTGTAATGAGTGGCACGCTGTTAGTGCACACTTATGACTTAAAGATGTTACTGTGGTTCTGGAATTATTCAAGTTGTTTACATAACTTCAAGGAGATGGTGTAATGAGGGAAAATGGAGTAATCTGGCCATCATAATTTGATACAGTGTGACATCAGTCCAATACTTTCACCAGGTGTACTGCAACTAATGAGAGCTGAGAGGGCGGCAGACAGCAAAAGCTTATTGGTCGGTGCCTGAGGTAAAGCCAGTGAGTATTAGGAAGGGGGAGAGTTATTCATGTGCTGTGCGTGCACGTGTGTGTGTGTGTGTGTGTGTGTGTGCAGATGGAGGATAGAGGGGGTTTTTCCATGTAAGAAACACCTGCTCCCAGTGTGTGTGTGTGTCTGAGAGAGAGAGAGAGAGAGAGAGAGAGAGAGAGAGCACAACAGAGAGTGATGGGAACGACCATGCAACATCACCAACTGTATGTGTGTGTATTCCTGTGTGTTCACATATACACTCCTGTACACTTGGTGCCAGGTGTTTGTGCAAGCATGCATGCTTGTGCATGTGTGTGTGCCTGGTTCGGTGGGCCCGTTGGTATGTGGGATGATTGGCAGCGCCCGTTTGGGCGTCGTTGATAACACACAGGAGGGCGACAGCCACAGATGAGCTCTGTCAAGCTGTCTGCCCGTCAGACACCCACACACTCTCCTTTTCTCTCCCTCTTTCACACAAACAGCAAGACACACAAACCTCGAATAACATCTGTGTGAGTGTGGACATGTGTAATATCTGCATGCAGATGTTCACCCACCTGAAGACATCAGCCATCAGTGGAGCGCACAAGCCTGTAGGTGTGTACGAATGGTGCTTTTTTGGCAGAACACAAAGTTGAGAAATATAAATGCTTTGCTTTGAATGTGTAAAATGTGCACTGTGATGATTTGATATAACGGCTAATATGACGGTTAGAAAGAGAGTCACTGTGTTGTCATGGGTGACTGCCAACACAGGTAGAACCCTTCACTGAGGGACAGGTGTTGCTAGACAGGGGACCATACATAGTGTTTTGATCGCAACGCCACATCAAGTGAGGTGTACGCTGCTCAGTGCAATGGTGAAAACATGTACATCTGAATAGATTATGGACACAGATTCATGAATGTTTTCAAGTTTTTCATCGAAGACTACAGCAGTGATAATAACTTATGCATCAAGGAAGAAGAAGAATTAAACTTGTTTTCACCCGATGAGCAGCAGACGGTTAGGGCAGGCAAAATCGTCAGTTAGTAAGTATCCTGTCTATGCAGCCCCTCAGTGGCTTAAGTTTAAGCTGAGCCTCTATAGTCAGGTTTACTCAGACTTTGAAACACTAAGAAATTACAACACACTTTTAAATATAGACTTTCATGGCCTATGACTGTAATTTTTATTATCTAGAATATGACTTTTCAATATTTTTGCTGGAATGTTTGCTCCTTAACTACTTGAAAATAAGTTTGTAGAATATGTGTATTGTCCAATCAGTCTCCAGTAAACAGTGGTGAAATGTAACTAAGCACATTTACTTAAGTGTACTTAAGTACAAAATTTTGGTACTTGTGCTTGACTGTGTCCATTTTATGTTATTTTATACTTACACTCTGATAGCCAAACACTCAACTATCTCTCTACATGTTGCTCTGATAACCAGCTACTACAATCCACAAACTGTGGACTGCAGTTTTATATGAAGAGATATGACTAGCTAGTTGCCCAAAGTCTCATTTGATTGGATGATTTTTTTTTTAATAAAAAGAGAAAGACTGGGATTTTGATGTAGATATACTATACTATACTAAACTATACTATACTATTTTTTTTTTTTTTTAAATATATTTGGTATGAAACAACAGATAAGCGATCAATTAAAGGTCCCATGTGAAGGATTAGGGGGGCATCTATTGGCAGAAATGGTACATAATATCTATGTATCTATGTTTTTTT
The DNA here is from genome assembly GCA_019142605.1 of Cephalopholis sonnerati. Lineage (NCBI taxonomy): Eukaryota > Metazoa > Chordata > Actinopteri > Perciformes > Serranidae > Cephalopholis > Cephalopholis sonnerati. The sequence goes on along the minus strand of JAGQAX010000012.1, from coordinate 13,194,144 downwards.
TTTTTCATAATAACTTGATAATAAGAACTGTTGTGTTTTTATTACCTTAGCATACCTTAGTCGTTTATATCTAAATTACAAAGTGGGTCCTCTTCCATGGAGTCCGCCATTTTGTTCTACAGTAGCCCAGAATGGACAAACCAAACACTGGTTTTAGATAGAGCCTTTGCATTTTCGCATATTTGCATCAGCTACAGTAGTTCTCCTACACATTTGGCACAAGCAAGGAGTTTCAGTTGCAGTCTACAATGTCACCCCTAAATACCACTAAATCCTCCATACCAGACCTTCAACACAGGGACACAGGATTAAAACTTGGAAATGTATTTTATCATTTCATTGGGGACTTTAAGACATTTCCTCTAGAATAGTTTCTAAAAGTGCAGGTATAGGAATGAACTAAGACAGAATCTGACTTCATGCTAGCTGGAGTATTACTGCACTTATAAAAGCCCCAGCACACATACCAGGGGCAGCATGACTTCCCTGCACCTGTCTGCCAGGTGTGTATCACACAACATTCACTTCAAGCCTTCCCACCTGCCAGCTAAATTTGCTTTGAAAGGTTGCATGAAGTTTGGGGCTTGAACTTGGCTCTACAGACATGATTTCTTCATGTGGGCAGTCTCTACAAGCTGACATTTATCAGAATAATAGATTCCCTCATACCTCTTTTTTATGTGTCCAGGATTGTACGTTTCACTGTGCCAGCTGTGTTGCTGTTTGAAGCAGCAGAGCAGTTTCTTTTAGGTCTTGCACAGCTCCTAAACCTTTTCATTTACTTATTATAACGAGTAAGTTCTAGTTTTATCTACTGTACATTCAAAAGTTCTCCCTGACCTCTCCTCCATCAGTTATTTACAATCAAGATTTGTACGTTACCAAACTTCTGGCCTAAGTACCATATCAATGGAAATATGTTGTTCAAATATTTGACATGTTAGGATTTAACAAGGGTATTGTGATACTTGCTTGTATGCACTGTGGTAGAAATTAATTGCTATGTCATGACTTAGTAAGCGGGTTATCTGTTTAATTTGTGCAACTCATGGCAAAAACACATCCAAACACAGTGAATGAAATGAAACACCTCAAGAGGCAGATATACATACCCAAGGTAAAACATGAAAAAGAAAAACAGCCCTTGAAGCAGGTCATTGAATCTCAAACCAGGAAATACTGTCTCTGAAGAACAAAAACCAGGCTCTCAAGGCCAAGGTGAAAACTTATTAAATAAGGAAGAAGGAATGGGATGAATGCGATTTGGAGGATTGCCATGGACTTTGCAGAGACGCAAAATTAAAAACCCAGGAATATTTCCAACCGCAGCTATGTGACACTAGGAAAAACTTTGAGAAACTCTCAATGGATCAAGAAGAAAGAGAGCAACTACATGCTGCCCAGGTAGAAGTATTCTGTTATGAGATGGAGGAGAACAAAAGGGTAGTGAAGAACTTATGAGACAAGCTACTTCAAAAAGAAAAGGCCATTGCTGAGGCAGAAAAAAGATGGCTACAAGATATGAAATTGCCATGAAGCACAAACACCCAGAGATACAGACTGAAAAGCTGAGGAATCTCACTAAGAAGGTGTCAACATTAGAGAAGACATCAAAGGTAGAGAACTACAATTATGAACAGGCCAGAATTTGTTACATCAAAATAATCAATGATCAGAAGATTGAGAGGCACATGTTGAAAAAATACCTCAAAGAGGCTAATCTGCTCCTTGAAAAGGCAACAAAGCCAGTACACCAGAGGCTAAACTCTTGGTTCAATAAAAAAATGACTGTGATTTGCCAATGCTGTTCCAGAGGTTGCAGAGGAAACACTATCCCTTTACCCAGAGGACTGGCAGCCACCAGGCCTCACAGATGACAATGTAATGTCTTCTGTGCATCCCTGTATGAATGACGTTCGTTGTTTGGATGACAACATCATACATGTTGGCCATATGAAGATAAAGGTCCCCCAAGAGCGGACATTTAGGGTGCTTTCGCATCTGTAGTTGAGTTCATTTGGTCCGCAATGGTGGGAAAAAAATTATACATTGTTGTATTTTAGTTATGGTTCGGTTCCTGTTTGCACTGACTTTATGCAAACAAACCAAGAGGAGTAAACACGAAGTTCTATAGACTGACAGGTAACTCAGTGGTTGAACAGTTTTGGCGTTTGTCATCCTGCATCATCAGTGCATCATCAGAACCCACGTGGGGAAATCAAATTCTGGTGACTGACAGATGTTTATGCAGCAGTGCTTTAGAGCTCACAGAGAAATTACTGATTGTAAGTATTATTAGTGGGCTGTTATTAGACTGCAAATAGATCATGTTATAAATAATGACTAACATGCAAAGAGGATGAAAAGAAGATGTCTTGTACAGTAATGACTTGGGGATCAATTACGAGACTGTGGACAAACTTCATGATCAGCAGGTGGATTTAATATTGGTTTAGCTGTTGACATTATGGTAAAATCACATACCTGCTTTTGCAAAATTCTGTGGTTGGCTCCTTTACTTTCACACCACAAACGAACCGCACCAGAGTTCATTTGGAGACAGACTGAGACCCATCTTTTTGAGTGGTCTCGGTTCAGTTGTTTGGTCTGCACCAGGGTTCAACTGACAGCTTTCACACCAGCCCAAAAAACAAGCAAAAAGCTGAGTTTGTTTTAACCTGACCAAACACGTCAAGTGTAAGAGCACCCTTAAACTCCCTTAAAAGCTAAAAACACCTCCATTCTCGCATAACCCATGACACCATGACACTGTGACAATAACAACCTCCTCCTCAGGTCAGCCGCTTCATGAATATCTCAGCACTGAGGGCAACATGGTGGATCAGTGTGGTGAATGTCTGAGCGGCGTGTTTGGTGAGTTATCTGCAGGTGCTGCTGCTAGCTGCTTTTTAGATCTCCCAGTGGTATGTGATACAAATAAGGCATCGTCAAAACATTACACCTGTCCCGTCAGATCTCGTTTTGGTTATGTTACTACTTACACTACCCCCCATTCCACGACTGTACCTTTTGTCAAAAGTGATGAGGTGGAATTGCACAACATTCCCGCCTTAAGCATGCCATACAAAGGGGGCATATGGGGTTCTGGGACCAGTAATGACACATTTTAGTGGCATTGTTAGTGCTGGCTGTGAGTCACAATTAGGACCACATTTCCAATAAACCTTATGTCTGTTTGCTTTATGACAACTTTTCTACTGTATCATACATGGCTGTCTGGCAGTGTCTTAGGATCACTGTCTGCTACTCTGAACACACCTTGCATGGTGAGGAAAGCGCCACACACACACACACACACACACACCCTCTCTCACACACACACACACACACACACACACACACCTACAACGCAATTTATTTCCCGGTGACTCTTGCTCTGACTCTTGTTTGTGTTTAACACACACAGAATCTCTCTGCTTTCAAACACACTTCTCACAGGCCTAGAATCCCCACTGCATCCTCTACACACACACACACACACACACACACACACACACACACAACCTGTCAGCCCTGCCTGTGGCCAGCCATTGAACCTGGTATACAGATAACAGCAACAACAGCCCTCTCCTCTGCAGGGAGAGCGAGTCTCATTCATATGTATCTTTTGATGTGCCAGGGAATCTCTGTCACTTGTTTGTCACTTTGAATGGCTCCAAAAGACCAGGCTGACATTTGGAGGGGTATATTTCAATACAGCAACTGAGAATGGCAAAGGGAAGTGCTTTTTCGATACTTTGGCAGCCATGTTCACATTGTCCATAGTGTGCAGCTAAGTTTTAGTTTAACATGGAGGCAGAAGGTTGGAATTGGAGTTTGGCATACAAATCTTTTGGCTGACTGTCATTTGTCTGCTGTTTCCTACCAATAGTAAATGGTTGTTTCATTTAGCCCTTACCTTCCATAATCTAAGTAATCACTATAGGTTTCTTTAAACTAACAACAAACAGTACTTGATTTTCTCGCCTATTTGAGGCAGCAGAACAAGTTATAAACATATTTAATAAAGCTTTCAGGGCACATGTGTTAGCAAACAGTTCTTTATTTGAACAACTGGTCATCAGCTCCCTCATCAAAAAAAGCATAGCAGAGGGAGAGTCTGTCCTCACCTCCTCCTATCACTATCTGGTACACTGCTGCCACTGCCAAGGACAAGGTCAGACTGCAACTTATCATTAGCCTTGCTGAAAGCGCATTGGCTGCAGTCTTCTGTACATCCAGGACCCAAAAGATGGTTTTATAGTTGTGCATTGGCTCTATGCAGAGCCTTTGCCGTAGCCTACGCCCTGGTGAGTATTTATACTTGTGCGTAGTGTGTGTCTGTGTCGCTCTGTAGTTACATTCCAAAATGCTAGGCAGCAGTGGGGTTTCTCTGAAGTGCTGTAAAGTTTTATTGATTAAAAATACACCTAAAATACACATTAAATATGGTTAGATAGAGATTATTTTAAACACAAGTGCATAATCAGCTTCATTATAACTCGCAAGATTCACAGACAGATCACTCTTGCTGGACACAATTTCGCCAGAAATACAAAATGCTAATGTTATTAGCACAAGCCTATGGCATTTTACATGTATAAATAAGCCTAGTTGCTAGTGGACTTTTCCTCTACTCATATGAAGCCAGGAACATCAGCAACATTACAAAATGTGGCTCCATTACACCTATTACAACTCTCAGGGTTTACCAACAAAACAACTTATCTGTGTCTTATACTACAGAAGTTTTCCCCACATGCTAACATTATTTGCAAAAGTCTGTGACATTTTACATTGCATATATGGCAAAAAAAATGCCATTGTGTGGTGCTTTAGGTACAGTATCAATTCCACGCGGAAGTATAAATCGTGCTTAACGCCCAAGCCACACTGCCTGCATGGGCAGCACATGAGGGCTACCGCACTAAACTGCTGTGGCTCACATGCATGCAGTGTTCACATTGCAGAGTTGCAATATATGGAGCCATGCAAGGCCCTGCATTGTCAACACATGTTCCTGCAAATAATTTACTATTAAAAGGCTTGATTCTGGCCACAGAAACATTATCAGAGGCCTTGTGTTTTGAAATGGAAACAGGAAGGGTTGTATTGTTTTCATGTCTGTCACAGATAGAGACATTGAAGCTGTAGCAAAAGGTGGTATAACATCAAAATTATTATCAAAAAAACATTTCCTTTGTCTTTTTTTCCTGAAAACTGATTGCGTCATGCAAAAAATAGGAAAGACTCCGAATCTCTATACGTTCCGCAGCCGAGCAGCAGCCAAGCTGCGCCTTAGCCGTGCTGCTCACACGAGCAGTGTGGCTGCTCCAACCTGTTAACTTGGGCGCTAAAAAAAAAGGTTCAACAGTGCACATGTGCTGTGTGACCCGGGCATAAGGCAGGCAGGAAAGAATGTGGCTGACTCCTACTATCCTAGACACAAACTCTCTGAAACACTCCCCTCTGGCAGGAGGCTGAAGGATCCCTTCCGGGGTTTGGTCCTGGATCAGGACATTAACACACATCTTTGGCACTATATCCCTGTATGCTGCACACTCTTTTTATACTCTTATACTCTTTTATACTACTTTGAACCTTTTGCACATTTCTGCTCAAACTACCACTACTGAGAACTGCAAAGCCCTCCTATTTTAATTTCTATTCACATATATTCTATCTATTGATTGTATTTTTTTAGATATATTTTTAGTATAACTTTATTTAATCCTATACTTATGTGTCTTGAGTTTTGCAGTAACAAATTCCTTTTAGATATTAGATATAGAGCAACATTGGCATTCGTTTGGGGTTGCGTTTTTATCCACCTGATGAACTTAAGTTCAGTATTGACTCTACTTTTAGTTCTATTTTGGTCTCAACCAACTCCTTAGAGGACATTTAGCACTGGGACGGTAGCATACAGTGGGGTTATCAGGGCCTTGGCTTTCCCAAACTGGACCCTCTCCTCTCCCAAACCATGATGGAGTGTAACTCTGTTTAAAATCACCTTCACAGCTGAATGAAGAACAGTTTTATAAGGTGTAGGGTAAAAAAAAACAGTGGCAAGCTATAGGACGAACTTCCAACAATCAGTGTCCTTCTGCCAGATGACAACCACCAAATAATAGTAGTGACACACATTGGCCAATCATGATAATGATGATAAATTCATATGATTCCCTGGGCCAAACATGCCACATATTGTGAAGCTACAGTCCACACAGATGTTTGCCATCCATCTTTTTAAAATGCTTGAAAGGAGGATGCATCAGGTGAAGCGGTAGAAATCAAGGTTACTCTAAACTTCTGAATGATCCAAATACTCACACAAAATAAAGAGCAAAAGATTGCACCTAGTTTCATGATGAAACATGAAATATACAATGCTGTAAGTTTATGTTTGTGTGTGTGTGTGTGTGTGTGTGTGTGTGTGTGTGTGTGTGTGCCAGGTGTGGTTGTACACACACACACACTCTCAGACAAATACATACAGCACACACTTACTGACACAATGCAGCCCTTTAGGGATCAATTACCGCTCACTCACGTCTTTATCATCTCAAAGCTTTGACTATGAATACTTCCCCACACCGACCAGACACACACGCTCTCTCTCACACATGCATACACACACGCATACACCAAGGCTATAAACCCATTCTGATAGTTGAGATGTATAAGCTTCTTTTCAAAATGCCCTGTCAGAGAATGCTATCTCCTGCAACAGCTCGCCAAACAACACAATAGCCTTTATTGTAATGACTGACAGAGAGAATCTCATTTATGTGCGTGTGTGTGTGTGTGTGTGTGTGTGTGTGTGTGTGTGTGTGTGTGTTAGAAAAATAGACAGAGAAAGAGTCTTTCCTCATGAAAGGGTTTACCTGTTGAATTTTCAGGACCTCTCAATACACCTGAGACCAGCTCTCTTGAGGAATCATCAAACCTCACACACACACACGCAGAGACACACACACATACACAGAGTCATCTTTCCATCACTTCAGAGGACATTACACTGGCCTACATTAATTTCCTGGACACTTACCCTAACCCTAACCCTGACCTTAACCCAAGTCTTCACCCTAAAATTTAATGATTTACATTATGGGGACTTGTGTTTTGTCTCCAAGGAATGTGAGACCCCACAGTGTGACTGTGTAAACAGATTCATGTCTCCACAACATGAGTAATACACATCTACACACACACACATACACACACACACAAAGCAGTATCTTTAGCTCTCGCTTTCTCTTCCCATCCAGATGCTCTACCATTTGTTCATCTCTTGCTGGATAAACTTTTCATCAAGGTCAGTTTATTCTGCAGAAACAGGAAACTTGATCAGGATCTGACAGTCAGAACAGAGAAAGCAATGGAGACAGATGTGAGGGCAGGTGGAGAGCACTTTTCATCAGCATCTGGATCTCACCCAGAATGTGGATACGTGTTTTAATTGGGAATGCAGAAAACCTGCTTGATACAGGCTTCTGGTCTAATCTTATATCTAAGATTTAATGGGAAACATTTCCTTAGCAATACTAACTAAAAATGCTCCTGCTTCAAGTGTGTTTAGACAGAGAGCGGAGTGAATTCAACCACTTACAGTCCATGTTTATTCACCCCAAACAGCCAATAAAGAAATAAGAAGGGTTGCTGTTGTTTGGTTCTGTGGGAGTAAAGAAGAAAGCAGTCTTGAGCTGTCTAGCTAGGAGGCAGGCTGTTATGGTGGATGGATCAAAATACAAAGGACTTTCTCCAGTAGAGTGGTGTTCAGAACCATGTGAACCGAGTGAGCTTTGAGGCATTTTAAGGTACGTCAGCATGTTTCATTTCTGTAAACCCAACCTTGGTAACTTTTCTTGCCTAAATGTAATCACTGTAACTTAACATCAATGACATACCTTTATGTTAAGGGCGTAAAGTCATCTTTGGGGTGCTAATTCATAGGATATCATACAAACCGCTGTATAAGAATACATTCTTTTATTATAAAACAGGTGAAAAGGGGTTGTGCCAGCATAATTTTTCTCATCAGTGTAGTTAACACTAATGGCAGATTTTTGCTGAATAAAATGCATTTCTAGATAAAAGAAAGGCATGACTGTAATGTTACTTACTAACACATAATATATGTACCTTGTGTTTAATGTGCGTGTAGAAATGAACTCACCTAGGAGAAAACATGAGTGCTGTATAAGTCCTATTAACAACATGGTTTAGTGGTGTGCTTCATCCCCTTGTGGCCAAAATGAGTATCACAACAACAAATACTTATGTAATTACTTAAATAATTATCCTGTCCAATAAATTTAAATAAATAATATAATATATATAATATAAATAATATAAAACTAAATTAAATAAAACTAAATTAAATAAGAACCTTTTTGTTTTCACTGTTTTCATAGATTAAAAAAAAGTAACATAGAAAAGTGGTCCTGGCAAAACCTTTGATTCGCCTGTTCTGAAGTCATAAACACTGGAGAGAAAACAACTTAGGTCAGACTTAAACAATAAATCACCTGAATTTTTTCTCACTTGCCTCTCAGGGCTTCTGTAAATTATATATATTATTTTTGGAGTTGAACAAAAGTAATGCCTTTTCAAAAATGGTAAACACTTTTAAGGTTTTACAAATGAAAAACACAAAACCAATATAAATATATACCCCCTAAGCCACAGTTTGGAAACTTTGGGAGAAAATGTGCATTTACAAATTCCTGAAATCAGTGAGCTTTTCTAATGGCTAATTAACAGCCTAAAATGGCTGCACTGACAGCTCCAAATACCTTGTGCTAATAACCTAAGTGTTAATACTAAGTTAACAGATGCTCTTAATTTAGTGCTACACTAACATTTCACCTTTTCTTTTGATTTAAGCATTTCATGAACACTTTTGGGTTAAAACTCTGACACCCACTATGTTGATGTTTTTCTGTTATGTCCTCTGCTGTTCTTCAAACTTTGATGTCATGAATCCTATTTAAAAATGAAAACTAACATTGGACATCCTGTCGTCAGGCTATAAACAAGGCTGATGGTTAAAAAAAAAAAAAAACTACTGCTATCCATCCTCAAACAATATTAACATTTACGAGAGGCTGTGTAATATTTGCTTTAGTGGAATCTGAACTGGTGACATCAGGGCATGGGCCCTGTGCCAAATCTCTATGAATCCACCCAGAGCTTTGAGCATGCTTAAGCAATCATGACCTGGCATAAGGTCCATGTACGTAATCAATTATTCATTTGGAAGGTGGGGGAGAGTCGGCCCATCTGCTGAGGGGAGCAGTCCTGGCTGAGTTATTGAGCTGTATGCTGTCTGCTGTTTAATAATGGTCCAACTATGTATTGCTCTGTAGCGCCGACCCGTCGCAGTCAATCAATTTCAAATCACTGCATTTTGAAATGTAAACCAATATGGCAATTGACAAATAACAGCAGAGTCGTTGCTTTTATTCTGGTACTGACTGACGATGTTCTAATATGATGCAACCCTATAGGAATTATTTTTTCTGTCATTTTTTAAGGCAACAGCCACTGAACTGTGTCCTGTAATGAGCTTTTAGAAGCTCTTTTTATCTTTCCTCAAAGACAGATGTGTTTTGTTCTTTTTAATGAAGCAGCTGAAGAGATGGCGGACAGTTTGGAAAAAGTGGCTTGGACTACTCGTTATTTGTTCACCGATCTAATACCGTCCACTCTCAGATGACTGCTGTGACCCGCTGCAGACATGGCTCATGTGATCCAGTCTGATTAACAGACTTCCCTGAGCAAATAAGACACTAATCTCGAACCTGGAGATATTAGACTGTGACTTACAGATATGGTAAAAGTATACAAAGGGAAATGTTCACTGAAATGTTTCATACGTCTGCTGTTGGGCTTGTGTTTATTTTTTAATATATCAGATAAGAAAATGATAATTCCATATATTGGAATATCCACTACCATCTCTACTGAGCTGCCACACTCTGGAGCTACACTACACTCTAGAGGTTAAGACTAGCACAATGCAGTCACCAGGTCCTGCTGCTGGCACTGTATATACTCTGTCTCACCAGATGATAAACTATAGGCTGCTTTAACTGTTTCAAGGAGCTTTTAAAGAGATCTGACTTACTTAGCACAATCATCTGTAGCTAAACAGATGAGCAAACACTACGTTTAACAGTTAAAAATCAAACATTTTAACTGAGTGTGTTCAGGAGGTGACTATTTATAATATCTGACAGTCTGATAAAATGTTAGCTTATGTTGCACCTTGATTATTAATGTAAAACACATGACATTGCAATCATTAAATGGTATTTGTTCAGCCTTTTCACATTTAAATGCATAAACAGATATTGGAAGAGTCTGATTTCATAAAGTCAGAATTTTTTAAACGCCTTACACCTTAGATATTAACAGTATTACATGACGCACATATATTTCACACCATAGGGTGGAGATCTGAGTCAGTGTTAGTGATGCAGGAGGGGAAAAAATCATCTGCTCAGCGCTGCTCTACCCACAGGTTAAAAATGGTACTGTGCTGCCATCCAGTGGTAAAAAGGCTAACATGCACTGAAGATTGTCACCAGCTGTGTGAAACCTACAGTGCTGGCATTGTAACAAAACAGTTCATCCATTACTGAGACACTTGAATAGAGCAGAGCTACCGGTTAATGTTATCACCTGTTTATTCTACTGTGTTGAGCCAAAGTGTCTGCTGTGTGAAAAAAAAACTATATACAAGTCTGTATAAAAAGGCATACAACACCAACTGCCAACTCTGTGTTCTTGTCTTTGTTCATGTGGTCACAGGTTTTATTATATACACTACTGTGTTGGTGATTTTTACATTTACATTTTGTCATAGTTGAAGAGTTGTGCTCCCTGACTCTTGCATTGTACAAACTGTCTGCTACATCACTAATAATGAAGACAAAATAAGGGAGTGCTGCACTGGGTCGAGAAACTAGGTGTCAGTGATAGTACTAAATCAGGTGCTCTTCAGCGATGGGGCAAGCAGTTGAGTAAGAATGAAAAAACAATGACTGTCCGGCTTACTTAAAGGTCCAGTGTGTAGGATTTAGGGGCATCTACTGGCAGAAACACTGACACTGAGAAGAAACAACACAGCAATAACCAAGCAGGCACTGACTTGAAACCCACAAGGCAAGAGAGGCAGAGGAGGACCCAAAAACACCTGGAGAAGGAGCACAGAGCAAGAATTCAAGAAGAAGGGACTGACGTGGAAACAGCTGGAGAGGAAGGCCCAAGACAGACGAGGGTGGAGACAATTCATCAATGGCCTATGTTCTGAAAGGAAGTAAGTAATAGAATATATTCATGACCATGTTTTCATTAGTTTAGAATCAACTGAATTAAGAACTGTTACCTTAGAGTGAGCTGTTTATATCTACAGACACAGCAGGTTCTCTTCCACAGAGTCTGTCATGTTGTTCTACAGTAGCCCAGAACAGACAAATCCAACACCGGCTCTAGATAGGGACATTTGCGTTAGGCCTCGGCTACCGTAGTTCTCGTACACGCTTAGCACACAGGAGAAGTTTCAGTCCTGCAACCTCAACGCTAGATACCACTAAAGCCTAAACACTGGACCTTTAATGTAAAAGTCCATGGTAAAGGTTTGCAGTCTGAAAAGCATCAGAGACACTGTGATTGAAAGTAAAGTCCTTTTTCATAGGAACACCACGTTCTTAAACACATGCCAGCCTATAGCGCTCTACATTAAGTAAGCAGAACAGTCATTGTTTTTATTCCTCTGTGCCTGCAACAGCCATGGCTGGAGGCATTCGGGCTGTCTGTCAATCTGTCCGTCTGTCCCACTCTCAGGATAGCAATATCTGAAGAATGCCTTAAGGTCATTTCTCCAAACTTGGCACAAACATCCACTTGGACTAAAGGATGAACTGATTACATTTTGTTGGTCAAAGGTCACTGTGATATCATAAACAATGTCTTTGGCCATAACTCAAAGAATTCATATGCTAATTATGACAAAATTTCACCCAGATCTCCAATAGAATAAAGTGATGAGATTTTATATCCAAAAGGTCAAAGGTCAGCTTCACTGTGACATCATAATGTTCTGCAAAAAACACTTTTCTGGCCATTACTCAATGCCATAACTCAGGAACAGAAGGGGAGACAGTTGGTCAGGTACTGAATTGCAGACACTAATCTCCAAACTGTGGAGACTGTATAGATCTTCTGTGCTGCTGGGTTGAAGATGCATGTGAAGCATTCATGTTTAGATTTCATAGCTTCTTGCAGCAACATCCATACTTGAGCATTAGCCCCATTTACACTGCCTCTTCAAGATTAGAATTTTATGCATTTATTCCACCTCACTGTTCTGTTGAAAAGGTACAATCGCTGTGTACGACCCACCGTGGGAGATTTAAAAAGTAGCTCTTGGCAGTTAGCAACTAACTCAAAGAATAACATCGGCTGGAAATGTCCACAAATTGGGAAAACAATGAGGTCCGGGAGCTGTTTACCCACCGAGCAGAAGATAAGATCAGCAGCCATTCAACAGAGATGGTAAATGATCGTTATTATCAGGTAAGGCCATTGCTATTGTTTATAAAGTGCTGCCGACATATTTTATATGTTGTGTTACACGTCACGCCTGTCACACCTCTTTTGCTTCTGCAATACTGGCGTACTGTCTATAATCACACACTGCTGCCATTGTTTGGTTCTGTCTAAAAAGGTTAAGGAGGAATAAAGAAGGGACTTTATAGGGGGCCTAGAGCGTGATCTCGGTGTAAAACTCTCTATTGTCTAGTGTCATGGCTACATATGAGTCTGGACAGACATAGAGGTGACCCGTAACTTCCTCCCTGCTGATACAAGATATAAACCATGTGAATTGGCTTTCTACTTAAGTGGATGCGTTTCAAAAAGTATGGGGAAATTAAAATTGTACTTCATCAGATGACACGTGGTGACACAAGGACATACACTCAGGTCCAGTCTATCACTTGAAAAAAAACACATTTTAAATACTCATTTTTTTTGCTGAGTCAGTTGTTATTGCTACATTTCTGATACAAATACAAGACTTTAACTTCTCACAGAGCAGCTGAATTTAAACAGGACTGCAAAATCTGATTTTCTTTGTTAACCTCAGAGTGATCTGGGTCATTGTTTCATCACTGGTTTAACAAGACAAAAAGCACATCTGGTCCACAGCGCAGAAATAAATCAGATTGTCTAGTCTTGCATAAATCCAACTGTAATCACTGAGAACCTCCCGTGCAGGCAAATCAATTCAACAGCAGCTAAACAGTAAAAATGAATAAAAAACAATTGACTCCTACTGTAACAAAGCTTTACTGAATCATGATCAGATATTCCAGAAAAAATAAAAGTTTATATAAAATAGCATTTGAGACGTCACAATCTCTGCGTTTTTCCAGTCAGTTCGATCAGTAATAGGTTTCCTACTTGGTTTGTAATTAGAAAACAGCTTAATGCAGAAATCTTCTCAGTGTGTAGTAACAATACTGCCGACATAATTTTCAAAAATATATATATAAATCTACTTCATATCTACAGCCAGCTGATGCCATTATACTGACAACACATTATAACTGTACGCTACAACACTTTTGGACAACATGTAATATTTGATCAATTACACTGAGTAGTAGCATAAATAACTGTCACTGCTAAGAAGACAATGTAAAACAGTCAGGTTCCCTTGTTCAAGACAGATAATTAAATCATCATCATAATGAAAGAACTACAAACGTAACTTGAATGAGGCTCCAGACTTAGTGAATACGACATATGGGGTAATGAGAGTCTATCTTTTAAGAGTCAATGTGATACACTTCATTTATACCTCAGAAAATGTAGAATTAGCCCTCAATTCACATGTACAAAATCAGCTTTGAAGGGGCAGTTCAACCCAAAATCAAAAATATTATTTTGTACTTTTACCTGTAGTGCTATTTATCAATCTAGATTGTTTTGGTGTGGAGGCTGAGTGTTAGAGGTATAGAGGTATGTCTGCCCTCTCTTCTCTCTGAAATAATTATTTTTTAAAAACTTGACAGCAATGTCTTCCTGAAATCATGACCTGAATACTCAGGATGATCCACAATAAGCAGTTTTGTATTTTCTAGCGCTCAGAAGGAAGCATGCATCTCCTGCTAGCTCACCTAGCACCACTGAGCTAATTAACATTACAGCTGTGCCAAGGAGGATGCCATCAATGTGTACATATCGCTGTGTCAAGAGCATGAGCCGCTCATCCATGATTAGGTGTACGCTTCCTTCTGCGCGGTGATAGCGTTGGCAGGTGTAGTTCGGTAGAGAGAACATAATACCTATATGAAACTGCTCAAACAAGGTCTATGGATCATCTTGAGTAACCAGGGCACCACAAGCTGAGTGCCATGTAGTTCCACTGTACTGGAGAGAAGGCAGACATCTCCAACACTCGGCAACTCCCACCAAAATAATCACCACAGGTAAGAGGACATGTGTATTTTTGATTTGGGGGTGAACTGTCCCTTTAATTTCACAAGTTTTCCTCCAGTTATACAATATATCAGCATTTGGGAATTTAAAAAAACTTTAAAACTTTTCATTCTGTGGCATCTCCAGCATTCTCATTTGAGACAATTTGAATACATTCATTTCTATAAGGCAGTAACTACAGCATGTAGGGTCAGTGTACTGTCAAAACAAATTCAGATATCCAGTTAGGTCATTTAAAAAACTGGGATTATAGTTACCTTAAAGGTTTCAACAGCAACTGAACTGCCTCTTGCTTTCACTTGTCACGTTTACATTGCTAATTTAGAGGTTAATATTGATATAAATGAAGTGGAAGCAGTGGTTTAAAGTGAAAATAAAGTTTAGGATCACATTTTAAAATGTTAAAACTTCATATCATTATGTCGTCACCTTTGACTCAAAGCCATGAGAAGAGTATACAGAAGGAGAAGAGCAAAGAGAGCCCAAATAGAGCCAGAGAACTAACTTCCATTAGTGATGTTCATTCCGTCATGACGCTGGTACCAAAATGCGTGAATTCAAGAGTACTGCGACGGGCAAATACAAACATCAAACAGACAAAAAAGTAAGAGCAAGATAATAAAAACATCAGCTGAAAAACCAAAATGATCATCTCTATTGTCATCCATTGCAAAGAAATCTTTCAAGGTCCAGTGTTGCAAACATAATCCAGTGAGTTTTCATATCCAGTGGCTGCCAACAGAGGAGTTTCACACGTAGTATTGATTGGGTTTAAAAAAGGTTTGTAGTGTGCTACAAGGACAGTACAGTATCATATTCACATGTTTCATCATGTTAAGAGTCCAGGCGTGTTTATCTCTCAAAATCAACATTTGAAGTCAGTCTTTCTGTCTTTTAGTCCTTCATCCAGTGTACGTCAGCAGTGTGAGTGTACAGAAAAGCTCAGAGGAGCAGAATCCAGTAGTGTGAATAACCAGTGATAAAACAGCACGAGCCAAAAATAGGGGGAGGAAAGCAGCGCTAAGAGACAACCTACCGTTTGAGTCATAAACCTGTGGTGGATGCTTTCTTGAAAGATACCTTATTGTGAGGTTTTAGTACATCTGCCCTAACTTGACCTGTATTTGTTTGACAGGATGGATTATGTGGATGGCAGGTTACTGACAGTGAGCTCAGGCTAAATATTTGTTTAAAACTAGGCTTTGTGTCACTTTACCATGAAAAACTCTCATCATATTCCTATTACTTTCTTATGTGCTTGGTTGAATTTGTTCAATCTGTTTGTCAGTGTGGCTACAATAGTGTTTGTGGTGTTTGTAAGCTGCCTCTTCCCTGGTTCCACTTTCCTCTTAGCCCTCAGTGTTCAGCACATCTGGCCCAGCTTGCTTGTGGTTGGAGGGGTGAAGGGGTGAGGGGGGGCTGGGGGAAGCAGTCTGGGAGACGAATGTTGTGATGACTGCTCCTCATTACTCCATCAGAGCTCAGTGGTCAGGAGACCTCTGGGTTTGGCTCCATCCTCTGAGGCTGGCTGCTGACCCGCAGTGCTGTGAAGGATGGCAGGATGACTGCATTAGAGTCAGACTACTTTTTTCTTAGAAGCATACAACACACACTTTCATGTTTACTGACAAGTTATGAGCGTGTGTGTCCTGAAAAATACTGCTCTACAAAGAATTCCACTGCTGCATTCATAAAACACACAAAAACAACTATGATAATGAACAAAGATAAAGTATCCATCACACAGCAAGATGGCAAGGTGCTTAGCTGACAATATTTTAAACTCTACCTGTGCATGTCCTCAGTTATAACTGTGTATTCTTAGTGACATTATTTTACTTTGTGCATGAGGAACTACATAAAAAGTTTCTCCTCTTCTTAACCAGTTAACAATAAGGCAACTTTATGTTACAACAGGGGTCCTCCAGGATGAGCAACTTCTGCAGTGAAATGATGCTGAAACCTCAATTTAAGCTCATGACTTCTTATAGTAGCAAGGCCTGACTCATTCAGCCCGCTTTCAACTCTTTTGCTTTGAAGTTTCAGCTAAAAGCAGGCACTTTCCTGCTCAATCAGCAGGGGTCAGCATACTACCAAGCTTGCTCTAAAAACAAGCTTTAAGGTTTAGATCTGAAGAAGTTTACCTGGCGGAGATGGTGTTACGTGTGTGAGCGAGTTGGGGGAGGACTGGGGTGAGAGCTGCTCCCCCATCTGCAGGGAGAAGAGGGTTGACCTTAGCAGGGGGGTCAAGGTCGAGTAGGCCGTTAGTAAAGACACCAGGAGGCTGCATTAGAGGGGGATGAGGGAGAAGGAAGGAGGTCATTCTCTACGTAGCCTCTACATCAGCCAAAGTGAACAGCAACTATGCAAGTGCACATGGAAAAGTAAACACTGAGGCCCACATCACCAGTTACAGGAAACAGGATACAAATTAGAATGATTAAATATTCATGAAAACCTTCTAAAACATTTCATAAGAACCTGTAGGGAAGACATAAAAGCCAGGAGACATGGACAGTAGAACAGGAGAAAAGTTAGACAGGCAAATACAAAGGTCGATCACTTACAGCAGATGTAGGAATGATCCAGCGAGGTGTGATGAGAGGTTTGGGCTGCTGCACTGGTGGTAGCTGGAAGACAGTCAGAAAAACATTGGCACACTATATCGACTATACATAATTTACAGGGGTGCATTCACCAACGTTTGACCCCAGATCACTGATACACGTTTACTGCAATAGATCACAGCAAGAGACTTGTGACTGCAAGTCTAGTTCCAAATACAACACTGCAAAGTCACAAAAACCATGTGTCCACCGAGCAGTACCGTACGGCACAGTTCAGTTTGGTATGCATTTTTTTCCCCCATTTCCACAGTGAAAAGTTGTGAAACCATTCCGTGTCATTCCCATTTTTGGTCACCCCTCTGTTGGGGTAGCTGGCACGCAGATCCTGTACTAAAAGGTGGAGCTGTGAACACTGCAGTCCATTGATTGGTCAATAGCAGACGGTCCGTCTGCTCAGGGCTGAGCTGTGGCAGGTTTGAGGCTCATGTAACCACTGTTCATACCATGGAGAGTTCCATTGGTAAGCTGTAACTATAAAATGAAAGGATGTTTTGCTGCCTCTTGCAGCAGCTGGAGTTGGAGAAAAAATGACTTAATTCACTGGGCCGACTGCCGGAAACTTCTAAGGTGGAAGGTTAATTTGTAATGTTACTCAATGCATGAGGTGAAGACCTGAATCAATCAGCACACCTTAAATATTCCATATGACAACTTTGACCATTGCTTAACTTTTTATATGACACACACTTTTGATGATGAGTTAATCTTCTAGCGTTTATTAATTTCGGCTGGGTAATGCGAACTGCATATATTTGAATCCTCACTCAGAGAAAAAAAAAAAAGCGTTGTGGAGCATCGTTCCTTTGGACTATGGAACACTACACCCCTGAGCTTGCCTTAGGAGGACTAAATGCACAAACCTGCTATTTTTAAATATCCCATGGAGAGAGACTCTCACTGCAGCCTGTTTTATTTTGTTCTGAAAATGTCTGTGTGCAGCCTTGTTCTGTGGATGATGAATGAGGTGCGGGCTTCCTCTGTGTCACCGATAACGAGAAAATACAGTGAGTGCTGGACAGAGCAGTGAGTGACAACAACCCTGCCCACATTTAAGGGGAATTGTTTGCAGTAAAAACACTAGGGTATAGGTACCATGTCTGAAGGGTTACTTGTGGTTCCAAAGGCACCATACTGACAGTGTTTGGAGGAAAAGGGGCTAAAGACATTACACAAAAAGTGCCAAATTAAGTGAATTTTCAGTCAGTCTCTCAATCTCAATGAGTGTTAATCTATATATTCATAAAGGTTGTGCAAGTGTATCATCCCAAACATTAAAATTAATTCTAATCTCAAATAGAAAAAACAGTATACTAAAGTCTGGTAGCGTTGTTGGGGCTGTAGATACGGGTTAAATGTTTCTGAGTGAGGGTGTATAAGTGATGAATTGTTGCAGTCTAGTTGGGTTGGTTGGATTGAGTTTGTCTCAAGTCGAAGGTTTGCTCCCTGCAATGGCCAATACACCTACTGTTCTTGAGCAGGTCCCTTTGCGAAGGTATTTACACAAATAAATTAGTCAAAAATTGATTAAATTACAGCGTTTTGGCCGCAGTTCTCGACATACAGTAGAATTAGACTCACCACAGGAGTTGGATCAGTGAAATCGATCAGGTTGTCAGACAGTGTGGCGTTGCTTTGCAGGTCAACTTCCTCTGCTTTAACCTGCAAAAAGACACCAACACTCTTCACCAAAACATAAAAACACACCTATACAAATGCTACTGGAGGATTTGTTCCCAGCAAGTTCAACATGACTCATAGAGCAAAGAGGAGCCATACAAGCAGCATGCATACCGTACATCTTACTGAAACAGAAATCAGTGTCAGCTCTTTAACATGAGGACATGTAAAATGTGTCTGTACCTTCATAACATTAAATAAAATTCAATGTATTAGTTACTGTATGTGATGTTGAAAAATCCACTAGAACAATGTTTATTATCGGGCCTTTAAATAGCAATAAACTCTATGTACATGTGTAAAAGCATTAATGGCTACTATTTCCATGGTAACACATGTAAATCCACCACAATAAGTAATTCAGCTATTAATAATCACGTTACCTTTGGTGCCATGACTTCGCTGGCAGACTCAGAGGGCATCTTGGGAACAGAGGGGTTTAAATCTTCAGCTAGCCTCTCTGCACTGATGAATGGAAATAGAGAAAGAATGAGAACAGAATTTCAGATTTCTGTTCCACTCAGAAACATTAACAGGAAGTATTCCAAGTTCCTCATCCTTGAGATACAGTAGCATAAAAAACATTTTTTAAATTGGTACATTTTTCTCATTCATATGACTATAAAAAAATAAATCCCTTTATTATCAGAGCCAATCACACAGCCCAAGGTAATGCCTTCCAATTGCTTGCTTTGCACAACAAAGGATCCAAAACCCCAAGGTATTTTTACAACCTAAAAAGCTTGATCTGTGCTAGATAAATTAGTTTAACTGTTAGTTGATTATCAAAATTCTTCTTGATTAATGTTCTATGAGTGACTAATTAATTCATCAGTTTATTGTTTTAGCACAGCGTGAGTCTACATTCTCCAGACTCTTGTAGAAAAACAGCCTGAATGGTTTGAGCTTTTACTGCATCAGTGAGCCCGGGGCCTTACAGCCTTTGTGAATTGTCTGGTCAAGCGTCTGTATTTTTGTGTCATCCTACTGTAAACACTTGAGCAGAGATGCCAGCAGTATCCAGGCAGAACTCAAGTCATGTGACTGAACACACCCAGACACACACACAAACAAACGCATACACACACAGGCGTGTGCACTGCTTAAACATGCCAACAGATGTCAGCAAAGACTACTAAGAACTAGCAACATCTCAGTCTCCAATGGATCATTGTGAAATTTGTGGTTGTTTTACTTTATGTTTGAAAAAAAAAAAGCTGGAAAAAAAGCCTGTACTTACAAAGATACAGGAAACTATATCTGTCAGATTAACGCCAAGTAAAGGAAAAGCAAGTGGGCACTGTAATCTGAGCGCACCTTGTTTTTTACTCTCTAAACTGTGTATTCATACCTTTAATTTCAACTATTTTCTATCCACCTGCATTTACTTCCTGTTATTTCAATCTCTTCTTTATTCTCTCAAGGTCCTAAAAGCTGAAGTAGGTTAGATGAACATGATCATTACATAAGGTGTGTTTAAAGGTAAAGGCTCACTGAAATATATCAAATTACTGCACCTTCATTTAGAGAGTACAGTATTAAGTTAATGGTATAACTGATGTATAACTTGAATTATAATATCTGAAGGATTTCACAAAGACACACACTGTTGTTTTAAATAAAATGCAGCTTATGATTTTCACTTAATTTATTGTTTGACTTTAAGTTAGATAAAAGAGAGAGGAAAAACAGATATATTGTGTGTCTCTGTCCTCTCATAAGGAGCTTCTGTCAAAAATTCCTTCCTCTGCTAATCTATCCTCCCAGTTTCTCTCTCGTTTTCTTCAGACACAGTGCAAATAATACATAGTTCACCTTTAGACAAATTAGAGTGCAGCTTTTACTTTGTACATACAAAGTAAAAAAATTAAACATTTAGTAGATACAGACTAGTAGGGATAGCACAGCATGTTCACAGACTAACCTGGTCCCTGCTGATGAGACCAGTGAGGCTGGCTTGAGCAAGTCCCAGGAGTCTTGGATGTCAGGGCGACTGCTAACGGACAGAGACGAGTTACTACCCATTCGGCCGGTACGCACTTTCAACCTGGAAACAGACAATACATGTTCTTGTTTTGTGCCGGTGGTTTTGTGTGTCTATTCACTGTGCTATTTCTTTCATTCGAAGAATGAAATCAATCCTTTTACACTGGGTAAAAGATCTTCACAATAATAAAGAAATTCAACATGAATCAAGAACTGAATGAGGTATAGTGATGGAAGACAATATTTCAAATGGATTTTTAAAAATAAGAACAGGAGAATATATTTATATTAACAGCATTTGGTAAATCTACTGTGGCTCATTCTCCCCCACCAACATCCCAAGCCACTGACTGCCTCTGATACAAGACAGCGACAGGGATTTGCTTTACAATCTGTGGAGCCTTGCTTGTAAGAATGAGCTGCAGGTGATGTAATGTTGTGAGCTACGCTAATAATCCTCATGAATATTCAATTGGTTAATCAGCTCGAGCTGCAGGGAGTGCTGAGATTGGCTGAGACAATGTGTTGACAGTTGGCATGACTCAGGAAGATGGAGGAGGAGGGAAAAAGGCCCAATTTCAAGACAATGGAGCGCGAGTGACAATAGATTTCTCCTGTCCATGTGTGCTCTCTACTGCCTGTACAGTACTGTACTCTACTGATGGTTTAAAAAGGAAAAGAGGTTTTTAAAAACGCAGTATGATGCTAAAAAAAATATATATATTTTGCATGGTTGAATAAATTTTGGGAGCCTTGGCAAAGACACATTCAGTGTTTTCTTTATATTTGTAACACTTGGTGATTTAGTAAAAAATAAATACATTTTTAAAAATAAATTCAGTAATTATGATTCTGTATTATGGAAGCTTAATGCAAACAAAATTCTGCTCTGTTTTCTGAATGAATTAGATTATTATCTCAAAACTATGAGAAAATTTCTAATAGGAAATGATCTGCTCTTGATTTTTTGAATTAATGAGGTAATAACATATAATATTTAGAGACTATTCTTGTTAATTCTCCTTTCTTGGAATTTCCAACAGTATTATCTTGATAATTTAGAAAAAACAGGCAGATTTTGTTTTCTCAAGTGAACACCTTACACTCTGTATTTTATCTACAGACTGTACATTCAAACATGGGTTACTCCAGTGTGTGGTCGTACCTGGCAGAGGCCTCCTGCAAGTTACAGTTTTTATCTCCAACAATTATGACATGTTCCTCCAAAGATCCCTACAAAAGGAAACAGGGAGAGAGAGAGATTAACGGACTGATAGATGGACAGAGAGGTGGACGGCTATTACAACCATGCATCTCCATCTTACTTGATAGCAGAATAACATCATAACTATGATATTAACATAAATGCTGCGATACAAAGCCCACTCTGTTACAGTTTGAAAGGGTTGCTTTAAAAGTCAGAAATCCTAGGCCCCTGGTAGAATGCTATTATTTCATATACATGAAAAATGGCAGGATTTCAATTTCCTGAACCAATTAGAAGCATTAACAGTGGGAGTGCACAGGCCAGCACTAGACTGCACTTGTGACTTGTCTTTCACCCTTCCACCCAAACTGTTGAACCTTTAAAAAGCTTAATGACCAGGATCAATTTGCTCATTTCAGTTTTACTGAAGTTTCACTGTTCACACATTTACACTACCTGGAAGGTCTAATGTTGCTGAAAACTGCAAGGCTGCAGTCATTTCCAAAACTTTCTGCTATTCAGTAAATAGAAATCATTAATTTGGAGTTACAAACCAAGGAGTTAACAGCACAAACTATGTAGACAATGCCCTGGTTCAAGTCTGGCTGGGTACCTTAGTTGCGCGTCATTCCCCATCACCCTACTCGCTCATTTCCTGCCATCTCTCTACTCACAACTCCCAAACAGCAATTTATTAAAAAATTTCTTTGACATTGTTCTAAACATGTTCATTGGCCTTTTACACCTTCAAAGTGTGATCACTGAACGACACAATGCATCCAGTTTGGTGGGGTCTGTTCCTGACCTTGAGGGCAGCAGCCTCAACTTGTGCCTTCAGGATGTTACTCTTCAGATCCTCTGGGGTGCACAGTGGAGTGACAACTGGACTACTGCCTGTGCTGCTGAGACCACACTTCTCTGTGAGCTTTATCACATCCTCCTGTTGGAGCATGATCAGATAGGGCACATACACAACATACAACAAAAGAGAGAAAATATGGTTATTATATCTGAACAAACCACACAACATGCTATGCTATCCCTGCTGTAATTTCTCTGTGCTGGGGCTTGGACCAAATGCTACATGTGTTACTAGTCTTTATCTAGAGGGCAGCAAAGGCTTTTATCACATTATCATCATTTTAGTTCCACAACAAAATTACTTTATGAACACCCACCTGATTGTTCATGGCCATATTGACATTGATGTTATTTCTGGGAGTACCAAGAAGCGGACTGCTCTCCAACTCCAGCTGCTTCAGACGTGCTGCTGCTTCTGGAGAGACACATTTAACTTAAACACACGCACACAGAACTAATCTTTTAGTGCATACACAATAACACATACACATTACAAGTCTAATGTAGTTACAAGTGATATTTATTGCACCCCCCTTTTCAGTATACTCCTCTAGTAGTTCTATCTTTTTAATTTAGCATTAATGATAGGTGTTCTGTGTGTTTACTGCGTTGATAACTGTGGTGCCACCTGAATTCACTGTGTGGTATGCTAGGTTTGCTGTAGCCTCACCAGCCAGGCCAAGGTGATCCTCCCCTGTGAGACTGGGGGTAGCATAGGCATTGCTTGGTCCGGCCTCGTCTGCAGCTGTCGCTGTGGGAACGACAGGAGCCCTGAGGACATCATCAATGCACGTCTCCATCAGGTCCGCAACCATGGGCATACTAAAGACAGAACAAAAGGATAATAGAAGGATATAAAAGAAGCGCCAGAACAAAACGGGGGTTTAATAATAATCCTGTTTAAATATAAACAATAAACAGAAACAATGGAGAACACATCGCAAGCGTTGAACCAAAATTACAACAAAATAATAAAGGATTATACAGCTGTAGAACTTACCTGTGACATGAATGGACTCTGCAAAGATGTCAAACTGGCCCATGATGATATATCAGAAGATATTTTAGAATAACTTCCCATAAATAAAAACAAAAGCATCTGGCAAAAACTAATCATGTAGGTTCAAAGCAGCTCCAATGTGTTTGGCAAGTACAGCCATGCACCCACCAGTTTGTTATCAGGAATACAAGACAGTATAAAGACAGCTACTGTTGTTTCTACCAGGAAGATATAAGACCTGTCTGTCCAAAGAGAAAAGCTTTTTATAACATTGCTGTAAAAGGTCTTCTAGGGAGATAGAGAGGCATGATTGAGTTCATGGAAATAAGTCTTCAAAACAAGCAATAACTTTTGTGGGGAAAAAAATGCAGTGTAATATTCTTAGAAACAAAAGCCACTTGAAGCAAAACATTTGATACATGGATTTCGATGAAAGCTCTTCCAGCAGCCTCATAATTACCTCATATTTCTGTAGCCTGCAGACACAGTGAAACATGAGAAGTATATATTACTATATAAACTACTTGGAGAGAACAGGAGCTACTGTAAAGCACCACACACACAAGATAAGTACAATGCTTTGCCTGAGGACACACAAACCAAATGTATATAAACACTCCCACATGTTAAGTAATCCATGAAGGAAACACATCAGGGATGCATCCAACCCTCATGTGGGCCATAAACACAGTGCACTGTATTGTATTTACACTAAAAATGTAACGTATGCACAGTTGAGAGATTTCACAGGGAGATTATAAATCTTTTCCAACTAGGCACAAAGGTTCAAAACATTAAAGCAGCGGCCAATATCCTGTCATGATCAATCCTAAAAGCAGTTGTAATGTAACAATGTACCAACCCTCTAGCTTATGGCTAGCATTTTTAAATTCTATTATCATGACATGCACCCTCACATTTTAAATCCAGAGTACGGAAACACTTTGGATTTCTGGATAAAGCAGAGACAGACATGGCTAAAGCTGCATGCAAACTGCCCTGGACAGGTATGGTATTGTGGTAATGCAATCAACATAAGTGCCCATCTTGCTCGACACCATCCAGAGCTCAATTCTGAAGTTAGCCAATCGACTTGCAACAAGCCAACAGAGCCTGAAGGGAACATTGATTAAATTACCAGGCGGTTCAGAGAAAGCTGCTGAAATAGAGACAATACACAGTCTCTAGAAGTGTATGATTCAACTTTTAACCCTGGTCTTGTGTTAAAAAAGTAAACAAAAATTGTAAAAAATGTAAAATTGGATCGAAGCAGTTCTACAATCACTTTACCTAAAAAAACTGCAACATTGAATTGGCACGATGTGAGATAGTATTGAATCAGGAGATAAGAATATCATCCCAGCCCTAAATTGGACAGCAAAGGTACAGCTTAGGTGACAGCAGAAGAAGATACAAAATATCAGTAGATGTTCAGTACTGCCCAGCAGCCTGGTAACCTTCTGTAGAAGTATGTACAATACAGTATGTAGATTGGTAAAAATAATCAAACACACATAAAGTTACATACTCCTCTGTCTCAAGTGTAATTCTGTCTTTATTCTCTGGAATGATTTGAAACATACAGTTCAGAAAGATATACATCCTTTGGTCAAAGTCAAGTTGTAAACATTTAACTAAGCAATAATATTATAAAATCACCTTCATTGGTTGAGCTGTGCAAGAAACTGTTGTGCGGTGGTGTAGTTGAGGTGTAGGTAAGCATTCAGTGAATATGAATTTGTACAAACTTTTAGGCTCTTTAAATACCAGCCAAACCTATCATTACCTTGGTAGATAATCATCCCAGCTGTGCCTTAACCACAGCAGTTGTGTCCACAAAACAAATAAACAGAAAAACAATTTCCATTTTGTTTGATCTCTCGCCAAAGGTTGGATGAGAAGGTCAGTATCAATTTAATTTCTGAGTGTAGAGTCCAGGATATGTTTAGGCTAGCTTAGCAACTTCTAAGAAAAATCTAAAAAATGCATCTTCCAGCATTTTATAATTGTGTTCAGCATACAAGAAACAATGTGCAAATATAACAGATTCTGATCTTTTTTTGGATTGCATCTTTGACAGAGTGAAAGTAGTGCTGTGTCTCAAATCATGTACTTCTGTACTTACACTTAATATTTTGAGTGCATAAGTGCGTTCACACTGAGAAGTATGGAAAAATGCAGTGCACTGTGAGTACCCAGATGGCACGATAGTGCGAATGCTAATGCTAGTTTGCTAACTAGCTAACAGCTGCACATTTCCGGTCATCATTTCCAGTCAGTGCACAACGGCCGTGTTTGGTTTGAGACAACACTACCCTGTTGAAATTCGCCCACTACACCAATAAGTACATTCTGCACATAGTATACTACATGGAAGTGTACTAATGGAAGTATGTGATTTGAGACACAGCATAGGTCTTTTCTCCTGCTTCTGTTTTTTGTGCTAAGCTAGGCTATCAACCTGTCAGTAAAATCTCTACAGACGAGAAAAATACTGACCTTCTTATCCAAATACCTTTATAAAACAGAGCAGCAGATCCATGAAATGTGGAGAATAGATTAAAAAATAGAGTAAATCACATCTTATACATAAAAATCATTTGATGGAACTAACTAAAACAGCGACAGTGGCTGAAATATAAAAAAACACAAAACTAATTTTAAGAGAATGACAATGGGAGCAGAGGAGGATTTAGTTAAACCTTTCCAGGAACTGTGACTTATTGTTTCCTTCAGTCGAGAGTGAGCTGAATTCCTAAGCCTCACACTGATACCATCTCACCCCAGCCAGCCAGTTTCACCATAAGGTTAAGAGTGAAGGGCAGAGGAAGGAAAGGGGAGAAGAAAGACAGAGTGAGAGAGACAAAGAAAGTGTATGGGGGGACAAAATGGAGAAAAAGGAGCAAAAAAAGGGGAACTTTTCAGAATTGTCACTGGAGCAGGGTCAAGGACAGGTGAAGGGACGTGCAAAGACTGAAACACTGAAAAGGAAAGAAGAGTATTAAGAGTGATGGCTGTGTGATGGAAAGCTTGGAGAGGTGTCCGTCTGTGAGGAGTGATACTAAAAGGAATATACTTTGAGCAGTTTGTGTCAAGGAATGTTTTTCATAAGGCATGTCTGCATTCACACCAAATGTGTCCTTCCACGTGGTGCAGTCACTACCACAAATACCAGAAGTGTTTCATGGGTGAGTCACTGCTGAGCCATCCCCATTTATTAAGTGTGCTGTCCAACTCATGTCAGTACAGAGGGTGACCGCTGTCAGTTCCTTGGATCGGTCCAACTCCTTATAGGGGAGCATTGATGAGACATGAGCAGGAAGGGTGGAGGGAAGAGGAGACCTGAGGAGAACAGGGTGGAGGAAATAGACAAAGGGAAGGGGGACAAACAGGAGGGTGATGTAAAGAGATGGACAGTGAGTGAGTGAGACTGGTGGGGGAGAGGAAGGGAAGCATTGAATATAAACTGAAAAAAGGCGAGGGACATTCTATGCAAATGAATGGGGGTGAGACAGAACAGAAACCGCTACGTTAACACAGGTAGAAAGAAAAATGGGAAGGGGGGAGGAGCCGAAGGCAGCAGAAGAGAATCTGAGGCAGCTGATAACATGAATCTCAAACAGAAAAAGCTTGTTTTTGAAGTGAAATTCACTGCCAACAGTTTGCACGTATGAGCTCCTTTAGGATTTTCATGAGACGTGCGAAAGAGCTTAATCTATTTCTGCTGTAAGAAATCCTGTATTTGTTTTAACTACAGCTTGGCAAGAGAAATCATGCTGATGATAATAACAAAACTGTTATTTTAGTGGACATAAAACAACATGAATAAATAAATGAGGCGTTCATGGTCCTGATAAGCCTGGCAGTGACTGGAAACTCAATATGCCACGCAACTTATGGTACATTGCTTCTGCTACACTGTACACTAGCGTGCATTTAAGTGTGCTGTGACAAGTGTTGTGACATGTACACTTGAGTTAACTGAAGTGGACTGGATGTCTCTGGAGCGTCAGTGACCTGGCTGTGCACCTCTAGCGACTGAGGTCTGATGGCTTATGTCAAATCTGTGTTTATATATTCAGTGCTGGAGGCCCCGAGCCGGAAGCTGTTATTCATGATGACAGCTCCACTGGGAGCAGAAGAGGCAAGGGAGCATACAGTTTCTCACTGCCACTGTAAAACACTGACTAACTTGATGATCTTTGGCTAGATGTACAGCAGATGAACTTCGACTGACCTTTTGCTGTATATTTTTCATACACTCTCTTGTTGGCGATGAAGAATAAAATGTGATGAATGCATTCCAATGAGAATCTGAGAATTATGCACTCTCACTTATGATAATAGAGTAGAGATGAGTACTGAAGAAGTGAAGAAGCTTAAAGGAAACAGAGGAAAGGGTCAGAGGGAAGGCAACAGATACAAACACAGCACCACGTGACGTCTTAAAACAGGGAGAGAGAATACAGCTATATGCTGATGACAATTTACTCTTTAACTAGCATTTGTTAACATTTTACTCTCTCATTACTCTCAATGATGCATAAATATAAAATTTGGATTATATTATCGGCATCAGGGCATCAAATCACAAGTTTACATGTTTGAGCAATAGGCTTTAGCAGTATTTATTTTATGTGCTTAGTGAAGTGCATGTAGAGTGACAGACAGAGATAGAGAAGATTGATTGCACATGGTACCAGGAGAGCAGCTGAAGGTTATAGTGCTCCATGCAAAATCAACACTGACACTGCACTAAAAGCAAGGGAGAAAAAGGTGGGATAAGAGAGGAAAGAACACCAGGGATTAGTCTGAAGTATTAGTGGTACAGTTTCTTTTAAAGCATCCTCCTCCTGTCCACTGAGTCTGTTGTGAACTGTTGCCATGGGTTTACAGAGGTCCTCTCAGTGAAATATCTTGTGCTGATATATTACACAAGATCTTGTATAGCGTGTGTCAGCTTGTGTCATTTTTTTTTTTTTTCTACTGGATAAGCTTCTAAAGGCTCGACAGCACTGTATCAAAAGCACTGACTGTCAGAGCAATGTGTACCTGCACCAGGTAGGTCTTTTCCAAACAAAACTGTAGTTCTGCTGGTATTAGAGCTGCACAACATAAGGACAATATGCGATAACATTGAATATCGTGATATCAACTTTTCGGGATGCACCGATTTTGAAATTCTGGGTTGATACCTATACTGATGTTTAAAATAACAATTTAGCCGATAGCCATTACCGATGTTTGCTGTTTATTTTGTTTTTGTTGTTATTTATGCCCCCTTTTGTACCAGGGAAACAAAAAACTAAACTGTTTCGTGACACTATCTTTGCATGAGCAAAAATTACATCATACAATTTTGAAACAACTTAAGTATAACCTTTCAGATGAGAGAAATATAGCTCAATGCAAACTCCATGAGCTGTTATTTGCGGCCACTGGCTGCTAACAGCTTAAGTTAATTACTGTAGCTCTCCTCGTGCTGATTTTAAAATGGATCTGTTGTTCACAGTGTAGCATTATCGGGGAAACAATAGTTTATGTCCTCTAATGCATTTATAGTGAGTTTACTACGTCCTTTCGTCCTGAATGGGAGGATCTCTGTTCATCACAAACACATTTTCCATTGTCTCCAGGATGGCAGGGCACCAGTGGCAACTAGCCATCTTGTCCCACATAATGAGCAACCTTTTTTATTTTAAAAATGAATTGCATTAATTAATGAATTAATTCATATGAAAGCATCTTACAGTGTCCTGCCTGTATAACAGTAACAAATAAGGGGGAGATGATGTGCTTCGCTGTGTTGTTTTAACACCTCCAGCTGTGGAGAGCAGCTTCTCTGCTGCACCTTTAGCTCCATGAAAAGCCAAGAAGTGTCTCATGCTCTGGTGTAAAAACTATGGCTCAGTAGCAGCCCCTAAAAAAACTTCAACCAAGTTTTCCCCATGATGATGTACGAAATTTGGTGTGAGCCTGTATCCTGTCCAAACATACAAAAAAGTCTTTTGGAGCCATACCCTAGATCCAACAGGAAGTCAGCCATTTTGAATTTACTGTGCAATTTTTGTACCTTTTTGGCCATTTACAGGGCTCATGCTTTAATAAACTCCTCCTAGATATTAAATCTGACAACAGCAAACAGAGTAGACACAAGCTGTGCATATTTTGCTATACATCATGTCCAGCACCAGTACCCTCTACATGCACAAAGGTGAAATAAACAAGCCTGCCTGTGTCTTTCTTTGCATGCTCTACTCATTTGAAGACAGACACAGGTATAGCAGAGCGAAATCTCAGAGAGTAGAACAGGCGTAGTAGTGGCCCAATCAGGCAACTGACTGTATTTCTTGGCTCAGCGTAACTTTTTACTGGCCCTGGGCCATCAGACAATCCTTACTGTTGGACCCTAACAGGCAAGAGCTCTGTCCGACTGGGCAGAGATTTAACAGCATGGCATGTATTAGTCAAAATAGTGCCCACAGACACATTGTAATGCAATACTTATTTACTATATTGTAAGAGCAATATTGCAGTCTTTCACTATGTATTTACAGTGCAAGTTGACATCGCAATGATTATTTAAAACAAAAAAAAATTTGTGCAGCTCTAGCTGGCATACTTTATCTTGTTTAAGCAGACATAAAACTAATACTAACTGGAAAGTAACATATTGGAAGCCCTTGCTTCTCAGCACAAATTGAATAGACTGTGTTTTAAAAGACATTGTGGAAGAAAAATTGAATAACAAGCCATTGAAGCCTTTGGGATTTACTGTTTACCCTTAGAGCGATAAAGTCTCAAAGAGGAGGATACAGCAGCATAATTAGTGGGATAGGTCATCACTCTGTCTGTGCACTGGCCCTATCCAACGTCATGTGTGTGCATCCTGTTTTTAAGGGCAAAAAAGAAGAAAAAAGGGTCTGCCCCAGTGACAGGCAATCCTCTTAGTACAACTGACCAGAAATTTACTTTACTAGAAACAGGATCAGCCTGAGCTGTAGTTCTGAATGAGCTTTGTTCCCCAGCAGCCACAGTAGTCTGATCAGGAAGTAAAAGTACCTACTTTACGCTGGGAAAAAAGCATGTAGGCAAGTAATGGTTTCTTACTGTCTCACCACTAAACACCTAAAATCTCTTTTGGTAAGCTCTAAGCATCACTAATCATGATGCACATGCGCTGATTGGCAAACAAACTTCCATTCACCCTATTGTTAGAATATCTTGTAAACCATTTGACAGTTTAGAACATAAGGGTTTGTAGAGGAGCAGCTGTTTCAAGGGATGCACAGCATGACATCAGATGACTGAAAGTAAAGAAATGTACACACTAAAATGCACCAAAGTTTTAAACAGAACAGATCCAAAGCTGAAGTCACATCACATCAATGATTCATGATGCCAAAAAATAGATCCCAGCACAGCACCCCAAAATCATCACATCGTTTCCTCCACCGATTAGGTTGGCATTTCATGCTGATCAAAAGCGAACAGACGACAAATCAATAGAGACGATTTAATCGGAAGAAAACCCTTCTCCAAAGCCCAAATCAGAAAGCCCGTCAATGCACAGCGATTGATTGGTTAAAGCCGGAGCGATGGCGAGGTTCAGCGTTTGATCGTACCTACCTGGCCTGCCTCCACACAAGACCCATTTGTCTTCAGTACATTTTAATACTGGAACACAAAGGGAACGATGCAGGTTTATAACAGAGGAGGGTGCATGCATGTTTGTATCTACATTTGCTTGTTCATTCACACAGGCTTCACACAACACATGAAAGTACATCCACAAATATTTAAATATTTATTTATCATGGACAAAAAAACAGACCCACGGTAGATTTATAGATACCGCTCAGAGGCAACAACTCTGACTGAAGAGCCAAAAATACAACATAACAGGAAAATAATTAGCTATGAAACAGGAAAGTACTAAATGAATAAATTAATAAATAAAAAGGTAATACAGGTGGTACTAAGGAGAAGTCAGGCACATACTGGGACAGGTTATGTCTATCAAATTAAAGGCAGGAGAAATCCTAAGAATATGTCTACCTCTTCATCTATTCACACCTACTTCCTGTCCCTGTTGGCTATCCCCCATCAGTCCGCTAGTTGTCTAACTGCAGTCCATTTTTCTTGAGCTTGAATCTGCCAACTGCCTGAGTGTTGTACTGCTGTATTACAGTCTTCTGGTATGTGCTGCACACTACTAAGACACACTCACACATGCATGCAGACACACAAGTTACTCCCTCCTTTAGGCCATAGAGTTTCTGTATTTCATGCAAACTTGCAAAACAGAGCAGGAACTTGAAAATACGGAAAAAGAACAACCAAGCATGGAGGGGCCATGCAAGCACGAATAGAGAAATACTCTCTTGGCCTTCCTCCCTCCTTCTTTCCTGCCTTCCCTAGTCACAGTAAGACAGGGTCAGTGGATAAGCCATGTTAAGCCACTCACATGGCATTAGACCATGAAAAACACACCTAGCTATCCACCCACTTCTTTGAGCACCCAACAGGGATCAGCCAGCCCGCCCAAGCCCTTCCTAACCTGGTCTTGTTTCCTTCATCATCAGTGAGCACACTCGTAAGCTGCCACTGGCATACAAACAATTACTTGGCATTTAACTTAAAACTACCATCCATCCAAAGATATAAATTCTCTAAAATGCTTATCCTCTTCAGGATTGTAGGGAGAGTATTCTTACAAATACTGTGTAAAATGTGAGCTAAATAGTAAATAAATAAACAGACATTCAAAAAAAGACTCTGAACTTAGGTACCAACCTCCTCTTTTCTCCTCCAGGACTCCTGGGTAGAGCCTCAATTTCCATCGGTGCACAGGCAGAAGCAGCTACCGGGCTGACCACAGGCACAGCTGACCAGGCCCCTCTATTGGGAGAAGCCTGAAGGCAGAAAGGAAGAGAAAAAATACATGTAAGAGAGCAGGGATGGTAGAGGTACAGAGATGGGGAAAAAGAAGGATAAGATTCGAAGGTATAAAAGTAATGTATATAAGGAAGGAAATAAAAAATACACAATTATCTTTCCATCATTAAACTGTTCATTACATTAGTTTTGCAATTTTGTTTTTTGTTTGTATCTAATCATACAAATAACCTTTTTATTTTCTATGTAAAAACCTCTACAATTGCTAGTCTTATGTCCTTCCATGTAGTTTGATTCTTACTTGAGTTGAAAACCTGTCTCAGTCTGTTGCCCTGCTCTGTTTTGTTTCCTTGTATAATCGTAAAGGGATTAAAACACACACACAGCAGCCTTTCTCCTCACCTTGTTGGCTTTGCTGACTCCATTGCCTGAGGAAAGAAACCTGAGCAAAGACAGAAAATGAGATTTTCTTCACAGAACAAATAGCAAACACACTTAAAGAATACATAATATTGTACTAAGATTTATACAAGAACTAACTGAAGTGGTGTTCAGTGTCTGCACACTTAAAAAATAAACCAGGGACTCTTAAGACTCCCACAATGCTTTTCACAGAGCACACTGCTCATGTTAATTTGGCTGAGCAGCCACCATGGAATGAAGAGCTCATAGTTTGCGTCTAGCCTTCAGGCCATGACACACGAACCACATTTTGGGGCAAATTTGGGCACATTTATGACAATACATTATGCTCTTTTTATTTTTAGACTACCAGGTTGTCCACGAGCCAATTTAAAAATCCCCATCCTCATTTAAGACGGCAAGGCTACATCCTTTAGACACATCTTTAAATGTTGTAAATGTTGTGTTGCCACAAAATTACCGCAGCTGTCACAGTTTGGGTCTGTCCAATCCGGTCTGATGAAAAGTCATAGGGACATTTATCACCACGTTCCTATGCTTTGAGTCAACTTGTCTCATGACAGCTTAAAATTTCACTGACATCATGTCTTTGAGCCACACACACACACACACACCTCCCTGCAACGAAAGGCTACCTCAATAACAAGATTACAGTTGAGGCTTATGGTGTAACTGAATGAACTAAGAGAAAGTGTGTGTGTGTGTGAGTCACAGCATTGAGCAACAGTGCTTGATAACTGTAGATACATTTGTATGACACGTAACTGAGCAATTTCCAGCGCAAGCCATTCCATTGTTGTTATTTTTATCACAAATCAGACAGTGTAAACAGGATTAAACAGCAGCAGTGCTACAACAACTGATAAATAAAAGATATAATTTCTATGCAAATCAATTGATGTGGATGTGATCACATCAAAAATAAAGCTGTACAATAAGAAGATAAAGTCATTTAATCAGGCAGTGGCACAAACAAAAAGTTCGATATCAGTGTACTCACTCCTGGGGATGGATTGGTCCTGTAAAAACACAGAGAACAGACAGTCAGTGTTCAGTTCAGATAGATCTGAAAATATAAACAAATACACATGCTTCAAAGATGCAAGCATCTGTGCATACTTAGGATAATGTGTCATATTATATATGCATGTATTTTATGTTTATGTATGTTACTGACTTATGTATGTAGGCAGTATATTTACATGTGCTGTGCAGGTGTGTGATTGTTCTCCTCACCTCTGTTCTGCGTGGTCCTTCTGGAGTAACGTCGACTGGGCCTTCTCTCAAAGGAGGCTGACCGTCTTGCTTTATTGGCCTTGGTCGTCTGATACTCTGTCTTTCCACTGGTCAAATAAACAGAAAGAGAAAGTTATTTTACACCTGCAACAACTTCTGTTTGTTCCAAGACTATACAGGACTGGTAACCCTGAAAAATGCAGGCAAAATGATTAAATATAAAACAGACCTTTCAGATTATTGGATACACTGGACTGTCCAACAAACAAAAGGCACAGTGGTGACCCCTGCTGAACTCTGGACCCATCCAAGCGATAACCTTCTATTAACAACAAACCCTGTAACCTCTGTGTAAAACCAACATTACTGCCAATGCTTATCCAACTGGGTAATGTTTAAACACACAGAGAAGGGAACTAGCTGCCTACTGCAGCATGTTGATACTGAGTGCCTGTCTTGCACCAGTGCAAGTATCTCTGTGTACACACTTTTTTTTTGTATGTACAGAGAATGATACTGTGCATTAAATTAGTGATATCTCTGTCAGTATGTTCAAACACACTGAACAGAAACAAACAGTTAGCTCTCTGAATTTGTGACCGTTATCTCAGTGTAACCCCAAGTCCTCTTTTTAAGATAGCCCAGATGCATTTGTTCTCCACGCTAATCTCAACTACAACGCTCTTTCAGTTTGAAGTCACCAGTGCTCAGGATGTGCAGCCCCAAACACACTGGACACCAGATGTTTTGATACAGATCAACAGAAGGAGAGTTATTAATGTCAAAGTGACTCAACAAACAGCTGGACCTTTCAGATACACATGTAATAAAACTGCTTGTAAAACTTGTCTGTACAAAGTTGTTCTTGATTCAATTTATGATGTGATTTGGGGAAGTAGTTTGCACCACTAGTTATGATTTGGCTTAGTACTTGTAAAAACATTTATTTGATGTTTTATTTTTGTACTTAATTTATATAAGAATGGGAGATTTGTTTTTACTTTCACATCAGTTTGTTTAAGTTGATGAGTACACTATAATTGAACATAGTTCAACAGTAAAACATGAAAAATGTATGCAGGACTGAATATTTTAGGCACTGCAAACACTTGAAATTCTGTTCTGCAAGGATAAACATTATTAGGTAAAACTCATTCCCAGCAAATGTCTGTGTTGTTACTGTTGCCATGGGTTTCGCATGCAGAGTTTATTTGGTGAATCTAAAATTGCCAGAGAACTTTAAGCCCTGAGTACTTGACACAAAAATTGCAACCCTTGTGTACCAATTATCCAGCTCAAAAAAGTGCCTCATTCAGAAGCGTCCAGTACATCTGGTCAGAGAGTGCATCTGTTTGTTACCTGTATCTGAAGCGCGATCCCATGCGTATGAATCCAGAGCGTGTAGAGTTCTTTTGTACTGGCCCTCTCAGCCTAAAGAAAGCATGGTGTTCTACAGCACACTTCCAGAGGTGCTTACAGGCCTTGGGATGGTCCATCCTGAACACAAAGGTGTGCTCCTGTTCTTTGCCCTGGGGAGGATTGGTGGAAGGTTACATTTGAGCGATGCAGAGGAGATACTTTACAAAGTCAGGGTGCAAGTCAGAGTGAAACCTGAAACCATGTGTCATCCACCAGTTAAACAAGATCAAACTCAATACTTAAGCGTCATTTGAAACTCATAGCCAACATATTTTCAGTGAAAGCTAATGTGCTAGCTCTTCTTGTGAAAGGAGACTAATATGAGAAGAGTGAATGGCTGTACTTCAGTGTACAGGTGCTTCCTCTGCATGTCTGATTTCTTGCTGAGGTGTTAAATCTACATCCTTCCCCAAAAAGACCCCTGATTATCTCACCCAAACAGACAAAAATCTTAACCACTTGTTGCTCATACTATCAGACTGATCCCAGGTCCTGTTAGATCTCATCAAAATTTTGCACAGACCTGAGACCTGCAGCAATTTATAGTAAGTAGGACCTGACCACTATGGTGAGCTAGGAAACAAAACTTGGAACCAGCTGGGTCCTCTAGTTTTAAGGAGGTTGAATCTTTACAAAGATCTCTAATAGTAACAACAACAGACATATTTAATGTCTGAACAGAAACAGTGAAGCACAAGCTCACAGAGAAACTACATTCTTAGAGACATTCCAACCAGGTACCTGTTCTTAGGAATTTCGTTTGACAGAGGGATGTGTCTGTTTCACTTTCTCAGTCCATTTACAGAGAGCAGACATGATTTACTCTCAAAATTAAGGCTGAAAATCACCACTAACGTCCAGAATCAATTTAATTAGATTTGCAAGGTCCTGCTTTGATTCGATGCAATACCGATTTGATTAGCAGATTACGGTTGCTGGCTCTATTTACTACTAGAGCAGAAACAGTAATGTCTGCAACAGAAAAGTCATTACACTCAATAATGTCTCACTGGAAACAAATCTAAAACGCAATAAAATAAATAATAATGTTCCTGACATCACAATAGGCTACTCTGTGAAGTTTAGAAATGATAAAAACACAGACATTAGTCAGTATCAGTCATTCATCCCATCTTCTGTGCTCCTCCCTCTGCCGCTGATGGAATCAGTGCAGATAAGCTAAGCTTAACAGTTAGACATGAACAGCTATTGTTGTTTTAGCTTGTTTGTAATCTTTATTAGCTGAGCTAGCTTGCGGTGCTTGTGTAAAGTATAAAAACAGTGATAGTGAATGAGAGACTGCGGATAGAGCCAACTGAAATATTGCGTCTCTTAATGTTTACATGTTTATGCTTGTTGAACGGGTGTATTAATAAAGTACTGGCATTTTTACTCCCAACGGTTTTATTGCACTTATAGTAATGAGCATACATGTTGTAAACCCGAGTAATCTGCAGCCAGTCTGCTCTGCTGTTTGCTCCGTGTTTGTATGAGTATGTGTATGTGGAGGAGCAGCTGCAGCCCTGTTACACAGAGTGCAAGGAGGACGCTGCAGGTTTTTTAACAAGTTACACCCAAACATTAAATAGTACCGATACAATGAAGCTTATAAATGCCACCATCTTTAATAATTTAGTTCCAGGGCCTGTTTAAAACCGACGAGAGTAACGAGTAGAAGGCTACACACAGCCACAGAAAAGGCTAATTATAAAGGATCAATCTCAGATTTTACGAACTGATATCGCATCATACAAATTAAGATCGATGTGAATTGGATGCATCAATTATTTTAACCTAGCCCTACTCAAAGTAAGTGCAGCAATATTTAATGCAATCACTCCTGACAAAGCCAGCCTTCTCTCTTTTGGTTACATCTCTGATGCTCCTGGTCCAGGTCTGTGTGTGACAAACAAGCACGCGGATAGAGAGAATCAAAATACATACTGTAAATTCCTGTTGTAAAAAAGACCAGCATACAGTATATAACTGTTTAGAACAGAGGTTGGGAGCCAAAAACTGTGTGTGTGCGTGTGTGTGTGCACAGGAGAATGGTGCATACCAGAAATACCAGAGGGGGCAGGCTTCTTTATTAACCTCACTCACAGACCTCCAGGATGGACATAAACAGACTCTCCTTCTCTCTCATATACACTAGCCTCTGGGTAACACAATACTAAGCCTTGTTTCATTTTGATTTGGAACCAGCCTCTTTCAGGGCTCAGGCACTGCTTCAAACAAAGGTTTTAAGAGGAATATTACTTGTTTGTACAGTTCTTTTAAGTGATTTTTTTAATGGCTTGTATGGATATTTTGTCTTTGTCCTGTCAGCAAATGGCAGCATGAATACCTGTTTATGACATGTGGAAAACGCTGGGACAAATGGTTGTTTATGTAGTTGTTTCCTTTTTTGTAAGAGGAGAGACGTGATGGGACCATGGGTTAATTTTACAAGCTGTTTGTACAATACAAAGCTTTAAGTTTGAAATATTTTGCACTTCACAGAGGACTGCAGTTGAAGTCAGCTGGTACTGTGGTTAGATATTTATACTTGTCCCAAATGCTTATGTTGGTTGTGACTGACAGATACGAACAGCTTGCCACACAATCAACAAACAAAAGCTGTGTATTTAGACAAAATTTGTCATATTTTCACAAAGGTCTGCCTGTGTAATTGGAACCCACTGGGTGTACAGATGGACAGCAGAGAAGGTGACAGTGTGGTAGGAATGACTTGAGAAGTTCCTGTGCACGCTTTTTACCACGAAACTGTGTCACTATTGGAATCCATTGTTGCCTAACTGTCCCTGCCATCCTCTGCAAAGCTACTAACTTAGTTGAGCCTGGTTAGTGTTTGATTCCCACGTATGACAGTAGGTGCTCCTTCAAAATCACTCACAAGCCCACACCTGCATAAAATGCCTTATCATACCACCCATAATTAATTGTAAAGAACTGTTAATATACTTAAGTGTGGCCTTGATTTAATGACCCTACTTGGAATAGGAGCAAAGTGAGGCAACTATAGTACATTCATTCCATTCACCATATGTAAGGTGGATTGAGATCAGAGTCATTAATACACTGTTATCAAGAGGGATTACTGTTAGACTGAATGCATGTTCTGCATTTTCAACATTCCACCGAATGGCAGGTATCTGAGTGTGAGTGCTCATGTTCACCTGGTCATCATCCTCCACTACCACAAGCGTCAACTTGCTCTTCTTGAAATCCAGACGAGTAATCTTGGGCCTACAACAGTTAAAAAACAACAAACATAAATCCAAAACAAACAACCACACACAGATGAAGGAATTCTGAAAACTCAAATGTGTTTCTATAAAGCATTTACGGAAATATTTCAGTAAATTAGGACAGAACTAAACATACCAGAAGAAGAGTCCTATCTTGGTTTCTCCTTCAAACACCAGAACTCCAGTGGGAGTCAAACCAAGACTGTACTCATTACCATCTCTTGCCTACAGGGCAGATATGAATAGAAAAGAAAAGAAGAGACACCAAAAGACCTTTTCAGATATATCTTCATGCACATTCCTTCCACTTCCTGTCTTTCATGAAGGACACTTAGATTAGATTTAGGGTTTACAGTACATGCTGGTGAGAAAGAGTGTGCTTCCATTACCTTGACCATATGCATGTCCACCCCATACATCTCTAGCCACTTGGCTTTATTCAGGTAGTTAATTTCAGCTTGTGCTGGCATCTGACCTCTGAAGGAGAGGAGGAGAAAAAACAGAAACACATTTGCATGATCAAAAACATAACGGCAGCTCCAAGCTGAAAAGATGAGGACGTGGTATTCCTGCAGTGTTGCCAGATGCAGGCCGAGCCCAGACAACACACAGACTACAGTATGAAGCACATCCATTTATTATGATAAGATATCTGCTATTTGTGGCCATTTTGTGAATGCATTCATCCTCTTTAATACTCAGCTTAACTAACTAGCCATATAGGCAGCAGTTAAGTTATAGCGAAATGCTTACCTGCACTCCTTCCATGCGTTGTATATCGCTAGCTCCACGTCCTCTGTCTGGTTGGGGATGAATCGAAATTCTGACACCAGTTCCAGATTATGTTCTAATGGGTCACAATCACCTAGCTCGGCTGTAAACACACACACAGACAGGCATACTTCAATTTACACTCTGAGCAACACAGGTTCACAAGATAGATTTGTTGAGGGGCTGTGGTTGTAGACTGCATGAGACCAGAGATCGAGCAGTGCAAAATTTCCCATCGCAATTATAGGGATCAGAAGTATCACAATTATCAGTATTATCACAGTATAATTAAAATGTGCTGAAACATTTTTACAAAAGTACTGATAGAGGCACTGAAATACATTTTGTATTGAAACTACAAATAAAATTAACAGCACTATGCACTGGCGAAGAGAACCCCAGAAAGAGTGCCTGATACTGTGATAGTAGGTAATCCCAATAGACACAATAATAAACAAATCCCCCCTCCATGTCACTGCTCAGATGATGTGTAGCATCGGGTCAGGGACTGATGGTTATCTGATCTCTCTCTTTGGACAAAAGGTCATGGATTTTAACAGGTCAAAAAGGAGACAAAATGAAGATTGAGGCATAAAAAACACCACATAAATCTTACTAGATAAGAATGAGAATAGTGTGAAAAGAAGACATTGGGTAAAAAAGACAAATCTTATCTCTGGTACTGTGGTGTAAAGAAATAGAACAAAGACTGAAAAGCCTTAGCTCTGATTACATTTTACAGTGTTTTGGTAGATGGGAGAAACTAGGACCTCACTGTTTAGCTAGTCCAGCTGTGAGCATAGCCTCAGGATAAAGAGGAGTGAAAAGATAATTTTATCCTATCCCTATCCCAGCAATTGTCAGTGGACCAAAACATAATTCTGAATAAAAGAAAATGAAGGGAGGAAGCTCAACCGAAGGAAAAAGAGAAGATAGAAAGGGTGCTGGATTAGGGGGCCTCCAAAGAGGATGGAGCACTAATGAGCTGGCATTTACCCCACAGTGACTGTGTGTGTCTCTGTGTGTCTGTGTGTGTGTTCAAGAGTTTGGGCACGCAATCCCATTCCATAAACGTCTAATGATTCAAACTTTGTTTCTCTGAAGCAGCACTCTTTATATTGCTCTTACAGTTAAATGTTACATTTCTAACCATAATAAACAGTAAATATGTGTAACTGGGAGAGGAGAGAGCTCAAGCACTGCTCTACCAGTCTGTTTTTAAGTGAACAGTACGTAGCTATGAAAACATTTACTGTCCTGAAATGGACACCGGGCTGTCCTACCCTTAACTTCCCAACTGTAACTTTGATAAGCAAATATTGGGGGAAAAAGGAGATAATATTCCTGCTGTTACACAGACATTTGACTGACATTACTACTGAATTAACAGAAGTATAGAAAGGTCGGAGACAGAAGTTAAATGCCCTACTTTTAAAGTTTTTTTTAGCCTAAGAGGTAATATAAAAAAGTTCTTGTCCTTGGAGTCAGGGATAATTAAAATATATTTTAAAAAATAGGCGGAAAGATTCACCAAATTAGCTGTGACAAAATCTGTGTAGTTGAAGTTACACTGTCATTAAATAAATACCTGGTCATTTTCTAGTTTAGGTTGAAGTAGGAATGGGCAGAAAGAGAACCTCAAATATATCTTAACCCAACAACATCCTACTGCTTCTCTTATTGGAGTCTGTTGCTCACACTATCTCAGCTGGTACGTCTTCATGCAGTGGAGCAACAGCTCAATTCTAACGTTCTTCTGAAAGTCTTGAGTTTCCCCCCTCAATGTAGTATGGGAAATCACGCCTCAGGCACATGTCTGCAATCTCATTCTTTCTGCTGTTACCCAAAGCGACACCACTTCTCGCTTTGCAGTCTTATTTTAATAGAGGGGTTTGTGTGCCTTGGTGCCCGGAGCGTCAGTCAAAGAAGATGGTGATTTACAAAGACAGCCATGACTGGTTTGAAAAGATCAAGGAAAACTCTTGTGGAACAGAGACACAAGGGTCCACTCCTGCAGCTGGGCTTGGGAGTACATTTTTTACTTGGCTCTGAAAGGTGAGGACCTTGTTGAGACACATCTCAACTGAGATGTGTGGACATTACATTGAGGGTTCATCAGTTACAAAGTAAATGTAGGGGTATCAAACAATGTCTTCTGGGCATGTGAAAGGGTTGTAACAGATTTAAGTTATGTAGACAAACAGAATGTAGCTCTTAGGATAAGGACCTAGTCAAGGCAGATTGAAAATCACAGAGCTTCTTGGTATGTGAGTGTACCATGCTCCAACCTATAACTGACTCACACTACAGTAACTGGTCCAAACACATGCTGTATTTCTGCTACACAGGCCTTTTGAGGCTCTGTGCAGTGGGCACAGTACATATCTCAACTCTGCGAGGGAGTGTGCACTGCAACAAACAAAATAATGGCAGCTATTACGGAGGTGAACCCAATTACCAAACACAGAGTTGGAGAGAATCCTGAATACCTGCTGTGCTTACCCTGTAACGAGAAGGCAGCCAACTCCACCGCTGTGTCAAATGGACATTCTAGCCTGAAAATACAGACATGGTAACATTAATGAAGCTAAAACGCTGCCACAGGCCACTAAAACTCCCCTATGATCTTCACTGAGGCCTGCTGGTCTCTACCACTTCCTATTATTCTTCAGCCAAACAATACAGAAAATGTTCCTTTGTACTAAAAACTTGCACTGATATTCCCAGT
Source organism: Cephalopholis sonnerati (assembly GCA_019142605.1). Classification (NCBI taxonomy): domain Eukaryota; kingdom Metazoa; phylum Chordata; class Actinopteri; order Perciformes; family Serranidae; genus Cephalopholis; species Cephalopholis sonnerati. Next base: position 13,151,546 of record JAGQAX010000012.1, on the reverse strand, counting down.
CCACTTACTGACTACTGTTAATAATTCTTCTCTGTTCCTCATCATGTAATCCTGTAAGCCTCTTATGGCCGTGACTACAAACACAACAACTCATGTTTAAAGGGATAATAACTCAAGAAGAAATGCAATACAGTATGTTGTATTGGTCAAGTGCTTTAAAAGTTAGTAAGTGAAATGATGGTTTAAATGACAGGCCAACTAAGCTACTATATGCTATTATAACAAATGCAGCAAGAACGACTGAGAAGGGGCCAGAAAAATGTTGACCTGGGCCATCAATGAGTGGCAATTTGTGTTTTTTCACTGTGATAAAATCTGAAAAACAGACTGAATAACCAAATCAAATGTGTTGAACAACCATGGAAGCGAGTACCCTGAGCTAGAGTCACACATTTAAAGGGTGGGACCCTTGTTTTTTTTATTTCTTTTTTTAGGTTTTTATGTCATTCTGTAGCTTATTCAAATCCAAAAGGACATATGTTTTAGCGTCCAAATGCTATTATCCCAAGCATTTCTCATGTTACCTGACATTGGTTTCTGATGATGACATTGCTACATAAAACCCCCTAGCCTTTCTAATATGCATCTTCGTGACTGTGCCAAGCCTTCTTTGAGAATTGTGCGTTATCGATCTTCCAAATTAGCTATGTTACTCTAACCCCCAAATCAGCAGGAAAGCTAAGCAACGTACTGCTGTGGACGCCATGTTAGTTCAGAGAGTCATGTAGTAACATAAACGAGGCGGCGAAAGGCAGCGATATACCAGCAACTTCAGTGTTCTGCAAGGTTAAATTACTGTTTTTGTCTGGTGGCTTTGAAGAGAGCGTATCAAGGCTTCAGTTCTTCTTCAGGAGGGGCTGTCTGACGGCAAGGTAAAGTGGTGAAAATATTACATTGACTATGGATAAGAGCCTCATACAACCCCACTTAAAAAAAATTCTTGTTGTTATTATCAGCACTCACCGCTCTAACCTATGCCACTGCTTTTTGCTAATAGCTGCGTGGCTGTTTGAAAAACATGGAAAAGAACACAGATGGACTTCCTTTTAGCTTGTTAAATTGTTTCATTTGGTGGGTAATTGTTTCTTAGCTTTAATAATAAGGACACCATTTTCCAGGGATTTTCCAGTAGTGTTGATTTAGCTTGTTTGTTTTGAAAGACATCTACAATGATCTACTTGCAGTACGTAAGGTGTTAACTTCTTAAAATATGTACCTGACATACCACTACCAAGTCTCTCTAACGTTGTAGCAAGTTAACCATCTATCTGTCGTTCAGTATTTCTCACTGATCATTTATTTGGAGTACCATGGCACCAAGTTCTGTGCAGGGTACTTCATAAAGGTGGATGGCGTTTAAAGGTTAAAACTGCATCACATCACTTACTTGCCACTGAGGATGTCTTGCTTTAACTGTAACACAAATAGGTATCTGAAAGAAAACAAAACAGTACAGTTAAATATGGTGATGAAGACAAACCATCCACTTGTATAGCAAATATCTTTTAGCAGAAGATACAACATTGACTGGCATATAAGATGAGCAGATTTACAAAATAAACAACCTCAATATACCCGCATCAGCCAGCTTTTAAAATGTGGGTTCAAGAGAAAGTGAGTTCAAATGTTTGGGGCTTTACTCACCTGGTGAGCTCCTCGTGCAGGTTATTCGGTTCTGAGGAGTAAAACTTTACTCTCATGTGAAGGCAGTACGGTGGGCCAACTAAAAGGCAGATCAAAATGACAGCTGAGTAAATGCTATCAAGCTGAACAATCATATTTTGTATACATTTTTTTTAGTACACTGAAGTCTCTTAAAGTTTGATATATAGCAAGTAACTATGCATGTCTGGGTAGAGGAAAAGAAATGGGTAGAGGAAGGGTCTCTGTATACTTACTTTTTACTTGCTTTTTGATACTTTTTGTAACGTCAAGCCAGTGCTGAAACAACATGAAGCAACCAATTTAAAAACACTGCATCTTCAAAAATGTAGAGATTCATACGCATAGTCTTTTTCTTCATAACTATTGTACCTGCCTTATTCAATTTACAAACATAAAATATTTATATGTGGGACTGAATGTGGACAGTTACATTAATGAAAGGTTGAATTCTGGGAGGTCCTTTGTGAAAATACACACAGACACACAAACACACACTAAAGTCAGTGTTCTGTGCTATAATTCTTCTTGGAAGTTTAGGCTCTATGAGGCATGAAAAATGCCAAGGAGAGGCAGTGGTGTGTGTGCATGTGTAAGTTTGAGAGAGAGACAGAGAGATAACAGAGGAACTCGCAGCGCTCTCTTGTCTCCTCTCCCCCACATTCCTCATCACAGCCCTCCCTCTCTCTCGGCTTCAGTTCTCCCTCCCACCCCTTTGACTCTCTACTTCCACCCCTCTCCTCGATGTCCCTCCCTTCTCTTGCATCCTCCCACCAGCTTTCCCGTCTTCCATGGTCTTCACAGAGTATCAGGGTGAAGGAACAGGGTCACTGGCAGACCAATGACTTAAAACAGTTTGTCTCGGAGCACAGCCTGACTCCCGGAGCTGACAACAGTCCCATAACCAATCCCTTTAGCCCATTCAGGGAAAGTCCCCAGCCTAAAGCCTTCCCTCAGATGGAGGAGTAGTGATTTGAACTGAAATCTGAAGTCTGGCTGTGAACAGAGAAGACTGCCTGAAGTGGTGAAATGTACTGAACACATAGACAGAATACAGATGACTTCAGTACAGAAGCTATTGTGATTAATTGCAATTACCAGTGTCAACAATCGTAGGACAACATTACCATTTTTCACTGCAAGGTATTTTTGCTAATATTTATTTGTCCAAATATTTCAACATTGTTGAAAAGTCAATTTTATCATGAAATTAGGTGCAGAAACAACAAAAGCATAAAACACAATTATAGGAAATAAACTGTGTAACCTAATTAAGCAACCCACAGTATGGCAGGAGCACAATAATGTCTTATTCTGAACTGTTTTAAGTGTATTCCCATTCTTACCGGCACTTGGGCCGAGTCCATGAAGCGCAGTCCAAAGTAGTCTTTCTCTACGATGTCCAGATGGTACATAATCTGGTCAAACAGCTCCTCACCTTTGGCTTTTTTCTGAACAGGGAACACACAAACAAACAGAGGACTAAACAGAGTGACACATTTCTTCACTAAGGGTCATGAAGATTGTTACACACATTGCTGGTAGTTTAAATCAAGTAGTGCTGAAACAAATTATAATTTTCACCATCAATTAATCAATTCATTATTTTCTTAATTAAGTTTTTTGTCTATAAAATGCCAGAAATTAAGCAAAAAAGGCCCCTGATAATCTCCCACAGTCAAAGGAGAGTGATCATTTCAAAACCCAAAGGTATTCCATTTACTATCACGTATGACATTCATCAAATCCTCAAATAAAAAAAGCATACTGTGCAAGATCTTCCTTGTACAGTCTCATGCCAAAGTAATCCCTCTTAATCATCACTCATGAACCACTAGAAGCATGTGGTGGTGTATTTATCTGCAGAAACCCTGCCCTCAGCCTGTATTATCTTCCTTTCTTATTTTGCTATGGTCAGGGTGTTCCTGGGTACAGCCCACAGGTGAGGTCAGGACTTGTAATGACCAGGCTGCATGGATTCAGGAAGAAGCGACGAAAAGAGCGAGATGAACGACAAGAAGACTGGCTTTCACTTTTCACTTTCACTGACAATACTATTTAAAAACAGTAGCTGTGTAGTAAACGTGTATGTTCAAAAACTGAAACTATCATATATTTTGCATTTTTTCTTAAAAAAAAAAAAATCAGTAACAAACAAATTTTCTTACATCACAACAGTTGCAGATTAATTTCCCATTGACAAACTAAACAATTAATCATTGCAGTTCTAAAATCACTTGTTTTAGAAGAAGTTAATTAAAACCCTTTTCAGTGTACATCTATTATGTCTGATAAAGTTCACAAGACCAAAAGATTTTTTCCTCTGGGCTAAAAAGAAAAAAAAAGGTTGAGCCTCTTTTTTTGTACCTCTCCAAAGTATTGTTTTGAGCACAGTCTGGTTTAAGTGTACATGCTCTGATTCGTGTTTCACAGATTTGAACAGTGAGATATGAGAAAGTACTGACATGAAGCACTCAGAGTTTAAATAGGTGTTGCCCTTCCTCAGAAGACCGTACCAGTTACTGCCTGTGTTGTGCCTGGGACTGGGAGATCTCTCCCTCACATGTGCACTCACTTACACACACACACAGGCATCCAACTTCCAAACCCCACCATGAGGCACAGCGACAGGGTTGCCATGGTAATGGGGGCTGAAGTGCCCCAGACGCCGAGGAGCTGAGGGAAGTGGGGTGGCTGGATACATCATGTGATCATCTGGCTCTGTGGGCCCTTCACTATGTTAGGAAAATCCGCAATCCGAAATCAGTCTGCAGCTGCATTATTTTTTGCTCCTTTCTCACTCTGGATTTTTTCCTTTTCTTCATCCATTATTTGTTCTCAGCACTGAAACGATCTGTAACATTTTCACTAGTCTGGATTTTCTCTCATGTTTTCATAAACATCAATAGCATGTTCGAGGCACCAGGACCACAACATTCATAATTTACTGCCTCTTTGAGCAATTTTTTAAACATCAACATCAAGTCCTCACATACACTGCAGGATAACTGATGATGCTACTCATGTGACTGGCCTGTTATTAGTCAAGTCCAAAAGGTATCCCTTCAGTAAATTACTGGGGTGTGAGCAAGTTTTTTTGTGTGTGTGTGCTTCTTTAATAGAGTGGCAACGTCCCAGTGAAAACCATGGGACCTTATTCTGGATAAAATTTTCACAAAACTTAATAGTGAGAGACAAATATGTTTTTGATTCCATTTAAACTGTTTCATAAATTACACTTGTGATGTCAATTTAAAACAATTCCGCAAGTCATGGAAGTCGCAGTTGTGTCATAAAACGGTCGAAGTGTAAGACTGTTAAATACGCAATTAAAAAGACTACACAAGTTGCGTATGTGATGCCGTAGCTTTCTCTCTTGCTAAAGCTACAATGCCTGTGTGTTTGTACCTAAATGTACACTTACGAGTAGGGGGTCTTGCTCACTATGTTTCTTGGCTAATAGAAAGACCAGGAGTCGCTGAATAAAACACAGGAATGGTTACCTTTGTGTGTGGAACATAGCTAAGCTACCTAGCTAGCTGGTGTAGGTGACGTATATTGCGTGAGGCAAGGGATGTAGCTTCACACAAACTAAATGGTAGTATGAAAAATCAGCAACAAACTGCGACTGTTTTAAATTGACAAACATCACTTGTAATCCATGGCACAATTAAGACAGGATAAAAAAATTATTAGTCTCTCACCATTGACTACGATACATATTACTTCAAAAATAACATCGCATGGGGGACACTGGAAGGGGAGGGACTTCGCCTCTCTATGACGTGCTAACCATTACAACTCTTGACTGCAAGAGTTACAGTGCCGCCAGGTCAACAATACCTCATGTTTTTTTGTTTAATTTTTCTACTACCAAAGTTATAATATGGTTCTTTATCCAAATGAACATAAACTGTTTCCAACACTAATTATCTCAGCTTACTGAGCTTTAACGCACTGTAATGGTGACGTTATCGACATTAGGACTTTGGCATTTGCAGGACCAGTTCCATCAGCTTGTAGTCCTGTCTTTAACTTTTCAGGTGAACTTTACAAACTATATTCAAAATGCCACCCACAGAAATCAAGGACAAATCACAGTGGTTAAAAAAGAAACATGGAAAAACTGCAAGAGGAAAAGGAGAGGAGCATGGGTCCTCTAAAAGTCTCCCTGTTTGTCCTACACACACTCTCCCCCTCTTTCTCTCTCACACACACAAACACACACACCCCAAGAGAGCTCCTGGGCAGCTCAGGGGGGCTGGCCCCATGCTAGCTGGCATAGTTGACAAGGCATACCGCACCCCTACAGTACCCGGGGAGAGAGAGTACAAAGGACTCATTGTGTGTGTGTGTGTGTGTGTGTGTGTGTGTGTGTGTGTGTGTGCAATGTGTGCTTCACCCAAGGCCTTGTTATACTGCCTGCAGTATTGTTCGGCTGTTTGCAGTCTTTCTGCCTGCCCGTGAGTATACAGCTCAGTCTCTCAGACACTGTGTGTCAAATGTTTAAGTTACAATTGAGGTATTAAGCTGATGCTCTCATATATCTTAAACCAATTCATGAGGCTATTAAACCAACCGGCGTGGTAACGAATCCATTTTAAATGGTCAAAATACAATGTGTAGGCTAGGAGGAAGACTTTAAGAAGGATGTGGTTTATTCTACACACTTGACTATTTTACTTTGACTGTCCAAAATGAGCACAATTCTCTATAACCTTTAATTTTGGGGCCATATTTACTTATTACACTGCAGGAGATAAGTTAAAGCAAGCTTCTCTCAATGCACATGCCCATAAACGACCCTGCAAATACCACTCATCCTGTACAAGACAATGAATGAACACACTTCCCATTTATGTATCAGCTTCATAGTTTGCTTTGAATTACTGCAATCTGGCTACAAATATTAAATGTTTGATTCTTGATTTTTCTTTAGTGAGTCCTGATGCCAACATGGCTGCACTGTACGTATGTAAAATTTACCAATAAAAAATGCTTTGTTTGTGTTTTGAGAAGTGGTAGTTATTGTAGATTTGAGATTTTTTAGTAAACATACAAAAAATAAATATGAAAGTATACTAAAATATTTCAGTGTTGTGTCTTTCAGACTATTATTTTATTATTGCATATAATTTCCAACTTGCCAATGACGAGCTGTACTGAAAAATAAGTAAAGCTTGCATGTGTTTAACTTCTTCAATGGGATTCAAATCTACGATGAGAGAAAGGAGGCTGCAGGAGGTGACAGTGTGGGTGGGGAATGGGAGGAGAAAGATAAAGAGAAAAGACAGAAGTAAGGAAATTTAAAGGAAGGAATGTGAATCATAAGGCTGTGTGGAATTATGTTTGGACATGGATGCTGCCAAACAAAGGTAACCCTAGGAGTCAGCTCTGGGTGGCCTTACATACTGGTGACACAGCTGGAACGCCAGTAAAGCATGTGAATGTGAATGAGCCCTATTCAGTTTCAGATTGTGGCCAACGTCTATTTACAACCACCTGAACATCTAAAAGAAAAAACTACACTGTTTAGCAGGGGTGCCCACAAATTTATGCCAGCTGGATTTGAAGTGACAAGATGCTGAACTGTGTAACGTTAAGCCTTGTTGACTCCAAAACAAACAACACTGGGAAGGTTTTTATGTATTTTGCAGAACAATACAACATGAATCCAGACTACAAAAAAAGTCTATTTAATTGACAACCAAACTGTGTTAAACTTGTTTTATAGATATCATCACTCCTACCTCACAGTCCCTGGAGGGTTTAACACCATATGCTATACTCGCAGGAAAGACAGACTGTCTGCAAAAAGCAAAAATGTGCTAAATTTAACTTTTTCTCAGAGTCTGGTTAACTAAATGATAAGCATGGCTGAAACACAGATAGTGGGCAGCTGCTTTCCTTTCTACTGTCAGAGGATTTTTCTGTGTCTATATTCACTCTGTTCCTCCAATAAATGTTCAGTTCCCCATGTTACCCATCGCATTCAGGAACAGTTCAGACAGAGTAGCACAACAACAACAACAACAAAACATTAAAACTATCAACGTCCCCAACGGTGGATACACACAAGCTACCTTGATTCAGTTCTCTTAACTAATTAGGCACAATGCCATTGGTCTAGCTGACATTTCCCCACAAGGCTTCTGCTGCAAGAATAAAAATGCATTTTGTTTGGATCTTCTGAATTTGGGCTGAAATTAAAACTCCTAATTACTCCACATTGTCATATACACACATACACAAACTACAAAAAAATGGTACGGCTTCTAGCAGCTATGACAGGCCTGTCTTATACAACCTCAGGAAAGCTAAAACACAATGTTCAAAGTGGGGCCACCGGTTTCAGTATCCACTACAGTATCCATCTACACATGCAGACTCCAGTGCAGTGATACTTATTTACGCACCGTGGGCCTAATCTGGCCCCCTATAGGGTGCTGGGTGGCCCCCCAAACATTTCCTACTTCACAATGAAAATCAACTGATTCACACTGGGAGTTTGTTTCTTTACTTTTACAATAAATACAATTCCAGAGTGCATAAAAAAGCATCAAAATGCCAGAGGAAGATCCCCTGGACCACCAGACACAGCCCAGGTCTCTGCCCCAAATGTTCTCAATTCCTAGAAACACCCCTGTGTGCACCTGACCTGTGCGGGGCTGCTGCATCTGGCCCCTGGCCTCCTGTCATCTTTGCAAAAGTGGCCCCTAGGCAAAGCAAGTTAAGTATCCCTTCTCTTGCGTAATGAAGGGCAAGACCACAGACACAACAGAGAGGAGAAACTTTCGATTTTATCTGATTAACTTTGAGGAGAGGCAGCTGGACTGAAAACATCCAAGTTGGACTGTTTTCTTTTAAGATGTTTGAGAAAGAGAGACCTACACCACAATAATGAAACTAAATCAGGAATGGTACCTAAAAGATAGGTGGACTGAATCTGTGTTGTCCGTCATTATTTTCTTCATCATCTTTAATTTAAAATAGTCCTCAATATTTTGATGTCTTCTACAGCTTTTCCCCGGTTGTGCTGATTTGCTTTCGGTGATGTCGTTACTGGTGCAATGGATATCTAGACGGCAAACAGAGCAATGCTTCTAACTGAGTTTTGTTAGTGTCCTATCACTTAGAGATAGAAGGATGATAAGATCGAAAGGTTGCAAAGGCAACCTATATCTGGGGGATGGGAGGCACAAAAATGCTTATTTTAAAACCTTACACAAGGCGAGGGCTCTGCTGGAATGCATTCAGAAATCCAATTGAATTTTAAAACTTCCTTCAGGCGCACACAGCAAATGACTGGAAGTTTTTAAGGCATGAAAGCATCAGTGCCAAGTCAATTAACTCCATCAATAAAATAGGAAATAAAAAAACCCCAATGAACAATGGTGAAACAGCCTTGTAAAAATTCCTGTGACCATTTCTGTCCAAAAACAAGAGGGACAGCAAAAGAGAGAAAGAGAGAGCTACAGTCAAAGCAGATAACATTCCACTAGAAGAAACACTGAATAAGTCTTACCACTGCATACAATATTGAGCTGATAGGAAGGGTTACATGTTAATGATTTAGCAGCTCTTACACTTAGTCTCAAAAATGTGTGACATCACTTGTGAGACACGCGGAATTAAATATATTCATGCATTCTTGCTCAATAAGCTTGGAAGGAATTCTCGAATGCTGCTGACCTGTGTAATTTACCACGTCTAAGGTCTTAGGCATAGAGAACGACCTAAATGTAGAACGAGATCTCCTTTGAATTAAGAAAATGAAAGGAGAAATAAAAAAGTTATGAAGTGTTTTGTGGAAAACATTTGGGGTTCAAACTAATAAGACAGATATAGTAATAATGAGAAAAGATATTCTCACACATCCTCCTTATAATTCATACCAGACGGCTAGATTTCAAAATAAGATTGAGTCATACGGGACAGTTAGACACCAGACTGGCCTGACTGCATGGCTACAGATTTGACACATGGAATGCCAGTGGAAACACAAAGTAGCAAAATCTGCGAGCTGGGCAAAAATAAAGATCACATGAGGGAAAAACGTCCAGATATTCACATCCTCAGTTCTAAAATTATACATTTATACACAAAAGTACACATGATGTTTTTTCCCAGCAGAAGCTTTGGCGTTTGCCTGAGAAAAGTCGACACAGAAACAAATAACATGAGAAAAAAGGAGGGGAAAACCAGAAGAAGAAAGACAGAAGTGCCAGGAAGACGTGGGGAGAGTGAAGTTCTGCTTTGTGTCCACTTGGTGATGAGCCCTACATGTCACATGATGCTGTCATGTGATTAAGTGTGTTCTCTAGAGAGGATCATGGAATTACAGGTGATCAGCAGCACTACCACACACCCACTACATGGGCTCAAAAGGACTACTGCTCTACTGACACAGGCTCACAGTGGTCACTAGTACAGCTCTTGCACTTTCACTTTCCAGCTTTCACATGAATACATAAACACTGTTGGTTATGGTTAACGCCCATTTCACAGAGAAAGTTACAAAGTTAAATCAATGTGCAGAGCATTAACTGTCTTCTTAAAAACACCAGAACAGTTTGCACACTTTAAGGACAAGTAGAGACACAGGGACGTCCCTTGCAAGACACAGTCTATGGCTTTACATGTATACTCAAAAATCATGCATACAGTAAGTGTATTATAAGCCTTCCTAGCCAGTTAAAAAGAGTGGGTGGACATAAAAACCAAAGCAGAAAAAGAAAAGAAATGGCAGTAATGTGTCTCCACTGGCCACAGATTTACCCTCACAGAACTATTTTTAAACTATATATACTCAGTCTTCTTGTGCAACCACTTTGAGTTCTTAAGGATTCTGTGAATATTACCTATATGTAATTATTTCTTGTAATACGCTGCCCAGAGAATGACACTGTTTAAGCCCCTCGAGGGTTTTAAGGCAATTCTCCTTTACATTCCTTTGCAAAATATGTATCTTGCCTTTAATACTTTTATATATGTAAATAAAGAAACAAACAAACAAGGGTTTCCAATATGCTGTAACGCTCAAGTTTGCTGTTAATTCGTTAAGTCTTTCTAAATGTTGTGACACTCTGTTGCTCACTACAATCAAGCACAGAGAATGCACAGCCCCAAATGATGGCTGGTGAGATCAGCAAGCATCTCATTGGTGATCACTGTTAACCACTGTCCCCACGGCAGCATAATGAACACACACAACTTTAAAGACTCAAACTGTAGCAACCCTCCTTACCGGCAGGTCAACGCTGACAGTCTGTCCCGTCCAGTAAGGATACACGACAGGTGATGATAGACTTTGCATCACCTGCAGCAGGGATGTGCGTCGTGGCACGCTGGGCCTCCCGTAACCGCGTTTTCTCTGCATGTTTCCGGATGGAGCGCCGCCCCAGCGTCCTGCGCAGGAAACTCAGCATGATGGGGAAGAGGGAGGGTTATACTGCCACACCTGTAAGATAAGAGAGTTGATGTTAACGTATGTGGTGAGTTAGTCTCATATTTGTGAACTGTACAGGCCTTTAAAATTGTTACATATTTTAAAAATAGTGTCTACCTATAAAACACATAAGTAGTGAACAAAATGAGCACCAACCAAAGCTAAATGCTGGTACAATATACAAGTGGCTGGTAGATCAGCCTTGAACAAACAAACAAAAACGAAAGTAATCTATTGAGTGGCCGGTAAAATGTGAACAGTCACTAGCCATTGGCAGGTGGACTAAAGTTAATTTTGCACCTTGCATATTACTATGTCAAGTGGAGAACAGCTAGCACCATAGGAACACGAGATGTAGTTGTGTTACATTGTTTTTGTGTAGACTGTTGTAATGTCAGCTGGCAGGTAGCTAGCTATCCACCATGAATACCTGACATACCTGAAACAAACAGGTGCACATTTTTGTTAGCATTAGGGACTGTTCGTTATTTATCACGGGGAAGAGGGTGGTGCAAAAAGGGGAAGGCATGTCAAATAATTTTTTAAACACTGAGGAGAGACTTGTGTTTTTTTTTATTTTGGCTTAGGGAGGGGACATACAACTTTAAATGGTTGCATTTTGTATTTATTTTAAATACTATCTTGACCCAAATCTGGCCACCTGGTTTGAAAGGCACATCTTCTTTAAAAATTGCCAAAAGTAATTGTAAAAACAAAAATTAAAATTGCTGATGGTTCTTGAACTCATAACAAGCTTCCTTCAGAAAAAAATAACTTCAGCTTAAAGTACTGACATTTCATTAAAACCACTTAATTTTACATATCATTTAAAATTTCACCACACATATATTGTTTGACCTGAAATACCAAGGCACTTTCAACTCCATGACTTTGTTTTTAACTTATAACTTTCAAACATCAATGTGTATGACTGATATGCCAAGTTAGTGATGTTCAAGGTACCCACACATTTTCATGGACAACATTTCAAAACTTTTCCATCACTTTTCAAGAGCTGATAATATTTTCTTTTCTAGCTCCACTTGCCCGTCATTATTAAAACATATCAGACTCAAACTCTAATCAAAGGGAATTCCAGCTACAGTAGTTGGCATACACGGAGGGAGAGACTGAACGCAGAGTGGAAATAAAGAAACATTCCTGGTTTTCCATAACTGTGGGAACCCTGGATATTATTCTAGTCGGCCACTGGTGCCACTGCTGTGTACAGTTTATTTGGGAAAATGGTCAATGCATGCACATGTAGCGAGTGCCGGCTGTGTGCGCTGTGATGTTTGTCTATGTGTGTGTAGGCTTGTTCATTTCTGCTGTTTTGGTGTGGTAGGACCAGGACAGGTGACTGTCATGCACCCATGTCCTGCTGGATTTGCATTTTGTTTTAGTGCTGTGCGATATGGACAAAAATTTATATCCCGATATAGGTACTTTTATATCCCGATAACGATATATATCCCACACATGAATTTAGAGATGGCATCTGTAATTTCGTGGTGTCTGCGGGACTGCTTGTCATAGACAGTGCCTTTGGACAATGACTCTTTCAGGCTCGTTTGGTGTGTGTTTTTCTTTTCATCACTTCGTGGTTTAACTTTAGTACTTTGTCGCATTTTAACGCTGTCTCTGTACTGTTCTTCATGCCGTGTCTTTAAGTGATACAAAAGATGTTCGAGTCGCTAGTAACGACTTGTTGGCGGCATGTTTTGCAGATTACCGTTTTTTGGTCGGTTTCTGCCTTTTTAAATCCAAACCAGTGCCAAACAGTGGAGTTCCTGTTACCTCTTCTCGGCACCAATTCCTCTTTGGGTTCTGTTGGATCAGCGTCCACTGTGCTCTCCATCTCTGCTACGTTGTTTACGTCCATGCTCCCGCTGGCTCTCGCACGCATGGATGAAAACGTTAGCAGTGCCGTAAAGGAGTTCTTGCAGGTGACGTAAGCTGCTACCGCAAAGCAGTAGCGTTGCTGCAGTTACATTAGCCGAGCTAACCACAGCCCACACGTTAAAATTATGATATAAACAATAGAGGATTATATCGTACGGTAGACATTTTCCTGTCGCACTATGATATATATCGTACTATCGCACAGCACTATTTTGTTTAAGTAATTAGTTGCTTATTATGCTGATATCTCACTTTCTCTGTACTGTCTGCTCGTAGCCCTGGCTCCAACACCTACATTTGGTGTGAATATAAAAACTATATATTAATGGAAGAGGGAGGGTCACACATTTTCCCCCAGTCAGTCAGGAAGGCTCAAGGAAGAATATTTTACACTTTGGGAAGGGTGTAGATTAAAAAAAAAAAAAAAAAGTCACATTGAACGCAGCCCCTCCTCTGATAAATACAGAACAGTCCCTTAGCTAATGCTAGTATTATTTGGTCTTCACATTTAGTTGTATTAACTAAATGGTTCACATGGCTACGAACTGTGTCTGTAAGCTGACAAATATTAAGATAAATGTTGGCTAACCAAGGTAACGTTAGCTTTTGTCGGCTATATCATCTGGTTAATGTTACATTATAACGTTTGTTACATATTTACTTTTAGCGTTACAGTGTCAGCAACTCTATTCGCCGTATACAAAAAGCAAAGTGAGGATAAACGAGATTTTAAATGGACTTTGCACACTAAAATGAAGCAGAAACAGTTGCCTAATATTAGCCGACTTAAAAGATGTGTATACTTGCTCGCTATTTGTGGTTTCAGGTCAGCCAGAAAAAGAAACCCTGAGATGGGCTGATGCCACAAACCTTCACAAAGTCTGAAATGTAAAGACAAGCTGGAAAACTTCTGCTAGATTTTGCTGAAATAATACCTGTAAGGCAAACAAATAAACAATGCAACCCTTAGCTTCACATTTGTCTCCAGTTGAGGCCTCAGGTACCTGGTGTGTGAGCAAAAGCAACAGGTGTGCGCTTGTTTTAAAGCACGAGCTAACCGTTAGCAACAAAGCTACTCAGTTTACAAGACTCCGACCACACAAGCGTGTCCCGTGCAGCAAAACAAGCGCCGTCTGTTAGCTCAGAGCGATGTATCCGACAGACACTTGCTCCGCAGCCACTTGTGGATCCGTGGAGGTCTGGATAAAGACATACTTACAAAAACCTCCTCGTATGAATTCACAGCGGAAAGACGTCCTCTTGCATTGTAGACGACTAAACAGCAACCTGGTACATTTCCATGCTTTGTTACTTGTTTCTGTTTCTTCTTTTCCCCCCACACCGTTACCTCTGCGGGATAATTTTCTCTCCCAGGTCCCAACAAAAAGTAGGAGGCAAAGCTTTCCTCAGGATGTGACGTCACGACAAATCCCTAACAAAAACTTAATTAGCATTTTTAAAGCGACAAACTCCTTTGTTTGAGCTGGCATGGTAAAATTATCACTTTTATAATGTTATTAACTAATAAAAAATCACACATTATTTTATTGCCTCGCAGTTCATATTTATATTTTTTCAGTTTTGGTGTATTTTGGTAATAAAAAAAACAGATAAAATACGGCTGCTAATCAATTAAACATACAGTAACATTGCATATAAACTTATAAATAATCATACATTCATAGGATAGCTGACATCATTTTTAACTTCCAGTGTTAGGAGGATTGGCCTCATTCATTTTCTAAATTTGAACCATACTGTTGTCTCCATTACACAGCAGCACCCCCCTCTGGTTAGTTTGGGAACAATGGTTTAAAATGTGGCCAGAGAGCTGTTTGACCTGTGGTTCATTCAGGGTTTAAGGTCATTATGCATTTAGGGCAGCAGAGACACTTGTTTATGGTTTTTAAGTGTGCTTTTGATGGCACTGAATCAGGGACAATGCTCTAAATTTATCCTGACACTCATCTTATTAATCTTAAATATATGTGTATATATATTGTGATGTTTCAAATGTGCAGGTGCATCTCCCAGTATGATTCTTTATGTGTGGTTCTGTATATGTGAACAAGCAATATTTTTGTGTGTGTAGATTGTGAGGAGCTGCCTGCAACAGTATGGCATGATCACAAAAATGTATGTGGATAGTTTAAATGCTGTGCAGGTACAATGTTTGGCCTATTACCCTGCAAATGCCTCGAAAATTCCCTAATGCAGTAATACCTTGGTATATAACCTAACCTAGTGCTCCTTGAGTTATTGCAGGCCTATATCGACTTCAAAGATCAGCACTGGTGTACCTCAGAAAGTATGACAACTGCTTTTTTGTGTGTGTTGCATTTACACTAGTGTTAAAATGGTTTCCGTTTGGTTCTTATCGCTACAGAAAGTACAGTAGATGCATCTTTTTTGTCTGCTTTGGTGCTTTAATGTGCTGTAACAGCTCCTATTGTGGCCTCTGGCTCAATAATACCATTATAAAAGGAAATGACTGGATCCAAAGTACCTTGTGCTATCAAATCATCTGACATTATCATAAATCTTTAAGGTTGGCTTATTTCAAGACAGTGTGGAGGCTGTTTGTTTCCATAGAAAATACACTTTCACAGTTTTCCTCGCAACTTAAAAAGCTTTTCTTTTCTCTATGACAACCCTCTTAGTGTCAGTGTGTTTGTTTTTTCATTGCTTTACAGAGATTTAGCATTTTGGCTGCCTCATGTGATCGATGGCTTCACTTCATGGTTAAATCTCAAACATCGAAAATATAAAATAAGTGACTGTGGTCGAGGTCTTCAGCACTGACGCCGTCCTGCTCATCTGGTCAATCTATCATTACCCAGCCTCACTTTTACAGTGCGGAAAAGCAAGGTGATCCGAAGCCACGTCTCCATGCTTTGACAGACAAGCTTTAATTGTTCACAATCAAGCTTATAGACATGTCCAAAGCACCGTAAAACCATCATACCAGAAAGAAACAAGCAACTGAGGACAAAGGTTTTTATGACACAGGTAGGAGTTAACCAAGGATATAATACGGTAAAACATTTCTCATTATTTTGTGATTCATTATATATACACTCGCTGTTATAGATTACGTCTCAAATAAAACAGAACTTTTTGAAATAGCAGTCTTGAAATACACACCATTTGTGTCACATGTGAATCGTCCAAAAAAGGGAAAAAAAAAAAATCAAAAATAAAATCAAAACAAAATCTTTCTGCTCACAAATGATTTTCCCTTTTATTTTAAAGATTTTTTTTTCATATACAACATTGTATTTACATGTTCTAGTATTATTTACACAAAATTAACAAGTGGCACTGTGTAGTTAGGAGTTCTTTTCTTTTTTTTTCTCTTGTTCCCTACAGGTCTTATTTTCAACAAAATAAAAATGACAAATTAAAAAAAAAAAAGAACAACTCATTTTAACAATGCTTTATGTCTCCAACTTTTTTTTCAGTAGCACTACCTGCCACTCAGCCTTCTACAAAGTGCTGTCCTTTCCCTACCCAACTAGAGCTGTTTTCATCTTTACAAAAATACAACTAACCCGAGCCCTCCCCGTGTCTGGTCCCCTCCAAACTACCTTTGATCAGTACCCTAAACGCACAGACAGTACCAATTATGTGTCAACAACAAAACACTTTGAACACAGACAGCTCATTGCTGGACATTTTGTGCAGATGGAAAACTCTGGCAGCCCTGATTTATCAATTATTAACTTTGCACTGCGGGGCCAATGTTTTATTTTCTTGTTAGAAATTGTCATTTTATTGAACTTGTTATTGATGCCACTTTATCACGAGGCCTTCAGCATTAATTAAATGTGATTTGGTGGTAATTTGATTTGGTTTGCCCTGCTGCTGAGTACAAAATCTAATGATAAGATGCCACTGGGTGCTGAATGGTTGTTCTTTCGATTAGAAGCTCATACCGCAGGGTCTGCCAATAAAAAAAGAAAGTTTAAACCAGTTATTGAGTCAGTCATTCACTGGCTACCCTCAGTTTATCCTGTGGAAAACAAGCTTGCACTACTGTACCCATGGTATTCTGCTCAGATGTGTCATTTGCCTTGAGGCTTTGCAGAGAGAGTGGGATCCATGTATAATGATCCAAAAGAGAGAGGCATCTGGGGAAGAACAATGAGAAGAATGGACTGTGGATGTTGCGTGGGCTCTGCTGAAATGACTGATGTTGCCTGAGAGAAGGAGTTAGGCAGATTTTGGGAGACGGCCGCAATATAGGAGAGATTAAAAAAAAAAGAGGGAGAGAGAGAAGAGGAAAGCTCGGCTCTTCTTGATCCCACCTCTCCGTGTGACAAAAGTATGATTCAGCTGTTTGGAAGGGAGGAACGAGCATGGTTTGAAATGTTTCACAGGCGAAGATTCAGCCTGGTTCTTAGGACAGACTAAAAAAAAATCACTCTCCAAGAAGGCTCTATCTGAGTTTCTTCAGAAAAAAATCTTGAGATCAGGTTAGATTAGGTTTGTGGCTTTATGGCACAACCCTTCATTCCAGTTAACGGACAAGCAGGCTTAGACCAGACAGCTAACAAACTATATGTTAGAAATGGAGAAGGGAGAGATACAGAGAAAGAGATAGATAGATAAAGACAGAAATCTGAGTACACACACACACACTCGCACACACTCACAGCAGTAGGTTTTTCCAGCAGAATCCGATGACAGCAGGTACTGAAGCAGCCGATAAGAAAAATATCTCAAATCATGAAGAGGCTACACTTCATTCCATACCGCTATGTAAAGTACAACGGCAGCAAACCTGTACTTAGACAAAAAAAAGAAGACTCAACAGGCAACTTGATGCTGGGTTTTGTGAATTAAAATACAAGTCATCACTTTAGTCTCTTTTCACTCATGAACACATCATCTTGGCTTAAAAACAACATGTGCCTTAAAATGAAGTACCATTGGGAAAGATCAATAAAAAAAAGGAAAAGCATTGGTTGAAATTTCTGTTTGTGCTGCTTCTTTGAACTGTCAACTGTTCTCTGGCAGGCAATCAGACAGCGTTTAGAAAAGAAAATGAAACAGCAAAGGTTGGTTTAAAGCCCCGCTCCAGTGACCTCTGAACCTCACTGAAACCTTAAAAGAAAGTACTCAATGAGCAGCTAGAGTCATACGGGGCGATGATCAGCCAGTCTCAACCGCAAATGTGTAAGGAGAGATCCACGTTTGCTCCTGTTTACGGGATTCAAATGTCATGACCCACCGTATGTATAAAATGTGTGGAGGTCAGTGGAGGGAGCCTTTGAAGTCATGTTTTTACCATTCACACTAAGGTTGAGATCAGTTCACCGTCAATTCAGCAAGCAATTCTAAAAAGCAAATACTGATTGCATAAAAATTCTAGCAGCTTTCAACCACTTGAGAACTAATTATTGATACAGGGTGTCTGATTTTTTGGATCAGTATCACCAGTATTTGCCTCTCAGGTTCTCACATAGGGACCTGTGCAAACAAAGCAAGACACTTTGGGGTTACACAAGGTTGATTTGCTAAAAGGAGTCCTGCTCAGGGGGAAGCCACGGAGCTTCACGTACAGTGGTGATGTGTTGTCAGTGTCTGGCTCAAGGACACTTCAGCAGGGACCCTGGGTTTGATTTAAATATCAAATTAGCTGCGTGTGAATCTGAAGGAAGTAATGAACTGACCTCAGCCTTGTTTCTTAGCTTTATCAGCCACGAGGGCTGGGAAATAGCTTAGATTGTAACTCAGTGAGGCCGGGTGTCTACTGGGGCCTCTCTTAATGATGCTGTCTTCAATGAGCATTATGCAACGTGAATTTGCTTTGAGTAATCCATCAATGCTGAATGTTTCTATCATTATGTTTTTCAGTGGGAGGTCTGTGGTCGCAGAGTAGCAGTAGCTGCTGTGACAGAAGTGAAAGAGAGGTGCCCAGTAAACACTGGCCCTGAGGATTGTAAACCAGTTATGTTCTTCACCACGCCAAACGACGGCGGCTTTAGAGCGCATGTGTCTGTAAGCTCAAAAACACAGCACAAAGCAGGATCAAGAATACAACTTGCCACAGCATTGAACAAGAGGTGAGACACAGAGTGCTTTCAGCTGTCCATCTGTCAGTCTGTGCTGTCAGAAACATAGACGAGAAAGCTGAGAAAGATAAAACCAAGTACAATAAATTAAATCAGTTTTTTTCCCCCACGAAAAGCAAAAGAAATAAAGAAGTACTTAGAAGAAGAGGAATCGCACTACTTTACTACCTAAGATTTAATCAGGAAAGCATGAAGCTCTAGATTCATACAAACAAACATACAAGTTTTTTTTTGTTCAGTGGACAGGGTTTGACACAAACTAAAACACAATAAATACTCTTTCTGAGGAACAAAAGATAAGGTATATCTCTTTATCAGCTAAAAGGACACTAAAAAAAGGCAGGTCCGTCTGGCAGACTCGCTCAGAAGAGGACAGGGTGACCCTTTACGGAAAAAAAAAAATCTTTCCATCCGTGGGGACAGCCCTTCCCCTTCGTACTTATGGCACTACAGCAATTCCCCATCCACATTTTATTCTCTCGTACTTTTATCTTTTCATTCTTTGTAGACTTTTTTCTTTACCCTGAACGTACAATATCCCCTAATGGTACCTATTCAACACAGCTGGGTTTCTTTTTTTATTCTAGCTTGTCCATGACTTTCACGTTTGTTCGTTTGTGTCTTTTTTTCCATTTTTGTCAGCATAAAGTGCAACAGTGCTTTTGTTCTCTCCTCCGGCCGCCTGGCCTCCTCCTGGTAACCCCCGATGACTGCCAAAGGTCAAAAGTCACGGGTTAGCAGGATCAGGATCAGGATCAGGGTCAGGGTTCACGCTGGTCTCACTGGTCACGCTGGTGGCGCTTGCAGCACTTGCAGCAGTTGTGGCGCTCGCCGCGCTGGTGGCGCTCGCCTGCGCTCGCAGCACTCGCGACGCTCGCAACACTTGCGACGCTCAGCTCCTCCACTTCCTCCTCCTCTTCATCCTCCTCGTCTCCATCTTCTGTCACTTCCCCCACATCCAGCACCTCCACCTCTTCGTCATCATCATCCTCTTCATCCAGACCTCCTTCCAGCAACTCCACCACAGCCGCCTCCCCCTCTTCCGTTGCTGCCGTCTTTGCTCCTTCCCCTGCTTTCTGCTGCTCTTTCTTCTCCTCCTCCCTCCCCTCGTCCACCTTTTCTCTCGGCTGGTAGATGGCGGTCTTGAATGGCTTGACCAGGCCCTCCTCGTAGACTTTCAGGATGGCCTCACACACGAAGCGGTACTGGCTCTGATAGAAAGATAGAAAGAGACGTTTTAGCTGATTGTTTAAAGCAGCTGAGAACAGCTATGCACATAAATGGATGTGTCTACATACAGGTGTTTGTATCATCATGGCTCTCTGGTCTCTCATGGTCCTGACGATATCTAGAGGATACACTGGCTGACCGCACTCCATTAGACACAGTGCTGTCTCCATGGTGATCAGAACCCCTGTCCGACCAATTCCCGCACTGCAAAAAAGCCAGACGACAGAGAATCAGAGGTGAGATGAGCTGACCACATTAGTCAAGCACTTTCAAACAACACACAAAACAGCTGAGAACGGCTTCACCACTTCAAATAATTCACAGAGAGAACAACTGTACCTGCAGTGCACCACCATGGGCTGGTCCTGTCCAGCCCGTTTGGTCCGTACCAGAGCCACAAAGTCCAGGAAATCAGTGGAGTCATCAGGAACGCCGTGATCTGGCCAAGCCAGGTACTGAATCTGGGTAAGCTCTCTCTGCTGCTCACTCTGAACACACACACACACACACACACACACACACACACACACACACACACACACACACACACACAGAGGAAAAAAGAAGAAGATAACTTTATATTTTCATACACTGCCTTTCAGAAATGCTTTTTTATTATTGGAAACAAACTGAGGCCATTCACTCTCACCTCAGTCAAGACCCAAGCTTACTATGCAGTGAATTATTCTCAGATATCGCTCATCCTCACAACCCAAAACAGGTTATTGTATTTCATGTGGGCGACCTCCTAGCATCTTTCATTGAGCTCTGTGTCCTGGGGGAGACTGCACAGCACCCTGTTTGTGTAATTATGGCCTTTAAATGTGTTATGAAACGGGTAGTGTGCATAACAAACAGTGGTTTCATTTCTTCCTCTCTGCTGGTGATTCACGTCGTTCTGCCCCATTTTATCAAACACCAGATATTGAAGACGATATTTCCGTAGCTCCAATACAAAATGTAAATTTTATGTTGCAGTCAAACTATAAATAAATAAATGTCACACTTTCTCTTTTGTTCATTCAAAAGGAAAAGAAACAGACAAACTAACAAACAGGAAGATGTAGCAAGTTCATGTGCAGTCAGTGATCAGAAAGCGACAGCGAGATTTAAACCAGAAAGGGACAAAATGACGACCGACACACACACACACACACACACAGAACCTACACCAGATAACCACTGACCACTGTTTGATGTCAACTCACAGCCCCCCGTTCCTCTTTAATATTGCCTCGCTGCATCACCATGGTAACACTTCTATCTCCATAGCAACAATCACAGGCAGAGGAGAATGCTAATTGCCTCCTCCTACAGCCATATATTTCAAAGGTCATGATACACGGGCGACACACAGGGAGGTAATCAGGAAAACACAGACAGCAGGAAATGACGAGGAAACACCAGGAACATCCTGAACCTCCGTTAAAAGTTCATTTTCAATTATGTCCTCAGTACTTGCAGGGTTTACACCATGTTACGTATGTTACATGACACAGTGATATTGCATCATTATGCATCCAAAGGCAAATAACAGCCTTCACTTTAAGATGCAGCGTACGAGGCTGTGAGCATCAAACGGCTTCGACATCAAAATAAGGCAAACTTACATTTATGTTTTTCAAACTCTCATCGTCCCACTCTCTCTTCCTCTCTCCCTCTGTTTGGTTTCTCTTCCTCGCTCTCTATTTCAGCAATGTGACTGGCTTGGGTGGTTGGGTTGTCATGGTAACCAGATCCCAATACGTGGCCCGCATGCAGCAGCGGGAGCCAGAAAAAGAACAGCCCACACTGGTCACTATGGCAACACACCTCCTCGGGGTCCTCAGCGGCTCATCCTTCCTGAGACACTGGTCCCTCGCTTTGATTGGACCCAGGTCTTTCTCGGTGATGCCTTCGCCCTCCTCTCTACCCTGCTCTGCTTCCCCTCTCTTGTTCCTCTTAGCTCCTAATTTTCCTTCCCTGTTTGGCTCCCTTTTGTAAATGTGTGTGTCTGTGTGCGTGGTTACCTGTGTGTGCACGAGAGTCATCTCCCGGACCAGGAAGGCAGAGTTGCCCTCTTCATTGTGGCACGTTACTGTGAAGTCTCCGTAGGTGGCGCTGCTGTCTGGATTGGGCCAGTACTGGTGACACTTCACCTATAAACACAGACAAGGTATTCTGTTTACAACTGGACATTTCATTTACTTAACAGGTCACAGCAGTTATCCTCAGCTCTGAGGTCAGAGGTCAAGCTCTGCTATGCAACAGCATCTCTCTTAAGTTAGCCATCTGTTCTTTGCTACAATATTTAGTGCACAAATGCATAACATATACGATGCATTCAGTCCATCTGGAATCATTAAAAAGCCTCCAGAGATATGTATAGATGATGATTTTCAAAATGTCCTGTCACAGGAAGTTTTTCTTTTGCGATAAAAAACTTCTTTCTAATGTCAAGAAGAATAGCAAACTTTGCATGTTTTGTTTTAAATTCACACCTTGTCTGATGAGTAAGTGATCTTAGATCTATTGTTTTCACAGTAACCCAACTTTTACTCACTTTGTGCATCTAAATGAACAATGCTCAAATGAACAAAAGGCAGAAGCTGCAGAAAACTTGTAAACGATGAATATTTTTGACAGTAAGATCTCACCTAGACCTGCATCTCATGATCCACAGCCATTATTTTGGCACTAAACAGACTCAATCAGTGTCAGCAATTGGGATTTTCAACAAATGGCAAGCCTACTTTACTTGTGTACAGCAGTGCTACGTGTACTGTAAAGGTTTTTGAGATGTTGAACATGCTGCAGTCCATATGTGGTTTCCAGTCCATGCATGAAAAATTCTTCTACGTACCCGCCCCCTCTCGACCTGTGTAGTCAGCATGACCACCATAGATGAGCCCTGCTCCCATGTCATTTGCCAGAAGTCCGGGCAGGTGTTGGGCAGGGGGCCCTGGCATGCTATGTAACGGTTTATCAGACTCGAGGCTGGAATCTCCATCTACAGAGAGAAAAAGAGACGCAGATTGAGATACAGAGAAATCAGGTCATGGGGATCTCACTTTACTTGTGCTTTGTGTGTTTGTAGCAGTGCAGAGAGCTAAATGGCCAAAACATAAACCAAGCCAC
Organism: Cephalopholis sonnerati; assembly: GCA_019142605.1. Lineage (NCBI taxonomy): Eukaryota > Metazoa > Chordata > Actinopteri > Perciformes > Serranidae > Cephalopholis > Cephalopholis sonnerati. The sequence continues at coordinate 13,128,110 of JAGQAX010000012.1, read as the reverse complement.
TTTCAAAGAGGCTCTTCAATACTTAAACGTGCCGTTTGGTCTCCTGTTTGAATCTCTGAGTCACTTACAAAGTCCAGTGACATCAGTGTGATACTAAAACTTTAATTGAATGCCATCCAATAACACCACAGTCAAAGCAGCAAAAAAGCAAAAATATTAATTGTGTACAAAGTTCCAAAGAGCACTAACATACTTTTTTCATTTGATTGTAATTTCTTGTTGACATGAAAATAAAATTAGGTTGTCAAGAAGACGCCTCTCATATCAGATCAGTCTAATAAATGTGTTTTCATGAATACTTTACCACACAATAGGGCACAAAAGAGGAAAACACCTCAGAAAACTACTTCAACAATCATAATAATTCTCTCTACATTCTCAACTTTCATCAGTGCCAGCTTTTAAATTGCAGGATGAATATCCGAACGCTTCAAAAACAGAGAAAAAAGGAGTTGTCAGATTGACAGTAGGCAGCAGCAGGCTCTATTCAATCTAATAAATGATAACATCAGTAAGAAAATGGATGTAAAGGGCTGAGTGAATGAGTGAGAAGCTGAGAGGAGTGTCCTCCACGCTCACAATGATCATTAATTAGGCCATAGAGTTAACAAATCAACTGCAAAACGATAAAACACATATATACAACCTGTGAGAAAACTGAGAATACCTTTCCTCCATCACAACTAACTGCTGCTTCAACATGCTACTCCATATGTAAAAGTCCTACCATGTTCAGTGCAGCCATTACAAGGCATTAATGTAACAAAGAAAGTTTGACTTCCAGAAAGGCATGATTTAAACAGATGTCTGAGAGGGGCTTAAATTAATAACATCCATAAGCTGCTGATAGCTTCACTGACTGTCTGAAAAACATGTAAAACATGAACTCACTGTGTTATCTGCTTGTAAAGCCCATGTGGTTATTTCATTCACCAGTATGGCCACCATAGTGTTTCAACATGTGTTTTGATGGTTAGCGAAAACAGACCACCCACCATGGCTCAAACGAGCCAAACACATATTGATGGAGAGATGAAAGAGGAAAAACGAGGAGGAACAAACTCACATTGATGTAATTTGCATTGATGTAGTCATCTGTGCTTTTCAGAATGACCCGTGTGGCATCGTCTGCGGAGGGAGAGAAAAGACAAGAAAAAGGGGGTAAGATTACAGATTGAGAAAGACAAATAAACAAGTGACAAAGAAAGAAGAAAGGATTTCAGGAAGAAAGAAAAGGCACAGAGAAAAGAGAGAGTATGATGGAAGGAACAAAAGGTTAATGTCGGTACATATTTAAACACACGAGCCAACAGAAATAGACAGAATCGAGCACGGTCACGTACAAGGAGAGATGTCTCTGTAGCGATTTTTGGAAACGTTCTGAGGTAATTTGGCACACAGCATGGTCATCCCCGGCCTCTTTCTGTACAGTTGCTGCAAGAAAAGGAACACAGATTTACGTTTAAGTTGCAATAACAGCAAGAAGATCAACAAACAACAAATATTAATTTCCCCTGTTTGTGTACGTAAATATGCAACGTCTGTGAGAGTTGAAATGTATGAAAATACTTCTCAAGTCTTTGTGTGCATGGGTGCTTTTGTGCAATGGATTCATTTATTTCTATGAGCATGTTTGTACCTATAACGATAAAAAACAGGAAGTTAGGGAAAAGTAAAGGAGGAAAGAAACGCCTGACAAATGATCAACAAAATAAAACCTGTCACTCAAACAATATCAATTCCACAAGTTTGTGTGTATCTCTGTGTGCGCATGAATGCACAGTATCTTTTCGTGTGTGTGTTTATTTCTGTGTCTCTCTCCTTACATCAAACTGTGCCAGTATGGCTCCACCGATCAGGCCTTCCTTCAGTGTGACCATGGAGTCCCTCAAAGCATGCTGGTCTAGCTGGCCGGGGTCCTGAGGGGACTTCTCAGGGATATACTGAAAATCTGGCTCTGAGTCCACCTTCTCCTCCACCACGTCGTAGATGGCTGAATGGGACAGAGAAGAAGTATGTCACAGTTTATATACACGTAGCTGTTTATGTAGGCTGAAGCCCGGGGGAGTTGAATTATCTTTAAGTACATAATGAAGAAAGTAAACATCCAAGATAAAGACACGCTAGAAGTCACAACCAAAGCACTGCACCAGAGAGAATATAGTTCATCTATGTGAAAAACAGCAAAATCAAATAATGTGAACTGACAGGCATTCAATACATTGATGCAATCTTATATCTACTCTGATGTAAGACAGGATAGAATCCATAAATCCCTCTTTGACCCAGTTAAAATACCAAGAATTTCAATGTTTCATCATCTTTAAAAGCTCCACTCCCACTTCACTGCTGCCGATTAAAGGAAATGATCTGCCATCTTTCTACAGGCTGAATACATATAGCTGATGTGTACAGAAAGCAAAATGTACAACTTTACACATCTCCTTTAAAATTACAAAAGTAAGACCGAGCAGTCCGGAAAGGACCAGAAGAAGAGTCAAGACTGGAGACCAGATGTGCAGTTGTTAATCTTCAGGAGTGGGCTGCACCAGCTGTTCCAGTGTTACACTGGAAATTCATGCATCACTGTTTTAAAATGTGTTGCACCAAACAAAGTAGCGCTTATGTAGAGATTGGCTGCTACTGAACATTTACACCCAGAGACTGCCAGATGTAACTCTGATGAATCTGCCTGAACCAACTGAAAAAAAATAGCGTAATATGACAAACTCTCATGATCAGGTCACAAGATGACAACTGAGCCATCTCCATGGCAACAGAGCAAACTTTATGATATTTATGGAAGTTATGTTAAAGCCTGTGTGACTCCCTGTTCACACCAATAATTGCTTTTGACTGACATCTAGAGATGTTTCCTAGCAACAATTTTGACAAGGTCTTGGTATGTAACAGTGCACTGATGTGGTGTCAGATTTACATGAAAAATGGGTTCCTGACTGGGAACACCTTCTTAAGTCAGAACAACTCAGAAAGTCTGCGAACATTTTGGTCCAAGGCTTGCCAATTTTGATGTCACATACGCACAAACATGGCGAACCAAAGTACATGTTTGATTGATGGTAAGAAACTTTAAAGATTTCATGTTTCCAAATACCAGAAACAGTTATCAGCCTTTGAAGGGCTCGTGTTGTTTCCACAGTATGACTTAAAAGCTCATGAACACACTGAAGTCGAAAGGACGACTTCCCAACTGGGGATATGGGACCATCCAAACACCTGAATGCACCATGAGACATTTCTGAGCAACCTAAATTAGTACAATAGAAACAAATTAGAAAACTAGGAAGGACTAGGAAGGACTATGGCAGCCAGCCATAGTCTCCAAAAATCGGCCAAATATGAAATGCCTCCGGTAAATGAACGTCACTCTGTAGCGCACCGGCGGGTTAGGGTTACAAAAGAAAGAAAATATGTTTGATTCCTTTCCTAAGCTAATACCAGTTGAAATACCCCATAGGATGTTTGATGATGATAATGATGGTTAACTGAACTGATTATGCAAATTTGGTTCAATAAAAATGTTCTATTTTGACTGCAACCATAATCTTTCTAATTCTTTCAGTTAATTACTGCCACCCAATGGCAACCATACTTTGAAGGGGTCATGCATTTACCTGTGTGTGGACATGAAAAAAACATGATACAGTCCTTATGACAGTAAAATGGGCTATTTAAATCTGATCTACTGCAGTAATTTTTTTCTGATTAGAAGAAAATGTGGGTAAGACCACAAAATACCGTCAAATACCGTGAAACTTATATGATTTTTTTAAAAAAATGTGATGTGAACATTTTGTCATACCGCCCAGCCCTAGGTTTAGTAATAGCTGGTTTACTAGTAAAGAAGGGGTGACACTACGCTAAAATATACGGAAAGTGGACAAACTAACTGGAATATCTTACAATTTAAGTCCAAGAACAAGCACAGTGAACATCTTTTTTAGAATGTGTCAGCACACTGTGGTTCAACTCCAGTGTTGAGCTGAATTACACTGAACATTTTTTGTACCATCCAGTGGATCTGACAAAGGTAAAAGTGACACAGTGGATCCAACAAATGGGGAACAACTCACCATTCGGTCTGACCAATAGGATGAGCTCTCCAGAATGACTCTCACAGCTGGCTTTGATGAACATGACCACCTGGTCATGGGTGTGGTCAGAGATGTCCCGTCCATTAATTAAGACCACCTGGTCGCCTTCGTTAAGGCGAGGCACACACAGGTCGGCCTGAGGAGGGAGAAGGAAAAGGTAGATAAGATGGTGACGTGATGAGAATGGTGAGTTAACAGTAGCATGTTTAGTTTGACAAAATGTTTCTAATAGGGGAGAAAATGTCTTCAGAAATGAAAATGCTAAAACAGTGGTGCTTAAACTCAGCAGCACTAGTAAAAAAAAACACAGTAGTAGCCATCTAGCGACTATATGTGGTGGTTGTGAACTTACCGATGTTCCCGGAGCCACTCGAGACACAATGATGGGCATCTTCTGGTCAGCCCCACCCTGAAGACACAAGACACACGTGTAGGCAAGATCAGTCAACAGCACAGACCCTCACACATTGCCTTTCTTTCCAGGGAAGAGTTAACAGTTTAGGCAAGGAGTATAGAATTTGTCATGATGCATGCAGATAATTTGTGCTAAGGGTTTTGATTACTTGGCATAAAAAGAGAGGGAAAATGATGAAAAGACAGATAAAGAGATAAGCCAAGGATAGGAAGCAAAACAGATAATAGGACCATGAACGAGACAGACTTTTTCCCTTTGTGTTTCCCATCTACTCTCAGCTCTCACCTTGACATTGAAGCCAAAACGTCCGTGTTCGTCAGGTCTCATCTTGATCAGGACCAGATTATCATGAGGGACAACTCCATTTAGCTGCAAGGTTGGACATAGATACATCACATTCACATACTGCTTTCCTCCATGTCATCATCCTCTGTGACACAGGAATATTGGCTCCAGCTCACCAAACAAAAATACACTGACTACCGAAAAAGGTATCCCATTCTCCAGTTTCAGATCAAGATTTAACGTGTCAAAAATAGATTTTTGGCCACTAGGGGGCAGAAATAATATCAAAACACACTAAACTAATTTGCAAAATAACAGAAGCACTTAAATTTTTAATAGAACTCACAGAATGCATCTTCAGTTGTCATTTATTTTAATTGCTAATGAGGTCTGTGAATGAAAAATATACTTAGAACCTCAAAATGCGCATTACTATAAAACTATCCAATGAAATCTTCTGACGTCATGCATTTAATTTTCACTTTTTTATAGGATACTTGAGAGGACTGGTTGGGAAATCATGTTGTTAAGACGCTTTATGCAACCGGGCTTTGCAATAACTTTTGTTTTTTGCTTTTATTGATAGGACAGCAGTAGAACGAAAAGAAAAGTGGGAAAGGGAGCGTGGATGACACACCACAGAGGGCCACATATCGAACCTGAGCCACTGCAAAGGACTCAACCTATGTGGGGCACACTCTACCAGGTGAGCTAAAAGACGCCCCAGCACTAAAATGTTTAAATATGTTATGAGTGTTACCATCTTGTGTCGCCATACTGACCGTGGTTTTATCAGCATTGACAGGAACATCGTACATCTCGTTAAGGTGGTTGTCCAGGAGGCTCTGCTGGGAGTGGGCCTGGATGATCTGGCTCAAGGTCTTCCTGCTCAGCTGCTTGGGGGGCAGAGCTGGAGGCTGGCCGTCTAGACCCTCTGGAGACCTGAGGGAGGCAAAGAGAGGGGGGGGTTAGGGACAGAGAGAAGGAGACAGAAATAAAGAAAAGGGAGTGAGGAAAATGTTAAGTTCAGATGAAATGTTGAAGATTTTAATGGAACAAGTATTTTTCCAAAGACATTTTCCAGCTGTGGTGATAATTCCCTTTTGCATCACTACTCTACATGATCAGACAGTAAAGAACCAAACCTTACTTCATTACTATTGTAAATAAATACAAACTGTATCTCACAATTTGCTGATTAGCAGAATAACTGCCGATGAATGGAGGGAAAGAGCATAGCCTTTTAAAGATGGTGGGAAACCCAAAGGCACAAACTTGAATTCACGTCTTCACTGAAGACTGTTTGTTAAAGAGGTGGGCTCTTTAAGAAAAAAGAGACAAAAGGAGGAAAACAGATAAAGCGGAGGGAGAGAGAAAAAGACTGCAAGAGACAGAGAGGCTTAATAGCACTGTGTTAGTCACAATGCATTAACCTCAATAAAAGGGCTGCAAGAGGAAGGAAAACACCCCCCCTCCATCATGCAGACAATAAAAGGCAGTCAGTGTGTACGATGAAACAACACGGTCAGTCAGGTGAGGCTTTCAGCGGCATCATGGCTCACTCTCTGGGGGGTAACAGCGAGTCATTTCACTCTGAGGTTGTGTGCAGGCACTCCTCAGGGGCGAGAGCACCAGTCAAAGAGCATTGCCTTTGTTTTGGCTGCTGCCACTGGTGCCACTTTGTGGCTTAAACACACACACGGAAACTAACATTTATTATGGGTCAAAACCAGGTCAGGCTTTCAGAAGGAGGACAGCGCACAGCGGGCCTGAGCCAAGGCAGAACATCCTCCTACATTACTGTATTTCCTCAACACGACACAGACGAGTGAAATGGATATTAGTGTCTTCATATCATACCACAACACAGACAAGACCCTGTGATATGAGATTTAATCTTTGTCTACACTGGACATGCCTGTACCCTGCTTTTTGGCTTTTATTGTAACTAAATTATAAATGTTTCCTTTTGCTTAAAGAGTATTTGTCCAAGAAGAATTAAGAATCGCATGCAGGCACATGAGAGGAAAGAAAAAAAAGCTGCTATAATGCATCATGTTGCATTCAAATCCACCAAAACACAAATATAAAAATACACTTTCAGTGCACACCCAAGTGTTTTCTCAACAAATTTATCTTCTGAAGCAAGCCTTTGCTTTGCAACTGTGAAGTAACAGGTCTGATTATAGCATGCAAAGTAATTTATCATGTCATACAGTTGCATGCAATGTTGTGTTACAGTGTAGGATATAATTGTACCTTTCTGTTCCCTGACACTGTCAAGGAAATATAGACGCTGCATTTTGAAACCCGTCACTGTAATGAGCCGTGGTTAGCTCAACAGACAATTTTCACTCTACGCGACTAAAAACAGAACGTTATAGAGAGAGTGTCTGAGGGTTATGGCTTTGTTGTATTGCTCATGTGTGGAACTGACATGGTGTATAACTGCGGCCTGTGGGAGAGAAAGCAGATTCTAATTTGGTTTTTTATTGGAGGAAAGTCTTGGGAGGGACATTGGGAAATTTTGGATTACGGGCTTGAGCAAAGTTAAGGACCTGGAAATATTGGGATAAGTTTGAGTTATGTCAGCTAAGACTGCAAACATGCAGTCACTGAATATGAATCTTGAGGATTAGAAATGAGTCTCACTAAAGAATCTAATCTATTTGGGGCAATGAGGTGGTTATTAGATTGAGGACTGATAGCTCCCCAAAACCAAAGTATAATCTTGGTAGGAACCAAATCTTTTAAGCAGACATCACAATGGGGTTGGCAGAGGAGAAAATTCGGAGCCACCAAAGCTAAGCAACATGATAAAACACATGAATGTGTTTCTTTTGACCATAATCTACTTGGAAATTGTAACCAGTAAACTATTTTCTGAGTATTTGCAGCCCAACAGTAATATCTGAGATTAGGAGGGTTCACCCACCCTCAGATCTGAGTCTCTGAAGGATTCTTTCCTCATCTTTGGGTTTTTCATGGCCCAAATAGCAGATAAATTAATCCTCTCAATAGAGGGGGGAAATGATTAAGGCAAGAAAAATTGGGAGATTGGGAACTTGGGATGCTGAAACTGCTCACCAAGTTCACTCCTTCCACTAAAAAATGCGTCCAAATGAATTCTATTTACAGAAAGTTATCAAGTCAAGGCGTTGTGTAGTCTTAGCCAGATCTATCTCTACAGCGCTGTCTCAGGGCTAGAGAAAGGTCTGGAAGCACCTGTCATCATTCTGGTACTGGGCCAGAAACGCTCTGGGTTGTTTGGATTTCTCGAAACCAATCACAATCATCTTGGTTGCGCTAAGCTCAGGGTGGAGCAACGGTGCCCTCGCAAAATGCTGGCACCCAGAGAGCTGAAAGGGAGGAGAATTATGGATGAAACTGCCAACCAATAACAGGTGTGTCAAACTTGGCATCATGTAAACAGCTCAGTTTAATCTTACTCATGCTAATATTATGGTGAATAGTGTCATGTGGCTTTGAAAAAATAAATTTACTCTGTGTACAAATTATGTAAAAACACTTTCAAAGAGTCAGAAGATAATTCAGTAAAATTCTGTCTACAAAAGAAAATTCTGTTGACAGAGAAAAGATGTTAAATAGACTAAAGACCAGCCAAATATAAATTTTAGTAGTTTTGCTTAAAAGTGACAGGAAATTTTAGGAATTATTTAAGCAGAAAATGCAATGTTTTCAAAAAGTAAACCTGAGGTAGGTACTGATAATGGTAATGACATGATGAACAAATCCCATAAAACCAATAAAATAATATTAGGGATTCACAATGTATATCGGGGTGATAGATTATCGGCCGATAACGGAAAATTTATATTATTGTTTATCATTTCGATAACAAAATTATGGCCAATAAACAGAGCTGATAAAACCAAATTGCTATTATTGACTTAACAGGCACACTACACTAGACTGCCAATAAACAGAGAGAAGAAGAAGAAGCGCAAACACAGCATGCTAACTAGAGAGCCAAACATGTTGTCACCATTGTGGACGTTTTTCACAGTTTGAGAGGAAGAAAACAAGATTGTGCCGGTGGTCTGTTCCCTTTCTGTTGTTGCCATTACACTGGTTAGATGCAGTGCTGAAAGACCGACCCCGGAGCCACTGCCTTCCTGGCATACGGTCAGTTCAACGTCTGCTCTGTTGGTTTGAGCTAACACAGCAGCAGCGGCTAACATCCAACACCAAGCTATTAACTGGTTTCAACAAACCACACCGACACCAAAACGGCTCAACTCTGACATTAAACCCATTAATAACCGTTAGGTAGCATTAGCCATGTGATACAAACAGTTAGCCCTGTGACTGTATGTACCCATGTGTGTGTGTGTGTGTGTGTGTGTGTGTGTGTGTGTGTGTGTGCAGGCAGACTGTGGGTTGCACCACTGTCTCGTGACAAACGGAGAGGAAGAGAGCGAAGATCAAGGAGAGGCTGAGTGAATCAATATGTGTGTGCAGCTCTACAATAAAATCAGTGTTTACCCATTTTAAATAGCAAAAAAAATTAAAAAGAAATTGATATTATGGCAGGCTGTCACAAAGGCTGTCAGTGTATGGGTAACACAGCGCCTTTGTTTTTACATTGAAGGATGCACCTACTTCATTTACTTGTCTGTAACATATTGACATGTCTGATGTGACAGATTATGTCAAAGCATTTCATTTGAAATCTTAGGCAAAAACACGTCAAAGTATGTTTGTGAAATTATTTTTATATGCTTCACAAAAAAATAAATGAATAAATAAATGAAATGTGTCAGAGCTGTTTTTCGTTTTTGTTGTGTTAACAGTAGTGATGTCAGTTAGATGTGGTTAGGTCAGAGCCATGTGATACTAAATTACCCAGCTTGGCTCACTTCATCTCAGGCTATCTCACCCTCAGGTGTGCATAAACTACAGGTTATGAACTTCTTTTTGAAATACAAAAATGTAAAAATATCAGTTATCTTATTGGTATCGGTCATGAGAAGTAGGTAATTATCGGTTATCAATATCGGCTGAAAAAAAATCCGTTTCATGCATCCCTAAATGATATGCATTGATAATGTGTATGTTGTCTAAAGAGGAGAGAGCAGGTGATTATGTCATCTTTTGGCACTGTAACAGTGATGAGCCAACAACTTGGCGTGTGTGTGTGTGTGTGTGTGTTTAGCTTTGTAGGCAGCGGAACTACCACTGTAATGTTACTTAACCACTCTGATTTCCAACTGAGAGCTGTTCCATCTTTCCATCTCTTTTCTCTCTCTCTCTCTTTCACACACACAAACATACACACACACTCCTACAGTGACAACAGATAAAGCATGCCATATCTACAATGCATCTTCTGCCTCATTCAAATTACAGAGACTCAAACACAAACCGCTCCAGGCCAACAGCGCATATGTGCATCTTACATCCGCGGCTCACTTCCAGCTCAATATAGCTAAACGATCCAGCTGGACGATCAAACATGATAACATAATATGTATTAAGTATATTTGAGGTTTTTCCTATTCAGAACAGTTTGGACTTGCCAGCCATTGATAAATGCTGTTAGATTTGCACAGACTAGTAAATATATTGTCGGTGAACATTATTAGACGCTGTAGCATTGTGATAGCTTGGACAGAGGCTCACACAGCGTACGATGAGCACTGCTGGGTGACTGAGCAAGAAAGCTAAAAAGACTGGTGGTGTTTCCCCTCTTCCATTCACCAGGTTTGTGATCAGTTTGCTAACAAACTCCTGAAGGCCATGCTACACTATTTTTGAGGCAACTCTTGCAATGAAGAGGATTAGAAGGTGAGGTATGTGAGTACTGAAGTTTACTTAAAGACAGACTCCAAATACTGGTGTTTACCGTTTTCAGGGTCAGAATGAAGTGTTGTACAATAGTAGGAACTTTCATAATGTACTAACAATGTTTGTGTTCTTTTCTAAGCCCGAGCTAAGAGTTCTTTTAATAGAAAAACCCATTTTTTGATTCTGACATAGAGTTTTAAATCTCACTAACAACTCACTTTAACTCAGAGGCTTTCAGGCTTTTAAACAGAAATGTGGAACTTTATTAGTTCATGAAATTCACCAGATATTTTATAGCGTGTGAGCACAATAAGGACATGCCGAAAACACACAAACACGCACACACACACACACTAATTCCTAGTTCAGCTCTGTTGTATAACCTCTCCGCCCTGCTACCCGCTATAAACACATTTTTACAGGCTGTTTTTCAAAGGGTTCATCTTTCAATGGGGCCAGCTAAGTGACAGTGGGAGAGGGTGTGAACTGTTGAGAGAAGCCACAGGCACAGACAGACATTTAAAAAAACCAGTCAACTCAGCAGTACAGTCAGACAGAGTGGCACTAACACTGATGAGTAAAATTAAACTTCAAAATTAAAGGGCGGCTGTTTTATTTATGAGGCAGTTCATTTACAGTGACATCTATTCCCTGCCACCGAGTCAAAGGTTGGTGGGTTTTTTTTCCCCCAAAGACAAACAGCTTTAAAGAAAGTGTGCGTGCATCAAAAACAAGAATACAGATGAAAGGAAGGAAAGAACCAAAAAAACAACACATGGAAAAATGAGATTACTGACAACGTTCCCCTGACAGCGTCTGACAGGGCTGAGACTTACGGTGTGGAGTCCAAGCTGATGCTGTTGGCCTGCGTGGACGATGCTGATTTGTGATTGGAGGAGGAGAAGACAGGCAAGCTGGGTGAAGCGTGGATCACATGATCGACCAGGTGGCCAACTGACGATGGGCGTAGTCGTGTGCCCTCTTGTACGAACAGCGAGTTCCTGACGGACAAAGACACGTAATGTTAAAGGGCTGAGAATACAACCTCAAAACTTTTTGGCACTGACCAAAATATGTCCATTGCTTCAAGTATCAAACACTGAGGTACCCAAAAGCTGGCATATCTTTTGTGCAGTTTATGAATTAAATCATTTTAGAGTGCATTTTATCCCCGCAAAGTTCTTGTGAGGCTAAATATTATTGTGGTATTGATACAGAAACTCTGATGCCAAACTGGCACTAAATTTTAAATGATACCTGATTAATGCAAACTGCAGGAACTGACTGAGAAAAGACTCTAAATTATGCAATGTTTTCTTGATTTTTTTCTTTGTTTAATTAGAAAAAAAAATCAAATCACAGGTCAGAGGTCATGGTTGGGCTTCAGTGACCTGCTCAAGGACACGTCTACAGCATAAATCCAAAGTCAATACAGTCCTGAGATCACTCCTTATCTTAAAAATGGTCTCTTTTACAGCTGGCAGACCTTACTCTCCACTAAACAAAGAGTGGTAACCTTTTCCTAATAACAGTAACTACAGACTACAGTGACTTAACAATCACAATATTTGCATTTTCTCTAGCAACAATAATTAAAAAATAATTTACTGTAGTTGCGCTAAAAACTATAATTGCCTCCCCTTTTAACTGAATTAACTTCATTGCTGTAATTCATCTGCTGTCACAACAGTTGTTTTAAAAATTCCTCACCATGTGAAACACGATTACATTTCTTTTTCTACTGCTGCATTGGTGTTATGTGAAGATGAACTGAAATTCAGCCTGGTATAAACCCTGAAACTTGGACTCACTGATTGGGCGTCCCAGGCGGCGAGCGAGTGGGCAAGCTCTGGGTCTCCAGTCTCTCATCTGATAGGCTGTTCCTGCTGACCGACTCCCAGTCAGTTCCGCCAACCAACTTCCTGGCCAGTGGCTTGCTGGGAGATCTGTGTAGAACACGACATTCATTTGGTTGTGGCCAAAATAAAAACAATAGTGATAACTCCACTTCCTGTAGTGTTATCTAGCATTAGAGGCTTGTGACGGCTGGACTGAACCAACCAAGTAAGACATGTTGATTACCTGGCAAACACTCTGTCCTTGATGCCTTTCTCCTTTCCATACTGCACAGACTGCACCTCTGTCCGCCCGCTAGAAACAACAACAATAACAGTCAGTGCACTGTCTTGGAAAATCAAACTTTAACTGGAGTGAAACAGGCTGAAAATCATTTAACTCTTTGGTTCAGCAAGGTTAAAAAAAAAAAAAAAAAAGATATCCGAAACTAAAGTTCTGCCTTAAAATGAACAAATCAGTCAAAATAACATCAGCACTAACAGCTGAGTGCAGCCTGCTTTTTTACATTATACTCTGTTAATAACATGTTAACAACCTAAATTCACAATTTAGAAGTGTATCCGAATGGAAAATCAGTAAATATCTAAAGAGGGACACACACACCCACACACACACACACACACACGCAAACACACACACACACACACACACACACACACACACACACACACACACACACACACACACACACACACACACAGTCAAGCCAAACATCAGAGCAAGGCTTGCTGGGGTTGCATCACTGCTGCTCAATAATGCATCACAAGACCTCCATCTCTCAGTTCATCTCTCACTCACATTTCATAGAAAAGGAAATAAAAAAGCTTCCAATGAAGTGAAATGAAGTTGTCACAAGGCTTAACACAGTGCTGAGTAAAGTGTTTGTACAAGTGATTTTATTTTGATGTTTCAGTCCCTTTTCTAATTTTGGATTACCAAAAAATGTACAGTATATCACTAATGTAAAGTAGTTTGTTAGAGGGTGGCAGCAGTGGTGTGGGACTGTGTAGTGACTTCCACAAGATGCCTGCACATGGACACCATGAATAATTAAGTTGTGGTTTTCTGGGTGAAGATAGCATGAGAAGCAGCCACTAGCTTTCCAGTGTTTCAGCCTGTCAACCCAAAGTGAATCAACTGCATCAGCTTCCAAACAAACAAGTACTCCGGTTTATGTTTCCCTAAGGTGGGAATAATGCTGGGAGTTAGATGGAACAAAATACAGACAGAGCATCCTGGTCAATGTATGAGTGTAAGTGTGTGTATGTGTCAATCTGTCAACGTCTAGCTGAGAGGGGAAGGGTTTTCAGAAGTTATCTGTGTTGCTCAGTGGAGTGTTCCTTCGGGAGTGTGTGTGTCCACTTGTTCTTACCAGTATCTGAACTTCGAGCCCAAAGTGAAGTAGTGAGCGAAGAAGTTCTTCTGCGGTGGGATGGGCCGATCCAGTCTGAAGAAGGTGTGGTGCTCCACACAGGCCTTCCACAGGTTTTTACAGGCCCGATAGTTGACCATGTTGAAACCCAGCAGTGTTTCTCGGGTCTCAGTCTGTGTGCAGAGAGAGAAAGAAAACAGCAAGTGGCCCGTTAAATAACACTCATGTCAGGTGACAGTGAACGACCAGCATTCAGACAGTTTATGTGAGTCCAACAGTCATGTAAGTAACGATACACAGGCCTACATATTTTTGGCCCTCCATTTTAACTTTGTATCCATTACATAAGTTATCTATTTGAACTGTTTATAATTAATTTTAGCTATCTAAATATTGTAACTGTTTATCCATTAGTCTAAGCTAACTGTTTATCCATTACTTAAAGCAATTTAATTCAGTTGTTCATTTGTTACCTTTCAATATGTGTATCATAACTTCTAATTACCGGTATATTGAGCTGCTCTACAACCTTGCCTTCAACCTTTCCTTTTTGGGGTGGGGGGTTATTCTATTTTAATGGGAAGTTAATGTATCAGTCAAAAGCAGAGTAAAGTTGTGTACAGACACAAATATGTATGTTGAAGGCTGGTGCAGCTCTCTAGATGCATTCAAGGAGGAGTACAAAACAAGAAATGGGAGAGAAAAAGATGAAAATTAAAGAAGTGTATCATTTAGCTCAGCAATAATTCCCTTTTTTTTAATAAAAAAATAAGTGCTTAAATTTAAGAGTACCGTAAGATGGGTGAGTGCAAGTATTTGTAGTGGAAATATACATCAAGTTGAGAGATCATCTGTCTGAACAATTGTTTGTTACATTGAGAATAAAAAGAGATCCACGTGTCAAACAAGGCATGCAGGACACAGTGGGGGATTAGAGCAGAGTCAACTAGGACACAGACAGCAGGGGGTTAATCTGACATTGATTACACACACATATGCAGACACAGCTCAGCTAACATCTACAGTGCATCTACAGTATATATAGATACACACACTAATACAGTCAGAATGTACAGAAAAACATGCAAACACACACACATGGTAAACTTCATCGCCTTCATTTGTTCAGAAGACACAATTGCAAAAGGGAGGTGGTGGTTAAGGAGTGTGTGTGCATGTGTTTGCATGTGTGTTTGCATGTGTGTGTGTGTGTGTGTGTGTGTGTGTGTGTGTGTGTGTGTACACCTACCACCTCTCTTCTTAGCTGGATGAAGAACTGTTTGCACTTGAAGGAGATTTTCACTATTTTCAACCTGTAAGCAGGAAAAGACAAAACAGTACAAAAGAGACGTTGTTAATGTCGCCATGGTTGATGGATTGTCTCACCTGTATTACATTTATACACTTCAGGTCAATCATTGTGCTTTGAAAAATATCAGTAGTAAGCATGGACCAATACAAAACAGTATAACAATCTTAAACAAAATTACTAGAGTATAAAACGTAATTTTTATAATGCTAAAAAAAGAATGAAATCAAACACCATTTTTAATTTTTTCACTTTAAGTACAGTCAATTTCAATAACCATTAAAAAAACAGTGACACAAAAAAAAAATCTAATAATTAAGCGCAGAAGAAAAGGTGTCGTGATGGAGTCAAGCAGTGTCATACCTGATGTTTTACATAACGATCACTGCTGTTTAATTTAATTGTGTTTGTTGACAGATGCTTCTCCTAATGGCCATGGCCAGCTATTGTGATAATATTCAATGGTTATTGTACTAATATAATAATTAATACTGATTTTTAGATATACAGCCTTATTGTGCGAGCAAAACACCACACATATTCGAATCTCTTCAAGAAATCAACAGATTTCTGGGCTGCTATTCAAAGGTCTGGAACCATGCTAGGCATATTTGGTATGTTTGGAAACCTTGGGATAGAAACTGGAATTTAAAATACGTTTCTAAGAGTCTGAAAAATGTTTGCACAGCATAACTTTATAACAACTGACCCTCTGGCATATCAGTGGTATTAAAAAGGCTAAACTACACTATGAAATAAAAATATCTTTTTATTTTACCATGCAAAAGCTGAAGCTTAGCCATACTCAGACACACTTGCTCCGGTCCACCATATTCTAAGCACTATACAGGTGAGTTAACCCCATCATAACTGGCAGTGTAGATAAAGGCACAGCGTGTCTAAACTTCACTTTCCGGAAATGATAAATAAAATGCATGCTATTCAATGAATCGCCAGTTCTTCACATAAGCTGACCCATGTGTCACATCCCATTTAACTCCACCCTGTTCCTCCTTCCAAAGCTGGATGCTAAGAGCATGACCACACATGAGTCTCCCAATGGTTCAATGATGTCCACCTTTTCTCCTCAACCTGTGTGTTGTCATGCATTTAAAGAGGCAGAAATGCTATAAAATAATATTCGAATCAAAAGACCACACACGCACTGCCACAGTAAGAGGTCTGCTGATGAGCAGCAGCAGAGTAACATAATCCCTTCCTAGAGCTCTGTTGCTGCTGTGACTCATCGCTCCCTGCTAAATATATTTTACATACTTACTCACACACTCTTGCATGGACAAACACACACACACACATGCTTGGGCAGAGTGTGAGTCATGCCCCAGCTAAGTGTGGCTCATTTGTCAGGCTGCTGTGAACAGAAATAGGAAGGAGGCAAGAATCTAAATGTCTCTTTCTCTCTTGACCCTTCCCTACTGTATCCTACAGTTTAATTTATGACGAGAAGAGAGGAACAATGACGAGAGGAGAGGAGAGACACTGCGAGATGTGACAGGGATCAAGCATGTGTAGAGACAGTGAGCCTTTGTTTAAGAGAGGATAAGGAAAGAAAACATGAAGAAGAGAGAGAAGAAAATCAGAGAGCAGAGGGCTGAGAGACTCTTGTGTTCCTCTCTCCTTCTCACACATGGTAGTGGACAGCTGTTGGGGACACCGCTGTTGGTATAAATTTAGCTCAGCTGGCTGGATACGCAGACACACACGCACACAAAACTGTTTTTTTTTCCTCCACTAAGGAGGACTTTGCATTGATTTACATTCATTCCATGGAGACTCATCCTAACCCTAACCAAAAACCAAGTCTGTACCAAAAAATGTCATGGTTTGGCTTTTCGTCCCCAAATGGGAGGCGAGTCCTCATATTTATTATTTTGGTCCCCACAATGTCAGTAATACAAAACCGCTCGTTCTACAAACTCTACATGAGCACACACTCAAACTCATCTCATCACAAACATCTTACTGCTGTCAGACATGCATACACACCAGCTGCTATGTGCATTTGGTCAGGGTGTGTGTGTGTGTGTGTGTGTGTGTTAAGCCTACACACGAGTGAATTATCTTCCGGAGTTACAGGGATTTGAGTAGTTACTATCCCACCCCCGGCACCCATTAACATTTAGCCTCCCACAGTGCAGCAGCAGAGGATGGGAGATTTCCAAGAATCAATGCTTTGGAGAGAGAACAAGAGCAAGAGACATAAAGAGTGATGAGCGTAAGTGAATTAGACAGAGAGAGGTGAAAAGAGGACAAAGAGAAAAAGAGAGCGAGCAGATTTGATGCCTATAATATTTCCAGGAAACCTAGTTTAACACGAAGCCCTCCCCTTAGAAAAATCTGGTGGAATCATCTGCATAATTCTAAAAAAGATCAACTAAGGCTTAAACGTTAATATGCTATGTCAATAATCACTGTGTGAGAGGTTACCAAAATATTGCGAAGCACATTTCTCAGCAAAAAGGGTTCCTGGATGTGGTTCAAGTGGAGCTGGCAGCTGGTTGATGGACAGAGAGGTGTGTTTGTGTCAAGAACATCCACAGTTTGATTCCCCAGATCAGGGGAAATGACAGACACGCACTCTCTAGTCCTGTCAACGATTACTGCTTGGACCACAGAAAGCAAGGCGGCAAAGATTCAAGTGTTCCAGTGGAGCTGCTAATAGTGAATGTGTTTTTAGTATGAAAATATCAATGGAGAGAGCTTGTTCTTTTTTTCTAGCAGTTCTCTGTTTTTCATCCACAGCTCCACTCATTCACACCTGAGAGCTGCCAGGTTTTCTGCTGTTGGCCACAGAGTAGCTTCACTGTTGGTTTTCCGCTACCTTGCTTTTGGCTTCCAGCAGGTGTAACTGAAACTTCTGATCACCAGCTTCTTTCAGGTTTCCCACTGAGTTACATGCTTGTTCAAAAAGCATGTATGTTATGTTTTATCTCTCTCTTTCTGTATTTTGCCCTACATCCAACACACAGAGGAATCTGCCCACTTGCTTTCTTATTTAAACTACAGTCCATTATGTCCATTAAAAGTGCTTGTTTTTGCCACTGACAGGTTCAGATTGTGATACTAAGTGTCTTGTTCTGTTCTTTTAGGTCCACCGTTGTTTTTCCTGTAATATCTCACCTCTCGCAAGATTTCAGAACAAGACTTCTCCTTGAGGGATACTTGGTCAAAATAACAAACAGATCAGCAAAAGGTAAGGAAGATTTTTTTTATTTCTTTGGAGGATCCTTTACGTAGTGTTTTCAATAACAATCTGAGCCTGTCAGTGGCAAAACAAGCACTTTTAAGGCCCCTTTTCCACCAAACACTTTCGGTATGGTACTGAAGGAAGTCTGCACCTTGTTTAACGACCACATTTTCAGAACAAAATAAAACAGGCTGCAGTAAGAGTCTCTCTCCATGGGATATTTAGAAATGGCGGGTTTGTGCATTTAGTCCTTCTTAGGCAAGTTCAGGGGTTTAGTGTTGCTGGAGCCAACAGGAACGACACTCAGCGGCGCTTTTTTTTCTCTGAGTGAGGATTAGGATATATGCCATCCAGGTCGAAATTAACATATATAAACGCTTGAAGATCTACTTAAAATTACTAAAATTACTTACTTAATTACTTAAAATTACTTACTAATTATTACTAAAAGTGTATGTCATATAAAAAATAATGGAATGGTCGAAGTCGTCGCAGTGAAATTTAAGGTGTGCTGATTGATTCATGTCATCAACTTATGCATTGAGTAACATTACAATTTAACATTCCACCTTAGAAAGTCACTGGCAGTTGGCCCAGTGAATTAAGTTATTTTTTCTCCAACTCCAGCTGCTGCAAGATGCAGCAAAACATCCTTTCATTTTATAGTTACAGTTTACTAATAAAACTCATCATGCTATCAACAGTGGTTATATGAGCTTCAAAACAACCACAACTCAGAGCTACGCAAGAGTGACCGTCCTCTATCGACCAATCAACGGACTGCAGTGTTCACAGCTCCACCTTTTAGTACCAGATCTGTGTGCTAGGTACCCCAACAGAGGGGGGACCAAAAACTGCAGCCTGTTTCGCTGCTTTAGCTGGAGTGGTCTCTCTCAATACTGGACAAATTTCAAAAACTGTCATCTCCATTAGTCACGTAGTAAAAAAAAAAAACATGAAGAAATAGGGTTGAAAAATACCAAAGTTTTTCTGAAACTACTCTCTCTCTGCCCTTTAGTTCCAAGGCATCCCACAAGGTGCAGTACTTGGTCCTCTCTTGTTCATCCTATACCTGCTCCTCCTCTGTGATTTCAACTGTTTTTAATGGCTTCCACTTCCATTGCTGTGCTGATAATTACACATCCACTGAATCCATTTCCAATGCAACTCACTCCACCCTGACCAACTGCCTCACTGAAATTAAACCATGGATGCAAGCCAACTATCTAAAAGTGGACTGTGACAAATCTGATATGATCATCACTGGTCCCCGAGTTCTCACAAAAACCACCCACAACTTTCGCCTCACAATCAACAACCTCACTCTGTCTCCCTCCCCACATATCTGAAAAAACCTTGAAGATTATCTTTGACAGTGACCTTTTATTAAAACCCCATGCAGATCACATCACAAAACTGCCTTTTTCCACTTGTTTAGATTGTCTTTTACCACTTCTGTTTTTATGCTTACTTTATCACAGTTACTAGATTAAAAATGTGGCTGTGGTTAATTCTCGCAGCAACACTCCGGTGATGGATCTGAACACTTAATGACATGTATAATTTTATGCTTTGTTTGTGTGTGTCACTCACCATGGGAAATAGTTGATCCGTACTCTGTTCTTGTAAATCACAATGCCAGCAGACATCACCCCGATAAGAATCTCTGTGTTGCTCTGGTCCTGAGGAGAGGAGAACAGAGTGTGTGAAGGAGTGTGTGCGCGCGCGTGTGTGTGTGTAGTGAAACACAGCCAAACAGAGACACAACAGGAGCACAACAGGAAAAAAAGACAGACTTCCTCACTGTTACAAAACAAGGTCCACCTGCCTCAAACTAAGAGTAGAGGTTAATGAGAGAAACCCACACGGATGGAAATAAGAATCTGTGTGTTACAAGAACAGCATATGTGAGGATGACTTCAGGCCAGGGTCCAATAAACATCTACAGTGAATTAGAGAAGACCTTCCAACATGTTCTGACTTTGGTCCTAATTGATTATCTAATTTAGAAATGTAATTTTATACAGTGCTGCATTGAACATCCTGCATGTGCAACGTGATACTGATGATGACAGAGTGCTGAAACATGTTTGTCTTGTGCTGCTGTATGAGGACGGCAAAATTGATCTTCTTAAAGTTTTGATCAATAATTAATCATCATAAATAGCCCAAAATGAAAAACCAGCCTGGTGACTGTTAACCGCCTCTGACTGACGTATTTTGCTCATGATGATGGTTTCTGGCTGGTGACCCCAGGAATGGCTGACATGTTTCTCCCTTTATTATTCCAGTGCTGCATACTTTGAAATGTTGAGTCTATATTAAGGTTATTAAGGTTCGTAAACATATCGCTCTGAAATGCATTAACTTGTACTTCTATAGAGCAGATTACATGAAACCAATGTTATTCCCCAACCAACTGATGCAAGCAGTGCTGATTTGATTACAAAATAATCACGTTTGAAGACAACTCTCATTAATGCCTGTTTAAATTTGAAACCAAGTTAAAGTCCCAATCCATAAAAGGGTTTAAATACAATTTCCACTCCACTGTGATACTACAGTTAGTGTGACCTACTTCTGATGCCTTCAGCAGCTGAGGTAAAAGTTCAGCTTTTACTGTAGCACATTAGACCGGCACTAACTGAGATCCATGTGATGTTTTCCATACAACAACCCAACAGATATACTGTATATGAAAGAAATCAATCTAAATGCCGACTTGGCTACTCTGCTACTATCTGTTGCCGTCACAGTGAGAGCTGAATGCCAATGTGTGGCATTTCTACAGGATGTGGGCATCAACATCGACTGTACACACTGCAGCTCCTCCAACCTGTTCTCATTCCTCCTCAGCTGCTGATGGAATGAAAACAGCTTTGAGTCAACCATGTGAGGTGCAGATTGGGACTTTATGATATACATTTTTAGACCACTGGTTAAATGTGGATATGGACTAAGTCATCTTGTATCACTCAGGGAAAGGAAGGAGAGAGAAGGCCAGAGTGGGATCACAGATATGACACATCTATATGTAGCATTAGACAAACAGCAACACAGAAACAAACAGACTGTATATACAGCAGTCTTTAACGCATGCAACAAAACACACAACAGTCACAGAAGAAAACCTTACTTACCCTTGCATAGTGCAGCTCTACCCCGTAGAGCTCCAGCGTGCGTGCTGTGTTCAGATAATTAAACTCTGACTGGGCAGGAGATAGACCACTGCGAGACAGAGAGAAAGGGATGGGTACAAAGACAGATGGGGATGGGAGGTTGTGTGTAGGAGCAAAGGGAGTGGTGATGACAGGGTAGGTAGAGAAAGAGAGTGTGTGTTAATGAGACATATGGAGAAGGAGAGAGAGAGGGAGGGGGCCAAAAAAGAAACAAAAGAAACGGGCGATCAGAGGTATGAATGAAGTAACAGCAGATAAACTGTGGCATGTAAGTAATTAATGTGTGTGTAAATGAGACAGTACACCTTACAGTATGTGAAGTAGTGAGTTTTCTTACATATTTTTTTTTTCTCAGTGCTCAATATGATGTGCACTGATGGCAGGATTAATCACATTTATGGCAACAAAAGGCTCTCAGAGAGCCAATTTATTTCTGAACATACAGTAATCTTTTCAAGGCCTGGTATTCAATTCATTTTTTAGTAATTTCACTGCCACATGCACAGTTGAATACGTCATTTTTTTTGTGTGTTTTTACATGCATTTGAATGTGTGTGGGATGCGTACTGTGCTTGGTTGTATGTATCTCAGCGTACCTGTGCTGCTGGTGATGTTTGGCGACCTCTTTGTGGAAGTCTTGTGGGGGGTTGGGCAAGAAGCAGTACTCTGACAGATAACCTGCTGTATGCTCCGTTTCACTGTAGTCCCCCAGCTCAGCTGCACAGAGAGAGAGAGAGAGAGATTGATATAATGTCAGCGCACTGATGCTTGCAAAAAGGAGGAAAGACACATAATGAGACAACAAGGATGACTGAGAGGTCTACACTGAATGTGCACAGGTATGCTTTATAATAAGAAAGAAAGAATTTAGAAAAATGTTTGTGACACAGGATTCACTGGAATGAATCTAATGCTGGGGGAGAAGCTGAAAATGTTACCTACAATGAAAAAAAAAAATTACATCATACAATCATGACATTTAATCACAACATACGCCATTTCTGTTAGATCCTATTTTTCTCATATAAAAAGAGCAATCCCGGAACATGTGAAAAAACAAACTGGTGGTGCCAAATAGTTAAAAATACAAACAAATGTGCCTTGGTCTGAAAGCTTACTAGTTGCAGATCTGCAAAAATATGTATTCAATGCTTAAATGGGCCCATTTAGCCAGTGCTGACCATAACCACCCCCATGCCAAACACATTCAGGATATGAGCATTTAGACACTGTGACTCATTATTAAAAGCAATAACACCAAGCTGGTGACATACAGGAACTTTTCTGTCATGATCATAAGTTAAATTTGCACTTGTTAATTGACCCTCTTTCTTTGCACTTTCTCACTCATCTCTCACTTTTCAATCTTCCTGCTATCTTATTTACTTCATGTTTTGTGTTTACTTACACAGGAATTTCATTAGAAATAAGAATTATCTTCTATTGAAAAGTATGTATTATCACTACAAGCACAAGGAGATTAAAATCACGTTGGTTTTTAATGTACTGTTGTACACGTGTGCCTTGCAGATTATCAACAATGCTGAAAGAGGTGCAGCCCTTTTATTATCGTATGAACAGACCAGCTAAGATCCCTCAATGTGTCAGCATACACCAAGCTGGTCGTCTCTGATAAAGAACATGTCAAAAACTAAAAGGCAAGTATTTAAAATAACCATAGTCATACTGACATTACACAATGAAATTTAAGGACTTTAAAGTACTTTGTAAAGTAATATTTTTTTCAATTTTCAAGGACTTCACTCAAAGCAAATAATTAATTTTCAAATTTAAGCCTGTCCTATTTAATAAAGGTAAAAAGCCACAAATAATTTAATAATCAAGATCTTTAACACCTTGTGGCTCAAAATAAAGATAAAGCTGTTTTACTCAGTGATGAAGAAAGGAGTGATTGTAGGTATCAGACAGAAAGATAAAGAGTGAAATGATTTCCAGATCTCTATTAGGTTTCAGAGTCCTCTGAGAGAAGGAGCTCAAAGTGAATCCCCAAAGCCATTAGCTCACCAGCTAGCAGTTGAAGCTCAAAAGCATCAATTCACTCAAGTAGTCCCTGGACCAACCTACTAGCCGGTAGCCTAAGCATATTGACCAACGAATCAATTCAAGCTCACCCGCTTATTGATGTGCGCACGGCTCCAGGGAGAAATATATGTACAGTCAATAGCTTAGGTTTTAGAACAGTAGGCTAATGTTGGTTTGACTTTATGCTGCCGTTATTACTTTAACAAGCCTCAATGTTAAGGCCAATGAAGCTCAAAGACTAGCTGACAACCTGATCTCTCTTTATATATTCATCTATTGATGTGAAATCCATACTGGCTCCAGCTCAGGCTCCTTGTAATGACGCTATTGACCGACGAAGCACAAACAAGACATTCAACTCTCCATTCGTGATGATGGATTTACATGCATTGTGGGTAATTTAGGCCAAGTATGTAAGCATGCATATGTGCCTTCCCTTTATTAACATTTGACAGAAGAGCTGACTGTATGTTTCCTCCCCTGATACCCTTCACTGTCAATATGAATACATTAGCAATGGAAACACTATGAAAGACTAAATACAACAGTTTTAACTACTGCTTTAAAATTAACAAACAAAATTGTGTTATTCCAAGACTTTTTTTTTTTTTTTACCAGAATGCCCTTTTTAAAAGGAAGAATGTTAATTTTACACAAGAATTTAGGTCTAGTGGGTGGGATTTTGAGAGTGCATGCTTAAGTGTGGAATTCAGGGTGATCAGCACTGGCCAAGCTAACTGAATTAGCAGCATAGCAGCTGCTTCAAGCCGTTTTTACCCAAAGCAAACATTTATCTTCATAATCTGGGCTGACACTGAGTGAAGTGATAACACGGACCTAGCTACAGCGAGTGTGTGTATGTGTGTGTGGGGGTAAAAGCAGTAGTGTCATGATGTTGGCAGTCTAGGGCCAAATCTCTTCTCTGACCTATATACTGAAGCAGTGCAAATTCCCCACAAAATATGCCAGCGAGGTGGAGAGGGGAGGGGAGGGGGAGGGTGGGTGTAAGAGAGGGGGTTTGTGAGTGTGAAAAAAAGGGATAAGCAGAGAGGGATGAGACAGACTAAACAGAGATAAAAGAAAGAAACAGACAGAGGGCAAAACAGGCTGCGTGAAAACAATGAGTAGCAGTAAAAGAGAAAGAGCGAGTGGCACAGACAGACAGACCAGTGTGTCACGAGTCATTATTCTGATGACAGAGGGGCCCAGTCAGCCTTTAACCCGAATGCTAAATCCCAACAGCCCATTTCCATTTGCCACTGTACCATTTTTGTACAATAATCAGCCTTTTTTTTTTTTTACCAGTCCCAAATGTAAATAAAACAAACCACAATCACATTGAATATTCATATCACTGCAAATAATATCAAATATCACCACACAGCTTAATTGAATCATAATGGCTTCAGAGTACCAGCTATAAATGCACTGGAGCAACCACAGTCATTACATTTAACAGTGTGTGTAGCTAAAGAGAGGCCTAATGAATTGCCTTTCCGTTGTTATATAGAGTGGATGTATCCAGGGAGCACTACTTACATTGAACAGAATAGGACGCCAGCAGTGCGGCTGTGTTGTGTGGACAGGGCAATCTGGAAGCCACAGGAAGAACACACACAAACATAAAGAAATGCAGATATTCAGCAGTTGATCAATACAAATTGAAATAGCAGATATCACTCATCTTTGATAATAACAGTAATAAAGAAATGTAAAAGCATCAACATTTACTATTTTTTTTATTTAAAAAAAAAAACAGGACGCAAAAACAATAAAGAACATGTTGGGTGTATGTCACTCTGCCGGACTTATGAGAAGCTATGCACTGTATTTATCTGTTTTTCAATAGTTAATAAGAAATAAACTTGACATTTATGGTTGAAATAATGTCCCTTCATCATGTATAGTATTAGTATTGCATTTCTGAATATTCTGGTGTTATTTACGCATAAAAAGGTTGTTTATATTTTCATAGTTGTTTATCTTTAAAAGACCGTGCATTAATTATTTGCTTTAATTGTAGCACGCAACGCAGCGGCAAGATACACTTTATTTAAGCGCTTCAAAAGAGACCGAACACCATCAACCTGACGGTCGAGGCGATGCAGAGACATCAGATGCCGCCTCTTAACCATTCAAGAAGCACTGGTGGTGACTGAGTAAAAGACTACAAGCCAGCCATCATTTACACATCTATAGCCAAACCAGCTAACTCTATGGTAAATGAATTGAAACAGCCCAGGATACACATGTAACTAAATGTAAATGAGATACTAGGACAGAGTATACAACATAATAATAGAATATATTCAAGTATAAAACATGTTAACTATGTTCATTGTAAATCAGAAATGCGAAATCAAATTAAATTTTGAGGGAAATTACTTTATTCTTTGATTCTGAGTTGCTGGGATGACTGATAAATTTCAATTTCAACACAGCAGTTGGTAGTGTCTGAGTCGCAGGGTGGATACTTGATCAGTCGATCTAATCAGACTTAATCCAATCAGATTGATGGATGAGAGGAGCAGCTGCCACAGAGGCGAGTGAAAGCAAACTTTTAGACCCGGCGCAATGAATGGTTAAGTTCCACTTTCATTGCACCTGGTGTTCTGCTGCTCCATCTGTTCCCAGAGTACGCTCTGTGCTTGGAGAGTGTGGTGCAATGAAATTCTGTAAGATCAGCTATGTTCCCAGGTAACACCCGCAAACTTCAGGCAACAGTTTCTTTTAAAGCTACACAGTAAAGTAATTTAAGTAACATAAAACACACAAAGAACAACATACTCACCTTCCAGTTATTATATCCTGCTTGATTTGAAGATAATATTGGTACCTAAGGGGGGAAAGAACAGACTGCATAAGAACAACAGACCAGTGCACCATTACCTCTGTTTAAATTGAATACAATGTGATGTAAAGACAGCAGCCAACTGATACTTGCTGGTCAGATTATAATGGTGACACTTGTGATGGTAATGTAAATTGAATGGATATCCTGTATGTGAACTGATGTAAGTAGTTCTAACAGGGGAAAATTAGGTACATTGAACTTTAAGGTAGACTGAAAATATCATCCTGCTACTAGCAATATTTTTAGGAGCCATCTCTCATCCGAGCTTTTGGTATCAGTGTTGTTTAGTCCAGTGTTGCCGTGCACCACCCCACCACTGTCATAAACATAGTCCGACAAAGCCATCAGGAGTGTGTTTTGGTCATGACGTCAGTGTACACTACACCAGAGCCGGCTCACTGTTACAAGCTGTATAAAAAAAGTGTTGATATTTAGGCTCAGGGAGTGAAGCCACGGCTGAGAGGCTGAAATAAACACCGGGCGGGAAAAAGGCGACATGGCGCTGTGACGCCTCCTCTGCATGTTGTTTATGTAGAACGCACTGTTGCAGACCTTATGTTTGCAGAACTGTGGGTTGGAGTCCAAATTACGGCCTTGATACAAAACATTCTGGTTTCTTGTTTTCTTTAATGAGCCTGCATCAGCGAGAGAGCGAGGCTCTGGTGCTGGGAAACCATTTGCAATTATAGGATCCCAAAAGCTCTTTTCATAAAACCAATTTTTTATATCATTATCTTGTTTACTTAAGATCCACAGGAGGGAAATACCTTTACTTTTTATACAATATAATACAATATGTTCCTTCTTGCATGATAAGATCTGGGACATTACGTACTACATTTGCAGCTGTGTGTGTGTGTGTGTGTGTGTGTGTGTGTGTGTGTGTGTGTGTTGTGTGTGTGTGTGTGACTTCACTGATCTCAATAAACCTGCTAAATACATTTCTTTACTCTTGGTAAATGAACCAGTTTTTTTCTAAGTAACAGGTAGCCAGCAGTTTAATCTGATGATACATCTGCTATGAGATAATTCTACAAGCACATGTTACTGGTTGTTAAGTATATATGTATCTACCAGGATACTATGGTCAGAAGCTACGCTGATGGCTGTGTTATAGTTGCCACGTGCCTCCTACATATTTCTGATGGTGGTAGAGATTGTTGAGTGAATACGACAAGAAACAAACTGGAAAAAGACACCATCACCAACCTCCTGCTTACTGAGTTTAGGCTTGTGCCAACTGGCGATCGGATCGTATGATGATTGGTTTTTCCTGTGTCAATATTAAGGTCATTTGAACTAACTTACAATCAGAACTGCTGCTTCCTCTGCAAGCCGCTTTGTAACCCACCTCCACCCCAGCTCCTCCTTTTCATGTTGTGTCTGACTTATTAATGTAATTTCTGTTTGTCACTGATGCTGCTCTGTTCTGTTCCCAGAGGGTCTTTGCTGCTGCTCTCCCTGCCTTAGGCTTTCCATGTAGGCACATGGAAGGACAGGGAGGTTTGCCTCTCTGCCTCAGGCTTTCCTCATTTGCGCATGGAAGGGCAGAGAGGTGTGCTCTGTCTGCCTTATGGCTTTCCACGCAGGCACGCAGAAGGGTGGAGAGATGTGCTCTTTCCGCCTTATGCTTTCCACATAGGTGCGTGGAAGAGGCTTTTTGTGTAGGCTCGAGGAA
This sequence comes from Cephalopholis sonnerati, assembly GCA_019142605.1. Taxonomy (NCBI): domain Eukaryota; kingdom Metazoa; phylum Chordata; class Actinopteri; order Perciformes; family Serranidae; genus Cephalopholis; species Cephalopholis sonnerati. Next base: position 13,099,987 of record JAGQAX010000012.1, on the reverse strand, counting down.
AGGCAGAGGGGCCCCAAAACAGAGCCATACTGCCAAATATAATACTGCAAATGAGAGTAAAGTTTTCACTGTCATAAGTGTCCCTGACTGAAATGCTAAACAGATCACTTATGTAATAAAAATGAATAAAATATACTAGTACTACTGGTTCCTACTTCCACTGAGAGTGTTTCTTAAAGTAATACTTTAATTATAGAAATGTGTTTATTTACCCATACACAGCTCATAATTATCATATTTACACATTATGACTTACTCTCAGAAATCCAAAACCTAAAATGGACAACTACACATTTAAAACAACAGGTCAGTGCATAATATCCCTAAATACAAGATGTTGTGTTTTTCTTTGGCACTTCCTGGTTTTTCACTGGCATGCTGTGATGTAACTCCCCACCCCCTCCTACTCCCACTGCCCCCTTGCGATTGGATCGCCTCTCTGAGATCTGGACGAGACAATATGAAAATATAAACGTTAACGTAACCAAGATCACTGCTCTCTATTTCTGAATGAAACAACAAAAATATGATGACCAAACAGCATTGGTGTCATATTTGGACCTTCCTGCCATCACTTATATCACAAACTGTGTGTGTCACTGTGGGGAATAAAACCAATGCACAATAAGGCTCTCTCATGTGCAATACACCAGTCCAGTGTTACTGTGGTGATATCAATAGATGACAAGAAGCATACCTTTCCAAAATTCTTACCGTGTGTATTCTTCCTGAAGTTTACTGGGGTCTGTCACAAAAAATTTGACTCTGAAGCTCAAGTTATGGGGAGACCCTCCTGGAAAAATGATGATGAACAGTTAGAGAGTAGAAACACAACATGGTAGATCTGTGTGATGATACAAACTCAATGATACAAAGTGCAACAAAAGCTTTTATACTTTAAGACTGGATCTATGCAGATTGCTTTACGAAAGCCGCCTGAAAAGGTTCCACACTTGTTTCTTTTTTCCCCACTGTTACAGGATATAAACGAGTGGAATAAATGATTCAAAGCGTAAAATAAGCAAGCCTGCATTCCTACAAACACATCAGTCTAACTCAATGTTCTGTGTAAAACACAAATCCTGTGGTTATTCCTCAGTGAACCAATCACTCAGCGTAAAAGCAGAGTTGAAACACAGTTCAATCATTGCTCGAGGAGGACCGCATTTCTCACTAGAGCTACTTCTTAATTGTTCTACATGTTACAAATTCTATTACTCATTATCAAAAAAAGAGCAGAGTTGAAGTGAAGTTTAATCATTGCTTACGGCAAATTCAGAATTTTAAATCACAGTGTGGACAGGAGACTTTTGCTGGAGGTGGCGTGTGGCTTTTTAACCTTCACTGGGGCTGGCCTGCAGAATACTGCTTCAAACAGCTAGTAAATTCAAAGAAACCAAGCTGGACTTGAATGAACTGTCTCTGCTTTACAGTTTTGTATTGATTCCTGAAATGACCTGGACTTGTTGGTAAAGGTGGTGTGTTGTGGATTTCACCTACTTTTTAACTGTTTCCTGATGGGCTTGTTGGGATCGAGCCAGCGCTGTAAAATATTGATTGAGAGACACTTAGACACCTTCCATAGCATGGTTACACAATCTAAATTATTCACCAATGGCCACACACACACATACACACCTGACAGAAAGACTCTGTTCACATGCATACAAACACATATCAATATACTGTACACACAGTAAATTACATTCTAAATAGTTATTTAAACACAGTCATGACGTATTTGATTTAGGGCTGGGTGATATGGAGAAAATCAAATATCATAATATGCGCAGATATTGGAGGGTTGACTATTAGTGTTTTTACAAGATATTTACACAATTAGATTCCTGATAAATAATTATTGGTTATGCGGATACAGCAAGTAGATTTGATCAGATTAGGACAACTTAACATTTGGAATGAAAATCAGCATGATAACACACCATATTCAACACAAAAATGATTAGGGGCCGCATTCACCATAGCTGTTTTTTTTTGAGGCCAGAATTTTTTTTTAATGCTTTGCAATTAAAGCGCCACATATTTACGCTACACTACAAACAGCGGCAGCAAAACGAGGCACTGGGCGTTAGGCATTTTTTTCTGAGTGCCAAGAGCTGAACAATGTTCGCGTCAGCAGTTCAATCACAGAGTGGAGGAGGGACAAATACCACAAAGACAAACCGGCACATATTACATGTTCAGGCGCTGAATAACAAAAACAATGGAGGAGAAATCTGTTATAATACTGTACATTATGTTTCCTCTCATGAACCCACACAGACCGGTAGATCCGTCATCTCTCCCTGCATGCTTCAGCCTTCCCCTTATCCAAAGCAAGTACCCTATGTTGTGTCAACATGTTTACTAGCATGGATACTCCGAATCATAGCAACCAGATGCAAACTAACCGTGTCAGCTAAAAAACGCTGCACCTCCAAAGCGCTCTAAAACACTCGCAACACTCAAGAGAGACAAGAATCATCTCTGTTGTTAGGGCGTTACTAAGGGTCTGCCTACTTGGTTCCATTACATGGAAGTCTACTGATATGACTGATGGTTTTCCAGTTATCAGTCAGACCCTATGTATTTCCATGAAAACAAAGATAACATGGGCAAACAGTGTTTTATTTTGAGAGCTAACTGCCCCTCAATATGAATATGTTTTGATTATACACTGTTACTTTGTTGGCAAGTGTTGTATAATCTTCAGTGACCCCAGTGTAAGCGCCTCGATCCTGGCCACATCGCTGTCATGCCAGGCAGTGACGTTAAAGAACACCTTTTTGTGTAATATTGCTTTGATGTCTCAGGTAGGTAAAGGCAAATAATAGAACAGCTAGAACAGTCTGGTAAGTTCAGGATATGACATCACTTTACTGTAACGCAGTGTCTAAAACAAGGAAAAGGCAACACTTTACAGTATCCAAAATCTAAGACTACTCTCTAGAGATGAAATAGCATGAAAATTTCATCATAATTACAGTGACCAAAATTATCATGGTTATCAGTATTCAGAGCATCTCTAGAGTCCTTCTGTAAGCAAGCACATGTATCCCCATGTACACACAACACAGTCTGAGGGTAATGCACCCACACAATGGGTAGAGACAACTTTCAGCTGCTGTGTTTTATGGCTGAAACAACCCACAACATGTCATGGTTATTTATTTACACACACACACACACAGACACACACACGCCTATAGATCAAAAACATCATACTGACCGGTGCATCTAAGGAGTCATCAGCCAAGTGCAGGCCAAAGTAGTCTCTTTCAGTCAGCTCCAGGTGCTTAAAGACAGCATCCAGCAACACCTGGCCATGATCCGACTTCTACAGAGAGGAAGAGAGAACACAAAATGATTTAGAATTAGTCACCCAGTGTAAAAAAAAAAAAGCAGAAGGAAGCGATAGACTGACACAAAGACCTCTGAATCACGCCCTCGCCCCACTGCTGCTCTTTGACTCCTTGGTGAAAGGTCACAGGGGAAACAGTGAAGACACATGAATAAGAGAGGAACTGATTATCCAGTGCTTTACTGTGAAGAAGATTGAAGCTTGGTGCTGGAACTCCTCACACACAAAAAAGTCCCTTTTCCCCTTTATAGACACCTAAATAATTTAAATCCTCACACTGCTGCAGAAACATATCACCAAGTTAAGATTCATGTGTGATTCATCCCTGTAAAGCCTTATTTAACATGTTTCTAACCACATGGGGAGGAACATGTAGAAGGAATTAAGCTGATGCATGCCTGTGGGCATTTGTCGTATATTTATCTATTTCGCTACACGGTTTGTTCAGTAAGCGTGTAACAACATCTGACATCTTTTGAGCATTTAGCATAGGAACATGGCCCAAAAAAACACAGATAAAACATCGTTAGCATGAAAATTTTAACATGAAAAAGCACACAGAGGTGCATAGAGCCGCAATGAATTTTAAGTCATTAATAAATACATGTACACATAGGCGCAGATTTCGGGGCAAGGAACATGTCCCCCTCAATATTTAGAATATACGCATTTGTCTGCACGAAAAAACTATTGACAAAAGAAAATACATAAATTGGTGCATAAAAATTCACAAGAATGCTTGAAAACAAGGGTGTGATGCTCAGATTTTTTTGACAGAGGACCCCTAAACCCTCCATTTAATATGTACCCCACAGACATTTTGTTAAACCAAAATGGACGCCCTTGGATGTACACATCAGCTATAAATGTGATCTCAGTTCCCACTTTCACCTAGCTGTCTTAAAGAAAACCGTAACATTTGTTGCCATAGCTTGTTGCGTAAGCATCTGATCTTAAACACAGGCATATTACATTCACATATAGAAGCATAAGAGATACAGTGATTTATGTTTCAATCATGCCATCATGCAAAATCATTTGAATGTGGTAGCTGTATGAAAAAGCAAAGAAATGAATGTACATTGGTAAATTTTCACTCAACTCAACTGTTTGCTTCCTTTAACTTACTGGAAACTGATCAATACGAGCAGACATAATGGGTGGGCAACTGTTTGATAAAAACTACAGTGAGATTAAAAAGCATCAGATACAGAACAGTCAGAAGTGCACTACTGAGGAACTTGGCTCTGAAAAAAAAAAAAACTCATCGTGGTAAAAGAAAAAGAGAGAACAGTGAAACCACCGTCTGTCTGTGGTCAGGCTTGCATAAAAAAGAGACGTGGAAAGAGGAACATTCAGCGAGAGACTGAGAGTTCTGAGAAGGTAATTAAATTCAAGTAAATCAATGGTCATGTGCTTTACCATGGTCAAGTAACTTCAAATCTATAAGTTCTGCTTTCAAAGGTTTTGGACAGGAAGTGCTTAGTGCTGCTTTGTGCCGAATGTTATTTACTTGTTCAGAGACAAGGACTGTTTATGTAATAATAACCCTTTGCTATCATCACACAGGAAGCCAAAGGAATGTCTGCATGCTTTCAAAGCAAAATATTTCCCTCTTAATAGTCAGGCCTCACAACATTTCAGTGTACAAGCAGCTTAACACTGTAATGACAGACTATAATGTACATTTTGGGTGTCATAGCCTTTACTTTCACTTTCAAAACAAATGGATTGTTGTTGTATCACTGCAGTGGAACCAGTGAGTAAACTGTCAAAATAACGGTAGGAACAGTGGCTGAACAAAAACCGAGGTTGTAAAATAAGGAATTTCCCAGAGCCACTGAGAAAAACAGGACAGAGGGGAAAGAAGGGGAGAGGGATGAAAGGCTGAAAAAAGGGGACGAGGAATCATTTATGAAACAGATCATTAATATGACATCGTTTCATGAGAGAGTAGGCGAGAGGATAAACTGTGGGACCACAAGTGGAGCAGAAATTCACACCTGATCCTGCCGCGACTTTGAGAGAGGGAGGGAGAGGGAGAGTGTGTGACTGCATCAGAGCTCCCATGGGAGTACAGACACACACACACACACACACACACACACACACACACACACACACACACACACACACCCAGTTACAGATCTCGTCCACCTCTCCCCTTTACCCTGGTGACACACTTTTGCAGCCCAGCATGTGTAAGTCTAGAGTGTGTGTGTGTGTGGAGAACGAACGGAATGATACTTGACAGTTGACATGTTGACATGGCAGCCCTCTAGGATCACCTGGCAGTGTTTTGGCGATCTGTGTGTGTGTGTATGTGCTAGCAATCTACCGCTGTCAAAGCCTCGTTAAGAGTGACTCAACCCTGATGCCCTCTGTGCTCCTTCCTCCCTCTCTTGCTCAACTTTCCTACAGCTTTACCGTCATGTTGAAATGATTAAAAAACACGAATTCAATTGTTAAAATATCTCATGGCACTGTCTGTTGGAGGTGTCTGTTTAAATCTGAAAATGTCGGTGTCACACTGCGCTGTGGTCAAGAAAAACAGACCATCTCAAAAAAAGCTCACATTTGAGCGTAGTGAGATCTTTGTCATCTGACTGTCCGGTGATCTAGTTTTTAGAATCTTTACTTTTAAGAAATTCTTTGAATTGGTCCTGATAATTTTGCCACGCAGTTGATCAATTTACTGCTCAAAAAATATCAAACCTACAACCACCAATCTTGGCACAATCTTTGACCAGTATATGACTTTTGACCATCATGATATCAAGGTCTTGCTGTCATGTTCCCTGAGCCAAGAAAAATCTGATGTGTCTTGTCTCTACAGATCTTGAACTATTAATAAGCACTTTCATTTTCTCCTGTCTAGATGATCGCAATCTTCTCACTCCGTGCCTCAGTCAAGCTGCTCTACATCATCTACAGCTGATTCAAAATGCAGCTGCCAGGCTATTAATTACAACTAGCTGTTAGTCCCACATTATACCCGTTCTTGCACCCCTCCATTGGCTTTCTGTAAAATTCAGATTAAATTACAAAATCCTGTTGATTACATACATTGATCAGCCAAAACATTAGAACCACTGGTGGGTGAAGTGAATAGTATTGATCATCTTGGAACAATGCAATGCTCTGCTGGGAAACCTTAGGTCCTAGGATTCATGCCGATGCCCATCGACAGGGTCCACCCACCCACACACAGCTTGCAAGCCAGGTACACCCCCTCATGGCAGCAGCACTCCAGGATGGCAGTGGGCCCCCCAGCAGGACAATGCACCAAGCTGAACTGCGAAAACTGTTATGCAATGGCCAGAGAACATGACAAAGAGCTTCAGGCATCAACCTCGGCCTCAGAATTCCCTTCCAGTACCACAGACGTAGACAAGTCTTTTGAGGCACTGCGATCAGGGAGTGCTGTTGCCATGAGGGCAGTGTACTTGGTCTGCAGTGGTGTTTGAATGGGAGGAGCATGTCGACTGGCATCAACATGAATACCAGGACGAGAGCTTTCCCAGCTGAATACTGCATTGTAACAAGATGATCAACGTTCACCTGCCAGTAGGTTTTAATGTTTAGGCTGATGGGTGTATAAGGCACTGCTTGCCTCCAGTTACATTTCTGATCTCCTTGTTCCTTGTTCTACTTCGTGACCACTCCGATCCTCAGATCTCAGGGTTTATCTATCCTCACCTCAAAATGCAAAACAAAGATGACGGTGCATTCGATGTTTTAACCCCAACCCTGTGAAATCATCTTCCCAATCTATCAGATTTGTTTAATCTCTGGACTGTTTTATGTGGCTTCTAAAAACCAACTTTTATAGGCAAGCCTTTTAATAGACCTCCATCCCTGTCTGATGTTTTTGTCTGTTTTACTTCTCTTTGTCTCTCGTTGGAATCTATATTTACTTGATTTAATCATTCATTTATATTTTCATGTGCGTGTGTGTGTGTGTGTGAGAGTGTAAGCACTTTCCAACTGTGTGTTTAACAGGTGCTATATAAATGAAGCTTTCCTCACTTACTTGGTGAACTCGCATTAAAAATGGTGTAAATTCAGCCAACCAAGCTTTTTAATGTGGATCGGCCTTTAGAAAACAAAAGTGTGCATCACACTTTAAGCAGAGACAAACTGGCTACATCATTTACAGGCTGTTGGTTTAACAAAGAACCTGAAAAGTGTATTGATTCAACCAGCTCAACAATTCTGCAGACAGGGGTCAAACTAAAGTCTTGGGAACAGCACTGGGCTTTTTACTTAGTGGCTACATGTGGGATTACAACACCTGGTCCACCACGTAGTGCCACTGGGCCTAAAAGACTTTTTCCCATTGATTTACATTGAGAAAGGAACATCTGTAAATCAGTGCATGCATTTTTTTGAGCGTCACAACCCCTGCAAAGTGACTCATCTGACTGTCGAGATTTGAGCCACTGATCCCGATAACATTTCGAAAGTCTGGAAGAGCCACACAATTAAATCATTTTAATCCTCAAATTAGCGGAGGGCTAAACCAGAGGTAACCACTCAATAGGTGAAGGAAAGCCACTCGGTCGCGCTCAGCCACTGTTAAGTCTCTTGTGCGCTCTTTGGGGCTCACAATGCAGAAGATCCAGGTATTTTTATACTGTGGAAATCAAGCTTTTTTAGCTCCATGCGTCACTGAGTAGCTTTCATAGGAATGAACAGGGGCTCCGCCTCCAATGCTGCATCCTGTTTTCTTTATACATCCATGGGTTGAACACAAGAAAATGAGGAAGTGAAAAAAACATGCAAGCCTCTAATATGATGTTTATCCATGTAAGGCTATTCATAGACATGTCTGAGAGACTGTGTGTGTGAGAGAGAGAGAGAGAGAGAACGGGAGTGTGTGTGCATGTGTGTGTGTGTCAGTGTGTGTCCACTGCCTCCCCTTTGTATGAAGCAGCTTTTCAAGCTGGATGTGGGAGCCCTCTGTGCACTTTTTATACTGTGCTCCCAGGAAACCCATCACCACTCTGCGTGTGTCTGTGCATATATGTGTATGTGTGTGTGTGTGTGTGTGTGTGTGTGTGTGTGTGTGTGTTTGTTAGCCTCTTCTGGTATTCTAAAAGCATGCGAGCCAAATGTGCGATCGCCGCCAGTGCAGAAGCAAACAGCAATACATTGTTAAAACTGGACATGCACAGAGGCGAGCAAGTCCACACACACTTTTGCACATTCTCTGTACTTTTACACAACAAATGACAGCAGCCATACTGTGGATAGTTCACTGGCTACATACTCTGTGAGAGAAAGAGTCACAGAGAGCAAAGATAGAAACAGAGCACATACTAAAGGAGGGACCAACAAAGAAAAACAGAGAGAGCTAGGGAGAACAACAGACGACTGAGAGATGGTAAGAGGAAGACAGAGAGTCATAGAGACAGAGGGGGAAGAAGAAGAGAGAGCAAGTGATTGACGATGCGGTAGTGCGAGACAAACGCTCTTTGTGTTGATCTTCATCAGTCCAGCAGCACCACTGACTGAAATAGTGTCTGTGTGCGTGAGAGCGAGGAGAGAAGAGGGAGTCGTGGTGATAGAGCGCAATCAGAGCACAAGAGACTGGCTGAGAGAGAGGGAGAGTGGAGGAGAGATGCTCTGATAAGTTTTCTCACCCTGAGGGTTTATCTGAAGTGTTAGAGGGGAAAAGAACCCCAAACATCAATCACACTGAACCTGAAATCTAAAGTAGCAGGAAAATCCCAGTGTGTTTTTATGGCAAGTTAACACAGGATACAGAATGTGACACATTTATTTCCCCGTCCTTATGTCTTTCCTTCGACAGGAAACAGCTGAATGTGCTGCATGTACGTGTTTGTGTTTAAACAATGATGGAAATTCAGGAATGTGTGAGGCAGCTTGTCCAGACAGGAAGAGAACTACGTGAAGGAGGAGTCATTTACAACTACCTCTGTAAAAAACACACACAAAAATCTGTAGCAAACTGACAAACACGGATAGTGACTCCAACCATAACACAGACACAATAAAGCTTTATATGAATCCACCTGTAGCATTCAAAAAGACAGGACTCAAAGATTTACAGAGGTTATAATGTCTTGTCTCTTATGAGTAAAGAAATCATGCAAGGTTACATGTTACAGCTGTGAAGGGGCTGAATTCCGTGTTTTAGTGCTGTCAAGCTATGTTTATTAAGTTCATTTTATTCCAACATAATCCTGTGCCACTTAATTTGTGTAGAAGCTAGAGTTTATATGGTTGTATTTGATGGAGGACTTTGTTTTTAACTCTGTCAGGTATGTTTTCTGTGTTTTATTGTACTTAATGGAATGTAACATTGCGCCCTTTTTGCTGTTGTGCTCTGTGGGAGGAGGGGCTCGAGTTATGTGGTTGTATTTGATGGTGGACTTTGTTTTTACCACTTGCTATCAGCTGTCAGGAATAAACGGAAATCGCCTCTAAAGATATCCACGGTCTGGGCCTCTTCATATCAACACAATGCAGACATCACTAGAGTCCACCAGTTACATACACCGAAATCCGAGTGATCTCACTGTTATTTGTGAGCAAAGACTTGATCAGTTTGTCAGTGAAAGGTTCACAGCAGCTGTTTAATCATATCACAAGATTAAATAAGGGATTGATGATCCATAACAACTGGAAAAACTCCATCTGCTGATGAAGATCATGCAATATAATCGGCAGAGATTGTTTTCTCAAAAGCTTGTCTTAAGTGCACGGTCACACATGCGCCAAAATTAACATTCGCGAATACTTGCCTTCTGTTCACTTCCATTTAATGCAAGCGAAAAGGACAAATTAAACACTGCGGTGGCCAAGCAAAGTCACATCTTCACATCATTTGGAGTTCAACTTTAGTGAAGTCGCAGCCTCAACCAATAGCAAAGCAGTGCATGTGGAGGAGACACTGATTGTTGCGGTGTTTGACCAGCCAATGTTATATGATATTAGCCACAAAAAATACAAACTGCCAGAAAGGAAGGATGCTGCCTGGTTGGCAGTGAGTCGGGAGACAAGCATGTAATGTAAGATATCAAAAAATTGACCAGTAACATTATATTTCGCAGTATTTATTAGCAGCCTGTTTTCTGTGTGCATCTCATCTGGCACTGCCCAAATTCAGCACATATATCACTTTGCACCTCTTCCTAACTGAATGCAAGCTGAATGAGGAACCAAGCAAACAGCAGATTGTTTCAGTGTTTCACAATGAAGCTGTCCTAAACTGCTCCATGCGTCCATGCTAAGCAACATGTGGCTTGTTTAAAAAAAAAGTTCGACCCGGCTTTCAGAGCAACAGCAAGCTGTTGCCTTGGGCTCACTCAGGGCTCAATAGGCTCACTGAATGTTGTTGTTGCTGGTTGTATATCTGGACACATTTTTTTTAAGCTTCATCCACCAGTTTGCTCATGGCTGTATGCTACATGTAGCCTTACTGTACATGACCCTGCCCCGCCGCTCGCTTTTGGCTATGGCTGCAGCTTGACTGGCTGTCTTGATATGAATACTGTTTGAATTTTTTTGAAATGTCACGCCCTGCACCGAGAGCCTGGTGCGTAAAGCAGGTATCCCAGCGTGCTTTTCAGTGAATCACTTCCAGTAGACAATGAATGGCAGCAAATTTCTTGTCACATATAGTAGGGCTGCCCTTCTTCCCTTCAGACTGTATTCGAAAAACATCATCATCGTCTTGATGTACACATATTTATGGACACAAAAATGTAGAGACAAAAAAACATGTAGCACATATTCAGTGTATTCCACCTACTCTAATATCCATTTCTGGAATTAGAAGAAACTAAGCAAGCCAAATGCTCTCACAGACACACCCATCCCACAACACAAACACAAATATGCTGAGACATTCTCCACAGTTTTTACACAAAGTCTAACTCTAACATATAATTAAAATGAAATAATTTTCACCAAAACACACAAGAGCAGCTGTTGTCTATCGTTTAAACTCACCCAGTCATAGAGACGGCACGTTAACTGCTGGAGTTTTTCACAATAGGTTAAGAAAAAAAAGTGTCTGGGATGACTGAAGGGAAAGTAATACATGGAGTGGAAACATGTCCAGCTAGCTTCAGTAGAGTTGTAGGTTGTAGGTATTTAAACGAATGTATGACCTTCAAAGCCGTAAGCTAAACTTAGTAGAAAGACTTACTGACAAAACTATACCGGTTTAGAAAAAGTCTACAGGCTAATGGTTTTTAAATCACATAACTTGCATTTGTATTCATTCAGAGGTTTCATTCAGCGGTAAATTACAGCTGTTTTGCAGGATTATTTATCCTTCGCCTCTCGCTGCTCTTACTTGCTCATTATTAAGAAGTGCTTCATTACCAAATAGCTCTTGCAGGCAGCCGAATGTTTATGTGGTGTGTAGTGGTTACTATGGTTACTGCTGCATGTCACTTTACTCTGAATAAATCTTGCTTCTGACCCGGCTTTTGTATTTGTAGAGAGGTGGGTCAGTAGTGAGCTGGGCTTTTTAATTTCTTGTAATCTATCAAGTCTTGGAGCTACACCAGATTCTGCTTTACACTGGTCAGCCAAAGACTTCCCATCTATAAGATCATCAGTACAAGCCCTCATGTGCACCCAACCCCAACCCCCCTGCACCACAAGCACTCTGGTTCCCATGACAATAAGTGACTGCTTCTGGATTTTCACTCTCTGCTAGAGTCAAGGCCAGTCGGCCAGGGAGAGGATCAATAGAAGTATTGTTGCTCTCAGGATGGCTTGTCTTTCCAGGAAGTTACTGCTGCTGCAGGGGTCTGATCAATGACACTGACAGAGAGACTGACAGAGGCCGAGTCATTCATTCAGCAAGATTCAGGGAGGGGGGAACGGGTCTGGAGCAGGAAGCAGAGGGAGAGAAATGTGCAGCGAGAGATGTAAAGACAGAAAACGGAGAGGAGAGATCTTAGAAAAGAAGCTGTGTAAAATAGCAATCCACAGTAATGGCTTAAAAGTCAACTGTTAACCAGTAAACCACTAAGAATATTTTTAAAGGCTGCACGTCGGTCTGCGGGTTGATTTTGCTGCTTTTCATTTTAGTAGAAGTACTAGCACTTTACTGTATCACAACAGATCTAAACAGGTATTCATGCGACACTGGTTAGCTAGCTGCCGCCGCTCTGTATTGCGCACCACCCGGGTCGAAGGGGAGCTTGCTGGTGTTGTTGCTCATTTGGCAACTACCACTGGTACCACCACCCCGACCCATGGTAGTGTAGCAGCAGAAACATTGTGCCCACCCTCCTGTCTCTCCCCAAGTCCCCCAAGTGAGTAAGCGGCTTCATTTTGAGCCACACAACCCTTTTCACTCTTGTTAACAATCACTGTTAGCTCTGTTAGCTAGCCACGCACAGCGCAGAGAGACTAGCTAACCAGTGGAAACCAGAGGGTGAGCAGTAGACACCCTGTGTCCACATGTTAAAGCAGCTAGTCGACTGTCTGTCAGCAAAGCAAACAGGAAATGAAATTAAAGGCAAGACCCTTACAACATAAAACTGTAAAATTTCACTACCGCTTAATGGATAGTGCTTCGAAATGCAGCCGCCAAAGCTCATTGAGTCAATAGCCTTTTTTACACAAAGATTACACTACACTACCACTACGAAGTCTCTTCTTTATGCTGCCTTTGCATTTTTACACAGAACCAAACAACAGCAGCATTATGCCACTGCATTGTGTGATTTCAGATAGCATGCCGGCATCGCGAAAGCTAAAGAGGTGTGACAGGCGTGACATATAACACAACAGCGTCTGCCTCTCGCATGATGTATAATACTTGTTAGCAGCACTTTGTAAATAATAACAATGGAAAACATGGCGAATAAGCAGTCAGTTACTGTTCCTGTTATTCAGCGGCTGGTCTTGTCCCCTGCACCTCATTGCTCTCCTAATTTGCGGGCATTTTCAGCCACTGTTCTTCTTTGAGTTAGCTGCTAACTGCAATCAGCTACTTTTTAAATCTCCCTGTGATTGGCCGCATGCATAAAATGTCGTCAAAATGTCGTCAAAATGTCACACCTGTGCCGCCCATGATCCCATCCTGGTGGCTGTCCTGTTTACACAGAGATTGTTTCAGCATCGTTACTACCTCTGATGCTGATGCAAACTGTACCTTTTTCACAACACAGCGAGGTGGAATCATGGCGTGAAATTCCCGTCTTGAAGAGGCAGTGTAAAAGGGGCTTATGAAGCACTGGACCAAAAGGAAAGGCCTCTTTAATTTCACATCATTTCGTGTTTTTAGGTAGTGACTGGTTAATGGCTGTCTTATTATCAAAAACAAAATGAACCAAAACTGACATCCATAGCTAAAATGATAATCCTGAGTAGCCAGAACACATGAGGTATGATGGAAATTAAAGTTCATTAGCCTTCTGGTCCAGTCACTGAATTCTGCAAAAAAAAAAATGTTTCACACACAAGGCTCATACGCAGAATTTGTGTCTCAGTTCTTTTGGTGGGAACCACAGAAAGAGCAGAACAGCAAAGAGAGTCGGGAAGTCAAAGATCAACCAGCTACAAGCTGTGACTAAAACATACAAAATCCAATCCACTCTCGTCCTCCATTTCTCTCTAACATCCAAACAAAAATAATGTAACCAGTCTAAAGTGATAATGTGCTTATTTGTGTATTTCTCTAGCTATACATGCTCACATGCCCTCATACACACACTTCACCACCAACAGGATGTAATCTGTCAGAGGGGATGTTATTAGAGGAATTGTATTTTCTGACTCACAAAGGGAATTTCCCTACTCGTACTGTCAGAAGTCTGATCACACACACGGTGACAGAGAGACATAAAGACAGACACAAAGAGTGAGGGAGAGAAGAGGAAATGTGCTATCACATGAAGTGACAGACGACACTAATGTGAGTCACAAGCCAACTCGTCACCTGGCCTTGGGCAAAACATACAACACACACACTTTATTTCTTTTTCCCCTCCAGGTGTGACTCGAGTAAAACAACATAAAGACCAACTGTGCCTGAGCATCTACTGAGTGTGAGAGAAGACAGTATTGTCACAATGTGACAGAAAAAAATACAGTGTGGGATGCTTTTTAAATGTCTGCAAACATGCAGAGACACACAGAGGCCTTTTCCCCACCAACTCTCAAGTTAATGTGAGGTGGGCTTGAGGGGAAATTTACAGTAGTGGAAGAAGTGAAGGGAGGGAGGGATGTGAGAGGGAGGAGGGGGCACAACATCGGCGCTCTCATTTCTAGTTTTTCCTTTTGGGGGTTTTGCTTGGGTTAATGCATGATTATTTGAGGGCCTGCTCATTTGCTCCTCACTTCATGGCTTAATGAACATTAAGTCACTTCATGGCTCAATAAACAAACCTATTATGTTGTGTTTGAATGTCTTTTCTTTTTCTTTACTGTATAACCAAAAATTCAGCCACATGATTTTGATGGGTTTTCATTAGTCAGGTTGAGGTAAATCAAAAATAAATAAGCAATACATAAGATTAAAAGAAAGTTGATTTGTAGGCATTATTAATAACTGGGCAAATTAATACATTCTCTAACAGAGGTTTTCAAAGTCACTGTGAGCTTTCCCTCAGAAAAACTTTTGACAACTGCGCTCTATTCTTTATCACCCTTCATCTCCCCACTACACTCCTATTGTTATTATTACCAAGGTCTGGGGCGTAATAATGCTCTGCATTTGGAGGTATAGCACATCATTTGAGATAGGTCTGAGCATGTGGAGAAAGTCAATTTTTTTATTTTTATCTGTAAAGGACAACACTTATGATATAACAAGGAGATTTAGATGAAGGTATAATGTTGTCATGGGGTCAGTTTAAAGCCCCGTTTCCACCAAACAGTGCGGTACGGTTCAGTTCAGTTTGGGCTGAATTAGCTATTAGCTATTCCTGTTTGCAATGTACCCATGGATGTACTGTCACTGGATCTCTTTGATACTAAAGAAAACATAAAAACGTGATGATTCTAGAGCGAGTTCTGGATTTACAAGAAGCATCTTATTCTTACATTTGTGTGTGACTGACATCAGAGATAATGATGTTCTCAGGCAGTGAAATTCACACTGAAAATAAAAAATGTGTATCATGTCTGTATGTTCAGATATGATTGAGTTAAAACTGCAAGACCAATTTTGATTCAAATTGTGGCTCACGACTCTCTTCTCTCCCTCCGCTCCCCCCTGGGGAGCTGTGCTTCTCAGTTTGAAAACATCTGTTCTTTCAGAATGCAGTATTTATCATGTAATTTGTGTCAAACCTACAGTATGTAGGTCACGAATGTATGATCTCATGTGCCACATTTTTCGAAAAATTTAGATTAAGACACTCATAGACTAGGGAGATCAATACTTACGCTGACTTTGAAGGCCTGGACTGTGTTGTCCAGCAGCAGTACGTTGCACACAACCTGTGTGTGCTGCCTGTCTCGCTCCAGCTCCGTCGCCCGGACATTGTAGGATCTGCCAGCAGGCAAGTGGAAGCGCGCGCTCATCACGCTCCTACCAGGGTCTGCAACAACCAAACACACAGCGGAGAGGAGAAAAGGATGAGTGAGAGACACAACAGGAGAAACAGCCAAAAAAACAAAGAGAAATACACCATCATTATATCTATTCTTGTAATGCGCACATACTTTATGACAACTTAGGTGTGCTTAAGTAAGAACCCCCCCTCAATCCATCCACAAAGAACACAATAAGCCAATGTACAGTACAACATAATGTATTTTTCTCCCTCCTGCCTCAGTGAAGGCAGCCACACAACAAGACAAGCCTGTACAAGCATAGCAAAGCAGCAAAGACTGACTGCTTCATGAGAAAAGAATGTCAATGAGTAGGCAAGCAGCAGATTCAATACCAGAGGATGTGGAAACTACACAGCAGCACGGCACTAAATCACTCACAAGCTGCTATAAAATGAAATGAAAAGAGAAAAAAAGAGCTTAAAATGCAATCTTCCATGTTTCATTGTGTCAAAATGTAACTGTGTTCGATCTTTAATAGAAGACAATATTATATACTTCTACTACTTACTTTAATATTTCACAATAATCAATATATCTGGTGCTTTCATCTGCCTCATTTGATACACAGACGCATTTATGTGATCTGAACTATTTTCATTTTTAGTGCATTCTAATAACAACTTCACATGTGTGACCTTCATCTATTTAGAAGGAATGTGAATAATACTTTAATTTTATCATTTCATCATCAACAGGCCTGTCTGGAGTGGCTCAAGTGATTGGTGGATAAATGATGGCAGCTCCAACAGTGGCTGATGGTGCCCTGTCTGCTCATCAGTGGAAATAATAACAATAATTCGATTTGAAGCTGCTCCATTTACAACAAACCAAACTCCCTTATTACTGAGGCAGCACCTCGCTGCTTTCCTCGTCTCCATAGATTGCAAACTGGTCGCATGTGGCTTCAATCCAAGTTAACAAAGATAAAAAAAATAGCCTCTTATATGTTGCAGTATATCTTCACTCTGCAGAATAAGAATGAAGTGTATGAACTTTAATTCCACCCTAACCTACTATTTCCAGATACTGGCATATCACAGTTATACTGGTATTAGGATATTCTGCTTATTAACACTTAACATATTACATCAATTCCTTACAGACAGAAATTTGGGGAAATATAGCATACAGACATGAGAGTGGCATCAATCTCTGCATGAAGCTTTTGGCAAGAAAGCGAATAAGCGTGCCTCCAAAAATGCTGCGGAGATGATGTTTTTTGCTGGTTGACACAGAAGTAAGTTTCGTTTATGATACACGTTTTGTTCCGCAAGATAATCTTCCCAAATAAATACTGCTTTTATGAATATTTTAAATACAAATGCAATGACCAGAAGTAAAAAAAAAAACCAACATTAGGCTATATACAAACTACGCTTTGGTCGCATGACTTCAACGTTGCCATCAAAACAAGGCTGTAAAGTTGTGCTTGGTGTGATGACGTTCTGCTACTTGTTAGCAACCTCTTTTTTTAAGACACCTAAAACCTTCAAAATTCACATTTATTGATGAATTTTATGTTGTAGAACAAAACTTGTGTTAACCCCAGACCTTATTTCAGGCATCTAACCAAATATTTGTCCAAAAAACCCACTGGCTTCAAGACGATGGAACCAGGAGTGCTAAAATGCTAACTCATTTCCATGTTTGAGGACTCATTCCTGGGGCACGCTACAGATTATTACATAATTTATGTACATTGTATTTGTATTGTCTTATAATTACTGTAACTTCATCATCTTGATTATGTTCCACTTCATATTGGTAAGCTGTTATCATTATAGCTGTCTGTCACACTGCAAACTAAGATGGTCTGTCCACCTACTCTCAATAAGACAATCTGAGATGAAAACTCTTTGTCGAAAAAAAAAATCTCCATCTGAGAGTTTCACATGCCAGCCCTTTTTGTTTTTGTGCAGTTTTCATTTTTCTCTATTTTGTTGGGTAACATATGCCATTGCAGTGGGATCTCTGCCCTTCCTGTCTGCCTCCTGCTTTTTTTTAATTCTTTGGTGATCTGTCTTGACAGGAGACATAATAACCCCACAAGGGTCATGGCCCCGTCATCAAGAGCTGCTGTATTTGTAACGATGGCTCTGTGTGAGCATATTTGTGTGTGTATATAGTATATGTGGAGGGCTCTGCGCGTGTCTGGGCTGCTTGTCACTACACATCAGCACAAACCCCCATGACCACTGGCAGATGGTGTGCAAAATGTATGTACACAAGCACATACCAATGTACAATTGAGGCCACCACTAACAGCAGCGACAGCGTGCCTCGTCACCTTCAGACACTCAAAGTCTACTTTACATGTGGTTTTAATATGCACAGGATATCATTTATTGTATGTGTTGTGTAATAGCATCTTAAACAGTCACTTCTGATGCAGGGTCATATGATGTGAGGGGAACATGGGACATCCCTGTGTCTTTTAAAATATCTCTGTAAGACTGATATTTATAATTCCATAAAATTGGGAGGCAAGGAGCACTAGGGATAAGTTTTATGACTTAATACTTCTTCTCTTGGTCTATATTGCCGCCTGTGGCTCTGGTTAAATATGAAAAAATAACCTCTGATGATGTCACCAGTGTTATCTCTGTTTGGGCATGGAAATCACAAATTCTTACTGGAAAGTTTGCCGTCTTTCTTACAGTGTATTATAGCAGTAGCTGAAAATAAGACCTCGCCCACTAACAGCAGAAGAAAGAAATCCTTACACTGTTATCAAATACATCATTAGCCTACACATGAAAAGTGCAGAGGTGTACATCACACAACAAAGATAATGAGTGAGGCAAAAGTTGATGTTGTCATTAGGTAACTGAACTCATCACAATACGTGATGCATCTGTCTGATTCAGCTCAGCGGGGTGACGGTGCTTACCACCTCCACTAACAATTTCCTGGGAGAAGCCGAGGTCTGCGTAACAAACTGGGGACATGGAGTTTGAAAGACGTAGGCATTTATCAGGCAGGGAGGGGCTAACAAAGATAAAGAGATGCTATTAAGATGCATTACAGGAAGTGCAGGATCTAGGGCAGCACGACATGTCGTTTCAGCATCGACATTTCATTGAGCACTTGCACATGCAACGTCAAGTAAGGTATATTAACTCTAACAGGTCATGCTACAACTTTTTAGTGACTGATACAAAAGGTAAACTTGCACAGTTCTCATTTTACATGAGTAACGTTATCGGCCAAGCCTTCCACTACAAGACAGGTGGCCTTGTGGGTAATGTGCGTATGTGATGGGAGTCTGGTGGGGTTTGTTATGGGAAGTGAGACACTCTTGTGAAGCGCATGCTTTTCATTGATAGGACTGTCACAATAATTACGTTATCAACATATCGTAAGATATATGGACATGACCTGGCTCCTTTTGCTGACCTTGATATTGCCAGTTTTGTTCATGTCTGTTTGTTTACATAAAAGTGTCACCAACATTTTTGCCAAGGTGATGCCAGAACAAACAGCAAGTTTTCCCCAACCATTTTAAGACTTAGGCGCAGCTATTCTCCCTTTTTTCTTTCCAAACTTGGGTTCTTGTCAGAGTGCCACAACAAATAACGTTTCAAAGACGACACAGTGTAGCTTACTGGTAGCCTGCAGCTGCACTTTTGTAGTGGAAGGGGCACAGTTTCGATAGTCGTTAGCTCACCAACCACTGGCAATGAGCAAAAAAAGTCAGTAGTTTGCAGTTTTACCCTCTAACGGCTTCATCCTCCACTCTGTGAACCCACCACCAAACTACCCGGCTCCCAGGCCGTTCATCCCACAGGAGCCAACTGCAGCACGCCGGCCGGACTACGGAGGTGACTGCTGTGTTCCTGAAGCCTCGCAAAGTGTGTCTATCAGTCACAAGAGGCATTGTGGTTTTGTTTTTGTTGGCCAAATTTTGTACCAGGTCTCAAAATGAGTAATTTTGGGCCACTACTATAAAGTGTACTATAATTTTATATATATTTTCTTGAATATTAACAGGAGGTAATTACTTTCTTAAAAATATGTTAAATATTTTTTTCATATTCCCATTTCAATGTCTGAATATTCTTAAGAATTAAAAGTTTGTGGCTTTTGAAAGGGTGTATTTGCATCATTATGCTATTAAATTATTAATTATATCAGTGGAATAAAATTGTCTCAAAATGACAACAATACCACTTGTTTCTCTGACAATATACTGTCCAACAAAAGTAGTTATCATGACAGGCCTAATGGGTAGTGAAGCTACAGTAGTCAGAGCACCAGTCTATAACAAAAGGGCCACACTTTGTGTTCCCTGCACAGAAGAAATAATATTTAATGCAACGTTATCATGTCGTTTCTCTACCACTCTTCAGCGCAGAGTTACATGACTGCAAAAACTACCAGCTACGAGCCAGGATAAAGCTAACCAAGTTAGAAACCAGAGGTCCCTAACTACAGTTCAGAGTCAAAAAGGTAACTCTGCTCTACAGCAGAAGTCTGATAGAACATAATTTACTTTGATTTAAGGGTTCTTGGATACACAGAGTTCATTTGCTAATAAGGGACATGCAGGCTCTGCATGATTAAATCTTTCCAAATAAAGCTATTCCAAGTCATCTGGTAAAAAGTCATGTAGTTTTTCATTAGCAATATATATCCTGGAAAAGTATATACCGCAATGACAGTTTTTCCAATCTCGCGCAGCCCAAGTAGGACCCAGTGTTTGACAGCTAGCAGGTAATACCCAACCAGGCCTAGTGATGATCATACTGTAGGTCATCCTGGTGAGATACACTTTTCTGACTGGCGACGGAACAACCACGCACACAATCAGGCACACATGCAAAACATGCATACTGACGCTGTGACGCATGCACACGCTGAAGCCAGCCGCAGCAATGTCAGCTTGGGAAACAGAGCGAACGAACCAGCGAGATGAGCAGAGAGGAGAGCAGGGATCAAGCCATGCAGAAGGAAGGAAGGAAAGAAGGAAGGAAGGAAGGAAGGGAGGACAGGGGGACGCTATGCTATCACTGGCTCACACTGTGGAACAGCTACAGGGTACATAGATGATGAGGCCTGACATACAGACTCTCTCCACAGGCTGCCTCGCCTTCTCTGCTTTCTTCCTGTCCTAACATTTCTCTGCCATCCAGCTGAAGACAATTTAAAGACCACGGACCGCAGGACTGGATCATCTCTGTAGTGTGCAACCATTTAATCACATTTTCTTCCCAATAACACCTCTGCCCATGACTTTTACTTATCTAAATTATAAATATGTATAAAAATCTTTTAAAAGCACTGCTACTGTCACAATGTTATCAAGGTTTTCTCTAAAATATATTGTGATGTTTGATTTTGTCAAAATAGCCCAGGCTTGTTAAGCTTGCAGCAAAAGCTGAATTATTTTTACTTTGTCTTGGCTCAAAGAATTGTGTGAGCATTTTTTTCTCACTTGCTTTGTTCTGATGAGTTTTTACACCAACTATTGCTACATGATCTGCTTCAGTGTGATGTAGTGTTTGCTCCGCTCTTCTACATCTTAATGTCATTCTCATTTCTACTCTCTGTTTTGCCGCATTTAGTTTTCACTCTATTATTTCACTCCATTATTTTCTGTCCTGTTCGACCATATTCTTCAGGATCCTGTTCTGTTGTATCATTTTCTGTTCTACTCGATTCTATTCTCAATGTTCTATAATTTTCTGCTCTGCTGTGTTTCTTTTCAGTTTTGCTCTGCTGAGCTGGACAGGGCAGCCACACTCCCCTGAGAGAAGCCTCCGGAACTCCGGAAGCACGCTACCATTATTGCTTCCTGTAGTCAGCAGAGCTTACAAACAGGCAGGAGCATGCATGTGTATGTATGTGTGTGTGTGTGTGTGTGTGTGTGTCTTGACCCTAAGGCTTCCCTCAGTGGTGGGCTCCTCTGGCTCTCTCAGCTTATTGCAATCACAGACGGTCCTGGAGCCTTTCCGTCTGTACACCGGAATACACGCCCTTCATATACACACACGTATGAACACATCCGCTGCAACACGTTAACATGCACATACATACAAACAGAGACACACACGTTATCTAACATCAAAATCAGGTTGTGAATCACAGCTACACTGAATCTGGATACATAGTCGCACACACAAACAACAATAAAAGTTATCCAAACATTACCTACTGAACTATGATTCTCCCCATATTTCTTATTTATACCAACAGAACAAAAGTCTTCAAAGGAAAAGTTGCGTACTTTCCCAGTTCGAATATGGGACAACTAATGAACTTCATTTGCCCCATACATTTCTATTTATACCCCCAATTTCTTCAAAAGAAACTCAAAAAGCACGCTATGCATGGCTTCTCTGTCCCTTTGTGTTGCTTTAAAACAATTGAAATAAGAGGCTAGCAGTTAGGAATCCCAAAGGAATTATACATCACCGCTCCACAGTGTTTCATAAAGCAGAAACTAGGCCACAGACAAACAGGTGGTCAATTACAGATGTGTGCCAGTGTGTGTGTGTGTGTTTGCAGACGGCTTGTGACTGCTGCGAGTTTTCATAATAAATGATTGAAAAAAAACAACTTTAAAGTCCTCATAGATCTTTCTCTGTTTGTGCGTATAACATTTAAATAAGAACATTATGAAACATGCACCATACACAGAGTGGAGGTCTGCACTGGCATGACACCACCTGATATAACCTGATGTTACATTTCAGGTATTCTGTCTTCAAAAACAAAGAGGTATGCTTGGTATTAAGCCAGGGAGGCTGTTCTTTTATATTAAAAAAAAAACACCAACTTCCTGTTTGTGGTCTGTCTTTCCTTTGCACCCTAACAGCACAGTCACCCACTCTCTTTACCTCTTTACCTGTCCCTGTTTAGACCCCTACACCTGCCCTTGTTTGAACTTGCCAACCCCTTTCCCTCCCAATGTTTGCTGTCGCACCCTTTTTCCCTCCACTTAACATCCTCCTCCCCCTCCCACATCCGACCACCCCCCATGATCCCTTTAATTCTACTTATTTTATGTAGGGCAGCAACAACAGCCGACAGAGTGCTGTTTCATGTCTGTGTGTGTGTGTGTGTGTGTGTGTGTGTGTGTGTGTGTGTGTGTGTGTGTGTGTGTGTGTGTGTGTGTGTGTGTGTGTGTGTGTGTGTGTGTGTAACTGAACAGATTCAAACAAAGCATTTAAAATGTGTGTGCATGGGGGGAGGTGGGGTGCCAGGGAAGTTGCAGCTTAAGGAATGTGGGCAGTGAATGACCCCTGACCTCCTTTAGGGATAGACATGTGCAGCCCTGGCTGATGGTAAAGTCATACAGTGCACCTTGTAATGTGATTGCTGAAGTCTCAGAAGAGAAGAGAAGAGAAGAGAAGAGAAGAGAAGAGAAGAGAAGAGAAGAGAAGAGAAGAGAAGAGAAGAGAAGAGAAGTAAATTCTAATTTTTATGTTGATGTTGCAGTCAAGGTGTTTCTCTTGGTCTGCTGCCAAACTAGTAGATGCATAAATTACAACAGCAGCAGGAAAATACAATAAAAAGGGCTGGGGATAGAGAATTTTGCAGCAAGACAGCCTTAAGTTCTCACACTTCCACCACTGTGAAACCCAAAAGGGTGCAGAGCATATATGCAATACATTGACATTACTGTTATTACTCAAACTTACATTGTAATAATCCATTAGAGCTACTTTCCGACCTACTTTTTGGTTCAAGTTTGAAGTCCCACACATGACCCCATTACAATGATGTGGTTTAGAAAGCAGGGATGTCCTCATATTTTTTCCTTCCCCACACCGATTCCAATGCCTGTACTTGCATTTTGGCCGATACCAAGTTCTGGTCCTAACCCTGTATGGATGTGAAATGACTGCTATCATTGTTGTGTGCCACGGCTTAAGGTAAAGCCTTTGTAAAACATTAGCAAGGAATGGATGCCATAGAAATGCAAAATTATTGGTCTCTGCTATATAACAGTAGTTGTCAGTCGCTGCACAGCGCAACTTGCTGTGTAGGCTACTGTTTTAGAGCAGAGAAGAAGAACTGATATCCAGGAAAATCCACCCGGGTGTGAAACAGCTTTAAAGATGATTGACAAATTACATGGTATCGGATCAGTGCATAGACTCACATGCTCACCGATACCCGATCCAGCATTTTAGGCAGCATCAGAGACATTTCCGATACTGGTATTGGACCCACTCATTAAATGTGGCGTTCGAGTTTTAAAAAGAGCTGGTGTAAATTAGTCACTTGTACTAATAATTATCATAGGAGAATGTCAAGTCAGGTTTCTCATGTCTCGTCTCCAATTCATCACAATTCAGAGTTGCAAATGTCTGTAAACCTCTGCATGAACTTCACTGAACCCTCATGGAATAACTGCCTCTTCAAGTGCATGAATGAAAAGCCTGAGTCAGCTTGCCCGACTGCATTGATAAGAAAAACTAGACAGTCCAGTTCTCAGCTGCTTGCAGCCCTCAGTAATAAAAAGTAATAGAAAATATGCTATGACAGTAAATAGGAAAGCACTTTTCACTGTTCTTTCATTCATGCATTCAAGTCACTTTGACACAAATATTTGACAGCAAAAAGGAACGACTTTTTATTTTAGCTAGAATCCATTTTGGAGAAAAATTGTACAAAAAAATCACATATGTTTATAATGAAAACCCCACAAAGTACATTTAAGATAATATGCTCCATTTGTACTTTGGTGCGTTTGCTCTGTTTTGCAATAAATGAGAGGAGAAAGTGGTGTGTCATTCAGTATATCCTATGAGCCTGCAGCTTCTGACTATGACGTCAGATGTCGGTCAGATATCTATCAGCTTTTTCCTGTTTAAACTATCATTATTTCATCTGCCTTCAAAAATCCACTATTGGTCAACCTCTGATACAAAAACTATCAAATCCTTGATAACATTCACTAACAAGGGTGCCATGTTTAGGTGTAGCACATCTTTTCCAATAGAGACCCCATCTCAATCACTTACTGTATCATACAAAGTCAAATCAAACCATTAACTTGTGTGACACTTTATTTATTTGCTGGTGAAGGTGGTAACTGGTTGACAACTAAAAGCTTTAGATTGTCATTTTCATTAGATCATAAGAGCTGCAGTTTGGAAAACTCTTCCATTACACACAACAGGGTTGATTCACTAGGTTTTCTGTGGTATTTACAGAGGCCCGATGCCACTGCAAGTAAAATATACCTACAGTAAACATTATCCAACAGACTGCCACAAGGGTCAAACTAGGTGAGTCAATCAGTAAGCTAAAAAGTTGAAGGATTTAGAGGTGGGCAATATGAATGAAATCTATTACAGCTTTTTATGTCAGTGGTTCCTGAACTTTTTCTACCATGTTTGTTGTATCATGTATTTTACATATTAAAACATGAAGTTTAGGATATTTTTCCCTCTGAGGTCCAGTGTGAAGGATTTAGGGGGATACACTGGCAGAAATGGAATATAATATAGTAAGTATGTTTTCTTCCGTCTATAATCACCTGAAAACAAGACTTGTTTCACTACCTTAGAATGAGCCATTTGTATCTACGTAGGGAGTGGGTCCTATTCCACAGGAGATCGCCATGTTGCACTGCAATGTTTCTACAGTAGCCCAGAATGGACAAACCAAACACTTGCTCTTAATAGGGCCATTTGCCTTTGTCCATTAGCAACTGTAGTTGGAAGCCCCACCACAGCAAGCAGTGGTGGAAAAATACTGATTTCTTTTTTAAGGTAAAACTGTTTTATTCAGTGTTTTTGTTGGTTTTAATCACTGGGGCCATTTGAGACCTCTGCGGATATTCTGTCTCCTGCTAAAAACCTCCTGAACGTCTGGAGCTTAAGTTATATAAAGAAAAAACTGAGCACACATTAGCAGGTTCCGGGGATAGCGGCCCATCTCTGACAAGCCAAACAGCTTCGGAGAAACATAAATTTGTAACGTGAAACTTTAGTATTTTGACCACTTTAACTCCCCCTGGTCTGTTTTGGGGAAGAAGAGACCTCTGTGGATAATTTAGCTCCCTGTAAAAACCTCCTGAACAATGAACACTGAAGGAAATCTAACTGGGAGAAGTTTCAGCTGGTTACAATCTGCAATCCTCACCACTAGATGTCACTATCCATCCATCCATTTTCATCCGGGGACCGGGTCGTGGGGGCAGCAGGCCAAGTAAAGCACCCCAGACATCCCTCTCCCCAGCAATGCTTTCCTCAAAGTGCTTCTTCCACTGCTCAACGATGTCCCCAGTTCGGGTTAGCAGTTCTCCTTCTCTGCTGAGCACAGCCTGAGACAAGCCCTGCTTTCCCTTCCTGAGGTGTCTAACGGTCTACCAGAACTTCCCTGAGGCCAACCCCTTCTCCATTGCCTCCCCAGACTCCTCCCACACCTGGGTTTTTGTCGGGTGTCACTAAATCCACCTTAATCTTACACACTGCTCTTTTAATGTATTAGTACAGCAGTAACAAAAAAATAATTATTACTATACAAGGAACACTATGTTTGTTTTCACCCATTTTGATACCTTTGTTCTCATCAGAGTGCTCTGTGTCTTTATACGACACATACTCAAACAATGGTCCACAAGATATCGCACTAGTTAGCTCCCCTAACAGCTAGGTTAGGTTCAGGAAAATAATCATTGGGCGTCATCAAGCGAAGTACTTAACGGAACAAGAAACGTGACAACCTCTTTATACTACATAACCTGACTTCCTCCTTCGCTCCCATCTGATGGAGGACAGCCTGCAGCGCATAAGTCACGTGATCATAGTCTCCTGGCTCATGATTACATGGGTAATATGCAGATTACAGTGCATTACTTTTCGTAGGTATAAGTACGAGTAGCAAACGAGAACAGTCTGCTTTATATCAGCCACCTTAACTTAGAGCAGAGAAGGCACAGGTGGAACTAATATCATTAATAAAGGCTCTGGCCCGGCAATTACTGCAGTGCAATGCAGCGATTAATTATGTTATTAGTTACACCTGTTGGACAAGGCAACAAGTCTCTTGTGAAAGAAGTCCACACAAGCAGAGACGTACAAGGAGAGCTGCCTTAAACAGTCCAGCACACTGACACATTTTTTAACTCAACCCTAGCGTCCCAATTTTCTGAAATTCTAGTATTTGAAAAACAAGTGTCAGATCTCATTTTGACTGGACCACAACATGAGAGAAGCCCTACCGCTCCTTCACTGATCACAGCTTTCCTTTTTTTCTCCTTCCTTGTCTTTTCCCTCTTCTCTCTTCCCGTCTTTAACTGTCAGTATGGCCTGTGAGTCCATTATGCAAATTATAGTCATCAGTGCCAGGGAGAAGCCATTTACTTACACACAAACACACACACAGAGCCATTCATAAAACCCAACACCTGTCGCAGAGATTCCTACTGAATCAAAGATACGGATAATGGAGCCTGACAGTCATTTTCAGCAGGAGCTCTTTTCAGCTCATTCTGGTCAATGTCACCACCTGCACTCATCTCCTCTAGATGCATCTCACATGTCCTCTCACCATCACAATATCCACATCCACCTTTCCTCCCCTCTCGCCCTCATTAGCTTCTACGTTCTTCTCACCACTCCGATCTGATCTCCTTGCACCTTTTTCTCCTTTACACCTGCATGTTGGCGAGTTTTTTCTTATCACCTTGCTTACCCCAACCTCCAATATAAACATCTCTTCTCCATTTCCTACCTTTCTTTTCACGAGTAATCCCCCCCTCCACCACTCTCTTTCCCTCTTGACCTTGCCAACATGCATTTCCTGTAGCCGAGGAGGCAGATTAATGCACACGGAGGTTTCTTTATCCCCCAAACAGCTTCATAACATTTCTTTAGAGTCATTCTACAGCTTTTAAGAGCAGAGCATACTTGAATTATTAATTTTTCTCCATGTTTAAAGGGACAATAGTTGCAAAACAATGGCTGCACACAAGTAAAACACAATACTTAATATTCTAGGAAGGGACAAGAGTTCAACAAGGCTTTTCTGACTGATTTACCACTGCACAGAAAGTGGTTACAAATGGCTACAGGTGGACAAGCTGGGGGAGAGACGACTACATTCACCCTACATGTAACGTCTTCTGTTGAAGCACCCTCTGGCTAGAAGCACATTCCTCTAATCAACGTGACCTCCACGAAAACGTTAGCCCCTGGCAACTACTATTGCTCAAACTGCTGAGGATATTTAATTAGATGGTTTAAAAGGACAGGATTTACAATTGTGGTTCTCAATCTACAAGCATAGGCAGATGATGAGACAATGGGCCCCTGGGCACAGATACTCAAAAGGCCCACCACCTCTTATAAATAGGGGCAAGACACACAGATTTTGTGGTGGTTTTGCTTCTCTTTGTTGTTGTTATGCATCTTTTTGTGGCTTTGTGTCTCTCTGTTTGGTAGTTTTTTTTGCCTTTTTGTAGTTATTGTTGTCTCTTTCTCTGTGGTCTTTTCGAGTTTCTTCCTGATCGGTACTTGTTAGTTTGAGTAACATTTCGCAGGTGAAGGCCAGGCGGCCCCTGACACTTTAGGCCCCTGGGCCTGTGCTTGGTAGGCCTGTTCAGTAAATCATGTCTTCAAGACAACAACATTCAGCTCAAATTACAATAATGGTAAAAACCGTGGAAACTAGAGATGTTTAAATCCCAAATAATACTTTCAAATTATCCAAAACAGAGCGAGAAACAAGCCTGTGGGTGCTTAGTACTCGGTGATTGTCCCTCACTTACATCTTAACATTCACCAATAATCCAAGAAAAAAAAAACCTTCTTGTAAAAACCTTTGCCGTATTACCTCAACAGCATTACAATCATAACCGCTGTGAAACAAACCACAGAGAACCCACACCCAAGTTTGTCCTCAGGACATGTAAACGCACAGGTCGACTTCATTTGATGAATTTACATATAGCACAAATGTCACTGTGGTGGGCTGGCTAGCAGCGGTGGAGAAAACCCACATTTCTAAGGGTTTCCTGCCTTCAGCTAACACTGCAAGAAACAACTTGCTGCTCTGTAAGTTGGTGAACACACACCAGAACAAACATGATAAATACAAATTCAACAGATGTTTATTTTCTGGTGCTATTTGCACGTTTATCTGGCACTGCCACACATCCGTCTAGACTTAAACCACCACGTTATGAAGTGTTTCCTGTTTTGCTGTCCAGCAGCAGTTTTGCATAACATCCAACTTTTACATGTAAAGGTATTCACCCACAGTGTTCAGGTTGTATTGTGCAACAAGAGTCCTGGTAAAAAATCAACCGACAGTCTGACTATTGAGACAAACATTACACAAACTGCACACAGCTGGTTAAATTATTGATTTGATTCACAGCTCAAAGCTTTTACATTTTCTGAATCATCTCAACCAAACAGGTAAGAAACCTGTAACCACCTCTGCAGGCAGCAGTGAACTGCTCTTTACAGGTGGCAGCTATAATAAAGACATTTTCTGGATTTATTTGCTTCAGGGCTTTTATACTGCTTTAATTAATTTAAGCTGCACAAGGGTCCTCAACAAGAGAAAGCAAGGTAACACTAAAAGTCAACTTTTAATGGATTATCTGAGCAGAATGAAATAATATCTAGGCTTGACACAGTGGTTTTTAAACACATTATTTACCATCACTGCAATATAGTGGGACAAAAAATACAGTAATTGCAAATGAGAAAGCTAAACTGAACACACACTGAAAATGTGAGAGATGTGGGACAGTGTTGCTTCATTTATATAACAAGAGAGGCCCTCTTCTCTACAGTAATACGGACATACACACACACACACACATGGCAACACACACCCCGATGCACACACAGAATAACAGAAAGCAGGGAAACAGAGATGCAGGTTTGATTAAAGCAGCACATTCCCCTGATTTTTCCCTTTCCTGCTGACGCTGGCACCTTTAAATGTTAGCAGGGGTCGTGTTCTGAGCACGCTGCAAATTTCCACCCGCATCCACCTCAACCCTGCACATTCCTGCCCCACCAGCAGGGAGGCCAGGTGTTCTGCACCAAGCACTCCCCCCCTGCTGCGAGGCAGTCATGCTGCTATAGGTTAGGGTAGTGGTATAACAGAGCTCAGGACTACACATTCACTCACACCTGACAGAAAAAATAATGTTTGTATTCCAATACTATCAAGTTAATTATGGCCATTATTTCTAGTAATAGGTATTTAGACCTTGGACCATTTCTGGGCAAGTAGTTGAGGTCATGTAAGAATAATCAATAAGTATCACACACTGACATTTGCTATCTTTCACCACCCGAAGCACAGCTGTGATTCAGTCAGTGCTTAAGCTTTAACCCTCTCTTTGTACCTGTAGTGCAAGCTGTTTTTCTTCTAATAAAGGCTGAAGATGTTTTCAATTAGTTGAATAGTTGATTAAATGTTTTAACCGAGCAGCAACCTCCAGGGCTAAAATATTAAGCCAACAGTAAGTGCCAAAAACTGCAGCTCCTCTAATGGCCTCTTGAGGCTGGCTCCAGAAGCCAGTTAATCCCCATAGACCCCCATGTTAAAATGCCCAACTTTACAGCAGAAATAAACATGTTTACAGCCTGGTACAAAAGCGGTTTTGGTCTCTATAGCTTACTTCCCCGTTCATGACAACTGTATGTGGGGTGAATTTATATATAACCCACCCGTTTGCATTTTATTAAGGCTTAAAGGCGTGTATATTTAAGGGTGGGCCACTTTGAGTTACAGTCAGATCCATCCCTCACTCCTCCACAGCTCCAGCCTTTCGCCCAAATATGGTCACTTCTGACTCCAAAAATCCAAGATGGTGACGGCCAAAATGCTGAACTAGAGGCTTTAAAACGGGAGTCCACAAACCAATGGGAGATGTCATAGTGGCTACATCCATTATTTTTACAGTCTGTGGTTGTTACCTTCTTAGTCAGTATCAGAAATACTAGTCATTTAAACGTATTATTAAAATTATTAGAATTATTTTATTGCGTTCACCTAGTAAACATGCTGTTGTAATACTTAGCCATGTTTTCTAAAGACTTATTTTCCTAAAGAATATTGTTTTCAATAGATGTTATTTATAAACTTTTATTTAGTGAGTTGTTGTCATGTTTCGTAGGATATCTGCAATAACGTTCATAATGCACAGTGCAAAGTGCCACACATTTCTGCAGCATATTTTTTTGGACAATGTTTAACCTTTTTTACATTAAGAGCAATAAAATTAGATCTGGGCGTTTTTTTACTTTGAACTTCCCTGACGTTTAAACTTCCATTTAAACATGAGGAAGATTAGTCAGTAGGGAGCACCCTTAATGAAAGATTCATCTGCACGGTGTGAATTCTTTAACCACTGCTCTCAGGAAGTGAGTGACTGTGTGTTTAACAGTGTGTAGGATCAATAAGCAGTAAGTTAATCAGCCTCTCATCATCACTGCAGTGTAAAAGCTCCCTTGACACCACACACCGTAAAGAACAATGCACACTTACGCACAAGCACACATATACATATTCATGTGTGTGGGAGCACTGATCTGGGCTCTTTTGTATCTTAATTGTTTGAGCTTATAAAAAGGGTGTGTGTGCATGTGTGAATACAGTAACCAAGGTGATCCGGCAACCACACATACACTTATAGATTTTTCCATATTCACTAGAAGGATTAGAATATCTCCACAAAAAAAAAATCTATGTTTGGTTTAAAATTATGACATTTTAACATGTTTGCAGGTGTAAAAATGTACTTTAACTTCAGGGATTTTCACCTGACAAGACTTGCTCGCTGGTCTTTTTAAAAATAGGTCAAAGTGTAAAGGGCTCTGTGATTTTCTTGAGCAGTTTCTGGGTCGTGGGTCAACACTCCGACCATTAAAAATAAGAATGGAAGTACGCAGCTTTGATGTTGATCATGTGAAAGCAGCTAAAGTGTAGAGAATTATTCTAATTTCTCTGGGGGAAAAAAGGCAAATAACTGCTGTTACAATGACAAATGGACCAGAATTGTTAGTATAATAAAAGCATAATAATTAATAGAATAATATAGTCAAACAACTCAAACTGTTACTCTACACTGTGATTTTTCAGAGTTGAGAAATTTACAGAAGTCTATTCTTTGGCACTCTTTGCTAGTGGTGACAACAGACCTCAACAAAATTCATATAAATACTCAAATTAAGGCTTGATTTTGACACTGAAGAAAGAAAATCTGTCCATCTCTTAGAAAAAGACAGACACAGGACAGCATGTGACACAGTCATGATGACTACATGATTGACTTAATCCCCTGCACCCTCAGGATAACCCCGTATTCCTATTCTTAGAAGCTATAGCTGTTCAGGCTGCGATACTCAAACACTAAACCAATCAGTAGTCATCTCATCAAATTTCAACCCATCGCATTCATTACCTGTCTCCCCTCACACACTGCTCGAGCCTTTTTTCTAAGAAGCCGTGGATATTCTATTCTTGCTCTTTGCTGAGAAACAGAATTAGACCGCGGTTGACATTTAAAATGAGAGATAGGCAGCAGGTAGTTGAGGAAAGAGTACTAGGAAAAGGCTTTTATCATCGGCCTAATCTTTTAGAGGCAATACAACAAGGATTTTCCTGGAAACTCTGCACCTCCTGCCGCTGATCGGAGTTTTACTAAAATATGTGCATATATCAGTGCCGCACCGTCTCCAAAAGGTCACTTGCTCAGGCACTGGAAAGACATTTCCTGATTTGCCTGATTCATTTTTCACATTTTAACAATGACTTCTCAGGGAAAAATTACAATACAGCGTAATCTGTAGGCCTATTGATGTTACAGATATTTAACAAACTGGAGAGATGATGAAGTCATAGAATATGATGCACAAAAGAAACTAAAAATATAAGCAAACCAGTGGGAAACGAGAGAGAGCGGTTTAATTCCCTGCCTGGATGCATGTAGAGGGTTCCTACCTCTGGCTAGAAATGCATAGCGGGGTATGGTAATGCAATATACACAAATTTGAAATGGCTTAACGCTACCCTTCACACAGATGTCAACCGTGGTAAACCCACAATATCCAACAACTGTGTGAGGACGGACACATCGCTTCTCATATATGACCAAAAATGCAACCGTATTGTATATACACATTAGATCTATACACAGTACAACACCATAAAAAACACTCTGTTTCATTCACACTTGCACCCACATGCTGACAGAGCCACACACACAAACTCGTGCACAACATTTGCTGCTTCAAAACATCTAAAAATTAATTGTCTAGATGCCTTCAGCGCAAATGTTCACTTCTGAGAGAAACAGTTTTTGCCTTCAGCATGTTTTACAAAGCCGTACCTGCTGTGGCCAGTTTGTGTGTGTGTGTGTGTGTGTGTGTGAGTGTGTGTGCCCACGGATGGGACATACTGTAGGCTTACAGAGTCTGCTCTATTTTGCTGATGAAAGGGATTCTGCTTGATGCATAATTCAGGAAACCTGAAGCAAGTTTTACACTACACCACACCTCTCTCTCCCTCTATGTCAGTTTGTGATGATCGCCATCTTTTTAAGTCAGAATCATATCAACAGTGATCTCTTAGAAACAAACGATAGTCTGCTTGTGACTTCTATCAGAAAACCCACAGCTTGATGTAGTGCTGCTACAGTTCAGCATGCGTTTGGTCTACCACGTTGCTTTTTATGTCACATTTACTTATCAAACAGCAGCGTGGTTTTGACCTGCTGCGGTACAAACCTAGAAGTGACAGTTTTTGGGTTGTGAGAAACAGTGTGTGGCTCGCAGTACTGTGAATGCTCAAGATAGAAGACCTGTAAACTATGCGAATAAAAAATCCATAAACTTAATAGGCGATTCAAGAGTGAACTGAGGATTAAACAGTTTGATCTAATGTATTATATAGCTCATGTAACAAGAAGCATGTGTGGGAGAGGTGCTAGGGGATGTCTCTGCACCACTGGTTGTATGAAGAGGTGAAGATGAAGAGATGGAAGTGGGTGGAACACACTGTGGTTGGTAAACAGGGCCAAAACAGGAAAGCGTGGGCCCACCTGACAATCACCTCACACAGCCTGTACAATGTTTCCACGCTGTAGAAAATAAGGTTAGCTCCTGGTGAAAAAATACAGAGACAGCACTTAGTCGCTTTTTTTTTTTTTTTTTTCGCATTGTCCTGAGGAATGAAGGCAGAAATGTGTGTCTGATTAATCCCTTTCAAGGCCTCAGTTTGCTTCAAAATACCAAGGTGCGTGTGTTAAACTCAAACAGCTGATACACATCTCTTAGCATCAGGCCTTTTAAGTTCATATCTGCTAGCATCACTTGGCACAGTGCACTGTTAGAGTCCTGACACAGTTCCGACTGCCTTTTTCTCAGAGAAGTGGTGCATTTTTAATACATTACACAGTGTGACTATAACATGCTGTAGCATACCAAAC
Source organism: Cephalopholis sonnerati (assembly GCA_019142605.1). Lineage (NCBI taxonomy): Eukaryota > Metazoa > Chordata > Actinopteri > Perciformes > Serranidae > Cephalopholis > Cephalopholis sonnerati. Next base: position 13,065,659 of record JAGQAX010000012.1, on the reverse strand, counting down.
TGTAACTCCAACCTGCCTGACTGTGGTCAGAGCATTGTGCTGCACATCTCATCCTCATAAGCATGAGGTTAAATATTACCATTACCACAGATGATAATGTTGTGGTTTAAACAACGTATACTAATATTAACAATGGCTTTGTTGTATTCATGTTTACAGCGTTCCAAAATTCAACACCCTGCCTCTCCAAAAGAGAAGAAACTTAAAGCAATTGCTATTGGGCTGATTCCATATTCTGCAGCATTTAGCATGTTCAAATTACATCTGTAACAACATAAACTACATGTTCTTTGTGGCTTTATACGGTACATATGTAGGTCAGTACAGGTTATGTATTTGTGACAGTGTTACAAAGCAGTTGGCATTTCCTCTACAGCACTGACCTAATATACAACAGCCTCAAACTGGGTTTCACAAACATGGGTTAAACAGTGCTTGATTTAGCCTGTTCTGTATTAATCTGATTTTACAAAAGTAGATTAGTGCAACCCCAGGCCTAAATGAGGGCTTAAATGAACCAATGAAACAGATTCAGCTTCAGAATAATGCTGTTACATAGCAGTATGTAGTATATCAGTAATGTTGTAGAGTATAGAAATCTGACTATGACATTGAGGGCCACCAAACACAAGAAAGAAACAGATGCACACTTACTGTGCATGAGTTCATATATTTTTTTGATGTTGTAACGTTTGGCTGTAGAGTAATATTTATTAGTGCAGTATGTTTTTATTAATTGTCCTATAGCTATGGTATGTTCACCTTTTTCTCACTTTCAGCTAGTTTCATGAAGCATCTTAACTCTGCACATTTTTAAGGCTATTTAGGGTTCTGACTAGGACTGAAAAATACTAGGAAAATATGTGATATGCAATATGGGATAGCGTTGTTGAACTTTGCAATACCAATAATACTTGCAATACATAAACAGATAGCCAAGTGTAGGACTGTCACGATAACTACTTTTGTTGGATGATATCCCAAAAATAATTGCAATAAATGCTATTTTTGTCAATTTTGACAATTTTTTGCAACCAATATAATGATAATGCCATAGCATAATGATGAATTACACCCTTTCAAAGAGCCACAAACCTTTAAGCCTTAGGGATGTTTAGCCATTGGAATTGGAAAATGGAAAAAAAAAAAATGTTTCAATCTAAAAAATTTAAAAAAAAAAAGTAATTCACACCTGTTAATGTGTAAAATATATAAAAACAAGTATATATAAAATATAGTACATATTTAGGAGTGGCCCAAAATGACTCACTTTGAGATTCAGCCAACAAAAACTAAACCAAGCGATGCCTCTTGTGACTAACAGACAAGCTTAGCAAAGCTCCAAAGCACTGCAGCTACCGCCATAATTCAGCTGGTGTGCTGCAGTCAGCTCCTGCAGGATGGACGGCCTGGGAGCTAGATGGTTTGCTGGTGAATTTACGAAGTGGAGGATGAAGTTGTTGGAGGGTAAAACTATAAACGATGGTCTTTTTAGCTCATTGCCAGGGGTCAGGCAAGCTAACAACTATCCTAAACCGCAGCTGCAGGCTATAGGTAAGCTACACTGTGCCCTCTTTTAAGTGCTATTGTATGTTTCTTCAGGCTTGCCCAAGTAGGCAGGGGTGGAGAGAAAAATAAAAGGTAGCATCACTGCGCCTAAGTTCGATAATGGTCGGGAAAACCCTGCTGTTTAATCTGGCATCATGTTGGCTAAAATGTTGGCGGCATTCTTATGTACACAAACATGCATGTAAACACAATGAGCAATATCAAGGTCAGCGAAATGATCAAGGTCATGTCCATATATCGTACAATAGGTTGATAACGTAATTATTGCAGCAGGCCCAGTAGTCAGTTCTGCCTTTCGGTTGCTTTTAATACACTGCTAAGATACAACAAATTGCTTGCTAATGTAAAAAGTAAAATGGGAAATCACTTCCAACATTCTTTTATTTAACAAAGATAACACTGAACTGAAGCCAAAAACCACACAAAACAATAGATAATTCTACTGATACTCTCTTCCAACTGATTTAAAAAGGCCCCTAGTGCAAAATCACTCTCACCATCTTTCAAGACGACATGACAATAAAAATTAAAAATGACGCTATATTATGCAGCTCTAGTTCTGACCATACCAAACACACCCTGATGTTTTCAGGTCTTGATTATCCTGACTCCAGTGTCCAGAAGTCACTGAACCAGTTTGATGAGTTTACATACTTAATCAGATGAACACTGGCTCTTGTCATAATCTAAACTCTTTCTGTGAAATCCCTTAATGCTTTTGTTTTGTCACCTTGCTCCAATTGAACATCTGCACAAAAGCATGCCATTCACTTCCAACCAGCATACACAGCTAAGTTTTTCTAGAATTTTATTGCTGTTTTATTGTTGTTGTTGGCAATTTATCAACCCCTTTAAAAATTCAATACACTGCAATTGTACTGAAACACATCCAGGATATTTAATATCCAAATAAGGGCCAGTCTTAAACTGCAGCATCTGAAATTGGCCCTTAACTGGCCTGAGGAACAAACCGAACAAACTATAAAGTAAAATTATTGCCGCTGCTCCCAGTCGTAGCTTAGCCAGTGTTAATCAGTTGCTAGGTTAATGCTTGAGCAGGAGGTGCTAAAACATGCACAGATTCATAGTCCTGTAATTAATGTGTCATACATTAAAGTGTCCAAGAAATGTCATGCATTGTCTTCTTGCTAGTGGCTTCCATGCTGGCATAGAGGCTGAGACAGAGAGAGGGAGAGGGAGCAGAGCGGCCGTGAGTCAGCCAGAGCCAGCCCCCTGCCTCACGCTGAAATCAGAGAAACCACAAGAATGTAACAGCTTCTGTTATTATCCCTCCCTGCTGCCTCGCTGCCTGATAGCCTGCCCCAGAAAATAGCAGCGAGCCTGACTGTTTCTCCCTCTCTTTCTCTCTCTCTCTCTCCCTCTCACACACATACACACACACACAATCTTGTTCTCATGTTCTCATCTCTGACACACGCACACGTATACACAAACACAGATTCTCTCAGGGTATGGTTGTCCATTTTGCGCGCTTTTCTTTCTGCACACACAGTATATAAGCTCATACACACACACGCACACACGCACACACACAGGACCTGACAGTGCAAAATCACATAGACTGCAATTTGTTTTTCCAACTGAGAACTGCTGCAAACCCGGGACTGTCAGACACGTAGAAACATCTAGACCAGTGCCCACAGAAAAACCACGCTGATGCAGTACATAACTAGCCGGCAGACTGGCACATTGATTGACTGTCTAACATATTGAGATTCAGCAACTTGTGTTACTGATCAATGCTTTAAATAGACACTTAAAAATAAAATTAAAAAAAAAAAAATAGAATAAAATAATGAAAAAGGTACCTTTTTTTTGACATCTTTTTTTTTTATATATATATATAGAAACTCTCGATTTAAATCGTATACTAAAACAAACAGCTATAATTAAATATAAAACTTGAGATTTTAACAGAGGAAAATAAAGCCACAGTAAATACAGGTACGGTATCATACATTCATTATACTCTGTCCGAAAGCAACTTACAATAACTTCGTTATTCACAGCTTGTTGGGTCAAAATAAAGCTGCAGAAAGTCACATGTGTGATGTTCACTGTTGTTCATGTATGTGTTACAGGAGGCTGACTCAGCAGCTCCTCAGAGAACTTTGTGGTGACAGCTGTCCCGTGGCCTTGTTCTTCCTTTTCTGTGCATTTCCGTCTTTGCGACTGAACAGGCTGACGTCCGCTGGTCTGATTCTCACGGCATGAACAGTCAGGGACAAAGGCAGTTGTAGAAGTAACTACAATGTTTACATTTTAACAAGCTAACATGTCACCACTTTTTAATCTAAATCGTGTTACATTTAAGCCGTCAATTCAGCCTTCTATAGCTATAAGATCAATCTATCTTACACAATTAATACCAACATACAGTGCGCTCACATGGGTCTCTTTTTAAAAGGGAACTACACCCATATTCAGAATTTATACATGTTGTTCCTGTGGTCTAAGACAGTTCAGAAATATTAGTAAAAGTGAACGACTCCCTTCCAATTTGTTAAAAATAAATAAATAAAAAGAAACTTGTGATGTCGTAGGATATGTAGTCTGGAGCTGCTCCGTAGACAATAAATTGGTAAAGATCCAGTGGAATATTCTGAGTATAGACCCAATCACGGTGTCGCTATTCTGAGTCTGAGAACACTGGGTATAAAAAAAAGAAAACATTCAGTGGGTCCACAAAATTGCGTTCTATGCAATGTCAATGTAGCAGCTCCAGACTTTATACCAGATGACGTCACAAGTTTGAGGCCTGCATCTCTGGTTTCTGGCTTTAAGAGAGAGTAGCAAATGTTCATAAATATTAATTAAACTTTCCTACACCATAGAAATAATATACTGAAATTCCTAATTTATGTGGTGTGCCTCTTAAACTCCCCACAGAAATTAGCTGCAGTTGTGTTGAGCAGCTATACAGCAACGATGGACAACTAATGTAGCTTGCTCAGGTTAGCTGGCTTTTCATGCTTTCATGTTTGTTACAGCTGGGCCAGTTGCAACACAGCCTTACAGCGGTGGTTGTCTTGCTTCTTGCGGTCAAACCTCCACTAAAGCCCTGTCATTTTTCTTGTGTGCCAAACACGCTAACAAATTAATCTGTTTTCTAAAAAGTAATCTGTAACACGACTGGCTTCATCTGTCTGTTTAAGTGATGGCGTTTTCGAAGACAGGTCTCTGTCACATGAATGTTCTGTAATGGTTCTGTTGAAACATTATTTGCCATATGAGATATTAATCAAAATTTTAAAGTATCCTTTTAAATGTTAATTAGTAAAAATAATAATTTAAACATTTGCCACACACAGCCAACACAAACACACTGTCTCTATACATGGTTGCTATATGCAAATCAAGTGTCCTTGTAAAAGAGTTAGCCTGCGGAAAGGATCATCCCTGTCCTCAGGCTGTGAGTTAAAGTTGAGAAAGGTTAGGCCCACGTGTCAAGAAAAAAGCATGGGGGGGGTACATGCAATTTGTGTGTGTGTGTGTGTGTGTGTGTTGTTCAGAATGATCCAAGCTCACATGGGTGGACACACCCTCCAAAAAAGCATGCCCATCGGCCTGTGTAACCAGATATCTCTATGCATGTTGTTGATCCTTTCCCTCTTACTTTCTTCACTGCATCATCCCACATGCACAGTGACGACACTCACAGCCCCCATCGACATTCGGCACACGTCTGTTGACTAAAACATAGGAAATTATGAAGAGACAGAAACTACAAACACCTTTGTCTTGAACAAGCTGGTCATACAGACTTGGATTAAAGACTGGTGAGGCTAAAAGGAAAGGAGAGAAGAAGGAATAGATAGAGAACCAGCCCGACTGCAAAGAAATTAGATGAAGTATGAAATAAAAACAGCAGCACTAATGTCCTGTATTTTTTGACTGCCCTTTATGTTCCTGTTTGAGTTGGCTATGGAATCCCTTCGCACTTCCTCCACTACATCTCCAAGCAAAACAAGCAGCGGATAAAACAAGGTTTTACCATGTAAACTGTTGATGTTCCAGAAATAACCCTGTCAAGTGTCACACAAAAACACACTGCGTGTCTGAAAAAGAGGGCAGGAATCTCAAGGTTTAGAAACATGGTAACCGGTGAAGAGAGTCTCCCACTAGTGCTGCGCATCTGCCACTTTCTGACTGGGAGAGATGAAATATTAGAGGCTCTATAACTCCTAATGTCACCACTGTAAGTAATCTAATCTAAGTAAACTCTGAGAAAAAAATGCTAAACCTGTGTTTTCTTTAACCTCTGCTGGTCACACCTCAACCTGCGATCAAAGACAATGAAACCCGTGCTAACTCTCATGAGGGGGGACACAGCAGAATAAGAAGTGAAATCCATTTTTGGCTCTGACCCACTGTTCTTAAGCAACTGTGTCCTTTGACCTCCTGAGGTATTCAAGGCTCTTTAAGCAGCTGTTTCAAAGGCAGACCTGAGGATCTGAAGCGGAGACACATACACACACACACGCACTAAGCTCAGATTGCACAAGCGGCAGGTTATAAAGAGCACATGGCCATGGGTCTACAACTCTTTGCTGGGCAAATTGTAATACACCTTTAGGGAAATGGTGAGTTTATGTGTAAACGTGCATAGAAAGGCATATGTTGCTGTGTGTATGCATTTTTTGGGGATAGTGGGAAGGGTGATAGTGAAGGAAAGGACAAGCCAAAACACGCACTGGAGCATAATTCTTGAGTAAAGAGTGAGGAGCCAGCTGTACTCACATACCTGAGGAGTGTAAAGGTGGGGGTGGGGCTGTAGTGGAGAGGAGTCCTCTCTTTAGGTATAATCATAACATCCAGGGGGTTATTCTGTAATAATATGACAAGGAGCAGCGGTGGTCAGGACGGACTGATCTCATCATCTTAGCCCCATTTTGACTCCAGCGTCAGTCTATGAGCAGTGTGCGTCTGAAAGACTTGCTCTTGTTTTAGAAGTCTGACCAAGATTGATGCACTCATTCCCAACACTCGTACTTTTGTCACCACATCTGAGCTAAGTCCTAATTGCCTTTCTAGTAGGTATGCAGATTTCAATAAGGGAGTAAAACCCTGTGTCAAAATTCAACAGATGACTTCCACGAAAAGTCAAATATGATTATATCACTATCTCTCCAACATAACTGAGCCAAGGGAAGTGGTCACATAACACTGACAGTGGAGCAGCAGCCATTTTGCTACAAAACATCACAAATGTATGGCATATTGTCTCATTTGTTTGCAAGGACTGTGACTGTGTCAACAAACAAGCACACTTTGAGGTATAATATGAAAAAGCTTCTTGAAAAACAATGTGTAGACTCATACAAAAGTAATCCCTCTCAGTCATCACTTATGAGTCATTAGAAGTGTGTGGCGGTGTATTTATCTGCAGAGACCCTGCCCTCTGCCTGTATTGTCTAATTTTCTTCTTATTTAGGCGTGTTTTGGACGTCTCCAGCCAATAACAGTGCGCAGGTGAAGTCTAGACTATAGCAACCAGGCAGTAGCAACACACATCCAAGAGGGAGCTATGAAAATTTTGGATACAGGTCTAAATAAAATGCAAATATAGCAAGGTGAAACAGCAAGTGGACAAAGCTGGTTTTAAATAAGAGCAAAACTGGGGTTGGCTTTCACTTTTGCTTGCAAGTACTAAGCAGTGCAGGGAGGAGAGGCCCAGTCTGAATGTTGTGTTTACAAATGGTAACTGACAATTCCTGTATGATCTACCTTTAACATCAGCTGCATTTATATTTGCTTTACTTAAGTTTGCACACAAGCATTTAACACATCTGTCACGCCTGTCAACACAACGTACGCTGAACCCTGTCCTCTTAATGTGTTGCTGACACGCACGTCAGCATTAACTGATAGCAAAAACAAGAAATGTATGCAACTGTGAGCAAACAAATTGTGTCTACAGTTCAATGAATGAATGATGTTTGATGACAATTAGCAGCACCTATTGCCCAGGAGCACATCAGACTGATCAGTTACCAGCAATAATTAAAATTGGTTCTTGGTACCAATCCCAAAAGACAACAGAGCTCTGGATGGATAAACTGAGCAGAGAGTCAGACAGAAGGAACTCCACATGTTATGGAAAAGAAAGGAGCAGCAGGGATTATATTTTATTTGCTTTGTAAGCACAGCTAGAGTAGAGCAGAGCTACACATGTGCCTTTATGATAAAAATACTTCATATTTGAACTTTTGAATGTACTATGAGAATTGGATTAAGTGTTCCAAAATGGCACCCTGTTATAGGGAAACTGCCTGTTCCTTTTAAACTTGTATTAACTACGTCTTTTATTTCAGTCCAAACAACTACTACTGCTTCACATATTCCATGAACCCTTTGTTGCACCCCGTCCCCTGCTGTTTGCCCACCTGTCCAGCCACCCTTGTCTCCCATTCCCCCATTTATCTGTAGGCCATCTCTGCGTCTATGTGTGTCATATCCAGTGATCATCAATGATCATGTTAATCCTTTAATGTCTTTATGTTGCGCTGTCTTAATCCAACCTCTGCAAGGCTAGCTAAGTCTCTCTCACAGCACCCTAAACTATAATCTCGCTAGCTTTATCTCCTGGCTCTGTCGGCAAAATCTAGCCCTGCATTTTTCAGAAACTGGGTTAGAACACACAAGTGACTCATAATGGGGCAAATACCGATGATGAATTACAACAGATATCTGGAACCACTACTTATGTTGCCAAAGCCTAAAGGCTTGTGGGCTAGTGGAGCAAAAAAAAAGTCTGTCTCTGTTTCTTAATTTCTAAAGTTCTGAGTCAATTTGAAGATGTAGGCACAAGAAAAAATGATCCAGTGGTCTTCAGAAAGTCAAACAATCACACTGGGATATAAGCAGATTAAAAGACGGAGAGATCTCCAAGAGCCTGTGGAGTAAATTTGAATGTGATATGCTCTACAAATTTTACACCTGCACCAATTTTAAACAATAAGTAAGTATAATAAGTTTAAAAGCCACTGACAAAAATGTGTGATTAATAAAAACTGTTAGGGCCATTATGGGATCACAAGAGCTGATCTCTAGTACTTTACAATTAGGGTGTCAACAATATCTACACACAAGAATCAGATACTGCGCACACACAGAGTGACAGCTCTCTCTGGTGTTGTCTGAATATTGTATACCTTAACGTAAGTGGTGGTTTCAAAGCATTTACTCTGTGTGTGTATGTGTGTGTGTGTGACAGAGAGTAAGAAGCAGGGGGTCGGTCTCGAGCTCCTCTCTCTGGCTGGATAACATGCTGTTTCAGCTAATCAAACCATTATGACTGCCCACTAACTGAGAACACCATTACCATAATATGCAGTTTCATCTGATTAGTTATGCATGATCCAGATACACCAACGCTGGGCACAGAGAGAGATAGAGACTCAGAGTGAGAGAGAGACAGAGTGTGCGTGAGGAGGATGGGGATGGGATGGAGGAGGTGACCCTGATCTGACAAAAATATGTCTAAAAAAAATCTTAAAATGGAACAGAAGGAGAGCTACAACCACTACAAACTCACGTTCATGAAAAAGGTCCTTCTGAGTGATATAATGATTTACACAGAGATGACACACTCACAGAACTCATTAGAATAATCTTACATAAGCATGAAGAATCACTGGGATCTATATGACAATACCACCACTGTCAAACTATGAATGCATTCTGTTCATCTCTAAATAAAATGAAGCCGTTTTTTTTTTTCATATTAACTCTGGACAACGTCTAGAGAATCAGGTCCAGAGCTGCCCTTTCACACATGTAGCACAGGACAGGAGATTGCATCAGACGCGTTCTCACCTACTGGAGATACTTGGTTTGGTTTGGGTGAGGAGTGCAGGAGGCAGGACATGACTTAAGACGAACGCTGCAGAAAACAAAGTGTTTTGTTTGTTTAATCTGGTCATGAACAGCCCAATCTTATGCCATTACTTGAATTTATCTGACGCTTTTGGCGAAGGTCCTTACCAACAGAAGTTCCTGAGTCTTGTCATTTCTCCTGTTAGACATTTTTGTTGGTGTCTTTGTGTAAATGAACCTTCTTCTTCTTCACCCTGGGATGTCTGTATCCTTGCATGATAGAAATGTCATCAGCAGGCCCCCTCGCTTGCTGTGAATTCTCTGGACAATGACCCACTCTATTCACACGTGGGCTTAATCGGACATTACACGGACTTTGTACTATAGGGAGCTGGCACAGTAAAGTCCGTTTATTGTCTAGTCCAAATGGTTCAGACATTTGCATTCTCACATACAGTTCCTCCGGGTAATATCTAGACAAGTTCAGGGTTGCTGTGCATGTGTGAAAGGGGCTTAAGTCTTTCCCCCTACGATAACTGAACCCATCTACCCAATTCACAAGGCCACTGTTATTTTTGTCCCTGTGTTCACAGGCAGAAAATAATTATTTTTAGTCTGGGCTTAAAAATTTAAAATGTATGCGAACACGTGAGTCTTCTCCTCTATTTTCTGAATGATATTCTGACTACAATGCTAAAAGCCTGTCAGATGCATCCACCTGATACTATTATTCTTTTCTACCGATCCAAACTCACATGTCACCATGAATATGGCTCTACTCGCTTTTCATTTTGGGGAGTGCTAGATCTGTCAAGGCACCTTCGTCCTGGCATTCTGTAGCTGTGGTATCTTGCACAGAATAAACACAGCTGTGTTTGGGGCTTCAGAGATGATATTCGCCAAAGAGTTGTGCCATATCCGCCCCAGCAACAGACCACTAACTAGCTGCCTTTCTGAGAGCTATCTGGCTGGATATTTATGTGAAGGCATGGCTGTTTGGCTGGTTCACTTAAGGACTGCCAGTCAGACTGAAAGGACTATAGCTCATGACAATGATGGTGATCTGAGGGTGCTATCAGCGCGTGCCACGTTAGGCAAAATTGTATTCATGCCGTCCTGTGGGCATATTTGTAAATTTATGGTGACTATTTTGCCTCCCATTTCAGAGAGACTTATTGGCAGTAACTTCCCCTCATGTGATTACAGATGCAAGATGCACAACATTCAAGAAATAAGCTGGCACAAAATCTCTAGTAACTTGGCAACGGTCGGGTCGGTGTGCAGCCACTGTTAACTGAAATGGCCGAACTCTTGTCTATCAATGGCTCTGCTTACTGCGCTTCCCAACTGCAAATAGGACTGTGAGCTTTCCAAAGGGTTATAATAGAATGAGCAGGCAGCTGGTCCTCTTGGTTAAACATGAACAGGCTGCTCTTTGACAGGGCTGTCACCAACAGTCAGCGTAAGTCCCAGTGAGCCTGGTCTCACTCAAATAAACAGGAGGATCATATCAGGGATCTTAAAAGGTAAGTACCACTCAATTTAAAACATGCACAAGTGTGAATCTTAATAGCCAAGTTGTTAATTTGTGTATAGAGTGAAAAAAGCAACTTGGTAGCACTACATTGACAAAGAATAAAAAACTGCATCATGGTAACACAAGTGAAAGTGAACAGATACTAACATTTTTTTCACAGCTCTTCTGGCAACGAATCCAAGCTTACTAATGTAAGATACGCAGATGCTAGTATCTCTGAAACCTGATAATGTATCTTGCCTGCAGCACCCAGCCTGCAGTCTTCTTACCAACACTGTCAGTTAGCACCAATACCGAGCTGTCAGCACTACTGAGCACCACGCTGAAAGGTAGGGTGTGTCTTTTTCCAACGTTGAGACTAACCAGACATAAGGTGTCAGGCAAAGATAGAGAGAAAAAGGAAGAGCAGAAAACCCAAAGCAAAGAGGAAATGCTATTTCCCTACTAAAAACTGACTTCTTGTGTGAAACAGAGGACATTCAGGCACTTAATGTCCTACACATTCTCTAGCGTTCTGTGCTCCTAGCCCATCCCACTATGTATACACATCTCAGCCTTTCAAACCGGCAAGAACAATGGCTGACCTTTGACTACTTTGCTATGTGGGCTGGTTTATGATGTTTAACCAGGAGGCTGTCATCTTTATGCATCTTCTCTGCAGGCCATCAGCTAAACCTGTGGAGACACATCTGTAAAAGTGGCATGATGATAAATTGGTGGTGAGAAGGATGTCCGAGTGGTCGTGAATTTGCTGCACCTCATTGCTTACCACACTGACACTAATGAAACAGCCTAATGTTTGCACCAATTAATGAGTACAAGTGATGGATCAAGTAAAAATAGAAATTCCTCCAAAAATTCTGAAGGTAACCTAATTTTGCCCCGGTTGTAAAGCTGCAGGCAATGTTGACCAACAGTTTCTCAAACTGTTGTGCATATAGCACAGGACTGCAGGCTATGCCCCAAGACTGAGAATAATTTCAAGTAAAGTGAGGCCTTTGGCAGAAATGATTAGTCATCGTCTGACTTTTATTGTGTTGGTTAAATATAGCCAAAAATAATTTATAATTGTTGGAAATAAAAGTAAGAGTGAATTACAGTTTGCCCCCGCACCATGCCCACAGTTGAATTTAAGCCAGTCGCTTTGGGATCTGATGATACTTCCTAACTCCCAATTTGCTCCCATGGGATCCCCCTGCCCTTTACAAGCAGGTGCAGATTATCCCCATTACCCCGGCCACACCTGTGCCTCCTCTGTCTTCCGCTATCCATATCCTCACCTCAAATCTTCCACTCACTTTCTACTATCTGTTCTCTCTCTGTTTCACAGACATTTCTGCTGTATGCCATGGGGATGGCAGGTTCAGGTGCACTGCTCAAGTAAACCAGGGCCATTGCCACAGGCAATTTAATTCTCACCAGCTGAGTCCATCCACTCCTACAACTAAAGACTTCTTCTTCGTTTGGAAAAAGCAAAAGCAAAGAAATGTATTGTTCAATCAAGCAGTCTCCTCAGCACACCACTTATTAAGGCTGCAACTAATGATTGTTTTCAATGTCGACTGACTCGTCGATTATTTTCTCAATTAATCAATTAGTTACTTTGTCTATAAAATGTAAGTAAATGGTGAACAATGTTGATTAATGTTTACCAAAGCCTAAGATGATGTCTTCAAATGTCTTGTTTTGTCTACAACCCAAAAATATTCAGTTTATGGTCATAGAAGACTAAAGAAACCAGAAAATATACACATTTAAAAAGCTAGAATCAGACAGTTTTTACCTTTTTTCTCTAAAAAACAGATAAACTGATCGTCAAATTAGTTGCCAATTACTTTAAATCATTAACAACTAATCGATTAATTGTTGCAACTCTACCATTTATGAATTTACAATATACATATAAATAAAAGTGGTTGGACTGCATGTAACAAAACCAAAGAAGACACACTTCGCTCAACGTTATTTAGTCATGTTTATGTGACAATGGCACCACATCACAGCCTCCAATCTTACGCTATGTTTCAGCGATCAGAGACAGGATATGCGGGATTGTGCCTTTAAAGAATCCTGGATGCCTGACTCTCCTATCTTTACCCGGGATGAGCTAAAAATCCACTGTTGCAAAATAATCCTTACTACCACCGCTTTAATATATAATATGGTGTCCCAAATAAAAATGTGCAACATGGCAGGCCTAATTCCCAAGATAAGTAGTTCAGCTTCCACAACCATCAGCCTCTGACAAGGATTCCAAAATGCATTCAGGTCAATATCAACATCAGGTCAAAGACACACATTTTTTTGGGAGGGGGGAGCATCTGCTTAGGTTATTGCTTGTGTGGATTCCTTCGTGGATACTGTAGAGATGCTTTTGTCAAAACAATTGCCACTGTCTAATCTTACATATTAAAATAGAAATATGTACAATTACGCACAGTGTGATGATATTAGGGGTGTGAGGGCCTCTGGTGCGCCCTTCACAAATCCCTGGGAACCCCCCCATCCGTGCTTTTGGGGCTGCTGATTTCAGAGAACACTTGGAAACCTGAACCCAGCTAGTGGACTCCATTCACAATCCCTTCCTTTGCTGCCCCTGACTGAGATCCCATTCAGAACCATTTGTGACTCTAAGCTCCGGCCCTTAAGTCATTCTGCAGCTCAGATAAAGAACAAGACAAGAAAGAGCCCAGGAGGGAGAGATAGAGGCTAGACAAACAGGACAGAGCAGGGTCCATATGATCTCAGCAGCGGCAGCAGACTGGCAAGCAGCAGGCAGCAGAGGAACCGACTGCGACCCAAAAGATGTGGCACGGATGGTGGAGGATTACGTCATCGAAAAAAAAGGAGGACGCCTCATCACAGCAAACCCTCGCATCTATTACTTAACACCACAGAGTTAACAGCTTTTCGGTCAGCAGACATGGGTGCTTTTCTGTCAATTACTTTGCGAAAAACATGAACAATAACTGATGCACGGGCGACTGAAAGCAGGGTCGCAATAAGCAGCTTATCCATATATAGGCCCTCTCGTGTGACATTTCTGGGATGTGACACGTACATGAGAGCAGTTGTAACAAAACGGTGCTTCAGCAATCATTACCAATGAATGACAAAACCCTGCATCGATTTCATTTGAAGGGTCTGTATTCGCTATTTACCACTGATGCTATATAGGTAAAGACACACATTAGCTCTGTCAAACAACACGGCAAAGCAAATCCCTCAGTAACCACTGATTAATAGCTTCTTACATATGATAAAGGAATGTCATTTTTGAAGCCACATCCGTAACATCACTGACGCCGCACTGGTTCCATTGAACGCCAACTGGACGCTGTCATTAAAGGGCTTATTGTGCACTGTATAATGAATGAGCTATTAACGGCCTTTTAAACTCAATTATAAACGTCGACTTGAGGTAGGCCGAGCAAAGTTTTAATAATTCAATAAAGCTTTAAATGCATACCAATACTGCGCACACTGGATTAGCGACTGTTTCGCAGCTACGATAAGTAAGCTGCAAAATATTGAATGGGCTGAGGAGCAGCTAGCTAACAAGCGAGCTACACAACCACTGGCTATTAAGGTTATGGTGTAAAATGTGTGTTCTGTTTCTTTCTGTGGTGCCCCACTCAAGTAGACACGGTTGTATTAACAACATAGAGCATTTAAAAAGGCGATAACACAGTGTTATGTCGCAATATTAGCCTTTTTAGCTGTGCGGGGAGCAACTTGTACAAAAGTGACAGCGCTAAGCTAGCTAGCTAACGTCAGCTGGCTGTAAAAACTGGTGGCCTGTGAATGAGCGTCTTTCTTACCGTCATAAACTGCTCCAGCGGCGTCCAGTTTTTAAGGAATATATTTTTTGCCGTGTGAGGAAATGTTTTGAGTAGGGGCGATATAGCCCGAACATCCAAGATCAGTTCACCCGCTGCCGATGAAACCCGAGCATCATCATTATCACCGTCTTCATCAGTACTGGGAGTCCGGCGCTGCTTCACACACATCCATCCAGCAGAGCGGGGCCTCCTCCGGGCTCGACCATGCGACTGGCTCGGCGACGACGGATAATCCACAAGACAGGAGCCCCCGCAGTAACCATTGGCTAGACGAGGCGACTAGCAGTCATTTCAGGTCGAGAGAATGAAGAATATATCCCCACGCATGCGTAAAAATAAAGAAAATGTGGTCGTCGAGAAGGTTACAAGAGATAATCTATAGGTATTAAATCATAAAATAGGCAAATGTTATGTTTCTGACTTTCCTAACATGAGCCTCTCAGTTGTTGTCAGCGCTCCCTAGTCTCTCTGCAGCTGCTTTGCCTGCCTGCCTGCCTTGCAGCACAGCAGCGATCAGCATAGCGACGTAATGGCGCAAATCGAGCGCACAGGGGCGGGGCCACGGAGCGGGAGGCGCGCGGTTTGTTTTTGAGCGCACCCAGGTAGCACTGCTCCAAAATATAATCTTAAATATTTCCACCATTAGCTGCATTGTAACTCTTATAAAGAACACAGTGACAACTCTGATTGTTTTGTTTTATTGGGTCAACCAAACGATGCTGTCAAAGCATGTGCACCATGTGACACTGATATGAAGAGCCAGTAGAGGTATATAACCAAAGGTTAAGTCAGGTAACATGTGACTTCAGGTAAAAATGGACTATTGAAATATCATTTTGATTGGTTTGAGATACTTAGGTGGGGCAGAACAGAGAGACAAAAAATAACTGGACCCAGAACTTGCCAGGAAAGCCATGTGACATGTTGATTTTCTCATCATTTCTGATCATGAGTACTGCAGCTAAACAATCAGGGTATAACACAAACATGGTTGTTATTACATGTTTGACTTATAATCACCATATTTTCAGTATACAGTTTACTTTTTTATGGGAAAGGGTTTTGAGTGAGTGCTTAATGCATTTAGGTAAAATGGGACAAAAAATTAGGCTAAAATGTTACATTTTTCTTAAGTAAAACCAGCATCATTTTAGGCTACCAGGTGCCATGAAATCATGACTTACTCTATTGTGTGCCGTCGTGTAACATTGCAAATATTTTTATTATTTTTGTCACTTAAACTTAAATATTAAAGATGAAGCAGTGAATCCATGTCAGCCACAATGGTCCATCATTGTTACACACAAACATGTCCATTGTAGACAATATGTCAGCGAAGAAACAGGGAGCCAAAGAAAAGTCTTTTTTATGAAATAGTTAGGTTACAATAATGATTTAATGAATAAATGGCTAAACTGATAAATAGATTTAACTATTTGAAAAACAAACATGACTGTCGTATTTAATCTAAACATGTCATTGGAGTGAGGCAAGGGTTTGTTATGTGTTTGAAGGTACAAAATTTGTTAATTATTTTTGCTTGGCAACATATTTTCTTCATAGAAATATAGCAGAGATCCATAACAAGCTCTATAAGTAACACTTAGATTAGTCTTAAGAATTTTAGATGTTTTTCTTGGTAGTCCACTACAAAGTGTCCCAAATTACCTAACTTCACCCCATATATTTTACCTTATCTTAATATGTACTGCTGCATAATGTAACAGCATATGTGGAATATGTACATACAGCAGAATGTGCTATTATTTAGTTATTTGCATGCTGTTAAAAAAAATATTATCATAACTTTAAGCAGTTATTTGCTAGTGCACAAACCGTAGCCTACCTGCCGTCTGATTCAGACAGAAAATGAGGTGCAGTATTAACAATGCAGTTTGCATATATTTTATACATATTAAGAAATCCCTGTTCACCTTGAATGTATTTAAATGCTCTATTTTTGTGAATAGGTCAACGCATTATATAAAGATATAATGCAGTCATAAAAATAAATATGACATATAGTTTAATTTTAATTTACAAAAAAGTCACCAGAATCGAATAGAAATAGAAATGAACTCTGAGTTTGCAGACTGCATTGGCAGAAGGAATTCGTGTTATGTTATGGCTGATACTGTAACATACAAACACACACACACACTTGGATTTTATGTTAATAGAATGTATTTTTTTACTTGAATTTCATTTTGAAAAGAACAACATCCCTGCATGAGTCTTAACTCCAGAGTGAAAAACATTGTGTGACTTTCAAAATGAATGCCATTATGAGAATTATTCTTTTATTGCTTGTTCTCATTCACTTCAAGTCCGAGCCTGTCCATTCACACCAAATGAACCTGTAGCCCTGTCATTCATAAGGCACCATGAAAGAAAAGTAGTAGCACACTATGAGAGTGGTGATGTGGGCTGTACTGACCTCAAGTGGCTTGACAAAGAAACAGCCTACAATGCCACTAACAATGGCCCATTGTACAGTAACTCTGTTTGGCATACAATGGAGTAAGCAGATGAAGCGGAGTGGTGAGAACAAGACAATAAACCCAGTGTTGTTGATATGCATATCCCAAAAGACACTTTGTAGTCGGCAAAACGATGAAGTAGACCTAAATATCCACTCAAAGATTTTTTTTTCTTCTTCTTTTTCACAGAAACATTCCTAATCAGCTATGTATTTATTGATATTTTTTCCAGCTGCGTTTTCAATATCATATGACCTGATGATACGTGGATTATTACAGTATGACAAAGAATATTTGGTTCATACACTGGAGAAAGCATTTCCTGAGTGCAGAGTGCAGCGTGTCGAAGCCTACAATCTGCTGTATAATCATGAATCTGGAACATATTCGGCATCTCGCTCAAGGGCGTTAATGTAGAGAGGACACTTGCTGTCAGAGAACACTGAACCCAAGCTGTTCTGATTGAAAACACTGCCTTTATTCTACCAAAGCTGCCATCTACTTTAATGTCCAAATTTTATTAGACCATATGCCTTCTAGTTTCAGCTCTATTGACCCATTAAAGAAAAACACAGTGGGATGTAGCTGCCACTTAGCACTACAGTCTACCTCAGGACAATGATATAAAAAGGCAGTGTATGTCTATCTACAACACTATTAATTATATGCTTCTATATTTAGCTCAGTCCACAGGGTACAAGATTGGAATTGTAATTAAAACACCATATCTGAACCTTGTTAATATGCAGACAGACAACCTAGGGGAACTTGGGTCCTATATGATGAGTTCTGAGCCACAATAAGCTGCATATTAAGATTATTATCGCTAAACAAATTAGTTAGGGTCATGCAAATGATGCGTGGGAACATAGAGTGTTACTCTTGCTGAAAGGTTATTTAAAAATCTGACCTGAGAGGAATAGAAGAATGCTGCTGTTCATTAAAGGGAGCACAGCTTGATGTCATTATTATAAGGACAAAAACATGGCTAAAGAGCTTTTTCATATAGATGCACTGTGAATTCACATATGAACAGTACATTAACCTGCATTATGGGGGGTTGATTGCTTTCATATTTACACATCAAACCACAAGTAGTACGGATATTATGATGGATTTACCTGGCTTTCATTGAGAGGTAACACACCCGAGGATACTGTGCATGAGGATGCTTCAGATTCTCTAATGCAGCTAACAATGAACAGCTATTTCTCTGCAGGCAGTCACAAAGAAGCAGTTAGCTGAGCAGCTAAAAGCTCAGAAATCAAGGGCAAACTCTTGAGTTTCTTTAGATATTTGGGCCCATGCTGAAGATCTGTAATAAGAAACCTATCTTGTCTTGCCTTGTCATTAGCCTGTGTTGTGATGATCAAGTGATTCTACAAGGAGAAGAAATAAAAAGTTTCAGCTTCTAGGGTATGAAAAAAATCCACTTGGCTGTAAACAATGAGCCCGCCGCTCAGGATAATCCACTGAGGTCCAAGGGTTATGGATAATCTAGAGTTTCCAGAATACTGTTTGTTGGAGGACATGTTGCTGTGTATTTGTTTTGTATGTTAGTTTGAGTTACGTGATCAAAAACTGCAAACTAAATTCCATTCACCTTGATCGTAATGTGATTGCGGCAGCTATCGGGTAGATGGACATCACAAAACCCGGGCAGATAAACAGAACTATACATGAATAGATACCAATATATATGTTTGTTTTTGTAATGTGGTTGAACTGGCCTGGTAAACAGTAGGGGTGGGGGAAAAAAAAAAAAAATCGCTACAGCATAGTATCGCGATATGTTGTGTGTCAATATCGTATCGTCACACAGTGCCAAGTATCGATTTTTTATTATATTAATTATTAATATTACAAATACAAATTACACTTAGCTAGCTTACTAGAGTAATATAGTCAGTAGCTTTTCAGTCCACTAGATATATTTTGCTGCAAACAAAATGGCTGAAGTGAGATGAACAGACCGACAACTTAACCTTCCGAGATAAAACATCTGTTGACAAAGTTTTCCTTTAAGGACATAAGTTACAGTTGGAAAAAGGTAATAAATCTCAATGTGTTTTATCGCAACATATTTAAAATCGCAATAATATTGTATCTTCACTTAAGTATCGTGATAATATGGTATCGTGGATCCTCTGGTGATTCCCACAGTGTTTTGTAACACTGATCATTACAAATAGCTTCTAATTCTAATATCTAGAGAGAACGACACCTTACTCTGCTGTTCACTCAGGTCTACTCAACAACATATCTTTTATTTTATTCTCTGAACAGGTTTCAAAAATATTTATTTGAACATTACACCAGAATCTTGTCTTCTGTTGAATAAATAAGTCACCAGTCAAACTGCCCATTAAATATTGGACATCAAAGGACTTCACGAGGCTGTCTTGTCATTTGGGATGTTCCGCACTTCAGAATTCACAAAATAACATTCATCTTAAGTGGGATGACATTTTTATGAAAAAAAAAAAAAGGTACAAATTTTTTGTTGGCTCAGCCCTTCTTACACTGCTTTTATTCAACAGCCTATTCCATGATTAGAACAACTTAAGATCTACAGGTTCAGCTTGCCGCCTCACAGTCTTTCAAGATTTTTCCTCTCTCAGCAGAGTGAGGATCCCGTCCCTTCTGGATGTGTACGGCGTGTGTTTCAGCTGAAGGATGTGAGCAGGAAACAGGTTCCCGCTCGGAGCGTACATCTCCTCTCCCTTTTTCCCCATCAAGGAGCGCAGTGTTTTGTTTCTGGCAAGAATCTTATCGTAAAACTCTACCCCTCCTTTGGCATAATCACGGGAAATTCCCGCAGCATGCCGGTCAGAGCTATAGTCAATCCACTGGCTGACAGCATCCGAGGTGAGGAAGTATGACACCGCACCGAGCCCCAGCGCCAGAATGTTCACACCGCCGCGGAGTAGCGCAGGCCCGGCGTGGAGCCCAAACACCTGCTTCATGAGCACACTGTAAACCCAAACCCCACCCAAGCAGAGCGGGGCAACAGCAGCACTCACAACAGGTCCTCCGGACTGCAAGCGGGCCACTTCTCGTGCTATGGCGAACTTCTGTGCCTCAGGGGAAAACACCAGTGCTTCTTGTAGAGTGGCGCCAGTTTCACTGCTCCAGTCCACCGTTTTGCCGTTGATGAAAATTGTGCGATTGGTGATTCCACTCGAGTCATCGGAAGTGCTGTTAAAGTTTGCTGGGAGGCCAATTTGGGCCCCTGCAAAAAGCCAAGGGACACCAGCACCAACTGGATGGAACCCAAAGGAGGCGAAGGCAGAGAAATTCTTGGGTGATGTGATACCGTAGTCCTTCAACACCTAAAAATGACAACAACAACATTGGAATTTGGATTTTGTCACTTTTTTCACTGCACATTAAGTCTGATGTCATTGCTCCTCCATTAACTGTGAATGTATTGTTTTGTAAATGGAATCAACGGTTTGTGGGTGTTGTTATTTAATTAAGGGGTCTGTATCTTCCTGTTCTTATTTCAACTTTTGTAAAAACGTTGTACAATAACACAGATAACCCTGACATAACTGTTACTGCTACTGCTGGGAGTTTGGCAATAAAGTACATTTTTTAGGGCACAGTTTTTTTTTTTATCTTTTATCTCATCTGTACCATCTGTAAGTAACTGTGCACATCTAATTTAGCTTACAACAACTATGTATTTAATGTAACTGGATTGGACAGCCATACCTGCTGGAAAACATCCTCGAGCTTTTCAGACAGCGTGGCTGGTTCTCCCTTGGACCAGGCCTGATAGAGCTGACGGTAGGTGTGGTCGGGGAAAACATGGTAGAATATTTTGGCGGCAAAGACCCCGCCACAGCTTGCAATAAGCAGTGGAGTCCTGTACTTCTGAAGAAGCACCGTGTACTTGAGGAAACGGGACGCCATGTCACGTCTTGATTGATTTTGTGTCAGTTAGCTGCTGCAGACGTCAGTAGGTGGCATCTGTGAAGGAGGCAGACAAAACGTTCATGAGTATACCAACAGGCCTGCATGTCACAGATATGCAGAGAGTGAATTCAGGGAGCGTGACGCTGTCGGAAAATTCCCTCCCTTTCAAAGAGGTAATGTAGAGTTTAAGTGTCCCTCAAGGACACTTCAGGCAGGGATTTGAACCTTTGTTGTCCTGTTGATGGAATACCTTCTTTAACCAAGACGCCTCCACAACATCACCTTCATCACTATTAGTTAGCTTCAGTTAAAAGCTGTGTACTGCTGTATCACAATTCATGGCCATTGTGTTTTCAAGGTTAAACAAGAAGCCATTAACACCAGATGGGAACATAATAGCTGACACAACTAATGCATTATGTTACTTTATGTTCCAGTTCACAGATAAAGCCACCTCCAGGAGCTTAGCCTCATATCAACACTGACAATGTGGGAACACAGCATCATGTCTTTGCCTGGTCTTGAGAGGCACAGTTAAGGGACTGTTCTTTGCTTATCAGAAGAGGGGGTGGCTGGGTTGTGACATTGTTTTTTTTTAATATTTACACTAGTGTTGATATTTGTGTCAATGTAATCACCAAAGCAAACAGCTGATTCCTGAAGCAAAAAGCAAACTCTTTACAAATCATCCTCACACAAGCTATGTGTGCAGTTCTGCAGAATACGAGTTCATGACAGCCAGCCGCCTTACCACACAAAACCAACTAAATTTAATAAAGCCTACACATCACACGCTCTCCACTCACACAGCCGGTATTAGCAACATGTACATAATGAGCATTTTCCCAAATAAACTGTACACAACAGTGGCAGGTGTGGCCAGCCAAAAAAATATCAGTAGCTTGGCACAGCAGATGTCATGATTTTAAAAAAGTATTTTTCAAAGTATAAAACAAATCCTGAAGCTGTAAAAAGCCTTGTTTTTGTTTTTGTTTTTAACTATTGACGTGCATGCAGGAGTGCAGAATTTCATGTTTTTTACAGGATCTGGTTAACGGAAAAGTTTGTTATTGGCAAAATTTTAAATGACACAGGACGGCAGAGGAGATACCCACACATCAATGCAACTGGGCTGGACACAGACAAAAAGGTCCACAGGCTAAGATCAAGGCAGCAAACGTTTCACATTTTACTATTTTTTTGCACTTTGAGCACCTTCTTTTTGTGCACGGATGACCTGAATAAATTGATTATTTTTCGCACTGGTCTCTGTCCTTCCCAGTTGCATAGGTGTGCAGGTACAGTCCTTTGCCATCCTTTCTTGTTTGTCTATTGCACCAAGGCAGCCAAGACAAACTTTTTTGCTGCCCTAGGCAGTTTCACAGTTCCCAGCAGCCCTACAATTTGAAATGGGACATGTAAAATAACGCGATTTGGATAAAATACCACTTTTTTAAGCTAAGATTTGGTTATGTTTGCTGAGGGAGCATAAGTCACTCCCCAGTGTTTAATAATCTGACATAGCTCCCCCATTTTGAGCCCCCCATAAAAAACGAACAGTCCCTAACGACAGTTTTCTGAACTTATTTGACACTACAAGCTGAGTGAGATCACCAGTGAATGTCCTGTCCAAGTTTAAATAACATATATGACCATGTCACAGTCATGCACAATATATGCTAGCAACCTTATTAGTATCTGGTTTCTGATAGCTGTATTTCATTTTCTAGACAGTCCCCAATTAAAGTTAGCCTAACAGTACATGCTAACCATTATCTCAAGTCATTTAACGTCGCTAAAACACTATAAAACAGCACTAAAATGCAACAACCGCACTGTTAACCAGCTCCACTGCTGCAAACTATCACTGTAGTTATAATGTACCGTTACAGTTACATTAGCTTAACAACCGTTTTCTGTTTCAGTTCATTACGTGACTAAAAACAAAAGCAATTTACAGTCTTTCTGGCAAACAAACATCTTGTTCCACTCACATGCTCTCCACATCATTGCAAGGACAGCCGACTTGGTTACATGACAGAATTGTCCCGACCGTAAAGCGATTTAGCTGTCGTCATGGTGTTGCACGACAGTTTTACGACAGTGGGTGTAACAGTCTGCAAGAATGTTTTTACCTCTCGCACTGATGTATTTTCCCATTTGTACAGTAGGAAATCGTTTATTTTGAACCACATGTCGATCTGTACAATTAATAAACAAAGTAATAAATAATTATCTAATAATTTATCAAAATCAGAAACCAACTGCTGATAATAAAAACTCACACACTCTTATTCAGAGACAACCCGTTTTTGTTTTTGTTTATGAACTTTTTTTATTTTATACACTTAAATAGGTGTAACCATTTAAAGTGGTGCATATAACGGTGGTATTGGCACGATAGCAGAGAAATGCAAAAAAAGATATGCAATGCAACAGTGTATGACCACAGAGGTAGCACTACCCTGATGATACCTTAACAAAGTAATTAATTACGTATGTTATTATTTTGGTCTATAACTTTTTTTTTTTCATTTATACACTTTTAAAAGTGGATTTTTAATAACAAATAAGGAACCCAAACATTATAGTAGACAAATGCAAAAGAAAAAAGACACATTTAATCAAAACTTTTAACTGTTCAATGTAATGGTATAAACACGGCCCTGACAGGACCTCAAACAAAAGTAAAAGATAGAAAAATACAAACACAAATGAAGTAACAAAGTGACCATCTACGCGAAACAGAATCCCTGCTACCATTTGGTTTGTGGGTACAGGTCCCCATTGTAGATTTACAGAAATGCAAAAAAGACACAGTCAAGCTTAACTTTTAAATGTTCAGTGTAACAGTATATGACCACAGAGGAAGCACCACCCTGATGGTACCTTAACAAAGTCATAAATTAGGTATCTTACATTTTTGATCTTTCAAATATATACAGTATATACTTTTCATTTATACACTTTCAAAAGTGGATCCATTCAAAGTTATTTAAAGGCAATTTTAATAACAAATAAGGAACTCCCACATTGTGGTAGAGAAATGCGATACACATACATTCAATCAAAACTTTTAACTATTCAACGTAATGTTATCAACACCCCCTGACAGTACATCAAAAAAAGTGAAAAATAAATAAAAATACAAACACAAATGAAGTAAGAAAGTGACCATCTATGTGAAAAATTGAGTCCCTGCTACCATTTGGTTTGTGAGTATAGGTTCCTAGTGTAGATTTAGCATTTTCCCCTCACAGGTGCAGTATTAAATATGGTGTAACCACACTTTGACACCATGATGATCACCATAAGAGCACTCATATTTCTGTAGTTGTGCATGTTTTCAGTTACTAACACTGCATATTAGTAGCTTTAAGCATATTTTACATTGCACACATCTCTAAGATTACAATTTTAAATATTCCCCAAAGTGCTACAATCTAAGTCTACATTTATTCGCAGTTTTCATGTGTACATTGTGTTGTGTTCAGGCTGCATGTACAGTACTATAGCATCATTTATTTTATTTTCATCCAATGCACTGACTTCATCCCATTACTTGCTACAATGATGACCCCCAGAGATAAAACAGGTTCTCTGGCTTGATAAAAAAAAAAAAACATAGCAAGTAATAATGGTGAGTGGATGCATCACCAAATCAGTCTCACACAGTAGGTTTACTGTTAAAGAGACTCCTTGGCAATATCTTCAGTGGGTGGTCGCTCCAGGTGTTGAAGTATGGAAATAGTCGGCTGGTGAACTTGTGTGTGAAGGTATGTATGACTGTGTTAGTTTCTATATCAACAAAGGATAGCCTCCCTTTGTCCCAGTCCAGATGCACTCTGACCCTCAAGAGCCTGTGCCTCACTGGCAGGACAGACCCTGAGCATGATGGGGAGAATGCTGTGAATTTATCATTACAACACCTCAGCATCCATAACCCAGGCAGTATGTCTCCCTTCCTCAGGGCGTCCTGTGCTATCACACCCAGTGCCCACACATGATTATCTCTGACCTGCACATCCCAGCTGTGACGCCCTGATGTGAAGCCCACAGCGCCCAGGACGCTGCGGTGCTGCTTCATCCTCTCTGGGGTTGCGACAAAAGTCTGTTTTGTTCCACATCTTACGTCGGTCAAATCTTTGGACAGGTGGAGCTCTGGATGGGCAGTGTTGGGGTTCAGGATCACAGGGGTGTATGACACCACGTTCTTCATTTTCCACCAGACATTAATCCTCATATTTCCTAGGTGTTTGGAGACATTGACCAGGGCATCTGTGACCTGCTCTGGGTTATCCGGCAGGGGGCGCTCCGCTGCACTTCTTACAGCATTGACTTTAAAGAGCAATGCCGTGTCATCATCTTTCAGGCCTCCCTCTATGGTGTTTATGGTACTTTCCATGGCCTTTATCTCTGCGGTCAAACCTGCAATCTTGTCCTTCATCATCCTTCTTTTTTGCTCCTCTTCCTCCTTCAGTGCTGCGATCCTGCATGCTTCCTCCAACTGCAAAAACTCCCGAACTTCACTGAACTCCTGTCTTATCTTGGTCTCAGTGTCCTTAGCCTGATTCTTAATTTCTTCATCTGTTTTCTCCCACTTTAGTTTCACTTTGTTGAAGAGTTTCACTTTCTCTTGTAAAGGACTCAGGCATTTTTGCAGATCATTCCTGAGAGCCTCTGCTGCCTCGTTGACGGGAGTAAATCTGTGATCGGTGTGCTGTCTTGAATCTCTACAGACAAGGCAGACAGGTGTCTGGTCATCCTGGCAGAAGAGTTTGAACCTCTCACCGTGGAGGCGACAGGAAACTCCAGAGTCCATCTCCAGCAGATAAGTCTCGCACAGGTTCTTCAACACCAGGTTGCGAGGTGGTACTTTTCTTGGCGACACTGTCTTGCAAAGAGGACACTCACGCGCTTTTTTCATTTTCCACCATGTCTGCACACAGACATTACAGAAGCTGTGGCTACAGGGGAGAAGCACAGGGTCCTTAAAAGTGTCCTGACACACCGGACAGGAGAGCGCTTCACCGTGTGCCGACCAGGTGGAAGCCATATCTTCCGCCACTTCTTATTTTTCTGGATTTACAACTTTTAAAGACTTAAAAACGCCCTGTCACAACTTTCTTTTTACGCACCAAGTCTCTGCGACACCTTCCCGTACGTCTCCTGTCGCGTATTTACGCAATCGATTTCCAGGTTGAGAGAAAAAAGAGATTGCTCGTGCGGACATCTCTCTTCTCATTGGCTGTCATGAAATTAATTGATGACGTATGGTGTTGCCTGCGCTGAACCAAACTCTTGGGAAATGTGGTGGTTTCCTCAAGTCCCTAAATTCCCCAAGCGAATGCTAAGGGCGCCGTCATCCATAGGGGGCGCCACAAATGGGGGTGGAAAAGAAACGAAAGTGTTTTTTTTTACCAATACTATTACTAAAAATACTGAAAAATATATAAATATATAAATATTACGTCAGACCACAACAACATAACTACATAGCAAAGCCTACTAAATAATCGAGAGGCCCTTTTTTCTGATATCCTGCTGCCCCCCCCCCCCTCAGCTTGTTACACTTTACCTGCTCTCTCTGGGAGATGGGCGAGTTATCTGAAGTCACGTGAGCCCCGAAAAACACTGTGTCGTTATCACGTCAAAACGACAAAAGCTCTCCAGTGCCCACTCAGCTACAGCAACACTACTAAGAGGAAGTTAAGTGGAGGGAAAGGAAATTAAATTGGCAGGAGGAGAGCTGGTTATCGTTGCCTCTGAGCAGCCGGTGGCTACAACAGACAGCTCACTGAGGTTGAATTGATTTCCATTGTGACGCGTTCACGTTCAGTAAAAATGAGCATTGAGCGAAGGTAAAACGTTCCTCTCATGATATGTTCAATGTAATCTCGTAAAACATAACTTTTGACGAGAAACTACACAGCAGTTTGAAGGAGAAGTGTGTTGATGTCTTCACAACAATATAAAATAGATATTAGAGAGGGAATTATGATGTAGCATATTTAGTAAAAAAATGTTTTTGCTTACTTTTAAAGATGTTTTTCATGTGAAAGAAGCCTATGTTAAAGGCTGTTTCATAAATGTGTATGATTTATTTTAAGGTAGTGTAATATAGGACTGAATGACTTTAAAACTGTTCATTTTTTTATAGTGTAGATTTCTTTGTTTCCTTGGAACAAAGGAAGAATAAATAACAACATAAAACAAAAGAAACACCAATATAAAAACATCAGTATTGGCCTCTAGCAAAATTGTTATTTTAAACATTGGTATCAGTATCGGCCCAGAATTTCAAAATCGGTGCATCCCTTGTTCAGTTACAAAGTTAATTTGTATATTTTATTATTACTGTACAATGCTGTGCATTATTTTATTGTTTATTCTTCTGAACAAGTTAATTCGTGCTTCCTTTTCATTGATTTATGATTATTATAGCCTAACAAGTTACTGTTTTTAGCTTTTTTCCATAAGCTAGGTTGTTTATTTGCATTAATAAACAACTATAAACTTTTTTTTCACCATTAATTTGGCAACTTAAAATAAATGTATGTCAGTTTATAAAATGTCATATTGTTGTGTTTCTGAGAGATGTGGAACATTACATGAAACTGCTGTGTGATTGGCTAAACAAAAAGGCTATTATCACACTTGGTATCTGTATGGCTTATATTTGTTTAATGTGATATCCCCAGGCTATCTGTTGTTGTATTTGTATTCTTTCAACTTTATACTGAATCTTTGTTACATTCTGTTGATTAAATAAAGAGTGGAAAAAATTAAAGTGCTCATTCTGCCAGATTCAATTCAGTTTCAATTCATTTTTTTTTTTGTAAAGCCCAATATCGCAAATTACAATTTGCCTCAGAGGGCTTTACAGTATACAACATCCCCAGACGGATAAGGAAAAACTCCCAGTAAAAATAAATAAATAAAAATAAAAATATGGTGGAAACCTCAGGAAGAGCAATGGAGGAGGGATCCCTCTTCCAGGATGGACAGACGTGCAATAGATGTCATGAGTACAGAACAGATCAACATAATAAATTAACAGGAATCCACATGACAGATGAGAAACATAAATGCAGAATAGATATGGACAGACTGAACAATGGACTCGTGCATAAGAGCAAGAAACAGACATTATGGTGGTTTTGCCTCTTTTTTTGTTGTTTTGTGTCTATTTGTAGTAGTTATGCATCTGTGTGTGGATTTGTATCTCTTGTTTGAGTCTCCATGTGGTTGTTTTGTGTCTGTTTCTTGTCACCCCGTGTCTCTTATTTTATTTTGTATCTTTCTTGGTCATTTTTGTCTTTGTAGTGATTATGTGTCTCTCTGCAGTTTCTTTGAATGTCTTTGTGATCTTTTTGACTCTCTTCTAGGGTGGTACCTACTAATTTAATTATTAATTTGATTACATTTTTCAGATAAGGGCCAGAGGAGCCCTGACACTTTGGTCTCCTGGGCCTAGGCTTGGTGGACCCATTCAGTAATTCATTGATGACAACAGGCATAGAAAATGTGCTCAATAGAATAAAAGCCCAGTCGGCAGAAGAAAATGTTAAAATAGTAAGGTTTTGGTGAAAGAGCATAGGACTGGATGAATTCTGTTTTCTGTTTTCCATGGAGGCATGTGAGAAAAACAAAGATTCTTCACAAATTTTAGGTTACAAGGTATGAGTAATTTATATACAAAGGGTCATTTTATGGGTGAGGTACTTCTTTTAAGTCGGTTTCCTCCACATCTCTTTTTTTACAAGCCGTTGCACTGTGGGTGTGAGGTGGGAACGGCTCATTAAAGCCTCATTGGTTTTTTCCATCCGTCCAAGAGACCTCAGCAACTGCAATTACTGTGTTGCATTTGTTCTATGGTCCCACTTCTCTAAATGAATGAATGAATGAATTAATAATCTATACTGCAAGGCATCTGTCAGTGTTTGTTGTAATGTTATTGTTATTCATTTTTAGATTACTTTATTCCTTATCTTGTTGATAGTTTTAATCTGCTGTCTGCTTTCTTTATCTTTTCCTGTAAGGTGACCTTGAGTGTCTTGAAAGGGGCCTATAAATAAAATGTATTAAGAGTGTAGTTAAAATAGAACAAATAAATAAAAGCAGTAATAGCAATATAAAAAAGACTTGGAGGTAGAACTTTTAGAAAAGGTGCTCGCCAAATTTAAGTTATGTGTTATTTAATTTGTGTCTGTGGTAGCAAACTCTGAAGGTGTGTGTGTGCATGTGTGTGTGTTCATTTTCTATCAAATTAGGACTCTTGGAACCTTGGTGCTATCTAGCAAACTTGCTCGCGCTACCACTAGTTTTGCACAGAACCATTGTAGTCAAGGATGTGTCATCAACAGTGGGTGTTGCACAGTGCACAACAGAAGTAAACAGTTGTAGCAAAATCAAAGACTATATGGATTACCTGCCAATTTTTTCTTCTGTTATGAAAGACACTTGTTTTTACCCCCAAAAAAAAAAACAGACATGAACCAACTATTAAGGACAAAACTCCATGCTCTTTTTTGCATGCTTTGTACCCTTTCTTTCAAACCTGTAGAATTTGACATGCTGACTCATGTCCTCAGGGTTCACATTTCAGGTCAAGAAAAACCTGTTATTTTTTGCTCCAGCTGAGAACCAACTTTTCAAGTTCTGAACCAGTTTTGGTTGAAATGCTCTAAAAATTAGGAGTGGGAACCATAACAGAACCGGTCCCATGTTAGTAAAAAATGGATATGAGCAGCTTTTATGGGAATAAAGGGGGCCCGCCTCCAACGCTGTATCCAGCTGTCTTTATAGCATGAAGCCAAAAAGAAAAAAAAAAATTAAGTCCTGATGCTTTGCACTGTGTGGCCCATAGATCAAGCGCAGTAGTGACTTCTGCTGGCCAAGCTGGTAACTTCCAGTTCAGCACTCAGCAAGCTTGAAAGGGAATAAAATGATTTAATCCTGTTGCTCGTCAAGACTTTCAAAATGTTATTGGACAAAGTTGATTAAATTCTGATAGTGAAACAAGTCATTTTGTCATTTTTTGGGCCATATAGCATCATGTGATGGATGTAGTGATGCTGTTTGGCCACACCTCCTCGGGGTCTGACCGTGACATATCAATACATTTCTGGGGAGATATACGTCAGGCCACAGCATGGGCTATACATCTATGCAGAGTCTGCACCACAGGTACGTGTTGATTCATTGCATACGTGTAAATCCTGCCGAAGACAGAGTGCTCTCAGTGGTGCTCTTGTAGAAATTTAGCAGCAGTTTCTGTAAAAGCTGGGCCTGTTCAAGCTTCTAAGGGAAGAAAAGTCTTTGTTGAGCCTTTTTAAGCAGGTCTGAGGTGTTGGACGTCCATGTCAGCTGTTTTGACACATTGACTCCAAAGAACTTGAGAGTTTCCATGTTTTCCACTGCCTCTCCATGTATGTGGAGGGGAAGGTGGACTTTCCTCTTGGCTCTCCTGAAGTCAATAACCATTCCATTTGTCCTAGAGCAGGGTTGTCCAAACCTTTTAAAATGGGGGCCAGACTAGATAATTTGGCCAGATAAGATAATGGCCATGTCTGCGACCTAGCAGGAAATGTCTGTTACTAGGTAGCCATTTGTTTGCTTGTTTATCATCTGTTTATGAAAACACATTCACATTGGTGCATGTCTACAAACTGTATGATAGTCCAGCCATTGTGACATGAAAAGAAACAATGGAAAGTGAACTTGTTTGATTAACCAATATTGTGTGATGTCCACATATCGTATATTTTAAAAGACAAGCCGCAATTAGCCCCTGGGCCAGAGTTTGGACATGCCTGAGGTCATCATTACATCACTCAGCAGATGTTCAACCTCGATCATGTGGGCATCATAGGGGGCGTCGTCTGCAAGTTTAACTATTGAGTTGGAGGTATGAATGGGGGTGCCCTTATGGGTAAAGAGTGTGAAGTAGCATAGGGCTCAGCACACAGCCCTGCGGGATCCCTTTGTTAAGGATCAGAGTCAAAGATGTGTGATTACTAACCCTGACTTGCTGTGTTACAAAGTCAATGACCCATGAGCACAGTACAGAACCAAGGCCCAAGTTGTCCAGTTTGCTTACCAGTTAAGATTACGGTATTTAATGCAGAGATTAAGTCCACAAATAGTATCCTCATATAACTGTTTGGTACCTCTAAGTGTGTCAGAGCAGAGTGGAGAGCTGCTGATGTCATCCTCTGCGCAGCTGATTGCTCACATTGCTGTTTATTCATGGCTTCTGGTAAGGAAACACCCTTATTGTCCTTTGTGTTAACACGTTCTGTACAAAGGTTTATGTATCCTAGGACTGATCCAGCATATTCCTTAAGATCTGTTCCTCCTGAAAACAAATTCCAATCTGTCAAAGCAGTCTTGCAGAATTGGGGTGGCCTCTGTAGATCTGTAACCTGTCACCTGGGGTCAGAGTTACAGAAATATGATCTTAGATTTAGCTTGTGGGAGAATTTATGCTGCTGCAGTTGTTATAGTGGTGGATTCCCTTAGACAATAGAATGCATCTTACCATTAGAGGGGTATTTCTACACTGATAGAAAATAAACACACCAAAAGGTTCCACTGAATATGCACAGTAGTGTTTCTCCCACTGTCCCCACCCACGAGTCCCCACTTCACAGACTTTTAAATCTCTTCTCTCATTTGAAGGTTTTACAAATATAAAACCTCTATGGATCAAAAATCCATAATAGAAGGAGTCATAATTGACCTTGTTGACGTTTGAGGTGTCATGTCAACAGTTTTACAGACATCCTTTTACAATGGTGGTCTATGGGTAAAAATTTTCAGGGGGTTGCCGGGGATTTTTTTGCAGCAATAAAACAAGTGGCCACTGGAAAAGTAAAGCTAGGTGGTGTTCCTGGGGGCCTGATCTGCACACGCCACCATCTTGGAAGCTGTTGATTGAGTCAAACATGCATGCGATTCAATGCAGATTATAAAAGGGGAAGGGGGGAACACATGTGTGGTTACTGCTGATCTGTAATGACGGGTGTTTCCTTTGAGTAAGCTGTGGGACGTGGCTACATGCCCGTGAGCTGTTGTAAAATTTTAATGGTGTTGCTGAGCTTATGCGCAGGATGCAAATGAAAGCTGGAAGCAGGTACACAACAGCTGATTTCCATGCAATCACAGGCTGCACATGGTGGTGGTGGTGTCGTGGTAGAGGAAGTGAAAGTTGTGCAGTTGCTTCAGACAGCAGTGAGAAAACATTAAGTATTTTAGACTGCATGATCCTGTGATGACCTCTAATCAGAATATTTAAGATCACAATGTGAAACTGCTGAAACAGTAAAAATGCTTTGTATTCAGAGGGTGTACCTCAAAATGGGACCTTGGATGCACACTGGTTTTCTGAAGCCAAGTACGTATTGTGATAGTGTTGAAGTGGAAGTGCACTGGGGTGGGGCAGCCTAACACCCTGTTAGAAGAATATGTGTACTTGTAAATAACAGCCCAGCAACACATTGAGCACTCGTAACAGGCAAGAATAGCTTTACTTTTTATTTAACTACTGTGATCAAGTGATCACTCAGACCCAATTACCCAATTTATTCCATATCAAATTCTTTAAATAACTGTTAACTGTGCCAAAAATGTCTTGGTATTTGAGCATACTTTCATCAACACATTTGCAAAGAATAAAACATTTTTTAGTTGTCTCCACCAGGAAGAAAATGTAAAATTAAACACATATTCTGGTACATTCTATGCACACTTTTGTTCCTTTTCTACACCAACTTATAGTGTAGATATCTTTAATTTTCCGCTGCTACTTTCATTTTTACTGGGGTAGGCAAATGCAAATGTTAACTATATCTACACCTATGACTAAAACAGTATAGCATAGAATACCTTCATGAAGGACAAAAGGGGATTACCGCTCCCTCATTGGAATTGGGTATTATGAGAAATTAAATAATAGGTACCAATATATGTTATCCATTTTATCAGAGTACATTTTACCTTCTCAAACCTCATTACCCTCTCTTCATTATCCTTGCAGTATATCTCTTCATTAAAATACAAATATGACAACTGATACTTTCCTAACGTAAAAAAAAAAAAAAATCAAATCTGCACTATCTGGAAACTATGCAAATTAGAGACATACGCAGAGTGGAAAAGATTAATATAGTCATCAACATAACACCTGTAGAGTGATGATGCTGATGTTGATAAGCCCTATGTAGGGCACACAGTCATTGTAGAAGACAGTAATCAGGCAAAACTGAAAAATTCATCACTTTGCAGTGTGTGTGTGTGCACCCATGTGTGTGTGCATATGTATTGTGATCAAGTCAGACGGTCTGATTCTAGTGAAGAAACAGCTCACTACTGTCTCCATGGAAACAGGCAAGAGGCGATGGAAGCGTGTGTCTCTGTGTATGTGTATAATATGCGTGTGTCTGAAGGGAAAGAGAAGGAGAGAATTCCCTATTCTGTTCTATTCTATTCTGAGCTACAAACATCAAATTAATAACTGCACAAATATAAGGGATTATTGATGCTGATTTTGGTATCAGTGACCTCTTGCACTGGCACTCTTTGGTCCTCAGCATTTTAAACCCGACTGAAGGGACTATACCAAACTCAGGTTGGAGTTGTCAGCCTGACCACCATGAGCACCTCTCATTTTATTTAGTAAACCAAAACTGAATTTAAACAAACTGCATTCTGTCTGATTTTTGTAGGATCAAAAATGTCTCATGTGTTGAGTCAAGTGGTGAAGGAGTCGAACGTTTTCAAGGGCAGTGTCCTGCAGAGGTCAAGGAGGCTGTTTGCTGGACATTGATGTGCATTGGGTTGAGTGTGTGTTTTTCTACACATATACACATTCTGTGTGTCGCTGCATCAATACTGACACACACACAGACGTCACTGGTGCCTAATGATCCATGACACTGAATGCTGATTTGTGGGCGTGCCAAACACTGTGGCCTTTTGATGTCCCTTGAGAGAAAATCAACACTTGACAACAATTCTACAAATATTCCTGTGCCAATAAAAATTTTGAACCCATTGTTTGGTTTGGTTTAACTGTGTCCATGGACTTTGGTCCACGAGCTGAACAATGGGCCCTACATGGGATTGTCCAAGGATTCCATAATTGGCCCATACCCACTTGGTGCCGAGGTAGCAATAGTATAACCAATGTGGGGCCCACTTAGGTAAACCCACCCATGTGGGCAATTGGCTTGGGGCCGTTATGAAACCCATGGACAATCCCATATAGGGCCATTTTTAAGCACATTTACCAAATACATGGGGCCCACACACAAATGTAGACTGAAAGTGCAGGTCTGCCATCAGAAAGGTTCTCTCTACCTGACCCCGCCCTCCAAACACTAGCAGCTTCAGAAGAAAAATGAGGATTACACAGGAGACACAAAGCAATCAATTCTCAAATTAAGATACCATCAACTTGTCGTCCAATCCAGTGGAGTGACCTCTCAATGAATGAATAAATCACTAACCCAGTCAATCAATTCACCACCTCTTGATTGCTTCCTACAAGTCTTCCAAAGCCTAAATCAATATGTCCTTACGTCAAACAGAGCAAGCTGTTGACCCCCCGATGCTGGAATAACAAACACGTGTCATTGCTGAACAGTTACTGTACACATCCTGTTTACCTTTGATTCACTATAAAACTTCTAAAAAAAAAAAAGTTAAATTAAATTCTGATAATGCAGTGCCACATTAATCAATTTTCCAATTGTAGAAAACAAACTTTTCTTGATATGTGGATATATGGTGAATATTCTGTTTCCATGACATTAGCCCCATCATTTATTTTGTACCTTCAGTTTCATTATTAATATTATTAGCTGCTCTTCACCTCCAGCACATAAGTTGTGTGCAGGTTCACACTTCTAGATCCCTGTTACATCCACACAGTGACCCTGACACCCTGACCAACCAGTAATAACATGAATGATGAAGGACATTATTGGGGTGGCAATTGAAATTCAGACACATTTACAGTTACAACTGTGCTGGCCAACATTAGAACACATTGGCAGAGTACAGTAAAAACTGTGACATGTAAATCTTTACATGGTAGGTTTTTAGCCATTCAAGTAGAATGGCTCTAGGGATGGCAACGTCATCAAGTCAGGCAAGCAGTTTGGTCTAGTCTGAAAAATCTCAACAACTCTCAGCTGGATTTTCATGAAATGTTTACCAATCGCAACAGTAGGGCTGTTATATGTCTCATATTGTGTAAAATATGGTCCTAGAGACACCTATTGTAGAGGGGACTACCAGAGAAATCAAACTGTTTATCAAACAGTCCATTTGTACATCTATTTTAAAATAAAGTATCTTTGTATTCTTTATTTTCTTTCTTTCTTGTCTGTGTATGCAAAGAATTACAGAGTATGGATATATGTGTGTATTCGCAAACGCTTTTAAATAGCCTACAGAAGATTTTCCAGGAAATATTGGACAAACAGGCAGAAAGAGAGAGAGACAGAGTGAGACCACTCCACTTCCTATCACTTAGTCACTGTAACATGAGTTCTAAAACGCCTAATGTCTGGATTATTTACAGAGGTAAAACTCATAGCAAGCTCCCTCTTCCTCATTTCAATTGAATTATTCACATCTTTCTCTCCCTCTCTCTTACATGCACTCACACTGGTAATGGACTGATACATCTTGCCAGTAATGTGGAAAATGTGTGTGTGTTTTGTTTCCCCGAGCATGTGTGCACTTATCAGCCACACTATGTCATATAAATAATATATAAGTAAAGACAGATCTCATGAGATATCAGCATTCCTTAGTGTTTGCGTCCTGTCCTCTGAGGATTTGAGCTAATATCCAGAATATACTCATCATGCTCACAAACAGCCTTATAATCACCAAGGTTTCTGGGAAGCATTTCTGTTTAAATTACCTATCTACTAGCCAGCCTAACGACAGACCTTGCTTTTCAGAGTTGCACTGCATGACCCCTGATATTTGTATTCAAATTATTTATCGACCTGTTACTGAGTGAGTTATGAAATAAGGAATGTGATTGCTCAGAAGTGATTTGTAATTAGTTTTTAATCTGTAAAACAAACAGTACTGATTTTTACTCCTTCTGCACAGATCTGTTACATGCAGATTTACTGCTCACCAAAATTAAATTGTAGCCTACAGCATCTGCTCTAATCTATTCTTAATATCGCCAAGCCCTGTGGCTCTCAATCATTTTGTATTACACACTCAAACATACACACACTCACAGACATGCGCTCACACACCTCCCTTTTTCTCTTGATTGATCAGATCCTTATCTGTCTCTTTGACCTCTAGCTAAAATGGACCTAGGGTGCGGTATCCTATCCTTTCTTTCTTGTGCAAAACATGGTTGATGAATATAAGTTAAATTATTGCCTTTTTCTCCCGCCCAAAAAATTCCTGTTTTTACATGTGAAATGTCACAAAAACACATGTGCTTGTGTCATGTTTTTTTTTTCAACAAAATGTCAGAAAATCTAAGAGTGCAGTGCATTCAATAGAAAAGAAAAAATAGAGATGTTCTCCTGTAAGTAAGACTTTTGTACTCATAATTTTGACTTAGCATCTCAATTACAAGTTGTAGCTCACGCTTAAGAGAAAAAAAATCCCATAATCACAAGGAAACTACCTAACAGTTATGGGATCTTGTAATTATGAGATATTGTCTCATACTAATAAGCCACAATTAAGAGATACACATTTTGCAATTATGAGATTATGAGTTTATTTTCTTACTGGTGAATGAATGCTTCTCTGTAAAACCCACAAGTGCCTACTTTGTGTACACGCCCTAAAATATATATATATCTATGCTGTGCATGCATTTCATAAACTACCTGTTAATATATCACATGTAAAATAATGTTTTACTTGTGAGCTTATAGGTGGGGTTTTTGTTTTCACATGCAATGCCTTATACTTCAAATATAAAAATGTAATGTGCTCATATTATATGAATTTTATCATGTGAAAGAGAAGGAAGAATAACAGCAGGCCTATATATGAATTTTCACCTGTGAAATGGTTTCCACATGTGATAACATGCTACATTTTATTAACTGTCTTAAATGTCACAGTAGGAACATCACAGGTGTGAAATACTAAAATTAATCATTGCTGGATTCAATTTAGCTGATTTAGTGTCAGGGTCTTGGTATTGTGCATGATGGCTCACTGACACTTGTGGTTTTATGACAAGTCAAAATGACTGCTGTGGTGTTTTTACACACATCAGTTTTTACAGCATCCTTTATGTCCACTATACTCCTCAATTCCTCAATTCCTGACGTCAGGAAATGAAAATGGTTGCATTTACGCTAGAGAGGATCACAAAAGAACCACCTGGAGAATAAAATAAGCTTGAACCGGTGGCGGATCTTCCTATAGGCGACATAATTGGCTGCCCAGCTTGCCTTCCAGAGGGTGAGCACCAAAATTACCACCCTCTCCCCATTTTTTTTTCTTTTTTTGACATACAACATATCAAACATGAAGGGAAAATGACCCAAAAATCTAATGCTTATGGTTGGCCTCTAGTAGGGGTACAGCCTCTAGTCCATCTAGTTTTTGCAGTGATTGATCATTACAATCAGAACATGCTTGAGCACTGATGGGTATGGTGGAGTGGAGTGTGTTTGGAGTGCATTGGAGTAAAAGAAAATGAAATGGCAAAAGCCATCTGGGGCACAGTAGGCGACAATTAGAAATAAAAAAGACTTTATTGTTTGTTATTTATTATAGATGTTAATATAAATATAAATGCAAATAAAACAAATATAAAGACAATAAGGGCCAAATGTGGCAATGACAAGAACAACAAACCAGATCAGCTTCAGCCTCACTTCTTTACGTTTTATAACCTTCACCTGTGTCAGAGTTTGCCAGTATATTAAAAATATAAATTGGTTGTGGGTCTCTGTGTCACAAGCCTTACTACTAATGACACAGTTTTTAAGATGTTTGCTCATAATAGGCTGTAGCAAACAGGACACAAAAAAACATCTAAAAAGTATGGAAAATCATAACCTGATTTAGGCTATTACTGACGTTAATTGGAGTGATTAGTTGTCGTGATTCAACTAACAGAGCCCACACATTTTCTCTAATTAATCAGTTTCACTCCCCTTAAATCAGGTACGACTAATTTGACAGGACTATCCCTTTAAAGAAGTCCTATATATAAAGGAACAGTCCATTTTACCAAAAAGGGGAACTCTGTCACTGCGTCGTGAGATTTCAACATTTTAACACAAAAAATACATTATGAAGGAAAACGGACGCATTACTCTCAAACTGCTCTTAAACATGAATATCACGTTACACTGAAAACTAACATTTATCGGTTTAATGTCTTCCCCAAAACGGCGCTCACCCCTTTGGGGCTTTTCTATTTATAGCATCAGCTGTTGCAATACAAAGATTAGCTATTCAACGTATTGTTTCGCAGATGTGGGGAGCACACTCCCGTCTGTGGCGAAAGGGCGGCGGTGGTTTGAAGCCGAGAAGGAGAGAGATGAGGAGGAATATGTCGGTGTGAGGACGTTTCTTTGTGTTCACGGCAGCGAAACTCATATCGGTAAGTAGCTTTCCTGCTGACAGAGAAGAGGTCGTGAATGCGGGCGTCTGTATTCACGGACAGTGCAGGCAACACCTACCGCCAATGTAAAATCAACTACTCTCAGTGTATCAACAAATTCACTGTAGCCTAGCTAACTGTCACCAGGTTATTATGACCAATGACAGCGCGGTAAACAGTCTAGGGAAGTTAGCTCGTTGTAATTAACAATGTGAACGACTGTGTTCAGTTTGCGGAAATTCCTTTTTGCTGCAAACTTCAAGAGAAAGATGAAGCAACCGAAATCCGTTATTCAGGGGCGGCTACTGTCGGTTTTCCATACGGCGGCTCATACAGAGAGAGAGAGAGAGGGAGACGGGCCTTGCCTCTGTGTCAAAAATGTTCCCGAGGGGACGAAACAAAAACACAGTGCCTGTCTTTTATCATATGCCAAGAAAGATCACGAAATGGACTGTGCATACAGTGTTTTAGCACGGTGTTTTTAAACAGCTGTAGTGTGTAGCCTACACACAGTGGTGTCCAGCTCTGAGGCAGAAATGGTGTGCAGATTTAACCGCTGGACAGAGAGAACAGAGAGATTCTTCATGTATCAAATCATAGGATGAGATCATTCAGAAGCACCTCAGTCTGCAGAAACACACACACACACACACACACACACACACACACACACACACACACACACATCACTATTAATAGCAAAGTGAAATCACCAGATAATTTGGCTGTCTGGGGACAGAGCCCCCTTTATCCTTCCATCATAACTTCATGGAAATGTCAAACCCTGCTGCTGCTGCTGCTGCTGTTGATGATGATGATGATGATGACGACGTTGCTAGTGAGAGTAATGGTTAGCTGACTTTTGCATGCTGTTTCCCAATTTCCCTGAAGCTTAATTGTGACCTTTGACCAGGGGAAATTACCTTCTGGATGATTGGTAGATGCTGGGTTTTCCACCCAGACGGAGTCGGTGTGTTATCTGTTACATGTGCTTGAGGCCTGGTGTTGCTCGTTATTAAATAATGATTCCTGTGAGCAGTACTGGGCAGTGTATCAGTACTATGTCAATATCGTGTTATAAGACTAGATTTTGTCTCAGATTTGGCACTAACGTTGTCTTTTCCTGGTTTTAGAGGCTGCATTTTCTGAACTTACCAGACTGTCCTAGCTGGTCTATTACTTGCCTTTACCCACTTAGTCATTATGTTCATGTCACTGATGATGCTTATCAAAATTCTCATTACATTTTGCAAAAGCACCAATAGTCAATCATACAGAATTGTCGCAATATTTATGGTGAGGTATTTGGTCAAAAATAATGTGACTTTTGATTTTCTCCATATCACCCAGTCCTGCCTGTGAGATTCAAATTGTCACTTGCATGTTTATGGAGTCTCACTTAGGAGACATCTCTTTTATTTTTTGAAGTGTCGCAAAAAGTTGGCCTATAGCGCTGAAAAAGAGGCTTGTGAGTTACCATAAAGTATGTAATATATGAGTGTTAGCAAGAGCATGATCCTGACCTGGATGAATAAAAATAAAAGATACATTAATCTGTATTAATCCAGTACTAATTGGGCCTAATCCTAATCCTAATTGATAGCCTACCCATTGAGATGGAGACTAGAACAGCTAATCTGCAACTAAAATAGAATGTTTTGGATCTTACTCCAGTTCAGTCTTAGAGGTCAAATGTAAGTTTGAAACTCATTCAATACAAAACACTGTTAAGTATACTATCCTAACTATGTTTGGTTTCCCTTACGAATGTTTCTTTTAGTTTACTCTTTAAACTGGTTGGATATTTCCTTGATTTGCATTTGGCTTAGGAAATGCATTCCTCAGCTTTCCATCCAAAGAAATTCAGCTGAATTAGGATCTTTTGCTTTTGCCCTCATTCAGACATTCAGGTTGGAGGTCAGAGTTTCTACTGCCAGGTGGAAGACTGAAGTCTTTGCCCCCTAAGTTTAGACCCAGGTGTCCCTCAGCTTTAACTTAGCATACTAGTCAAATTATGTAATATGGCTAATTTTAAACATCCCTAAAATCAAGCTGTCTCAGTATCGTCCTGATGATATTGTCACTTTTTGGACTCCATATGTTATTGTTTTCCAGAGGCACTGCAGGCGGGTCATGGATAAATGAATATTATTTATGTAGGAAAAATAAATAAACAAGAGTTTGCTGATGCTATCATGATGAGCTTTATTTTACAAAAATTTTACATTTAACAATTGCTTCCCCAGTTATTGCGAATTGATAAAAAATTGTGGGGTGTGGGGGGGTATCAACTTTTATCGACTTCTGAAGGGGCACATGACAGGAAATGTTTGAGAACCAATGGTCTTAAAGGCATACTATGCAGGATTTGTCATCTACGGTTTGTAGAAACGACATTCAAATCTCCTCCTCCTTGGCTCAAGGAGACTGAGAGAGCAGCAGTGGTCAAGCGATTAAGAGAGTGAATGAAGAGAAAGAGCAGTGTTACTGAGAGCAAAGCAGTAAGTCAGAGAAATAAAATGTAAATTTGTTATTGGTTCACTGCAGTTACGTTTTAAAGCACAAATAAGCACACCCACACCTCCACACAACACGACAGGCTGTCATCCTGTCCGCTTGGCTTCTCTGCTCTGTGTGTGTGTTAATGTGTATGTGTGTCTCAATCTCATCCTCAATCAACGCATCGAGGATCCATCCACAAAGCAGAGGATAGAGCTAGGGACAGCGGTGTAACCTGGTGTTTAATAGAGACCTTGCGCTGCTATTGGCTAGGGGTTCAAAAGAGAAAATGGCTTAAGAAAATACAGGCAGAGGGCAGATTCTCGGCAGATACAGACAACGCCACTTTTTTGCGAGTCTGCATATTGTTTTTTTATTATTATTATTTAAAAAAAATCATGCATAGTATGCCTTAAAGCAACGAACTATGTGTTATGGTTCAGCCCTGTCTCCTAGATATTATGTTCATATACAGCTCATTTGAAAGAGCAACTGCATTTTGTAGGCAAACGTAATGCCAAGCCAATTACATTTTTTATTAACATAATGAGGAAATGTTACAAATTTATGTACCTTGAAAATCGAAAAAATGTTGATACAGAACATATCAGCAAAATGTTCACTGACAATGTATTTCATTTGTTTTCTGCCCAAAAATGCAGACTTGCTATACATTATCCACT
Organism: Cephalopholis sonnerati; assembly: GCA_019142605.1. NCBI lineage: Eukaryota > Metazoa > Chordata > Actinopteri > Perciformes > Serranidae > Cephalopholis > Cephalopholis sonnerati. Next base: position 13,023,666 of record JAGQAX010000012.1, on the reverse strand, counting down.
TGCTGTACCCACAGCATGTTTTTATAGTTTTACCTTTTTTTTTAATAAATATTTCACTAAAATCACAGTCTTTCTCCAACCTTAACCAAAGTGCTTTTGTCGCCTAAAACACAGACAGAAGTCCTGATGTAAATCTGAGGTTCTGGTGTCACAGTCCTGCACTGTGAATGTTGACCATCCACCCTGACCACCTCCCTGGAAATGTAGAGTGGTAAATGAATGTAGTGTTTCATGAACTCAAAGGCACCATATACAGTATTAACCATCTATAGTGCACAGTCTAAAATACATTTTGCAAGTGTATTCAGAGCATGTCCAACTCCACTTTTGCTAGTTAAATGGCGCTCAATCAAAGGTGTGTTTTGGGTGTACATGAATTAAACCAATCAGAGAGTCATCTCCCATTCCCTGTAAAAGTCAGGTGCGCCTGCACCTGGAACACTGCTATTTACATTTATGGATTTGGCAAAATTGTAGGAGCAAGCGGTTTTATGCTGAGAGTGATGCAGCAAGAGAAGTAGTGTCACTGCAGCAAGTATCATGGGCTAATTTAGCAGCAAGATTAAAAACTATAGTTATAAACTTGACAGAGGCAACAGAACTTACCTTTTAGCTCCTGAAAATAATCAGTGAAGTCACTCTGTCCCTCAAGTGTAAATGCCCACAGCGTTTCGATTAATGGGGAGTCTACTCTGCAGCTCTGCTCTGCTCTCTGCTATGTTCACATTTTAGAGAATGTAGTTAATATTTTCCTATTTATTAATGTATTATTTCACCCACTGCAACCCATCCATGTGCCCCTGTGTGTGTACCAAGCAGAGTGTGTTGTGAACCCGCCTATGTTGATGTATCTTACTGTCTGAATATTGTGGTCGTTGGTTTTTGTTGGTCAATTGGGGCAATCGCTTTCTGCTGCCTCAGAATAACAATACATGAACAGTGCACCAAACCACACCTCATTTGAAGACCTACATACCCATGGGCACACAGATGGCTGTAAGTTACTTGCCCAACGTGGTCACTGGCCACGAAAATGACAACTGCGTCGGTCTGAAACAAGCAATGATAGTTGCGCTGCGCTATTTGCTCTTTGCATCAAGTGTAAGATGGGGTCCAAAGTAACCTTGTCTCTGAACATAATCCAGGCAGCGATTATGTTGTCACCACACTGTGATTATGAATGCACATTAGTAAATACAGACACAATTTCTAGGAGACAGGGTGGTGTAGTTATGCATCAGTCCTACATAAGACTATGCTCTTCTTCTGAGTAAGTCATGGTGAATACACAGTAACAAGTAAGTTACTTGATTGTCCTGTCAGTGTTACTGATGCCTTGTAGCGGTTCCCTCATGACGTCCTGTCTCCTGGTTAAAATTCCCAAATAGCTAGAACAAAAAAGTAAATTATCAGAATGAATGAATGAATGGAAAGGTCAGAAAAGAAGATGCCCCCAGCAAGTCACAGAACATTAGTGAGATATTTTGGTGGTGTGTGTGAATGGCAGCCTTATCCACAGAGAATTTTTGAAAAAAAGGCATAGTATTATAAAAAAAGACACCAGTGTAATTTATGGCTAAATGGGTTCTCAAATAATGCTGTGAAACTGGAGACTGTGGCAAGTTAGTCATTGGTGATGACCGACAATCATGTGATCAGCTATACAGCCTTCTTTTAGGCTATTTGCACTTTGTTCTCTCACCCAAATGTTCCACAGAGTCGTAAAGATTTGGGTTTGTCTGTTGTTATTGGAGAAAATGTGATGAAGAGGCAGCTGACTTTGCTTACCTCATTCTTTGAGATAGATGAATAGAAGTTACTGCGTTAATTCAGTGCACAACAAATTACTTGATGAAATAAGTTTAAGGTATCTGAAGTGAAACATCTGAATACAAATTATCATTAGCATAGCCTACTGCTGCTCAAATAACCATCAGCATGAAGCATACTCTGTGATGTCACCCATTGGTTTGTGGATTCTGGTTTAGAAGCCTTGAGTTTGGCTTTTTGCCTGTTGCCATCTTGTTTTTTTTTTCAGTCAGAAGTGACCATATTTTGGTGAGGGGTGGCGCTGTGGAGTAGTGAGGGGTGGATCTGACTGAGAAGCTGAGGACACTATCGGCAGACAGCCTGTCACTCAAAGTGGCGTAACTTTAAGCCTTAATAAAATGTAAACGGTCATCAAGAGGGAAATGAGCTATAGAGACTAAAAGCATTTTTATGCTGCTGTAAAATTGTGCATTTTAACGTGGGGGTCCATGGGATTGACTGGCTTCTGAAGCCAGCCTCAAGTGGCCATTAGAGGAACTGCAGTTTTTATACCTATCTGTTGGCTTCATTTGTCAGTCTCAGAGGCTGACACTTGATATGAAACACTTACAAAGGAAGGAAACAACCCAGTACAATAAGACAGTGGCTCACTTGGGCTGATTGCATCTTACTGCACACTGAATTTGCACTTGTGTAGGAGATGCTAGAGATGTACAATTTCATCCAGAGAGTCATATTGTTTTGCGAAGGAAACATCGTTTAAAGGGTCAGTGTGTAAGATTTAGGGGGATATACTGGTTAAAATGAAATATAATATAATAAATATGTTTTCTTTAGTGTATAATCACCAGAAAATAAGAATTGCTGTGTTTTCTTCACCTTCAAATGAGTGATTAATATCTACCTAGGGAGCTGGTCCTCATCTACGGAGATCGCCATGTTCACTGCCATGTTCTATAGTAGCCTAGAATGGACAAAACAAACAGTGGCCCTAAATGGGACTATTCATGTTTTGCATCGGGCACCGTAGTTAGAAGCTGCTTTGTGATGAGCAGTGTCAGAAGAACACTGATTTGCAACATGAAAACTGCTTTACTCAGTATTTTTACCGGTTTAAATTAGAAGTCTGATTCTCTGCCCGAGCCCACAAAACCTCCTGAGTGTCTGGATCTTAACTTGTCAGAGAAAAAAGGTGAGCACACATTAGCAGGTGGGGGGCAAGCCGCTCTGCCAAACAGTGTTGGAGAAATACTGATTTGTAAAGTGAAACTGCTTTATTCAGTGTTTTTGCTGGTTTAAATCACAGAGTCTGTTTGTTTTGCTGAGGAGGAGCCCTCTGCAGATAATACGGCTCCTGGTAAATAAGAAGGCTAGAGAGAGCCGTCTCTGACATGCCATATAGTGTAGGAGAAACTTAATTTTGTAATGTGAAACTGCTTCATTCAGTGTTTTTACATGTTTTAATCACCTTTTCCATTTGTTTTGGGGAAGATAAAAACCTTGTGAACTATGAACAGTGTTTTTTTTTTTTTTAAGGTCATTTTTTGGGCATTGACATAATAAATTATGTTGTATCGGATCGGTGCATAGACCTGCATACTTGCGGATACCCGATCCTGTATTTTGGGCAGCATTGGAGGCGTTTCTGAAACTGGTACTGGTATGGAAAGGTCTCTGTAAACAATGCCATACTGGCAATTATGGTGGAAGAAGTAAGACAACATTAATAATTGGAGAATATTGCCAATATTGATACTGGTAAAGAAATCTTAGGGTCCTTTTTTCTTCCCCCAGCCAGCTTGCAGACAAAGATAGCTCTTAAGCAAATTATTGCTTTCATTTCAGCTGTCTTGGTGACAAGAACCAGCAACCTGCTTCTCCTAGGTAGAAAACCCACTTCCTCCAAAAAGTCAGGACTTCAGTATTTATGGAAATATATATTCTGGTCAACCATGGCACAATTCATAAAATGCTATCAATTTTTTAAATACTTGTTTTAATTTGAATGTAAAATAAAAGATCAGCTGTAACACCAAGAAAAAAGTTCGCCCAGAGTTTGTCACTTGACAGCAGCTTTAAGCTTTCATACATTTTGAACCTGGTGAACTGTGTCTTAATGCCTCCTTTGAATGATCGATGAGTGTTGATATCAACGCCACAGCACAGGCTGGGGTGTGCACCACTGTGTTCCTCCTTATTCCTGTTCTGTGAGATGTGGTGCTGCTTTGTTCCCATGTGAAGAGGGAAGTCCCTTTATCCTTTCCCAAGGCAGCAGCTAACCACTTCTCAAAGAGCCTAGAAAGGCTTTTTGGAGTCATGGTGAAGACAGAATATGAAGTCCAAAACACAGCAGCTGCTTCTGTTATTTTATATGTAAAACCACACATCTGTAGAGTAATGACTGTGAAGGGGAGGCATTTCGGATTGCCAAATATGTCACTGGTCCACTAGCTGTCATATTGGATGAGGAGAAACTTATTATATTTCATTTTTAGCCACAGCTGTAGAGCTCTTCAGCTGAAGTGAATGAACATATGTAAAAAAAAAAAAAAAGCTTTTTATAATGATTCACGTACTCCATGGTCCTGTCATTATGCCATACTGCTGCACATCCAATGTGTGCAACAAGGCATCCAGTAACCTAACATATCTGCTGTGCTGCATTGATGTGATGTAAAGCAATTTTGTTGAAACAAACAAAATGAAGGTTTCTCTGATTAATGAACATTGGATTTGCAGCAGGAAGATAGTAAAAAAAAAAAGTGGATAATTGCAGTTTTCAGATGGGTTTCTAAAAGCCTCTTACATGGGAAAGCCAAACCATTAGGACAAAAGTTAAGTTGTGCTTTATAGCCATCATGCTTTGTTTATGAGTCGGGGTGAGTGGCTTGACCATTTTGACAGACATGGCCAAACAAAGTATGTTTCAGGTTAAATCTTAGTTTGTTGCTTCCTACTCTCTGTCATCTCATATTCCAACCCTGTCACCTAGAAATTATGTTATATTACTAAATTGTTTTCCCATTTTCAAAACATAATCAGCATGATTATGGATAGTGCAGGACTTTGACACCTAGAGTGCGAGGTTCATATCCCAACTCTTGTCTGTGGTTAGTTTTCGGCAACAAAAGCAAAGTTATGGTAAGGGAAAAAGTCAGGATTTCATTTAAATCTTAATAATCACATCGTAGCCCGTGCCTCAAGTCTGTCTTGTCCTTCACTCTATTAAAACCAAGATACTGGGCTTCCCTTAACCTTAACCAGGTGCTGTTATGCAACAGCTAATATGTTTCATTCAAAACCTATTTGCTTTGTAAATTAGTAGTTTATAAATGTAATTTTTCTGAGTCAGGGTTGCTTAGTTTGTTTCAGTACACATAAATACACAAATCATGTTTTCTATTTCGTTCACATCTTGTCTTTTATTAGATCAGTACACTAATAAAATAATTGAAATGTGTATTTAAGTACTGGGAAATTTCTGTGCTGCTGCATTTAGGCCCTTAATCAAAGCACTACTTTATTCCTGAAGTCATAAGTAAACATAAATATGTTAGTGACAACACATCTGTTACATCATGGCATTACATGATGACACATGAAGTAACGGAAACATCCAATTACTTCTTACGAATGTTGCGATTTCATAGAAGTACTTGATCATGCCAGTGAAGGTTGAAAACTATACATAACTGTACTGGATGAGCTCCATTTCTCCTGTGGTACACAAGACAGCTGTTTTCAGATTTATCCATACCTTTCCTCTGTAGAGGGTTTTTGAAAAGCTCAATTTTCAGAGCTGGAAAATGCCAGGTTAGTGTGGATGAAAGGCTAAATCTGAGAGGAAAGGATTCAGATTCACTGACATTAGTGTGAACACTGCAGATGTGCACAATACTTTAAGTATGTCCCCATGCAGCCTTTATTGGCCCTCTGAAACATCCTGGTTTGTAAAGCTACATATAGCCAACCACATTGGTTAGATGACTAACTTTGGTTGGGCTCATAAGAAAATTTCCTCTGCCACGCTTCCACTCCCAAAGGAATTTGGTTTAAACTGGTGTCTGTAGATTATTTTAGTATCACAGAACAGTGATTGGTGGTACAGAGAATTGTACACTCCACGAAGTAGACTCACAGAGGGAAATGCTGACACACCATACGAGGTTGTGACCTGACCTGGCTTCAGTTAGGCTACAACACGCATGTTGTGGAAACCATGACTGGTGGCAGGTACTTTTTATGGTGCTTCTCAAGCTGTTATGTTCTTGTTTTTCTGCACAGTACTGAAAATCTGTGTAATGTGGTGTCTTGTGAGTAGTGGCATTTGTGGCTTTATGACAACCAGCCAACTAAGTGACTGATGAGACATTTAACATCAGGAATTTGGCTCGGAAATTCCTTGCCCAACCTGGCTGGTTGACTGTTGCAGACTGGCTGGCTATGGAAAGGAAGGAAACATCTTCCTTCCCTCCATTGTGCTGGGCAGGAAAGGATGGACTGAAGCCAGCTGACAGCTGTTTCCTGGTGGATGAAGGAGGAATGGGTGCGTGGGTGGGTGGGTGGTGGTGGTGGTGTTGGTGTTGTGCTAGTGAATGTTCTTTTTTGTCTGCTTTAGCTGTTGCTGCAGTTTAATAAGTGCTAAAAATCTGAGGGTTTTACAGTAAGATGGAGTAGATTGGTTTAATTTCAAATTTGCACTAGCACTGCGAATGGCTTGATTTAAATGCTTATATGTTTTAACCCATTCACTACAAAATGCATGTCCATGATATTACTCCCAAAATGTTTTCAGAGCAAACCATACATTTATACTGCCCTACAAAGTCAAAAGCCTGTGACTCACAGGAGTGTAGAACTGAGATAAACAACATAAAAGTTGGTTTGGTGTCTAGCTAAATGAGTTGTTGGCATAATTTTGAAAATGTGGCAGTTGTTTGTTTTCTAATAAAGTTGTTAATCTACATAAAAGTTTCAAACTCAAACTTGACCTCAGACCCTTATTGGGAATTTAAGGTACTCTGCCTTTGCATTGTCTGCAAAATGATAAAGGCCTAGTGCAGTGAAACTTAACCGTTCATTAGGTCATATAGAAACGCTCTGTTATTTAGAGCAGCGCTGTAATTTTAGTGTTGTCTATCGTTTTTCTAACCTACTTTCGATGTAACCGGCTGTGGTCTCATGGAAACCACGCAACCCATGGTCCAGAGCTGAGTCTAAAAGTAAGCTTTCATGTGCCTCTGCAGCAGCTGCTCCTCTAATCCATTGAGCTCTGATAGATCTGATCACAAACTGACTGACTAATCAATTTTCCACCCTGTGACTCAAACGCAACAAACTGCTGCTGCAGAAAAACAAACGACTGAAAAAGAGTTCTGCTGGCGCTGCGTTCACTGACCCCCATAAATCTCCAAATTCAGAGAAGGAACACAGAAGGCTCACAAAGGGACAGAAACACAAAAACACACAAAAAAGACAGAAAGTTTGCTGATCTGTCCTCCCCTCTGACGTCACCTACTGCCACACGTAGATTCCAATTCTTCGAATACTGAAGAGGATGTTGTTGAGTACAGTAAGCAAAGCACTATATGATAATAATTATGATCTAGATAGAATCTAGTGATATATCATGAATCTATTCACTTTATATAGAATGAAGAAGACAGCAACATCAACTTTATTGTGGGTAAACAAAGAATTCTAAGCACAAAGAAACAAAGCCAGAGAATCTTGCATGTAGTTACGGGATTTTGGCTTGGTTTCGCCACAACCTTTTCGTAGTTAAGGCAATCACAACCCACTACTTTAAATAAAAACGACAGAGACACAGGATATTTGTTTACAAGATAGAGCAATATTCTAAGGTCTTTTGCTTGTGCACAGAAGTACAGATGTCCCACCTTCCAGGCAGCAGTTGTTTTAATATTAAATCAGTATCATATAAAGATGCATTTGCAGAGACTTGAAAAAAAACTTGCTTAGTGAACATTGTTTGCATGCTCTTGTACATTTGCGTCCTTTTATGCATGAGTACACATGCATAAAATGGGGATCCACTGATAAAAACATTACCGAATAGCACTACTAGTGGTCAAAAACTGTACAGGATACCTCTAAGTTAGCTTAATTTGACTGACAATTTGACTTCAGCCTAGATTTTGCATTGCAATGGCAAATTGAAGGATGTGATCTATTTGAGCAAGAGTAAATATTTAAAATCACAAAGTGCTTGGTGTTGAATGATTCTGATCATTTGCCTACTCTCGATAAGATTATTTTAAACGCGCCAGTTTAATGGCTTGAAACAAAGCTGTCGATATCATGTGGAAGGAGATATAACATTTCAAAAAAATTTAAAAATGGGGCGCACATGGTAAAATACTTGAACTCTATACTCTATTGTATAAACCCAACACCGTATTGTAACATTTCTATCAACTTTGTCCTCGTTTTACCCCTCTTCTGTTTCTCTCACCCTCCTCTTCGCTCTGTTCTCTTGCGTCCCTCCCATGTCTGGTTCTTTCTGTGGCTCTCCCTCTTTGTGGTAAGCTTTGTGTGAGCTTTTGCTATACGAGAAAGAGATTGCATCCATACACACATATTAAAGCTCTCATATCATTGCCCATAGTAATTTGAACCATACACCATTACTGCACTAATGTAAGACTCTCAAAAGAAACAAAAACCAAAACACGTTTTTTGAGTACTGTACAAGCTGTTCCCCTGAGGTGTAAGCACAGAAGGCTTGTGAATCATTTACAAATGTTAAAATAGATTGTCTTATATTGAGTCTCTACTGTACTGGTGTGGAAAAATACTTTACTATTCTGTCAAACCTCTTATATTCTAGCAAGATGGATGTTTATTTTTGTTTTCAAAAAACCATAATTACAAACTACCATATCTCTCTTCTGGTTCCGTGGTTATACTGAGCTACAGAGAGTAGACGTCATTAGCCTGGTCCCTGCTGCTAGGCTAAGCCAGGGTCACTGAGGCCTGCTTTACCCGCTTGTCAACACAGTTGTGATTCAATGCTGTGAGTGGCTTTGATTAGACCCAGTGGTTTTATATAAAGCCTGTTGCTTACAGTCTTTCATCCAACCTGTTTTATTGTGGCTGCTGCTTTATTTACTTCTCTTCCTTATATTTGAAACATGTCAGTATACAAAAAGTTTGACAGTGCTGTCCACAATAGCAGTAAGGTGTTAATCTTGATAACAAATGCTGCTGCATTTCCTGTAGCTGCTTCACAGTAAAAGTCATTTGTGGTTTTCCAGTGGAAAGCTCCTATTATGAAGCAGCAGCTGCAGGAAATGTTAGCTTTGCATTATCAGTACTGTTATGTTTATTCAGAAGTCAATGTAAACTTGCTGGCAGTCCTTTTCTTCCCTGTCCTTGATGATGTACTTCAGTATTGACAAGTCACTTCCACTTGTAGGTCGATGGAATAGTGATTGGCATCACCCATATGTGTGAGGAAGTGGAGTCATAGTATGTCAGTGTGGTTGGTAGTGCTTTGAAGCCGCAGTAAAAATACAAGTGTTCACAGCTCAGCTTAGTTCATATAGCTAATGTTAGCTAGAGCCTATAAGCAAAGTGTGCCCTTCATCTTACTCCTTGCCGCCACAGACCACTTCACCAGAAAGACAGCGCATAACAGGTTGGACCCCGCACTGCCGCTGGCTACCAGCCTGCCTTTTGAATTTGAGCAGCTAGAGCCACTGACTGAAGGTCTGTCCCTAGAGCTGCTGCTCACTCTTCCCCCAGCGAAGCAGTCTACAGTGGTGGGGAGCAAAGTGGTGGGACCGCTGGGTGTGGTAGCCAGCTAATTCATGTCTCATTAATGGTCTGATAAACAGAGAGAGCTCGACAATGAAATAAGAGAAGATAAATCAATGTATGGGAAACACTGGGTTATTGCATGAAGCGCGTGCATTGTCCTGTGGTTGTCTGGTGGAATGGGCTCAAGATAGAGAGGGGAAAGATGCAGGAGGAGGGTGTATTTTCAAATTCTGCCACTTTTATGCCTTTCCAGAAAACTACATACCATAGCTTCAATTAGAAAGTCAGGTACACTAATAGCACTCTGGGTGTTGCTACATGTTGTGTCACAGAACTCCACAGGGCTCTCTGGTTTGATTTCTGCCCATCTTGCATAAATGCTCAAGTTTCTCTATTTTTGTACTATTTTTTCTATGTTTCTGCTTTGATCCACAACTCCTAGCTGTGGTCTGTGGTCTCCATGGTGATGGAAAAGCAGCTGCAACAAAAAACCTTAACACCTCTCCCCCTTGTTCTCTCTCTCTCCGTCTGTTGTTCCCTCCTCTTTCTTTCTCTGTCTCTCATGGTCCTCCATTTCAGCCAGGTGCGTCTCCTCAGCTTACTTCTCACCTTTGCCACCTTTACCACCACTGTCGAGGTAGCCATGGCGACCAGCGCCCTGCCAAGTGACAACCTGCCAACGTACAAGCTGGTGGTGGTGGGGGATGGTGGTGTTGGGAAGAGTGCCCTCACCATCCAATTCTTCCAGAAGATCTTTGTGCCAGACTATGATCCCACGATAGAGGACTCATATCTCAAACACACAGAGATAGATGGACAGTGGGCAATACTGGATGGTGAGTAGAAATGCATTTGAACTTAACTAGATCCTGATGATCCTGTCTCTCCATGCTTATCATCTGTTATTTTTTTTCATTTGGTTTCAAATAAGCTTGTCCAGCAATGACCAATGAGTGAATGTTTGATATGAAAACACTGTGTTAGCTTTTAACTACATTCCAGTGGTAGCTGTTAACTACACTAAGCGAATGAGCAATGCCCTGATTAATGGCATTTAAAAAAGGAACTGCTAAGGTTTCTGCATGTGAGAGAAAATATGTATAATGCCATGATTTTATCCCTTCTTCAATTAAGCATTCAATTGTAGGTGTCAGTTGACGCATATGTTATGTAAGGGAGGGATCTTCAGAGTTTTTTTAGATCAAGGAGGTCTTCACCAAAAGAGAGATGGAGCAGGGTCTATTGTATTAAATTCAGTTGCATATTGAATTGGGTGAATGGGGGTTGTCAGGCAGAGAGTCAAATTATTTTTTGTTTTGACCTGTGCTGCGTTCAGCCCCGACAAAATGTAGCAAAGCATGTTCAATGCATGAAAATGGTTGTAGTACAGTGAGGTTTCAATGAATTGGATTCAAAGGGCCTTTATTGGCAAGGGAAGCATATTTACATGGCCGAAGTGACTGTGAAATGGAAACAAAAAATCTAAGAACAGTAAGTAAAGATCCAATAGACATTTATTTATATACATGTCACCGCTAATTGGGTAACACCTCTGACACAGCCACCTAAAGAGAGAAAACATACATCAAAGCTGTAGCGCACCGTTTCAAAGAAACATGTTGTTTAACCCAGAAACCATAGGCTTTGAGATTGGACATGCCCCTGTATTTGTATTTGTAGGTCACTTTCACAAAGATAAGTTGTTTCAAAACTGTGTATAGGCATATTTTAATTTCTAAGAAGAAGAAGAAGAAGAAGAAGAAAAAAAACCCTTAAAATGATCAAACAATAATTTGGCAGCTCCCCTGCAGTAATTCTGGGGACCACCTAGGGGTCACGGACCCCCTGTTGAAGAACCAGGACATAAGGACATATACTTGTGTCACAGGATCAACAAAATCCACAAGTGTCTTTCTCTTAGAGTTCTTAAAGTGCATGAGTGGAGCTGATCGTACGTCGTGGAGAAAAGGAACTTTTATTCTGACCATGCATTTGCAATTTTGTTATTGTGACCCAATTTAATTTTCTGCATCTCATTGTACAATGATTACTGCAAACTGGGTCAGTGTATATCTGTTAATGAATAAATGTAATGACGATTAAAAACAATAATTGCAATAATTGAGCTTTTAAAAGGTCTTAGCGTGCTTGATAAGTATCCAGTTAACTGAGTCGAGTTACACATATAGATGCAATAAGATATCATCTGCGTGTATTCTGAATGAAAACATCAGTAAAAGAGAGACCCTTTCATGTAATGTAATACACTGGTGTCTCTCCATCTTGGCAGTGCTGGACACAGCCGGCCAGGAGGAGTTCAGTGCGATGAGGGAGCAGTACATGAGGACGGGAGATGGCTTCCTGATCGTCTTCTCTGTGACAGACAAGGCCAGCTTTGAGCATGTTGACCGATTCCATCAACTCATACTACGGGTAAAAGACAGGTAGGTTACAACCGCTTAGCTGACCAATGCATAACAAATTGAGGTATGATTTGGGAATGATTAGGGCATTCCTACTGTTGATACAAAACACATGTTTATTGACTCGTAAATTATGTTATGATTTAATGTGAACCACCCATTTACACTGTTGCTGAGAATCAAATGACAGAAGGCTGTGTGTGGGATGGCATGCACAATAAACCCACAGCTGGTTGTTTTTCTGTATGTGAGAAATGTGACAATCAGCCTGACATTTTGATGTCTTTAAACAGTAAACAGACAAAGTCCTTATTTGATTACTACATTGTCAAATATGCAATAACATCTGCTTAGCATCCCCTTTCTATTTAAGGAACTTTTTTTTCAAACAACCTTTGTCTCACTGGGGTAATTCTGTCTGTGCAAGTAAATCACCAGACTAGTTGTAGCTAAATAAACCCCATGTTTTTCCCAGTTATGTTATTCAGATTATTTGGCAGTAAAAACAAAAGGAAATGCACCCGAAATGTCTAGTATCATCAACCCCTGCACTGTAAATCTGTGTGTGTACAACTTGGATAAATCTAGTGAGTCAAAGCTAACGTGCCCGGAAGCCAAAGTTACCAAAAGAGGAAGTAGCTGTCAGATGTAATAGACGTTTACAATATGGTAAAACTGGGGATTTGTTTTCTTCTGGCACTAATGTTGTTTGCCCTTTTGAATTCCATTTTTGTGATCGGCTTGCACCAATTACGTATTTTGGCCAAAAACTTATTTTGAAGTCCGAGTGAGCTGCATCATGTCATCTTCTGATTTGGTCTGATTTGACTGTCCACATAACACACTAAAATTCAAAATATTAAATGTGTTTGCTCCTTTCACAAATATTTAGCCTCATAAGGCCAAAGTTTGTCCACTCTCAGTCAGGTCATTTTCAGAGTTTTGCTGACTCAGCAGACATGGTTCAGTCGGCACTAACAGGGAGCGTTGTCATATGTGTCCGTCAAGATTACAGTTGTTAAGGATCAGAATCTTGTCCCTGCTTTGCTTTCCTCAAGCTGCAGACCAGTTAGGCCCATAAGATTTGTTTCCAAAATTCTAATCAGTTTTGCTCTGAATGTCTGTTATTCGAGAGGAGATGCATCTGTTGTCTGACAGTGACTGACAGTAGCCAATAAAACTGAGCTCGAGATGGAACAAAAATAGAAACTGGAACTGAGTAAGTCGCTCTGTGTCCATATTTAGTGGTGCTCTACTGTCGCTCATTTTTCTAGTAGAAAAAAAAGTGTTGCAGAAATCTGACACCTCGCAGACGATTTGTGAAGAATGTGATCTTTCTGATCTGACTGTGAGCCTGTCAGGTGTTTAAAATAGTCTCCAGATCGTGAGACACTTTTAAACACTCTTTAAAAACACTGTAAGTGGTTTGGAAATTAATTATACAGGGATATCTGAGATTGTGTGTTTGTGTCCTTTTTCTCTCAGGGAGGCCTTCCCCATGGTGTTGGTGGCAAACAAGGTGGACTTGGTCCATCTGAGAAAGGTCACCACTGACCAGGGCCAAGAGATGGCTGCAAAACATAACGTAAGTACCTTCTTTTAGGCTTTTTGCACTAAACTGATTTAATATATTTAAGCGAGTTTCTGACAGTTTTTATATGTGCCTGTGTGCACTACAGAGAGTGAGGACAATGAAAGCATTTCTGAACAGTGAGAGGAAAGATAGTTGGTCACAGAAGTGTGTCCTTGTATCTGAAATAATTCATCCAATCCTCAAAATGAAACTCAAACTGAAATAAACATCAGAATGTTCATTTGGTCTCCACAGCTGAGCAGTAGACTATTGTCACCCTGTGGCTAATGAAAAAATATGTAAGTACTGGCTAGATGGAGGGAGGTTTACCGCAGTTCATTAACACATACTACCTGCATTGTTTTGATACAAAGCTGGTTGAATATCAGCAAAGTATCCATTTAACTAGCCACTAAGTGGAGTTGGACACATCCTAAATGCACTTTGGACCATGCTTGACAGATCCTTTAAATAGTACCATACACGTTAACCATCAGTCTTTCCTAAGCTGCTGTGCTACGGTGATTAAATCCTTATTTTATAATCGTGACACTGAGTAACAAAATTGGCATATCCATGCTAATGACAACAGCTTTGCTGTTTCACCTATTAAAATAAACAATCGCTGTGAAAGTGAAAGAGGATTAAAGGTTGTTTTCTTTAGTTTGTTGCCGCACAGTCCCCAACCCTCACTGGGCTTACATCATGGTTTTGCAAAAGCTCTGCATATTCCGTACACACGTAATCACCAAGTTTTTGTCATATTTCTCACTGTTTTAAGATTAATACCCTCTGGGGGCCGTTTGGGGGAAACTCCGTTAGAAAAACCTTGTTTAGGTCTGGTTAGCGAGCTGAAACGGAGAGATGATGCATTTACAAACTTAGTTGGCTTAATGTGGACATACTGTTCGTGAACACAGCATAACCATTGAGACAGGCAGAAGCAGGCAAACATGACTGTCAAATAAAGCCAGAAAGCTGTGCTTTCTGTAATCTGTGACAAGGTTCACTTCCACACTGAATGCACGCAGATGTTCCTGATCTAAGAGAACTTTGAGTTTCTCCCTGTGGTATTGAATGAGTTTGGCCCAGAGGGGCAGCTCTCTCAGGCACAGACACATACAGCATCCTGTGACTCCAAGGATGTGACGTTTTGGGACTTACAGTATTATTACGCATTTCTTTTGTTTTGTTTTGTATTTTGGGATTCAAGTGCCCACTGTTTTAATTAATAGTTTGAAGTGATGATATGCAGCCTGGCGAATAAGTGCAGCCACTGTGTCTGACTAATATCAGTCACAGTTGATTCATCACTGTCATTTGCATGGCTAGTAGGCATGTGTGAGGAAACATCTGTCTCTGTTTTTGTCTGTGCTGAGATTGAATTAATGATAGTGGGCAACTTTGTTTTTAATTGATACAGATTTTATCTTTGTGTCTTTTGCCACCAGTTCTGAGTCATCAGGCAACTTAGTTGTGACTCCTACTGATTCTTAAACACATAACATTTGGTTGTTTTATTCTAAAGGTTAAATGCTAATCACGTTACGTCTCCCTATACTGTATATTCCTACTTCATACAGTATATTTATGTTGTTATTCAACCAATTTGGTTATTTCATATTTCAGTGAACAACTAATACAACTTGTGCTTAGATTTGTAATATTTCTGCTTGTTTCTTCAGATAACGTATATTGAAACCAGTGCCAAGGATCCCCCAATGAATGTGGACAAAGCCTTCCATGAGCTGGTTCGTGTTATAAGGTAACTCCAGGTTCACTTCTGTTTATTCTCTGACCTCCATAAGATGACAACCTCGACATGTTTGCATAAAAAATAATGTAAGACAGATTTACTTGCAGTAACAGCTATGAAACTGCTCTAGGACAGTAGTGATAGGCCCTGAAGACTGTTGTTTACAAACTAAGAAACAGTCATTACATCTAATGAAACTGCCTCAATTCAAAGCATGTCACCCTTTTCCCCTATTTCCAGTTTGTATTTCACTTATTTAGAGGTTAGTGGCACACAGACAGTGTTATGCTGGTATGTGAGGGCAGTGAAAGTGGTTTTAGGGAGAGTGGAAAGCAAAGAAAAAAATCCCAGAGGTATTTCCTGTCTTGACACACGTGTAATTTCAGAAGAATTTGGTTTGTGTCCATGTTTTGAATGTGGTCATGCCCTGTTTTAAGGCCCTCTCTTTCTGCATGGACCAATAAGAAACAAGTAGGCGTGTCACTGTGTTTTGGGGGCCTGTACTTAGACATCCAAATACACAGCTGTATTCATCTTTGGATTACAAATTAGAGATCTTGCTGTCCACATGTAAGATCTGTAACTGACTCTTGGAGAAACGCCTGTGTTTTGGTACGTTATGAAAAATGAGGGGAGTTGATTGATGAATCAACATTGCCCTCTTGTGGTCAGGCTGTAGAAAGTCAGTGGTGGATAAAGGCATTTTTCTTACTGATGCATCAACAGTTCAGGTAGAAAATGCCCATTATCTTTAAACTTGTGTAAGGTTGCCATAGCCTACCTTGAAACCTCACCTATAAAATGTTTAATGTAAAGTCTCAAAGAGGTGACACATAATGCTGAACTGAGTATTCACGTAATAAAGGTGAAATACTTTAAAAATGTTGGCTGTGAAAATCATTACTACTGTCATGTTTGTGTGGTAAATATAAACATCCATAATATACCTTTTAAAAAATATAAGGCCTTAAAATCATCAGATAATCCTTTATTTGAATTTGCGATTGCCACAGACGTTTTACTTAATTTCATTTAATCGTTTTTTATTTTCTTTTGTCAAAATGAGTCAAGCTCTTCTGCGTGAAAGTCCGTATTTCTGATGTTACAGATCTTTAAACTTACCACTGAACCTAATACTGTCTCTTTGCTTTATACTTTACTCTTACACTGACTATAATAACCACATTCCTACATTAAACCTATTTCTGCATGGGATTACACATACAGTACTTACCTGCAATGCTTGAATAAGCAAAAAAGGTTTTTTTCACAAATTAGTCTTAATTGTGGTTAAAAATAAGGTCTCAAAAAGCATTAAATATAAGGGTCTGATGCCTCTAGACACCTTAACATGTTAGATAGCTTAATAAGTGCTATTAGGTGTATTTTGCACTGGACAGGGCCAGGCTAGCTGTCAGTCTTTGTGCTAAGCTATAGCTTCATATTTACTCTACAGACATGAGGGTTGTGTAAATCTTCTTGAAAGCAAAGAAGTGCATTTCTGAGAATGTTAAATCACACTTTTTAAAAAATAACCACATGCAAAAGTTTTCTGTCCACTCTTCAACGACAACAATCCCACTATAGAATTATCTCACTATATGCTGGTTCAGCTGGGCCTCATCCAAAACCGTCTTTTGTGACAGACTTTAAACCACTGATGTTGCAGTGGTACAAATAACATCAGGTCCAGCAGATGGCTACGTTTGTCCCAAAGTGGTGCAGCAATACTAAGTTTCAGAATAGACATAAGACTGAGCAATGCTAACAAAATGTAAACAAACCGGTAGTCTGCCATTGTTGTTATTGTGTCTGGAGCATGCTCCTTACACAAAGCAACAATTGGTATGAATTAAGGAGATGATGTCATTGTTACCAAACAGATACACAATAACTGAATCTTAGAAGGTATTTTTTAAAAAATCTTTTAGTGACCTAAAACCCAATATACTTGTGGACAATAGCTCAAAATGTAGAGAAAATGTACTTTTTCAACAATGTATATGTATATTTTTGTATACATGTAAACAGGACTATATGACAAATAACACATTATGGGCCAAGATGCTAACTATGATGCTAACTATGGCAGGACCACTGTATAGTAAGATGTTGGAAAAAGCTGGTTAATTGAGTTAGGATTATTTTGTAAAACTGATTCTTATCATTTTTTCTTTCTTTTCGCCACACCCACAGACAACAGGTGCCCGAGCGAAACCAGAAGAAGAAAAAGAAGATGAAATGGAGGGCAGAACGTTCAGCAGGTTCCCACAGGTTCCACTGCGCTATATTGTGACCTCCCTCGTCCTGTTTATCATTCATAACATACACACACCTACACGCACACCCACATACCTTTGGATGTCAGGGAAATCCCCAGCAGTGGTTAACTACTGGAGAACAAAAGGGAAGGGGGGGTCGATGAATGGCTGGATGAATCCAGGAAATGTTGGACTGATGTCCCCTCACCCTTCACAATGCGTTGGAATGAGTGCTGTGCCCTCTCTCCTCAATTTATGGTCCCTTTCAAAGGTCTGTAGATCCCTCCTATCTCTATTCAACACAGAACTCCAGTGAACTGTTTCTCAATCAAGTGTAATTTTTGAATTTAATTTCAAACGTGGCACCAGACGATTTGGGGGGGAAGGCCAGAGATCAGAATTATCTTGATATTGGAACTTTTTTCTTCTTGGGAAAGGAGGAAAAGAGAGGACCCAGCTCAAAATGGCGCCTCGTTTTTCATGGAGTAACTCTGAAAAACCTGCTGGTCATCACCTTTCTATCCTCACACTCCTACAACTTTCTGGAAGAAAAACACCTGTGTGACCTTTAGATATGTGTATCTGCGTTCTCTCTTTGTAGAGTGGACATCATAAGGGCATGATGGATGAATACGAGAGTGGTGACAGTAATTTTGGTAGTGAAAATAGAAGTTGCGTGGCGGTGTTGACGAGTGGACTGTGAGTTCTGTGAGTGAAGCGTGGACTCTGGTTTTGAAATGTCAGTTCAGAGAGGATGGAAGGACGTGTCATAGCGAGCGAGAGGAACGTGATGCTGAGAAAATGTGTCATATTGGTTGACAGGTGAGCGCGATGGTCATATCAGCTTGTTGAATAAGTGTTTAAATATTGTAATTGTAAAGGAGAGTTAAGATTGGTCGTTGGTGTGTGTGGTTACACTTTAATGTAAACATAACAGGGTTTATACCAACACTGGTGTGTCAGCGGCCATGTTTACAGACATTCTTAGAAATGGATTATTTTCCCATCATAAAGACACACAGTATATCAGAGCCACTTTACATCGAGTGTTAAAATAATTATGGTTTATTTAGGTTGCCTCCTTAGTCATTTTCAATGGCATGATGAGAGCAGGCTTCATCAGTACTGTATGGACAATAGCCCTCGTTTTTTTTTTTTGTCTTTGTAGTCTTAACAGATTGTCTTCAAAACAAGTTACTTTCCATGTTTTTGTATCAAAAAATATAGAAAATTACAATTATATTTGTGATTAACAAAATATCTTATTATAGGTGGCAATGTAAACAAATACAATGCTGTTTTACAAAAGATCTGTAGGAAGTTCTTCACGAAATAGAATAGATAAGGGATAATGTGCGCTTCATGTTTCAGATCTGAAGCAGGCTGGAGAAGCTGATTTGCACTGGCCACTAACCAAAATAATGTGATGTCACTTTATTTCAATCTAGGGGCTTTTCAGACCACACCGCTGAATTCCGGACAATGAATCGTGCTCAGTAAAGGAGAACACTCCTTCAGTTTGGGGATACATACTGTAGCCCTGGGACTACATCAGAGTTAGACAGCCTGTCTGAACCGGGCAGTGTGACGCTCCTGGGGCTTAAAGCCATGTTAACCTAGCTACAGGCGACGTTTAGTTGTAGGAAAACCACACATTCGGAGCAACAAGACATTCAGTATATTCATGTCTGTCGTGAGGTGGATAGGAATGTACAGTTTAATAACCTATGAAATGGCTTGTACTGTTAACGCACTAAAGTTTCGGTGGACAACTTTTTTTGTCTAGATGAATACCGTCTCTTGAAGGAATACATTTTTGCACTTTTAATACAATTTCTGACTTTCCTATTGGCATGTTGTTTTCTGTTCAAACCTGTAAGTGAAACGAAAGGCACGGTCAAAAACGATTTGAATGTAAAATCGAATAACAAAAAGAGCAAATAGGCAATTAGTGTTGTAGCCCTGTGTGCCTGTGTGTGCCTGTTGCCTTGGTGATGATTGTGACAGAGATTAAATAGATTGGAATTTAATCATCGGAAAGGTGAAGAGAGAAAAGGTTTGTGTAACCAAGTTTTGAATTAAGAAGGTTGAGTATGAAAAAAAACTCAGTTGTGGAATGGCGTACAAATTCACCTCAGCATGAAAGTGGAATATCAACCTCAGCAAAAGAAGGAAAACGGTATTAATCTTCATCTACTGTTAAAGGGACTTCACAAAGAGGACAGGAAACATTGAAGTACTGATCATTGAGCAATGAAGCAACAGACTCTGGATTGTTGGGGGGGGGGGGAGAAAAAAAAGAAAAAAAAATTGAATGTGTTTGATGAAAATGTTGCATCATGTATGTTTGATACCATTTTGTATTATTGAAATGAATTATTGATATGATTCTTGCAAAGTGTTTTTTAAACAACTGAATAATTTATTACTGTCTATGTTACCTCAGCGTGTCCCAGACCTGGACAAAAAGCAAAACTCCTTCCCCCTTTTTTTCTTTTTCTTTTCTTTGGGATTCTCGACGGGTCATAGGCCTTTTGCCTTTGAGCCCTCATATGAAAAGACTTGTAATGTGTTGTGGACCAAGATGAAGAAACCAAGCTTGGTCCTGAGCTGAAAAAGGTTATCTTCTTTTCTGGAGCTCATGTGGATGGCCTCACAAGTCGAAATGGAATCACACAAGGGTCAAAACAAGAAAAGTTTGTTGTCAATTTTTTGAGTTTAAATATGTTTGTTTAATGTGAAATTTCTCAAAGGAATTGTTTGACATTTTTGGAAAACAGACCCATTGATATTTTGTGCCAAGCATTGCATTGGGTACATTAAATATTAAGCTACAGGCTCAGTGTAAAGACTGGAAACAGAGGGAAGCAGCTAGCTGGCTTGCTCTGAAGGTAACAAAGCCAACCTGCTTATCACTGAGTATGTTATAGTTAAGTTTGTTTAATCTATACAAAATGTGGTTTTACCATAGACTGTAAAAATAATGGACGTAGCTACCATGATGTCACCCATTGGTTCGTGGACTCCTGATTTGAAGCCATGTGTTCAGCATTTTAGCCGTCGCCATCTTGGTATTTTGGAGCCAGAAGTGACCATATCTGGGCGATAGGTTGGCTCTGTGGAGAAGCGAGGGCCAGATCTGACTGAGAGGCCGAGGACACCATCAGCAGACAGCCAGTCACTCAAAGCAGCCTGCCCTTAATTATGTGCAACTTTAAGCCTTAGTAAAAATGAGTTATAAAAAAAATGCATCCCCAGCACAGTTATCAATGGGGAAATTAACTATAGAGACCAAAAGAGTTTTTGCACCAGGCTGTAAACATGTTGATTTCTGCTGTAAAGTTGGGCATTTTAACATGGGGGTCAATGGGGATTGACTGGCTTCTGGAGCCAGCCCCTAGAGGCCATTTAAAGAACTGCAGTCCTCTGTATTGGCTTCATTTTTTAGCCCTGGAATCTGCTACTTGGGTTTTACGTGGCTTTATGTGCTGGATTATTTCTTACCTTTGGACAGGGCCAGGCTAGCTGTTTCCCGGTTTCCTGTCTTTATGCTTAGCTAAGCTAACTGCCATGCTGATTAGCTTCATGTACAGATATGAGAGTGGTATTGACCTTCTCATCTGACTCTTGGCAAGAAAGTAAATACAGATATTTCCAAAAATGTCAAACAGTTTTTTCAAGCACACTGAGCTCATGTACCTGGCAGGTCTCTTCAAGTTGACTATTTTACTTTCTGGTTTGAGGTCCAAAATTCAGTTTGAAATTAGAAAGTTACCTTTCTTGAATGAATCAATACGGCTGGTACAAAGAAACCTGCTGATTTTTTGCACCATCTTCACGTTTCAGGCAGACCAAATACAAATGCTGAAAGTGAATATTATGAATCTATTATTTGACCCTGGATCATATGTGAGCTAAATGAAGCACTTTTATTTCATTAATTGGAGAGGTAACATTATTTTTCAAATAGACACCAAGTATTGTTGAAGTTATGCAACTGATTTAAGTAACGTATGTCCTGAAACTGTCAGTATGTAAAGGGCCATGTAAACTTTAGGTCTGGATAACAAAGAAAAAAACAAAAACAAACGTTTGGAGTTGTCACACCAGTTGTGTAATGTGTGTTTTTGGACGGGTCTGTTGTGTTCTAACTGGCTGTGTCAGACTGAGGAGCTAGACGAGGCACAAACAAACTGTGGCCTTTTTATCTAGCCTCAGGGGTCGATTATATTTCAATAAAGAAATACAAGTATTGTGACTTTCCATGTTTGACTGCTCCTTTTTCTGTTGGACAGTAGGTGGGTATCCATGATGTTAAAATGCAGAGCGGCACACTAACTCACTGCTGAGCGGCCCGTGATCAGAGCCGTGTACAACAGCCACGGTGAACATGGCTACACGTGTTTGGAGAGTCGTCTTGCTTGTTCAGCAGAAGCTCCCTTCATTAATCTTCAGGGCCGTCAAGGTCCATTGATTTCAACACTGTGAGAATGCTGAAAGCTCCATTTTGCCTCATTGATTTCAGCCCCTCGGGGATCTTGAGGCAGGCCGGCACACTGAACAGGTACTGCATCGCTGCTAGTCACTTGCATTCATGTTCTCCTCAGAGTGAAATTGGTATGGAGAGGTGCTCGACATGAGATGATGAGCAAGAGAGGTGTAAGATGGTGTTCAGGGTTGTTAAAAAGATGGATAAAATTTCTACCTTCCAGAGTCAATCAATACATTTTATTTGTCACATGAAATCATATAAGTGAGTATTCCATTAAAATGTAATCCCATCAGTTCCTTTAATTTGTGCATTTAAATGAGTGTGTAATAATAAACATATGTGTGTGATTGGGGGTAGCTTTTCAGCGCTGGCCTGGTGTGTCTGGTAGCTTCTTCCTAACCTCAACAGGGAGAAAAGGCAGTTATATGGATGGTTTGGATTTACAATGATTCTCCTGCTCCTATATTTGCAGGGCCTGGTGTAAATATCCTCATGCAATGTGCAGCCACACCTATATGTTCAGCTGAACAAACCATTTTTTGCAGGGCCTCGTGGGAAACCTGACCATCTGCAGAGGTAAAAAGCTAATGTAAATCATCAGAAATAATGTGGACAAGGTAGCCTCACTGAAGCAGCCAAGTCAAACCAGAGTCCTTTAAAAAAAAATGCTGATTTTCCCTCAAAAGGTAAACAGTGTAATCAAAAATGTAACACATTTTGCCTCCACCTAAAAGTTTCTGTGCCATTCTAAGTGTTATGTGGGGGTCTTACCACTGGGGGTCAGTACTTTGCTGATTACTTATCCTCTCTGACAGATACAATGTTTGCACTTCAGTTCAAACCATAATAGAAGAAACGGAAACAATTATAAGAGATGTGCCAACAATTACTTCCAAGGACTAAAAACCTGCTTAAAACAATCCGTTTTCTGAAAAACAATTTCACTGATTTCAAGCAGTTTGCATGTTAAACGAAACAAAAATTGCAATGTTTTGTAGATCTCATGCAACGGCTTGTTTCTCATATACACACCTCATTTAAATGGAAATAAGCAGTGGAGAAGAACCTGTTTAGAAATAACAGGAATAATGAATCCAGTTTGACAGGACTGCTTTAAGCCACGTGAAGTTTAGAGCTACAAAGTGTTCAGCAGATGAGTGGTGGAGTTCCTCAGCTGTCACTGGCCACGCATGGCCAAACTGCTGCCAACACGCATCTACTGACATCACTGTATGATGTCATGTGAAATCAGAGGGTTTTGACCAGAAAAGCACACGTCACCTGAGATCATGTCACTGCTCTTGCAATCTCTTACATTGCTTTTAATTTCATGGTCCTCAGAGTAATCATACACAGCATAGATCTCACACATGGCACAACACTTCATGTGTTCTATTCAGCCTCTCCTGCCACAATGCAGACACCTCCTGCTCTCATCTCTTATTATGTAGCAACACAGATCAGGGTCCTTAATCGTATTTACTTCATGTGTCATACATACCATTAACACATCCATCTGATAATGCAGCTGCTGGGCTCTGGTCAGGTTACCTTTTTATTCCACGCCTGCACAGTCCCTTAGAGGATGCCCTGATTAATTCTGGCAGCAGTTTCAGGAGCAGAATCTCGCCACTGAGTGCAGCTGTGCGCTCATTTATTGCTACGGTCGGTCTGCCTTTCTTTTTAAAAGCATTTCACTGAAATTGTGTCTTAGCTTCATAGAATGTTAGGGTCATACAGTACAACGTTAATGCATCTCAAGAGTGGATTCATTAGCCTCTACGTTACAGTGTACACACGTGTGTCGAAAAGGACTATGGGTGCACTGATGTAAAAATGTACTGAGGGAAAGAGAGGTTGTTTTTAAGATGAATGCAAAGTGAAAAAAAGAGAGAGAGGCAAACACAATAAGGTAAAAATTTCATTTTTTTTCACATCAGAATAATCTAGATTGATTGAAAAATATGTATTTTTGATTTGAGGGTGAACTTTTCCTTTAAGTAATTGCCAGTTTAAAGGGATTTTCTGAAGTGGAAGGAAAGAGAGAGAGAGAGAGAGAGAGATGAGAACAAGAGAGACAGAGAAATAATAAGGGGGTAGAGACTGTAAATCAAAGGGTGGAAACACAAAAAGATGGAGTAAAGCCTAGGGGAGACCATAGTGCCGGTGACGATGTGGGCTGATGGACAAAAGAAGAAAGGTAGATAAATATAGGGTCTGAATGAGAGAAAGAAAGGCAGGAGTAATCATAGATATCATGAATGAGACAGAGCAGATTGCGAGGAAGAATGGAGGTGTAAAGGTATGACTGTTTAAAAATCCTTGAGAGAAATGAGGTTTCATCACATTTTTTCCTGAGATTAGAGGGAAGCAGTGACATGACAGATAGATATTAGAAAGGAAGGGGAGAAGAGAGGAAAGCGATAACGAGAGAGGGCGTGTAGGTGGAAGTCCTTTTGTAGCTGAATTTATCTGAAATCAAACTTCTGACCTTAATCAAAGCATTGCTGTATTTCCGAACACGTAGCTTGTGCGCATTAGAAAACACAGCATGCACACACACTGATTGATTGGTCATGGCCCTGACCATCTGCCATCTGCGCAGCAACACACAGTGACAACAAAAAGCTTTGACTGATGTGGACTAAAAGAACGAAGAACCTTTCAGTTGTAAATGCATAAATGCAGACATCTGTATGTTTAGTTGTGCCGTGTTTTCGGCTTATTGTGCCCTCAGATTTCAAAATCTTTGCACACAGCTGGCCCGGATGCACCAAAATCCCTGCCAAAGCCCCTTTAGCAGAGGGAGCAAGAGTGAGACTCTCACTCTTTTGGTTTGTCTGGTGGAGAGGTCTCCTTCATTTAGACTCACTGGCTCAGCTGACTCCAAATTTTATCAGGAGGCATACAAGTACCCTAACAAATCCTCTTCCATCACCTTGAATTAGCCCCGGTGTTCTCTGTAACTCCTAACTTTAATCAGCAATCAATCCTTAAGCTGTTGTGTTTGTGATTTGACTAACTGCCTCTCAGGCTCTCTTGCCTGCCTGCCAGATATTTTGGTAATCCCTTTCCTCTACCATTCATTTATAAGTCTTTCAGATAGTTAAGCATGATTTTTTGTATTTGGTGTAGAGTAGTTGTAGCTGTGGTTGTTAAAATAACTGTGCAGCGTTACATGAATTTATTTCATGTTTTTGTAATCACAGATCAGTCCTGTACAGTCATGTTGGCAGCTCTGAGACTGTACCTAGGTGCAGCAGTGCTTAGGGCTAAATGCTCAGGTCAGCATGCAAACGTGCTCAGAATGATAATTTTAACATGCTGATGCTCAGTGGGTTCACCATCTTAGTTTAGTGTGTTAGTGTTTCTGGCATTTGTCAGCACTGAACACAAAATACAGCTGACTCTGATAGGAATGCCGTAAATATTTGGTCATAAATCAGAGGTGATTACTTTTATTTTGCTACAATAGCAGCGTGACTCTGGGAATGGCAAAAGGAGGATCGGAAGATCAGTGGTTCGATCCCCATCTCCTTCAGCCAGCGTGCCGAAGTATCCTTAGGCAAGGCACTGAATCCCAAATTGCTCCTAATGGCTGTGCCATTGGTGTTTGAGTGTGTGTGATTGTTTAAACTGTGGCACCTTTCATAGTAGCTTTGGTTTGTAAAGTGATTAAGAAGACTGGTTCTGTCTTTGGCTGCCCATACGGACACATTTGAAGCTGTGGTGGAGAGGAGGACATTGAACAAACTGTTATCCATTATGGATAATCCTGACCACCACCCTCTCCATCACCTACTGGAAAGACAGCAGAGCTCTCTCTCTAACAGACTGGTAAAGCTTCACTGTCACAAGGACCAACACAGGAAATCTTTTCTGCCGGAAGCAGTAACTCTGTACAACACCTCGCCTCCCACCCCCCACCTTTTATCAGAGTAATTTGACTTTTTCTTGAGCACAGATTTCCAGTACTCTACCTACCACTGCCTCCAAATGACCAGTGAGGGACATGTTAACAGCCTGCAGTGCCTGTATAGTATTCCTGCTGGCTTTTCACTACTTATTGACTGCAGCAGTATGGATGGTATTGGGCCTGTTTTCTCAGTCTTGTAGAAATAACGTAAAGCCTTAATTAAAGTATTCTGGTGTCATTTTTGTGGATAGAAGCTGCTGCCTTCCAGCAAGCGTCACAACAAACCAGTTCTCCAATCTGCCACGGTGTCAAGAAATAAGTGACAGTTCAATTTGACTCAGCATCTGTTTAAAATAGAGTCTATGGACTTAACTGTCACACGAAACTCAAATTTCGGACACAAACTAGGAATGCCATTGCAGAAAAAAAAAAAAAAAACTGCCCTTACCCTCTACCCCTTTTTCCCAATTAATAGCTTAGTCTAACTATGACAATGTTGGCTTGTAAACTGCTCTATCTTAGGTCCAATTCAGAAAGCAATTAGATTGTCCCTTGCACGCATGGACAGGCAGATCCAAGGGCGCTAAGATAGGGCCCTCAGTTCATTCTAATGACATGTTCTTACAAACACTAATATATCCAAATTATAGGACCAGAGGAGCTGCAACATGTTGCTTACTGCCTCTGGTGATTACACCAACTGAAATGTAGTGTGGAGTTCCCCACTTTTCACTTAAGTAGAAGTGCTGGATAATTTGTGAATTTCCCCTGGGGACCAATAAAGTGCCATTGATATTATGATTTAATTTAATTGCATTTTGTGTTGTTAATCTGAATCTACAAAGTAACCAGTAACTAAAACTGTCATTAATGTTGTGGAGTAAAAAAGTATAATAATTCTCCTGAAGTGTAGGTTGAAGTGTAAAGAAACATAAAACAAAAAGCCTCTTTGGGCTGGTACTACACTGATATCAGACTACAGACCCATCCGTCTGAGTAGATTGTAGTCTTTGGACATGGTTCATTTCAACTGAATGTCAATATATTTTAGCATTGTTTAATTGTACATATTTACAATGATCAGAGAATGTATCAGCAGTCAGATAAAAGTCATTTGAAAATCTGCAGGGAAGTCGAACATTAGTCAGCAGTGACAGCAGTACAAAGAACAGAAAGTGTATCTTCTTAAATTGAGGCAAAGATTAGTGTAATAAACAACTTTCTGGTTAAAGTTTTGCTAGCTTACCAAAAAAGTGACGAGGCAACCCAATGCGAGCAGATGAGAACATGCATCAGGTACACACCAGTCTGTGGTGGTGTCTGAAATCATTCACTCATTCACTACACCCTACTCACTGTATAGGAAGTTCTACGTATAGGACTGCATTGTGAGCTCATCTGGAGCATGAAAAAACACTTTTGGACACTGCTCGGATCATTTTCATTGCTGTCGCACAGTTAAAATATACCACATCAACGGCAGCTGGTGGTCCATCCATACAAACACTGACATGCATATTTGTGATAAACACCATTAGACTGAGCTTATTTTGCCTCACAAAGTACTTAGTGGCCATTTGTGTTGTGTTGTAATGTGCTGCTCTCAGATTAAAAATGCAAAGTTACACTGTCAGATGGGCAAGAGGAGAGAGCAGCATGATTGCATCCTGTCATACAAATGAAAGTAATTTTCCATTTAACATTTTAATATGCTGAAGCTTTTTTTTTTTACTAGCTAATAATGTCATAAATTGTAAGTTTGATGTATAACATAATTAGCCTTCTTCTGCACAGCAGTAAAGAAAGTCATTTGCTGACCAGTGACTACACATTAAATCAATGATTTATTACATGGATAAGAAACTGGTAAAACAAACTTCAACATGTCACTGAAAATTAAACATGTGCAACAGGCTGTAACTGAGCTGCTCCCTCTCCTATCATTCCTCTCTGCGTCTATCCCATATGGTCTGTCTGTGCCTTCATGGCAGTGCATGATGGGATATAGTGCTCGGTTTGTGGCCATTGGTTGCACACTACCTATTACGATGCATTGCGGGATACTTTGAGTCCACTATAGAGTATAATAATTCCCACATTACATTCAGACACACAGCCTGTGTGATGCAGAGTGTAAGGCACCCCGCAGTCGAAACCCTGTGATTTCGGAGAGTCCTGTTTGCTCATCAACATTTCCATCTGTTCCTGTATCCAGTCTCTGGTTAGAAGTGTTAGCTGTGTTTTGTTTTTATTGACTCTGAGGAAGAGCATTGCACATGTGTCAGAGTTGGATATTTAGGAGCTGTGGGTGACGGGCAACAACTTCAGATACATACCTGCCCATTAGATTGCTAACTCCATGGTCCTTTCATTGTTCCATGCCCTCACTGGCTCTGCATTAGTAAGCGGGGGCAAGATAACAGCATGGAATACCTGCAATGTTGATGACATGTCAGCAGAGGCCTTCATGGCTCTGCCAAAGGCTCCAAAAAGCATTCTATAGGAGGTAATTCCCATTGTGGAGAGCTTCACAATTCTCAAATATAGTCACACCAGCAGCCAACTCAACATGAATCGAACTTGTCTTGAGTTTTGACATTGCACAGGTGCAGCACCGCAAAAGAGCAGTGTACCAAGGAGGACACTGTTGGGAAAAAGCACTTGAGCTGGCATCAGATATGCATCTTGAACTGAGGCTGGATGGTATGGATGGGTATCTAATCTTGGGATCTTAAATTGTGGCTGCTAGAAAGACTGCCAGGAACAGTGCAAATGCAAAAAGGTCTCCTTAAAGAGCACAGCTCTGTGTCAGTGTGGAGGAGACTGTTAAGGAGACAGTGAATAGGTTCAACAGCAATAACAAAACAATGAATGTTTTCAGAGTAGTTGTTTTGAAGTAGTTCTTTTGGTATGACAGTCTTTTTCCAGCCAAGTTGCTATGGTCATATTGAATAATGCATCCTCACAGAACGGTTCGTATGATAGCCTATGAATTGGCACCCCAAGAATGACATCATGGCCTTGACATAGAGTTGTTAGGTTTAGGAAAAGAAACAGTGTGGATGTACCTTAATAGTTTTGCCAAATTTCACCCTGAACACTTGTCTCCTAGGTGAAGTCCTGGGGGAAAGTCCTCAATCTGTGACCCATCCACCTCCCCAAACTGCTGCCTTACAGACCGGTTGAGACCGCCTCCTTGTTTACTTTTAGCACATTGGTCACGTGATTGCAGTCTTCCAAAGTCTGGGGGTTATGCCCGAATTACTGGCTTATGATAACGAGGGATATATACAAATTTGGGTGCTTTACTTTTGCAGGAAAACGTACGAACATTTGGATTGAATATTGTTCTTCTCTTTACAGTTATTGTATTATAATGATTAATAAACAAAAGGATGAAGCTTTTAAAATTCTACACAATATGCATACAGCAGACATGATAATTATAAAGTCTAGCCTAGGTTCTCAAG
This sequence comes from Cephalopholis sonnerati, assembly GCA_019142605.1. NCBI lineage: Eukaryota > Metazoa > Chordata > Actinopteri > Perciformes > Serranidae > Cephalopholis > Cephalopholis sonnerati. The sequence continues at coordinate 12,994,223 of JAGQAX010000012.1, read as the reverse complement.
TACTGTGATCTCGTTCTCACATTACTGAATTCAGGGTGTCAGACAAGTCTATTTAAAGTCGTGTATGATAGGCATTAAATCCTTGTGTTTTTCCCAGCTCCTCTGTTTCTCTCTCTTCCAACAGTTCCTGCTCTCCTTATTCAGCAGTCACTGATAGATGATGGGACTCGGCTGGGTCCTCTCCAGGTTTGGGTGAGCTGGCAGTGCAGGTAATCCTGATTAATAACTTCGCCCAACTGATGGCACCAGCCTCACCCCTTTACTGACCCCCTCTGCTGGAGGTCAGGTAGCAATGGCGGGAAGAGGCACCACAGGACCGAAGAGGGACTCATAAATCAAACAGTTTTTCTAAGATCTTTCAGGGGATATAGGTCTAAAACAATCCAACACATCCAAGGAGGGGCGTGGGAGGTTGACTACAGAGGTGGGAGGAGTGATATTTGCCCAAATACGATCAATATTTTCTATGAAGAAGGTAATAAGTCACAGTTTCAGTCAGCTGGAGAAGAAATGATGAATGATGCCTTTCATCTAATTCTGAGAACTGATGCTGTTGCAGACTGAGACATCTGTGTAAGTGCCAGGTGTTGTTATAAGACAACCTGGTTAATGTCTGTCTGCTGATAAAAAACAGATGTACTGTATATGAGAGCTGCTTATTACATAAAACATATCCTCCCGCTGAAAATATTCCAGGATGCTACAGTTTGAGGAAAAATGAAAAGACACCAAGTCAAATGAAATTTTTCTGCCTGTTAGTGAGCAGTCTCCAGACGAACGCCCCCTCTTTGGAATGAGAGTATTTTGAGCGAGCCATGTTCTCATCCTCCTCTCACGTCTGTCCTGTAAATTGTCTCATTACCTGCAAAGTCACGATTTTTGGAATGTTTCTTTAATATAAATTTATATAATAACCGTGGGTCCATTATTTGACTTAACCTCAATTATCTCTTTGTGAAAGTCATTCTGTTTGGGAAAAATCACGATTACGAGGATATTAATTTGGGTCTTTATTGTGTTTAAATGAAATCATTTGACAGCCTGATTAGAATAATTTGCCATCCAGATATTAATTTTTCAATTTTGTTTTACAACTGCAACACGTCCTTTCTTGTGTCACTGGGTTTTCTGTAGCTATCTTAATAGCAGAGTAAATGCAGTCTGTATTATCAGTTTTTACCACACTTGACATGTGCAGAATATTAAGTTGCAGTTTCTGTCTTGAATATATGAGTTGTAGGTTCAAAAGCCAATGACCGTATAGAAACTGCAAACACTTTTGGCGAAAGTACATTGAAATTGGCTTTCATGCCATGAATCAATTTTCAATTTTCCTCCCACACAGTCACTGATGTAGCTTTCACTCATTATGCTGAAATAGCTGTCACATGTAGTCTACAGGAAAAAAGTCACTCCACTTTCATGAACTTGTTCAGCTGTGGTTTGTTTGTTTGTTGGTTTGGTATCTAAGATGTTTTCAAAAGGGTGACTCATAAGTCAGTCTAATCAGGTTCTACCAGTTAATACAAATATTTGACAATTCATTTCTTTTTTTTTTTCAATAAAGAGTTTAAAAAGGCTCAGCGTGATGTTCACTGTGACAGCAGCTCTCATCAAACTAAAGTATCTGTGAGCTGTAAATTCACTACCTCGAAGCAGCAGAGAGAACATAATGTTATCTCGGAGCCTTTCAGTGGAAAATTTTTCCCCTCTGTGCCGCTGCATCACGTCCACAGCAAACCAAAGAGTAGCTTCGAAGTCTGGAAGTCACTACGCAGCAAAATCTGGGGACCAAAACGTCCCCACTGACTCGCAAAAAAAAAACAACTGCACGACTTGAAGCAATCTCAGTTGACTCAGGTGTCTGACTGACGATTAGAATCTTTGAATATCTGACTATCAGGGGGCAGCCCGATGTGTTAGCTCCGGCACTGTCAATGAGGTTTTTACAGGTGTGTGTGTGTGTGTGATTTAAAGAGAGTGTGAAAGAGTTCATTTTTGAGTCATGTCCACTGCAGCCCCAGTTTATTTATAAGAGGCTATTCATGTGATGGAACACATTATACGATATGATGCTGTCTGATACACATTGTCATTATGTGTGTGTCTCTGTGTCTGTAAACACTGATATTGCTGTTATCCATGTAGTGCATAAAATGACAGTGGCAGCATGTAATACTTGTAATATATAAATAAAACATGTACATTTTCATCATCTATCAAACAATGTGTTTATTATCTGAGAGCGCACAGGCAGTTCAGCACACACACAGTGTGGGCTAATAAACTGTAGCACAATAGTTGGCTTAATTTACCTGGAAACAATGACCTGACCCTCACTGACCTCACGCTGCTCCCTCACATGGGCTTTGTGTAAGCACATGTCGCCTCCATGTACCGATTGGATACAGCATGACAGACGGCTGAAGGCAAGGCAGCTGAGTCATGTTACCAACCTGCATTAGTTTGTGGTAATGGGATCAAACATATTTCTTTGGGAATATACGTCATGTTAGCAAAGTATCAACTGAAATATGCCAGGAACTCCTAGGTAGCTACTAATGCAGCACCTGCCTGTAAGTGGAAATAGCCTAAAGTTTGCTTCAACATATGATTATAAAGGAAGAAATAATGACACCGTCTGCATTCAGATTGGCTCCCTATGCCAGGTACAATCTGCCGGGAAAATGAAAGCCTGATATACGGCACAAAGGAAGTGCATGAACCAAAACAGGAAAAAGATAGCGCTTTTGCTTTAGCTATTGGCAACTCTCCTCAGTTACCGAGGAGTATTACAGTTTTTTTCAATTGCTAATAAGCATTGGTCAGAACTGAAGTCACACTGTCAAAACTCTTCACACAGTCAGCAAAACAGAAACAAACTGTGAATCACTTTTCATTACTTTCACACAAAATGCATTCAGTGACCACAGTTAGCAAAATTCATGAACTCTTTTTTCAGTCAGAGTTCACCGCCTGCAAAACACTAGACTTTTAAAGCACATTTTTTCAAGTGCTAACACACTTTGTTCAAAACAGTGAAAAACACAAACAAAACAGAATGATGGAAAATAATGTGCATTTCTGCTGCAGCCACACTGAAATCTATAGAAAATAATATCAAATTATAGCTGCTGCGCAGCGATGGGTCGGGTCCGGGCATTTTTAGGCAATTCTGAGCAACAAGCAGAAGAATAGGAAGACATCAAGGAAGATGATATTACAATCTGCATTTAGCATCAGCTGAGTCATTTTGCAGGTTGCATCATCTGGAAATTGTATTGCAGCAATTGAAAAGTAAAAGTGGTTGAATATTGGAATAAATTTGCAAAGTACACTTTTGTATCAGTGGAAATCACTACACAATAATAAATAAATAAATGTTGGTGATTTGTTTTTAATGATAAGTGCTTTGCTTCACAAGAGAAAATCTGATTTAAAAATACCACTCTTAAAGTGTGTTTTTTTTTTTTTTATATTTTTGGGGCTTTTTTGCCTTTAATGGAAAGTGAGAGTCAGGAAATGGAGAGACAGAGAGGGGGATGACACACAGAAAAGGGCCTTCCAACACAAGATTCAATCTGCAGCCGCCTGCATTGAGGGCTGTATTGTCTTTCATGGAGCGGCTGCTCTACCAACTGAGCTAAACACCGCCTCCATGTTTTATTTTTAAGAATGATTGATTTGCTTCATAAGTAAATAACTGTTGTTTAAAATACCATTCTTGCATTGATTCTGATATGTATTCATTAAACATCATCTACCAGGACTCTAAAGTTTTATACATTTGTTTCTCAAAGACTCTTTGTAGTTTTGATGTCATACTCATCCCCCTTGTTGGGTCTTGAACCCAGAGTCCTTGGCACTGTGATCCAGCTCCTAACTCACTGAGCTAATTGTCTGGAAGTGAGACTTGGTGTGTGCCTTCTCAAATAGACTCAGGAAGTCACCGACCGGGCTGCAGTTGTTGTGAAGATTTCAAAAATAGTCAAAATGTCACAAATTCTATTATCTAAACAAAAATCTGACAATACATAAATTGCATCTAGACAGCATGGACATGTTGGTGATTTGTTTTCAATGATAAGTGTTTTGCTTCACAAGAGAAAATGTGATGTTTAGAAATGCCGATTTTACATTGACTCCAGTTGTTCCCATGAGAGCAGAATTCAAAATGTTCTAGAAAATTCAGTTTTGGAGATAAAATTCTCATATTTGCCAAACTTCATCAACCACGACTCCAAAATATTGTAAATTTTTTTCAGGAAGATTGAAAATGTATTTAGCAAGAATTGGATGGTATATGTTTACAGTAGTGTTTACAGTCAAACGTTTTCATGCACTGTAGGCTCAATTTTTGATAAATCAAAAATCCGAGAAACAAGTTTTGAGGAGGACAGTCTGGAGATGCTCTCTAGCAAGTTTGGTGACAATTGAGCAAAAATTGTGGGAGGAGATATGTTTTATAAGTTTTACAGTTTCTGAAAAAAACAGAGTGATGGACTTCATAATTTGTAATGCGTCTAAATAGACAAAAGTTTCTGCAGTACTGGGGCTACATTGTGGTGAAGTTTCAAAACTGTAGCATGTATCGTTGGTTTGGTAGGAATTTTTAAAGTTTTTAAATTTAAACATTTATTGTGCCCCCCCCAGGAGGGGGTGGCACATGTCCTTGGAGTTGAGTAAATCTGGCATGGGGTCGGACATTTTTGTAAAGTTTGGTGAGTTTTTGCCCATGGGAAGTATGATTTCCTCGGAAGAAGAAAGAAAGAAAGAAAGAAAGAATTCTTCTGATTACAATAGGGTCCTTGGCTGCTTGGCAGCCCGGACCCTAAATATTGACAATAAAATGAAATAATAATGATTCCAAACACAGCTGAGTGCAGTTTGCAGCTGAAAACCCACCCAGGTGACCTGTGTTAGGCCTCGTCACTATAGCAAGCAGATAAAAAGGGATGGCTTCTGATATTTGTTCTTTGGAAATATGCATCAAAGAGGACAGATTTGTGAAGAGAGAAGAGTGGCAGTGAGAGGGAGAAGAAGGAGAGGAAGATCAAGAGCTGTGGCCTCTGATGAGATAAGAGCCACAGTTATTGACCATGTGGTAAATGGTCAGTTGCTCAACTGATTGTTTTGTGTTTTATATAACTGTATGCAGGATTCAAAGGTTGCCTCCTACAGGAGGGAGAGGCTGAATTTTTTCAGATGCCCAGGAAACTGCTTGCATTGATATGGTCATTGCAAACAATGCCATAAAACTGAGAGAAATTCGGGACAGAGTGCTGGCAGACAGTGTTACTTCTGCCAGTGTGAACTCGGTCAGCACAACAATTGCCAGAGTCCTTGAAAAACATAAAATAAGGGTGAAGCAGTTGTACACAGTACCATTTGAAAGAAATGGAGAACATGTGAAAGAACTCCGTTATCAGTATGTCCAGGTAAGATGTCTGTTCAATAACCAAACAGAGTACATACATAGCTATGCATAATGTGCTGTACTAAAACTGTGGGTTTGCTTTATTTTATTTTTATTTTAGGTTTATGACCACTCTCCACATGACCAGCTGGATGCCATGAATGCAGGGTGTGGAGATTTTACACCTGAAGCCTGCCAGGGTTGGATCAGACATTCTAAAAGACTCTCCCCAGGGTGCCTTGCCAGAGAAGACATAAGATGTGATGTTGACGAGAACGTGTCCAAATGCAGAAGAGAGGGAGTGAATATGTTATATTTGAAGTGCTGTAATCACTCTGCCAATATACTGAAAGCATAATATGTTTCATCTGTACATCTCAATACTGATTTATCTGCAAAAAAAAAAAAAAAAAATCATTCAAACGATATTAAAGATAAAATGTCTTTTATGTAATGCTCTCTGTTATTAGTATTTTGTAGTTCAGTGTGCTCACAGCGACCGTGGTTACTTCCTGAATGAGACTTATTGTCAGTGTTGTGGATGAATGAGCTTATTTTGAGAGGGGTGTGATGTGTTTTGTTGGTGAGAAAGAAGCGTTTTGGAGGTGAGATGAACTGTTTAGCTGAGATGCATGTCTGTAATGCAGACTGTGTGAAGAGTTCTGAAGAAGTAGTTTCAGTAGTGACCATGTGTTTTAGCAATTGAAACAAACTAATGTAAATTCTTTACAGTTACTGTAAACTACTTTATTGAGCTGCCTTTTAGCAAAATTAAACCTTTAAAGTAAATTAAGTTAAATTAAGTAAAGTAAGTTCCCTCTGCTAATGTTGCAGTATGTCTGAGGCTTTTATTGTGAGAATGGAAGGAGTGAAGCTGTAACGCCCTGCTTTTGACATTGTGGGAACCAGTTAAGAGCTTGCTGTCTTGCTTCAGACAACAGAGCCTCCGTGTCATTATTGTCCTACCTTCGTAAGTGCAGGTGCAGCTTGTAACGCTTGGCAACATTATTATCCCCAGTAGATGAAATGGTGCATGCTGGATTAACTGAAGTAGTCTGTTTCCACTTTAAGCTGCCCATCAATAGAGTGTTCCAGGGGTGAAGTTAGTATCATCCTGGTTCCCTTGTCACAAAGCCTACAGGATTTTTCCTTTGGATTTTGGATCATTGCAGAAAATAAGTTCTGTGGCAAACAAAAGTTCATGGTACTTACACGTTTTGTTCAGCAAATTAATCTTCGTTGCCGCCCCAGTAAGGCTGTAATGCTGTGGTTGGCATGATGATGTTCTACAGACACATTAGCCAGTTGTTGTCTTTTTCGAGTAAATTAAAAGCTTCAAAATTCGCGAGTGGGGCATTTACTTAAGTATTTTACGTCATAGAACAAAACAAAGTCTCAACAACCAACATGCTAACTCATTTCCTGGTTTTACGACACATTCTCGGAGTACTCAATTTAGTTGATGTTGTGCTCTAGCGGTGCAGAAAGATGGCATCACACACTAATAATATCACCGCTAGTTTAAATTCTTTCTGCTGCTCTCTGGTACCCCATCATCATATTACAGGAACAGTGTGTATGATTCAAGGAGATTTAGTGGCGTCTAGTGGTGAGGATTACAGATTGCAACCAGCTGATTAGAATTCCTTCAGTGTTCATTTTTCAGGAGATTTTACTGGGAGCCAGATTATCTGCAGAGGTCTCCTCCTCTCCGAAACAAATGGACCTGGTGATTTAACTTGGGAAAAAAAAACTGAATAAAGCAGTTTTGTGTTAAACAAAACAAACTGTTTTTCTGATGCTGCTTATGTGATGAGGAAAAGGCTTAGGAATGTGAGACAGTGAAGGTCAGGTTAGAAGAAAAATGTGTACTTAGACCGAACAACCTTCAATGGGGCAGGATAATAAGAGCAGAATGCTCCAAAACAATTCATGTTTGGTGATTTGTTCTGGAGGGCTGTCTCATTGTTGCGGTGTGTAAAGTTGCAAGCTGTGTCTACAATAAAATACCAGTGAAAGGCTGTGAACTGACCTTGTGTCATCGAGTCGTTTTTCAACATAAGTGGCACTTGCAAAGTGGCTGCTTACTATAGTGGCCAACCTGAAAACATGAATGGCTCTTGTTATAACCTAGCTCTTAGGCTGCAACAAGGATGGGAGGCAAGACGAGTTTACAAAGAGTTTAAACCTAATTATTTACAGTAAATAACCGAATAAATGTGCATGTGGAAATGTCTATAGACAAAGCAAAAGAACAGCAGTTGTGCCGTGAGGGAAGTCTGATGGAAGGTGATGAGCTTTATATCATGAAGCACACTGGCCCAAGTTGGGCTTGTGAGGTAAATGACGACCTTCTGTCTTGACCTGCATCCTGAAAACAGAAAGAACAGCCAGGAAAGCAGGCACACCTATGGAGCGGGGTGTCATCACACTTTATATAGAGCCAGTGTTTGGTTTGTCCATCCTGGGCTACTGTAGAAACACGGCGGTGCAACATCTCTGTAGATGAGGACCTGCTCCCTATGTAGATATAAATGGCACATTCTGAAGTAATGAAAACACGATTCTTATTTTCAGGTGATTATCCACAAAAGGAAATATACTTATTATTATTTAAACAGTCCTGTGCTTTTCAGTGCAGTGCTGATACTGGTACACAATGTCTTGACACTTTGCAGTACAGGCAGCAGCTCTTTATACTGCACTGTTTTTGCAGTTAGTATTTTAAAAACCATTATAGCATCTTTTGCTGACAGTACCATATATTGGATTTGTGTTTGGAGCTGAGCTGTGACTTGAGGTGTGTTGCTGACTTTTAAAACTTCATAACTTTTGTTTCTGAGCAGCCACCAGGTCTGTCTCACCACTATCTGCTTTTCCCCACTATCTTTTTAAGTGCTGGAGTTATTTTGGGAGAACAGTGTTCATCCACAACACACTCAAAAATGTTATTTTGCATTTCAGAAACTTTAGCATACTTTTTTGTGCTTTACCCACCCATTGAAGATGTACTGTACACGTAGTTAGAGCTAGAATGCATTTGGATCATAGCTACAGTCAAGAGTGAAACATTACTCAGGCAGTTCTGTTTGGCAGTAATGGCAGTAATGCTTTCAGCATCTCCTCTGCCCAGGAGCGTGTTCTGTGTACTACCATTACAAGGTACGTACAGCAAGAGCTGAACTCTTTTTGCCACCTTAGGGAGAGGTGACATAATGTTCAGAGAGGACTAGCGTGGAAGCAGAGCCCATCTTTTGCCTCTTTGCAGTGCTAATTAAATATTGTTTTCTCCAGAGTATACGCAGTGTAGTACATGTGCGACGCAAAACTTTAGTTCTTCTGGTGAGTGCACAGACTCTATCATTGAACATTTAGAGGTTCAGAACCTACAATGATGCACAAACAGCATTCTGCACATTCATTTAAAGTGACTTAGCTTCTGATTATATTGATGTTGAGTGCTGAGAAGTAAATCATCACACCAGACGCTTTTTGTAGTCATAGAAACAGTGAGTTGCCCTGGTCTGCATTTGTTTCCCTGTTTTGAACAGTGTCATTGGATTTAGTTAAATGTTCAGTGAACCAGACTTGTTCGAAAATGACTCCACTCAGCTCATATTAAATCCCACATTGGAAAGAAACAATGGTCCAATGTTTTACATGTCTGCAGATCAGACTCAGGAGGAAGTGGAGTGAATCTAACTTCACTTCAATTCTGCTGGGTCACTTAATCTTTTTTTTTAACATGATCAACTGTTTTGCATGTAAAATCTAAATCAAAGTAACTCAAAATAAGACTATAAAATACCATTTTGGTTCAGCTTGTCTGTCTGTCAGCAGGATTACGGAAAAACTACTGGCCTGAATTTCACAAAACTTGGGCCAAGAAAGAACTCATTAGAGTTCGAGCAGATCTGAACTGCTGGGCGGACACAAAACCAATTTTTTTTCTTTGGTTAACATTGCAAATAGGGCATTTGATCTTGGTAAAATAAATGCCATACATTTTCAAAAAATATGTCACCTCCAAAATGATCATTTGTGTATCACTCACCATGTGTTACCCTTTGTTTTTCTCCCATGCCTCCACAGTGAATGGAGAATCCAAATAAGGCAAACATGCTCAGTGAATTAAAGTAAACAGGGACCATGTTAAACCACACACTCTCACACATCTCATGCAATATAATCCAAGTCTCATTTATGCAGATGTATGCTCAGTAACTCCCAAACATTTGTTTTAGCTAAAATGTCCCAATGTCACACACATCACACTGCTCAGCCATGCATTAGACTGTTTGTAATGAAGCTCTAGCGAAAGTTCAGTCAGGATGACAATACTTTCATGCTCAGGCTGTAAGTTTCTTTCTCACCCTGCCATTCACTCCTTGCACACATGCTCTCTCACTATCTCTGGGTGTCATTGTCTGGGTAGGTCAATAGAGTCATCAGCTGATTCATAATCAACCAATAGCACAGTGACACACCTGGCTCTGTCAGCCTATCATCTAACTGCTCCTTCTTTCTCTGCTGTAGTTCTTTCTTGCTGCTGTCGTGCGCGCCCTCCACCTCCCAATCACCTCCTAGTCTTTATGGATTCATCACCCTAATACTCCTCAGCAGTCAGCAGCCTCAGAGTCATCAGCCATCACCAGTGTACCATTTGTCCCTCAGTCCCTCTGGTGTCCAAGTGCCAAAGACTTATGTTAAATCTTAATCAGCACAGATCAGCTGTTAATTTGTACACTCATATTCTGTATTAAATATATATCTTTCCTTCACTTCCCTGTCTCTCCTGATTGAACTGATGTGTTTTAAATTGTAATACATCAGCATGCATGTGTTTGGGAGGCACTGAGCATACGACTGGGTAAATGAGACTTGGATTATACTGTGTGAGTTGTGTGAGAGTTATTGAACAGATGTTTTGATATAATTTTGCTGTTGTTAAACTGTTACTCAATTCATTAAGAGTGTTTGCCTTTTATGAATTCTCTTTTCACTGTGGAGGCATGGGAGATGAACAGTTTTCTTTACAAATTCAAGGTAACACGCAGTGAGAAATTAATCACGGAGCATGGTCTCACTCCGAAGTTGTCAAAATCTGGCACTTGGCCAGTGACTTCTGGCGTCACAAACCAACGAAACAAGGCGTCCTTTAATGTCGCCATGATATGCAGATGGTTGCTGTTATAGTTTAACGGTGCCCTGTGGTGTCAGGGGGAAACGCGGTGGGACAAGGATGAAAGTTGAGGCATCTTGAAAGAAGAGAACTTGACATGGTGTCCCAGAATGTCAACAACCAATGCACCCAGGGTACCTTGCACGTTGTATGTGAACATGGAAAGTCCATGACCAAAACGTCAATATGTGACGAGGTTGGTTTGAGAATGTGTTGGATCAACATATCATCATAGAACGACTCATATCATATCCTACGAATTAGTGCCCCACAAGTGACATTACATCCTTAATGTACAGTTACATAATTAACGTAAAGTTACAGAGTCTCCAGGGCAAAGTCTCCTTATGTACTCCCATCAGCACATTGGTCACATGATTGCAACCTTTCAAATTCATGAGATATGTACAAATTTGGGTGTATTACTACAGTTTATGAGGACAGCCCGAACTGATACATAAATGGTCATTTTGTGGTTGAAGTATTTCTTTAAAATCCAGTAAAAGTTCAATCAGCAGAGGCTTATTCAAGAGTGAACAGTAATTTATTACAATATGCACAATATGATAAATGATAAAAGGTTCTTGGGCGATTAGACCCCATCGTGATGTGTATATTTGGGGGGTAGAGATGCCATGGTTAGTTTGGAAATATTCCCCTGATGGAGTCCAGACACTGGTGGTGGAGATGAAGAGAGGGATGACTGAAGGATGAGGATGATAGAATAAGAAGCAAGACTGTGCAGTGGATGAGCTGAAAACTGGAGGTGAATGGGGTGGAGGAGGCTCGTAATTGTTTTTCCTACACAAACAACTGACAGAAGCAGAGAGGAGAACAGTTTTAAAGACTTTACAGCAGCGATTGATTGGCTTAGGGAGATTGTGGCAGAATCTGGTTGGATTACTTAAGGTGATGACTATAATCACCCGATAGAGTAGAAGCAGAGAGGAGCAGAGAATTGTGAATGTAAAGAGAAAACAAAACAACAACTGTGGAAATACGATGACTGCATATCACAATCCACATTCTCGGTTATCTGTAATCCTCTATACGTGTAGTTTCTCAGACAATGCTGCTTTCTCAAACTGAAATGTAGCTAAATACACACATATCAAGCAACTAATTCTACTTTTACTCACATCCAACTATGAATTGTCTGACTACTGGCCTTGGTGGAGGGCTGCGCTTTTCAAGTACCCTTCTAGTTTCTTCTCAAATAAAGTGAATTAAAAGGAATAAAATGGCTTCGACAGTTGTTTAAGTCGACAGCTTTCAATGGTTATTTCTTTGTAATTTGAGTTCTATTATTCTATACAAGACTATAATGGCTGTGTCGAGTGTAAAAGCACAGCCCATTGCATTCAACAAAGCTTGCAAATTACATTCAAGAGCACAATTATGTGAATGGTACAGTATGGGGTCTTTCATTTAAGCTTATGCATTCTGAATGGCCCCAGAATACAGAGCATAATGTTTAGAGGCACATCAAGACGTGCCTCTTTCATGCATACAATCACTCCTCCTTTGTAATATTCAGAAAATGATTACCTCCCTTCAATCCATCATAACTTGGGAATGATCTGTTGGATGAATGGTATCCCCATTGTAATATTTTCATGAAACAGCATAATGAAAAATGCATTTGTGCTAACAATGTTGGTGCCATCAACAGCGGGTCATCACTAGTGCAGAATTTAAAGGATCCAGAGTGAGATTTGAGTTAGTCTGCAAATTGAAAAAGTTTTCAAACTTGATAAGATGCTATTTCGGAAAAAGGAGACAGCATCAGAAAACATTTTCATATTCTCATCGACAGTTATGACACAATCTTACCCTGGCTTTAGTGTGAAGTGATTATACCTTTCAAACCAGAGTCCGTACTCTTGGTTAAACAGTCTGGCCTGATAACACACTGGTGTCACCTCTGCTCTCACACCAAACATTTTGGAGTTATGCAAGTGAAAGTCAATGAGGAAGGCTGCAGGTATTTTTTCATTTTTAAGTAAAGCACACACAGGTGATGACAGTTTGTAATAGCTATGCCAGCATACAGCAGGGTTCAGTGTTGAGTGTGTGGTGGCGAAAGAAATATATGACCCTTAAGGTCAAGTTAGAAGCAAAACATGCTTACTAAAATTGAGCAACCCTGAATGGTCTCTCTCTGGGGAGAAGTCTTAGAACAGGGTGATCTGGAAAACATTGTGATGGTGAAACATTGTGATGGGGAAACAGATGTTGTTGGCAGAACAAGTTGAGGTAAATCACCATATATTAAGATAAAATAAGCACAAGTTCTGGGAAACGACAGGAAATCACACATATTTACATACACACACGGAAAGTTAGGTATGATGTTTGTCTGAGGAGAAGTATAAGAATGTTCAGTGAACTGCTCTATGGGGCTGTCTCATTGTTGCGGTATGTGAAGCTGTATGCTGTGTCTTCAATAAGGTACCCACAAAAGGCTGCACACTGAACCTGTGTCATAAAGAGTCCTTCTTCAACAAGTCCAGTGTGATGTAGGACAGATCTCCTGCCCAGTAATCTACAAAAATAAAGGAAAATTAGAATTTATTTCACATTTTAGTCAACTAAAACCCCTTGGTTTACAGTCAGATAGGAAAAGCTGTAGCTATATTGACTACCTGGCAAGAAGGTTGAAGGCAAGTGAAGTCATATGTAAAGATTTATCAGTCTTTTTCAGTGATGCAAAACAAACAGTAAGTAAACTGTGATCAATCAGTTCTCTCTTTTCCTTGTCCCTTATCATCTTCCTTCACTATGCCTTCCAAGAGTGTTTTCCAGACAGCAGGTTTAGCGAAAACTCTGAGTAAGTTAACCCTGAGATGAGGGGAAACTCTGGGTTTTCAGTTCCAGAAAGAGAGGTAACTTAACCTCCGCACCTGTTACTGTGCTAACTGACTCTGTGAACCGAACCTGCTCGCTGGCAGGTTTTCTTCAACAAAGTTTTGAGTTTCTCTCCGTCTCCTGCCTCTGACCGAACCAGACCCGCTGTTTCATTTCATCACTGATTTCAGAGTGTGGATCGAAACACATTAATTAGTGTAGGATTACTGTGTGGAGATCACAATGTGATGATACTGACTGTTTGTGACAACAGGGAGAGATTTATTATCAAGCAGGGAAAAAAATCGATTCTTGAATACAAGAACGAATTTTGCTTGGTGGTGGGATTTGGATTTAACCAAGAATCTGTAAGTTTATATAAACCAATTAATGACAGAAGAACCTAACCAGATTTGAAAATTGCACTGTTGGGTCTGGACTTAGGCGTGGGTGCACACAGTTTAAATCACCTCCCACAACCAGATGGTGTGTGGATGGATGGATGGATGGATGGATGGATGGATATTTGTCCTTTTGTAAATTGATTGTGTGCTGTACAGCAATCATCAGACAGCTATAATAACACCGACAACAATAACATCAAAGACAACAAAGACATCAACAACAACACCACATATCATTAAAGTGCTCCACATATCATAAGGTGCAGCATCCTCACACACAGAGCTCCAATTATTTTCCACAGTTTGTTCAGCAGTACTGGTGGGCACGAATGATCTGCAAGCCGAATTGGTTCAGAGAGCTGGCACCCTGTACCTTCTGCCTGATGGTAACAGCTTGCATTCACTGAATAGGGGATGTGAAACCTCTCTCGTAATCGCCTGCCCTTTCCTCACCACTCGGGACTCGCAGGTCATCTGTTCTGCTGCTGTCCAGCAATTTTACTAGACATAACTATCAGTTTGGTATTATTGCTCACTGACACTGAATAATACCAAGGAAACAGAACAGAAATTCTCTCTGCAAATGAGCAATAGAAGATGACCAGTATTTGTGTGTCCACTTTAAACTGTCTCAGATTATGCATTAAAATATAGATGCTGCAAACCTTCTTATAAATAGCACCCGTGTTCAAATTCCATGCCAATTTGGAATCTATTATGGTTCCTACACATTATGTAGTCATCTATCATTTCAATACCTTCCTCATCACTAGTCATTTGTTGGTGGGTGTTGTTACCAGTCTCAAAGTCAAAGATGATTTCTTTTGTTTTTTGAGTGTTCAGATGAAGGAAACTGGACCTACACCAACCAACAAACTGATCTATCCTCCTACAGTAGCTGGTCATCTTGAATCAAACCCAGAGGTGCTGCTCCTATATTCGTTTGTATAGAGGGTAAATGGAGCTGGCTAGACAGTGATGGAGCCCCCATATTAATGATAATAAAAGAAGACACTACCTCATTTACTCTGACACACTGGGTATGTTCCGAATCACATGCTTTTTCTTTTTACTTTTAGTAGGTACTGCTGCTGCCCTTAGAAAGTACGCACTGTTGCATGAGGTATGCACACGATTGAGACATACTGCTTTCTCATAACATCATGCTTTAAACTTTGATCCTCTTGCTTTTATATCCGTTACCTTTGGAGATAAAACAAACATCACTTACAGAGTGTGCCAGAGACAAAGATCAACCCAGAGAGAGCTCTGCTGTTGTTACTTTGCAATGCATGTGGCTTAACTTTAAAGTTGTAACTGCATAAATTGTATATTGTGACAGTGAAATGACATCTGCGGTTCTCTTTCACTGTTGTTCTCTGTTCACTTAAACAGTCAGTCTTCCTATTATTACTACTGAACTGCTCATCAAATACTTGAATGTGCTGTCACGTGTCATTGCAACTTCTGAGAGCTGTCAATCAACTGTCAATCAGCTGTCAAGCTGTCATCTGTTTGCGGCTCAGTCAATGTGATGTATCGTCTGCTATGCAGAGGATTGTGGGTCAGAATCACTAGAAATACATGCTGGCTTGCATCCTGCAAAATCGGATTGGATGTAGTAAAACATCCGGAAAGCATGGACTGTTTTCGGTTGGTCAGAAAGGACTCCGCCCATGTGATGATGTCACTATTCACTCCTAACTGCACTAATGTCTCCATCATAATATGGGGTCTGATAGTATTAAATGCCGACGAAAAATCTACAGAAAGAACACGAGCATGTCATTTGGGCCGATCAAGTTGACAATAAATATAATGCAGCATATACAAAGGAGCATCCTCCTTACTCCTCCCACTCCTGCATGCAAATTGTGAGGGGTCAAGCTTGTGTTGCCCTTCCTTTAGGACATGGTTAAAACAATCCTTACAAAACTGTTTATTGAAATTGATGTTCAAGCAACAGGTCAATAATTATTAAAAACAGATGGCTTTGACATTTTAGGCACCCTGAGTGAAGTTTTCCATGCCCTGGGGTTATGCTGTTTATCAAGTGACATTTGAAAAAGCTGTCTAAACACAGGGCTAAGTTGTTTTCCCTACACTCCTTCAGAACCCTCTGATCCTGTCAGGCCCAGCCGCCTTTCTTGGGTTGATGTTATTAAAGCTTCTACAGACCTCCTCAGTTGTTATGACCAATGACTAGCCACAGTCAAGTTGTTGCGTTATTAGGTTATGTTGAGAGGAGAAATCTGATGTATCAAACCTTGCACAGAATGTATTTAAGTCATTAGCAAAGGTCAGATCACCCCTATTGTTACTGACATCTCTTCTTCTCCTCCTTACCTATCATTGCACACACCCTCTGCCATGCCTGTCATTATCTCTCATCTTTCTCTCAATCCTCACTTTGTATTTGTGCAGTCATTGGTTATTTCCCTTATTTCCTTTTTGTATAGCTTTCATTTGGAACACACACCATGGTTCAAAAGCCTGCTGAGTTTACTATTTACCCATGGTTTACCATTTGGAAAAGCCCTAATGGTCTTTATTAGGATTGCACAACCCTCACAACATTGTACATAGTCTACATGGAGAGTTATAGCAGAATCGTATTAAATCTTATAGCTTCAAACAATACCAGTGTCAATAATAGCAGTAATAATGACAGTTACAGGGTTAATGAGACCAGGCTAAATTAGCTCAAGCCTTCCGGGTCACGTAAACCCGACCAAATAAATTAAAAATCAAATTGAGTCCTGTGGCCCGTTTTTCTATTTCGTATTTTTGATCTGAGCCTAAAATTGAAATATGAAAAACCAGGCTTTTCATTTTTTTGTGTTAGATTAAAAAAAAAAATTCCAATATAATCTGTCACCTTTTAAATTTTTGGATTTTTGATTGCCAATTGAAAATGGAAAGAACGAATGATACACGGATTCAGTATCAATGTCCAGGTGAATTATTTGGTACTCATTTTTGTCTGGTAATTGGTGGCACATATGCACATTTCATGCAGGAACACTAACAGTGCTGCACAGTAGTATGCATATATATCAGAAATATTCACTTGTAGTTCTTCATCACACTTAATAAGCCTTATGAGTTCCTTTCTAAAAAAGCTCACTAGTTCCTTCATCTCAGTGCTGTCATTGTGAAATTAACCTGAAGTGCATGTTGCAGATGACTTGTGACCACCAGCTGATGGTCTCAAGTGTTGAGGCAAGGTGGCCAGGATCAGGTCATGACTCATGGGTCACCAGTTTAAGCAAGGTATAGCAAATATTCTAGAATCATGCTATTCTTGATTGTTAACAATGATGAAGTGATTTCCTCTCCCCTTATTAACAGGGCTCTTTGATGGACTGCTCGTGCGGGACAAAGGCTATCCATGTACAAGGTACTTGATGACCCCCTATCCTGACCGCTTTAATGCGGCTCTGAGTAAGTGCAGGGGCAAGATAGAGATGACTTTTGGGGTCATCAAGTCTCATTTCAACTGCCTCCATGGCCTGAGGGTGTCTCCTGAGCGGGCATGTGAGACCATAATAGCATGTGTGGTGCTGCACAACATTGCAGTCATACGTAAGGAAAGAGCACTTCATGTGCCACTTGTGGCACCAGACATTGTGGACCCCATCACGCTTGATCACCCATCTGGTGCAGCCATTAGACAGGCCATTACAGATCAGTTTTTTTCTGAACTTCTTACATGGCAGTGTGCCAACAAAAGAAACAGACATTAAAGTAAAGGAAAGTACCCACTTGCTGAATGTTTCATTCATTTTATTCATAATCTTTGCATGTGCTGGGGAGAGAGAGAAAAGTCATGAGTATACAATGTCAATCATGCTTAACTAAAATATTTTAAACTACTGTTTAGAGTAATACCTTGGTCTTGATCTCAAGTATGCCAATTTCCAGTTTCAGCTTTTTTATTTCCAGTTCTTTTTCTTGGTTGTCCAGCTCCAGGTTCCTCTTATAGAGGGCACGGATGGTATCTGCTCCTACCTGTATAAGAAGTTTTAGTTTAAAGACCTTAAGCAGCAGAGATGACTATGATAATGATTTCAGTCATGTTCCTAAAGAGTAATTTAAGAGAACTGCATGATGTGGGTTCTACACAGCAAACATGAATAAGAGTACTTGACAAATTGCCATGACAGTTACCTCTGGGGAGGGGTCATGAGGAACATGTGCCGGTGGCTCTATTAAAACCATTGTGTCTCCTTCGACTAGAAATTAGATGTAGACAGATATTGATATAGATATTTTCACACCTCAAAGCCACAAAAAACAGGCATTTAGTTCTTTACCACCAAAGGCCCTATCCATACCCTGGACATACAAATTATGCTGGGAGCTGCTGGCACAGGGATCTGATTGGATGCCCCCTTCTATGCCCTCCATGATTGGATGCCCCTCATTGTTGGCAAGGGCCAGCTCCTCTGAAGCTGTGTATTGTGGTGGAGCAGGCCCCCCTCCTGTCTTCCTCATCTCATTTTTTTCCCTGTTTGCTGAAGGTGATATTGCAACAGCATATTATCCACACACTGTAGAGAAAAATGAAGCAGTTACATACCACTTTGGATGATGTTTTTATGCTTGGTTTTAATTTGCAGTCATCTCCGTTTAATGGTGTTGGTACCACAGCTAATAAATAAAATATTCATTAATCTATTGGTATTTATCACAGATAATAATCAATCATAAAATGATTTCACTTTGTATTGGCCACAAATTAAATTGTTTTTAACGTATCCCTGATTTTTGGACAGTGTCAGACTAAATGCACATCATGTTTAAATGCATTTGATGTTTTAGACCGACCATGTTCAGCAGTGAAAATTAATAACAGGGTCTAGAATTAAGTGTTATCTTATGCACTGACGCAGTCAGCAATTTTCTGCCAGCATTCCTCTCTTGCCTTATTTGCATCAACAGTGTTGCTTTTTGCTGTAATAATTTTTTTAAATTCTTCATATCCTTCCATTAACTCAACTTGCTCCTCCTGGCTGAAGTAGGTGGCTCGCGATCGGTCCATTTTATGTGGAAGTTGAGTCAAATGACGCTCCAAATCAGTAATATAAAGAGAGGACCCCTTCGTCCACATGTCGGGATGTAACATTATATAGCCGCACAGACCATTGCCGTCTACAATGCTGCCTCTGTTTTACGAGATATTATTACAACCTCCTTCACCATTGCCTCGTTTGTTGTTGTGTGAAACTTTTGACTCTGCCTAAAGGAAGTATAAACGAGCCTAAAGATGAATGCTTCCTGCAGCAGGTCTTGAACGTAAGTTAGAGAGCAATTATTTGGACCCTCTGGAACTCTAATGATCTTAATGTTATTTCCCCTGGATCTAGACTCTGAAACTTCACATTTATTGTGCTATGAGTCAGTCAAAACTCCCAGCTGTTTAACCTCCAGTGTCAGAGCTCCAACATTCCACTTTGCACAGGGTATTGCGCAGTGCAGCAAAGTCCGTGTTCATGGCTGTTTCAAAGTCCTCGAATCCCTCTCTTACCACGTAAACATCCATTTTAATTATTGCCATTTTCCTCTCCAAGACCTCTCTGACCTCCATTTTCATCATGGTTATGAGTCCGTGCATAAGAGGGAAAGCAGCTCATGTTTGAGATTGAGGATGCAGCAGGTGAACCAGGCTATGGTGCAAATGCTCTGGTCTGGTGTCCTTTACTGGTCTTGTAAGCCATAATGCAGCGCACTTCTTAATCCAATACCTTAATAATACTATGCTGCTGGGTAAAGTCTGAGTATATGCCTTTAAATAGTTGTTAAATCGTCAGTTCTGCAGAGTTTAATGATCCTTCTGTACATGTGTTCTCCTGTAGATCAGCTTATGTAATTTAATGTTCTGTCCGGTGAGTCACCACACATGTAAGCATGATTCACTCTAACCTCCTCTATTGTTTGGGTAAGTAACCTCTTTAAATGTGCGTGTAGCACATATTCACACCAATGACACATTCATTCATTTAAGGTAATTTGATTACTCTTTTAACTCATATGTGTTGTAATGTTCATGGGGAAGGAAGGGAATACTTGGACAAGAATGCACTGCATCAAGAATTTGTTAAAGTTACTAATTGGCGCGTGTGCATTCCTGGGTCATTTTAGGGTCAGTATGGTAGTGGTTAGCCTGTTTTTATTGGACAATGTACATTTGTTTCTTCTGTATTAACAATGCATTGTATGTTTTTTTACTGTGAATATAATAATATGTTTCTCAATATGCTCACATTTGTTAGGTAACACTTCTTGGTGCAAGCTATTTTCAAACATTTTTCAAAATAAATTATGCTTTTAAAAAGAAAAAGGGGCAAAATTGACAATTTAAAGAGTGTTGGGGAATGTCCCTGGTGTTTCCAGTGTATATACCACCTTTGTAATTGATATTATTGTTGTTTTGCTATAATCACCAATGTAACACTATATTATCAGTGTTTCATACTAAAAACAGCTGGTTTATACACTGTATACTCTACAAGTATACTCTATGGGCAAACATACAGCACTGTGTGGTGTTACACCTGGCATATTGTTTTTTTTTTGTCGAATCTTATATACATGTGTGGTTGTTACAGCATGTTGTTTGACAAGGAGTTAGAAATAATGGTAAAATGGAAAACATACCCAGTGTTAGAATATAAACAGAGGGGTTTTCTGATGGTTTACACTAGGGCTGCACAATATATATTGAAAATTTACCTTTAACATGCATGTGTTATGTGTATGCAAAAGAAGGGCTGAACTGCAATAAACTGTATATTTACATGCTGCATCTCATGTTGACACAGTGGTGTCTGGTGACTTTACTAGTTTTGAAAGTAATTCTCATGTCATAGAAAATGCTTGGAGAGAAACTTGTGTCTGGGATGTCATTGCCATACTGTCTGTGATGTGTATATGTTTTTGTTTTGGTAATCTGCACAAATCTGATACCTGTCCGCCCACCCTCCTGTTCTCGTCCCTCTCATCCTCTCTGAAGCTCATTGCTTGTTTCCCCGTGAAAGACAGCAGGGCAGCATGGAGGTCTCCAGGGACCGCCGGTAGCCTATAACCTTGTTATTTAAGGTTCATAAAATGCACCTGAATTCACGAGTAGGATATTACGACACACAACTTCTGCTGTGACAGCAGATTCTGTATTCACCCGTGTCAGTGACGGTGGTGCTTTACTGTCCAGGACACACACCTTGTTTCTTTTAATTAATTACTGTATATAAATTATTTGAATTAATTCGTTCAAATCATTCATATACAGTAGTAGCGGTAGAAATTCTGTTTCTATGGGATTATCACAATCACATATCACATCTGACTGATCTTATACTGGGTAGATGATTGTGGTGCTCTCTAGACTCAGCTCAAGATGTGACATTTGTATCGTGTTTTGTACATTGACTGTATAAAAAGATACATATACAGTCTGTGGTTTTGTAAATAAGTTTTCAGATTTGGAATTTGATTCAACTTTTGGATACATTTTCAACAAACATGAATATTACAATAATAAGAAGTGAGCATAGGCTATTCATTGTCTGGGGTCTATGTTAGCAGTGCAAACCCACAGCAAAAAGACATTAAAACTATACTTCCATAATTATTTATTTACCTTGAGTTATATCATCAGCGCAGTATTCAACACTGTTATCACATATCGCATGTTTTCCTGATATCGTGCCACCCTAGTTCCCACAATGGATAATTCAAGCAACCGTGAGACCGGACAGAAGAGTGTTCACGAACCTGGCTGGTTGACAAATGACTAATTTATATCATCACAACAAAAACTCACATGCTGTGAAGCGAGCTGGCAGGACTTACTGCGCTCTGTCTCAATCAGCTTCTCTCTCATCTCAGGCACTCAGAAGGGAAGAAGCACAGCAGCAACACTCTCCGGGTGTCTGTCAGGCTGAGTACCAATTTATCAGAGACAAAACATACATGTGCTGAAAAGCTTTTGTATGACGGGGAGACCTCTCTTGTAAGTTATCATTTTAAAATACGAGGCAGTTAATGAAAACTTTGTTCGGTTTTCATGTTTACTGCAAGAAAAACACTTTAATGTACATGCACCCTTTTGATTTTCACCCGCACTTTTTATTGAAGTAATGTCTCCAAGCAAGGCATGTACTTACAGTATATTACATCACTACACAGATGCTGTATAAACGGTTTAAAAATAACTTTCTAAAAGGAGGTCTCTCTTGGTACAACCTTACCAAGCTGAGAAGTGAAACACAAACAATACAGTGATATGTAATTACATGACTAGAGATAGAACTGGAAGTAGACACCTTAAAGACACAGTATATGATCTAAATGGAGATTTTAACCACATGATGATGATTTTGTTAATTGAGTTGTTCAGTAAAATGCTAAATAGTGATCACATTGTGCTTCCTGGCTCAAATCCTACCTTTCCGACAGACAACTGCAAATCCCCCACTGCTCCCCTCTCCCAGGGTGTTCCCCATGGTTCTGTTCTCGGCCCCCCCCCTTTTCATCCCGTACATTCTCCCCCTTGGTCAAATAATTTGCTGTCATGGTCCTACGCTTTACTGCTTCACTGACGACATTCAGTTCCACATCACCACCAAAGCCATCACACCCGCCACTCACTTTAGCCTCACCTACTGCATCACTGAAATAAAATCCTGGCTTCAAACCAACTTCCTCAAACTTAACTGTGACAAATCAGAAGTAATTATCATCGACAGAAGTCTCTCCTCAAATCCAGCCATAAATTCTCCCTCTTCATTGACGGCTCCACTGTGTTCACCACCCCCATGTTCGTAACCTTGGTGTCATCTTTGTCGTGTCAGTCAAAGGAAAGGGTTTGATCAAACACATCACCAAAACAGCCTTCTTCCATCTCAGAAACATTGCCCCCCTCAATCCATGCATTCATCACTTCCATACTTGATCACTGTAATAGTCTCCTCTATGGTTCATCATCCAAACTGTCAAGAAACTACAATATATCCAGAATTCTGCTGCTCGTCTTTTCACACACTCTCACACCCGTGACCACATCATCCCCCTCCCTCATAACCTTCACTGGCTCCACATCCCCCAGCATATCCACTTCAAACTCCTCATTAACTACAAAGCTCTCCACCGGCTCCACTGGCACACTCCCTCCCGCACTCTCAGGACTAACCTGGGGGAACAGGGCTTTCTCCATTGCTGCTTTTAACCTCTGGAACTCACTCCCTACCCACACTAGTGACTCCCCCACAGTCTCCACCTTCAAGAAATCCCTCAAAACACTTCTTATGGATTATTTCATTTTATTCTTTTGCTTTGTTGTTCTTGTTCTCTCTCTTGTTATAAAAGTCGTTATTATTATTATATGAATAAATACAATTTTTGTGGCTAAATTCAGAAGAACATCAGTACTATTTGTATTTCATATTTACAGAAATCAGAGATGGTGTGGTTTAATGTGTTTTTGGGGCAATCAAAAGTGCCAGTAAATTCCTCTGATCAGAAATAGCAGCCTTTATTAATCTTAGAGGAGCTAAGATGCCTGTTGAGCTCCACTGAGCAAACTGAAACACAAAATGTCAATGGCCTCTACAGGAGCTGTGAAAGAAAGAATCAGTGGGAGAGCAAAACGAAACATTATTGAAAATTCAAGAAAAGCTCACAGCACCTCGTGGAACCAAACACCATGGCACAAACCATTACTCTGCACACACGTGAGCATGCACTGAACACTGAGAAGAAATAATCAGCATTCAAAACAAATTACCTTTGCTTTAGATGTCCCAAGAACCCTTTATACACAGAGCAAGTGTTTTCAGAAATGTATTTAATTGCCTGGTGAGAGCAAGCAGCTATAGGAGCCATACAGTTAAGTTTAAGCTCCAACTAAATGAGCTTTGGAGAGGCTTTAAGTTCACTGACAAGGGGTTGCGCTTGAGGGTTTGTATTGGTTTCTCAACACTTCAGCTATCATCAGGGTAGATGGATGGAAACCGCCTTGAATGTTCCCCCAGCACTTTGCCAAGGCCGTGGCCAGATGCTGAAAAGAATGCGTGGATGACCTTTATCCACTAATTGAGCGAAGGAAAATAAGTGATTGGGTGTGAAATCATGCAATAATCACAGCCTATTCAAAGTGTTTTTCATGACAGAGAGTGTGTGCAATGTTTTTCTATCTTGTCTGCTGTCTCTTTCTGTCTCTCTTCTCCATTGTTACGCTGCTAACATGAGGCTGTAAAGCGTTTTTTTTTTTTTTTTTTATAATACCCATTACATGCTGGGTAAATGGCAGCCCACAAATGCCAATTTGACAGCTGCATGTCATCAACAGTTACCATTTGAACAGGATGCTGCTCTGTGTGAGTCCGTGGCATATGCGCTGAATGCATTAGTTCATTACTGAGTCATTAGACAGGCTCTGCCCACATGCACACTGTGCAGCAGTCTAAGCATAATTAGAGATCCATGCTCAACATGCTTTATAAACAGTTACAGGCCCTTTTAAAGAGGTGAACAGATAGGCTTTTTTTTCTCCACATAGAATTACTCTTGGCAAAACTTGACAATAATTGGTGCTAAGTGAGGGCCATCCACTCTCATGCCTTCCTAAATACCAACCTCATTAAAGTACAAACAGTGACCAACTGTTACCAAGGCCTGTTCACAGGTTTGGTTTGAACTGCTGCCCTGGCCTGCCCTGTCACCACCATGGACAGCTCCTTCAGCACCATGGGCTCTAAAAATACTGACTCAAAGAAATTCAGAAGACTGTAAAATAGTGTTGCAGTGACTCAGCTTAACATGTTTGGGTGCTATTGAATTGCAAGTAGAATGACTTGTTATGAATGACTGGGTCAAAGTTTTGATTGTAATAAAACTGTTATGTGGGTATGGCTCCATCTCTTTCTTGAAAATGCCCACTTAAACTGAGCATAATATTTGACATGTCTGTCAGTTAAACTCTGTATTGCAAACTTTCTTCTACAGAAATACCATATGAAACACAGTAGCACAGATAAATCAACAAAGTTGAAGCATGTTAAACCCGCCTGGTTTCTGGGGCCAGCGTCAAGTGGCCGATCAAAGAACTGCAGTTTTTGGTACTCCTGTATTGGCTTCATTTTTCAGCCCTGGAGGTTGCCGCTTAATACCGACCTTGATCTAGTTCTAGGCAAATTAAGTGATACAAATGATCAATAACTACCTACATTTTTTGTTTGGAGTGAATTTGCTCCTTTGGATATTGGTCTTAAACTTTTCTCGTGCTCAACTTTGCACAGGTGAGGACACACATGATGCATTCACAAAATTCTTTAATAGTCACTATTTTCTGCTGCTTTATTTTCCATTCTAACAATCCCCTCTTCAGCCTGTTAAATAAGGGATTATCACAAACATAGTAGTCTAATCACCTGCAGAAAAGCAACTTTATTGCTGTGGTTGACTGTAACCACTCTCACAGCTGCAGCCTGAGGCTGTTTTGGCAGAAAAGCTGCTAAAAACCCACAATACACTACCAACTCACCACCAAACAGGAGACAGAAAATGTTTGTTGTCTAGCTGGTGAACGTTATGGAGTATTTAGCAGCTATTTTGTCTGGAGTTAAAGAATAAAAGAACAGCTGAAGAATAATGGCACTGATTCATCAGATGGCCAGTTGCCGGCTCAATGTTGCCCTGTCTGCTGGATGAGTAGCCAACTGTTTGCAACAAGTTCACCATATTTGTTTTACATATGGAGATAATAATTCAATGTTGTGTTTACAGCTTGTTTTGCTGCCTCAGAGTAGCCCAAGAAAGTCTGATATTGCACAAATATATCATACCATACCTGTGGAAGCTGGAATGCATGAAGGGAAGTCTAATAAGCAATTTTTGTATTTAAATATTAATCTTTCACATTAAACTTATGCCATTTTATTGTTACAATTAAGGTCCCCAAGTAATACCCATAGGGTAAGTTCAAGTTTAAACATATACCGGATATTAATGTTGGAGGTTTTACAGTGTACCTAGACAGTTGCTCAGTTGATTAAAAAGAGAGATATGAGTAAAAGAACAGATAAAAACACGTCAATTTACGGTATATCTACAATATATCTGTGCGTCAGAGACGCAGCTGCCCTCCCCGTCCTCTTTACAAGTGGCGCCTGCCATGATGCACGAGGGGAGAGAATATCTTAATCGCAAGTCACGTGGTGGTGACTGGCACAAGGCTGAGGCAGCGTTTACGCGCCGTCCAACAGTTTGGTGGAGAGTGCGCACAGGCTGAGGGGGGGTTTATGGTAGATAAGGGTTTCATCATGACACGTGTGACAAGAGGCTCACTTTTCCTCTCCTCGCGCTCAGGTCGAGCTCGCGCCACATCCCAGACTGAAATCTCCAGTGCCAGCGTGCGTCCGGGTCTCCTCCTCTGCAGGGGCTGCGATGTTACGGTACTCATTCCCGGGAACCCCTCTGGGTGTACCAGATGAGGACGTGAGTGGGAAATCAGCGGGGGATTTATGATCTGATGAGCTGTCGCATCCTTCTCACTGCGCTGGGCAGCTCAGTTTTGG
Organism: Cephalopholis sonnerati; assembly: GCA_019142605.1. Lineage (NCBI taxonomy): Eukaryota > Metazoa > Chordata > Actinopteri > Perciformes > Serranidae > Cephalopholis > Cephalopholis sonnerati. Next base: position 12,967,796 of record JAGQAX010000012.1, on the reverse strand, counting down.
ACCACAACTTGGAGTAAAACTTTCTCATGATGTGAAGCTCTTCTACTCAATGATGCGCCGGCAACAGAAGGATGTTTATGTCTGAATTCACATGACCGTATAGTTTATATATTGTTACGCAGCAGGGGATGAAGGCAGACCCACGAACTATGAACTTGTGCGTTTGGATATTAGTGTCAAACTTTTTTATGTGCTGGACTTCGGTTTACGCACAGGTAATTATCATGTATCCATTTGTTTTTTTTTGTTGTTCAGCTTGTTTCTTTGCCACTGAAATCATATGTTTGTCGTATAAGAATCCCCTCTTCAGCCTATTATTGGCTCAATATAAAAATATTAGCCTGATGTTACCTTGAGGACTCGTCAGTCAGAACAGCTGGGATTCGCGTGTGAACAGGTTTGCCTTCGAGTAAGACACAGCCAAGCTGTACAGAACGCTTATTTTTGAATGGAGTAAAGCTTGCTCTCCATCTTCTTTGTATCTTCTCATGATATCAGTGTTGCTGAGGTATTTACTCTCTAGACAAAAAGGTACAGAGCTGCATTCTGTGCTGTAGTAAGTATAACCTGGCAGCCTTTACAGCGTCCAGTTTAGTTTGTCTACTGCTCTCTAACAGTCTGACCTGTTGATATCCAACCAACATTTGTCTCTCTGTTCCATGGCTGATCTTTTTCTAGTGACTGTCACCAAATCAATGCAACACCGGCACCGCAGACAGTCTGTGTTTACAACAAGCTCCACTTCTAAGTAACCGTTTGTTCCTGATTTGAGGAGTTGTATCAATAACAATCATCTGCCAATTTGTCTCACTCTGTGCCTCACATTACACGCTTTACAGCATCTGATGATAATCTATATCTGTGGTTCTCAACCTTATTTGTGTCAAGGTACGCTGGACTGATACACATTAGGTCAAGGTTTCCTTTTAAATAAGATTTCGCTTCAGGGACCTGCACCTGAGCAGATTTTGGCTGTTAGTTGTGATGAAGAGAATTCTGTAGTTGTGCAGGACAGTTGAGGAGACACACATGGGGGAAGTGAAACCTATGCTCAGAATAGTCACTTTTATGACTCTTGCTCACAATGGGTTCAATTATACTGAATTAAATTGTGAAAATAAACTAGTCCCCATTTTTCTGAGAACCCCCAAGACCCCTTGAGGGAATCACTGCTCTGTATGTTTTGAATGAAATAAGTGAGATTGGGTGCCAATCCCCAGAAAGCGAGATTCAGCCTGCAACTCCATTACAAAGCTTTACTAAATAAGGTAAGCAAAATACAACCAAGTTGAAATAGCAATAAATAAAGTTATAACATTATAAAAAGTATCAGGCAGTATTAAAATAGTGCCAATAGCTTGCATGTGCACACAGCAACAAAACCATAACAGTGCAAACACAACTTACATTGCACTACCTGTGTTGTAAAAAACTCATTTGTGCCAGACATTGTAGGAGCAATTTGACAGGTTATAGGGAGCACCTAATGGACTGATAAAAGTGCTGTTTAGCTCCAGGGAAAAAAGCTATTTTTCAGTCTGGAGGTGCGGGCGTAGAAGGCCTTAAAACGTCTGCCAGATGGAAGGAGTTCAAACAGATGGTGGCATGGCTGTGTGGAGTTCACACAGATGCTGGTGGCTTTTCTGAGGCAGGATTTGATGTAGATGTCCTCCAGGGCTTGAAGCTATAACCCACTGATCTTCTGTGCTGTGGAGACGACTTGCTCAAGAGCTTTACTATCTGCTGCTGTGCAACTGAGATACAAAACAGACACGCTGTCTGGGGCAGCAGTAGAAAGTCACCGTCATCTCTGAGACAGACCAGCTTATTTTCAGCACTCTTAGGAAAAAAAGTTACACCAATACAGTGGTGTTAATTGACTTGTGGGGTCCTCTGAAATGTGTGTGCCCAGAAACCTCTTTCCACTCTCTTAATGTAGACCACAGCGTACTCATCATCATGTGATCTTTAAACTTTGATAATTAGCTCCTTGGTTTTTGCTGTACTAAGGAACAGGTTGTTATTTGAGCACCAGCTCACCAGGTGCTGCACCTCTGCTCTGCAGGCTGATTCATCGCTGTTGGAGATCAGCTTGTTCACTGTTGTGCCATCTGAAAATGAAACAATGGTGTTTGTGGTGAATGCAGGGACACAATCCTGTGTGAAGAGGAGGTAGACAATGGGGCTTAATACACAACCCTGTAGTGGAGGACAGGTAGGGGCCCAATCTCACCACATGAGGATGCTCTGACAGAAAACTCCAGTTGCACAGTGATGAGTCATGACAGTGTGAAGAGCCAGAGAGATGGAGTCCTCTGTAGATCTGTTGGCTCTGTCAGCACACTGTGAGTCCACTGAGGCAGGGGTAATGGCTTTGATGTGGGAGAAGACCACCCTTTCAAAGCATGTCATTACTGTTGGTGTGAGGGCGACTGGACAATAGTCATTCAGATTGCTGATGTTTGTTTTTTTCAGCACCAGCACTATGTTGGCTGACTGCAGGCACTTTGGGATGGCTGGCAGAGATAGAGACAGATTGAAGGTTTTTGTACATACATCAGTAAACCTGGTCAGCAGTAACCCTTGGCTTCTGTTACAGACGCAGGAGGCACCTACAGCGTCTCTGTGGGACGCACTGGGCTGTCACGTACCTCAAATGTAATCCCATCTGTGCCAAAATGTAGTAGGAAGAACAACACATTCTCACTCTGACCTCATCACATCTTGATGTTTTGGTCATGGACTTTCCATGTTCACATACGATGTGCAAGGTACCCTTGGTGCGTTGGTTGTTTACGCTCTGGGACACCGTGTCAAGTTCTCTTCCTTCAAGATACAGTTCTGTTTTCACAGGAAATTTAACGTTTACATGCAATCTCTATATGCACTGCAAATTGGTGTTTTTTTTCTTCCTTCAACAACAAACACACATGGTTAGGTTTGACTTAAACCCTTTTGCTCCTTGGGGAGCATAGGTCATTCACGAACTTTCTCCAGCTGGTTCGGTGTTGGGCAATCTTCTCTGCTTCCTTCCAGGATGTTCTTGATTCCTTGAGCCTCTGCCTTGAGAGATCTTCTCCAGGTGTTCTTTGGTCTTCCTGGCTTTCTTTTCCCCTGTGGGTTCCAGGATAAGGACTGTCTGGTCATGTTGGAGGGAGGTTTCCTCAAGGTGTGCCCAGTCCAGCCCCATTTCCTGCGTTTGACTTGTGCTTCAAGTGGCTTGTGATGAGGTTTGCCAGAGCTCTTCATTTGTTATTGTATTTGTCCAGTATATTCCCAGGATGTGTCTTAAGCATCTGTTTAGAAAGGCTTGCAGTTTGTTGGTTGGTTAGGTTTAGGCAAGAAAAACATGTTTAGGTTTCGGCAACAAGAGGAGGTGGTTAGGTTTAGGAAAAAAGAACAAGGTTTGGCTGTTAGAATCTTACGATACGCGAGGGTGAAAGTTGGTGATTGTTGGAGCCATCCACCACCCCTCCCAGCCTCCCCACTTGAACTTTTCCCGCCTTAACTCTTATCCTTGTCTCGCCACATTGACAGGCGCCATCAGACTATGACAGCAACCGGCTGCGTATCATGCCGATGTTCTAGGACGCTTTTTTTTGGTTTTTTTTCTGATGCAAGTCATTGCATCTTGCTGGATTTCGACGACTTCGGAGTAAGACCGTGCTCGAAAGAGTCAGAACATCTGAGTAGGGTGGGAGGGAAACACACACCGGACTGTCACCCAGGAAACCGGCGTTTGTGTCCCACGTAAACCTGAAAAAGCAACTTGACTTATGTCAACCATGTAACATAGTGGCTGGCATACGTCATGGCATACTAGTTTATTTACTGTAACAAACAGTTATTCTAACCCAAGCCATGATTTTTGGTGGCAAAACCTATGTTTCTTATGAAGACGGAAGTTTATTTTTAAAGACACCATAGCCATGTAGCGAGCAGAATTCAACACAGCTAGAGGTGTACCTACAGTGTCACAGTTTGAAGTGTGGAGCCACAGACCAAGCTGCTGTATTTAATGAGTTGGAAGAGAGGACGTGTTGGTGCATCATGTGTTCTCAGTGGGAGAACCTGTTCATCCTCCACAGTCGGGATTCCTGTACTCGCAATGTTGTTACTGATTTAAAGGTGATCAAAGAAGGTGTAAGCTTGTTGGCCAGTGTGTCATCACTATTAGGGCAGACAGAGTTGCTCTAGCAGTCAGTCCTGACGGCCCTGATGCCTTCCCACATGCTGCTAGTGTCACTGCTCTTGAAGTGATCCTCCACACATTAGTGACCTGTGGAAGTTTTTGGTTGTTTTAATGCCTTTTTTCAGATTTGACCCGGTGACACTATATCCTGTAGCATCACCATATTTAAAGACAATATGTAATATATATTTGTTTTGAGTTTTGGCAGTTAGGAGCTGCATCACAAAAGGGGAAAGTACATAAAAGAGTGTACAATGAGCCAGTGAGTCACTAGACCTGCAGAGTTATTAGTCACTGACCTGTGAATGATCCTGTGGGTAGTTCAGAATAGAGCCTAACATGTAAAAGGTTGCTGTTGTATCACCATTTAGATTCGAGGGCAGGAGAGTTTTTCTGCATTATCAGTACCATGGACAGTGCCTTTAGCACAAGCACCACTAAAAATACTGAATGAAAGGGATATAGTGAAAAAAAAAAAACACATTGCAAGGACAGTGTGCTGCCATGAAATTGCAAACAATAGAATAACAAATAGTTTGGTAAAAACTCTGGTGATATGGTAAAATTTTTTTTGTGTTAACAGGAAATTAACTTTTCCCTGGAGTGAAAGGCTGTGTCAAGTGGTTAATCCTGCAGCTTTAGATTACACACAAGAGCCGGAAGCCTCTTTTCAAACAGCACCAAGGAACCTTGTGCTGAGACACAGATGTCAAGGTTTTGAAGCTTCTGAACTGTGAGAGCCTCTCATGATTGGACAGCAACAGCAACTGTGTGTCTTTTTTCACGCAACTATTTCCTTTATAGCAAAGGTGCATCGCTAACTAGCTGAAAGTGAAATTGGACTTTGTGTGTATTTGCATGGCGTTTTGAAATACTGTTGTGCATGTGTGCCTCATCAGATTTAGATGGGAATCATTTTCTGAATCCTGTGAATCCTTTCAAATGTGTTGCTGATAAAAGGCTCCCTTCAGCACACATGCATGTTTGATTTTGTTTTTCTCATGATATGATAAAAAAAGAGTATGCTTATAAAAGTACATGTACTGTTAGCTTATATCGGAACAGACATGAAACACGCACCTTTACCGCATCTAAGGAATGATTTGTGTGGTTTTGCTTGCAGGCATTTTAATATTTGCATAAGAACAGATCCTAGAATTCTAAGTGAGGAAGAAGAAACATGCCAATTGCATAACAATACCAATGGGCCTGGAGGCTGTCTTTAATAGCGATAGCGACCAATACATGTCAAAATACAGTTTGACTAAACTTACTGTTCATAAATCGTACCTGGCCCTGGTTTTATCCGTGCTTTTTCAGAGGACTCATCCTGAAAGTTAGTAAATCGAAGGGATGGTAGCCCATTTGAAGTGTGTGTTGGAGTGTACTCAGCACACAAATGATGAAGGTATTATGCAATCAGCTGTAAACATAGCAGCTATTTTTACAGACATGTATAACTTTTTGCACACCACCTCCCTCCATATGATATTATTATGTGAATAATTAAGTCGGAAGTGGCCCCCTCATCATCTCTGATAAACCGAGACAGCTTGTCAACATCAACATTGCTTTGTGGGGTAATTAAGACATGTATGTCCATGCTGGGAAGACAAAGCTAATGAGTTGCTGTTGACATCATGTAGTTGCTGCCTTGATTATACTCACCAGCAATGTCTTTTTTTTCATTTGATTATATGTTGCGTTCTTGTAATGCATAGGAGCCACAGGAAGATGCTTGGAGTTGGTGGGCGTACAAAGCACATGACTTTGATTCCAGAGCATGGGGAATGCATGTGCCTCATATGTGATTAGGTTTAACACATCCTGTCTCATTGACCTTTTCAACCAAGAGTGATCACATAAGCATCAGTGGATCTTAAACATATGCAGCCGTGAATCAAGTGTCTGTCCAAGCTTTCCTGCCACAACAGTTCCAGTTTTCATGGGTACACTATTGACATCATTTATTATAAATCCACTCTCCAGGGAAATGGCAGACACTTCGGAAAACATCCTCTTCCACTGTGACTCATGCACCCAGACTTTTAAGCATGCACATGCTAACAATGGTGAGATAATGTGCAAAGGACAATCAGTATGCCTGATTGGTCTGCTTAACGTTCCGTCAGAAATATTATTTTCATGGTTCAGTAAACTTGATGTGGTACTATAAATAAAATGTCATTCTCCTCGACAGGCTGACAGGTTATGAGAAAGCGTGAATCCATAATGATGTCTTTATTTAAATTGTCAGTGCATGCATGGAATTAAAATGTCTGGAATCATTATATGGTAAAAGCTCTGTAGCAGTGCCTACAAGACTAAGCCAATGTCTGGATGTGGTTCTCAATACAAAAATATCTCTTGTTTGTTAACAGTACATCTGTTAACTGACCTGACATCACAGGGTGGCTCACACTGTATTCATATTTGTGGCTACAAGTGAGAATTATGTGTTAGGTATGAGGAAGCTCACACCTCAGAATGGGTCTGAGTAAAAGAGAAAAAATAAAAAATAAAACTAACTTTTGCAGTTTGAGGGGTTTTGGCCTGCTGCTACTATAACCACTGCTTCAAATAATCAAAGTTAATAAGTGCAATAAATTGAGCAGAACAAAAATAAGCAACCAGCAGCGAGTAAACAATGGCAAAAAAGTACAAAATCTAAATTGCTGGGTTATGAAAGAGTGATTGGAAAACCAGAGGATAAAACCATGGATGAAATCCATGAACTTACTGTTCCATTACTTCAAATCAGTGCTTCTTCAGAAAATAAGCAAATGTTCCACTCTCACCATCCATTAGCAGGCATTCCACAATTAAATGGCTCAGTAACAGCTCTCCAGGTTCATTTATTGTCCTGTACAACACAGTATTGCACAATGAAATGCAGTTGTAGTCTGTTTATGCAACACAAGAAAAACAAAAGAAAAACACAAAAACAGTGGTGCATTCCTGGAGTGCATTTTTTGAATATGCATCAGCAGCCTTTTTTTTTTTTTTTTTTTTAAAGAATGTGGATAAAAGGGGAGGAAAGGAGACAAACGACTGTGTAGTGGGGCCACTGTAGGTAAAAAAAAAATAAATTAAAAATACAGAGCTGCTAGAGGGGGCTAATATACCCATAAAAAACTCTGAGACAAAAGTCCTGAATTCATGAGGTAAAAACCTGGATATTCTCTGAGATTATGAAGTCATTAATTTGTGAGAATAAACAAAACAATGTATGCATTGTTTATTTATGGCGGTTTACTTGAGTCTGGTGTTTCACATCAGAGACTCTGGGCTGTCCCCCCTCATTGGTTGCCTATGAACCAGTATTGATTTATGGCTCAATAGTAGCAAAATGTTTGTCAATTGAGGAGTATAGTATAAGACTCAAACTAGGCTAAACTGAAATCTGCCTGTGTCACTGTCACCCCTGCCTGTTGTCCTTGCACAGCTACTAATAGTTCAAGGGGGATAACAACAATTGGGAAGCGGATAGAGAGAGTTTTACACCCAGAAATAAAAACCCAATTAATACCAATAGATATATTACATGAATTAATATATTCTTGGACTAATTTTGCACGAAGTCAAAGTCTTACTATGTCTTAGTAGTGTGTTGTAAAATAAAGTTGGTGATGGGTTGACGTACCAACCTTGCAAAGTAAAGCAAGGTGGTTCCTTGACCCCCCCCCTCCAAAATATCTTGTTACAATGCAGTGTTCTGCTGGAAAACCTTGGGTCCTGGCATATATGTGGATGTTACTTGATGTGCTCTACTCACCCAAACACTGTTGCAGATCAAGCAACCCCCCTCATGGCAACAACACTCCCCGATGGCAGAGCCGTCACCAGCAGGACAATGTGCCATGCCACACTGCAAAAACTGCTCAGGAATGGCCCAAAGAACGTGACAAAGAACTGGTCTCCAAATTCCCCAGTTCCCAATTTGACTGAGCATCTGAGGGAAGTGCCAATACCCCCGACGTACAGCCCATCCACGGCAGGGCCTCTACGGATTGGACATAGCTCTGACATGTCAAGGTATGGACACAGGAAGTCTGGGGATGCCCTGTGGTGTCTGGCACCAAGGTCTTCACAGCAGATCCTTCGAGTTCTGTGGGTTGCGAGATGACATACCAGCATGTCCCAAGGATGCTCGATCAGATTTGGATCTGGGGAATTTGGAGGCCAGGTCAAAGCCTTAAACTCTTTGGTATGTTCCTTGGATCATTCCTGAGCAGTTTTTGTGGCGTGGCATGACACATTGTCCTGCTGAGGGGGGGGGGGGCTACTACCATTTGGGAGTGATGATGCCATGAGGGGGTTTGCTTAGTCCGCAATGGTGTTTGGGTGGGTGGGGCGTATCAACATGAATGCTAGCCCCCAAAGCTTCCCAGCAGAACATTGCATTGTAACAAAATGATCAATGTTATTTACTTCACCTGTCAGTGGTTTCAGTGTTTTGGCTGATCGGTGTATTTGTGACTTTAATCTCAGAGAATTTCTGACTTACCTACCTCCATTTTTGAACCTACAATTTCCTTAATTTGCTGTTGCACCAATGTAGTTCTTGTTGTTGCTGGGTCTTAAAATGAGAGATAACTGTTGATACATGGAGGTCATGTAGAATTTGCATAAGGTAAAGGACTCAGTTCCAAAAGACACCTGTAGTGCAGTGTGTACTGTAATCTACTGTAAGTATTGATGGTCCCCAGATGAGGAATCCCAAAGTCTTTTGTGATCCCTGACTTTTCTTCAAAATTTGGTTTGGCTTATGACCAATGCAAAACTGACATTAGTCATAGCTGTACATTAATGCTAATTGGCAAATTTTAGTGTGCTAACATGCTTAATTAAGATGGTGAACATAGGAAAATGATTCCCTTTCAACACATTAGCATTGTTTGTTGTTAGTATTTAGGACCAAGCAGTGTCAAAGCAGCTAGCATGACTGTCAACTCTTGTCTGTCTTGTTTAACCATAAGTCAAAAACATTAAACTTAAACATTAAACTTCATCCATGTTCTTAAGATAAAAGAGAAGTTTCATTGTAGATGATGGTTTAAACATCAAAACTCCAAAACTGACCCAAAAATAATCACATGAACACCTTTAAAACACTCAAATCCATGGAATTTATTAGAATCAAGACAAGCAAACAAGACAACAAAACTTGCCGTGGTGAGAGGCAACAGGACCAGCAGTCCCCACACCAGAAGCCTCTCCCCTCTGCTGCTGGCACAGGAGCTCTTAAATACGTCCTCCATGCCAGGTGCACAGTACCTCATTAACTGATGCAGCACACCTGGGCAGATCTACGAGGGAGGGAAAAAGGCACAGCAGAACAGAACACGTACAGCCGCAACACTGCCTCTAATTGCAGCAGGTTCTTTGAAGCTGGTAAACAACAACAGTTTGCTTTTTAAATTTGCAAGTGTTACATGGAGGAAAATTACTCTCTTGTTCTGAGATCCTTACATGGCTTCAGTGACACAGTCCTACGTAATACCTTAAAAGGCAAAATAGGAGGGAGGAATGACAGCGCTGGTTAAAAATCAAAAATTCTAATTTACTAAATAATGTTCCTAAAGTTTAAAACTGAGGTGTTTGAATGGTTTTTAGAATCACAGTGTTTCACAGACAGCACTGTGTTCTCTCTTAGTTTAATTTGAAATAAGGTAAAACTGTCTGTACAGGTGCCCCCTGCTCTGTGACTACCATTTCAAACTATATGTCAGATGGTTTGATAGCTTTGGATACAGAGTCCCTTTTCAATCTGTTTGATGGCTATTCATGCTTTAAATCATGTGACTCTGAGTGTATGGAGACAGCAGTGACTCACATATGACATTTAGTTCTGAACAAACAAAGTTAAAATGCCCCATGAAGTGACACAGCCTTTTGGATGTTATTCTTCCTCTGTAGATATGCATGTGTACATCTTCAAACTAATAAACCATTAAGCAAAGCAATATAACTAAAGTCAGGAACAAACTAAAGTAGAACTCAAGTTAACAAAAAAAAAACCTGTTTATCAATATGTGAAAGGATTTCAGTGTTACAGTAATGCTGGGTGTGTGAAAAGATTGCACATTAAGGGTTTGTGTCAACAACTGGATAGGGCTTTAGCTGGCCTACCTAAATAATTCATTTAGCATTTCTTATTGATTTGTAATGCGACAAGGGAAAAGGCTATAGCCACGATGGCAGCCTTGTGAGACTGTGATACTCATTACACAGCAGAAAACAATATTGCTGTTGCATGTAGGAGGTCAGAACATTGGAAGTTTAGCTTTGTGTTGGACCTAGCAGGATTCAAATGTAACTTGTGTAAAGTAACACTTAATGTACTGTAAAATAGACAGTGAGCCAATTAAGATTAGATGAACACACACATAATCCACTCTGTAGTGATCAAAACTGAAGTTATTGTCAAAACTGAAGTTATTGCTCTTGGCCCCAGACACCTCTGATGATATAGTTTCTCTGGGTGGCATTGCTCTGGCTTCTAGCACCACCATAAGAAACCTCAGCGTAATATTTGATCATGATTTGTCTTTTAATTCCCATTTAAAACAAACCTTTTTTTCATCTGCGTAATATTGCGAAAATTAGGCCTATCCTGTCCCAAAAAGATGCAGAAAAATTGGTCCACGCATTTGTTACCTCTAGGCTGGATTACTGTAATTCTCTATTATCAGGTAGCTCTAATAAGTGCCTAAAAACTCTCCAGCTACTCCAGAACGTGGCGGCACGTGTACTGACAGGAACTAAGAAACAAGATCATATTTCTCCTGCTTTAGCTTCTCTGCACTGGCTCCCTGTAAAATCCAGAATTGAATTTAAAATCTTACCCCTAACTTACAAAGCTCTAAATGATCAGGCTCCGTCATATCTTAGAGAGCTCATAGTGCCCTATTATCCCACCAGAACACTGCGCTCTGAGAATGCAGGGTTACTCATGGTCCCTAAAGTCTCCAAAAGTAGAACAGGAGCCAGAGCCTTCAGCTATCAGGCTCCTCTTTTGTGGAATCACCTTCCTGTTTCGGTCCAGGAGGCAGACACCGTCTCCACATTTAAGACTAGACTTAAGACTTTCCTTTTTGATAAAGCTTATAGTTAGGGCTGGCTCAGGCTTGTCTTGGACCAGCCCCTAGTTAGGCTGACATAGGCCTAGTCTGCCGGGGGACCTCCTATAATACACTGAGCCCTTCTCTCCTTCTCTCTCTCTCTCTCTCTCTCCTTTGCTAACATTCATGTCCTGTTACTGCATCTCGCTAACTCGTCTCTACTGCATGTCACTAACTCGGCTTGTTCTCCGGAGCCTTTGTGCTCCACTGTCTCGCAGGTTAACTCGTACCGCAGCTGTGCCTGGATGGTGTGTCGTGGTTGTGCTGCTGACGTGGTCCTGCCTGATGCCTCCCACTGCTGCTGTTACTATTAGTCATACCTGTACTGTTATTATACACATATGATTATTGTCACATACATATACTATCATATATTAATATATGCCTACAACATATTGTACCACAATTACCATAATTCTGACTATAATATTGTTATCTAAATTAATGTTGTTGTAGCTATTAGCATTGCTGTCTGTCCTGTATCTCTCTCTGTCTCTGTCTCTCTTTATGTCTCATTGTGTCATATGGATTACTCTTGGTTTATTATGTTGATCTGTCCTGTACGACATCTATTGCACGTCTGTCCGTCCTGGAAGAGGGATCCCTCCTTCAGTTGCTCTTCCTGAGGTTTCTGCCATTTTTTTTTCCCCATTAAAGGGTTTTTTTTGGGGAGTTTTTCCTTTTGCGCTGTGAGGGTCCAAAGGACAGAGGGATGTCGTATGCTATAAAGCCCTCTGAGGCAAATTGTGATTTGTGATATTGGGCTTTATAAATAAAATTGATTGATTGATTGTAGTGATACAACATTTTCAATTAAAAAACACATATTAAAATGAAAAATGTGCAATAAAATGTTGTTTTCCTCTGCTTTCTGCCGTTGTTTTTAATGTGATGACTTTCCTCCACTCCATCAGCCACAGTTGTTGGCCCGGCCTACAGCACATGGAATGAGACAAGATGTCCCAAATGTTATTGAAAAGCCCAAAGACACTGGGTGATTTCTTCACATATAGATTCAGGGCTACAGATCTGATCTTGTTTGTTGTGCTTCACAGATGGAGTATGATGGTCCGCTCTCTGCACAAGAGCAGATGTACATCCTTTATGAAATCAAACTGCAGTGCTACCAGAACCTTTCCAACATTGATCCAGCGTCAACAGGTACGAAATGTGCGCACAAAGTTACTTAAATTTCAGAGATGTTATGTGATTTATTGCATTTATTATTATTAGTCTACAATATGTATGTGTACAGGAGATAAATGGAAACAGTTGACTGTTCACTAAGCACTGCTGTTGCTAAGCCTGTAAGCTTTCCAGGCTAGCATGGCACCTGTGCAGTTTGCAATGATTAGTCCCATTTGTAACCTCAGTGCTCCATTTGTTATTCTCTGACTCTGTATCTTCTCAGTGCCTCAGGGGGAACATACACATATTTATTTACTTGTTGTGGGAGCAATTAGCATCCTGAAGGGTATTTAAATCTCTACCATGTTCACTGTTGACCATGGATGTAAATATGATGTTAATGTTGCCTATTAATAAAACCCAAAGAAGTACGTAATACTGTATACCAACCAACAAAAACTGAAACCCCACATTACCATCATTCCAAAATATGACAAAGAGCTACAAGGTCAAACACAAAGAAATTTGATTTGCCTCACATAGCTTTAGCTTACATCGTCTGCCCTCTGGTTTCTTGTCATGGTTTGTTACAGTCATTTATTTTTTGTTTTTCTGAGTTTATTCATTATGGTAAATGCACAAATGTTCTAGGAGCAGGGATTGCATAGCTGCTCTTTTATTGGTCCGATAAACTGTCAATCATATCTCACCAGGAGCGCTGGAAAGTGACAACAGTACTCTAATGCTATTGGAATTTAATCTTTCCCCTAAACCACTTTAACTCAGTAAGCAAACAAACAAACAAACAAACAAACTAATAACTGTTGATGGCAGCTGATGTGTTTTAAGTATTGTAGCAGACAGACAAACCAGTAACTGCTGTGCTCTGACATTCATTTAAAAACACTTCTTTTCCAATCAGTCAGTGTAGGGACACTTCAAAATTACAATTTTGGGTTGTTGGATGGTTTCTGATCCTACATTTATTTGTGTTTTTATTAACAAACAAAATTAACCCATGTGAACAGCCATGCTTAGGACAAAACCAACATATAAATCCAGTATTTTCACAGACTGTGCCAAGCTTTTTGACAGCTGCACTACAGGCACAGCCCTGCTGTACTCTTTGCTGTATACTGTAGGAATATTTGCACTCTGCTAAAATCCGAAACTTGAAAGGCCTTCCCTGTTTTGTTAAGATCGCTAAGCTATTATTGGACAGTCAGTTTTAAAGAGAGATGATTAGGAGATGGTCAACTAAAGAAGTGTAATGTGGCCTAACGTACAATTTCTAATGGAGGACTTTGGCATCAAAGCTGCAATTACTTCCTAAAAAAAACTTTAAGCGTCAAACTGTTTTCAGCTTAAATGTTTTAAATTTCAAACCTTTAGGAAGCAGCATAGCATAATCATAGTGGCAGCCAGAAGCTGACCAATAATTACTTTCAAATGTAGCCTTTTTGACTGATTCATATTTATCTTTTTGAAATGATGTTCAGTGGTGAATTGTCAATTATGTGACATTACTGAATAGAAAGAGCATTGCTTTTGAAAGAATGTTTTCTTCATATAAGTACAGTCTTTTGTGGAGCAGGGAGGAGATGAGTCAGTAGAGGTGCACATTATTTTTGGGGCGTCCATTTTGCTGTTCGTAAGTGGCTCTTTCTTGCAAGACTAATGTTTTTTGATTTTGTATATATCCTGCAGAATAAAATCAATTGACATCCATTGGATTATGTGAAAAGCTTTTGTTGGCAGAGGACAAAGGGAGATGTGATCCTTTGGAAAAAAACAGTGTAAAGCCAAGATTCAGTATATGCATTATGCTATTAAAACATCTGACTTTGAGTATGTTAGCATGTGGGAGAGAACTCAAAATATAGTTTGTCAGCCAAAAGGAATAAATAAGATTAGATGACACAGACCATTCACCAGGTGACAGCATATGTATGGTAACTTCCTCTTATACTCCTCTTGCTGTAGATGACGTGTGCCCTCCAGACTGGGATGGTCTCATTTGTTGGCCCCATGGCTCCCCTGGACTGGTTACCAAGGTTCCCTGCCCTTCATACATCTATGACTTTAATCACAAAGGTTAATAGTTTATGTATTTTTCCATTTTTATTTTTATTTTGCAGATGTACAATTACTGATTCTGAGACAAGAGGATTACAAGCAACTTTAAATACAGGGAGAAGTTCAGGCTGTTTATGCTGTTGATAGATTTAATGTAAGCAATTTTCAGGGTGACTTACTTACACTCCCACACAGGTGTTTTCAATTATTTTGGCTAATTATAGAGGCGGTGATATGCTGAAAATTATGTGAGGTCACTGGACTTCACGCACTAATGGGCCTTTTCACAGCACATGTTTTGTCATTAGAAGAGCACAGGTGCTTCTCACAACATTAACAATGGCTCAGTTCTATTCATGGGTCCCAGTAAGCCATGACAGATTGACACTGAGCCAGCATGCACAACACCAGGACCTTGAAACTGAAGCAGCTAAATGGAATTGAGCCATCATTAGTCTTACTATTCGTACCTGTTTTTCTTACTCTGGAGCATGGCCTCATTGAAGTCGTTGAAATCCAGCACTTGGGCAATGACTTGTGGCATCAGAAACCAACGTAAAAAGGCATCCTTTAACGTTGGCATGATCCGCGGCCGTTTGCTGTTATTGTTTAACAGCGTGCGGTGGCGTCAGGGGGAAATGTGGCAGGACTAGGACGAAAGTTAAGGTGACAAAAGTCTGAGTGGGGCGGGCAGGAGGGGTGGTGGATGGGTCCAACAAACACCAACTTTCACCCGAGAGAACATTAAATTTCCTGTGAAAGTGAGAACAGAAGAGAACTTGACACGGTGTCCCAGAATGTCAACAACTAACACACCCAGAGTACTGTAAACATCATATGTGGACGTGGAAAGTCCATGATCAAAACGTCAATATGTGACGAGGTTGGAGTGAGAATGTGTGGTACTCTGACATGTCAAAATGTCTTCTGAGAATAATAACGGTGAAGTTTGCCCCACCCTAAAAGGTGCAACAAAGGGAAGTCAGGGAAATATCAAGCAAGCACTGTCTGCAGACGCCAACACACTCCTAAAAAGCAGTCTAACTAGCCAAAATAATTAAATTTACCTGTGTGGGTTTGCTATGGGAGTACAAGTCCTTGGGTGGTAGAGATTTCACTTTACTAGACTCATCCATAAGATCCACCTGCTTTAAATGCTTTAATCATGAACAAACTGTTTTTCTTGTTTGTGTTGTAAATGTCCAAAATCATGTAAAAGTATGTGTTTACAGGACATGCTTACAGGAAGTGTGATGTCAACGGTTCCTGGGTGTATGTGGACCGTTGGAACAAAACATGGACCAACTACTCAGAGTGTCTGCGTTTCCTCCAGCCCGGAGGAATGGATGGAGAAGGGAGAGTAAGTATTACTGTCAAATATTGAGGCAGCAGCTGATTTCGCTAAATTAATCTTATTTACATGCATACATGGATGGACAAATAAACACACAGATTGTTAGCATATGTATGAACAATCTGACAAAGAATAAATGTTCTTTAACAACTGGAATTTAATGCTGGGCATCTGTGTGTGCTTTATCTCTATCTCTATCAAATGAACAGCTCTTACCATCCTCTGAAACAGAAGCTCCTACCTTCTTTTGTCTATTACCACTTAATACAAAGCAATATCGACTTTGACCCCTCATCACAGGCTGCATGTCTATTGACTTGTCAGAGTTAATTTGAAGAGTGACCATCCCTTTTCAGGGTGTTTTATTCTTTATTTAAATTCTTCTGGGCCAAAGGAGTTCAAACTCGACAGTAATAGGTAGAAAAAAACACCATTAGAGAAAAGTCTGAAAAGTTGACAGGACTTGGTGTAGGAGGATTGTGGTTTTTCTTATAGTATTTCCTCTGTAATTATTTCCCAGTACTTAAAACTTATCTTGCATCTCCACCTGGCAGTCACTGTGCTGAGGAAATGTGCTCTTTTTACTCTAATGTAGTACTTAGCAGGTAGTTGATGAATACACACAAACACAAATGATGCTCAAAGCAGTAATCATATAGCAGGAATTCTTCTTGAAAAACTGACTGAGTGACAGCTCTGCTCTAACCAACGACCTGAAGAGTGGAGGGAAAATAAGTGCTCACATACAGAGTCCGCCCTGTCAAGAAGAGTAAACACTTATTAATGCTAGCTGACCATGGTGCCGCGTTTATCTTTATGCTGTTGAGACTTTTTTATGGGTAATCTCCCCATACATATGGAATGTGTAACTGGGTGAAGAAATAGTCACAATTTTGTTTTAGACAACTCATTAATCTAAGCAACCCTATTGCCTGAAGGACTATCAATCGTCTGCTTTGTGAAAACGAGTAGAAAGGCTATTACTGGGGAGGGGGCTGCTTTTGTTTACGATATCAACTAAACCTCGAGGGTCCTCAGAGTCTGGCCAGTACTTAAGATTAAATCTTAGATTTTAGGAAAACAGGTGCTTTGTTAAAATGCCTGCGCTTGTCTCCAGATTGTAAGCATACAAAGATTAAGGATTTAAGACTGCCACATACATGCAAAGACTTGATAAATCTACCTTTTCTTCTGTTTAAATTAACTTCAGACTCACATAGTAAGAGCTCCAAGAGTGAGTTACTGATCCATTCTTTAATCCATCCCTCCATTTTTAATCACTTATCCAAAGCTGGGTTGCGGTGGCAGCAGGCTAAGTAAAGTGCTCCAGATGCCCCTCTATCTAGCAATGCTTTCCAGCTCCTCCTGGGGGATCTCGAGGCGTTCCCAGGCCAGACAAGATATGTAATCCCTCCAGCGTGTTCTGGGTCTGTCCCAGGGCCTCCTACCCCAGGAGGCATCCTGATCTGATGCCTGAACCACCTCAACTGACCCCTTTCAATGGGAGGGAGCAGCAGCATAACTTCAAGCTCACGCTGGTCGTTCGAGCTAAGGCTGACCCCTGCCACCCTTTGAAGGAAACTCTTTTTGGCCACTTCTATTCACATCCTCATTCTTTTGGTCATAACCCATAGCTCACGATCATAAGTGAGGGTTGGGATGTAGATGGACCAGTAAATCAAAAGCTTTACCTTCTGACTCAGCTCTCTCTTCACCACAACGGTAAGCCATTGTGCAGAAACCTGCCGATCCATCTCACGCTCCATTCTGATCTTACTCCTGAACAAGACCCTGAGATACTTTAACTCCCTCGCTTGGGGCAGTAACTCACTCCTGACCTGGAGGGGGAAATCCACTGTACCATGGCCTCAGATTTGGAGGTGCTGACTCTCATCCAGACCACTTTACACTCAGCTGCAAATGGCCCCAGTGCATGCTGGAGGTCACAGTGTGATGAAGCCAACAGAACCACATCATCTGCAAAAAGCAGAGATGCAACTCTGAGGTCCCTAAACGGGAACCCTTTCTTCCCCAGGCTGCGCCTTGAAGTCCTGTCCATGAATACCACAAACAGAATCGGAGTCCTTGACCCAAAAGAAAAGTTTTGTGTATCCCTGCAACTAACTAAGTTAAAAATTACATTATGAATTGCCATAACATCTACATTTAAAGCTACCTTTTCTACATCTACATTAAAGTTTGAAGGCATGTACAGGCTACATAGCAGCATTAGCGTAATTTTTCAACTCCAGTAATAATAACTTCATTTATATAGCACTTTTCTTTTCAAAAACAAGTTGCAAATTGCTTTACAAAGACATGAAAACAGGCAAAATCACCAGATATAGAATTGAAGTTGAACTGATACACTATGAATTACTAAAACACTGTCAAAACAAGGAAAAGTAACATGCTGCTTGGTTGCTCACCTGGCAGCTGCAACACCGCCGCTATTTCCGTCCATGCTTTGTCTGTCTTTACACGATCATAGTAAGAGCTGGAGGACATATCATACAGGCAAGGCTTCTGCTGCCACAACTCCACAAGTTTTTCCTCTTTGCTGGAATCCTACACATTTCTTTTGACATGTTCTGCCTCAATGGAAAGCTGCTATCCATCTGTTTGTTTGGGTTTAATGCCACTGCATCATTTCATGCTGCATTTCTGTTAGTTGGTTGGTAGATGTAGGTTGTAACAGCAGTCACAATGTAAAATGATGATCACAAACACTGTCAGAATTTTATCCCAGGCTGTCTCTGATCACATGACTCTGACAACGGCCATCCTTGGACCTGCCTCACTGTGTGACATAGGACCACCGTTTTAGAGCCATGACCAAAGATATGGCCATGTTTCTTACACATGGGTCATCTTTGGTCTGGGGCAGCCCAAATTCGCACAGTGTATGCGCGGCTTAAGGAGTTATAGACCCCTGCGGAGGATCTTGGGCTGCATTCAGGCTCATAAAGAGGTTGAAAAGTCAGTGCTATAATCAGGGGCCAACCCACTTGTGCTTTAAAAGTAATCATTTAAGTTGTAAAATCTACTCTAAAATGTACAGGTTTTACCAGTTTAGACATGCTAAAATAGAAGTTTGTGACTGCTGCAGCAATTTGAACTAGTTGAAGTCTGGAGAGGTTGTATTAGGTGAGACTGGAATACAGCTTTAACATTCAGTGCACCTGTTATTCCCTCACTTTCTCCTGTCAAAATGTAGCAACAAAATAATTAGACCTCTGGTATTCTTGTTGTCGCTGCATCCATCCTGTTTATCTCAGCAGCCATGAGTCATATGTGTTTCTTCTGCAACTCTATTTTACCTTTAAGAGTGGACTGAATATCAAATATGTCTCTGTGTTCACAGCAAGACTTCTTTGACCGGCTGTATGTCATGTATACCATTGGCTACGCCGTGTCTTTCAGCTCTCTGCTTGTGGCCATCTTCATCATTGGGTATTTCAGGTAAGAGAGGATTTTCTTAGAATTAAATGATGTGCTGTCTTTGTGACAAGCACTCACAATGGTGGATTAACAGATGTGCGTACTGCAGGAAATGGATCTCCACTGTGTCTAAATCTTTACATTCTAACTCATTCTGAAAAGTCTCAGGTGCGAGAACTATGAAACAGCAAGGTTTAATGCCTGACAACTACACACTTTTCAGGTTGTCCAGTGGCTTTTGGAAAGTCTCTCGCCCCCTGGGGATTGTAATTGCACCATTTTTCTCTTTTCAGCCCCAGTGTTATTGTCCTCACTGCCCTGCTGTGTCCCAATTGCATACTACATTGCTAACCATGTTCTGTGTTTCATACTGTGTTCACAATGACAAAATTGGGGGGCACTTCAAAATGCCAGCATGCCAATATAATGCTGTTGGTACAACATGCATTTAGTTTCATACGTCTTGTTATGAAATTTTCAGACAGAGTAAATATATAATTTCACATACAACAACCACACCTGCCAGAAAATGGAGGGGAGTCCTTATGTGATTCACTCAGAAACCAAACCCTTTAGGAAGGCTAAAGAATGAACCCCGAAATGATGTTGTTACTTGTGTTACATAAGTGCCTCAGTTATCTGCAAAAGTCTGATAAAAAAAAAAAAATCATTAAAGGTATACTTTGTTGTTTTTCAACCAGCTTTGTACATAATCTGTTGTAAACTACTCTCCATCAAACCAGTGTCTACATCTCCCAGCAAAACGTCTGGTGGAGTCTTGCTGGCTTTTGGGCTGTTGCTTGAACTACAGGCTGTACATCTGCAGTTTTGTAATGCCCGTCACCCATGTCGCCATCACAGGCACAAAGAGTGTAGAAGTGGATGGAAAGACAGAACCCACCTACCCTTAAACTCTGACCAAACTCCAATCAAATGGCGGTATAACAAGGCAGTGCTGATTGAGTATAAACCAATATAATGTTACTGCACTGCCTGTTTCTTGCCTAAAATGTTTCATAAAAATTTAGCTGCCCATTTAGCTGTAATAATGATGGTTTAGGAACAAGAAATGGGCAGCATACTGTTTCCTGCAAAGTGAAAATGGAGGCTAAAAATGTACTACATTGCATACTTCTCTCTTCCAGTGTTTTCAGAAACATGGTTTTGTTTACAGTTTTACTGTAATATGAGATTGTTTGTCACCAGCCGGCCATCAACCACTGAAGCACAGTGCATTCTGGTAGTTGTATAGGTTTTCTACCTCTTGAGCAAAATTGAATGCCACAGTCCTTTTCCTCTGTTTTCTGTGGTCATGTAGCACCAGTTTCAAAAGTATCTCATCGTTCTACTGCATAAACAGCCTAACTTTATGAAAAGACCATATTTCTAGTGGTGACATACTTCCTTATACATGCTGACAACAGCAACACTGTCCAGTGCAGCGGTAGGGAGGCTCTTCAGCCTGGACAGTCTTGTGCTGACTCTGAGGGGAAACAAGTTGTTTTAAAAAGCAATTTAAGGGTCTCTTCCTCATGAGGTATAACTGCTGCTTCACTAAAAAATCTGTCAAATATGCCGTACTCGGCTGCTATAGGGGCATGTCAAATGTTGTTAGACATGTTTTTCCTCTCTTTCTCTTGCTCTCATATTAGTTGAATAAGGCCTATTAATATATTATTTTTAGGCAGTGTTAGGAAGGCCAACCTCCTCTATATAACCTACTGATGTAGTTTTATTGTGAGGCTGTTGTTGTGTACTGCAGTGCTGACAAAATGCTGAGCTTTTGTGCTGTCATGCGGCCATATGTAAATATTATTGTCAACATGCAATTATGTGACAATGCCTCTCTGGTGATGTTGTGAAGTAACGCAAAAGTAATGTAACAAGTAAGGTAGTAAATTACTTTCTACAGGGGGCAATTAAGTAAAGTAATGCATTACTCTTTGTAAAGGTAACGAGTAATGTGCAATACATTGTTTTAGAGCAATGATCCCAGCATTGCTCACATCGTATTGAATTTATATGTTGACCCCTGACAGTATGTCTTATCCTCTCAAGTTCGATGTGGTCAAGAACTTGAACAATCCAAATGTTGTGAGAAGATGGTACAAAAGTTTTCTGTTCAGCAGGATTAAGTGTCTGGCCAGCAAAGTGGCAAAGGCAATCAGAGCTGCTTCTAAGGCAGAGTGATTGAAGAGGTGACCCCACCTCATGTAGTGCAATCATAGCCTTTAGTTTAAAAAGCCTCCCAACTGTTCTGGCAATGTCTCAAAAAGCTCAGACAAGAAGATCAGGGCCATAAGAAATGCACATGTGGAGCTTGAGCTAGATGTATATATTCTGTTAAAGCTGGGGAAGGCAGTTTAATTTTGGCATCATTGGGCAAAAATCACATAATAAACTTTGAGTATACTGTAATTCAAGTATTCTGGAAAATCAATAGACATCTGCACCTCATGATGAAAGACTTGGGCCAATCACAGGCCGTTTTTCGGAGAGAGTAGCTGTCAATCATGTCAATCACAGCTCTTGAATGGTTGTCGAACTGTCGAAACTGGGCAGCGCTGATCAAATATGAAACATGGTTATGTTACTGCATCGCTTATTTCTCACCTCAGATGTTTTTAGAAAACATTTTAGTGTACTGTTTAGCAGTAAAATCAGAAAGCTTGTGACCTGGCTGCCATGCTGAAAACAGTCGAGCTGAAATGTGGCACCTGCCCACCGGTCGGAGCAAACTTTCTCATTTTACAGCTAAACAGTACACTAAAATATCTTTTCTGAAAAAATACATTTTGTCATATTTGCTTAAAAAGTTGCCTACTGCAAGTTAAGGGGCGTTTTTTCCTAGAGTCCTCTCTTCAATTCACCACCAAGATCACGCTCCTATCGGGTTCATACAGTCTAGAGAATCCAGACACAACAAGTGTATCGCACCTTACCAATAAAACAACACACGCTTTAACTTAGAACTGCAGCATGCAGTATGTGAATCTTTTTTTCTGTCTTTCCTCGTGGAATAATGCAGAAATGGAAGTACAAAGCACACTTGACAAAGAAATTAAAGTCTAATTGAAGAGTCCACTAAAATACTGAGCAACAATTATGCAGCCCAGTGTCCCAAATAATCACATCCACATTCTCCACATTCCAACTTTCAGTGCCAGTGCAGGACATTAGTAAGTGAGGGTGTAAAGTTTGTGACATTGTAATTTTTATTAACTGTAACCTGCACAAAGTTGGCAGTAGAAATGCAGTCCATAGTTTTGGGAATAGAAAAATATTAATTATTTATCATTAATTAATATACCATTATTACTGTATTGTATTCATTGTATATCTATTGTATCTTATGTATGTACATGTGTCAAGTTAATGAACCAATGTAATTACATCAGCAGTTTCAAAGTGATACTCAAAATGAATCCAACACCACAATAATTACTGAATCGTCAATCAATGAATAAATAATGGCACCACGTCCTGCACCAAAATTACCTTATTTGCCAAAGCTTGGAACTTGTTCAGCTTCTAATTCTTGTTGCTGCTGATGAGTGTGCTACGTGTCATCAAGTAGAACAAACCTCTAATTTCATGCACTGTCACTGGCATGTTGCCATTCTGTCAAGTCTAACAGCTAACTAATGAACTGATTGACAAGGCCCAGCAAAGGCAAGATGCAGGGAGGAACAGTGGTCATCTACGACCGATCAGAACTGCCCATAGGGATTGGGAAAGTTACAGAGAACATTGCTTTAATTTTCACAGTTGGAGTTAGAAACGAGTGTCAGAATAACAATTATGTTTTGTTAAGGCTTTGAACAGAAATAGCCTGTATTGTGAAAGACTTGAGCATTTGAAATTAGTTTTAATCAAAGTATTTGATTTCACTGAGCTTATTTAACTATTCAAATTTGCTGTGAGGCTGTGTACAGTTTTCCGCCAATCCTGTGACGTAACCACTTTGATGTGGAAAAAAAGTGATACAGATAGATCAATTTGCATCCATTTTGTGAAACAAATAAAGATGATGTACATTTTCAAAACTTCACAGGGCAGAAAACTAAAAGTTTTGATTTAAAGGAAAGCATTACTTCCCTCTATTTGTGCTGAGGAGAAAAGCAAAGGGAAGACCATTTCTCTTCATGTGCCTTAAACAGCCTTGAGAGGATTGATTTTTTTAAACTGTCTCTGTGGCAAGCCTCTCCAGGTTTATTATGACAGATTTTTACAGTAGGTGTAATCATCCCATCAGCACTTCAACAGCCTTTTGGAAATCCCTGTCCTCTTGAGACAGCATGGAGCCCGCTTAATCAAAGTTTCCTACCTTAATATTTCGTGTCTGGGAGGGAAAGACAGGAAAGTTTTAAAAAGGCAATCTGAAAATGAAATAGTGTTTTCTGCATAACCACAGCTGATGTAAATATATTACCACAATTATACCTATCTTACACAAATGTTTATAAGCAACTCTACTGTCTTGCCAAAACCCAGTTAGCAAGGGTTGGCTACAGAGAAGGGCTGCTGAGTGCACAATAACTGAATGTCCACCTGTGGAGAGACTAATAACTGTGATGTGAGGTCATAGCAAGCTTATTTTGAGACAGTATCATAACATCTCTCCCCCATATAAAGGCAATCCATCATAGTGAACACTGACTACTAAATATTCTTTTTTCTCCCTTATTCTGATAAAGACAATATTCCTACTCAGCTGTTTACATGGCTAATGAAAATGCATATTCCACTACTATTCATGCCGCTGTGCAAACTCAAATTAGCGTGCCCTAAGCTGTCTATCACATCAAAATGTGGAGAAGAGCAATGGCTTGAGCTGCTTGTGCCATTTTGCTTCTTTGGGTCACCGGTGGCAGACTTGTTTGACAGTGCAAACACAGCCTTCCTCTGTCATTCCTCCAACCACCTTCTTGGAAAGATCAGCATTGTGATATTTGTACGTATCCAAAAACCTGTTGGTACACAAGTCTTTTTTAATGTATACAGTTGGTACGTTTGTCCGTCCAACCAGAAGTGTGGACTTTTCTTTAAGGCATGCATTTCTACTCCAGCCTTGCAAACTGTTGGCCAGTTGCTGTGTGTGTACAACGCAGAGAGCTTACCACAACCAGGCAAGAGACGGTGTGTCACAAATTGCTGTAACAAACCCCAATGGAGATGCATATTCGAAATGCACTGTATATATGTCCAGAGAATGCTCCTAAAACCTGATAATATCAGTATATCCAACATGTCTTAATGGTAAAATGCTGAATTTGGAATAAGGCCTAATCCATAATATTCAAACTGATTTTGTTGTTAAAGGACCAAGCTCAAATTCTGAATATTGCCATATTTTTAATTGTTTTAATTTTTTATTTTATATACTTTATTAATCCCGCAAGGGGAAATGCACTGTTTTCACTCTGTTGTCATTTTACATACACACACATACACAAACGGGACCTGTTCATGCATTAAATGGAGAGATGTCAGAGCGAGGGGGCTGCCCATGAACAGGCGCCCCGAGTGGTTGGAAAGGAAAGGAAAACTTCAAACCGAGCGCATTTTCTGGATCAGTTACAGCTGTAATTTCAAAGAGCCATCAAGATGCTTTTTGACAAACAGAGGTCAATGCGCTCCTATGTGTTTAACATCATAAGGCAGCTCATAAATCTTTGATTTGAGCTCTTCCTCAGCCTCCCTCAGCTCATTCGTCTCTCTCTGATATTGTTGCCTCTCTTTATGTGTAATCTTCATCATCTAATATGACGCTTTATGTAGCTACAGTACATACACCTAAGCCAACAGCAGTTAACAATAGATTATTACAGTGCTGAGCAACTATGGGATATCCAAGATATCCAATGCATTGAATGAGATCTGTGTAAAGTGTTGCTGTTTTATGGGCATGAATACTTTCAGTTAAATGATACAGAGAAATATCTCTCTCAGTGCACATTAGAAATGTTTAGGCAGACATTTACAGCTCTTGACACAAATAAAGCTGCTGCACAGTGCTCTCTACAAGTTAACCGATTATTGAGAGCCAATTGAGGATGAAACTTTCAGTAATTAAAGTATCAATAACAACAACACTCATACTGAATGAAAATAAAGCTTTGTGTATGTGGTCCTGAGGAGCATCTCAGCTGAAGAGCAATTGCCAACCTCCAATACAATACCTGACACTTCTGCAGTCAGTGAGAACAATAAACCACATCTTACATCTCAGAAAGACACAGTTCTGTGCTGGCTTCTTCAAGGACAACAATGTGTCACTGCCACAGCCCAGGGACGTGACGCCCAGACCTTTATGCCTACGATAAAGTGGGTTACAAAGTCCCTGACAGCTTCTTGCTCACCACCACCCCTCAAGTGCAGAAATGTAACACAAGAAACAACTGAGTTTGAGGATCGGTGATTTAAACTAAATCTCGTATCACTGTGCTTGAGAAGCTGATGATTTTTACAGGTGTCTTTTGACATCACTCACTGAAACAAGACATTGAGGTATTTTGTTATAAAACTGGTTGGCTGTATTTTCTGATAGAATGCCACTTGAATGTTTTTTCCCATCAACCACTACAGCCCCCTTCAGCTGGAATGGAGCTGGGAGCGTTACTGTCAGTGCTCATCTGATCCATACCTCCCAGCATACGTTTTTTTTTTTTCTTCAGTCTCTACTCAACAGTTCCTGAAGACTAACACCAGACTCTCCTCAGTCAAGACATCTTTATTCCCTGATAACACATGCATCATCTTCAGGCTGAAATAAATGGGATTTGTGTAAGGCTGGGAAACATGGCTAAAAATGTTATCACGATTCAAGTTCAAAGGCTGACTTTTGCTCCTGAGTGAAATCTGAAGAAACCTGACAGTTAACTGTGGTTCAAACTATTATCTATTGTCAGAACGTGACACACACCTGCCAAACAGCAGAACATTCACAAATCTGAGGTAGATTCAAAACAGCTACAATCAAAATAATGTCAATAAATAAAACAACAAAATAGACAAAGAAATCTTTACTCTAGTCAGGGGCATGTAAGACTGTTTGTGCAAATGACTTAAAACACTTTGTGTTTCAGTAAACAGAATAAATAAAGAAGACAGAAATTTCTGTGCTCAGTTTTTTCTTTGCACGTACAAGTTTTTCTTAACAGTGTGAAGTTTCTGCCATTTCCTAATCACAACAAGATGGATTTGATGATGTCATGGTCATTTATACCCAGTGCCAATTGGGAATAAACGTTTACAGATGAGAAAATGTATGAAAGTTTTATTCATGTTAAGTCACCTTATGTCACCTGTACAGCTACTTTAGCTAACGTTATGTGGCAGATTTAATCATGGAGTTAGTCCATAGTTGTCCATAATCAAACATTCATACCAAAAATAACATTATATGCATGATGAATGTTGTTGTATTGTTATAATGTTCTTCTTCTGCTACTACTACCTCTCCTAGTTCTCCTTCTTCTTGGTAATGGCGGGTGAAAACTGGCATTTAAGGTGCATCACTGCCCTCCTCTAGGGGCGTATGGGGTTAATTATATTGAGGATTTATTATATCTCCATCAAGGATAATTACATCAAGATAATTATCATTATCACTTGACACAGCGCCAGATTTATTTCTCCTTGTATGTAGCCATCTGTCTGCACAGGCATGTTAGTGGTTTGCATTGCATCTCATTGTGCTCTTACTTATTCATTTATAACAGTGAATATTATTTGTTTTTCACGGCAGGCGACTTCACTGCACCAGAAACTACATCCACATACACCTGTTTGTTTCCTTCATGTTACGGGCAGTCAGCATCTTTGTGAAGGACAAAGTCCCCCATTCCAGCGTTGGACTGCAGGACTTTGATTCTGCTCTGCTGGACAACTCAGAGACAGTCAGCATGGCACAACTGGACAAGTCTCAGTATGTAAGTATCACCTCTTGTCTTTTTTTCTCAACAACTCTACCTTTGGCTCTTAGACTAGATAAAAAATAAGTGGTACAGCTTTAAGCTCTGGTTATAGAGACTTGCTTTAGAACATTTTAGGATGACTGACTGTGGCTCTAAGCCCCCAAACACACTTGTCAGATTGTCATTCAAACAGATTAAAGTCCTGACTGTATCTTAATGTGATCTGTTTCCTACTTGATGCTTGTGTAGCTGTGGGGATGGGTGGGGTGGCTTTTGGTGTAGACACAAGTCTAGGGTTGTTATTTTTATTCCTAGCCTCTCCCTTGGCTACATGATGTTCATATAACAGATAAGTACTGTGACTGACTCCTGAGCACGGTCTGAAGTAATCGAAATCCGGCGCTTGGGCAGTGACTTGCAGTGTCAGAAACCAACGAAAAAACATCCTTTAGCGTCGTCGTGATATGCAGCTAGTTGCCATTATAGTTTAACTGTGCCAGGCAGCATCAGGGGGAAACGTGTATTTTGAAAGAAGACAATGCATCTAACTGGCAGAACTTGACACAGTGTCCCAGGATGTCAACAACCAACGCACCCAGGGTACCTCATACATCCTGTGTGGACGTGTAAAGTCCACGACCAAGCGCGACAATATGTGACGAGGTCTTAGTGAGAATGTGTTGGACTCCTTGCTTCATTCTAGGCATATCAACTGTGATGGGCAAGTTTTAAATCTCAGTTGAAGTTAATAGCACCCTGTTTAACAACATTCTGGCAGTATCACAGACAAATTTGCATGCTGTTTACCATTTAAATACGCAATTTAAATCCTTAACACCAACAGAATTAAGCTCACAAACATAAGGGCTGTGTAATGGTATTATAAAGACAACGTAGAAATTTGGCGGTTCACTCAGGGGCTTGGACCCCGGACAGTTAATATGCATATATTTACCGGTATTTACTCATTGATTCCTCTTGCCTGTTGACATCCCTTTTCAAGTGTTGCTTAATTTCATCTCTGTGGGTCCTGAGTACTGTACTCATTAGAACTAATTAACTATCCGTATATACTGATGATTACAGTCATTAAACCCTGACTATAATCAATGGGTTTTGATGCATTACACCATACAGTGATGAAAGTATAATTTCAAACACAGCACGTACAGCTATGATAATTTGTTGGTACTAGAATGTAAGTGCTTCAGACACAGAGTCTTACTATTTAGATTCAATACTGATCATCAATAACATCTTAACCTAAACATGAATCTAGCCTTCAATTTATTGCAGCTGAATAGGAGGTTTGCATGATAAAGAGATAGCCTAAAGGCTGGATCCAGGGGACTGCCCTTCTGCCTGTTGACTGTCCCACCCATATGTAATTTTCTTACTCAGACCAGATGGCCAGGTTTGGAAATTCAGGGTAGAGTAAATAACAGCTGTTGGAAAAAGACAAAACTTACAAGATGAAGAGTTATCAGGAGACACTATGTATTTTGATTTGAAGCATGTAATTAAAAACATCTAATCCTCTTTTGTTTTGCTGCAAGCATCCTCCTCATTTCAGATGCTGTTGTCTGTGAAATTGCATGAATGTTCTTAATTGTTTTCCTGACTTTTTAAAAAACATTGTGTGCAACAGAATCAATGACTAGTCATCCTTAAATGTTGCCCATATCAGACAAGGTTACTAAATTTATAGCCACAGTGCCTCAAAATAGTCTTTTGCGCTCTCAAATTTCATCCAAATGATGAAAGGAACATGCCTCTGTCATCATGCGCTGAAACATCCAGTGAAGATATAAAGATGCTCGGGGTGTGTGATGAAGTGTCTACTGGCTTGGCATCTGCAGGGTTGCATAAAAGGGAGTGAAATGAAAACTGTGACTGCTTTGTAGTAAAAAAGTCTTTCATCATTGAAACTCTACAGGCAACAGTGTCTTTTTGACAGAACACTTGAACAACATATTTCCGGGGGGACTTTTCTGACTGAAAATAACAGACGTGTAATTTCAGTATTTAAAAATGGTGTCCTTTTATTTGATTTCATTAAACAACTAATTTAATCAGTGACTCGGCTCCACTGATGCATCTGACTCCGATAGAGAATAGTGCTCCCAGTCAGGGCACCAAGGTCATGTTTTTCTTTTGCTGCTGTTAAACTGAAGTAAAACTCTTGCAACACTACCACATTGCATTTAACTTCCAGGGATTTAGGGATCTCTAATTGGCATCAAAGGTCAAGATTGCCTGTTTTATTCTGGGGATTTGAGCCATAAGTAATTGTGCCAGGTTACCACTTCATTTGCAAACCTGAAAGAGCAAGAGCAATTATTTTGATTTGCACTGAAGCATGTGGTTTAATCCTTTGGCCTTTAAATATTTTATAAGAATGCACTTAAACATTTGAGAGATTTAAAAAAGTGAGCTAAATATGCTAAAGTGAAATTGTGTTTCCATATTATTTGTTGGCTTCTCTATAGTTGAATGGTTTTTAAGGAATTGCGAAGTGATCATGTGCACTCAGCATTTTGTTACTACAACTTACTAGCTCTCATGTTACCAGTTTGTCTTGCATTTATCATGTGCAGACAGTGACCATTTTACAACCTTGGCTGTATTCCAGAAAGTGAAAAGAGTTTAGTGAAAACTCTGAGTAGGTTAACCCTGAGATGAGGGAAACTCTGAGTTTTCAGTTCCAGTAAGAGAGTTAACTTAAACTGACTCTATGAACCTAACCTGCTCGCTGGCAGGTTTTCTTCAACAAACCCTAAGTTTCTTTCTGTCTCCTCCCTCCAACAGAAGCAGACACACTGTTTCATTTCCTTATTGATTCAGTTTGTATCAAAGCACATATTGAAGGACATTAATTAGTATCAGCTTACTGTATGTCAGAATCAAAATCCTGGTTGGATATTAGTTATTAAGGACGATCTACTTTATGCACTTATGGTATCAAGTCACCCCTTAGCTCAGCAAAACCTCTGCATGTCCATTCTTTATAACACTGAAGAGGTTGTCAGTTTGTTAGAGCAGCTCCACTCAAGTGTTTATAGCACATAATGTGTCAACTATCAGTCTGGCACCAACAAAAGAGAGGACTTAGTAGCAGGACTCACAAGATCACAAGGTCTTTACTAAAAGGTTGGTGCACAGAAAAAACAGTCCAAAAATACAAACAAAGTTTTCTAAAGGCAGGGGGCTCAAGCAAAATACAAAAATGCAACAATCAGATCAAGAACCTGAGACAACACTAGGAAAAAATGGCTAGAACATGTGCTCAAACAACTGAAAACGAACTGGCAGCAGACAAAGGGCAGCACGTGGATTAAATACACAAGGGAGGAGCGGTAATGAGGGACAGGTGAAACCAATCAGGGCGGAGCAGCTAATCACACAGGAGGGAAACACACAGGGGCAGGTACGAAGCTTTAGACATGTAGGGTCAATGACCAATTATCCCCACCATAGTGATGTAATTTGTTGCACCTACAGAACTGAATTTGTATAATATTTAAGATAATATGTTAATATTTTTGAGTGAACATGAAAGCTGGGCAGCTGTAGGATGTGAATGTGAGTTTTTTTTTTTAAAGGCTGCTTCTGAACGAGTTTTAGAAGCATTTAATTTAAGAATGTTTACATTTACTGTGAATGCAATCGTGTCTCTATTTCTTTGATTTTCTTTGATTTAATTTTTTTGTATTGTTCATCTTCAGTTGCTGCCCCTGTATTTTGTCTCCGTCAGACTAAAGCTGAACAAATATATTTAAAATGTAATGTAGCCTGTGGCCTTGTAATGATTAATCAATGGACAACAGTGAATCATACTTTATCGTGTAAACTTTGTTAACTTTGTGTAACACTTTTCCATGCTCTGACTCTGATAAATGTACACAGTCCACCTATAGGCCTACATATACACAACAGTGTTAACACTGGCGGAGGCCGCGATTCCAGTTATTAATATCTCTACATCCAATAGATTAAAATGGAGGCTCTGCTGTTGCCATGGTAAATGTGGTGAAAAGTATCGGAGCTCCACTGATGGTTGCTTTTTTCATTCAGCATGCACAAGGTTAACTCGGAGTGAACATAATCAGAGCTGATTAAACTAATTCTGATCAGCTGTTCTGGAAGTGAAAAGTTTTCCATCTCAGGGTTCATTAAGTCAGAGTTCAGAGTTAGATTCAGAGTTTGTTAAAGCTGCTTTTTGGGACTGACCCTTGGTGTTCTCACAAGTAATACCAATAATAGTTTTATTTATAAAGCCCTTTTTAAATCACACAGTTAGAAAGTGCTTCATATATAGGACAAAATACACACTAACAAGTACATACATACATATGGCTGATACACAGACAAGAATTAAAGCACACAGTCAAAATAAAAACAGAGAGAGTTTACAAAAAGGCTACAGAAATGAGTTTTTAGCAGCCCCTGAAAACCAACCACAGATTCAGGAGATCTGATGTAAAAGACAGTTCTGTTCCAAAGTTCAGGAATTCAGGAGCTACAACTGCACACAGTAACCTCTGGATTTTAAATAGGAACGGGGAAAACATAAAGAAAAAAAAAAAAAAAAAGGTGTAGCCGACAGCTAGAACACAGGATCACCAATTCTGGGACCAAGCAATGCAATGCCATGTATGTAATTATACAATTTTAATATCAATTCTGTGTTTAAATGGAAGCCAAGAAAGGGAGGCAGGGACTGGGTTAAAGTGGGACTGATGACCAGTTTTTGCTAACGGCCTGCCTGCTGCATTTTGCACCGGTTAAAGACAAGCTGGAGAGGACCTGAGTAATGCAAGTAAAGAGGGAGTGACAGTCGTCTATGCAAGAAAAGACTAAGGGATGCACTACAAGTTCCATGTTTTTCTCTGATGGTATAGGTTTGATGTTTGCAATATTTCTCAACTGAAAGAAACAAGACTGAATAGGTCCAGTAATATGAGGTTCAGTGTTAGAATGGTGAAAAAGGATACGAGAGTCTTAGGGGTAGTCTTGATATTGCTAGTGAAGGGGCCAATATAGTGACTGACATCCTTAGGAAAACAATCGGGGGGCAGTTACAAGGACCACAAGGTTTTGTCAGAACTGATATGGAGGAAATTTTGAGACATCCAATTTGTAATAGAAGCTAGGCAGTCAAGTAGGGTGCTATGGTTATAGAGGTTATTAGTTTTAACAGAGAAGTAAAGCAGTGTGTCATCTGTATAGCAATGGTATGAGACACAACTGGAGGAGCTTATTGCCCAAAGGTAGCATATACACTGAAAACAGAATAGGTTAAAGGATTGATTTTCATTTGATGTCATTGTTAATGAGAACTTTAAAATGTCAAGACAAGTATGAGAAGAACCATATGAGATACCAACCCAGTTCAGTATTTTATCAATTACAGTGGTGTGATTAATAGTGTCAAAGACATCAGATTAGTCAAGTAAAACTAAAATGAAATACTCACCTTTATCAGCATGCATAACAATGTCATTAGTGAAAATGGATTCACTTAGGTACTGGATTTTTCTTCTTTCAATTTTTAAATCAGTTTTTGATGCTTGAAGAGATAGAATTCAAACGCAAAGGTGGAAGGAAGTTGCCGCTTTTAACAAAATGTGATGTCGTATCTTCTTCAAGAAAAACAAAGCCGTAGTGAGAAATCAGACAGTGCTGACGGTCTGAGGACAAACCATCAGCTGCTCAAAAAGTAACCTGAAATTTAGCCAACCCAGCACAAACTTCAGGGTTAAACATATTAGACCCAGCCCGCTGAAAAACTTGGTGCTGGGCTTGGCATCCTCTGAATTCGAGGTGCTACAGCTGCTTCTGTGAGCTTTGTCTCTGGGGCCTCTGCCCCCTTTCCCCCTATGAATATAGTATAGCAGTGGGGAGAGGCAGAGGGACTGCAGCGTGGTTAGCTACTTAATTCTTGTCTCATTTGTGGTCTGACACATGGGAAGCGAGAGCGGGCTGAGGAGCAAGGGGCTGAGGAAATCAATTCGCTGTGCAAAGCTCCACAATAGAATAAGATTTTACCCATTTTAAACATGAAAAAAAACAACCCCTAAACAAACAGTGTTGATATTGTGGCAGGCACCACAAATAAATCAATGCATGGGGAACACTGCAAGCATAACAAGCAGGGATGGCTGAATGTAGTCCCAGCAGTATAAGTTCAGACAACTTTAAAAATATATTTTTTATTCATTCTATTGTACATGTAACATACATTTTAGAAGATATGCAAAGTTTATTTAATATAATACCATTGACAGAGCAAACTCAGTGCTGAAATAACATTCAGAAAGACTGACTGACATGAGATGTGCAATATTTTTGGAAATATACATGACATACAGTCTCTAGAAGTGTAACTATGATTCAACTTTATCCTACTGTCTAGACTTATAAAAAGTAAACCAAAGTTATAAATAAATTGTAAAATCGCATTGCAATACCTGTAGGATCACAATACTTAAAAACTGCAATATCTATCAAATCAGGACCCAAGTATTGTGATAGTATTGAATCAGAAGATAAGCCCTAGAATTTAAGCGGTGCCATTTCAGTAGGGCTGCGACTAACTATTAATTTTATTGTCTCTTAGTCTGTTGATCATTTTCAGGATGAAGTGGTTAGTTGTTTGGTCTATAAAATGTCAGAAAATGGTGGAAATTGTCAAACAGTGTTGCCCAAAGCCCAAGATCATGTCATTTAATGTGTTGTTGTTTTTCACAACCTAAAGATGTCCAGTCAACTGTCTTAGTGGAGTAAAGAATTAGAAACTATTCATTTCTTTAAGATTAAAAAAATAAATAAAAAAAAAATATATATGGATTTATTGTGTATCATATTATTTGGTGATTAACTAAACAGTCTACAGCTAATGATTAATCTTACAGCTATGTTTCAGTAATATGTTTTTGATGGCAGCCAGATTTAAATTTATCAAAGACATTGTTTCCCTGAATAAGTTTGAGAAGCTGATGTGCCACAACTTTTTCAAGATTTTTTTTTTTTTAAATGAAGGGAAGTGTGGAAATGGGCCTGTAGTTAATTAAATTAGAGGTATCTATGGAAGGTGTCTTTGAGAAGTGGGAACATGCTCAGAGGTTGTTTTAAAATAGTCAGGTATGCAGCAGGAGGAGAAAGAGATTAACAATAGAGAGAAGGTGGGGGCAATGACTGGAATGACCTCTGTAAAAAATTAAGTTGAATCATATCAGCAGGGCAGGATGATGGACACATGAAAAACCTTATCCAAGTGCATGTACTATACCCACATCCCCACTGCATTTGTTCTGCAGTTGTTCTTGCCTCTGTAAATCAGTACCTTCAGTCAAGCTTTCTTTATGAATCATAGGTTATGAAATATAAGATAAGGCAAAGTTAACTATAAAATGTGACTACTATTTTGCTCTGTGCACATTAATGCATTGCATGCATTTGAATAATTAATCTTTTTGCATATGAATAATTTGTCTTCTTGCACATGAATAATTTATTTTCTTGTCAGGATATTAGTTGTGGATGTGACATGGAGAAAGAAGAAATGCAAATAGATGTATTCATTTATTATAATTGTTTGGCTAAATGTATCATTTAGTATCATTTGTTCAATTGTGCTGTCCAGTTACTATTTTTTATCTTCTCTAATTTGACCTCACCACTCACCACTGCTGAGAATTTTAGCTGCTTCATTACAATGAATGTGAGTGGAGTGGTTAATGTATCCTGTGATGGGGATGGGAGGTGATTCTCTGCTCTCCTTGCCTTACCATCAACTGCACACAAACAAGACATCACTGAATCCTTATCTAAGCCTTATGAGTGTATGCTTTTTTACTGCATGCTTATTCTGAAGAACTAATTTAATTTCTTAAATGAGATCTTTAATTATAGTGATCAGAACAGCGGTCAATTAAAGTAAATTTGAAGGCTTTTATCAACATGAACTTTCTATTTACACTTCCACTTCTGTATTCTTTTCCTAATTGTTGTGCAAATTAATGCAGCAAGGTGCTACAAAAATGTAATTAGTTCATCTGCTCTCTTAGGGTCGCCTGTGGTGTAAGAATAGTTTGCACTGTGAACACAAAGTGTCAACACACAGTCTCACAAACAAGCAGGTACAAATAGGGTGTGATGAAAGTGTAATTGTTTTGTTGTCAGATTGGCTGCAAGGTGACAGTGCTGCTCTTCATCTATTTTCTGACCACCAATTACTACTGGATCCTGGTAGAAGGCCTCTACCTCCACAGTCTCATCTTTATGGCCTTCCGATCCGACTCCAAGTACCTCTGGGGCTTCACCCTCATCGGATGGGGTAAGCAGAAGAATACAAAACGATTCTGTCACACATAACACCTATGGCATGGTGCAGCATTACAAAAACATCTTATTCTAAATTATCCTCCAGTCACTTCAGCAAAAATGTAGCTGATGCCGAAAAATTTAGGAAATATAGAACTCAAACCTGTAATGCAGTTTTAAATGCCATTAGAGTATATGATTAAATATACAGACCATGGAATGCTCTAATGTATTCTATACAAACATTAGTCTTTTCTACACCAAACCACATTTTAGGGAAATTAGTATTACACAGCATAATCCCCTTGCCATGATTAATGATGTCTGCTCATTTAAGTTGCTTATATAGGAGAAGTTAAAGGTCGTCTTTAGTAACTGCTACAATGGCATTTTGGAAGAAAGTTAAAATTACCAAGGAATCCTTTATAACTTTAATCTTTTTATAACTCAAAGACTCGAAACTCGAACAGCAAATGTCATTTTCTGACATATTACTGTTTTGAAGGCAGTTGTGTCGTTCTAATAGAACTTCAGAGAATATAAATTACTATTATTAAAAAAGTACACATATGAAAGATGGGGGAGTTTTGCAATACAAGACTATATTTTGACATTCATAATGAAACAGAACTGTTGTTATTGTGGTATTATTTGGAACTCTTGCTATTTTCTTGCACATAATGTCTAGTAGATGAAAGTTTTTCCCCAGCAGAATGTCTTTTCTTTTCTTTTTTGAAATCACAAAGGGGAAAAGAAAGGACCCTGACATTGTATTTTTGTTCCGTCTTTGTCTGATTTACTTATTACACGTAAGTGAAATACAGTCTGCAGTCTCTCGCTCACACTCATTGAGCATCTGGGTATTGTACATTGAATTTTGGAAAATTAGGATAACCTCATCTATAATGTCCCTGTATTTCATTTGGACCATTGGTACAGTAATACCAAGCTTGGCGACTGGCAGATTTCTTTACCAGCTAACGTTACGAAGCAACCAACAGCAGATCCATGCGGCATAGCTTTAGGGTGGCCAGCTATCTGGAACTCAGATGGCAACTTAGACATGCATGGATTGCAGTGAGCTGATTGAGAAATTAGCCAACTAGCCCTAGGGGGGGACTGAATTTCATGAATTTAGCGGTCAGTGCATTCCGCCGTCCCTCTGTGGTGACTCTCCATCACTTGGACACTACCTCATGGGAAGAAAGTAGATGCAGCTCCGGAGATGGACCTTAAGTCAGCGGCTGTAGCAACTCGAAATTCAGCCAGCAAAAACCGCAGCGCAGGGGGTCACGGGTTTTGTGGCCAGCACCAGTGCTAGTAGGTATGACCGGTGTAACAGCAGCAACAGAAAGTTTGCTGATCTAGCAGGGAGTTGGGATGATCAGACCCCTGGTGCTGCATCGTGCGCTGGCTGAACAGATACACAGCATGTGTGGATTCTATGTTGTGGTAGGTGCTGGTTGTTTGTTGACAGTAGCAGACTCCATTTCTTTAGCTAGTGTTTCACACTGTTAGCACTGTAACCTAACCTCACATCCCTTGGACTGTCCTGGAAAACTCGTCTAGAGTCCTTAGAAATCAGAAATCATAGAAATCAGTCTTCAGGTTGTCATAGGCAACTGAAAAAGTTTTAAGTTATATCTATATATACTCTTTGTCAGCCATCAACAATATAAAAAAAATACATACATGTAAAAAGTTACATTTAGAACATTTGAATGGCTGCTCAGGTTTGGTTTGATTATATCCCGACATTTACAATATTATAATACTGTGCTGTACAGAGATTTGTGAAAATCCATTATGCTTTGAATGACAATGAGGCACTAAGAATGAAAGATGATGATTATAGTGGGGAACATAAATGATGCACATTTAGCATAATTTATGCTGGACAGTTAAGTAGCTTAACCGGATTTCCTTTTACTTTGCATTTATGAATTTCCAAAACATTCTCTAAATGAAATGTTATTGCTCACACTGCGAACATTACGTAGAAATTATGTCTGTGTCATGTTAGGAACCTTTCCCACTTAATTGCCAAGCTGTCCATGTTAAGTCTACCATTGTATGTAATTGGGAAAACTGGTATGCTAATTTTAGAAGCATTGTGCCATGCTCTGACAGAGACAGTGTCCTGTTAATTGCACGCAATGTGTATTTTTATATCTTAAAAATAAATAATTGAGACTTATCTTTTTCCATCAGGAAACCATTGTTTGTAAACTAACAGGATGAGTTGCAGTGTTGTGCTTCGGTATCTAAAATCACAACTATTCAATTTTTTGTTTCTTGACCTGCCCACTGATTTTTGATTTTGTTATGGACTATATGCTAAAGACAAGTGGGGTTGGATTTATCTATGGGGGGACACGGAAATTGAGCCACTTCAGTAAGTTGCCTGTCGGTAATTTTTTCAGTTTATTCACTATCTTACACAGACAAACACACACCGCTCTGCAACAGCATCATTCCCTCCTGAGTGACAAAATGCTGAAGACAATTACATACATTATAGCAATAGATAACAGGTCACTGCTTTTTAGCTTGCTAATTAATGATGGGTTTTGATAGTTGTAAATGTAGATTAGAAAGAGTGAAATGGAAATGGCATGATTTTTTAGAAGTCTCCAAAATGTCAGGTTCTGGTTATTCTGGTAAAAGTTTGGATAATGTTTGTTAAAGGAGCCCTATGGTGTCTCTTTACATTCTGTGTTACTCACCAACATGCACTGCGAGTCTCCTTAAAATCTAGAAACCTGTTGAATACATTTTTTCCTTATAAAAAGCAACAAACAAAACATAGACTGTCTTATATTACCTTTGCCTTTCACCTGCTTTGTGTCACTATCTCCTTTCACATCCACGAGACACTCATACTAAGATGGGATGCAGTTCTTGACAGGTCCAAAATCAGGCTCTGTCAAATCATGCACCCATCCCTTAATTTTCTCCCTGTGAGTCTAAGTGCCAAATTGTTTTTGCAGCACACATTTTGCTCTGCTTAGGCTTCATAGTGTGACTTCATCTGGAGATAAGAGGGAAATCATTTCTTAGCTGATGAAAAAAACTGATTGGACTGTAATGTGTACAACAGAAACTGCAACTCTCATTAATTTATAAACACACCAAGAACTCTGACAACATGAATGTAGCCACTCCAGAGTTGGAAATTAACTTTTTTGTAAACCTGCCACCGTGGCTTGTGGATTTCAAGCCACTCAATAGATTATCACTGTTTTGTTGGCTGGTAAGTGAAACAAGACTGGCAGTGACATGCATATATTAGCAGCATTTGGCTGGTGGCTGCTAATTTCCAACCCCAAGCCGCCTGTGACTTGAACATGTTGAGTAGCTGCAGCAAACTAGCAAGCTTTAATTTAACTTTCAATCAGTTCTAACTTTTTACCTCAGTTAACTGGCTGTGTTAACATGTGTGGCAGAAGCTCAAAGGTTAGAAGAAACAAAACCACAACTGGGATGCCAAATCCAATCCTTTGATTAGCTAGGAAAAGAGATGAAAATGCTTCTACTATCATCAGCAGCTTCCATCATGTGCCCAGTGACAAAGTAATGTAACGCCTCCTGTTCCAGTGCTATGCTCAGTGATCACCATATGAATATGGTTTCATGCCTGCACTCACCCTTACTCTCACACTTCCATAAGCCTGTTTCTGAATCTTTTCTCAATTTTTTTCCTCTTTTTTCAGTTTAATCTACATATAAGATACAGTATCCATTTAAAATGTCTCTATCTGCTTGAACATAAATTGAAAGATGGGGGAACAAAGGTCCTCTGATTAGACAGTAATGAAGCTGCCGCCATATTTAGATGAGGTGCTTCAGGGAATGATAGAGGGAGGATACATCTTTTTCAAGAGAGGTCAGAAATTTCAGATATAGGATTTATCACATTTTCTGGTAAAAAAAACTGAACTTGTATAGCTGGATAATGTAAAATTTGCAATTCCACAACCTACATTACAACAGTAATACCTGCAGGACCCCCTTGTTGATTCAGTCGGTTAGTGGTAATGCCATAACATTAACAATGCTGTTGCAAGCATTTTTAATGTTACAGCTAGTAATGTTAAAGAAAAAAAAAAGTCAGATAAAATCATTAACATAAAACCACTGCACACTGAACTGAATTACCATGATTTTATTATGAGAAAACAATGAGTTTCTCCAATGGCTTCTTCAGGTTTGCTCAACAGAATCACATGAGAACTCACAGATGTGATTTCATTTTTCTTATTCTTATTTTTTCTTTCACATTATTTAAAACCATTTTCAAATAATACTTTTCAATGACCCAAAATGCATAAGAAATTCACACAAAATTACTTAGATCATAAAACGAAGCAAGATCCATAAAGAGTACAAGAGTAACAAGAATAGTATGTGATTCAACCTCATCCCATTGCGTAGATGACTGAGATAAAGATTTTATAGGGAAAGAAAGACTGCAGGTCCTACTTTTGTCCCTCTACACTGTTAGATGTAAAAGGGGAAGTGACAGGGAAGTGACAAGGTACCTAGTGACTCATCTCTCCCTGTGGATCCTATTACCTGTGGAGGGAGATAAGTTAATATTTATATCACTCGAAGGACTCAAATCCTGTGTTTAATTTCGTCCATATGGCTCAAGTGTATTCAATTCATGGATTCGAAATGCTTCCCTTCTTAAAGTTGGTCAATCGAATTACCTCCTCTTGGATTGGCCAACAAATTTAAGGGAACTGACTGACCCATGGTTTTTCTCCTTGTAGTGTTGAGCAATGGCATAATCCATGTTCCCATTTTTAATGGCAGCCTCATGCTCAGCAGATCTCAATTTGAGATGACGTCTTGTTCGGCCCACATACACTAAACCACAAGGATATTTCAAAATGTAAATGACATGCATAGAAAGAAAAATAAAAATTGCCATATTTCTTCCCTGAATGGGGGTGATTGAATGTTTTGATGCCAAATGTCTGTGTCAGTTTCCACAGCTATAATTTCCATACACTTGTTGAGCAACCAATTAGTTTGTGTGGGTTCCTTATAAAAAGTACTAATCGCAAAATCTCTGACATTTCTACTTCTTTTTAAAACAAAAGCAAGATTTAGAGGATAACAAATGGTCCAACTGTGGATCACATTCTAGGATTTTCCAGTGTTTGTTATTAATCCTTTTGAATTGCACAGATGCTGTAATATTCAGATACAAAAGCAACTCTGTTTTCAGTGTGTTTAGGGGAATGATTAAAAAGTAACATATTGTTTATTCATAAAATATATAATAAATCATAAGTGACAAAACAATTGTCACTTATAATTTCTCAGTTGTACACAGGGCTCAGTGTTAAGGTTTTTTTGTCACTTGCCTGATAACTAATCCACTTGCCCAAATTAATTGTTTACTTGCCCCTATACAAATTGTTTTATTTATTGGCAGCTTTTCGTAAACTTGATGCGATTTTAAAAAATGAACCATCCCACCTGCAACTTGATCTCAAACTTGTGGCAAACTGTGTATTACATTGTTTGAGTTTCACCCACATCCTCTAAGTCCATCCAATTAAACCCGAATGCTAATGTCAATTTGATTTGGAATACTGATAACAGACAGAGTTGCGTTTTTAAGTAACCAAAATCTGTTTTGCAAACGTCTCATGCCAAGGTCATCTTGATGTAGAATAATGACATTTAGTTGTAGGCTAACTGCTGCAAACATCAAAATCTTAACATCCACACATCATGATATTTTATTGTCATTAGACATTTAAGATATTGTCAACTCAATTTTCATTCCAACCAAAATTTAATGACGGTCCAGCGTACCAGTCTGATGTCATATTGTAGCCTGGTTCCACCTGAGTTCAGCCCTGATTAATATGAAGCCTCATTTAATAGACTAGTTGTTGTTGTAGTGGGTCACATTAAATTATACAGATACATAATTTCTCCACGATGCCTTTTTCTCTCCACAAGGTTGATTTAACCTTTGCACCTCTTTTTAATAAAGCCATTTGAGTGCTTATTCCTAAAAGGGCACCATGAGCTCAGGCTTTATGAAGTGCGTTGTAGATTTTAAGATTTCAAGATTTATTTATTATCATTTTCCACTGTTTCTCATCAGTGACAGACAGTGCATTAAAAAGTCAATAAAATAAGTTAAAAATCTAAAACATTAAGAAAGACTAAAACAAAAAATAAATAAACTAAGATCACAGAATGCCATACAAAGACACACCATCAACTCTCAAGAAAGTACACAGATAAAGTGCTGACTATGCAATATTGTCCATGTTGCCTTTGACAGATGATTAACTGTCAGGAGGGGGGGTGTGGGGGATAAGTGTAGGGAGGGGGGACAGTCCGTTGATCAGCCTGACAGCCTGAGGAAAGAAGCTGTTCAGCTTCCTGGATGTCTTACAGCTGATGCTTGCGTACTTTCGCCCTGAAGGCAGTAGGGAGAAGATGTGATGGGAGGGATGATGTGAGTCTGTGATGATGAAGATGGCTTTGTAGATGCAGCGCTGCTTGTATAATTCCAACAAGCAGGGAAGTGGAGCGCCGATGATCTTGCTGGCTGTCTTAACAGTTCTGTTCAGCTGCTTTTTTCCTTGGCGCTGCAGCTGCCAAACCAGGAAGTGAAACCGTTAGTGTGGATGCTTTCCACAGTTCCTTTGTACTGAGGTGGGGAGGCACGTTTTCCTGAGTCTGCGGAGGGAGTGGAGCCGCTGTTGTGCTTTCTTGACGACTGCCGTGGTGTTGATGGATGAGGTGGATAGGTTGTTTCACTTAGATAAGCAAATCTAAATGTATTCATAACACGTTCGGAATTGATCCAGAGAACAGGCTGTGACATTGGGTTTGATAAGTCCCTACACTGAACAAGCTGATGGAGTGAAAGTGAAGTAAAGGTGGAATTAATAGTGACCCACACAAGTAAAGAAACTAATGATGTGATTGCACATTTATTTAGGAAGTTGTGTTTCTAGGCTTCTGAAATTTTAGACAAGTCTTTGGGTGTTGGCTGTATTGAATAAGTCTGAATCCTGTTGTCCAAAGATTAGCACAGAAAATTTGTTTGTACAGTAACACATGGTGGCCAAGTCATGTAGCACTGTGTCATGTCACGCCAGAAGAAACACCGGATATGCCCCAGTGTGTCAAGATACAGCTTGGATGTGCTGTTCTTGGGAGCAAAAGATAGGAAATTGTTGCTTCTGTGGAGAGTTGACGCACATGAACACTGGTGGATAGGACAGAGAGGTTTCATGATGCGTAAAAGAGAGACGCCTGCCAATATTCTGCCAGTGTGTGGGATTAAACAGAAAACTATGGGTGGGATTATTGCGAGGGCCTGTGTCTTAATCTCTATGGTTTGTGTTTTTGTATACACTTGGTACAAAAGTTAAAGTTGCTTTATGTGGTGCCCTTAAGAAACACTACAAAAATTATTAGGGGCCATTGAAAATATGCAGAGGATGATGTCTGTGTGTCAAGGTTTTGTTTTTACCATCACATTCAACTATTAGCTTATAGGACCAATATGTCAGCATCAGTAATGTGAATCTCTCTCCAAGGACAACAGCATTTGCTTTGGAGAGGGCCTGGTTG
This sequence comes from Cephalopholis sonnerati, assembly GCA_019142605.1. NCBI lineage: Eukaryota > Metazoa > Chordata > Actinopteri > Perciformes > Serranidae > Cephalopholis > Cephalopholis sonnerati. The sequence goes on along the minus strand of JAGQAX010000012.1, from coordinate 12,924,620 downwards.
CTTTAAAAAGTGAAACTTAACTTTTAGCTTTTCTCCACACTATCCAGTGATTTCCATACACTCCCTAAGGGAGTCAATGCTCATCCAGAGTCTGGTTCTTTGAAAGTGAGTCATGTGACAATAAAGGATAAAGCTATTAACTTAGAATGTCTAATCACACTGTAACACCCCTCTCTTCATATCGTGAATAAGAAATGAAATGTGAAATGTGACCTAGACCTTGAGTCAGGTGAACAAATGATGTGAAGTCACTGGGTCAGCACAGCTCACTGTTTGTTTTTGTTTGTTAATTTCAGGTGTTCCAGCCATTTTTGTGGCAGTTTGGGCGATTGTCAGGGCAACGCTAGCAGATGCAAGGTGAGAGAGCAAGTCACACTGTGTCTAAATGCAGCTCTTCTTTGACACCAAAAGCAGACACCAAGATTTAAAAAGGTTGATATATCTGAAGGATGAGCTTGAAAAGAGACTCAAAAAGAGAACTTTGAGGCGGTATAATTATCGCTTAATTGTGGTGACATTTGAGTCATCAGATAAATCTAATTACGTAAATATGCATGATTTAATTGGCAGAAGAACTCTGAATAAATTTTGTTAGCATCTCATTTAAAAGTTGTAATGTCTGATGCACTACATTTCAAAAAGAATGTGGAAATCTGAAAAAGTATGTGGACATGGAATTTTACAGCCATGTGTGATGGTTAAACTTTTCATTTCATGACCATGGATACAATTATGCTGCCATATACACATGATTTTGGAACCTGGCTGCAGGGATTTGCTCCCATTCCCATACTGTGGTCAGCTTGCAGTTGGCTTTTTCATAGGTGCAGGGGTTGAGGTCAGGACTCTGTAAAGCCTAGTAATGTTCTTCCACATCCAACTCTGAAAAACATTTCAATGGACCAATGTGAGGGGACATCACAATTACACCACGGCAGTTGTGTGCACATACTCATGGCAGAAAAACAGTGGTGTGTGTGTTTGGCTTACATGAACAGAATTACTGACATGGTAAAAGATAATTCATCATCATAGGGAATTGTAAAATCTCACATTTGTCAAGCATGGATATGTCTTATTGTCCTTGGTTAAAACTTGTGGAGATGTCCCCCACTGATCATTTCAGAAAGGACACCACAAGACTTGTGTTCTTTTTTTTAAGATTTTGAAATGGGCAGCTATTATCGTTTGTTACCAGCTGTCAGCAATCAACTTTAGGTAGCACGCTAGCTACGTTAGCTACGTCTCCAAGGTTAGCGAGTCTTTCATGTTCCGTGCCTAAATGAAGATAAACCGATCTAAATGCACATTATGGGCTATAAGTTTACATAAACAAAGAACGTGTTTTGTTATGGCCCTTCTAAAGTGAGTGGTTGTGAAAGTTAATGTACTTTGTTATAATCAAGGTTTTAATAAGCAGACAACGTTAGCTAGTTAGCACACTAGCAAGTTGATAAGTTGTGCTCCCACAATAAATTATTAATCAAAGACAATATGCCAAATCCATGCTTGACAAACATGAGTTTTTACAGTTCTTGTGATGGTTTATCTCTCACCACGTAAATAATAAAGTAATTCAAACAAGCCGAACACACACTCCTCTACTGAGCAGCAGTGATTAGCCTAAATATAAAGATTCTAAGAAACTGGAGACAAAACTTTTTTTCCACTACATGTAGGTCATGCAGTCATGGATATAAAACCCATTCATTGCAATTGTTCAGAAATATAAACATTAGAGTGCTTTTAACATCTTAACACCACTACTCTCCCTTTTTGCCACCAGTTCAGCTCCGCCTACAAAATACATCATCACTGTTGACAAACACAAAAAGGGTCTAGATTGACTTCGCCCTGTGCTTGGGGGTATTGTGATGCTAAAAGAGGAAAGGACATATGCTGTGGCATTAGGATTTCCTTTAAGTGGAACTTAGTGGCCCAGACCAAACCATGAAAAACAGGGCAATTGTACAAAGTATGCACTTATACATAATTTTGGTCATGAAGTGTATTTCAGAAAAAAAAAGCAAAATTATAGGTGCAGTCCAGGATGTCTACAAAACAAACTTTAGCTTAATTTAAAATGCATTTGTTGTATTGCAAAAGTCCTCCTCGATTTCCTATTTGCAGGAAAATCATCAGAGGTTTTGACCGCTGAGTTGAGTGCTGATTTTCATAAATTCTGATGTAATGGTATTTCCTGCCAAATATGACCTCTCTCTACCTCTCAGTAGCCGCTGATAACATTCATTATTGAGCTCTCTCCTGTTCAAAGATTGGAAAAAGCCTATTCTACTCATCCTCTACAAAGGCCACACTACTGGAACAAGAGTTTTAAAAGGGCAGCCAAATTAATTTGAGAAATGTCTTGTTTGAGAACTGTTTTGGGCTGGACAGACTGCTCTGGGCCAAGATGTTGAAAGGCTGAGAAAGAATCAGTGCTTCCTGTTAAAAAAATATCTGCTTAATCTCCAATTTTGGGAGGCAAAAAAACAGTACAGATAGATATTTTTTCATTGTTTTCCACCATGTGACTTATGATAAGTGGCTGTGCCATGATGATGGTTGTTTTAATTGACTGTCAAAGAGAGGAGGTGGTCATATTAGGTGTTTGTGTAAATCACATTAAGCTTGGTTTAGCACACTGAGTTTAGGTTAGTTGAGTTTAGTTTGTCGTCATTATAACTAAAGATATTAGGACCTTACTTTGGTAATCTCACAGTGCAAATGGAACAGATAGGACAACCTTCAGCACAGGATTTCAAGACAGCCATCATAAAACAGACAAAAATATACAAAATAGCCTAAATGAATAAATAAATGCAGAGAAGATACTAAGTGAAAACAACATTTCACATATAGTGCCAGACGGTAGCCACTCAACATTCTAGACAGCCTCAGGGAACATACTTGTTTTGAATCACTGAGCTTGAAAACTAAGTTGTCCATATAACCATCAAGGCAGCACTTTCTTCAAAGAGTGGAGCTGCTGGATAAGAATCATCCGTATCAATACTCAGAGCCTTTAGGGGAAGGTGAACTTTATAAGTTGCAGAAAAAGACAGTAGAGAAAACAGTCATTTATTTTTTTAACTAGCATTCAGGGTACTATATTGCACTTTAATACCGAAAGTTAGCACACTTTCCAAAGTACAGTTTGGAAAGTGTACAGCAACACTGTAAAGAGTGTCAAGGTCCCAAGGTCTAAATTGCTCATTGGTCTGACTTTTTGACTGTGTGTGGTGACCCTGTGACCTGTCCACAGTGTTTACACTGGTGACCCTGAGCATAATTGGTAGGTATAGAAAAAGATACCTGGAGAATAATTCAGTAATTTGTATTCTGTTCAGACTGTTTACAAATCCTGGGTGAAAGGAAGTTATGACAACATTCTCTATAGTTTAGGTGATATGAAACAGCAGTAGTCTTAGTAGTTATATTTTACACAGTGCAACAATGTCACAAAACTTTAAGGGGTTTCTTTGTGTTTATTCTTTTTTGACTCTTTTCTCATCTGTTTTTTTTTCTATTTCACCACAGCCTTCATTTACCATAAATCTCACCTTCATGGTCCCAATCGCAACCTGTATGTCAACATTTTTCAAAGCTCTGTTATTTTTTTGGTGCTCAGGTGCATGCTTTGTTTGTACACAATAAAACCACCACAGGGCTTCAGGGAATCATGCCACTTGCTCTGTGAACAATGGTGAGCCCTGCGAAAGAGAAAAATGTGCTGCTGTTCTCTTGGCAGAACAACAAAGGTACATTTTTTCTAAGTGACCTGAAAAATGGAAAGTCTGCTAAAATTGTCTTGGGTTGACTGTCTGACATTGTGTCAAAGAGGAGTTGAAGAATCTCTGTGGTAACTGTCGCTGCCATGGTTGGTGCTGATGTATTGGATTGCATTTCATCATTCAGGGTTTCTATTTTTCTGGTCAGTGGCTGTTTGCTTTTAGTAGAGGCACAGCTTGACTTTAAGTCAGCTTTATACTGTAGTGCATTAATGCATTACACCTTTTGTTTTGTTGTTACACATTTGATATATCACATCTGACATTTCAATAGTCTGAAGCTGACATAGTTTCACCAGCTCTGCATTGATTTCATTACAGTTTAGGAAATCCAGTATAATGTCATTTCCCACATATTACATTGGAGATTTCTCTAGACCATGTTTGTGTAACATGCAAAGTACACACTCTGGTAGGCTTTAAGTCTACCTAACATTTGAGACACAACTGCATAATCCTCTCGAATGTAGGAAGCAATGTGTGCAGGTTTTCCTTTGAAGTCTTAATTCAACAAAACCCCCCAAATGTGATGGTTCACATATGTAGAGAATGCCTGGCCAAACTCCTTCACACTCTTCAGTCGTCCCGCTAGTGTTAGTTTAGCAGTCATGCCACAAATGTATCCCATGTAATGAAATGAAATTGAAAACCTGAAATGAAAAATGGAAACACTATGCCGTATGGAAAAAGTTCAATTTAGAATAGAAACTGAAAGTGAAAAAGATGTGATCTCTATGATGAAGGAAAAATGGACAATGATTCAAATAACAAAAAAGGTAATTTGAAAATATGTAAAACCACAAATTGAAAATATCAGAGGGAAATGAAAAAGGAAAACATCTTTAGAACTGGAAATGGACACTGAGCTGCAAAACATGGACTATAATAAATTTCTGTCTCTTCCCATTTGCATTAGCATTTGTCTTCTTAAGCAGTATGTAAATGAGGTCCCACCTCCTACATTTTTTGTCATCCATCTTAATTTTTCCCTTATTTCTGCCACTGTTAAAACTGTTTTTCCACATCACCCTCCTCTCTGCTGTTCCTGATGTCTTCTCTGTCACCTGCTCTCCAATTATTTCCCATCTTTCTCTGCACCTCCAGTGTGTCTTTTGAGTAACACCATCCACAGTCTTCTTTGCTGTGCTTCTGATTTTTCCTGCCTTATTAGCTCATGTGCTCCCCTCCTCTGTTTTTGTGTCAACTGCAGGTGTTGGGAGTTAAGTGCTGTTAACATTAAGTGGATCTACCAGGTTCCCATCCTGACAGCCATTGGGGTAAGAGTGTGAATTCTAGAGCTTGCTGTTTGCTATTGCTGAGTGTGATTGTTGCTTGAGAAGTTGCGAAGATATGTGCACTCTTACTGAGCCTGGAGTACAAATTAACTACATTTGAACAGGGCCATCTATCCCAAATTAGGGGCCTTTTGTGTTTCCGAGATATGGTATAAATCCAATTAAAAGTTTTCTCAACTTTTGACAATATCACACTTGCTTTAAACATAAAATCCTCACTCACAATGACCCTTGCATGCCCAAATACTTCATTAACAAACAGTAACTTTCAAAAAACAAACAGCTCTCTCTATGACCTCCATTAGCTTTGGGTTAATACTGCTAGAGTGAGATACACTCTCTGATAATATTAATTATGATCCAAATGTCTTAGCTCTTTATATGATGCTATTCTAAAACGTTTAGGAACTCTACTGTACTATACAGAAGAAAAAAGAGAAAGAAACATGAAAGTCAGGATGGATGACTTTTCCTCACACACTTTGACCCAAAACCATATTTTTCAGGCACTGCTACCAAACTGGGAACCTTTTACTGGCAAAGTGGGACACTTAAAAACATTCTATTGTTATTTAAATGATGGCCTTATGAATTAAATAATCAATAATATTATAACAACAATAACAAACATTACTTTTTAAAAGGAGGGGTGCAGGTAAAGCATATTCCCCTACCCACCTTTCTAAACCACTCACAATATTTTGTCTGGATTTTAATTAATTTCATATACATTTATGAACATCTCTTCTTGTAATGAATTCACAGGCTAAATTTCTACTTTTTGTGTGATAGTGTAGTCCACACATCAATACAGCCAGTGCAAGTGAATGCCTCCCTGCCTGTCTTGAATGGGGCCATTCTCAGTGACACATGTTTTCACCACCATATCTGGCTTTGCAAACATTGCAAATGTACCAGCCGCCCGAGCTCGTACCCTCCTTCTTCTTTGTTTTTTTGTTTTGAGGCAATATATGAAAAATGTTCACCACTTGTTAGGTAAATAAATAAATAAGTGTTTGTCAAAATATGGTGTTTGCAGACTGGGACAGTATCAAAATTGCATTAAAAAAAGAAGATTAATATAAACATGATTTATTATATATTCTGATTTACCATTACATCCAAATTCCATCCAGATTTTTATAACCTGAACATTATTCACCCAGGAACACTATGTCATTTTACTTTCAATCACGGTTCACCACAAGGTTGTTCAATTTGGTGTGTCAGGCCCCTGGAAGTGATGTTATAGCCAGAGAACCTACACACACACACACACACACACACACACACACACACACACACACACATTACCAATGATGAGCTCAGTGTTGATTATTGGTGATGGAAGTTTATACATGTAAAGATAAAAATCCCAGTATTCAAGCTATGTTTGCTGACCACAGTAAGCTCATCAACTTAGAGCACTATTGTGATTTCATAGAGCTGAAATTAACACCCTGCCACCTCATTCTGATTGCTGCGAGGTAGTTACTGTTATTATTTATTACCACAGCAGAAACACACATTACTTTTGGAATAATTATGTGGTTACAGCTCAGTGCAGCATTTTGTTGCAGCAGGCGATAGCCTAGTTAAGGTGAAGGTGCCAAAGATGCCTGCTGTGATAATAATATCCAGAATGAATGTAAGTTGTTGAATTATGTTCTCTACTTTCAATTACTTTGCAATCAGCTTTCATGTAATGCAGTTATTACTGGTGTCTAGTCACAAACTGCTTCCTGCCAGTGTACCTAATTGTTTTTTGATGAACTCATACTGTTGCCTCATGGACGACTGGTTCAAACTCTTCAAAACTAAAACGTCGTTTGTCTTAACGACTTAATATTCCTGAAACAAATAAAGTGTGGCTGTCAGATAGGCTGAAATTCGGTTCATCAAGTTTCGTCTTTTATATGCGTACTTATAAATATACCCTGTCACTGTATTACAGCTGGAATGAAGGATTTTCTTCACACATGGATGTATGTTATTTTAAAATCTACTAAAGTCATAGAAATAGAATGAGAGTAGAACAGACATTGAACTGTATGCTGTGGTCATTCGACTAGTGCAAAAGGAAATGCAGGTAGTTGATATGGTGACAAGACACTTCAGTGGGTCTGTGAAGTAGATCCCAATCACTAGTTTGAGAACTCCATTTTGGCCTATCATACACACTTAGTTGGCAGTTTCCTTTTTCTCTGTGTCTTGTTTATGCTCATCATGTGACCAGGGCCTGTAATCATAATAATCACATTTATAAGTATCAACATCTGAGTGTCCTGGAGTGTCTCTGAGTCCATGGTCTAAACCTAACTGAAATCTTACCCACACCTGACATGAAAGACATGGATAACAGCCAAACAACCAAACCAAAGTTTGTGATTTTGTACTGGTCTAGCTTTTCTAGTCAGTTGCCTATCTGCAAACTAAAATCTACCTGGTAAACATTTTTACCCAAACTGTGATGTTTTTCCCAAACTGCCGGTGTTATGAACCGACACCTCCTGTCCGTGTATCATACTGAAAATCAAAAGTCCACTGGTTGGCTGGACTGGTGCTGTCCAGCCGACCGATGGCGTATCATAACACCACAAGTGGTTCCGTCCAGCATATCATACCACTGTGAAAGGTGACTTTTGGTGTTGTTGTTTGATGCCAAAATCACTGACCATCCAGCAGCATCTGATGACCTCGGAATGAAAATGGGCTGGTGCAAGAAGAATTACATCAGAGGCATCATTTTGCAGCTTCTTTCTAGCTTAATTATGAAACTCTCCATATCTGGTTTTCTCTTGGCGCCCTCCGTGGTTAAAGTTTGGTGACAGAAATGCTTGATTAAGTAAACAGGGGAATATTGTGGCCATGGTTAAAAGTGAATTATAACAGCACAAGCTATTGGTTGAGAACGGATTTCAAATCCAGTGTCTAGCATCAAAGTCAGATGTGTTACTGTACATGCTCATGCACCACCCAGACCCCAACATTCCTAGGGAGATCTAGCTGTAAAACACAGACATCTCTTGAGATACAAATAGCACCGTCAAGTGTTAATTTGACGTATGTATTCATGTGTCACATTGTGCAGACACTGCAGATCATTCTATTTTTTTTTCAAAGTTGGTTTAGTGACCACGTCTACCTTTTCTAATAGCCACCAGCCACTGGTCATGTATGTCCATGAAAATACTGTATAAAAATATTCTAAAAAATATTCAGCAACTGTATTTGGATGTGTTTAATGTGTTTGTAAGAACCAATTACTGAATAATCAATGCCTACAGCCTGCAAAGCAGGACGCAGTCAACTAAGGCAATAAAAGTTTGAGCACTTAACCCTGAGACAGAAAGTAACATCAGAGTAGGTTGAAAGTGAAAGTTTTTAATGATCTTTTAGTTATTCTAAAAGTGAAGAAGAGATACATTAAAGACGAAACTGTGTGGAGCAGGGAGGAGAAAGCTTTAAAGACTGTCTGACTTTCCTGGCTGTCTGTTCATGAAACAAATTATGTCGACATGGTACTTAAAATAGAGAAGATAATTTCCCATTAACTCAACATGCATATACATACACTATGGGAATTCAAAACTGGATACTATAAATGTAGAGATTTAGTCATGCCAAGTGTATGACAGTGTGTAATCCAAAGTGCCTTGTACATCATCAGTTATTTGAATAAAATATTTAATATGTAAAAAATGTTCTCTCTTGTCACATCCCTTTTTGTCTTCCTCTAATACGAAATCAAATGGGCTCTGTGGTGTGAGTAGCCTATTTGATCCCAGCACAAATTGTGAAAATCAATAAGGATTAGCAACAGTCCTTCTCTTTGTCTTTTACCCTCTACTCTCTGCACAAGTCCTCTATGGGCTGAGGATTCTTATTAGCACTGGAGACTGTCGTAAAGGGACAAATTAAGAAAAAAGAACACAGTGTGTTTGTTTATGCGGTGTCTTGCTTCTTGCTGTGAGGACAACAGAATGAATTCATGACCAAACTACTGAAAAATTACACATTTATTAAAAGACATGCTCTGCCCTGAGTCGACCGTGCCTGTCTGCTGATTGAGTTAAGTTGCTACCAAGCTGTGATTGGAAAACACTCCTGCAGAATACAGTGAGACAGCGTTGCCTAATGAGGACGAATACACTGTTGGTTGTAAAAAAAATTCTCCTGAAGATACAGCAATAGTTGACCTGCAGACATAAGACCACATGCTAAGCTGTAGATTCAATTCAACAGTCCTCATTAACTAACGCAATGATTTACTTCTAATTATTTCTGATGTGTCAGAATATTTCTAGAACTCTTAACATCAGGAAAGTTAGTATTTCTGTGTCCTTGTAAAATATGACTTGGTGATTTATGAGCTGAAACTCATTCAACATTCCATATTTTTCTAGTGAGAGATGTTTGATTGGTTTGTTGGTTTGCACAGTTAGGTTTTGTGTTACCAGGTTAATGACATTTTACTCTGCTATACTGAAACCTTGATACCAACAATGAGGTGATGATTGGTGAAGCTTCAAACCAGATGAGACCTTTCCCCATTTATGAGTCAGCAACATGTGGAAATCTAAATATCAGCTCTGAGAGTATATTTTCTTTGACTGAATTTGCTGTAATAATATGTCTTTGTGAATATGAAATGAACACATGCTTGGATCCACTCGTAAAACGTAGATGTTATATTATTGTTCCAAGGTATAAAAGCCAGTTAGTGCCAATTAAAAATAGTTTCTTAATTTCAAATATATTAATCATAGTAACAGGAACTAAGAACACTTACATGTGCTGCATACATTAAGAGCTTTTCATCTCTGTTCTTCTGTTTCAGCTCAACTTCGTCCTGTTTGTGAACATTGTACGAGTGTTGGCCACTAAAATTCGAGAGACAAACGCAGGGAGATACGACACCAGGAAACAGTACAGGTTTGTACTCAACTGACTGACCTCTGTAAAACCAGCAGTCCACCTAATGTCCAGGGCTGTTTAATGTTTAATGTAAATTGTGTGCTGTGTTGGCAAAACTACATTAAAATTGTAGGATACAAAACTGCTAGCTACCTAACAATGAAAAGCAGTTAAACTATATGTATGTCTTCACTACTTTCAAACAAATTCAGCTTGTCAAAGTAAAACTATTTTCAAAAAGTAGTTCAGCTACATCCAAACTACATCACAGGAAATGATCACAGCCAGCTGAACTGACACTGAGTTAAGTGTAAGTGTGTTTGATATAGGGACAAGGGCAGGCCAATCCTCATCTAGGCAGCCTGAGGATATGTTTTAAAGAGGGAATAAGAAGCAGCTGTTGAGGTAAAATCAGGACAGTGTCTAACTTTTAGAGAAATTCATAATATATGAGAGCAGTTATCTTGGTTGTAAACCAGAGGTGATTTTGGTCAAATAGCAGATGATTGTAATTAAATGACAACTGTGGCCAATGAGCTGTAGCATGGTGCCATATTATATGGCACAAAACTTAATGAAACCTCATAAATAACTACATAAACTGTATGTCTGAAAGTAGCTGACTACTAAGACAGCTACTGAGATTTTAATGTAATTTAACTGCCACCCAACCACTGCAAATTTTAGTTAAACTAGTAATTAAACTAAATGCAGTTAACTACTCCCTAACACTGATTGTGTGCTGCAAAATTTTGTTTTCAGTAAACACAATGTTAAGTGAGGCTGTATATACCAGGTCCTCCTCAGAGGAAATGCTCGGCTGGGAGCATATGAGAGCACCTTTGAGGCACAGCACTTTTTCAGCTGAGCTGGTCGCGTCTGGTTGCTATGATACATAATATCCACGGAGAGTAAACGTGTAAGCCCAAGGTAGAGCTTGCTTTGGATGAGGGGAAGGCTGAAGCACATAGGGAGAGAAGTTGGACCAAAAGGTCTGTGATGGTGAGAGGAAACATATTATGTATACAGTATATTAACAATTGTTGTTGTTCAGCACTTGACTAAGACGTGACAGTTTGTCTCTCTTCCACTGTTAATAATCAGCCATAGTGACTGTGACAAGTGCAACATTTATACCCAAGGTTGAACATTTTTCAATTGTCAGCACTCAGAAAAAATGCCCAACCACAGTTGTATGCATAATATTCTTATTTACCAACTGAAAGGAGGAGAAAGAAAAAGATTTACGTGTAGTTTAGCATATACCAAGACTTGCCATTGTCAGCTACAAGTTTTGTTTCGTGGGGATGCAAGTACTTTTCAGCCAAAGGAAAGGCTGGCATTATTCTGTTTTTTTTGTTATTGTTAACAAATCCCATTAAAATCCTAAAATCAACAATCAAAGTCTTAGCTTTCAATTCATTCTATAAACACACAGTACATTTACTTTTAGTATATTATCCCTATTTCAGATTACACAACACATACAATAATGTCCAGTAGATTGAATTCCTGACCACCATCCCTGTTTTATTAAAAATGTTACGTACAAAGCTCAAGCAAATGAGTATACACAAACGGACCATTCCCTAACCTTATCCATCCATTATCACCACATGGCTAAACCCAACCCATATCCCCTAAATCGAGATTTAACTCTGCCATGTAATGAAAAAGTAGGCAAGTCCCCACAATGTGACTGTGAAAACAAATGTCCCCACAACACTGGTAATACATGTTAATACACACACACACACACACACACACACACACACACACACACACACACACACACACACACACACATACACATAATGTGTTCCAGCATTTTAACATCTGCAATTATCACTATTATTCTCTCCTGCTGGTGCTGGCGTCAGTGCGTCAGATAAAAACATTCTAATTACAGTGTGTTTTCTAAGAAGAGCATTATATTGAATGCTGCAAGCGAGGTTGCTTTGTATTGACTGGATGAGCGGACCCTTTGTCAGAAAAGATGATAGTGATCGGGTGCACTAAACTGGAAGCCATGCTGGAAGATGAATGTAAGCCAGATACAGCATATAGACAGAAAAATATGAGAGATGTCTCGGTAGCCAAATAGGAAGTGGGTGAGGGATAATTGCAGTCAGCAAAATTGTTTTGAGAACCTGTAAAAGTAAATAGAACTTGCAAAGATTTTCACTGCTGAATAAACGTACCCACTAACAACATGATAGCTCCAGTATCTTGCTAGAAATTAAAACAAAAACTACAGTGTATTACTACTTAACACATTATAGCTTATTGTATTGAAAAATTCCATTACATTTTTCCTTTGCATGATGGAGTGGTATGGTTATTTAATCACAGAGCATGGATATACCACTTAATTGGATGATTATAAAAAGCCAAACCTGATACGTTCTGATGAATAATAATCAAAAGCCTTCAACCTGTTTACCATTGATGCTGTGGAAGCAATTTAAAAAATGTAATTACCAAAAAAAATGTTGAAACTGACTGCAAATTGCATCTTGGATTGCATTACATTACCTCTCTTTTACCTTGGCTGAACCTTGTTTATTCTTTATTTTCACTTTTCAGCAGTGACACTGCTAAGAGAAGAAGACAGGGAAATAGATTATTGGTTGACCTCATTTGGTGGGGCAATCACTTTTTATAGCCCTGTAAATAAAAATGATCATTAATATGTATCCTATAAAATATTGCAATTTGGTTTGGTTTGATTTTGATTTGCATTATTAAAATGTATGCGGCTATTTCATATCGTGGCGTGGCTGAGATAATGCTTTGATTAGAATTAAATGATATGTATTACAGTATGCTCATAGTAAGCAGTCATTTATATGCATATGATGGTTTAGAGCTGCTGCAGAGAATTGCTGTCACTGGTAATGGTGGCAGGAGACAGACCAGTTCCCTCTCCTATGCAGAGGGGAACTGCTGCAACTCTGCTCAGTGACTGGAAACAAATGTGGTGAATGAATGCATATACTCTCCTTTCAGGTAGTTTACAGTGCATCATACAGATATGGTTGTCAAAACAAATAGGAACATGGTTTCCCTCTTGCAATGAGTTGTGTTTGTCTAGAGTTGTTTTTAAAATCTTCCTTGACTCCTCACAGGACTCCTTACACCCCCAGCTGAGTTTAGATAGATGCAGCATTTCCATTCAGGATTGATCATCATGCCAATAAATACACCAACAACACAAGAAGACAAGACAAGAAGTTGAAGTCCTCATGGGAGTGTCAATATCTCAATTCTTTCTGCAGACCAACTGCAAAAAATATGTTTTCCAATCAGAAATGTTCACTACTGTCGGGTTGTTTGCATGCCCTGAGCTGCCGCAAGATACAATCCAGATGGAAGGGAGGAAATGAAGAGCCCTGCATTTTTTTCCTCAGGAGGTTCACCTGAGCTTTAGCTATACTTGTGTCATGGCTGTATGGCACTGGCACTGAGTTTTGTTTGAACATGAAAGCCATGTTTTGTGCAGATGCATTTTAATCAGTCAGCTAGGATGAGATAAAGTTTAGCATTGTGTGTGTTTGCCTATCTATTTCAGATATTGTTGGAAAGGATCACCTCCTGTAGTGTGTTAATATCCGACGGATGCAGGATTAAAATAAATTATATTCTGCAGTGATTGGGTTGTCATAGGAGCAATGCAAGTGTTTGTTTTTTTTCTTTCTTCTTGTTCATGTACAGTGGTTGTTGTAGATATTTTACAACCAGAAACTACAAGTGTTGATTAAAGCACCCAAAGCAGCACATGATGTAAAATATTATGTATAATGTCCAAAACCTAATCAGAACAGTGGAGACAGCTGGAAAAGTCCTTGGAGAAAAAGTTATTTACAGGACAAATTCAAACATCTGCCACTTCCTGATTTAGCTGACTGGATTCTGAGTTAGCAAGTCAGCAAAATAATATAAAGCTGATATATGCTTGGGGAAATAGGGACCCAGATTTACTTTGCAGGATATATTTATAATGCAGTTAAGCCTGAATAGCTGAAAAAAAAAAACAATTCAGTGTTGCAGTCTAGTATTTACAGAGCTGAGGAAGCAGAGTAAACTCTCTCAAAAATAATATTCCCTCCATGACAAGTTGTTTTCCTGTACTCATTACAATCTGTGGAAAGAATGTGATCTTGGATTAAAAAAAATCACTCGGTATCTAGGGTATCAGAAGCCATTAACACAGTAGCCATAAAACTCTCTGATGATTTATCTCCCCACACCAAACATGTTTGCTTTCATTGTGTTTGATGTGAAACATAAATTGTTTGCAAAGAGGGACGCTTAAATTTCACACATTATTGTTTAGCAATGACAAATATGAAACTGGCCAAGTTCATACATTTGCAAAGTTATGCCATGTCATGTCTGCAGGTTGTTCTCTGACCTTATTAAACTGCAAATTTTCCAACCGCATACATGTTAAACCTAATTATGTGCTCATGGTGTTCATTTAGGCAAATGCACAAAGAGTGCAGTGCAGTACATTGCAGAGACATGTTTTAAATTTGCTGTTCATTATGTATTTTTGAACTTACTTGCTCTTCACTTAATTATATTTATGTTTTATTAATGTCTCATTAGCTGTATTTATCGTTTAAGTACATGTATGTGTCTCCACAGGAAACTGGCAAAGTCCACTCTTGTGTTAGTTCTGGTGTTTGGCATCCACTACATCATCTTTGTTGGGATGCCTCTTTCATTTGAGGGATCGAGCTGGGAGATCCGCATGTACTGTGAGCTGTTCTTCAACTCCTTTCAGGTACTCACTGCTTTTTAATTATCACAACACTGCAGCCACTAATGCGTTATGTAAAAATCTGCCCTGCAACGTAACTCAGTATTTGCCCTTGTACAGCAAGCACTCACACAAGCATGAGCCAATTCAAGGTTGATTCTTGCAATCACAGATCAGGTAGTTCATTGATTTTCTATCTTTCTACTGAAGTGGCTGAGTCATGCATAATTTAAAGCACTTTGGTGCCAACATCTCAAATTCAGCACAGTCACTCAAACTGAAACTAAACAACAAAATGTACAGTCTGTGTATCACAGGCTGTGGTGTGTGCCTGCCACTGTGAGCTGGCTCATTACAACCTTTAACATTTCCATTTACGCTGGGTGACTGTCAGCGTCACAGTCAAGACTGCTCTTCATTATTCCATGAAGCAGCTGGATAATGAGTTTGGTTCTGTGTCATAATTCGACTCTGCCTAAGTTTAAATGAGCAATTTCAAACTACGTGTAGGCATGACCTTTCCCTTATATTAACTAAATTATAGTTTGTACCTTTATCAGAGTTTATTTTTTTTACCTTGACCATGTTTTACAGTGTTGAGTACATATTTCTGCCCTAATGTTACAAGCTATTGTAATGAGATAATTCTCAGTTTGACCTTAAATAGCTTTAATATGATGAATGAATCAGGAGAAAGCGCTTCCATGGGGAAATTAAGATGCATGAAGCAAATCGAATTACACCACAGGAGCCAAAAATAGTCACACATGTTCATTAAATAGTGGCTCATTACATGTGAAATTCATTATAGAAAAAACGGACCCCAGGAAAGATTTAGGGCCAGATCCACAAAGAATGGATTGCTTCTGCTAATAGCGTCATTATTTGCGCAGAATAGGCTCACGCAATCTGCCGGCGCCTACACGCCCACAAAGTTTGCGCTGAGCGCAAGTGATACGCTCCTCCGATAAATCCTTACTTGTGTGCGCCTGCCATTACGGTGCTTTCGCCTGGCTACAATCACTGCTGCCATGCATAGCTGTCAAGTCTCCCGTTTTGGCCGGGGAACTACCGTATTTTACCCCTCTTTCCCGCCGTCCTCTCGTATTAGTATTCTCCCGTAAATCCCCCGTATTATATTACAAAAACAAACTTTGCTGTGCCTCTCCAAACTGAACTGTCACTAGCCTCGCGAGAGCTGCCACCTGCAGTAGCCTGGGTGGCAGTTGTCGCGAGGTTAGTGCTGACAACGGAAACAAACCCGGAACAACAAAAGAGAGAGATGGATGGATGTGACGAAGGAGAAGGCATTCCTGCCAAAAAAACAAAGAAGTCCCAAATATCTTGAAAAAAGGGACAGTGAATTTACTTTCCTACAGAGGAGCAGGATGGGGCACATTATGAACTGAAAATATGTTTAAGCAATAAGCCCCGAGAAGCCGTGAGTTACAGTGATTTTACAACGGCTGAGGGGCGTTCAGGGCCCCTCCGCCGTTGTAAAATCACTGTAACTCACGGCTTCAAGGGCTTATTGCTTTTATAAAACGGTTACCCTACATATAGCCCATAAAATAAACACACACGAAAAAGAATCATCAATTTATTGGTAATAATGCAACAATAAAACTGAGAACTATTCATTCTTCCACCAAGCAAGATGGAGTGGACAGAATGGTTGCCAAGCAACACAGACGCTGCAGTCTACCAGTGGGTTACACTGATTTTACAACGGCATGGAACGCAGCTCAGCCAATCACATTTAAGGATTTATAAACCATAAATAAATGTGCTTCATATACCCTTTGTGTTTTCATTTAGGCTGTATTATAACGTAGGAATGTTCACAGCATTTCAATGTCAACAAAGGTTGGCCTATCAGATTCTGATCACCTAATTGTAGTTAGTAAGCGGTTGACAAGTTGTTTCTAGATATCTTGTACACCTGTCTTAAAATGTAAGGGATACTGGAGCTTGGTTGGAGTGGTGGGACGGCTCGCAGAGAGTTATTTCCCTTATTTTCTAATCCACAACTTGACAGGTATGCTGCCATGATTACCGGAGAGTCTTGGCATGACAGCCCTTATACAGGCTATGCTCCACAGTTACCACCAAGTGAGTGCGATTTGCAATCATTTTGCGTGAGAGAGAGAGTGACAGAGTGAGAAAGAGAAATTGCGCGGATTTAATACACAGGTCTCACTGGCGTTAAATAGCACCGCTTTGCTGCCCGTGGCAATTAGCGCTGGTCTTTGTAGATTAGGTGGTATTTGCAATGAGGCTTATTTGCATAGGAAGGGGGCAATTTTGCGCTGAATTTATGAATATTCCCTAATTTACATGCATGCAAATTGGACCGGCGCAGCTAGGAGTGGCAGTGCAGTTTGTATTCAGTTTGCGTGCATTTCACCCTTTGCGTGTGCTTTGTGGATTGCACGCTATTTTTTTCTCTCATTTGCACAGGTTTAGCGGTCGCAAAAGCAGTGCAATCCTTTTGAGGATCTGGCCCTTACTGTACAAAGTCCACAGTATTTTTTGCTATATAAAAAAGTGTGTCTCGATTACATTGAAAAATACACGGATCGGCCAAAACATTAAATACATGCTACAATGCAATGTTCTGCTGGGAGACCACTGGCCATGGAATTCATGTGGATGCCACTTGACACCCTCCACCCACCCTAGCACCGCTGTGGGCTAAGTCACCCTACCTCATGGTACAGTACTTCCTGATTCCAGTGCCCCCCCCTTAGCAGAAAAATGCGCCATTCCACACCACAGAAACTGCTCAGGAATGGCCTGAGGAATGAGACGAAGAGCTCAAGGTGTTGACCTGACCTCTAAATCTCCCACACCCCAATCTGACTGAGCATCTTGGGAAGTGCTGGTACCTCATCTCACAACTGAGTGTATCAAACAATCCGAAGCGAGCACCCTCGTGCCAGACACCACAGGACACCTTCCAGAGGTCATGTATCCATGCCTTGACATGTCAGAGACAAGTCCAATCCAGGGAGGCCCCACCATGGATTAGGGGTACCTCTGAGGTACCAGCACGTCCCATGGATGCTCGATCAGATTTGGATCTGGGGAATTTGGAGGCCAGGTCAATGCCTTTAGCTTTTTGTCTCGTTCCTTGGGCCATTCCTGAGCAGTTTCTGCAGTGTAGCATGGGGCATTTTCCTGCTGGGGGGCCAGAGATGCAGAGGTGTTTTGGTGGGTGAAGCACATCAAGTAGCATCCTCATGAAATACTGGACCAAAAGTTCTGAAGGAGAACGCTGCATTGTAACAAGATGATCAATGTTACTCACTTCACCCAATAGTGGTTCTAATTTTTTGGCCGATCGGTGTATAATGAAAGGCACATGTAGCAAAGGCAATAATTGTCAACCACAGTGGAGCTAGTTTTACAGTACCAAGTCAGCAGATTAAATGCGTACTGTCATTAGCTCTCACTTTTCTGGGCAATTTTTATAATTATTATTATTTATGCCTCTGCATCAGTCACAGCTGTGGCCAGAGATATTATGTTTTTGGGTAGTCCATCTGTTCGTCCATCCCATCCTAGTAAACACAATATCAGGATTGCTTGAAGGAATTTCCTCAAATTTGGCACAAACGTCCACCTGGACTCAAGGATGAACTGATTGTAACTTGGTGATCAAAGGTCACTGTGACCTCACAAAACATGTTTTAGGTCATAACTCAGTGTCTTTTGAAGGCATTCGGCTGTCTTACAATGTTAGCAGCGTCCATCAGGGCAAGCAAATTGGGCAAAGGTCTGTCACATGAGGTAGTGGGTAAATCATGGGTCACACATAGAGAGCTTAAAATGATATTTACAAAAAAGCCATCCATACACCAGCTGTCAATACTCATGGCTAATGGACAAACATGACATGTACTTCAGAGCTGAGAGAGGTGTCTTAACAAACAGGAAGAATGACTCATATTGACTACGTTTACTTTGTAAAAAACATCTTTTTATAGACTGAATGAGATGACTAAATCAGTTTTTTAAGGTGACAGAGACTCCATTGTTAATGTTACTCTGTCAAATCACAAAAAGTCATGCTTTTAGATGCTGGTGGGAAGATTAATCTTTTTAATGAGAGGACTCAAAGTGTGTGACCCATGCATGATTATGTGTGGCTATTTTCTAAAATTAGACTGCAGATAGAGTGCACCTAATTCTTACTGAAATCTTCCAGCTACAGGTATTAATCACCTACACAGGAGTGAACTTAAATAACACCAATTTTGTTTTTGGTGTGTATTTAAATGTGCGCTCGTTTAAAAAAAAGTAACATCAAAGTGAAACAAGTAAGTCAAATGTAGCAGGTATGAAATGGTTTTGCAGTTTTTGAAAGATATGACTGTGTTTATTTGCATTTGGGATGGGGGCCAGGGACATAATAAAAGCCCATTTTATTCTAAAATTGCAGCTGCATGACTCCATCCACCCCAGCATGATCAGATTTGTTTGAAGCCATGTTATTGCCAAACGGACACAATTGCAAAAACATGAGAAATGCTCGATGACAATGGCTTTCCACCTGTGTGAAAATAACAGATTAAGAATAGATTTTAATTGTATATATTGAGCGGCGATATAACTATGACAGAACCCAGGACCTCTAACATATCGTATAAGTATTGAACTGATGGCAAAAACAGCACAAGTAAGGCAACATTGACAAAGATGTTAAGAGTGAGATAAATCCAAAGTCATTGTATTACTTCACATGCTTCTTTCCACACACCATCACAGCCAAATTTAACCAGATAAAAGAACAAGTCTGACTCTGCTGTCAGCAGTGTTATGTTATTTATCTCATGTCTTTCATCCAACACATGCAAAGCACCTAGAGGTGGGAACCACATGTGTCTTCATGATAAACAGACCTATGTGAACAAAGGTGCTCAGACTGAGACTTAAAAAAAAGGAAAATGTAGTTATTCCTTGGGGGCAATTTCTGATAAATGTTAGATCACAGTGTTCCCTTCTTGGATATACCATATTTACAAAAACAGCGCAGGTGCCAGAATTAAATGATGGCGCTGTACA
This sequence comes from Cephalopholis sonnerati, assembly GCA_019142605.1. Lineage (NCBI taxonomy): Eukaryota > Metazoa > Chordata > Actinopteri > Perciformes > Serranidae > Cephalopholis > Cephalopholis sonnerati. The sequence continues at coordinate 12,904,785 of JAGQAX010000012.1, read as the reverse complement.
CATCTGAAAACCATGGATATGTTAGACTTGTACGATTTGTATGTATGATGTAGCTCAGGTCACATGTATATGAGTTTGTTAACAGGAGGAAGATGGTATGGTGGGTGGCGTGACATCTAGGTGAAATGGCAGGCAAGCAGCAGATGCAGACCACTGTTTGAGACTAAATAAAAACTTTCTTTTTTTAAGAGAGATCTTAAATTCTAAGCCAAAACATGTTTTCTAACCCTAACCAAGTGTTTTTGTGCCTACCCCCTAACCACACATGGGTGCTGCACAGTATAAATGTTTTCACATGACTATGTATGTGCACACGCTTACACAGGAGCTGGACTGCATGTGTCACAATTTCTAATATTTCAATTTCACTGAAGCCACTCACATGCCCTGGTCAAATCATACATCTGCTTGTCGTCTGCTGCATCATTTGCTGCCACAAAACTCCATTCTGATGGCTATGCCCCTGTAATGGAAGTCCCTTCTGTCCAAGGAATTTTATAGATATAAAAAGCAGCTAGAAAACTGTCCTGGCAATTTTGTTGTCTATCTCAGCCTGTTTGGCCTCTCTGCATAATTCATTAGCTACCGCAAATGTCTCCCAAAGATTAGCTGACCCATGGGATGACCACTACCCTTGCACTTTGACCTGATGATAAATTAACATATTTTAAGCATAATTTTTCCATATAGTATGCTGTTCCAACTTTTAAGTTAGTAAATACTGTGCTTTAGTTTCCAAAGACATTTCCAAAGGCACTGACTCACACATGCAGAAAAACACACATACATGGGCACACACTTTCCCATAACCCATCATTTTCACAAAAACACTGTGTCTCTCCTTAAACTTCTCGTCATAGTGGGAAGCAGGAACATGAGGTGAAACAGGTCAGAACAAAAAACACCCAGGGAGATTACAATCACTGTCTTTCTTGTTCTCCACAAGACAAGGACCATTGAGACCTAAAGATAGTCGTTGATCTGGAAAGCCCCTGTCATGTTCTCTTCATAATAGATAGTGTGGGTATTGGATTCAGATGAGAATGACATTTTATCAATTATTGCAATCATCGCACGATTGTTCTCACTTGCCTCCTCTGAGATCTGAGCTCACAACTTGAGTGTCACTTTCTTCCTTTCAGGGTTTCTTTGTATCCATCATCTATTGCTACTGCAACGGAGAGGTGAGTGGATAATTTTTTTCAAATGGCACTGATCACAAAGAAGAAGCACAAACACAGCAAAACTAAAGCCAAATAAAAATGAAAAAAAAAAAAGTGCTTAAACTTTTGTTTGGTTACAATTCAGTCTTCAGTCGAGCCTCTGAAAAAGGGTGTAATTACTACAGTGGTACATAATCAAGAGTCTGACTGAACAAGTATAAAAAGTGTCATTAGCTACTTGTCCTTTTACTTTCCACTTCAATTGTTTCTTGCCTTCTCAAATGAAACGTGATGAAAAGTGCTGTCATGAGATCGGTGATTCTCTCTGCCTCCCTTCACTGTCTCATACATTTTATACTCAGCACTTTCAATTGGCATTCAAAATAACCATTTCTGCCAGTTTTATCTTCACAAAGCTCCCTCTGGTCTTAATGCCTTTCTCTTTTTGCCTTTTTTGATCCACATTGTATCCTGTGGAGGACTCCTTTCACCCTCCAGGACCTTTTGGAATTTCTCCAACAAACAAAACAACTCAAAATGAAACAGATGATTTTTATTTTCTGTTGAATCTGAGCTCCATAAAGCGTCAATTTATTATTAACACTGGAGCAAATGACTCATGTAATGTGAAAGGGTCTCAGCCAACACAGAATTAGCACCCTACTCTGAAGCTCTGCACAGCTGTAACCTGCTCTAAATGCATGGCTTTAGTCATTTGACCCACACAATTTAGTATTTTATCACCTTGTGGATAGAAAAGAGAGGGCAGCTGTGTCCAGCGAACAAGCTCAGTGTTTGCTACCTGCCATTACATTAAGTGGTGACTGAAAGTATGATGCTGGCAAATACAAACATTTAGCCTGTTCAAAACCTTGCTATTGTTTTGAAAGAGCTGGTGGAGACCAAACCAGAGCAAGAAGCCAAAAAAATGACTTCAGCAGGTTGCTGATGTTGGTCTGTGTTCAACAGAATGAAATTGCTTGCTTATATATTGACATTCTGTCATAGTATCGTAGTATTTACATTTTAAATTGGCTGAATTACAGTTGTAACGACTGTCTACAGTGACACGATAGAAATGAAAACAAATGAAACCAGGTTTCAGGTAAATTTGCAACATAATTTTTGATATTTTTAACCTTTGTTCCCATCGCCACAGGTCCAGACAGAGATAAAGAAAACATGGACACGCTGGAACCTAGCCTTTGAGTGGGAAGGCCCAGTGGTCTGCGGCCGCTACCGTTATGGCTCAGTTGTTGTCGGCATCAACAACAACAGCACAAGCAGCCAGTCCCACCTGGCAGGGGGCGGTCCTTCCACTCGCTCCACCACGCTTGTTTCAAGCCGTGTTTATCGAAGCACAGGTCCCCCTGTGATCAGCATGCACACCACCCTCCCGGGATATGTGATTAGTAACTCGGACCCATCCATACCTGAAGAACCTGAGGACAGCGGCCCAAAGCGGGTGGACGATATCTCGCTAAAGGAAAACCTGCCTGTTCTTAGTGCCAGTGCAACAGCTGAGGATGAGGAGGAAACACTGTAGCTGTCTAACTTGGCAAAACATGTGGCAGAAATGGATAAAAATGTTTTTAGGTGGAGTTGTGCCACCACTCTAAAGAGGGTAGCAAAGGCAACGAAAATGTTTGGCTGTTATCCAAGAAATGGGAAAATGTCTTGAACATTCTCACAAAAAAGAATGTAAAATACAAGGGTCAAAACACTAAAAAACATGAATGCCAACTGATGGTTTGACACAGACCATGAACCTGAGCTGCCAGTATTAAAAGAAAATCCAGAGCTACACTTTTCATTCGCCATGTGAACATTTTTAGCCTTGGTGTTACATGTTGTTGATTACTCATGGACATTGTTTGCGTAAGGATATGTAGGAGTGTAAGGGTGCCAAAAGGTTATCAAAGAATGAGACACATCTGAAATGATGTGTCAACATTGGTAGTTTGAGTGAGCTATTAACTTGGCTGCTGCATCAACCCTCCAGCTTAAGACAATCGTTTATCACCTTCACAACCTCTCAGGGAGGGCAATGCCACAGTGCTCTCTGTTGTTAAAAATAGAAATTATGCTGTCGCTTGGACTGTCTGAATTTACAAGAATTAGGTGCACATTTGTTGTTAAGAGTACCACAACTGAGGAAAGTGATTTACCATAGTTGGTAAAAAGCACACAGTATGTACAAACTGGGGGAAACGGGTGATAAGAAATAAGGTTAATGTTTTTCTTTTTTCTCAATAAAAGATACCACCATTATGTTCACTGGAAAGGAAAACGCATCTCTTGGAATGCGTAGACATGATGAACCTTTGTTCTTGCCAGCAAACATTCACTAAATTTGAAGATCCCTGTACAGTGGATTACTGTAATTTCCTCCACATATTCTGAAGCTACATATACAATGTAATTTACTGGAGCTTCTAACCCTTCTGTTGGCTGAATTTCAATTCCGGCTGGTGACAGTATCTCTCATGTAAGAGGACGCCGTGTTCTGATGAATCCTTGTCTTGGACTAATTAAGTGTCATGGTGACATGCTTGCTTGTACAGTCAGCCCACTTTGTGAAGAGAAACTTCCTAGCTACAGCTGTCAGCAGAACTAAGTGGAATGTATGCAGATTTTTGTCTGTTTTATATTACCTTGAACTGCTGACATGTGGATACACTTGCTGTGTTTACAGTACTGCTTGTAAGCAAGGCCACAACAATTGTCACAGGCAGTGACACATACCGTTTTTATAACATATGGAAAGTGACATTATGACTGTATTTAAATCCTAATTTTGTATTTTCAAAAATCAACTTTGTGCTGACTGTGAAGGGCTACATTTGGTGGCTGCTTAAAGGTTTTGTGTCTGCTTTGTGCATGCATATTTGTCAGTGCATTAGATGGGGTGTCAGGATCTTGTACACGTGCCTCTTCTGCTCCAGCAGACGCTTTTAAGAAGTCAGCTTTAAAGGATTCTTTTCAGTCTTGTCAGAGTGTGTGCTAAATGCAGTTGGCTGTTTTTCTCTGTGATATTTGTTTGTCCCTCTCTCCCTTCTTCTTCCATTTTTTCTCCCTCCCGGCTTCCCTCTTAACAGCTGATAAAAGTTTAATGTTTTCAACTAGTACCTGTTGAAGTGCTTTTTGATATTCCAGCTGTCAACTGATTGGATGTGCTGGACAAAGTCTTTTTCCACATTTCACCTGAAAACAAAACAACAATGACAACAACAACAACAAAACCAATGAGGAATGTAAAGGAATTGTCGTCATATGGTTATTACACTGAACAAAAATAGAAACGCAACACTTTTGTTTTTGCTCCCATTTTTCATGAGCTGAACTCAAAGATCTAAAACATTTTTTTTTATATACACAAAAGACCATTTCTCTCAAATATTGTTCACAAATCTGTCTAAATCTGTGTTAGTGAGCACTTCTCCTTTGCCAAGATAATCCATCCCACCTCACAGGTGTGGCATATCAAGATGCTGATTAGACAGCATGATTATTGCACAGGTGTGTCTTAGGCTGGCCACAATAAAAAGCCACTCTGAAATGTGCAGTTTTGCTTTACTGGGGGGGTCTGGGTGATGGTTGTGGATGAATGGCACAACAATGGGCCTCAGGATCTCGTCACGGTATCTCTGTGCATTCAAAATGCCATCAATAAAATGCACCTGTGCTCGTTGTCCATAACATACGCCTGCCCATACCATAACCCCACCGCCACCATGGGCCACTCGATCCACAACGTTGACATCAGCAAACCGCTCACCCACACGACGCCACACACGTTGTCTGCCATCTGCCCTGAACAGTGAAAACCGGGATTCATCCGTGAAGAGAACACCTCTCCAACGTGTCAGACGCCATCGAATGTGAGCATTTGCCCACTCAAGTCGGTTATGACGACGAACTGCAGTCAGGTCGAGACCCCGATGAGGACGACGAGCATGCAGATGAGCTTCCCTGAGACGGTTTCTGACAGTTTGTGCAGAAATTCTTTGGTTTTGCAAACCAATTGTTGGAGCAGCTATCACATTTTAGAGTGGCCTGTTATTGTGGCCAGCTTAAGGCACACCTGTGCAATAATCATGCTGTCTAATCAGCATCTTGATATGCCACACCTGTGAGGTGGGATGGATTATCTCGGCAAAGGAGAAGTGCTCACTAACACAGATTTAGACAGATTTGTGAACAATATTTGAGAGAAATGGTCTTTTGTGTATATAAAAAAATATGTTTTAGATCTTTGAGTTCAGCTCATGAAAAATGGGAGCAAAAACAAAAGTGTTGCATTTATATTTTTGTTCAGTGTATATAATCAGATTGCTATGCATAGTAATATCTTCATAATGTGATGTGTGTGTGTGTGTGTTTGCGTTTGTGTCTTTGTGGGCGTTTTCTTGTAAGCTTAGCCTCTGTATGTCACAATGTGAATAGAGAGCAGAAACCATGATGGTTGGTTGTTGCCATGTAGTGGTTGATCCTACCTCTGATTCTAATGATGACATAAAAGTTGCAACAATTATAGGATGATTTTAATTTCATTGAAGTTCACATTAGCTGTGATTTTAATTACAGTTACCAAATGCATGTCTTTGGAATGTGGGAGAAAACCGAAGCACCCATGGAAAACCCACGCTAACACAGGGAGAACAACTCCACACAGAAAGGCCAAGGCCACAAAGTGAACCCTCAACCTTCGTGCTTTGAGGCCAACTGAGCCACCATACTGCCCTCACTCTTAAAATGGATGTTGTTTACGGGTGTAGCTGTAGCTGTGCTTTTTCAAATTTATCAAATTATTTATTCATTCATTCATTCATTTATCTACAGCCAGTCATCCTTTCAGGGTCACAGAGGGGCTGGAGCCTATCCCAGCTGACACTGGGCGAGAGATGGGGTACACCCTAAACATGATGCCAGACTATCACAGTGCTGACACATACAACATACAAACCATTAACGCTCACAGTCAAACCTAAGGGCAAGTTAATCACCAGTTAACCTAACCTGCATGTCTTTGGACTGTGGGGGGAAGATGGAGAACCTGCAGACAACCCATGCTAACACAGGTAGAACATGCAAAATCCACACACAAACTCCAAATTGGCACATCCTTTTTAAGAGTGTGTATTCATCTAGAGAAAAAAGTTTTTTTTTTGCTTTGCCGATCCAAACTGATGGCAATGCTCTCTATAGATGGGGATGTGGATGTTTCCAACAGTCTGTGACAGACTGTCACGTCCCAAAGTCCTCTCTCTCAGACGTTCCAACATCCAGTTAAAGTCCATATCAATTATTGATGTCTTGGTAAAGTGAGCAATGTATTCCAGAAGCTTGCAGAGAAGTACAACAAAAAAAGTCTTATCTCACTGGGGTAGCTCCTCTGCAGAACTGACAGGACACTCTACAAATTAATAGATCGAGCGCTCAAAACTCTCTGATAAAGAGACAGTCGTTTTTCAATTGGCGATGAACTCCTCAGTCTCCTGGTGCGGGCAGGAACCTTTAGAGAATTCACTGTTGGGGCCTTCCTAATCCTCAGCTGACTCAAGCTGGTTGTCACTGACCAAGCACTCCCTCAAGATATGGACCATACAGAAAACCATATCTTTTATGTAAGATTCACTGGATGTTTCCAGTTAAGCAGACTCCTCTGGCTGTGGGGGAAGAGGATGACTGTGTGATTTCATCTAGTGCATGGTTCACCCTCTTTGTCATCTCTGCTGCCATCAACTCCAATGTGTTTTAGAGTAGTGGGATCTCTTCTGTGTGCCTGATAGCACCACGCCAAAACAGATGTCAAATTAATTCCCCAGGCCAGCTTGGATATCTTCCTCTGTCACACTGAAATAATTATGCTCCCTCTGCGCAATACTCCTCCTTAAAGAGAGAGGCAGTCACATTTTAGTCATATGGTGTTTAAGAGGAAAGTGTGACTGAATAAAACAGTGGTTGTAAGAGGTTTTGACTTACATTGTAATGGAAGTGTTGCTGGAGTTGCTGGCACCCTCTCGGACAATCTGCATCCTACTTGTAACCTGAGGTATCACAGCATCCAGGATCTTGGAGGAGAGCACTTCCAAAATCGCATCACACATGAGGGACAGAAGAGTATTTGTGTGTGGGTGGATATGGCTATCTAACAACAACATCCTATGCCTGACAGAAAAGATTAGGAATGGTTAAAGTCCTGGTAAAGTAAACTCAGAGATATCGCTCTAAACACATTATACAGGTCAGATAATTTGCTGAAAACATGTAAAAAGACTGCAAATTACATAGTTACGAAATGTGGTGTTGGACCATCAAACTACTCTTCACATTTTTTCTGCCCAGGATTTTTCAGGTGGACCTGAAATCATTATCTAGTAAACACAATACATGAATAGATCATACATAAACATCTCTGTTAAAGCAATTGGTAGCTTTAATGAAAATAACTTTTCATTATATTTGCTGAAACTGTCACTACAATCTGTAAGAAGTACATGAGACAGTCTGTCCCTCCTCTTCTTCCTACTGCCTCTGATAGCACTCGCTAGAATCAGATCGCGGGGTGGCAGCAAAGCAACAACCAGTCAAAGCCAAGGAGTCTCTAACGCAGTCGACGACGTCAGTTATGTCAGTCACTCCATGAAATGCGGTCAAACCAGGCAGTCCTAATCAAATATGAATCAAGATTCTGTTACTGCATTGCCTCATGTTTTCAAAAACCTATTTTAGTGTACTGTTTAGCTCTAAAATGAGAAAGGTGGTCCAACTGGTGTGCAGTGCTTGGTACTTCAGTTCACTGTATCCAACACGAGGGTCGAGTCACAAATGTTCTCATTTTACAGCTAAACAGTACACTAAAATGTGTTTCTGAAAACATGTGAGGTGAGAAATAGGCAATGCAGTAACAGTCTTGATTCATATTTGATAAGAGCTGCCTAGTTTGACAGTTTGACCACAGTTCATAAGCAGTGATTAACATCATTGACAGCTGCATTAGAGACTTCTCTGCTCTGATTGGTTGCCTTTGTTCACATGCGCTAAGGCCATTAGAAGTGCTACAAGGCGATAGAGTAGGCAGAGGAGAATTTTTTTTGGTAACATTAGTGACAGTTTCAGCAAGTATGGAGCAAGTTTCTTTTTTTTTTTTTCTGTATGAGACAGACCGAAGTCAGCAGGTAAGCACGTTGATTTCACTTCAGATTTCACTTTCATAACAGAGGCAGTCATGAACTGTGTCACTGCGCAAAGTGAAGATACTACCTGATTTGGTGTGTCAAAAACCTGATGCTTTTTAGCAGATGCCACTTGGGGCATCCTTGGCTGCTTATCAGGCCATATACGTGCTTCAGCTACATCAGTGCTTAGGATGACTCTGGCTACACCTCAACCTTCCCCTGTACAAGGTTTGAGGACAAAAACATTGTATGCACAGCAAAAAACAATGTTGTTAAACCCATTTCTTGAACGGGCAAACAATTTTCTATGTCTGATTGTGGTGACAAAGGCAGAACTGACTCATGTACAAAAGTATCCAGGGCACCAGAATCACGCAGTATTTTAACAGCAACTTTTTCATCACTCCCCATGTGAGATACAAACCCCTCAGATATGAATGCTGCATAACTGCTGCAATCTCTGCTGCACTCAAAGTTTTAGTTTCCATCAGAAAAGGACACACTAAACTGTTTTTTGTTGTGGCAACTAGCACAGCTAGTGCAGTAGACTTACCCTGTAACCAGCCTCCTTGTGTTTTCAAAATGGACATTCTTTTTTCCAATGCCCAACCTTTTTACAGTCATTATAAGCTGTGTTTATATGTCAATACATATTCATCTGCAAGGACAGCAGCATCATTTGGAGTTTTCATTCTGCTTCATTGATGTATGTGGCAATAAAGCTGGGTATGGATTGTCTGAATTGTTCAAGAACAACCAGGTTGCACAATTCTTAGATACAACCAACAATGGATACAGAATATTAGTGACTGAAGTGCTTCACCAGACTCCTAGCAAATTCCACATTTGTTTGCCTGTCAGATTTGAACGTTGTCTGTAAGCCCCTTGAACCAATTCATAGGCCTTCAGGACTTCTGCTTTTACCTTTGCATAGTTCTTACAGTCTTCAGCTGTTAAAGCTTGCTTAGGTTGGCTTTCAGAATGCTTCTCACAGTGTCCTTTAGACGATTTGTCCCAAGTTCAGTGTTATAATGGTCAGCAATCTTCAACAACTGTTCTTTATTACTTTGTTCCAGCAATGTTTCCCAAGGGCTCCTGAATGAAACAATCCACAATAAACGCCATGATACCCTAACTCAGTTCAGAATTCACTGAGCATACATGAGCCTACAAAAAAGTGCTTTGACCCAAACCAAGCCAATCACAGATGGTCAACTACAGTATTAGTAGTAGTACAACTATCCAACTGACTAAGTCCACTCAACCCTAATCTTTGTGCAGTTACCAGTGAGGGGTATTTGCTCACTGTGATCCAGTGGGACCAGAAAGCACCTGCGATGCAGCGACTAGAAACCTATGGACGTAATTCCCGAGCATATACAGTAGTTCTACTCACTTTCACCGCCACATTAAATCCACAAAGCTGCAACAAGCTCTCTAGTAGAACTTATTGTTAAGCCTATCAGGAGAAACCCACGTTAAACAAAGCTACAAACAATTTGGTGAGCACTTACCAAACAAACAGTTGATCCCAAAACACAGTGGATCAGCAAAAGGACTAGACTCTACAAAGTTAACATGTGTCACTTTCCGACATTCTTATTTTGTACAAATTAACCAAGTAGGTAAACATACCCATGGTATGTATGATTAATTACTGATGCACTTCCTGCTTCTGTCCTTAAAGGAAAAGACAGGAAGGTAAGAGAGCTGTGATATTTCGGATATGTGGCTTGTCCTGCACTTGTTCCTTGAGATGTGTTATGTTGTAATACTGTCTTTATTCTTTTTTGTGTTGGTTTATCGCCAGTTGTTTTCATCTTGGCCAGCACTTCATTGAAAAAAGATTTTCCTGGATCCTGGTTAAATAATGATTTAATGATGAATTTTAAAAATATATTATTTCTTAATCTTAACGCCAGCGTCCAGAGGAAATTCTAGATCCTATGTGTACAAAGTAACAACAAACTCTGAACTAAAACAGACAAACAAACAAACCAAATGGAAAACTACTATATTACTTACTGTACTAATGTTGTGAGCCTCACTGAAGGACAGTGTCCTGACAGGCCTCCCTCTCTGTGTCCATTTGAAAATAGCTCCTCAGGTGGTTCTGCATTGTAGTGCCAATTCACGAGAGGCGTCTTGGATCGAAGAGCTTTTTGTCTTCCTCCACCACTTGCCTCCATCTGCTATGTACCTTACACTCTGCCTGGGGTTGGTCAGTGCCACAAAGGTAATTGTGTACTTTGTTATGTTTTCAGCTGTCTCAAAAAAACACCCCAAGGCCTTCCCAAACACTCTCCATGTTGTAGTAAAAATGCCAAAAGCATTTCAACCACCTGCCTTGCTGTGGAATGGCAATAGCTGTAGACCCACTGTTCAGCAGTGACAATGGTCCCTGCTATAATGAATACTGATGAGCAAATCTAAAATAAATAAGGAATTGTAATGCATCACCAATAAGTAATAAACATATCACTCGCCTAATTATGGTAGAATCAAGCTGACCTACAGGCAACGATTTTGACTTGTCACAGCAGAAAAAGCACAGGTGAAACAAACTTAGTGACTGAAGGCATTTTTGATGTCATCAGTTACACCTGTGCTTTTTCTGCTATGAAAAGCCACTGCGTGATTCTGTCTACTGTGAAAGAAACATCTAAAGCAGAGACCTGAAAAAGGAGGCTTTGGTGCCTATCACACCATTGATAAGAATTAAGTCATGAATGAGGTGTAAATAAATGAAGGATCTGATCATTAGTAGTCATATAGGGGAGGTATAGAGAGTAAAGTAAGAAGAATAAAGTCATAGAGATTAACGTAAGACTTTGAGTACACAATGTTATACTCAGCTTTACCATTTACGTAAATATAGAGACTTGCATAACCCAGCTAACTGTGAAGTGCTCTTACAAGCGTGTAAATGCATTAGGTTGAAGACAGGGTTAAGAGATACCCATTTTCCTGATGACATTTTCTGTTCATTCAGTGTCTTGCTGAAGAACACTGATGCTAGTTGAAAAGAGCTGGTAGATACCTCTGCTTGAGGAGCACACTGATTAAAACACAGCTGTAGTTTGAAGAGTGCATTGACTTTAAGCAGCAAAACTGGGAACAAGCCTTTTCAAGTAAAGGGCAGCCTTTTTAGTTCCCATAGAACCCATTTTCATTAAGATATCTTGAGCTGAGAGTTCAGAGACCCATTTGAAAATAGCCATTCCAGTTGTTACCTCACCAACATGTGGCCTAAATTATTCTTTAGTATTCTTTAGCCCCCTTTTCAACAAGCTATGCCAACAGGGTTGGTACTAGTATATGCCTTAGGTTGTCTAGTATTACAAGATATCACTACCTTTGTTTCCTGGCTTGAAAAATGAGTGTGCCACAGCCTCTTAAAGACACTAATGTTGGCCCCCAATATTTTTTTCTGGGAAGGGGAGTGTTGCTATGGTCAACACATTGGCCAAAATGCAATCTTAGAACCCATCGAATGTCATCTTATGACAATTAAGCTTTTTATTACCTTTTTTCCCCTCTAAATGATCTGCATTTATGTGCCACTTTCTCTTTATAGAGATTAGCTGAAATGTTGTCTGGACCTGGCTCAAGTTGCTAATCAAACTGCAAACAGGGTGTATGGCTAAAACCTTAGAGCCAGACCTTGTGTTTGTGATGTTTGGTTCTGCATTACATGCATCAGTCCACATACTGTTTATTCGGTGTGCCAGACGGTTTGGTTCAAACTGACAAAGCCCTAGTCAGAATCATTAAATGTAAGGTCATAACCACATAACTTTTAATTAGTAAGACTCAACAATTCGTGTTTAAAGCATGTACCTGCAACCTGAAGTCTATTTTTTTATGCTTTTTCTTCTGACTACAGTAGCAGTGCATGGCATTTTGAGTGGTGTCAAAAAAATCCAGAAATGGTTTGGCTGCATGATTGGCATTGACAAGGAGTTACTGTACATTGACAATATGCAGGGACAGCTAGACAGTACGTTTTTTTTTATTCACAAAGAAAAAGCAAGTGCAACTCTGCAATTCAAGCTGACATATGATAGATTAAAGGTTTGTCAGACAAAGGTCTTTGATAAGGGGCCGGCAACTAGCCTGAGGCAGCCTCTCATAAGAACACAACTTGCAGAGCACAGTTCTCCAAGGTACTTTGAAACTGACAGTATGAGAACATCCTGTGTGCCTGCACAGGGGCTCGGATACTGGAGCCTGTGGCTGAAATAATCCTCCAAACAAACAAATCCAAAAAGAGAAAAACAGAATGGCATATGGCACAGTGAGGAAACAACACAAACACTATGGAATAGAAGCTAAAGTGGAAAATATGAAATAAAATCAAAACTGACATGTTTTTAAAAGTTGTATGGCTGGTTTCCAACAACACCAAGCACTGCAATAGACTTTAATTGCCATATTGTGTGCAGGCCCCCGATCAGAAATTAGTAATTGCTGCAAAACAAGTTAACAGTGTAAAGTTATTTTTGCTTTATTATAGTTTTGGGGTGCATTACTCTAAGTGAAGGTACTTTTCTTACTGAATGACTCACTTGTGCAAAATACTCTAAGAGCCGACATCACTGAATCACCAGAGTCAGTGTAACCATTTGTTCTGACAGTCCTTTATACAACAGCCCCTTTGAGAGATCATTTTCCCCTCAGCAATCAATTATTTGAACATAATAGGTAACCCCAACCCCAAACTAATGTCTCCTGTCCTCCTCCAGCAAAAGTATCACATTTTTCTGTTATGAAATACTGAACAGTCCAAAAAGCCACACGGCTACATGAATCATCTACTTGCAACTTTCTGCCTCATTGTGCCAACTGAGAGATCTCATTGAAATAACTGAATAGCCTGCTATCCTGCCAAGATATGCAATTTACAGGCATTTCAAAATTGTGAAGGGGCTCCAAAATTTAATGGATTCTTCCCTTGCACATGCTACATCCTTCCACCAAGTTTCATGGAAATTAGGCCAGTTGTTTTTCTGTAATCCTGCAACAAACACACAACTCAACCTACAAACAAACTAAACCAACAGCATTATGCATTTGGCAGCGATGATGAGATGACTGTTCCATGAACTTGATTTTTCATTTAGCCACCATTACCAAGTGATTCTTGTCAAGTATCCACTCAATTTATTAAATCAGAATCATTTATTTTATTTACATGGTGCTTAATACAACACATTAGTAGTTTTAGAAAATAATTCAGAAGCTTGTGTTCTCACTGTTCTCTTTCAATAGAATAATTGTGATATAGGACTGTATTTTCACACTCTCATTATAAAGCCCCTGTTTCCACTGAGCAGTATGGTACAGTATAGTTCAGTTCAGTATGCTTTTTTTCTGTTTCCACTGCCAAAAGTTATGGATGGTACCAATGGAACCGCTCCGAAGCATTCACATTCTTGGTACCCCTTCTGTTGGGGTACCTAGCACACAGATCAGGTACTAAAAAGGTGGAGCTGTGAACATTGCAGCCAGTTGACTAGTCAATAGCGGACGGTTCGTCTGCTCAGGGCTGAGTTGTGGCTGGTTTTGAGGCTTATGTAACCACTGTTCATACCATGGAGAGTTTTAAGCCGTTTCCACCAAACACTTTCAGTATGGTACCTTTGGAAATAAAAGTAACCCTTCAGACATGGTACATAGACCCTAGTGTTTCCACTGCAAACAGTACACAGACGGAAGTCTGCACCTCGTTTATCATCCACAGAATGGAGTTACATGCTGACATTTTTCTGAACAAAATAAAACAGACTGAAGTGAGAGTCTCTCTCCATGGGATATTTAAAATTAGCAGGTTTGTGCATTTAGTCCTTCTCAGGCAAGCTCAGGGGTTTAGTGTTGCCATAGCCTGATGCTCTGCAACCCTTTGTTTCTGTGAGGATTAGAATATGTGCAGTTCACATAATCCAGCTGAAATTAATATACATAAACGCTTGAAGATCCACTCACTAAAAGTGTATGTCATGTTAAAACTAATCAATCAGCTGTACGGTCTGTAGGTACCCCAACAAGAGGGGTCCCAAAAATGGGGACGGTATGGAAAGGTTCCATTGGTACTATCCACAAGTTTTCCCAGTGGAAACAGAAAAAAAGTGTACCGAGCTGAACTGTACCCCACCGTAGTGTTCGGTGGAAACAGGGCTTAAGTGTGACTGTGTATCTGTTGCTGAAAAGAGGCCCAATGTGTCCACGTGATGAAATTATAAATTCTAGCACATTTAATGTCCAAAGTTCTTCAGTCAGTTTAAACGCATGATCATCAGGTGACCTGAATGACAGAAAATGAAATGTGACAACAAATATGTCTCCTGGTGAGATAAGGTGTGTCTTTAGGGTGAAGCGGTCAATTGTAAATGTGGGGATGAAATGCAACAACAAAGCAATTCTGGTTTCAAGACTCAAATTCCACTGAGAGACATTTTTATAGGCGCCCTTAATGTCAGCGTGACACAAACATAGATTGAGTCAATAAATAGGAAGCACTCACACACTGAAAATGTTACTCAAAGGAGCTTTTCAGTAACCATTGCTTTTTGTAAAACCCTGGGATACTTTTCATGAACACACTGAAGCATTTGATTCAAACATCGCCCATTCATGAAAGTAATAAAGATTTAATTAGAAAAATAACATTTATATTTCACTGTGATTTATTTTGCTCACATCCCCTTATTGTGACTTTTGAGACAGTTTTCAAAGAGCTTCAGGATTCCATAAAAAATGTATACATCCCTCCAGGCAAGCCATTGGCCAGATAGGATAACAAATGGGCAAATAAAATGTTAAACAAGTATGACCATGGGAAAATAGGGAATAACAGGGGAGCTGCAAAAAAAATCTTGCTCACTGTGAGGGAAGGCAAAGAATGAAAAAGCTAAAGAGACAGAGGGACAAACCAAATTAGCTGGCAGTAAGGACCGGCAGTGAGCTCCAGGTGGGTTATACACATGGAAATCCAATATGGTCAGTCTAACATATAGAGCCCACGTCATGTCTGGGTTCGCCTCTTGTCCACTGGCATTCATTACACAATGCAGTCTCTCATTAGGCATTTTTTTCATCTGTCTTTCTGGAGAAAAAAAAACATTCCTTGGTTTACTTTTCATGTTCTAAGAAAAGTCAGCATCTTACACTACTAAAACAAAAACCTTCATGATTTTAACACAGTTAAAGAATTAATTTGTGAGCTCTCATTTATAAAAAAGGCCCAAACTACCTGCATCAATGTAACTTGGTTTCATACATATCCATCAAACTCATCAATGCACTCAATTAGTGTAATTTCTTAATGCTCTAGTTGTAATCTCCGCCGTTTAAAAACTTTAACTGCCTTTAGTCCTCTCTGCCCCTCAGTTATTACAGACGAGTCTGAGCTAGCTGTCACCCCTCAACTTGGTCATGGACTCCTGTTAACCTTTGACATTTAACCCATGAAAGGGTAGGGCTTATGAGAAATAGTTTTTGTAAAAGACAGCTAAAAACATTATATAAACACTATACACTACCATTTGTATATAAACTTATGAAGTGAGCCACACAATATACAGGTGAGAAGGGCTCTGATACAAGGTTGCATATGTAGTTATTGCATTGTTACAAATGTCAGTGGGATTTTGAAAGTTTTCTTACTCCTAAAATGTGACACATAGAAGAAAGCAACAGTGAACAGATGTATTAACATTGAAACAACTTTAAGAGCTAGTTCAAGCCTTAAGTGAAAAGTTACATACAGTATTAATAAATTACCACCTGGCTGCATTAGTCACATATCAGTTCTATGGGTTCTACATAGACGGCAGCATACAGTAATACACACTGTATGTTAAATAAATAACGACTAGCTTTGCAAGTAGCCGAAATATTTGAAGAGCACCTTTTTCCCCCAAGGCCCCATCCTAATAAATTTTCAAATTAAATGGCCATTCCATTTAACCAGTAATTATTTCAAAGAGCCTCATTTCAGAATGGTAATGATGACATTCAGCAGATAATAACCTTTGCTGGTTGGAAGTGCCTCAGGCTAATGTGACATTATAAAATATCACCATTTGGGAATGTTAGAGGATGAATTAAGATCCAGTTAGTTCATAGCTCCAATAAAGGTAGCTACATTAATACATTAATATACTGGTCCTTTCCACCAAGCAAATAATATCCATAGATTGGTTTCCTCAGGTCCATGTTCGTTTGGACAAGCAGGTTTAAAAAGCTGGCTCAGTGCTCAGCAGGAGACTGGACCCACTAAGAAATATGGTGGAGAGGAGCACATTGAACAAACTGAAAGCTATAATGGACAATAGCAGACACCCTCTCCACAGCCTCCTGGAGCGACAGACGAACAGCTGCAGCAGATGGCACATCTCACTGCGTTGCAGAATGAAGCATTTCAGGAGATCCTCGGAGTCCCCACGGTGACTATATAACACTGGACTGTAGAATGGGCAATTTTATTTCAATATAATTTCTATTGATGCACTTATTTCAACTTATTTTATTTCATGTCTATGTGAATACCACTGTGTTGTTGATGGGGGGACGTGTGGTTGTTGTCTTTTTGTCTTTTATGAGCTGCTGGACAGCTGAATTACTTTGGGGATAAATAAAGTTCTATTCTATTCTATTCTAAACCACAAAAAAGTCCTTGATTCAGCTTTGTATGGTGTTTATTTTCCTCCAAATTTGTGAAAACACAAAAATCTAGTTTGAAGCTTTAATTTAATTTGCTTAATTAATCTTTCGGGTGTATCTATTAAGGAATACCGCTTTGAAATTATGCTTCTCATACATGCATGGACTATACCATTTTTGCCCCAGAAGTTATGGCAGAAGAGGTGAAATCATCTTTTTTCTTGTGTGTGGCACATGGCTACTCTCCCATTGACTGTGCTTATGTGGATCGTTCTATTCTCCAGAAATGTATGTGTATGTGCTTCCCTGTGTGACCTGGAATAAGGGCATTTTGGATTGGTCTATATTTTTGAGGCACTGCTTTTTGTATGAGCAATTTCTTTGGACCATGGCCACCCAAAGAAGACAAGGTCACTTTTGGCTTGTGTATGTCAACAGTGACTTCTATTGCCGTCCTACAAAAGAGCCTTCCGAGAGGCTTGCATCATCGCCCTCACCGAGTCCTGGCTGAATGATTCCATCACTGATGAAGAGGTCAGCCTGGATAACTTCACCCTCATCAGAGCAGACAGGACGAGGGACTCCGGTAAGGAGAGGGGCGGCGGGATCTGTGTTTACATCAATGATCGAGGGTGTAATAACATCACAATGCACGAAAAAGTGTGCACACCCGACAACGAGATGCTGTCCCTCTCCCTCCGTCCTTTCTACCTCCCAAGGGAATTCCCGACGCTGGTGTTCACTTTTGTTTACATCCCGCCGAGTGCCAACAGCAGGAATGCAGCAGAAGTAGCCGCCCGCAATGCCAACGCTCTGTCGGCTAAATATCCAGATGCCCCGCTGTTCATTCTTGGGGACTTTAACACCTGCAGGCTCGACGGTGTCCTCTCCTCCTTCCAACAGTTTGTGGAGGTTCCCACCAGGAGGAACAGTGTGCTGGACTTATGCTATGGCAATGTAAACAATGCGTACAGTGCTAGTGTGCGATCACCGCTTGGCTCAGCTGACCACAACATCGTCTTCCTGCTTCCGCAGTACACACAAACACTGAAACGTCACAAGCCCACCACCTACAGCGCCTTCCAGTGGTCGGAGGATGCAACTGCAACACTACAGGGTTCTCTGGCCTGTACGGACTGGAGCGTTTTTGATGAGGACAGTTTAAACAGGAAAGTCGAGGCCATCTCAGACTACATCAAATTTTGCGCGACAACCACAATCCGTCAAGAAGTATCCCAACTCCAGACCATGGATGACATCCCAAATAAAACTTATGCTGAAGGAAAAACAACAAGCCTTCCTGTGTAAAGACTGGTCCAGACTTAGAGACATTAATCGTTCTGTTAAAAATGAAATCAGAAAAGCAAAGCTGGCATACAAGGACAAATTAGAGAGAGACTTCAGTAGCATGAACAGCAGGCAAGCCTACCAGAAAGTGAGGACACTTACTGGTACTACATCAAGGACTCGCACATCACCCACATCACCCACTGACCCCGTCTCCTTCACTGTGGAACTAAACAATTTCTTTGCCAGATTTGACAAGGCTGACCACTCTGCCGAGTGTGAGAGCCTGCTAAGGGACATCCCAGCTCTGGAGTACCCCTACTCCATCCCCTTCACTGAAGGGGATGTTTACCATCAGCTCAGGAGGTGCAAATCAGGCAAAGCCCCAGGACCAGACGGGATCAGTGGGAGACTTCTTAAAACCTGTGCCACGGAGCTAGCCTCAGTGCTCTTCTCTCTCTTCTCTCAGTCAATCCTGTCCCACATGCCAGTTTTTGTGGAAGACCTCCATCATTATCCCAGTTGCCAAAAAACCCCGCCCCTCAGAACTGAATCAATACCGTCCAGTAGCACTCACCTCCATAATTGCAAAGTGCCTGGAGAAACTGGTACTGAATGCCATTCTTCCAGTCATCAGCCCACACTTGGACCCACACCAGTTCGCATATAAGGAAAAGAGGGGGACAGAGGATGCTGTGGCATATCTTCTCCATACCATTCTCCAACATCTGGACACTCCCAGACACTTTGCCAGGGTGAACTTCATTGATTTCAATACCATTCAGCGACATCTGGTAATTAGCAGACTTCACAGTCTCCACATCCCACCTCCTCTCATCCACCTCATACACAACTTTCTGAGTGACAGGCCTCAGGCTGTCAGACTGGGCTCTACTACGTCCCCCTTCATTATCACAATTACAGGTGCACCACAAGGCTGCGTTCTGAGTCCATTCCTGTACACACTCTACACAAATGACTATCTCAGCCCATCCCCCATTACCAAATACTTCAAATACTTTGATGATACTGCCATATTGGCTCTCCTCTCGGACCAGGACTCAGTCACAGCATACAAACACTCTGTTGCCCACTTCTCCCAGTGGTGCAAGGACAATCATCTCCTCCTCAATGTCACCAAAACCAAAGAACTCATCTTCGACAACCGTAAAAAAACCACTCCTCATGAACCCATACACATTGACAACCAGCCGGTGGAGATTGTGGACAATTTCAGATACCTGGGGATCACACTTGACAACAAACTAAACTTCAACCAACACACTTCAGACATCACAAACAACTCAGATCATTGTCCATCAAACCTCCCCTTCTGCTTCTTCTGTACTGCAGCATCATTGAATCCATTCTTCTGTACTGTGCAACCTGTCACTTCACCATGCTGCCCCTCAATAACAAAAACAAACTTCTCAGAGTCACTCACCTGTTCAAAAATAATTGGCCTCCCAACTCCCATCCTGCCAGCCCTCATTCACACTGCCATCATCCGTAAATCTCTGCACATAGCCCATGACCCCCACCACCCATTACACCCGTATTTCACCCCCCTCCCCTCTGGTTGAAGGTTCAAGCAACTGTCCTGCAGAACATCCCGGTTTTGTAAAAGCTTCGTCCCCTCTGCCATCACAGCTCTGAACGGCAGGCGGTAAAGACAGACAGATGTAACGTTTTTTTGTTCACGTATTCTTTTGGTGGTGTATGTGTGTTGTCAGTGTATATGTATTTTTTCCGGTGGTGTATGTTATTGTTGGTGTTTTGTAACTGGAGCAGAACTGTGAAAATGAATTTCCCCCTGGGGACAATAAATTATGAATCTGAATCTGAAATGCCCTGCTACGTGTGAAACCCATTGGCAATTGGGTTGACTTAATGACAGAACTGGCCCCAAATAGGAATCCAAAATTTCTTTAAGTCTTGTTGTACAAAGATAATGTGTGCACTAGTTAGCCTGTTCTCATTCTGAAGCCATCAAATACCCCCTCTGTGTCAGTGATTTTGACATCAGATGCTGACACCAAAAGCCACCTGCTGGGGTAGTATGATACGCGGATGGGTGGCGTCAGTTCATAACACGGCCAGGTGGCATCTATTGCAGTGATACGCCTCTTTGAGAAGCAGGGATAAGAACATGTTTCTGGACCAGCTGAGAGACTCATTGGTCACAGTCATGAGACAAGAACAAAACTATGTAATTAATGCCTACCAGCTGAGCTAAAGTGATTTACAGTAGAAGCACCTCTTCATTAACCAAGGCCTGACAGACAGGAAAAGACAACCTTTGATTCCATGATAACAGCTGCCCAGGAAGGAAGGACTTTTGTCTTTTAACGAATGCCAATAAGTTACCACGGGCAGTCGCACACTCACATACATTCACTGGAGCATGGCTAATTTTCCCCATGTGTGGCACTCTCTGACGTCAGTGTATCACTTTTCAGTCAATCAAGCTATGAGTCAGAGGTTCAGCTTCCTTTTAATACTCTTAATCAATTTCATCCCACCATTTGTATTCATCTCTGAGGCTTTTTGCTTGGTGCTATATTTAATTCCCTATTGAGCCTTTTCCAATTAATTTCCACCTGGCTTTTGATATAAGGTCAAACCAGAGCCTTTTGTTTTTTTCTTTATGACACCAGTGTCATTGGCAGATGTACTATACGCAGCTTGGTTATGCCAACTTCCCTTTAGATACTTTCTACCCTGCACTTCAGAAATGTCAGAGAATGAGCCTGTGCTACATTAAAATTCACATACATACTTTGTGGAAAAGCAAGATCAAATGCCCTGGTTAAATATCCAATAAGCAATCTTTTGGTCTTTCATCCTCATCTGTGTCTGTACATAAAATAAAATGGAAATAGACTGTACTATACTGCACGCTGTGTACAGAATGCCATATGGCAGCAGGAAGTGAAGAGAAGACTGTTATTGTCATCACACAGCCATTTCAAACCTCTCTAGGTAATTTCTACAATTTTCATGCCATCTTTAGATTGAATTCTGAGCTTGTACCATAACTAATCACAGGATGGAAGAAAAAAGAAAAGGAATTACAAGGGATGTGTCACAACCATTGATTTGAGACCACAGTAATCTAGACAGGGTGTTATTCCACCTGCTGTGTGCTTTCATTGTTCCCAATCATGGCTGGAAATAAGGGTAGGCAATATGGACTAAAACTGCCCATGAAGAGCGAGTATTTTGTACATACCTGAATTTAACTCACTATTTTCCTGAATCTAAATCACTGTGCCATTGAATTCTTTAATTTCTTTGAGAACAGCCTTTTGAATTTACACCATCTACTAAACAGAGCTAAAATCAAAGCAAAAAATTCTGTATCTGCACTACGTGTTGTTATTGCATTCTACCTCTGTATTGCTACCCAGGATGCAGCACTGACCCAGTCATGTTATCCTTTTTCCAACCTGCTTTAGATAAAACCACAGCCATTTCCACATGGTGAAAGTGGGCTGCGAGACGTCAAGGCTTAATGATTGGCTGCCAGCCTGTTGCTAGCCAGTGCTATTGAAAAAGACCGCTGCTACCCAGCTAGCACTCCCCGTGGTCATTATGCCTTATTTTCTTTTGCTCGGAGGCTACAAAGCTGGAAAGTTTGCTAAGTTTTGCCTAAGTGCACTCAGAGCCCCGTGCTGGGGTTTGCACCTGTGGATATTGAATGCTTCAGCCACTTAAAGGTCAATCTACGCAAATGTGAGAGCTACAGTAGCTTGGAAACAAGCACCATGGCTAGTTAAGGAAAACTTTGCAGATTTTGCAGTGTGGGTAGTCTGTACAAATTAACAGTGTTTGGCTTTCCCCATGCTGCCAATGCCTGGAGCTCGCCGCTCATTTGCCAGTGGAGGTTTGCTGGACTTTTCTGGCGAATGAGCGAGGCAAAGTTTAGGCAAAGTTTCCCTCAAGCGACTGTTGCAACTTAAATTCAGCCAGCAACGTTGGTTAAAAAAAGGTAAAACAATACATATACATAAAGGATGTAGAGGGGCACCAAAACTAAATGTCCTGCCTCTAAGGAGAGGAATAAGAGGAGCCAGAGCTCCTCAGTGTTTTGTTGGCTAAAGTGGTGTTTAACGTCACTGATGAATGTAATTGAAAAATCATTTTGAAGAGCTGACATATTAAAATTTTTATGTCACCAAATGAGGCAGTAGTTTAGCTAACTTTAACACAACAATGTTGGAGAATAAAAACCACATCTTAACTCCTTCTTAAGTTTACATAACTAGTTTTGTTATGGTCTCACGTACTTTTTGACTATAGTGAATTTGATGGGATTTAGTGTTGATAGGTGACCATTAAATTGCATTGCAAAATGTCTATAATTTATCTTGACATATATACTAACATTACAGTACATGGAGAAGCCAACACCTACATAGCTGAACAGATACATATAATTCCTATGAGCATTCAGTCCCTGTAAGGAAGCACCAAGTGACTGTAATTATGTGCATAAAACAGACAAAAATAGACATCAAGGATATCTGTGACATCACCGCTGGGAAGGTGATGGAACCTACATCCCATGGTGAACCAAGGATGACTGAAGAGGAATAGCAGAGAGGTTCTTTGAAAAGTGAAACATTCCTAATTGCATTAGTGTGATTGACAGTAAACACATTTGCATATAGGCACCCCCCGCCACCGGATCTGGCAGCATGTCTTGCAACTATAATACCCTTTTCCACCAAAATTAGCACATATATGCAGACTTTTTTTAATGTGTGACAACCAGATAAATATAGGTTCTTGACTCCTTTCCCGCTGCCAGTAGATCATAGTCATGTATGCACTCTACAGTAGAAGAGTATATTTTTTTGTTTGTTTGTTTGTTTGTTTCTCAGGTGTGTCACGTTGAACATCTAGGTAACATGCCCCTCACTGTGATCGGAAATTCCTTGTTCCACTGAAAACCTATTTAAAAGACATTATTCTGGACACAAGATCCTCCAGGGGAAGCAGTTTAATGACAGACTCAAATGGGTGAAAAATGTTGTGCAAAGTGCCTTTGGCATCATATAATCCACATGGCTGATCTTCCAGAGAAGCATCCACCTTGTGCGTACAGTGTCTACACAGTATGTCTTGTGGGAAGATTGCCCCTACTCTGCCTCTGATTGTCTATACTCCTCTTGGCATTTGCTTAATGCTAATGTTAACCTAGCTATGATGATAACTACAAACTAGACAGACCAAAGAGGGGAACAACTCAGCCCCAGGAACTCACATTTTTGTTCCTGTAGTCCAGAAGTAAGCAACTTGGTCCAACAACAGCATTTTTTTTTCTTCGTATGGTATTTTATTATTAAATTCACTTCTGAGAATTTGTGAGGTGAGAAATCAGCTCTGTCATTTTGAATACTGTATAAATTTGAATACTGATGCTCACTAGATAGCCAGCTGGCTCCTGCAGACCCCACTGTGAGCTGACTGGAGCTTTCTCAAGAGACCAATCTTGAAGACAAGAGGCTTTTGTTTCCATGTTGATAGATGGTTTGTATACACATAACAACCTAAATGTGCATTATAAAAAACGAGAATCTGTGGTTGTGTGCTGTGATCTCCTGTGGGGTGTTTTGGGTGTAATAATAATAATAATGATGATAATAATAATAAACCTGTGTCTGATAGATAAGTCTCTTACCAAGACAATTTGCATTCTCTAATAAATATGAAAATACGGGGATGTGTAAAATATAATATATATATTATAGCACAAAATGAAATGATGGACCTGCAATTGCAATGTACATCATGAAACACCTCTTTTTAAAACAGTGTTTCAGTAGCGGAGGACACTGCCATATGGATGTAACCTAATGTGTGTAATCATAAATAAACAAATAACAATTAGCACTGCCTGCCTCTCCGCCTGCCATCTGTTGATGTCCTGTTCTGCAGCTGTGGCACAGAGGGATGGGCACAACAGCTCCACTGCATGTGTCCATCATACCAGATACAAGACACCGACTAAGTAGTTGGGGTGAAACTGTCTGTTCACTCTTCTAAATAAATGCGCTGACTACATAGTATCAGTCTGTATATATAATGAGTAGCCATAGCAATCTCTGTTTGCAGTTTATTGCAGCCTGATTAAAAGCTTACATCTGATTACAAACAGTGAGTTAAGCATTTCTTTTATCCTACTTAGAGATTATGAAACTGTGATGATTGGGATGCAGCTGAAGAAAGAGAAAGTCAGAAGGAAAGGGAAAAAACAAGAAGTTAACAACGGAAGAATTAAATCAAATATAAATTGAAAAAGATGAGATCAACACACTGAGTTAATGCGCTGAGAGACTTTGTTGAAAAAAAAAAAAAGAATGGATTCCAACTTTGAAAACTACAGCGCTGATGCAGATGACCCTGCAGAGCTTTATTGAAGCTGTCTGAAACACTAAGCCAGGGGGGAGCGCAGCATTGCCAGCCTTGGAGTCTTAGCCATACTTACACATTACAGGAAAAGTGCCACAGATACAAACGTCCACCATCCTTGTATCTCTGATTTACTTCATTTAACTCCACTGCACTGTCTCCAGATATGCCTCTTGGCCTGGTCAGATAAGTCCAGTTCAACAGCCAACTATATTTGGCTCAGCATGGCAGAGAGGGCAAGCAGGAGCTATCCGTGAAATCTTCCATCCTCTGGAGAGATGAGGATGGGGTTGAATATGTCAGCCTGGTGCACAAACCACAAAGGATCATAAGGACCAGAGTGACTCAGACAAAAAACAATCTAAGAAGTTTTATGTTTGCCAGACTAGAGGATCTGTTGTTTCTGATAGTTCTCTAGTTTCAAGAAATAGATTTCCAAATGTCCATCGGATGACAAATTTTTCTTCCTTCACCCAAAGCGAGCCATGAATGTGTGGCACAGAGACGGAGATGATAGATGTCCACTACCTTGTGAGCACCCTGTGAAGAAGATCAGCGAAGAGGTGATTATACTCAATGTCCATCGATTAATAAAGACACGACAATCTCATACATCTGTATGAGACTAAATTGTAGCCTAGTCTCTCTCTCTATCACCAAAATATGATAGATACCCTTATCATTACACCTTTCAGGTAGGTCTTGGGTGGGTCTACACAAACCATAGCCTCTGAAGCACTGCTGTAGGTCAGCTTCTTTGACACCAGCCTGGAGAGCTGTCAGATATTGTCAGTGACAGGCCATCAATGTAAGAGCAGCCTACAGGCTTAGCAGGTGGCACCATGTAAGGTAACCTCAACCACCAGTGTGTGAATGTGTGTGTGAATGGGCAAATGTAACTCTGTAGTGTAAAAGCATTTTGAGTGGTCGGAGGACCAGAAAAGCATTATAAAAGTGCAAATCCAATTACTATTTACCAGTCCCCAGTTGTCAGACATTCTTAATTAATTTAATTGGCATGTTTCTTTGCAGTAAAAATACAAATTACTACCTGTGGTTCTTAATCAATAAAAACTCAACTGTGTGACAAGCCAATGACTACAACATGAAAAACACAATACATCTAGTCAGCCTATACTTTTTATAAATGGCATGAGCAATATAGGTTAAATGTGGTTAACCTCATGTGATATATGTAGTCCAGCCTTCAAATGTCTGCTGACATTGGCATCAGCTCGGTGCAGACACCTTAACGTTGGGTAAAAAATGGGTAAAAAAAAATTAAATTATCTTAACAGCACTGAGTGTAGTCTTTCGATGCCTAATTCTCCTCTGAAAAACACGGGATGGAGACTGTAACACAAGCTGCAAGAAGTACTGCCCTGCCACTTACTGATCATTAATTTCATTTGAGCGATTATCCACATCCCATTTAATATTCAACTCGCTACTTCAGGGTGCTGCCGACAGTACCCATGGCCTATCATTTGATATGCTTTAGTATCATTTAATGTCAAATGTTAACATTAAAAATCATCTAGGAAAAGATGAAGAAGATGGGCACCAGATACAATCCTGACCACATGGATAGGAAAGACCATCTCTTAGTCCACCTCTGCATCCATATCTACAACACAGGCATTGTGGCAAGTGAAGAGGAATCAAAGACAGACTGTGATCCTGATTGCGTCAATCTTTCTGCTGAACTAGTAATTTGCCAGGCATTGTACAAGTGCAGGACAATAACCTGGATGGCCTTTGTGCCCACGTCTTTTTGTTCATTATAGATGAAACCATTCTAGAGACCCCCTGCTTTGTTGAGTGGGAGTTCTAATTAGTAGTATTTCTTTTAAGTGTCCACTTCCTTTCCTTCTCTTCAGTCTTTAAGCTTTCTTTTGTCTTTCTTTGCTCTCTTTTCAGGTCCTTCATACCAAATATCACATACTCAGGAAATGTGTTGTATTTGACGATAATATTTGCTTCACATCCTGTCTTTTTTGTGTCCCATGTATGAAACTATTGTCATTTGTTGCTTTTGTTTGCCCAGATGGGGATGCATAGTAATGGTCTAACACATTGCCATTTTTGTATCCAAGTGGTGCAAAGTCATGGTCTAATACATTGCTATTGTCGTTGCCAGGCAACTTATCACTTGCCTCTTTCTCTTCACCCTGTTTTTGGTGTACTCTAATAGATTCAAATTGAATCTCTAGAATTTTCTTCTTATCAAAGAGAAATCAAACTCAATCATCACGGATGCTCCGGCTGCTGGACTCGGAAAAGATGGGCCAAGGACTTAACTTAATGTTCTCATTGTCGACCTCTGTTAGGTTGAACTGCAGAGAGGATGAATTACCAGCGTTTCATTTCATACAACGCTAAAGATGGGATTTGATAGTAAATGTTTTACAGCTGTCTGTATCACATTTTTACAGTTGTGCTCAAGCAGCATAGCATGGGCAGTGCCATCTGTAATAATGAATTAATCCTAATTTGCTAAACCAAAATCTGTCATGGTGTTATTGTCATAATACATGCAAAGACTGAGAGTTTGAGTGACGCTAAAAGAGAGTGAGAGGTTATACAAATGGACCAAAATGTGTGCCGTTAAAACCATAGATCTTCAGTAATAAAGTGTGTATACAGTATGTAATACAGTGTGGTTATTCAGCAGAAGTGTATGCTAAACTAACTTCAGTATTGTTCCTGCTATGAACGTGAAGAAATTACAGAAAACATATGCAGTAAAGGAAAAATGTAACCACAACCTCAAACCAAGTCTACAACAGGTAAACTCCATGCTGAGTGGTGATAGAGCTATCACCAGTTCCCGAATGACTTCTTTTCATTATTTCTCTTTTACTTACAGAAATGTCTCAGATTATACAGATTTAAAATGAACAAAAATTATACACATAGCTTCTGACTTGCTGATTTTAACAATATCTTAGAAGTTTCTTCCCATATTTTTGGCAGTCATTACTATTTAGTGAAGCAATCATTGAAGAAGTATTAAGCAGGGAGGGAGTTTTTGTGTTTTGCAGGTCTATAAAACTGGATGTAGATGTTACAGTATCATTCTGTTCAAAGTGTGACTTCTAGTATCAACACCAAACATCAGCCATGCATGTGATGGGACAGCACTGTTTGCTGTAGTGGAGCATTAGGACCAGTTCCTTGTGGTCTCACTCATTCTGTTTCAGGAGGAGGTCAATGGATTGCTTGCACCACTACAAAGACGCTCAGAAGGTAATGTGGTTTTGTACGTGACAAAAAGCTTCCTAACTATAGTGAATCATCTATGTACTTCCTCACTTCCTCATGACTTATGCTGTCAGATGGTCTCTTTTTGGGATTATCAAAGACAAAAGATTCCCATCTGACTCAACAGTGAAGTCTGTTGAGTCAGATGGGATTTTCTCAACTTTCATCTCAGTTGGACTGTTTTGTTCCAGTGCAACAGAATCTTGCAGGAGGGTGGTCCTCATGTCTTCTCTATTCCCAGGGCTAAGTCAGCGTAGGAAGAACCTTGACATGGCTGTGGTTGCCATTTTTGCTTCTTGGCTGGTTAACACTGATCCAAAGCAGTTGCCTGTGGCCTCATTAGTAGTGTTGAGGTTTAAACCCTATGAGGCAGCTTCCCAAAGAGCTTTGTCTTGAGGCTCAACAAAGTACTTAATAGAAATCCAAAGTAACACTTGTTCTCACCCTCAAGAAGGTCGATGACAGCCGCTGGCATCCAAAAATCTCACTCCATTATTGTCGTTATCCGACTCATGCTCAACTGCACCAAACTCAAGGAATGCCTTTGCAAAATTACTTCCATTGTGTGTTGCTGTGGATCTCACTTTGTTTTGTGTTGTGTATTCAGCATGAATTTCATTTAGTTATGCTGCTACTGCATCTTACATGTGTTGAGACTTGAGACATGCACAGGCCAAGCTGCAGACTTTCTTTCCATACTTCACTCTTCAATCCAGTGTCATCATCAAAGAAACTCTGGTTTTGAGCAGAACAAATGCCTGCTGTGGAGCAGACACTATCCACTTTAACAAGCTTGAAGATTATATATTCTTTTTTTTTGCAGCAAACGCTCTATAAAGGCACTGCTTTAGATTTTTCCAACATGACTTTATTCCCTCTACTGATTAGCTTGATCAGTTTTCAGAATGATAGCTGCTCCACTAATCAAATGCATTGCACATCATCAACCACAAAGTTAAATGGCTGTCTGTTTACACTCCGCTGTGATACGCTGAGCTCTAGATACAAGGAGAAGAAAGGGATTGCTGTGAGGAGATGGAATAACATAGCAGTAACAGTGTCAGGCTGTGGCAGTGGAAAGTACAATATAAAACAACAGATGTGAGACAGAAGTCAAGTTGTTATTTCTGGTAAAACATTATAACACAAATACATAAAGGTGAAAAAGCACTAAGTAAGAGTATTACTGTAGCAACTGTCCTTGAGTTATTGTGACAACATTTTCAGACTTGGAAGTCTGACTTTTCAGGTCAGACAAGTCTTACCATCAGCCCCGTTTTCACCAACACTTTCGGTATGATACCTTTGGAACCATAAGTAACGCTGCAAACAGGGTACCTAGACTCCAGTGTTTCCACTGCAAACCGAACCCTTAAATGTGGGCAGGGTTATTGTCACTCACTGCTCTGTCTTGCACTCACTGGCTGTAGTTCCTCATTACCGGTGTCAAAGATGGAAGTCTGCACCTTGTTTATCGTCCACAGAACGGGTTTGCATGTCAACATTTTCAGAACAAAATAAAACAGGCTGCAGTGAGAGTCTCTCTCCATTAAATATTTAGAAATAGCGGGTTTGCGCACTTAGTCCTTCTCAGGCAAGCACAGGGATTAAGCGTTGCTGTAACCTGACTCTCCATGATGCTTTTTTTTCTCTGAGTGAGGATTAGAATATATGCAGTTCACATAACCTGGCCAAAATTAATATATATATATGTAAATGGTGAAGATTTACTTATTACTAAAAGTGTGTGTCATATAAAAAGTGATGGCACACATGGCGCTCAAGATAATTTACTATGAACTCATATGCGTCTCTAACAACTTCCGATGCACACAGCCACCATATAATGGAGAGAACTGAGCTAATCAAGTTTTATTTTCATCTTGGAATGTCATACAGTAAAATTCTTGCTGCTCTTGCACGTAGACACGGGATTGTTATCAGCTGGAATTATTTGCTGTGCATACTGGAGGACAAGATTTAGGCCGTGTCATTGACTTTGTCCAGGAACAACTACAGGGTCCGGGGAAGATGCATGGGTATAGATGGATGTTTACAAAGTGCCGAGAAAATGGCCTTAAAGCAAAAAAAGAAGAAGTTAGAGTTATAGTAGCTGAGCTTGATCCCGAAGGGTCAACATACAGACAGCAATGGAGGGATGTTCATTATCGAGTCCTGCTGTCGCCTCACCTGGCGAGTCAGGACTAATGACTGAACTAATAGCAAACGCTATAGTAACGTTGCCAGTGTATTCCATCTCTGCGTTGTATAATTTACCAATACAAAATATATTCTCTCAGCAGATTATATGCCTGTATTATAACAGATACTATCCTCGTGTATTGCAAGAATATTTTGCCATTGAATGTTCAAAATGTTATCATAATGTCCGACAGGTTCTTTCTAGGCGGACATGAACACTTTGGTAAAATGAATGAGTGGCAGAAAGCTATCTTCAATCAGCTCACCCACCAAAAACATACAAATTGACTATTCAAATAAAGCAATGAACGCCACCATGTTTCAAACATACCTCAGAAATCAATAAACTATTAAAAGCTATAAACACACCTTCCCCCCGTGGTCTTCAAAGCATAGGCCTATCATGCCTTACTGTACAGATAGGCTATTAACCTGTTCCCACAAGTTATTATTTTGTGCGCACAAGATAAAAAAAAAAACACCTTTTGGGATTTTAGGGAAGAGGCAGTAAAACATTCTTTCAGTTTATAGTTACAGTCTACAATAAAACTCTCCACAGTATGAACAGTGGTTACATGAGCCTTAAACCAGCCACAGCTCAGCCCTGAACAGAGTGACTGTTCACTATTAACCAATGAATGGACTGCAGTGTTCACAGCTCCACCTTTTAGTACCAGATCTGTGTGCTAGGTGGTCCAACAGAAGGGGGGACCAAAAATGGGAACGGTACAGAACGGTTTCATTGGTACCATCCACAACTTTTCACTGTGAAAATGGAAAAAATGCGTACCGAACTGAATTCAACCACACCGTATTGCTCTGTGGAAACAGGGCTTTAGTAGAATAATGTTAGATGTTTTCCCACACCATGTCAACATAAATGAAGGTGGAATCACTGATCATATAAAGCAACACTATTTAACGTTGAAATACTGCTTAATCACGTAAGACTCTGCAGCTGCTGTTCCCACAGACAATACTGTCTGACACTGCTCAGTTATTGCCATATTTATGCTGTTAAATATGTCAGTGCTGCAGATTATG
Source organism: Cephalopholis sonnerati (assembly GCA_019142605.1). NCBI lineage: Eukaryota > Metazoa > Chordata > Actinopteri > Perciformes > Serranidae > Cephalopholis > Cephalopholis sonnerati. The sequence continues at coordinate 12,873,563 of JAGQAX010000012.1, read as the reverse complement.
TGTTTGATACACTATAAAAATACTGTAAAGATGATTGTTTAATTCAAACTGTCAGCACTAATGAAGCTTGATTTGATATGTTTGTGAAACATAATTTTTTGTGTTGGTTAGTCACCATTTACTGCATTAACTTACATTTTCATAGTCATGTGAAATGGACCACGTTTACTCATTTACATTTTTTTTTAACCCTTCCCCTCCATTGGAGGAGAGCATTTCTTGTATACTTAAACACATACATGTAAAATATATTGATCAAAGGCTTGCAAAACATCACAAAACATAATACTGGGGGTGGGGGTACAGATCTGCCGAAAGCTTTGTGCAGCCTGTCACGCAAAAAGGGAAAAAATGAGAAAGAAAAATTTAATTAAAAATTTAATTTTTCACCTTTCTTGTTTAATTGGATATAGCGGATATTAGGGATTGAAAAAGTTGTGCATTGTTATATGAAGTAAAGTCCAAATATTGTGGCTAGGTTTAGCAAATAGTTGTTTTATTTACATATTTATAAGTAAATCTGGGTAGGCAGCAGGAGCGTTTACTCTGCTCTCCTCTCATTTTCTCTCATCTTTCTCTCCAACCTTTTCTCCTCCTTTCCCATGGGCGCATATTCTCTGCTTTCCAGCCCTCTCGCCTCTGGTCAGTCATCAATCCTCCGCTCCCATGCTCCTCAGTCATCTCTTCCCTTCTCATCTGCCCTCTGCCCTGCTCTCCATTCATCTCCTTTACTCTCCTCTCTGCTCTCATCTCCTCTTTAAGCCATCTGTTCTGACTTGCCATTCTTCTAGCAAAGGATCCAAAGACCTTTCTGTGCTTATCGGTGACATCAATATTCCTCCAAGGTTCAGGCTGTCCAGTTTGTTCTGGTGAACCTGACAAGTTGCCAAATTATTCAGCCTTGTCTGACTCATGTTGATCTAAGCCACGTCTTGTGCATTCTCAGGGCACAAAACTGCTCTCAGCCTTGGCAGAGCAGGCAGGCATGAGCAGTGAAGAACTGAATCTTCACAGTGTCCAAGACATTGTATAATTGGGCCTTGTACAAAGACTGGATGGATATGGGCTACACCCTGACTATTATTAATGCTTTTTAGGTTTGTGCTTTGGAGGCATTTGAGTAGCTTGTAGATCTAACTTAACTGCCATAGCATATGCTTTTGCAAACAAGACATCAAAATGCTCCTCAAGTCACTTATCCTGCCTGCTTGTTTTGGCCTGGTCCACAGCCTCCAACATGCCTGAAACGGTCTGTTTCCTTAGCTGCAGGGAGGTGTTCAGGCACTCCAAGTCCCCCATGAGGTCCACAGCCATTACAAGGCCAAGCCCAGTGTTTTTATTTTACAAATGTTCCATAAAGACCACTGGCCTTAATTGAAGTGTCAGGTGAGCTGCATGATGTCATTTAATCAAGGTCCGTCAGCACTAATTCATACTGGCTGAGAACTGAGCAGATGGTGAGGTTGTAGGTTGTGAACAGTCCACCTGGTGGGACAGAGAGGTTTTAACAGGGTGACCCCATGCCCTGATGCTACACAGGCAGCCCACTTAATTAAGTTCACACAGTGTGGACCACAGTGACAGTACAGACCTGGCAGTTGTTCTTTCCTAAAATGGGTTGCACCTCCTGCAGTCATCCAGCCATGTTTGTGGCACCATCATAGGTTTTTAGGACTACGATTTTGTAATATATTTTTTAAATGCCTGATATGACATAATTCAAATGCGGACATGGAAAGAAGTTGACACTTTTATTGTGGTAATTTACAAGTAATGTGTCTTCATATCTGTGTTAAGAAGAACTAACCTAAAGTGAGAAAACAGACAATGGCAAATGGTCCAAGGATAGGCCTTCAGTTACTTGAATACAGCAAGCCCAATGCAAACTTCCTGTCTTTAGAGCTTCTGCCTGCCCTCCCCCTGCAAATAGTCTCCTAGAGAGGCAGAGGGACTGCGGGGTGGATAGCTAGCATGCTAATTCTTGTCTGATTTGTGGTCCGATAAACAGAAATAGACAGAAAGAGCCAGGCAAGAGGCTGAGCAAATCAATATGCTAAGCACAGTTCTACGATGGAATGAGATTTTACCCATTTTAAATACTAACAAAACAGAAAATAGAAAATCAGTGTGTGGCAATGTATGGAAAACACTACAAACCTGATTAATGTCCCTGCACTAATTGGTTTGTCCTCGGACAGAGAATGGCCTTGAAGCATCATCACATTAAATGCCGTCGTTGGTGACACTTTGTAGAAATCTTGCTTTTGTTCTAGATCTGCCTATACAAATCACAAACATAATGACTCCTGCTCAATTCCTGGTATATCCTGGGTGCCATCAATGATAAGTGCAAACTGGACTGCTACCTTTGGTGTTATTTCCTATACAATTTCACCAGGCTGAAAGGTCACTTTCAGACAGGTGTAATTGGTTACTGCTGTATCGTCCTCTGCCTTGCACTTTAGAAGCCATGTCAAATCCCTGCTCTTCTTACTAACACCTCAAAAAGCCAGACCTTGCTGTGCCAAGTACTTCAGATCCTCAGCAGTCTTCATTTAGTTTCTCCTTGCTTGTTGTTTGAAAGTTGCACATGAACAGGCTTTGGTTTACGATTTTTATGTCAGACCACTCTGTGAGTTTCATGGCTTTGAAAACGAACATTTAAGGTGGTTTTAGGACAGATTTACACATGGCCATAGACAGCATTGTTAAGCCAGGCAGGGGAAAACCAAATTCTTTCAAATTGCAATCGTCAAGATTTTGGTCTTAACCACTCTATTTCATCATAAACAACCCAGGAATGGGGCTCAAAGGGGGGGCTTCATCAGCCATAAACTTGAAAAACAGGTGTAAGGTTTTTTTTACCTCCTGTGGTTACAGATTATATGCACAGTTCCCATTTCAACATACTGCTTTCAATGACATTTCTTCATTTTTTAAGTGTTGCAGGGGGAGAAAATGTCAAAAAAAAGGGAGAAATAAGTGTGACAAACAGACACATAAGCATTATTCAAGAATGCTGCTGTCAGCCTTATCATCTGAGATTCTAAAAACAAACAGAGATAAAGGGCTCCATTATGCAAAGCCATGCTTGCTGCTACAAACAGATGCCTACCAGTCTTGCTTTGCCTTGTTGAGCTCCATTATCTGGGGGTTGTTCTTGGTCACTTTAAGTTGGGTTTGGCAGTTATTTTTCTTGGAGAGCACACATAAGAAACCCAGATTCTTGCTGAGAAATTTTGTCATGTCGTAACCTCTAATTTTATCACTAGATTAAATGATAGAACACATACTGTGAACTTATTCCTCTGCATCTATGATGCTAAAAATCACTCCAAACATGCCTGAGTCTTTACCCTACTGTCCAAACCAGCACATCCTCTAGCCTAAACACACATTACTTTTTTTCCCACAGTTTATGTGAACATGAATTTGTATTTCTGTACTTTTGAAAAGAACTGCTACCCTGAAGTGCAGTGGTTATAATGACAGTGTTTTCAGCTACAGCAGTAAGATCTTTGTGATACAAATACAATCCGTGGGTAGTTTTGCCAGCTTGCTCAGTGGGGGTAGATCAAGTCTCTGATGGGCTTGGACCAGATGTAACTCCTGATTTTGCTATACGCAACACAGCTGACAGATGATCATCACTGAGAGAGGACTTGTTGAATTTCAGTGCTGAGAGTGTTTGTTCAAATATGCATGTCAAACCAAAGAGACCCAGCATCCTCTGAGGTAGTTTCCTCATGTGTGGGAAGCTCTCCTCTTTGAGAGATGAGTAAAATCTGAGTAATGGCACTGAACTGAAGTGCTGTGCCAGCAGCAGTGCATCAGACTGCATCACTGGGGAAACTGTCCACATGACATGTAAAGGGAGACGAGACCGTAAGAGTTTCAGGTTCCACTGCTTTGAAGTGTTCAAATTGCTCACCATGCAATGCCTTCAATATGCCTGCATATCCGTTGAGTTGATCAGCAGATGGAGTCTTTTTTTCAGTGTGGGAAGGTGTGTGAGTGTGTTGCTCTCCACCTGTCAAGAGGGAAGCAGCAGTAGACGACGTTACTTCAAACATCACTCATGTCAATGTCAAGTTTGACAGAGAACATGACAGGAGGAAGCACACTCACAACAAACAAGTGTTTCTGAATAGAAGCCATTTTAAGTCATTTCATTCTATCATTTTAGTTTCATAAGTAAAATTGTGTGGTTTGCCTTAGACCTTCCAGGCCAGGCAGAACCAGCCAGTATCAACACGTGGGCCGTGCAATGCCAGGGCTGCAGGAGGGGCTGAGCGCACTCTTTACATGGCCACAAAGAACTGCTGATTCAAAGACTGTCAGCAAAGCCAGTCCAATGCTCCTGAGACAGCTAAGCTACGCAGGTAGAGACATCTAGCAGGTGTTCCGTGATCATGCATAGCTGTGGTTTCCAGCTGTTTCCGTAGCTCTGCAAACGTTGTCACCCACAGTGTTGAACTCTTCATCTCAGTCAGCTGCATTACGGCGTCCTGTGTGTTCAGTCAGTCCATCAGAGATAAATCCAGCTCATGTCCATCAAAGCTCTCAGGTTTGATTGAGAAAGACAACATGGGTCCATACTTCTGAAAATTACGAAATCATTTTGTGAATTCAAACTCAAGCTCACTTATGTATGTGCATATTTCAGCAGCGCTGATGCTGTGCTGCATGAACAGCTCCCTTAAGTGTCTGAAGTACTGTCATTAAATGGCTCTCTATGTTGTGCAGTGGAATGAGCAAAGTGACAGCTTGCTTTGATAGCATGATTCTTGGCAGTGGCAAAGCCTTCGAGGGCGTTTGCTAGCTTTTTTAAACTCTTCCTTCAGCAACATTTCCAAGACATAAAGTACGCAAGACACAGTGCTCCCAAAACACAAATCCCCATTCTTCTATCCAAGAGGGCTGGAGGGTGTGAACCTTCACTTTAGCTTTCACAGTTAGCGGGCTACCAAGCTTGCTCTGAAAGGGCTGTTTCTCCCCACCTGCATTCTGTGAATAAGGCAATGAGTATGAGGAGTATGAGCAAATCTCAGAGTAGGGTGGATCTTCACAGAGTACTGCTGGGTAAAAATGTCAGTCGAACCACTGTGGCTGTGAAAGAGCACTTCAACATTTCCAAAAAAATCTCTTTCACTCTTATCGCCATGGATCAAGATACTACGTGCCAGTGGTGACAAGTGCTGCTGAGGTTGGTGACCCTAAAGTAGAGTGTCCTATCTGACTAAGTATGACATTTACATCTGCCTGATTTTTTTCTGCAGTCTCTCTCTCTGTCTGAGATACACATGGAAAACCCTGTGTTTTCAACAGGCTATTGAAGAGAGTATTACTGTCTATGAATAGATGGCTAGACCAAACTAAGCATTGCTCAGCCCCTCTTTGCCCCACTCTCACTCTCTTACACCACTAACGAGATAAGAAAAAGCTAGCTAACATTAGCACACTCTGTGGTCCCTCTGCCTCACTAAACACTACAAAGACACTGTTCTATGGGAAGGACAGCAGCCATGAAAGCTCTGCATGGACCTTCAGTTCGCTGCTGCAGCAACTTGAACTCAGCCTAGTGCATAACACTCATATTACACATTCTAGTTTTCCCCTTTGAAATACAACGTATGCTAATGATTATTTTGATATGGTTGCCTGTGCAATAAAAGTATTGTGTTTTTAATGAATATTGTCTTTTAAGCATATATTTCATGACACATATTTTGGGTGTGCATCACCCCCAACATATATTATAATCATGGCCTAACTCAACCATCTGCCTCATTCTCCCGAAGGCTCCTGAGCAGAATGTCACTCACTCTTTAGATTACAAAAAAAGATTGTTGGCAGTGAACATAATCCAGGCAGCATGACAATAATCTACACAGCCACACAGAGAACATGAAGACAAGTCAACTTGTTCACCAGTCTGGCATATTCACTACACATTTGTTTTTGTTTTTTTTCTTAGAACAAGAGGAGCCATGCCATCATTTATTCTCCACTCATTGCATTGAAGAGGGGGAGTTGGGGGGAGTATGATGACAGCCTCATGCTGAGTGTAATTTCTGGTATCAGTGCACTTTCACAGGCTGTCAGAGTGTTCTTTCCTCAGCTGTGCCACCAAAACAAATATGAAAGAGCTACTAAGCCACTACCACCTTCAGTCTCTTTGAGTGACAAATGTGACCTTTAATTTCTGTTAATGCTTATGCTCTCTGATCTCGAGAAGAAAAAACTTTTTAATTACAGAGACTGCTGACTCAATTAACTATCAAATTCCCTTCTTCTTCTTCTTCTTCAGAAATATGAGAAAGAAGAGACAGAATGTGGTTAGCTATATCTCCATAAATATGTGGATACCTCTTTTAATTAGTGGACTGGGGTGTATAGGCCCCACTTATTGCTAACAAGTGCATTAAGTCAAGCATAAAGCCAGGCATACAGTACTCCTCTGACAGACGTTTGCCGTAAAATGAGACTTTGGTCTGTCCTTGGCTAACTATGTTTCACTATTTATATGTACCCTAGGTTCCTAGTTTGAACCTAATCTGAGTTTCCATAAGCTCACGAGAAAAATGAGCTTCTGGGTCAGAGCTATCCTATCTGTTGACGGGAAGTGGTAAGCCGCTCAGCCACTGAGTAGTGCAAAATGGCTACTGCACGGAGTGACGCAAGTTTGGGTATACAAATGGTAAATGTGGCACATATGCATGGCGTTAATGCCTTCAAACCGGTTGGTTCTATTTACATGTAGCACCCAGGTCACGTGGATACTCACAACTTCTACCCCCTTTCCGCGATTGGCTGTTCCAAACAAGCTTTGTTTGAAAAAGAATGGAATTGGTCACGCCCGTTTTCCTCGAGTTGAGGCATATTCCCCCAGACTAAGTTTGAACCCGGAGTGGAGAATTCAAACCCTGGAGTGGGGAAGCCCTTCTGTGTGGAGTTTGCATGTTCTTCCCGTGCTCCAGCTTCCTCCCACAGTCCAAAGACATGGTTAACTGGTTAATATGGTTAATGGGCCATTCTAAACAATGAGTACTTTTACTTTGGGAAGTACATTTTGATGCTCATACATTTGTACTTTTACTTAAGAGTTTGAATGCAGGATTTTTACTGCTTTTTTACTACTGAGTACTTCTACACTGTACCCAGCAGACACACTACGTTGTATTAACGTTGGTTCTTGGTTGGATATGGGTTGCAACGTTGGACAACCAAAAGCCAACGTTGATACAACATCTAAAGCTAACGTCAGTTCAACGTAAAAATTTTAACGTCAATCTGACGTTGTCATTTAGTTGGGTTCAAGTTGTGTTGGCTAGTAACCAATATCCAACGTCTACTCAACGTTGAGTGCTAACATTAAATTGACGTCGGGTATATAACCTAAGCCCAACGTCTTCTAAATGTTATATTGACAATATCCAAACAATGTTAGATTCCAACGTCAACCCGACGTTCTCATTTAGTTGGTTTTAAGTTGTGTTGGCAAGTAACCAACATCCAACGTCTGGTCAACGTCAAATACTAACGTCAAATTGACGTAGAATACCGACATTCAGTTGTCGGGTTTACAACCAAAGCCCAACGTCTTTTAAACGTTATATTGACAACATCCAAACAATGTTAAATTCCAACGTCAACCCGACGTTCTCATTTAGTTGGTTTTAAGTTGTGTTGGCAAGTAACCAACATCCAACGTCTGGTCAACATCAAATACTAACGTCAAATTGACGTAGAATACCGACATTCAGTTGTCGGGTTTACAACCAAAGCCCAACGTCTTTTAAACGTTATATTGACAACATCCAAACAATGTTAAATTCCAACGTCAACCCGACGTTCTCATTTAGTTGGTTTTAAGTTGTGTTGGCAAGTAACCAACATCCAACGTCTGGTCAACATCAAATACTAACGTCAAATTGACGTAGAACACCGACATTCAGTTGTCGGGTTTACAACCAAAGCCCAGCGTCTTCTAAACGTTATATTGACAACATCCAAACAATGTTAAATTCCAACGTCAACCCGACGTTCTCATTTAGTTGGTTTTAAGTTGTGTTGGCAAGTAACCAACATCCAACGTCTGGTCAACATCAAATACTAACGTCAAATTGACGTAGAATACCGACATTCAGTTGTCGGGGTTACAACCAAAGCCCAACGTCTTCTAAACGTTATATTGACAACATCCAAACAATGTTAGGTTCCAACGTCAACCCGACGTTCTCATTTAGTTGGTTTTAAGTTGTGTTGGCAAGTAACCGACATCCAACGTCTGATCAACGTCAAACGCTAACGTCAAATTGATGTAGAATACCGACATTCAGTTGTCGGGGTTACAACCAAAGCCCAACGTCTTTTAAACGTTATATTGACAACATCCAAACAATGTTAAATTCCAACGTCAACCCGACGTTCTCATTTAGTTGGTTTTAAGTTGTGTTGGCAAGTAACCAACATCCAACGTCTGGTCAACATCAAATACTAACGTCAAATTGACGTAGAACACCGACATTCAGTTGTCGGGTTTACAACCAAAGCCCAACGTCTTCTAAACGTTATATTGACAACATCCAAACAATGTTAAATTCCAACGTCAACCCGACGTTCTCATTTAGTTGGTTTTAAGTTGTGTTGGCAAGTAACCAACATCCAACGTCTGGTCAACATCAAATACTAACGTCAAATTGACGTAGAATACCGACATTCAGTTGTCGGGGTTACAACCAAAGCCCAACGTCTTCTAAACGTTATATTGACAACATCCAAACAATGTTAGGTTCCAACGTCAACCCGACGTTCTCATTTAGTTGGTTTTAAGTTGTGTTGGCAAGTAACCGACATCCAACGTCTGATCAACGTCAAACGCTAACGTCAAATTGATGTAGAATACCGACATTCAGTTGTCGGGGTTACAACCAAAGCCCAACGTCTTTTAAACGTTATATTGACAACATCCAAACAATGTTAAATTCCAATGTCAACCCGACGTTCTCATTTAGTTGGTTTTAAGTTGTGTTGGCAAGTAACCAACATCCAACGTCTGGTCAACATCAAACACTAACGTCAAATTGACGTAGAATACCGACATTCAGTTGTCGGGTTTACAACCAAAGCCCACCGTCTTCTAAACGTTATATTGACAACATCCAAACAATGTTAGCTTCCAACGTCAACCCGACGTTCTCATTTAGTTGGTTTTAAGTTGTGTTGGCAAGTAACCAACATCCAACGTCTGGTCAACGTCAAATGCTAACGTCAAATTGACGTAGAATGCTGACATTCAGCTGTAGGGTATAGAACCAAATCCCAACAGCCGCTCAACATTACATAATGACAACATCCAAATAACGTTAAATTCTAACATCAAGTCAAGTCAAATTTATTTCTATAGCACATTTACAGACAGCAACAGCTGAAACCAAAGTGCTTCACTTAAAAACAGTGCATAAAGAGCTTGATAAAAATATACAGAGGGTAATTAAATATAATAATAATAATAAAAAAGCCTACCTTATCTATGGGAGGGGGTGGCTGGACACTTATTTAAAAGCAAATGAGAAGAGGTGGGTCTTGAGGAGGGATTTAAGGACCTCCAGGGTCTCAGCTGCTCTGATGTGAGGGGGGAGTGTGTTCTAGAGTTTGGGGGCTGGTCTTTTGCCTGGCCTTTGGCTCCACCAAGCGCAGTTGGTCAGCTGACTGTAGCTCTCTGGAAGGGTTGTAGTAGCGCAGGAGTTTTGACAAATAAGCAGGGGCCAGTCCATGAAGGGATTTGTAAATGGTGAGTAGTACCTTGAAGTCAATACGCTGGCGGATGGGGAGCCAATGGAGGGAGGTGAGAACCGGGGTGATGTGCTCATGTTTACATGTGTGGGTGAGGAGATGAGCAGCTGCATTTTGTACCAGCTGTAGACGACGTAGCTGGGACTTCGCGATGTCGATGTATAAGGCGTTGCAGTAATCCAGCCGTGATATTACAAAGGCATGGACCGCTGTCGCTAGGTCGTTCAGGGACAGGTAGGTCTTGAGCTTGGCGAGGATTCTCAGCTGGAAGAAGCTGTTTCTAACCACGGCGCTGACCTGCTTCTCAAATTTGAAGTCGCTGTCGAAGATCACGCCAAGGTTTCTCACAGAGGTCCTGATGTTAGAGGCAAGGGGGCCTAGGGCATCGGTGGAGAGGGCCGGAGAGGTTTTGCCAAATCAGAATCAGAATCAGAATCAGCAATACTTTATTGATCCCCAGGGGAAATTGTTTTGTTACAGGTGCTCCTTACAAGTGTAAAAGAAGAAGATATAGTGCAAACAAGTGTAGAAAGAAGATATAGTGCAAAAAGAAGTAAAAATATAAGAAATATAAGAAGATAATTTACAAAATATATATGTAGAGACCACACAGCATAATTTACAATATATACAGGAACCTTATATACAGACTGAACAATGTAGTCAGTTATTGCACGGATTATTTAGGAATAAATATGTAATAATTTATTATGAGTTGGTGATAGTGGTGAAACAGTCCAAGGGCAACTTAGAGGGAGGAGTTGTACAGTTTGATGGCCACAGGCAGGAATGATTTCCTGTGGCGCTCAGTGGTGCATTTTGGTGGTATGAGTCTCCCACTGAAAGTACTCTTGTGCCCGACCAGCACATGGTGGAGTGGGTGTGAGACATTGTCCAAGATAGTTCGCAGCTTAGACAGCATCCTCCTCTCTGACACCACCACCAGAGAGTCACACGCCATTCCCACAACGTCACTGGCCTTGCGGATCAGTTTGTTAAGTCTGTTGGCGTCCGCCACCCTCAGCCTGCTGCCCCAAAGATGATGATCTCGGTCTTGCTCTCGTTGAGGTTTAGGAAGTTTGCACCCAGAGGACACGCTGGACAGAGAAAGTTTGGTCGGTCAGGTAGGACTGGAAGAAGTGCAGGTTCTGTTGATGTAGCGCAGCTACATCAAGCTGATGTAGTTATTTAGTAGGTTTTATGTTGGCAAGTAACCAATGTCTTGTCTGCTAATGTCAAATCAACGTAGAATAGACTGATATACTTTGCCAGTGTGAGCTTATATACCCAAGACTCTGAACCAAGACAACACAGTTATGGCCCATTTCTCTGCTGCTATAGCAGACTGGTTGACACTGATCTATCAGCTGCATCTGCATAGACGGCTGTGCCTCTGACAGTGATGTAAAGCCTGGAGACCGATGCAGTAGCCATGTAATTCATCTGGCATTTTCCTTTAATTTTCGTACGGATAAACCCATGGGAAGGAAATAGCCTCTATATCACATCACATGACGATGTAATGCAGAGGTTCTGAAACATTTTATGGACCCCAAAAATGGGCTGTGGACCCCCATTTGAAAAGTTCTGAGCCAAGGAGGTCACAATTAGATTTTTCTGTCAACTCACACCCATGTAGGCCTGCTCCAGTGTCTGATCTCTGTCAGATGCTGAAACAAAAAGCCCCACATACAGATGCAAATTTTATGAACAAGTAAGGTTGTTAGTGCATATCAAATTGGTGGTCTGTGACCTATAGTCTACATAAAACTGCTGGTCCTTGAAATTTGAGAATCACAGTGCATAGAATTTACTGAGATTATAGAACTAAACCAACATTCAGTCACTTACCAGCTTTGTATTTGTGTTCACACTACCCAACTGGACTTTGGACTCTAGGTCCGAGCCAATTCACTGACCTTGAAAAGGTTGGGTGGATATTTGGGGTTGTACCTCTACATGGCAGGCCACAGAAGGCCTGATGCATGTCAAGTTTTAAAGCACCCTGGCATCTGTTACATAAGATCTGCTGTGCCATTTTGCACTCTGCAAGATTAGAAATGTCCTTTATGTCAGTGATTGAGTTATTTGTGTTATTTGTTTGAAGAACTTTCCCTCACCATGGATGGGCCCATCGGGACCTGCAGATGCTCTGAATAGCCTACTATCTGAAGGGTCATTATTTAGTTTAGTCTATTGCCTATTACTATTATTATATTATGATTATTATGATTATTATGATTATTATGGTGATGATGGTTATTACTATTATTATTATTATTATTATTATATTGTGGGAGGTAATGGTGACCAAATATTCAAATGAACAGTTGAAACTGTTGAAACTTCCTTCATTTTGTGATTTCAACCTTATATCTTCATTTCTCACTGTCTACTTACAAAACGTTTATAAATCTAAAATCTCTTATCAGAATAGAGATTGGAATAAAATGGACTCGTGTGTTTTATGTCGAATTAATACTTTTTATAATGCTGTCACTGGGATAACCATTTGGTGGAACCATAAATCGGGAACTACGTTTCTTTACGGACGCTATTTTACATACAATACACATCACATAACATCACATCCGGCCTCTCCTGCCTCGACCACATGCTGCACGCCGAATGGGAACGCACGCCAAACGTTAGCGTCCTCGACTCTGACCAAGGTAATGACTGCAATTTAATAAGCCACTATATGGTTATTCTGTTATCATGTGGCACAGCTAACGTTAGTTTGTAATAATGGATGATTGTATTTTGACGGTATGTCCGCTCTATTGTCCCGCGCTAGCTAACGTTAGCTAGCTATCAGCTAGCTAGCTGATAGCTAAATTGCTTCTGTCGGGAGTGAGGGACCGGCCAAACTGCAGGTCCAAAAGCGTTTTTCAATGCATTCAGTATGGGCATACACTGCATGAAAAGAGGGATTTCCGTCAGTATGCGGCACTGTAAATTGCCGTGGAATTTCAGGTTTACGGCTGCGCGCGGCAATTTACAGGCAACACAGAAAACTGCCGGAAACTGTCGTAAATTGTCGTGGGCCTTGCTTGGCAGTTGTCCCCCCTTCCCCCAATTCTAGGGGAGGCTTTAACATGTAAATGAACATGCTGTGAGCTATAGAAATGCAAACCAGGGGAGCAGGGGGAGTTTCACTCCCCACACAGAGGTGACATTTCTCTAAAAGGTATTAACTTCATTCATCTCTGGTATAAATAGATGAGGCTTAGTATAGCCTAATTATAGACTCTTAAATTTTAGCTTGAATTGATTTATTTCATGAAAGTATGCTAGATTAATTACTGTGTATGGTCATTAGTAATGGTCAATGTTCAATAAAAAAGATACACTAAACAATTTATTTCAACAATTAGTTTTAACCAGGCTTTGCCACAAAGGTCAAATGTGCACTCCATGCAAACAACATCACAGTCTGCTAGAGCTCAACCACTGTGCGTAGTGGCATGACTGCAGTGACCTCTTCCGTAAACAATGATCATGTGATTGGAGGAGCCCGACGAGCCGTTTCGTGAACTACAATGTCTGGACGGCGTCTCTCCTTCAACACCCGGAAACTCCTCAGCATGGACGAAGACACAGCTGAACGCTATCAGTGGGCTGCCAGCTTGTTGTGTTTGCTGCCGATATGACTCAGCAGTTCACCGCAGTAACCTCGTGTGGAGGAGACTAACTAACAAGAGGAGACGGTGCACAATCCCCAAACGGCGGTAAGAATATATTCAGTGACTGCTAGCTAAGCTAACAGTAAAAGAACAAATGAAGAAGCAGAGCCAGTCTAAGTTTGGTTATTAAAGTGTATTTTTTGGTCTTGTAATTTACAGGAAGCAGTACGCCGTCTCCACAACTCGGAGACAAATTGTATGAACAACGACCCGGAGCGAGGGTAAGTTTAAAGAATATGCTTTCATTGTGCTGTATGAGGAAACGTTCAGACACGTTATTGACCGATCTTAACCGTCCATTTTGTTTTTCACAGACTGACCTCGGCTCATAACGAGGCCGTGACCTGCTATTTACTGAGAGCTCTGTCTGTAAGTCCGGATTCACTTGATGTGGATAATGACGCCATTGTGTGTAAGTGACTTTTACTGTTTATTTTTTACTTTTTACTGTGACTTTTAGATCAGACTCGTTGTTGGTCAGTGTGACTATTTTTCAGGTGCATTAATAGATGTGTTGTGTCAATATGCAGTGCACTGCGCAGTACTTATTGTCTTTACTGATTGTTTTTACAGCTGCTGGAAGTGAGACACAGTGTTCTGGCGGAGGACGAGGTGGACCTATGGATGTGCGCCACCATAGACATGATGTCTGATGAGGAAGACGGCACACTTGACGGGGTGTCTGGGTGGACTGTGCGACCTCCGTGGTTCCGCAGCAGGAGCTGACTGAACTCTGTGCCACGCTGCAGTCAGATTGGAGGCGAACCCGAACTACAGGGCAGCACCACAGACGTCTGCAAGATGGAGCACATGCAGACAGATCACCGTCAGATGCCTACAGCTCCGAGGCGGCGAATAATAGACAGTTGATGGCGCTGTATGATTTTGATTTGTTGTTGAAATCTCCTACTTGTACTTGTACTTAGTTGTGTGTTATAAATAAAGCTCTTTATTTGAATAAACATGTTCCTCGCTAATGTTCCTTCACTCAATAAATTAATTCATGTCCTTGATGGTAATAATAGTGTAGCCCATAGGATAACAATGACATGAATATACAACATAATAATTTTATTTAAATGTTTAATAATAATTATACATTTATTATAATTATTATGTTATAAGGGTTATTATTTTTAAAATAATTTTTATATTTTATTATTGTAGGGGAGGGGCTTACATTTATAATGACCCAGAGTGACCAATAGCGACAGATCTGTCGACCAATCACGAGTGATTTTTATTGTTTCAAAGTAGTGGTTTCATCCAATCCTGGAGTGAGGAATTTCAAGCCAGACGCGGCTCTGCTGCTATTCATATGCTATTAGAGCCATTAACACCTCCCGGGAGGTCTCCACATACGTCATGGGTCCGTTTTCGACAATTTCTGGCACCCGTAAACGCCACGTTCGCAGCCTGTAAATTGTCGGAAACTGCCGAAAATGAGTGAGATTTCCGGGCGTTTACGGGGACGAAAATCCCACTTTTCATCCAGTGATATGTGAAACATCAAAATACTTCAATAAAAAGTGAATTTTTTCACATTTTGACCCTATTAAAATGTGAAAAATTCACTTTTTGTTCACTCCTGACAGGAGCAATTGCAAAAATAAAAAACCCTACCACTCATTTAGATAAAAGTAGATGAGAAAATAGGGTCCAGGTTGAAAAATACCAAGTAATAATAGGAATAGGGAAAATAGGGGACATCAAGTAAAATTTATGCTGCTGTTTGTGTTGTTTTCAATGTGAAGCTGCTGTAAGTTCAATTACAATTGTCAGGCAGCTGTTTTATATGTGCTGCTGTTTTATATGCACTGTTTTAAAGAGTTCTAAAGAGTAAATTTGTGACCTAGATTTTTGTGTGCTCAAGCTTTTTTTTTTTTTCTCAAGTGTTAGACCTGAAGAACCTGCCTTGGGGAGAGGGAGGCGCACCATGCTGCCAAGCAAGGACCGAAATGACAGACAGACTGAAGCCCCATATATATATAGGGGGCTGATGTCCCACAGGGGACATTAAGTTAAATTTATGCTGCTGTTTGTGTTTATTCAGTGTGAAGTTTATCACAATTGTTTATATATGTTTTATATGCACTGTTTTAAAGTTCTAAAGAGTTTTATATGCATTGTTTTAAAGAGTACAGTCACATTTGTGACCTAGATTTTTGTGCTCAAGCTTTTTTTTTTTTCTTAAGTGTCTGTTAAGTGTTAAGTGACCTGAAGAACCTGCCTTTCGATGTGCTGCTGTTTTATATGCACTGTTATTCATTATATGCACTATATGCACTTTTAAAGAGTTCGAAAGAGTAAATTTGTGACCTAGATTTTTGTGTGCTCAAGCTTTTTTTTTTCTTGTCTTAAGTGTGTGTTAAGTGTTGGAGGTTAATGTTATCCCAACATTGGATTTTGACGTCAAGCCATCATTCAAAATCCATGTCTATTTAACGTTGGAGGATGTCGCCAACCCTACGTTCAAAATACAATGTCTATTTAACGTTGAAAGTTGACGTCAAGCCTACGTTAGGTTTTAACGTAAACCCAACTTTCAAATCCGCATCATACAACAGTAATTCAACGTTGGGAGTCCAACCAATGCTCAATGTCTATTTAACGTTGGAGGGTGACATCAAACCTACGTTCAAAATCCAATGTCTATTTAACGTTGGCGGTTGACGTCAAAGCTACGTAAGGATTTAACGTAAACCCAACTTTCATTTTCGCATCATAATCCAATGGTAATCCAACGTTGGGAGTCCAACCAATGCTCAATGTCTATTTAACGTTGGAGGGTGACATCAAACCTACGTTCAAAATCCAATGTCTATTTAACGTTGGAGGTTGACGTCAAAGCTACGTAAGGATTTAACGTAAACCCAACTTTCATTTTCACATCATAATCCAATGGTAATCCAACGTTGGGAGTCCAACCAATGCTCAATGTCTATTTAACGTTGGAGGGTGACATCAAACCTACGTTCAAAATCCAATGTCTATTTAACGTTGGAGGTTGACGTCAAAGCTACGTAAGGATTTAACGTAAACCCAACTTTCATTTTCGCATCATAATCCAATGGTAATCCAACGTTGGGAGTCCAACCAATGCTCAATGTCTATTTAACGTTGGAGGGTGACATCAAACCTACGTTCAAAATCCAATGTCTATTTAACGTTGGAGGTTGACGTCAAAGCTACGTAAGGATTTAACGTAAACCCAACTTTCATTTTCACATCATAATCCAATGGTAATCCAACGTTGGGAGTCCAACCAATGCTCAATGTCTATTTAACGTTGGAGGGTGACATCAAACCTACGTTCACAATCCAATGTCTATTTAACGTTGGAGGTTGACGTCAAAGCTACGTAAGGATTTAACGTAAACCCAACTTTCATTTTCGCATCATAATCCAATGGTAATCCAACGTTGCAGTACAACATTGTTCCAACGTTACATCAACGTCAAGTGCCTGCTGGGTAGCATTGCTAATTTTATAAAAGTAAAAGATCTAGAAACTTCTTCCCTCACTGGTTTTGGATTTATAGTGTAGGTCAGTGGTTCTCAAATGGTGTGCCATGATGCAAATCCAGATGTGATATTCACACATTATTATTGCAATATTCAACTGGGCCTATACAAAAGTTTTAATTGACCATATCAGTGTGTTGTACACATCTATTTCTTAATAAAGAGGCAAAGTCTACCTAAAAATGTAATGCAATTGAATTTCAAAAACCTTCATAGGGAACCTGTTTGTCACCATCCATGCAAGGGAATTGTAAGTGTGTGACACATCACATTACCTTGCATTATCTTACATTATTTCCCATTTAAATGGATCTGGTATTGGTGCTTTGATGTAACTTTAAAACACTTAAAATGGAATCTTAAATCATATTGTCAAAAAATAATTCACGAGAAATAGTTGGTTGTCAATTGTTATTTGATATTAGTAAATAGAAACAAATATTTATGTTGTGATAACAGTGATAACACATGGTATAGAGGCTGTTGTGGACAGATATAATGAGATTTTGGCGTGCCCTCTGGTGTTCCTTGGGCACAAAAAGATTGACAACCACTGGTGTAGTTTATATGAAACAGCAGTGGGAAAAAAAACTTTTTTTCTCAGTACACTGTTCAGGTCAGGATGCCATGTTCAGTTGCCAAAGGGGCACTATGTTTTTGCACTGTGCACATAGTACCCATTAAGAACATGCACCTGTTGCTGGTAAATGCTATAATGTGACTTAAGCAGTTCCCAGTAGATGTGCTCCACAAAAGTAAAGTGAGATCTAAGCTCTTGACCCTGGTGCTTTACTGGTACTGGCTTGGTACATCCCCAGCTGAGTGCGAGATGTTGATCCGGCATTTCCCAGCCAGAGAAAACAGAAACAAGATTGATGTTCTTTTTGTTATTTATTTATTTTTTAAGACACTGCAACATGCTTTGATGAGATACTGTAAAGAACATCTTTAATCTATTGGTGAACATTCAAGTAGTGCCTCCTGCTGTGGCGAGCTGGATGCTGATGACATCACAATGTGTGTGATGCATTAACTAGGTGGCAGCCTGATCTGTAACCTCATACATTAAACATACTGTATGTTAAGTATTAACAAACACGTTTGCTGCCTAAACTGCCTAAAACTCATTTTTAAAAGAATGTGAGTTTGTCTCAGTGTAAACAGGCCAATTGCTTTTCTGTTGTGTTTCTGACAAAGTAGCCACTAAAAGAATGTTTGCGTTAGCATCAAGGCCCAGACACATGAAAACGACATCAAAGGACTAGTGGTGACAAAGGCTGACTGTTGCATTGCCTCATGCGCCTGTGTTTAAGCCAGAAAGTTGTGCTGGAACACAATGCAGAGAACACAGCCAATGACCAGCTAGCACGCATGTTCTGCCCCTGCATGTTAGAAAATAAC
The DNA here is from genome assembly GCA_019142605.1 of Cephalopholis sonnerati. Classification (NCBI taxonomy): domain Eukaryota; kingdom Metazoa; phylum Chordata; class Actinopteri; order Perciformes; family Serranidae; genus Cephalopholis; species Cephalopholis sonnerati. The sequence continues at coordinate 12,855,154 of JAGQAX010000012.1, read as the reverse complement.
TCTCCAGACCTGCAGGTGGTGGCAGTCTGTATTCTTCATTCAAACAGGGAAACTGAAAAACGAACAGGACGGATTGAAGAAGTTTCCTTTGCTGTCCGGCCTCGACACTGATTCAACATGCTGAATCGGCCAAAATACAGACGGGCTGACTGATGCCAATGATGTGGGACACACCGCAAAAACTACAGCGACTGACACCCTCCGATGGCCCAACATTGACCAAAGGGCAATTGTTGGCTTGGTGTGTTGGCTTGGGCCCTTTAACCAAGGATTGCAAATCACAAAACCATTGTAGAGGTATGAAGAGAAAAAAGGTGTGAGCCATAAAGCCATGATGCTATTTAATTAACCAGGAACATTAAATTATACAATATGCATGAATGAAGTATACACATAATAAAACATACATTGATTACACATTATAGCATGCATTAATACAAACATAGGCACACTGCTGCTGAAATGTTTGGAATTGCTGTGATATTGATGTTTTTCTTCTTTCCTTCAATAATAGCTATTCTAACAGAGATAAAAACAGTAGTTCAGACAGCAAATCTATCATCTACATTTGAAAATGATACCCTTCAAATACCCTTCAATTTTGAATTTCTTTTCCAGGTCAGAAAAGCACAAGAGACTGAATTGCACCACAACAATTTAATTGGGCTGTAAATATTTTAAGATGTTTTTTCTTTGGCCCCTCTGAAGTCTATCAGTGGTTGAATACAATTAAACTTTGATTTGTCAGTTCATATTATATCAGCTGAAATTCTGTGATCCAGTTCCAATAATGCTAACCTTAGACTAACCTTCTCTCTCTGCTATGCGAAAGCAACACAGTACCTGTAGCTTGTTATAGGAATTATTGTGCACTTGACACTGAAACAGGAACCTCTTCCAATTAAAATTCCAATTAATTTTCTGGTTCAACCCATTGCCACATCTACTTCTATATTTAGTAACTACTTTTTTTTGTACTGAAAAGTTCTGAAAATGGACTGAACCTTTAGGTGCTTTATGAATATTCAGACAATTTGTGTCCATACAGTAACATTTGGTTCTTTGTTTTTAACTCTTTAAGCTTTTATCCATTTATGTGTCTTGTATTTGTTTGATAATTTCTGGTGTTAACTTATATGCAAAGAGTGTGAGCTTTATTCCACGCCAGTTGTCTGGCCTCTTTATTACTAATTACGACCCACAACTTAGCCAATTAATTTGATGAATATATGTTAAAGTATGTGATATCCCCCTTAATGCATCCTGAATAAGGTTAATTGAAGTAACGCACTGTTGTCAATGAAATAAACTTTGTCTGAATAAACATCCGATTCACACCAACAATGTGCACTGTAATTGTGGATGTCATAATTATCCATCACAACACATTCACAAAGTAGCTCACCATGTGAGAAGGGAACAAGTAAAGACTAACTAACAAGAACAAATGAGCATACATTACACACAAATTACTGCATACCAAATATTCAAAACACTCACATATGAAACACAACAAAATAAAGCTATGCTCCTAGAGATTTACTGAGTAGTCAGATTTCTGATAAATATTTACGTCAATGGAGGAATTGTTCAGGATATTTTTGTTGTTATTAAGGGTCAAGCCACTGTCCACATTCACATCAGGCCCCAGGGTGTCTTTTGTATCTTTATATCTGATCCCAAAAAGACTGCAGATTTTCTTCAGCAGCAGGTCGACAATCTCCTCTTCGTCTGAGGGCTGGGTAAGAGAAGAAAGATCACAAAATCATTTTTAGTTTGATAAGAGGTATCTGAGAGATGCTCTTGACACTACTTCCTGCAAAGGACATTTCATGTGCTTTTGACCAGTTATCTCAATTTGTATCTGTTTTTATGTGAAGAGCAACATCTCAAAGTGGGAGTGTAATTCACTTCTTTCACAGTCACTGTGGAATGTGAGCCCCCCACAGAGAGAAAAACTAAAACAAGTGTGTTTCCTTACAGTGACATTTTGCAGGTGTACCATGGCTCTTCTCATAAATCATGTTGAGAATAAAAAGAGGTTGTCACAATCCAATTCCAGTTAGTGTGCAACTGCACCGGGAAGTAGTGTTCATAGCCCCCATTTATCCACCCATCTTACAAACCAGCGCAGATCTGAGTGTACATGTAGACGTCATCTTACGATGGAATTCGTGTGTGATTCATGAAACGTTCTGATCTCACCATTCACAGCAGAGGAATGATCAGGTGTTGATAAATGTGGTGGGTGAAAACGATTGTCATTTACGTATCCCATCCCAATATATCCTTGGTTTAGATGCCTGGCCCCGAGAGTTTATGACATGAGGAGATGTAACACGGCCAAGAGGAAAAGCCTCGCTAAACTGGAAATGGAAGCGCTGACGTCCCAGCTCCAATTTAATCAAATGGTTCTATCCATGGACTTTATATAAAGAAGGACGACATGACAGCTACCCAAAAATGAAACTGAAATGCTGTGGTTTATCAGTGTTAACAAAAAAATAAAGTTTCAGATAGAGCCAGGCACAAGCGGTGTCCATCCTTCAGTCAGTTTGGGGCCCCTCAAACAGAGCCAGGCAACTGCCAGCTGTGATAAAGAGCACACGTCCACATGGTGACTGCACATTTTAAGGTAGTTCATATGTGGCTTAAAATACTTAGATGCCAGTCAGAATAGCCTTAGATTTAAAGCTACACCACAAATCCAAACTGACTCAAAGTTGCGTACATGAGCGGAGACCTTTTGTGTTGTATGTTCGTTTCATGAATGAGGGCTATAGACTCCTGGGTTGTGTAAAATCTAAATGGATATTATATTATTAATTTTCCTAAAACCCTCACAATCTTCAGTTCATCTGTCTAATTTCAAAACATGTGACACTGCCCGACTCACTGCACTTATAACAAATGTCCCCTCGCTCATCAGCGAATCAGCAGGCTCACTACTGCCAGCTAGCTTCTGTTGGTGTTGAGCAAATTAAAAGGCATGCTTATTATGTCTTGTCGGTGTGTATGTGCAGCAGCAACAAGATGGTTGGTTTAGAATAACTTTACTACTACTGGCATTGTGTTTGCTCTGGCTAACAGGAGCTAGTTGATGCAACTGTTAAGTCTCTTGGATGGCCATGGTTGCTTAGGACTGGAGCAAGGGGGCGGTGACTTGTATTAATTAAGAAACACTTTTTTTTTCAAATTAGCAGAAAAAGATATATTTTTAATAAAACTGTTATTGTCAGTGGTGTTCGTTGATGTTCCGACATAAAAATCGTAGCAAACTGTGGTTTCCGTGATGATTTATTTGACATATTGTCCATGCATTGATTTGACAGAAGGGGGGTTGTTTACGACAAGGTTGTAGTCATTGTAGTCTTTCAGCTCAGCGAAAGTGCCGGCTCGACAGTGCTGTGCACGCTCCTCCTCTTCGGAGGAATTCTCCTGCAAAAGTGCAAAATACTGGACTTCTCCTTTAAAGTTATACATTACTGTTCAAAAGTTTGGCATTACCTGTTGCTGATATTTTTCTTCTTTCCTTCAATAAAGGATATTCTAACTTAGATAAAAACATTCAGACACCAAATGTACCATTTACTTTGCTTTAGCAACAAGCCTGCTGATTTCAGCTTGTTATGGGCATTATTGTGCACTTGACACTGAAACAGGAACCTGTTTTTATTTAAATGCATATATTTTGATGCTAAGCTTCCAGTTTGAATAAATAGTGATTTCTTTATTCATATCAAACTGTTGCTCAGAGGTATCTTTGTCCCATTCTGCCTTTTCAGTTGTTACACTGATTGAACCATTGTGTAGCATTTTGTTCTTCATACACAAAACAAACCGCTCATACAAAATAACATAGATTTGTAAGGAAGATTTTCTACAACCTAAAAACATGAAAGACCATCAAAAATATGGAGTAGTCCTCTCAGCCATCTGATGCCACCCAGTAAACTTTTCTGGCAGGTGATTACAAACTTTTAAACTGCAGTGTATATTTTATAATGTCTTATTAATTCAATTAATACTGAACACTGCAGCACAATACAGCACCTCTGCATGGATATCGCAAACATCTGGGCATCATTTTCAGTAGTTTGTGATGCAGAGTTACTAACCTCACATGCTCCAGTACAATTTCAGCAGTGACAACAAAGGGTGACAGAGAGCATACGGGAAAGTAAACTGCAGCAGCCACAGAATAGAAAAAGAACTTGGAAAACTAATTTTCAAAGAAACAATTGTACCGAGGACAGACTGGCTGTGTTATCCTTCAGCTGCTTTTATCCTGGCCATGTCTCCTTCAATGATTAGGCCAGCCTAACAGAGGGTATTTAAAAGGAGACATATCTCTGTGAAAGTTGGAAAGGATTGACAAAGTTCTGGACTTGGCAGCAGCTGTACATACTGTGCAGGCGCATGATGAGCAGATAAAATCAAGAGTCTCCTTGGAGTCTTTGAGAGCACTTAGAATTTCAGCCTTGCACTGTACCTTGGACAGCAGAAGCAAGCATTTAGGGGACATAATAAGGAGGCTGGCGGTTCAGTCCAATACATTTTCCCCACATTGATATGGATTTCTCTGCACCTATTTGACTGTGTGATATTCAGCTGCCTCTGTTGATGTTCTGATAGTTTATTGCTAGACTTTTAATTCCTATCTTTACTTTTGAACTGCACTGTATATGATTAACTATTGATTAGCAATAATGATTGCTTTTGGACACTTGTTGGGAGTAAACAAACACTGATATACCACCATGAAAGTTGCTGTAACAAAGTTGTTAGCAAAAAGTAAGACACCTAGCAGACACAGAGCAACATTAGCATTTATTTGAAGCCATGTGTCTGGCCACTGGATCACTGGATGAATAGCCTATGTATCTTTAGCTGCTTCTCTGAAAGCTAAAGTATTTCTGTTGAAAACAACTGCAGCTGAAAATGAGGTTGACATTTCTAACTACGGGTAGTTTTCTCCTGTGCTTAAAAACATAATGTGCATGACATAGTTTGTAGTGCACGCTAGATGCACTTAGCAACTAGCCCACATGTCAAAGTATCCTTGAGCAAGATACTAAACCCCAAATTGTTAATGATCGTTTGTGAATGCTTAATTGAGAAGCAGGTGGCAGTTTGTATAATAGCCTCAGCCACCAATGTCCATCCATTTAGCATTTCTAGTGGCTTTTAGGGTGCACTGTGAACTAAGAGGTCTAGCTTTGTAGAATATAAGTAAATGTTACCACAATAAAAGGATAATAATAATATAAATAATAATGAAAAATAAAAAAGAAATGATTAGACTCTTATTTTTGGTCTCAAATCTTTGATTAGAACAATGACTTTTGATAAATCTTACCTTGTGATATATTTGCTCCTGGTTGAATGCTACGAGGATCACTGAGAGGAGGAGATTAAGCACCACAAATGCCATGAACACAACACAGGAACCAAAGAGTAATCCACCAAGCACAGGGGAACTGTCCAAGACCTGGCAAAGAGTGCACCAGAGACATCAATATCAGTTTGAGCTTATGAGGAAAAATCTTTATTGATACACACAGATATTGGTTAGTGATTCAGCAGTATGCCCCTATCATTATTATTATCTCATACAGTACATACATTTTTTTACAAAGCGAATCTTGGAGTAGGGGAAGAGCTCACGTACCTCATCATAATTAAAGATGCCTACTTGCAAACTGATGATTGTCAGGAGTGCATCCATAAAAGTTCTGTATGTGGAAATCTTCCAGCCATAAATCACATTGGACTAGAAGGAGATGGACAATTATATCAGCAGAGGAATCACTTAAATCATTTCTGTCTATCTAGCTTGAAGTTTAATTAAATAGATCATCCTCGAGATAATGGACTGAGATTAGATAATTAGTATTTCATAGGCTTCATTCTTATATTACCACTTAAACCACAGAGAATATATACTGTAAATTATATTAACATTAATGAATATAACAAAGACAACCTCACAAAGCGCCACCATCATCACAAAAATCTCACAATATGGTATTATTCAAGGCCCAATGACTCAGAAAATAGCAGTAACTTAGTTTCCTTAGCAGCGTATTGAATGAGACTTTGATCACTGCAAAAGGGACAAGATACTCACTGCAACTGAATATGCCACGAGCATGATCACAATGATTACAAGGAAACCAGATATATCACTCCAGGCCCGCTGCAGTGCAGCAGTAATCATGTTCATCTTAGAGTTCAGTCTGAGCAGGTGCCACAGTTTGAAGGTGGCGAGCAGGACGAGGAAGGCTATCAGATACTGGAGTGCTGAGTCTGCTGTGGCTGTCTCGTGAAAACTGGCAAATCTAGATACACAGTAAAGATGTGAGCTGTCACAAATAGGAGAAAAAAAATGTACTATAAAAGAACACTGTGAAAGAGTGTCATGATGACATATGACATAGCCATACTAGCAGCTCTATGAGACTTTACTTGGGTGCAGCTTTGAGCTAAATTCTAAGATTAGCATGCTAACATGCTCACAGTTCTAATAATTATAGAAAACATGCTAAAATGCTGATTAGTATAAAGTGTACCATATTCAGCATCATAGTTAGATATGTTAGCTAACATCTGCTAAACACAAACGACAGTTGGGGGACATGGGTGAGTTTACCTAATATCAATGTAATGGCAATGTAGCTGTTGAAACTTTCTAAAAAAAAATAAATAAATAAATAATATAAAAAAAAAACAATGTATCCTCATACAACAGTTAGTTTATCTTACAAAAAGCTATGCACAATGTTCATATGATATCTTACGCATTAATGTCACTAGCATATAGGCAGTGTTTGGTTTGCGTAACATGACATTTTGTAAATATGTACCTTAAAATTATTCAGCGTTAAGTATTGGTTTCACACGGGACACAAACCCCTGTCTCCTGGGTCAAAGTCCTGTGTCCACCTATCCATTCATGTGGACTTAGTCACTTAGTACTAAATGACCTGACTTCCTCCTTTGCTCCCATTATATGACAGGACAGCTTGCACTGCATTGGTCACGTGATCACCAGTGGCGGCTGCTGGTCTTTCAAACAGGGGAAGCTCACTTTAAGTTTACATCATAAAATCTGTCATATTGAAGCGAGGCAGTAACTTATAAAAGGAACATTTAATTGAAGCCGTTTTTCAACCACACTCATGCCATAGAACCACAGCAAAACACACCTCAGAGATTTTCAGATGGGTTTAAACACCTGAACGGCACTCTGTCAGAAGACTCCACTCGCAAATATCCACATGGGACTGAGCTTGAAATGCGACGATGCCGGTGTGTATTTCAAAAGCGTTGTCAGTCACAAAGGGGTTCAACCTCTTAGACAATGCCTCCAATCATCATGCATACACCGAGCATCCTCTCCCGCCTACCTCTCCATTAGGTCCCACGGAAGCTAAGCCTCCCTGGAAGTGACGATTTTGTAGCATTTATCCAGTGCCCAGAAGGCCCATTCAGTAATCCATCCATGGTAATCACAGCCTCTTGGCTCACAATTACCAGAGTTATATACAATTTCTAGTGCATTACTTTTCGTGGGTGATAGTACAAACAGTGAATAATACCTGCTTGAAAAAAACACTGATGTCCATGTCATGGTTGCGCTAGAGGCAAGATCAGGGGATCACCCAATGATTAATTAGGAATGGGTTTATTCAATTATATTAGAATTAATCATCTGGGAATTTCTGTATCAAATTTTAAGGCAATCCATCAAATAGTTATTAAGACATTTAGTTTGGACCAAAGTGGTTGACTGACTGATAGCTGCTTTCATGGCTAAACTAACTACTAAAGATCAAACCTAAGGTTTAGCACACTATTAAGTGAGTCTTACTGGTCTTTGTGGTTGTGGTAATAGGCCATATCGCGGTTCCCAAGCAGGGTCCTCTGGATGAAGACAGCCACAGCACTCCAGCTCAGTAAGATGATAGTCAGCTCAAGGAGGTTCCACTTGCTCCTGAAGTAAGCACATTGCTGCTGCCTCATTAATTTGCCCTGCCGGGAAAAAAAAAGACAGTTGTCATATGTAGAACAAAGGCAGTGAGTTTGTGTGCATGACCATGGTTTTGGTCCATACGTTTTATAAGAGAAAAGTCACTTTTATAAGTGCAAATATTTTAGATAACATGCTTTGGACTGATATGTTTTAAATCACATTTTATAAAGGGGCTGGGTGTAGAGGTTTTTTACCTTTGCCCTTAACATGCTCAGTGTTTGTTCATTAGTCAGTTTACACTCAAATGGTTGTTTTCCTTAATTTTCAGTCTGAATGAATATGTATTACTTCTTGACTTCTTCTGAGACTTTGATCTCAATGCCGTTTGATACGCAAACTTCAAAGGTGTCGGCAAACACTTAAAAAAAATCTCCTGTATTACATTATGTCAAGTGCAGTATTGAATAAAAAAGTAGTCTCTGTGCATGTATTACTGAAACCAAAACACTCATGAGACAAGCCTATTTGTGAATCCCTGTATCACAATAAAAGCCTCAAAGGGCTGAGAGGAGGGACGCACAACGCAACCTTATTGTCTCAGAAATCACAGTTAATGGTGAACAACACCCATGAACATTCACCGTAATGGCCCTGAGGAAAGTGGAAAATTATAATTGAGATATTGATCAATGCAGTGATTCTGGCCCATCGAGGTGTTGCATGGAAGAAAATCACAGAGAAGATTAATACTATTACATCCTCACGACGACATCAACATCGTCATCAACACATTAAAGTTAATGTCTTCATGTATTTCATTCCTTATGTAATAGTTTTCAGAGGCATACACTCAAAGAGGGCAATTGAATGTCCTGTTTCTTTTTCCAGGGTGAAAGATTTTGGATTTACTAGCAAATCAGTTAATGAAAGTTTGATGAGGTTACCACGTGCACAGGTGAAACACAGTGCCTTCATTAGTGAATCAGCCTCAAGACAATCTCTCTGATGCTAATAATCCTCTTTCTAGATTGATTTTCGTCAGTGTCTGTAGCAAACAACTGTGGCATGTCCCGGGGAAATTATTCTAAACCAAAAAGCGTCTCCTATCTAAAGAGGGTGAAAGGGTTCATGTCAACAGAGTAATGAGCCCTGTGTACATATTTTGATGTCAGTTTGTAGAGTGCCCTCAGTGAATGTAGAAGCTCACGGGAGTCTCATTAAGCATCTGAAATCAAATGGGTGCACAGATAAGAAAGAACCAAGCAATTAATGGGACTGGAAGTATATGTTTTAGTAGTCGTGTTAGGGTGTACCTGCAGGAACATGTAATAAAGGATGAAAAGCAGGTATATGATCTCAGCAGCCATAACAAAGATGTGAAGGCCACCGGTTGACTGGTAAAGACGAACACTCTGTAGCTCACTGTGGAACTGAAATGCTCCTGTAAAATCAATAGGAAAAGTTTTCTTTAACACATGCAGGCTAGACCTCATTCATTTACTGTAAATTGATGTGCAGGTAGGAAGAGTGAATAAAATCACAGGCTGAAACTAAATTGTTAGACAGTATGGCCTAAGATGTAAACATTATTGACGTAACAATAATGTTTACATCTTCCTGAAAACCCTTTTCTATAAAGCTGCATTCACATCTACATCTCTGACAACACTCAATGCATAATGTTTGTGCTTTTCAGAGTGAACACTTAACCTTACCCACAGCTGTGGTCTCCAGCAAGAGTGTGACGATGCAGAAGAGGTTCACATTAGCATTATAAACAGTGAACTCTACAATGATGGCTCTTGTGTATATATCCAGCCACGTGTTTCTGAATAGATACTCAAGGGTGCTGTAAATGAAATATACAAGAAAATGTTTACTGAAGGCCTCCGACTGCTTTCTCTACATAATAAGTAACCTACTAAGCCCACTAAGGATAATATGAAGTCCTTATCCAGACACATTTTAAAGTACTGTATGTGAAAATACTCTGCTATGATAAATATTTTGTTTAAAGCGACACTTACCTTTCTGTACATTTTACGCATGTCTTTGTTTAGGTTAAAATGCTATAAATAAGCTGATGGCACACTAAAATGTAAGTGAATTCCACCAGAGATACAAACTCATAATTATACCATTCTCACATGGTTCTAAGAAAATTTTGACCAATCACTGCATTCGGACCGAATGCTAATGATCTCTTGGAGTGTTACACTCGCTCTCCTCTTCAGTGTATCTAATGTTACCTTGCCAACGCCTACGTCAATCACTGACATATGGAGCATGTAATGGAGGAGGGGGGAGTAGGCCTTTGGAGGGAGGTGGAGTTGCAGAAGGAGGGGGATGGGACTTTGGAGGGAGGTTGGAGCGGTGTGCGGTGTGAAATGCAAGAAAGGTAAGAGTTGCTTTAACATGGTTTCACACATGAAAATTAAAAAAATAAAACTCTGAAAAGGGGCTTGAAACAAATCAATTTTTTTCACTTGTTTCACTTTCACTTTCTCCGGTACTAGTAAGGTGCTAAAACAAAGAAAGGAGATAGGTCCAGTATGCATGACTACACTAGGTTGATCGATGTCAGAGCTGTGAGCATCAAGATAGCTAGTGTTAGTGTTAGAGGAAATACTCCGGAGATTCAGCCAGATATGTTGGAGCCTCAGTCAGACCCAGACTCAGATGCGAAGCTAAAATCAGTCCCAATGGGACCACAATCGGTGACTAGCAGGCATATCAGAATGGTACGTGTAGCTGCCATTTATGTTGTTTATTAGCTTGTTAGCTTGTAACTGGCAGGGGCTGATGCAGTGTTAGTAGCTGCAACAAAACACTGGTTCGGTTTATATCCAGAAAGTGCATACTGTATCGTGTTTGCTGTCAAAACTTTCACTATGATGAAAATTTGTATTAGTAAAGCACCTAATGTAGGTTGCTCAGTGTACGTTTGGGTCTCAGATTGTAGGGAAGTGCACAGACATCGCCCCCTTCAGTAGAGGAATGTGAAAACACTTCTCTAGTGACAAACTTAGCACAGACACAAGTCAGTATGGTCAAGGTCAGACATTTCAGGGAACATTAACAGAAGAAAAACATTTTTGAGTGTAGAGGGACTTTAAACTCACAGTCCAGTGAAATAAAGAAAAAAATACCTTTAGTTCTCAAACTGATGCATTCCAGTTTGATAATGGACGTACCTGCTTGCATTTTGTGGATCTGGGCCAAGCTCCGCTACAAAGCCACCTCCCCTGTAGAGCACCATTTTACCCCAGACAGGATGAGCCCTGAGCTGATCCTGCGTCTGGTACGTCCACGGGCTGGAGGTTCTCGTAGAGAAATTATCCCTCACAGTGTGGTTCCAGCCAGGGTCGTAGGAGCCCATGTCCTCTGCCTCCCATGAATATGGAGCGTGACAATCTGGCACAAACTGGAGCATGGAGCCAGCAATCTCACAGGAGTTCTTCTGCACTCTCAACTGACGAAGACGGGCATTACCCACTAGCTTGGAGTTTCCATCTGTGATGAATCCTGAAACACAGCTTTTTGCAGTTTATTTGGTTGTTTTTTTTCTCAGGCAGTGCTGAATGAAAATTACTTTAGGTGTGTGGTCGCTGTTTGTAACACATTAAACTATTTGGTCAGTTTACTGGGTCTGAGCCGAAGATCATTTCAGGGGTGTTTCACCCAGAGAATTGTCCTGAACTAGGGTCTGTTTGCCATTGAATACACTATATTCAAAACTATCTCTTTTGGGGTGCAGCTTATCTGGTATAGCAGGCAACCCATGTACAAAGGCTACGTCCATGCCACAGCGGCCGGTCTGATTCTGACCTGCAGCCTTTTGCTGCATTTTATCCCCTCTCTTTCCCCCTTTCACGTCACCACTGTCCTAGCAAACAAAGGCCAAAACAACGCTCCAACAATGGTCTTTAAAAAAAAAGAACAACCAAAAAAAACACTCCTTTTTGTCACTTGTGACTGTAACTTAAAATGTGGATGTTTGCCATTAAGAGCACATAAAAAAACACTTGCACAATACAGGGCTACCTTTATCTAGTACCAATGAGCTGAACAATGTTCTGACCCAGTGGTATTTTTTTAATTATTACTGTTGGTTTATTGTGTTATTATTTTTTATCCTGCATGTTAATTTTGTTATCTCACACCCCACATTTTATTCAGTTCGTGCATGGCCAGAATCCTGTACAAATTAATTAACCAAGTTGTTGATGCTTACCCTGCTCAATTTTCGATTAGGCTAAAATGTGTTCTAACAAGATGTCCACAAAAAAGAAAGGCTGCTTTGTGCAACTCTAATAGGGATGGAAATAAATGAAGAAGAAAAATACGGAGCCCTCGATGGCTGGAAGATGCAAACAGTATGGTCTAGAGTTTTAGCCACAACATGGTAAATACTACTCCAGTGTTATTGAAACAAGCAGCTATGAGGGAAATTGGATTGTGGTACTGTTCAAACTGAAGGAAGGAAGGAAGGAAATGAAATCAATAAGATGTTGTCAAACTACCAATGACAACCAATAAGGCTGAAATGTGGCCTGATCCTAAAATTAGTAAGGGGCGACCAATTCAAGCTAAAATCAGGCAAAATACATAAAGTGTGTATGATGATAATATATAAAGTGTGTGATTTCAGTAATCAGAGCTGCAAAATGATTAATATATTGTATACATTCAGTTACAAAAGATACTGAGTAAACCGTTCAGACATACCACAATCCCAGCAGTAATAAAAAAATTTAAAAAATAACACGTCAAAACAGCTTATTGTCTTTGGCACTTTTCTACCCACTTGGTACAGTTACGCCAGTGATATTTTTGCGCATGAATTAATATGTGTGGATACAAATGCAGTCGTGTTGTAGTACTTTTAAAGACAGAGTTATCCAGTGAGAAGTTGGGATCACAAGAATCATCTGGCACCTCTTAATTGCTCCCAAGGACTTTACAAAACCCAACAATTATCTTATAACAAAAAATGAGATACTGAAGCGGAGTTGTTTGTTTGAATCCACAGCATGAGAGTGTGAAGTCTATTTTTCAGGAAAGCAACCAAGGTTTTCAACAGCTTTCACACCAAAACACTTTTGGCAAAAGACAATCACAGTCTTACAAAAGCAGAAAAAATAGAAGGCTTTGACACAAGGCAGCATAACTTGTTAAATAACTGCATGTGTAATATAAGAATTCAGAAAAACACAGCTAAAACCAGAAACCTTTCTTTACAGCTCTGATACAAAATCATTTGGTTACTAGAATTAAACAACAGGGCCTGATCATTTACCTGGATAAACCCCAAAAAGGTTACTAAGTAGTGATGTATTGGCCCAAGTGAACACTTCTCCAAGACTCATGCTGCTTGAGATCCCTCTACTGAAGCTGTTCCGGATGTGCCGGTTCAGGAAAAAAGCATTGGGATCTCTCTGGCCGTACGCAACCAGCAGCAACATCCACATAAACCCCACGTAAGCTGCAACAAATGGGCACATTAGAGTTCTCTTAATTCACCATGCGATAACAGAGCTGGGTGTCAGAGTCGGTTAAAATTAATTCAAAGCAGATGCTACAATTTTTGAATAAACAAATTATTTTAATATAATTGCCCAGCTGTGATGTTTACTGCCGCATTACAGTGTATAATAAGCACACAATAAAAAGAGTGACAGATAAGCAGCGTGCACAACACCAGGACTCTGGAACTGAGGCAGCTACATAATAAGGCAGCAATCATTTATCTTCATATTTACAGCTGTGCTTTTCTTACTTTGATATGTCAAAATGTCTGCTGTGGAAAAAGGCCTGCTGCCCTATGAAAGTCAGTCAATGGCAGAGTAGATAATAACAGTGGATAATTAGAGTTGTAATGGGAAAGTTAAAATAGTTTCCGGATTCCGTGCTTTGAATTGCACACTGAATCCTGTGAATGACAGGCTATTTAACTGCATTGCATTAAAAAAATGATTCATATACTTTGACTTTGACACTTAATGCCATAAAACTATGTTTCTACTTACTCAAAATCTCCTTAAGGAGGGCAAAGGCTTTCTGTTCCATGATCTTGTTTCTTCTCATCTTCTCAATGTCTGCAGGAGGCGGAGGCTCATAGAGACTACTGTCCTTTCTGACCATTTGTTGTTCCCTACACTCACCTGTGGGTAAAGAGTAATATCTTTTTAACATGTTTGATGATAAACAATTGAAATCTGACAGCAATTAAGTGTATTTTGGGAGTTTTTATCTTTTACCTGGATTTCTGTCATTTCCTTCAAAAGCCACATTTTCAAAATCTTCCTCATCAACTTTCTTTATTACAAGAGCAAAGAAGACGGCAAGTAATAGCACCTGTGGTAAAAGGCATGAGCGTGAATACAGATGTTCTTTCCAAAGTATATATTTAGTATGTGTGAATAAAGATTGATATCTGTAGTGTGAAGGATTTTGTGGCATCTAACAGTTTGCAGTTTGCAACCATCTGAAACTTCTCCCATGTGACAAGCGTGAACTCCTGGTTAGGATTCCTTCAGTGTTCATTTTTCAGGAGGTTTTTACAGTGAGCTAAATGATTCGCAGAGGTCTCTTCCTCTCTAAAACAAACAGACTCTGCAAACTGGTAAAATCACTGAATAAAGCAATGTTTCTCTGATGGTGTTCGGTTTGCCAGAGAACTGCAGCTAAGTACAATGGGTGATGGAGTGTGTGAAAGTGTAAAGTGTTTGGTTAGTCTGTTCTGGGCTACTGTAGAAACATGACAGTGCAACATGGTGTTCTCCGTAGAAGCAGAGTCGCTCCCTATAAAGATCTAAACAGCTCATTCTAAGATAATAAAAACACAATAATTCGTATTTTTAGGCGACTATACACTATAGAAAGCATACTTATTATATTATATTCCATTTCTACTAATATGTCCCCAAAAATCCTGCACACTGGAGCTTTATACTATGATATTAAGCTTTCTCAAACACTTACAATGAATCATATTGGAAATACAGAGCTACTACAGAGGTATGAGGTTCTTCATGAAGAGAGGAAAAAAGCTTTTTCTCACCTTCAGTGGCTGAATGACGAGGACACTCTGAAAAAAGGAGACGATCATGGACACCAACCAGCTCACAGAGCGTTCCTTCCCGAATTTCAACCCATAAAGCATTGTGAAATATCCTGATACAACACTGCTTGCGATCACTAGCAGCCAGCCGACAAAAATAAACCACCAGGGTAACCCTCCATGACAGCACACCCTTTTCTTCTGACTACCGTCATCATCAGTGCTATCTGCAGGACTCAACCTGCAAGTGAGAGCAGTGAAAGAATACGATTCAACTCTCTTTAGAAGGCATTTCACTTGAGTATTATTATTTTAAACTGCATTTAAACTGTATTTTACAAAGGGAATTTTCCTGCATTTCAGCTCCAAAACATTTACTTCACATGACCAGTTATTATATACACCAAGGTTTCATGTGTGAACTATATACAGAGTAATTGAAATAATGAGTTCTTAATTTAATGTGTATGTTTTGGCCCATTATCCACAGATCCACAGTGTATTTCTTAATGTGCAACTTCTCATCCAAATATCCCCCAAAAAACCCAAAATGCCGAACTCGAGGCTTCAGAACAGCAGTCCACAAACCAATGGGTGACATCACAGTAGCTACTTCTTTAGCTAGCTTTTGGGGATCTTAATAAACAAATAATCATCTCCAGCCTCTTCATATTCAATATAGCATCATTTCTCATCTTCCCAGAGTGAATAAGCCTATTTTGCAAAATAGAGAACTATTCTTTTCACATTGATGCCAACTGCTTTCCAAACCCACTGCCCAATCTGCAGTTGGGTTCCGTTCATTTCAGCATACAAAGAAAACCAATTTGCGGTGACTTGAAAAATGTGTGATACATTTAAAGACTCCCGACAAAGTTCTCTCAGTCAAAATGGTATTACATTTGTGGGCAAGGACCATAACCCATAAACACAATGCTTAACAATAGCTGCTTCCTTATGTTGGAAGTCAACGTGTCCTTGACAGCACAACGAAAAACAGTTTTTAAAGTGGTTGCCATAAGCAACAGCGCCTGTGTGATAAATAGGTATGACTGAATAACAAAGACAAAGACACATGGAATAAACATAAAGGCAATTAATTCTTCACTTTAAAGTTTATCAAGCAACTTTTAAAGCTTTGGTTCATCCTGAAAACGAAGAATAAATACACAGCCCGGAGATAACGGGCTAACACATGCAAATCCACCACTGTGGTCTTTTAAGTGAGTGACTTTTGTACTTGTTCTGGGTGAGTTCATCTGGGTTGGCACAGCTGAATGTGAACAGTTGATCTTCAAGAAAGCCCTTCATGCCCTGGACCTGCTGCAGAGCCTGGCTGTAGCTGTGTGGGGTGGGGAAGCTGGAGGGTCCCAGCAGGCCGAGCTCTTTGTCAATGTGGCACAGCTGCCGGTAAAGATACTGGGTTTTGTTGCTCTTCTTTTGAATTCCTTCCACTGTTGACCCAGGATGCCTACTGGCACTGGCCTCTGAAAATGTACATGATTTCAGACTTGGTAAACTTTGTCTACCTCGTTATTTGTGACAGTTCTTAAGAATGTAGGCACTTGTTGCATTAAGTTGTGTTCTGACCGAAAGTGACGCAAATTCTTTGCCTGACAGCATACCAGCAAATTTTACCACTGGACCATTTGAGCAGTCTGTGTTTATTCATCTTAGAAAGCAGCTGAGTGTTAGCTATATCATAGCTAGCAATGGATGCAGCCTGTGTGTTTGTGATCAGCTCATCCTCTAACAGTTTCTGAACTTCAAGAAACGTCCTAGTTTCTTTGTTATTCCCCCTCAATCTCTTTCCTTTTTTCTTTGGTCACTGCACTATTACGAAGCAGATAAATCAAGCCCTGGCATTTATGTAGAAAATTTCATGCAAGGTTAAAGCCTTTCCAACTCACTCAGATGCATATCTGTGTCCTATCATGTCTCTCCATTGACTTTGTATGCAGTTGCACTCTGTCTGAACACACAATGAATTGTATTAAATCCCTAATAACGCTAAAAGGGTGTAGAATCAGTTGCCTGGGAACCAGACCAATCTGTGAGTGAGCGTTTTATTTGCTCTGGCAGCAGCATCTGGTCCCCCTCACCTTTGGACATATTTCCAGCAACTTGGGATCTGACGGGCTAGTCACAACTGTTTCTCTAATATGTGGCGTGGTTATGACAATGCTTGTAAAGAGGAGCACTGCAATAAATTTACAGTGCTATGTCATGTTTTGTTGCTCTAATTTGTTGTAGATCTATTCGGTTGTGTTGAGAAGCATTTTGGTCTATGCCCATTGATAACGCCCCGTCGAAATCAAAAATGAACTGAGAGGGTCTGGAATATTTTACATGTGCAAACTTGTCTGGCAATGTCAGGCTACAAAGTTCACCTCTGTTTACAATAGACAGTTGATTTAAGATGCTTTCTGTCATGTCTTATTTTGAAAAGCTAAAACACAATAGGATTTTCTGTGCATATTTTAAGCTAAAAGCATATATGTACTTCTGTCCTGGGAGGAAAAAATTGTGCACCTCCATATTTTCATACTGATAATATGATCACTTTGATCTGTATACTGTTACCATGCACAATTAAATGCCCAGGCATTACTTCAGATGTTCATAAAGTCAAAAAAGAGGGCAAACTTTTCACCTGTCTTTTGTAAAATTTGAGAACAACAAAGCATCAGTTTTGAAGTTTCATAGAAGAAGAAGACATGAGGCGAGCACATATCTTTTCACTTATATGAAATTTTAACAGTTAAGAAAAATAATTAGGTTTGCTGCAGGCAAAATACTTTTGAATAGCAAAATACTTTGTAGAAATGAGATTAAGTGCACTGAAAAGAAATGAATTTACCAGCGAGTGCATATTATACTGTAGCTGAGACTGTGGGCAGAAACCCTCAGTATCAAGCTTCTTAAAAAGACTATTGAAAAATATGTGAGAAAAGTATCAGGTTTGATCAAGTTTAGCTGAGTAGAACAGACATTAGCTGGGAAAGCAGAGCTATAAGAGCTCTCTATGAAATTAAGGCAGAATTATCTCAAATGTCACAGTATCCACCATCCACAGCAGGTACACACCTGGCAGCTGAGGCTGAACGGTGTTGTGAGAACTCTGGGTTTTGGGCTGAGTGGTGTCGCTGGCTTTGTTGTTCTGTTTGATGAAGTCGTCCACCACAGAGAGGACAGCATTGATATCCACTTGCTGTCCAGGCCCAAACTCGAACTCTGTGCATGGTACGTTGCTTTTTACAGTCTTGGACAGTGAATGGGCCATTCTTGTGATATCCTGAGAGAGAAAATGTTCAAATACATCATTTGTATTTGAACGCTGGTAATTGGGCAGCCCTTAAATGTTCAGGGCAGACACTGTGAATAGCTACCTAGCACATGAAAAACATGAAGCACCTACCTTTATGACAGAGTCTAAAGTGACACTGACATTCATGTTGTTAGCTGTAGTCTGTGAAAAGGAAGTCTGGTCAATAGCATCTGGTTTTTCTGTTTTGCGCTTGCAACAAGACGTCTCCCGAGGACGAGTTTTTCTGAAGATGGTGACAATAAGGATATTCACAGGAAACATGATGAGGGAACTCTGAACTCCAATCATAAACTGCTGCCAGCTAAACTCAAAGTGACCTGAAAATACAGAGAATGAGAGAGAGAGAAATAATGTGCTGAATATGCACATCAATTTTTGAATGATTTTGTCCTCTACAAATTCATTAACGCATATGTTGTCTTAAAGCTACTACAAGGACCTTTCAGTTTGTTATGAATGTAATGTATATATTGATGTAAAACAGCATCTAGCAATGTATTTCATTAATAACATTGACAGAAGTACCTGTCTAGGAGGAAGAGGAGCAGTTCAGGATTGGTTTTTAATCTTTTAAATTGCTCAGTTCTCTCCATCTGTTGATTGGGTGAGCAAGTTTAACATCATGTTTCCCCTGCACTCTCTCACTGTACCTTTTTTTTTGTTGTTTTCTTTGCTGATCCTGCCCCAGTATCACTTATTACCACAAAATAACATCTGAAAAAAAAAAATCCCCAAAGAAATATCTTCTCCTGCTTCCTTTTTACTGGCTAATATATGACTTGCTTTGAAACTTTACCTGGGAAAATATAAAAATAGGCTTTCCTGCTCTTGGTGCCGTAAATTGTTTTCTATGATTTCAGTGTCAATGGGACCTGGTGACAGGCATTAAGAATAACTATAAAGAAATAATGTATCTTCGAGCTGATGGTCTTATTTGCCTATATATGTTATACAAAGAGATGCAAGTATTAATTTGAGACTGTTTCACAACTAGTTTAAAACTCCCTGTAGCTGCTTTAAAATGCAAATTTACACTAATAAAAAGTGTTATACCCAGATCCATGGTCTGCTCAGAGGGATCTGTTGGGATGCCATAAAACATGATGCTGGTCAGCATGGTACACAGCAGCAGGCTGAAACAGCAGGAAACTCTCTGAACACAAGTGAAGGTGCTGCTCGGTGGTCGGTTGATCACAGAGTACCAGAGGTGTCCATCGCTGAAATCCTTTGTAGTCTTCATGAAGAACAGGTTACTGGGGGAAACAAACAGTACACTGGGAAATAAAAACACTTTAAAACTCCATTACCTACCAATTAGTGATCATTTAGCATTACATAAAAAAACCTCTTATGAGTCATTTCATTGGTGCATAATCTCCACCAACACATTCTCACTCCGACCTCGTCACTTAATGACATTTAGTCATGGACTTCACGTCCACATACTGTACAACGTGCAAGGTACACTGGGTGCGTTGGTGGTTGAAGGTCTGCCTGTTACATGCATTGTCTTCTTTCAAAATACACTTCTGTTTCCATGGGAAATTTAACATTTACATACAGTCTCTTTCAAAATAAACACACAAGGCTGGTACAACACTGCAAATTGACTTTTTATTTTCCTTCAACAACGAACACACATACTTGGGTTGAGGCAATAAAAACACGTGGTTAGGTTTAGGAAAAAAGAACAGGGTTTGGCATTAGCATTTTACAGGACGTGAACTCTGCTCTCTTGGGTGAAAGTCAGTGTTTGTTGGACCCATCCACCACCCCTCCAGCCCATCCCAGTCAGACTTTAACCAACTTAACTTTTGTCCTTATCCCGCCGCATTTCCCCCTGACACTGCCAGGTGCATGTCATGCCAGCATTAAAGGATGCCTTTTTTTGTTGGTTTCTGCACCCAATAGATATATTTCTCTCTCAAATTTTGGTCAAAAATTTGTTAAAATCTGTGTTAGTGGGCACTTCTCATTTTCCAAGATAATCCATCTGCCTCACAGATGTGGCATATCAAGATGCTGATTACACACAGCATCATTACTACAGAGATGTGCCTTGGGATGGTCACAATAAAAGGCCACTCTGAAATGTGCAGTTTCATCAGACAACACAATGCCACAGATGTCCCAAGTTTTGAGGGAGCGTGCCATTGGCATGCTGACTGCTGGAATGGCCACCAGAGCTGTTGCCCATAAACTGAATATTTATTTCACAACCACAAGATTTGACCAATGTTTTCTCTATTAATTTGGCAATACATCAAAAAATGGGAACAAAAACAAAACTGTTGTGTCTGAAGTATTAAAATGGACATACTGTGCTGTGGCCTGCTTAGCTGAGTGTAACTATTTGGTGATTTATTCCAGCACACTCAGGGCTGTTAATTTTGCATTTTCCTGTAACATATTTAAATTGCCTTTGACTATCTGGCACAGATTGAATAACAATATCCCTCAAGGTTATATCTGCCTCATTTATTTTCTGCTCATCAATAGATTTTGCCCAAGGCAATAACTGTAATAAAAAACACACAACAGCCTGGATTAACAGTTGATTTTTGCCTGTACTGCTGTGAATAACTTTACTTATCTCTTGGGTTGTTTGATTCTGCTCTCATGAAACCAAATGCTCAGCTACGTTCTGCACGCTGGTTTCAAAATATGCCATTACTCAAGATTTCATCTGCACTCTCATCATCCAGATTCAGATGAAAAATTCCTGTATGGGTTCCCCACTCAGCCTTTAGACTTTAAGCAGTGTCCTTGTGTGTATAATTTTGCTGCCCAGTACCTGAATGGTTTCATCTTACCTGAACGTCTTCAAATCCACCTCTGTCGAAACAGGAAAAACTTTATCGAGAGAACAATCGCCCAAGTCTATCGCCAGCCAGGAGTTGCATAGAAAATGCCATTTCTGCTCCGTCTGTAGATCCTGTACCACGACATTGCCTACATACCTGGAAAAAAACTCAGATCAAGTGAAAATGTAAAAACTTTCTAGTGTCAAAAAGTCAGCCTTGAGACAGTT
Source organism: Cephalopholis sonnerati (assembly GCA_019142605.1). Lineage (NCBI taxonomy): Eukaryota > Metazoa > Chordata > Actinopteri > Perciformes > Serranidae > Cephalopholis > Cephalopholis sonnerati. The sequence goes on along the minus strand of JAGQAX010000012.1, from coordinate 12,833,757 downwards.
TGTTTTGTTTGCTGAACAGACCTCAAAGTGGGCAGAATGTTTTGTTCAGAGCACTTAAGTGACAACTTAATTGTATTTGATGACTGTGTGCTCTTAAAAAAAAAGAAGAAGAAGAAAGCAGGAAAGAAAGAAACAGTAATTATGGATAATTGTGAGCCAAAACATATCGTACTCACATTATGTCCAATGTTCACTGTGTTTTAGGTCATATCAGCTACATCAGAGGAAATGCTATGGCTTACATTATATTACAATAGCCTCTACTGGGGTTGAAAATTACATTTTGAAGATGTTTTTCTGAGTGGCTCTGACATTTTCATGTTTGCTTACCAGGAAGGATGGCTCCCTGAGTTGTTGTGCCACAGTCTGATGCCCTGCAGGTCTACCAGGGAGAACGGTGTAGCTAGCAGGAACACATCCACCGCTCCTCTCTCAAAGACACGTTTCTTTGGATCCGTCAGGTGATGTGGTTCACTGTTTCCCTCTGCACCCAGCAGAGTGATTGTCACCTAAGATAGTTCAGTTGTCTTTGTTTTAAAACTTAAAAGTCCAAAACAAAATACATACAAGTATACAAGGTAATGAAGGGCTCAGATGTTGGCTGCAAGCAGCAAGACCTCCACTTTGACCAGTAAACAACAACAAGCCTTAAAGGGAAAATTCCCTATCTTTTATGTGTACTATATGTCCAGTCGGTATTGATGGTAAATGTAGTCAGTTGAAGCAATGAATCCCTCAGTGCATGCTATACTGACCAAGAAAGCTCAGTGTAGCCTTGGCCTCTCTCCACTGCTTTTCTTCAGCCATATAGTCTTACATTGTCATATAGGCTAAAATGGCTGAATTCCCAAGTTAGCCAAAACACTTTAAAATACATCCTCGTCCATAACATACTCTGCACTCATATTTTGAGATACCACTGTCGGAAACATGGCTAGTTTGCAAGCAAAGACAACAAGGAAGTTCTGTATTTGAGCAGCAGCAGGAAGAACAACAGATTTTGCAGCTACATCTCAGCTTTCCCTGTCAATGTTGCATGCACTGAGGGATTGATTTCTTCAATTCACTACATTTCTTAACACTGATTTAACAAACATTATAAGACACCCTTTTGGCTATTTAGTGCAATTGAATTAAAAGTCGCATGAAACTTCATCAGCAAAGCTCAAAAGACTGTGTGATTTACACACAAATGAATATTATATTTGCCCTTCAATTGGCCCATCAGTGTAATTATGAAAATGGCATTGATGCATTGTAACACATTGTTCCAGAACTGTTTACATCATCAGTTTAAGCTGTAATAAGTTATTTATTTTGGCCACATAGCATCAGAGCAAGCTGATGTATTAGCAACATTAGCATCGTTTTGACCATCTTACAAAACTCCAATATTCACTCTTTCTCACTCTGCTGCTAAACGCTCCACTGTGGTCACCATGACCTGTGCCACTACAGACATAAACTACACAGAAATGGGGTGTAGAAGCAGGAGTAGTGGGCTTGTGGTTAAAGGTGGAACTGAAAGCAATGAGCCCAACTGATGAGTAGCCGTCTTCTAGTTAAAGACTATTAAGGCAGAGATCTGACACTACACTTATATTGCCATTAACTGTTTGATATATGTTTCACAATCATTGACTCATTCACAGCTGTGTAGCTAATAACACAAAGCTCCTCCCACCACCATAACGAAGGCTGAGCAAAATACTTACACGAAACAAGTATCCTGTGTAGATATCATACTTTAAATGAGTATGTGTTTCATCTGCAGTATGGTACCAATATCCATAGGTAATGAAGGAAAATCCTCATGGGGGTAGCTGTTTTCAATCTTTAACTCTTATCGAAAATGATCTGAAGCTCAGTCTTGCGATTGTTTTGTTCATAATTTCTAATAATTGATAAATATATCAACTTCTGACTGACTTGCACTAATTTCAGCGCTGCATTCAGCCTCAACAACACGTAGCAGAATGTTTATTTAAATGAAAATGGTGGTGCTGTTGTGTTACGCTAGTGCACTGACTTTTAATACGGCGGGGATTAATTCAATTTAATTCACTTCAATGGGGCTTTATTAACGTGAGAAACATTTGCACTGCCAAAGCAAGTGTGAAATTAAAACAAAAAATTGTGCATACAACAAGTAAAGCTCTACTAGAGCCATTTAACACTATTTGATGGAAACATATTCAACTGAGAAACTGTAACAAAACACTGCACTCTGTTTTCAGGTTGATTGTGCCCCCAGGCTTAAAATAACAAAGCCTGGTTAGATCCCACCCATTTCTGGCCTACTCTCCGCCCATTCCTTGTACAGATAATGATACAGGCAATTAAGTTGATTGAATCGAAACAGATACAGATAATGATATACTCACTCATCCCTTATACTAACCTCTTACTTACGAGGTATTTTTGCATTACTTTAGATTTAATGTTGATGTATGCTTGTTAAAATGAGCTATCTCAGCAGAATCCTTGTTGCTGTGCAAATTCTTTCAGGCTCTTGCAAAATCTAACTTTAAATATTTGCTATGAACTAATATCATATTCACCTGAGAAGAAGTGGAGGCTCCTCCCCTGTGCCCAGTGCTGACACTCAACAGGTAGCGATACTCATCCATGGGATCATTGTCCTCCAGCACAGTCACCTTCACCTGCCAACCAGCCAACAACAGAAAGCATGTTTTTTTTTATTTCAAGATGCTTTTTGTATGTGGGGTTACATTTTATGTTTATTTTATATTTTTATTATACTCTGTTGCTGGAGATATACTGTACCTTGACCGTGTCTTGAATGTCTTTTCTTCGTGCCCACACAACCACCAAAAGATAGGCCACAAAGAGAGACCCCACGAAGCAGACAACGACAGGATTCTCAGCAAAAGTCGCAAACAGCTCAGCAGTGCGTGACGGATCGACAAGGTTGGGAGTGACGAAGAAAGAGCTTCCAAAGAAGGTGAGGTGGTTGCAGAGGCACTCTGTGACTAAATGTGTGGTCCCTACACCGACCTTGGAAGACAGTAACAACATTTACTGTCATAAAAGTTTCAGAAACATGTCACACATGACAGGCAGATTGAATTACTGCACTCACCCTGCATCCATAATCGCTCCAATCCAATTTTGACTCATTCCAAAATTTACATGCGGTAGTGATGGAGGTAATTGATAAACTGGCATTGATGGATTTTATGCCCGGGCCCACAATGGGCCTCACTACAAGATAATGCACTCCAGTCTTTCCCTTTAAATCTTTAGGTTCCAGTATCCAAGTGTATCTCTCCTCTGTGTAAGACACACACACACACACACACACACACACACACACACACACACACACACACACAAGTACTCAAGAAAAAATCAAATCAAATTGAAAAGGCATTAGAGTTAAAAACATCAACATAAAGAGATTTATTACCTTGTGTTGCTCCCTGGTGAGGCATCTCTGTCATTGCCACATTATTGGTTTCAGTGGGGTAGTCCATATAACCAAGGAGCAGTTTGAAGGGTAGAGGATCATTTGAAGGCACCATCTTTACAAAATAAATTGACAAAGTTGCTACAAAATTCTCATTGCGTGAAGTGATGTATCCAGAAAAGCAAAGAAAACGTTCTTCCTTTAAACACAGAAGAGTAGCAATATATTCCAGTTTTTTCATTCCCAGTATTTCCAGATTTTCCTGACTTTCTAGTCTCAGGATATCAGAAAAATGACACAATTAACAAAAATGCAATTAGTAACAGCAATTGTAGCGGCTGTAAAACCAATTTTATTCCACGGTGTTACATACCGACACTCTGTCACACCCCTCATCATCTCATAGTGACAACAAAGCACCCTGTAGTGTATCTATGTGACACACAGTAAAACGCATTGTAATACTTAAATTAAAGTTGTGAATCGCAGTTAGGTTAGGGCAACAAATCAACTTGGTTGGAAAAAAGATCATATTTTGGGGTTAAAATAAGTATGTAAGGTTATGTAAGATGATGGTAATACATCACGTGAATGCCTATTTTTGTTAGTGACTTAAGTGCACGACAACTGTACCTATGTTGCGTAACGTTATGTTAAAACAGTATTGACTTTTGGTTTCACACCGGACACGAACAGCTTCATGGATGATGGTTTTGTTTGACCCATGCACCTCCCTTCCCTCACACCCACAGTCTGAGCTTGAAATACTGCCGCAAATGGGTTTATATTGGAGTTTGCCCAGTTTGTCTCATAAACATACTAAAGGGTGCCTTTGGCATCAGTTTCAGACACCAGGGGCATGACAAAGCGTTGGCGCCCTGGAAATAAGAATGTAGAGTGTTTTGCTAGTAATACAGCTAATGTAATAAAACTGTCAGTTGTGTCAAAGTAGACACAGCTCATGTGACATTAGTTTTCAACGGTGCTGATTACATATGAGACTGGAACATCTTACTGCACCTTTAACACAAGCGTATTGTCAGCTGCAGGAATGTCTATGGCGGTTGTGCTGTAGTTCCCCAGGTCTAAAACAGAGGTGGTCACCTGCTCTCCAGCAGGTCTCGGCAACAGAATCTGTGGACATGGCAACATGCTAGAAATACATCCAAATAACATATTCTGCATACAACTGTAGAATGATTCTCCTTACCATCAGCACTTTGTAATGTACGGTCATCATTTACAATATTGTTTTATTTTTTTCATCTATCCCAATATTTAGAATAGTCAATAGATATGAATGGCTGTATGGGTTTGGTAATTTACAGTCATTTCATTGTGTTTGGTGTTCTACCGAAAGCTGAAGAAAGGAAAACAGTGTGGTGTAGTTTATTATGTATGATACAACCGACATTTAAAGTTAAAATTTTCTATTTGAATGTGTGTTAATAGTAATTATACTTAAAAAAACCCCAGCATATCTGCACTAATAACGTGAATAAATAGACTTTCTCCACTGTCTCAAATGGTCTAGCTCATGTAAATTCATTGAATCGTGACTTCCAAACAGTAAACAGCTGGGGCACTAATCTTGTGAATGAAGGTGGAGGCCTTAGAATGCACTGGAGCATTTCAAAGCTGAGAGCGTGCTGCACACCTGGGGTCGCTAGATACAAAGTGGGATGAGTGAGAATCTCTGTTTGTGCATTAAAGGCAGGTGTGTTATGCACTGTCAACTCCTCTAATCCTCTTTAACCTGAGTGCTTTCTTCATGGCTGGGGGGCAATGAGTCTATTAGTAATGAAGTAGGATGTCCTCGCCAGTGCTTCTTAAATTAACTAATATATTGACTATTCTCTTATGACTGTGCTTCAGCTTATCCTAGTGGTCATTGCAGCTACAAGCATCCCTTGAAAACAGGTAAAGTGCGCCATTCATTATATTGCTAATGAAATACTTACATATGAACTATACACCCTACATTGTCAGACCTTTTCATTTCGCAGAGTATTTCATACAAGCCCCCTGGGTTCATTGTTCAATCTGAAGTCTGATTTTCTTAAAAGAAGGTATAGACCTGTTCCCACAGTAAATGTGCTCTCAACAGGAGAGCACAATGTAAAACAATCCTCACATGCTGCACTGACCTTGATATCCTCACTTAGGCCCTCCACAGGGATACCAGAGCCATCAGTTGTCGTAAGGGATAGAGCACCTATTTGGCCACTGATGTTTCCTCTCTCATTCCAGGAAAATGGGTTTTTGTCTACACTCAGCATCTGTAAACGTGTTTAAAGCACAAAGTAGGTTTAAACCCCATTAGCAGGTCAGACACTTCAGAAAATTGAGAAAAACATGGGATATATCATGCCTACCATCCTCTATATTTGTAGGTAAAGTGTCCCGGGGACAAAGACATCACTAATAATGTTAAGTGTTAATAAAAAAAAAATATCTGTAGCAAAGTAAAAGCATGAACCAATGAACCACAAGCACATGACAGATTAATGCACTAATATACCAGAGAAGACAATATCCCCCTTCCCTGAATTGATGCATCATTTTGAAGTGCTGACTCTGAAAATCAACAACATGCATACGGGTAAACACATCAGCACCTCTGACTCACTCTTATATCCACTGGTTCATCTGAAGGTAACACATCAGAGGGTAGTTTTGGGAGAGAAAATGATGGGCTGGAACTACTGGGAATATTTATAGACTCTGTGTGCAAACTTTCCCGTGTCACTCTGAGGGAAAAAAAAACATAAACAGACTCATATCAGTTGGTTAGTTAGTTACTAGTCAGTTGTGCTTTTTGTTTTCAGTTTTCGTTTGCTTGTGTTCTAAGGACTACTGTTGTGTTTAAATCAATGCATGCTCACCAGGCCATAATGATTCAATGTTTTAATGTCTGCACTGAGTTGTATATATAATGTTTGCACTGAATATCATATGTGATGTTTTTATGACACACCAATGTATTGGAGTCACAATGTATGAGAAACACGATGATTAAATGTTTTTAAAAAATAGAATGGGATCAGGCTCGAACATACTGGAAGGAGAAGGTCAGAGGGTGAATATCTCCAAACATACTGGTGAATCACATGTCTGGATGCTTGAAAGCATTACACCCTTATATAGGAAAGTCATGAGTGAAGCACGGGGATTAACTCCCATTAGGTTTGGGCTAGGAGGGATGAAAGAGTGAGCAACTGAAAGCAAGTTTTAGTCTGGTTAAATGGTAACGGACCTACATTTGTATAGCGCCTTTCTAGTCGTCTGACCACTCAAAGCGCTTTTTACGCTACGAGTCACAAGGATACTTCGACATGCGGACTGAAGGAGCCAGGGACTGAACTGCTGATCTTCCAATTGGTGGACGACCCGCCCTACCTCTGAGCCACAGCCGCCTGGTTCTGGAGCTTGACTCGGGTTTTATGTGTTGATTGCTTGTGAACACATTAAACTCTATTGCAACTGATTTCAACTGCTTCCAGTGATTTTTTCGAGTACTTTCCTTTTGATTACAAGGCAGTAATAGAGAAGAAGAGAATTTTAAGTCACAGGTGAGTAACAGTCGGGTCACAGTACGGTCACAGTAAGGTCACAGTTGAGTAACAGTAGGGTCACAGTAGAGTCATAGTAGGGTCACAGTAGGGTCACAGTTGGGTTACAGTAGGGTCACAGTAGAGTCATAGTAGGGTCACAGTAGGGTCACAGTTGGGTTACAGTAGGGTCACAGTAGAGTCATAGTAGGGTCACAGTAGGGTCACAGTTGGGTTACAGTAGGGTCACAGTAGAGTCATAGTAGGGTCACAGTCGGGTCACAGTACGGTCACAGTAAGGTCACAGTTGAGTAACAGTAGGGTCACAGTAGGGTCACAGTAGAGTCATAGTAGGGTCACAGTAGGGTCACGGTTGGGTCACAGTAGGGTCACAGTAGCGTCACAGTAGGGTCACAGTAGAGTCACAGTAGAGTAACAGTAACAGTAGGGGGTCACATTACTGTGTCATTAGGGCCCGAGCACGTACCGTGCGAGGACCCAATTGAAATTGAAGGAATTATTATTATTATTATTATTATTATTATTATTATTATTACGACAAAAGTAAATCGCTTATTTGGAGGTTTTAACATGCTCAAAAACTCCTGAAATTTGGCGGTCGCATCAGTTGCGGTGTAAATTTAAGTATTTTAGGGTTCGCGGCAATGGACGGGTCAAAATGGCTAGGCCACGCCCATTAAAGAGCAATCTCCTTATAAATAGCGCCCTCCTCATCAATTTTCACGGATCTGCACGAAAATCGGTACACATGTAGATCATGCCGAGCCGCACAAAAAAGTCTCTTGGAGCCATAGGCCACGCCCAACAGGAAGTTGGCTATTTTGAATTTAGCGGCCATTTTTGGCGTTTTACCACGTGTCATATTTTGACGAACTCCTCCTACACGATTAATCAAAACGGCTTCAAAATCGCCGTGTACCAACTAGATAAGTTTGTGATCAAAAGTTATTCAAAGATCCGCTACCCGTCGAACACGGAATCGGCTTTTTGGCGGCGAAGTTTGAAGTTTGAAGTTTGTCTCGCCATGAAAAACGAAATTGCTATAACTTTGGCATTAATCGTCCGATCTGCACCAAACTTCACATGATTCATAATATTCCCGCCCTGAACACGTCTACATGCAGAAATTTTGTAATTACCCTAGCGCCCCCTGCTGGCGACAGGAAAAGCGATGTTTTTAGACTTTGACGTGCAGCTCTGACCACGTTCACCATATGCAACTCAAATTTGGTCAGACAGACCTCAAGACGTTTGTAATGCTACATTATGAAGATTGTGACTAGGTGTCAAACGGTGTTCCGCCCAGAGGGCGGCGAAGTCGAAAATTCGCCAAAACGCATTGAAAATGGCTTTAATGACATTAACTTCTGTGTCCTTGGTCATATCTGCCTGAAACTTCACATGTGTGTTAACAGTCCAGGCTTGAACATGTGATATGAGTTTCGTTGATGGGCGTGGCCAAATGACTTGACCACGCCCTTTAAACATCAGCCCCTGCCGCACGTGTCACCGACATGCACGAAAATTGGTACACGCATGTATCACACCGAGACGCACAAAAAAGTCTCTTGGACCCACTGGCCATACTCAACAGGAAGTCGGCCATTTTGAATTTTGATGCTATTTTTGGCGTTTTCCACATGTTGTATTTTAACGAACTCCTCCTACAGGATTAATCAGAATGACTTCAAAATCACTGTGTGTGATCTAGACAAGGTTGTGATCAAAAGTTATTAAAAGATTTTTCCACAGTTAAACGGCTTGGCCGTCAGGTGGCGGCGAAGTTTGATGTCTCGCCATGAAACACGAAATTAGTATAACTTTGGCATACATTGTCCATTCTTCACCAAACTTCACATGTTTGTTAACAGTCCTGACCTGAATGTATAGTATGAGTTTCATCAATAAGCGTGGCCGTATGGCTTGACCACGCCCCTTAAAGTGCACCGTCCCCCATAACAACTTTCACCGACGTGCACGAAAATCAGTATGCACATGTATCGTGTCCAGACGCACAAAAAAGCCTCTTGCACATATAGGCCACACCCGACAGGAAGTCGGCCATTTTGAAATTTACAGTCATTTTTGTCCTTTTCCACGTGTTGTATTTTAATGATCTCCTCCTCCAGAAATGAATCAATTAACTCCAAAACTGGTGTGTACCATCTACACAAGTGTGTGATCAAAACATATTAAGAGAATTGCTCAGTATGGAACGGTGTGGCTGTGACATGGCGTCGACACTTGATGTCTCACCATGAAACACGATATTGCTATAACATGGGATCTAATGGTCGAATCTGCTACAAACTTCACATGTATGATAATAGTCCTGGCATGAACACACCCACATGACGCTCAGGAGTCAGAGTCATAGCGCCACCCAGTGGAGATGGGAAGTCACTACGCATTGGTTCCTACACTGTCCGAAGGAGGCGAACATTCAGCGCCTCGTCTGCCGGTCGACCTCTGGCGACACGGTGGTGGCCGCGCCAGGCCCCGAGTTGCGTGGGGTGCGAGGGCCCGTTCAACGCTGCTTGCAGCTTTAATTTATATGTGTTTTTGATATTTTTGGGTAATTATTAGTTTAAAGTTATTTCAAGTAATGAAGAAATACAGAAAGAGGCAAAGTAGGCACACACACACACACACACACACACACACACACACACAAAATATAAGGATGATAACATTAGCCATATAAAAATTTAATTTCTTTTTTTTTTTTTTGAAGCTAAAGCAACCCATAATTCTTACATCTTTTAGAAATCTCCCAGCACAGGGAAATATATTTCCCATCATAGCCATCTTCATATCTGTCCAGTAAATATAGCCTACAGCTACAGATGTTACAAATGGTGAGCTTATCTGAACATAAAGACTTGAAAGTGGGGAAAACTGGTAGCCTGGCTTTCTCCAAAGAGAACGAGGACCAGACCAGCTCATTTATCAACATTAGTTATTTAGTTGCAGTGTGTGGGGTAGTGTGTTAGAGGAGCTGATAGAACAAGGCTAGCTGTGTCCCTTGTTGTCAGTCTTTATGCACAGCTACAGTAACCTGCTCCTGGCTATAGACTTATATTTACCACAGAGACATGAGAGTGCTACTTTCTCATCTAACTCTCCACCACAAAGCAATTAATAGTATTTCCAAAAAAAATGAACAATTGCATGAAGTCTATCCACTGTAAATACTTAAGAACTTACCTATGAACAAACACACTAACATGAGCTTGTTGGATGATAGTTGGCTTCTGGTAAACATCTTTAAATGCTAACAGTGCACTCTGTGTATTGCTCAGGGCAAGGAGAAGAGCATCAGAGACGTTTCTCTGCAAAAGATAACACAAAGCATTTATGTCAAGAGAGAAGTTGGTTGATCTGTTATGAGGGATTAGAGAAAAAACACAGCAGCACAGGCCTTAAGGTTAAACAACTCACACTGGAAGAATAGTCCAGGATATTGCTTACTCCTTCCACAATGATGCTGGCTGCAGTGTGTATTTCATTGATACTTTCTTCACTATTGGTAATGTTCATGTGGAGTAGGGATGAGCTGAGGTCTGCTAACAATAAAGAAGCCTCTTCCTGTAGGTGGGAATCAAGGCTCAAAATCACTCAAGGCTCAATGACACTTTATGCTAGAAGTAACATTTTCTTTAATCAAGGACATCATAACACTCTCCAGATATCTCACCTCTTAATATCCTGCCTCATACACATAGAACTTACAAGACTGAGCTAGCCTTGTCCTTCCAATAGCTATTCATTGATAAAAAGCAATAAGCCATAGCAACTGAGAGAGTATTTCCTCCCTCCTATAATGTTGTTATTTTACTCAGTGCGATTCACCTGACAGTACCTGAGCAGAGGTGCTGAGTTCAGTGCCTTTCTGAACAACAGCAGTAAGTCCTCTGGCGGTCGCTTGAACTTCATCTGGAGTGTTGATGGGAGCTGCTTTTACTATGTTATTCATTATGTCCAGCATCTTCTCACGAAGCTTCAACAGATAAAACCATGAAAACATATATTTTTTTAGTTATTAGTGCAGTATTTAGTTGTACAATATCTTTTAACCAAATGAAGTTAAAAAAAGTTTTCCATGTGAAGACAGGCTGTCTCTCTGTAAGTTGTACTTAGGTTCATGAAATTCTACTTATCTGAGTCTTGAAGAGGGGTGTTGGCCACACAACTCAAGAGGGCAGACACAGTAACCTATCATAGATACCTTTACAATCACTGTTGGGCAAGTTAATCAGCCCTGTCAGTACTTTCATCAGCTCCTTTGCCCTAGTCAGTTGTCAGTGTTTTGGAGTATCCTGGTAATTTGTTGTTTATGTGAGCATTAAACCCTGATTTCAGAAACATGGATAAGCACTTATTACCAAGGTTTTGAGAAACCTGAATATACTACTTGCAATTATCTGATGAAAATCAGAGGTGTAATACACAGTGAGATTAGTGGGGCAGTTAATTCTAAAGCCAGAGTTTTTTTATCCTATGGAGGTGGCTCTCTTTTAACTAGCTAGATCACCATGGTAAGTATTGCTACAGACCTAACCTGGTCAAGTTTGAAATTGGCCTTTCACAGCTACTTTCAGTAACATCTGTCTGTAGTAGATGTCAATATATGAGCGATGCAGATTCTCAGCTGAGGGAATTTTATAAATGCACTTTATCTTTATGTAACGTTGCGACCGTAATGCCACCCAATGAAACCATGCAATTACAGTAGCCCTTACTGTATGTATCATGAGGCTTTTTTTTGCCACATGAACCTACTGTATATAAGTGATGCAGAAAATCAGACCAAAAATGTTTGACATTTTTCACAAGGTTGTTCCTGCATTTACTGAACTATTGAGTAGGTTTTTAGTGTTTTCTTATCCATTTACCCACGCTTGCATGAAAAGAAACCTTCCAGAAAATTGCAGGTAGCATACTACATGAATAATTCTCTGTATAATTAATCAATATTTGTCACTTGCAGTTCTTTGTACAGGTGAGGTGTTGTTTCCTGCAGGGTTGTCAGCTGGAGGCTGCCATTCACTGATGTTTGTATCCGTCATTATAGAACAGTGTCAGGATATGTTAATTAAGTCCTTTAGCATGATACGTTTAAAGTTCATGTGCTGTAGAATGTGCAGCCTTCATGTTAGAGATAAATGAAGTGGTAAAGACAAACAACAATTCTGAATTCACACAATTTTCTGCGGGCATTTCTCACTCGCCTCAATTAAAGCAATAGTGTTGCTTTTTATTATAATACTTTCTAATTATTCTTCAAAGGCAAAAGTGGACTGGGTGCAAACAATCAGTTTTGAGAGTCAAACGCACATCATTTGTCTCCTTTAAAGCAGGAAGTAGAAAGCCTGGGTTAACAGAGCAGGTTGATAACGACCCTAGATGTTATTTCTGACTGAGGTTTTACGGTTTGTTGAGTCAGCTAAGGCAAAGAGAGCCTGGCTCAGTTGACCTTCCTTTGTGAAAAAGCCCTCAGGATACTGTAGAATGTAAGCACCTTAGCAAGGTTTATGAACATTCTTTGTTGCTACAAGACATAGTGGCTACGATGGCAAGAAACCAAGACACAACTACACATTGATTATATGAAACAAGGATACAGTACAAGCTATGCACACACCGGGTTTCTCATGACCATCAAACATCATATCCCCAATATGGTCACAACCAAGTCAGGGCTATTCAAAACACGAATGAGCATGTAAACAACAACATCAGTCTTGCTTTGTGCCTTGCCTTTGAGCTCCCTGTACAGTACCTTAATCTTGAATCCTGTTGCCCATACCTGAACCTAACCTTAATCCAAGATTACAGTATTGTAACCCTTGTTCTATTAGCACAGGCCACATGTATTCAGGTAGGCACATCCTGGCAGGCCGACAACATTTATTGCCTGCTTGTGATTGGAGAAGAGCATTACTCATAGAGTTCAGTAGAGGGCAGAGCCTGTGTATGCCTCTGTTGCCTAAGGCATTCCTGACCTCTGTGTGCTGGAGGGTATACTTTTGTTGAACCTATGACGATAGCCAGGATCAAAGCTAGCTTTGGTCTGTTGTACTTGTGCTGAAGAATTTCAGTGTTGGAGAAATGTCCTCCAAAAGCATTTGGTAGTTTGGCCCCTGGACCTTGTTTCCAGTACCCAAGTGCAAATCAGGGAACTTGAATTTTCTTGGATGGATCTATGCAACCTACTAAGATGCACTGATGCAAGATTTTTGCAGTCAAGACAATGTCTCTGAGAGGGCATTTACCTTTTGCTTGTCGGCTTGTTTCGATTCATCAGATTGGGCATTCAGTTTGTTAGCCACAGAACTGAAGATTTGTCCCAAAGTCTCTCCTGACAGTACACCGTGCTTCTTCAGCTGAGCCAAAGCATTCTCCACCGAAGCCTTAAGATCATCTACTGAAGAGCCAGATGCCGCTGTGTAATCCAGCACCTGAGGAGACTGACATTTTCTTACTCCAAGATAAAGAAAGCTTACAGTATTTCCATAGGACTTGTTTTGTTAGTAACCCCATATTTTCTATCATTGTGTTTTTTACAAACCTCTGCAGTTACAGTGGTGCTAGCTTCAAAGCTGCCATTGTTTGCAGTTGCTTTGATTATCAGCTTGTAGTTAGTGCTGCTGTCCCCAAGTGGAAGGAAGACAGCCTTCACTTCATTGTTGTTGCTGCAGCGCAGATGCTTACCTGACATTTTTCAAAAAAGAAAATAAAGCAGTTTGACAGATTTCTATGAAAGTACTCTAGGGGATATTATGAGATAACTGTTTTTTAGGTTTTAAGGTGTTCTGACTTGGATCACTTACCTGTATTAGTCTTAAAACAATACTGACAGTTAGAACAAGGAACTTCAGTATTGCAAGTTACATCGAAAGCGTCAAGGATTGTTCCCCTCTGTGGTGATATGCTACACTGAAGGCTGTCAAAATTGTTGGTGGTGAGAGGTGGAGATGTATCACCAGTGTTTGCGGCGGTAGGTGTGGCAGTGATGTCATTACTCATAGTGCCAGGTGATGTAGAGGCAGGACCACTGGTGGTTTCTTCTTTACTGTCTTTTTCCTTGCTGTCTTTTTCCTTACTGCCCTTCTCTTTACTGTCTTTTTCCTTGCTGTCTTTTTCCTTACTGCCTTTTTCCTTACTGTCTTCTTCCTTACTGTCCTTCTCTTTACTGCCTTTTTCCTTGCTGTCTTTTTCCTTACTGTCTTCTTCCTTACTGTCTTTTTCCTTGCTGTCTTTTTCCTTACTGTCTTCCTCCTTACTGTCCTTCTCTTTACTGCCTTTTTCCTTGCTGTCTTCTTCCTTACTGTCCTTCTCTTTACTGCCTTTTTCCTTACTGTCTTCTTCCTTACTGTCCTTCTCTTTACTGCCTTTTTCCTTACTGTCTTCCTCCTTACTGTCCTTCTCTTTACTGCCTTTTTCCTTACTGTCTTCTTCCTTACTGTCCTTCTCTTTACTGTCTTTTTCCTTACTGCCTTTTTCCTTACTGTCTTCTTCCTTACTGTCCTTCTCTTTACTGCCTTTTTCCTTGCTGTCTTTTTCCTTACTGTCTTCTTCCTTACTGTCCTTCTCTTTACTGCCTTTTTCCTTGCTGTCTTTTTCCTTACTGTCTTCTTCCTTACTGTCCTTCTCTTTACTGCCTTTTTCCTTGCTGTCTTCTTCCTTACTGTCCTTCTCTTTACTGCCTTTTTCCTTACTGTCCTTCTCTTTACTGCCTTTTTCCTTGCTGTCTTTTTCCTTACTGTCCTTCTCTTTACTGTCTTTTTCCTTACTGCCCTTTTCCTTGCTGTCTTTTTCCTTGCTGCCTTCTTCCTTACTGTGTTTCCTCTTATTGTCTTCTTTCCAGTGGTCTTCTTCATTACTGTCTTCTTCCTCATTATCTTTATTTTCTCTGCTACTGATAAGTACAGGACTTGGCTTCTCGGTAGATGATGATGTCCTTATGATATATTTGTGGTAAAGTGGTACAATATCCGCTTTTGTGTAAATGAAAAAGAACAGTGTGTATTATTTCCAAGAAATCAAGGTGCTGTTTTGCAGAAGCAGTTTTATTCATCTTAATTAAATAGTCAAACATTGTGATAAACTATGGTGTTTCTCACATGGTGTTGAGTTGATTTCCTCGTATGAATTAAACTTTCTTAATTAACCAAAGATATACTTGAGAAAACTGTTTACATCATTAACCCTGGATTACATCTGACAAATTAAAAATTGGTCTGAACCAAAAAATGATTGCAGACCAAGGCAGGACAATTACCAGCACAGCTTTAACATTATTCTAATGAATCATGTATACGTACCTGACGTTATTATCACAGTGACATCCAGACCCTTAGATCTGGCAGATTCAAGAACCCGATTTTCCACAGTGTATTCAGTCCCACCATGCTTTTTAAGCACAAGTGGCCTTTTCTTTTCCATTTTATAGCAGTCTTTTTCTATATCATTCTGTAAATAAATTAAAATACAACTTCATTAAGTCACTGGCAAACTGGTTTTTACAACATTAAATTAAATCAAAATTAAATTATCAGACTTACTGGCCAGTTTTTGTCGTCACTTAGGTCCTCAATGTTCCACACAATTTGTGGACACTGTTGTCCTCTACAATCCATTTTAATTTTTGCATCTTTGTCCTTCTTGACTGGGTTACAGCCTTCAGTACAAGTGAAACTATAATATAACAAATACATAGATTATTTGGTTAACACACAACAAGAATGTTTACATCCAAAAAAATAAAAATAATAATAAATTTAAATACAAAATATATGTATACCATATTGGTTTATTGGTGATATTCTGAATACAATTACTGTCTTTAAAAATAATACTTGAAGGGATTCCTTTATTTGCTTTTGTTGTATTTTCCCTAACACAGTGTGCTCATTTAATATGATGTAAGCAAGCATCAGTTTGATTGCACTGTTTCTATCCAACTGTCCAAATGTCCACAAGTGACGCAGCGCTGCCATTTTGAGCTGAACTTAAACGCCCTGTGTCTGTTTATCACTATTGCTTGCTTTGAACTCTCTGCAATGGCCGAGGAATGGCAGATTTGTGAAGCTGAAAGAGGAGTTATCGACACAACACGTCCTCATTTAACTACAAAAAACAAAGTAAGGTAGCAGCTGGCTGGGGGGAGATTGCCAGGAACTAAAAGTTTCTGGTCAGTCAGCATCACTAATAACAACCCACTTGCTGTTGCCTATATTATGTAATTTCCAGTAAATTTCCCATAATAAAATCTGTGTTTTCTGTTAAAAAAGTACAGATATAGAAAGATAGCAACTACTTGCCCATCTTTCAAGTGTTTTTGTCTCCAGTCAAGCACACAGCTGATAAGCATTGTAAAATTTAATGGATTTATTTATTTTTTTCTAAAGTGTGTGCCATGCAGTTGCCACACGACAGTGGAAAAGGAGATGCACGGTGAGGACACTGTCATGAATGGGTTTTTGGCATAGAAATATGGCAGACAAATGAGCTCAGCAAGATGATTTTGAAGTATTTAAAAATAATCCAAAGTATTTAGAATATGTTAATTAGTTCAAGTGATCTAATGAGATACATTACAAATAACATTTTAGAAGAAAAAGAAGATATACTTAATATACTTCATCTCTGAGGGGGAAATTAAATTTTTTTCACTGTGCTGTCCTACACACACAGGCTTGAAATACACACACATGCACAAACAGGATCTATACATGCATTTAATGGAGAGATGTCAGAGCGAGAAGGCTGCCCCTGGACAGGTGCCCCGAGCAATTGGGGCTTCAGTGCCTTGCTCAAGGGAACCTCAGCAGTGCCCAGGAGGCAAACTGGCACCTCTCCAGCTACTGGTCCAAACTCCATATTTTGTCCAGACTGGGATTTTAACCGGCAACCCTCCAGTTCCCAACCCAAGTTTCTACTGACTGTCACTCCTCAAGGGCATGTATTCAGTAATTTGGGGCAGAATACATTTTAAAAGTAGCCTTCCCAACACTGACTGTACTCCTCCTTGAGTACAGTCAGTTGTTTGATTTTATGACATCAAAAATGACAGCATTCCATTTAGGTGAGCTTGTTCTAGGGTGTTGGTGTTGTGCTTGTTGGTTCACTGACATGGCTTACTGAAAAAGTTAACCGAACTGAGCCATTGTTAACAAAGTTAGTTTCACCTGTGTCTTTCTATGACTGGTCAAAATGCCTGCCCTGAGAAAGGTTTATCTTTACAAGACAGTTTTGCTCTAAAATCAGTAAGATATGTGAACTCCTTCACAAAGCAGTTTCATTTGTTCCACTAATTTTCTGAAATCAGTGGTGACATACTGTAAATATTCATTTATGTTCACCTGTTTGGCTGATTTCAGTTGTTTGAAAATGACAGATACACATTAAATATCAGATAAGGTGTTGAGAACACAGATGATTCAATGCTCTTAGCGATCAGAGCAGATCAATCTCAAGTACCTTAGCCAAGTTGGCACGTTCTGCTGAGGGCTGAGGGTGATGCATATGGATTCTGTTTTTTCCACTTTATTATCATCTTTATTTATCACATTAAAATGATACTTAATATATTGAAGTGGATCTGGTAGGCAATTTTCTGTAATGTTGTAAGTCAGTCCCTCAAAACGTCCTTGGCATCGACAGGGATTCCCTGTGAATCAGTAAGGAAAGTCATTATTCTACTGTAATAACAATTGAATGCTAATACAAAACATTTAAGAAAAACAAACATTTACCACGTGTATTTTGTATCTACGTTGTGTTAAGACCATATTTTCATCTTTATTATATTTGCGTCTTTACTGTAGCTTTAAAACGGAGCCTTATACAGCAGGTTTTCTACTAGAAATGAGTCTGCCTCATTCCTTACCTTCAGCTCTGCCTGTCATACCTGCTGCTTCTTCACATTTTTTGGTTAGACGTTTGTCCTTCACCTCTCTACTCCTTTTATTTTCCTGTTCTCTCTGTACCCTGACTTTTCTTTTTAGGAACCCCTGATTTTTGGTGAAGTATTCTGACTTAACTCAACACATTGGTTATACCCTCTCTCTTGAAATGTTTGTGCAGTTGTGGTATCTGATATTATATTGCTGCATTTATCCTCATCATGACCTGCTCACTATTAGGACAAACCAATGTGATACAAAATACTACACATAAATAGTATAATACTAAATTTTAAAATAATAATTCCTTCTTTCCATGTCTCCTACATGGATATTCAGCTAGTGATGATGGCAACTTTTGGTATATCATAGTCATGATGTGCAAGTTAGTTGTAAACATTTAAAGTCTAGTTTAAGTTTTTTTTTCCACCCAATTCATACAGAGACATCAGCTTAATTAGCTAGCTAGCTACAGTCAATAAAATATACCAGCTACAGCTGGCTGCCCAAAATTTGGAGGCTACTTTTGTTTAAATCTAGGAAAAAAACTTGACAGGCATAGTAATACTGGCAAAGGTAATAGAGTTTAGCAGACTCAATTCACTGAACTCACAATTAACACATTAAACATGTTCCTGTATGAATCTCATAATCAAAAAGTATGAAACTTATAAAACATTTAAAGTAAATCTTTAGTTGAAAAAGTAGAAAAAGCACAGTTCTTACAGCATGCCCACTCGTATCGTTTCTTCGGGTCATTTAGTTTGGCTGCATCACTCATTGAAAGCGTGATAGTTTTATCTTTGGTAGGTACAGAATATGAAGGAGTTGCAATTGCTTTCATTGGAGATCTGACAACTCTTATATGTGTCTTTCTCTGAAAAAGAAAATTAAAAGGAAAGACATCAAAAGAGAATTTGAAGAGCCGGAGGTTAGAATTCTTTTCCTTGAATATGTAATTCTTCTGCCATTAAAGGTACAAAGAAAACATTTTACCGGTCTCACAAAATGGTCATTATGACCATTTGAAACAGAACCCTTGCCACAGAGAGCAAACATATCCACATCCACTTCCAAAGAGGAGAAGATGTTCCATGCTCTGACTTTCACTTGAACTGGTCCTGTAGCAAAACATTCACTCAATATTCAGCAATAAAATCTGCACATATACACAGCTGAAACATGAGTATGAAATATCCACAATGTTCTTTCCTTTCAGACTGTCTTTGGTTAAGTGTTTCACACATCATTATATTACCGCTGTATTTTGCCTCTTCCATACCTTGAATCGGGTGTCCAATTTGAAAAATGTCCTTGCTTGTGTTCATTTCTCTGGTCTCAGAGTATGAGCTGTTGTCTCCAGACAGTGAGAAAAGCAGCAGCACAGGCGCTCCTTGTTCAAGGGAAACACCAACTGTAATGTCTGGAGAGTCTGGGCAATCATCCGTCTCTGTCAACACAGTGGCCTCAAGCCCGGCAACTTTCTCCAGCTCACACACCTGCAGTATATGAAGAATTACAGAACAATAGAAACACATCAACTTTCCTTTTCACATCACTTGTCTGTGAAACTTTTCACAACAGAGAAATACATTGGTTAATCAATTATTATTTTTATTTCCAAGTTACAATTTGAAGCTTGTCACTATAGTGGTTTTGCATTGGGCTCTGGGTGCTGCCAAAATGCAGGTGACCCACAGCTCAATACTGCACCTGAATGCATCATGGGTGAACATAAATGGAGCAATTAGCTTTATTGTATCTATGCATAATAACCTACTGTCAGCAAATTGCAAACTATTAATCAATAATACATTGTCTGATTAACAACAATAACATTTTAATCCCTTGGGTATATCTTATTGCAAAATGTGGGTTTTTTTTCATTTGGTGATTCTAAATGATTCACATTTAAATTGTCCTAGTGCGAAAGAGCAACGTTTTTATATATTGTTTGGTCTTGGCATGTGCTCAAGGATGCACATGCACAGACACACAGATGATGCAATAAACATTGCTTATGATGATCTCACAGAAGAAGACTGTTACTTGTGAATGTTTCAAAATCTGGCTTTGCAAATGTTTTGTGAGGAATGAGATGCATTCAACACATTTGTTTGGGCTTAAGGATACACAAGTAGCGGTGTAAAACAAGAAAACTTGACAGGGTTCCTTTAATGTTTATTTAATATTGTACTGTTTTAAAAAATGACTTCTCTTCAAGAACAGCCAAGAAAAAGAGACAAAAGATAGAATAAAGAAGCAGAGCAAATATATGTCATTCTTTTTATTGTTTAAGTCATGACTTGGCTGTAAAATGTAAAGCTATTTCCCAACTTTTGACAACAATCCACACAAAATTAAATGGGTTGTGTCTTTTATGATGGCACGCATGCTACATTACAGATGCCTAGAGTAGAACTTTGATTAAACTTTGATCCATGATACATTTTTATCACCGTATTTTTAAAAGTAAAACCAACTAGCCAAATCAAAATTTTTAACTCAGAGGTGGTGTCACAGGATTTGAATGAAATTCAGAGGGGTGTTGCATCCTCTGTAAACTGCTGTTTCCAGATATGCCACTAATTAGGCAACATGATGCTATAATTAAAGGTTAAATTTAATTTCTTATTTAGAGAGGCCTTAATTCCTCAATCAATGCTTTAATCAAATGATGAAAATGTCATCTTCAAGTATTATATTTCATATGTCATTATCACAATCAGAATAAAACACGGAGGGATGATGCATCATGTTATTTGTGGCCGCATTATTGAGAGAAGATGACATGTTTACTTGATTAACGTTGCTTTACCGGCAGGTGTGTGGACACTTCAGGGAATGTGACCATGTTAGATGCATAAAGGGTCAGCTGGTGGCAGCCAGGCCCAGGCTGCTTCATCATTTGTGGAGTCACTGTGATGTTCTGAGGAATATTTCCTCTAAACACAGATAAACCTGACAACAAAATGTCATCACTCTGAACTCTGTAGGTAACATTTGTACCTGCAGAAAGAAATACATTTAAAAGACAACAAATAGAATACCAACACCAAAACCTGATGCTTTCAAGCAGTAATATAAAATTGGACAGGACAAATCATTGTATATTATGGTGTTATCATGCTGGCACCCACCTGCCTTTACTTCAATTTGAATTTGAAATGGCTCTCCATAAAGGGCTTTGCAGTCGGTTGCATGGAAAGACAGTTTTCCAGCATAGCACCTGATTACACCAAACTCTATAATGGGCTCTTGAATGGTTATTTTTTTCTGAGCTGTAATGTGTACATCCCCGGTGATGCATTCAACTACCACAACAAATGTGCTTGGATGAGCATATTTGTGCACCACTCTGCTCTCCAACCTGAGAAAAAGCACATATAGAGACAGTTAGCTGTGACCACAGTATGTTCCTCTTGCTTCCTAGAGAAAAATAATTTAGTGTCGACAAAGTTGAGATGTATTGACATGAATAATTAAAGTTTTTTCATCTGGTTTCACGGCAGTATGGGTTGATGATATGGGCTAATTAAAGATAACTGGTTGTGCACACCTCTCGATAATAGAAGTTTATTAATTTCAGTTCAACAAATATTTGTATCTATAACTGGTGGCAGAACTCTGAGGAGAAACACAAGGTGCATAAAAATGAGGCTAACTTGAAATGTATTCATTATTGATTAACCGGTTTAAAGGTATACGATGCAGGATGATCCTAAATAAACAATGTATACACTTATACAAACGTACCCCTCTTAATTATCACCTATGATCCACTAATAGTGTGTGGCAGGGTACTTATCTGCAGAGACCCTGTACGCTGCCTGTATTTTCTACTTATTTTGCTGTGTTTGGGCCGTCCTTGGGTACAGCACACACGTGAGGTTGGGACTTTATAAAAAGGTAGCGACCACTGTAAGCAGCACGCGTACAAGAGGAAGCTACAAAAACTGTGGACACAGCACCAAAACATGCAAGTATAGCGAGGTGAAACATCAATCTGGGGCTGGCTTTCACTTTCACTTTCTCTGGCGATACTGTATGCAAACAGAAATCAACAATTTCTGCATAGTATACATTTAGTAAAAGCATCTGGAAGATGTGTTACATTATTTAGCATTAAAAAAAGCAGTATATCAAAAAACATTTAGAGCTGATTTAGAGCATATCTTAGGGCTTAGTACTTTACCGTTAGCTTAACACACTTGTGTTCTTGTATGCAATTAACCTGCATAAACACTTGTGTAAACTTGATACGACTGTGATGTAAATTATTTTTTTTCCCAATAATATAAAAGAAAAGGACATGATTGACTTATGCAGTAAGTATATCAGAGAGCTTAATAAACACTTGGAAGTGTAATATAACCTATGGCTTTGAGGAAGCGTTTGCAATGGTAAGAGTTCATGTTATTTTGTCCCCAAAAGCATCCATGTGGTGTTAAAAGGGTATTCCAGTGATTTAGCAACACACTCTATCATCATCATCATCATCATCATCATCATCATCATCATCATCAGGATTATTTTCTCAAACTTGACAAAGCTCCTCCAGAGCCTCAGAGGACATTATACACCTGTTTTCACAATCTGAGTAGTATTAATTGTAATTTAAACCCCCACAGTCCATCTATACTCACCCCTGTGGACTAAGCAGGTGTATAACATGGCCGTCTCCGGTACTCAGCTTGCAGCTAAGGTTACCCTGCAGTAAATGTAAAAGCCACTTCACACTGATGGTGATGTCATCATAAACAGCAGCCACAGTGCCCACTGACAGTGAGAGCCCTGCGGGGAGATAATGACCAGAAATGTAGCAAAGTGCTCGTAACCCACCTGGTTTCCAAAAAGTATATATATATAAAATAATAATAGAATAAAACAGACAAGCACAGATCCTCATCATCACAGTAGACAGCAGAGAGACACAGCTACTACAGGGGTATTTAATACAGCAGCAACAACATAACATCAGAGACCGTCAGCGTGATCCGTTTTTCTCTAACTCAGTGTCATTTTTTGCTGCTTCATGAGTTTACATGAATTCCCTCTTGCCTTGTTATTTGGTCTGTACAGGTGACTGCACTGAGGATTTTCAAACAAGATAAAATAAACTGATTTAACAAATCAGAAATAAAATGCATTTATTTATTTTTGTATGTATGAGCTCTAACGCTGACACCATTGTAGAACCAAGCAGCGACTGTATAATGCATCATGAAAGGACTTTATGAAGCATAGATGTGGGTTGACACTAACTGTAAGTGGGCTTAAAAAACACATTCAGAAAAAATATGCCTTTTTTCACCGCAGCCTTTTTGACATTGCATAGATAGAAGGCCTAAAAACAACCTTGTGTTTTCAGAGAGAGGTTGTCACTGATTATGATGATCTCCATGAAGCCACAGCTGGTTTCTGGGACTGTCCGTAAGTAGTAGTGTACCTCTTTGCTGGCTGTTTTATTGGTTTCAGCTTTTGGCAGCAGAAACGTCCACTTGAGAAAGAGTGTATACAGTGAACAGCAGGATGGAAAACAACTGGACCTGCTTTTACTGGATGTAAAACCTCCCCTTGGAACATTAATGATTCGTTAGAATTACTGTGACCCACCATCTGTGCAGTGGTAGTCCACAGACAGGTAGCTCCCCAGCTGAGGACAGGGTTCAACAACAGAGTTCATCACCTGAGCAATCTGGCAAACCTGGCGGCCATTGCAGTGAGCTGGGAGACACACAGGGAACATAATCAGCTACCGATAACACACAGCAATGATAATGACATTATGGAAATTTTTACAAATTGCTGCTTGATATTTAGCAGTTGTTGTGGCGTTACTCAACTAACAGTCCTACAAATAACAGCTCAAATGTCATCATCATAAATAGCCCACACCTTCCTGTTCAAGTAAGTTTCAAAAGAGCTAACACAGGATAGACATACAGACACTTGCTCTACTCCTTGTTGCTGAGATGCGAAATTACATCCTAAGGATGACTGGCAAAGGGATTCTGTATCGAGTGGTGCTGTCCGCTGAGACCAGGGATGTAGTCCCACATCTACCGTTGATTGCATACAGTCTCTTTTCAAAACTTAGAAAGTAGGTGAAAAACATTTTCAGGTTTATTTCCTTAGGTTTGGGCAACAAAGGTCCTTGGTCAGGTTTAAAAAGACATTGTGATTTTTATAGTTTGTAACTAATGTAATGTAATGTTGTTGTACATCACATGACATACCTCAGTAGCGTATTATGCTACACATATTAGCACCCTATATACTTACACGGAACACAAAGAGCAGTCGGTGAGAGTGAAAATCCAGATTTTGTTTGACCCATCCACCTCCCCTTCCACCCCCCTATGCAGACCTTCTCGCTCTATTTTGGTATCTGATGCTGCAGTCTGATATCTGATGCAGTCTTTGACAAGTTGGGAGTGAGCCAGGGTTGTCCTCACAGTCACCTCTATTTTGTCGTACACGTGGACAACACATCTTCACTCCAACCTCGTCACATATCAACGTTTGGTCATGGACTTTCCACGTCCAAGATACTTTTTGCAAGGTACCCTAGGTGTGTTGGTTGTTGACATTTCTGGACACAAGGTAAAGTTTTGCCTGTCACATATATTGTCTGTTTTCACAGAAAATTCATCGTTTGTTTGCTACCATGTCAGTACAATGCCGCAAGTTGATGTTTTTTTCCTTCAACAACAAACGCATGTGGTTATGCAACCACAAGCAAGTGGTTGGGTTTAGGTAAAAAGAACAGGGTCTGGCTTAACAATCTTACTGGAAGCGAAATACCGGCCTCATGGGCAAATGTCGTTGGTTGTTGGACCCATCCATCACACCTCCTGTCTGCCCACTCAGACTTCCACTGCCTTAACTTTCGTTGTTGTCCTGCCGCATTTCCCCCTGACGCTGCTGGGTACCGCTAAGTAATATTGGCGACTGGTGGTGTATCATGTGTGTCATGAAAGGACGGCTTTCTTATTTATTTTTTTTTTGTCTGATGCCAGAAGTCACTGATCTCTGATTTCAACTTTGGAGTGAGACTAGGTTGACATGGAAGCTTGTTACAGCTCTCCCCTGCAGTGCAAACAACTTATTTTGATGACTTTGCTACATTGAAGAATTTTTTATAGCCCAGGCAAAACCTGGGGGCCCATACTGGCACTACTGTCAGCCATTCTCATTTGTTTTCTAAGTACAGTCCAGAATGTTTCATTCAAAACCTGCAACATCTGTGAGGGTTTCCTGCTTGTTCCAGGGCATTACAGTCAAGGGAATTTATAATGATCAATTTTTCAAATGTTTGACTGTTTGATATTCTGTGTTGTTGCTCTTATAGACTTCTGACTTGCATAGAATATACATTCCCTTTTACCCGAAGGACGCCGGGAAAGGCTGCAGTGCCCCAAGACCTTGAACAGGATAAGCAAGTTTGGAAAATGAATAGGTGGATAATCTGCTTTTGCCATCAGTTAAATGCATGAGTCAATATTTACTCTAAAACGGATGGATATCATTGATGTATCTTTGAGGCTATTAAGCTTTTCAGCTATTATGGTGCATTCTGTCCTCCATAAACGACCTGACGAGCAATCATTCCAAACAAACAATGGTCTGTAGTGAAACAATAATGTGCTTTGTGGTATCTGGCAATCAAAAGTGTATTGAATTTCATCACAGTTTCATCCATGCAAAACCTTTTCATGAACCACGAGTGTTTGTTTTCCTATTCACATTTTTTACCTATTGAGCTGAGCACGTAAAATGAGAGGAACGACTATAAAGCTGATAGTAGTTATTATTGGAGATCAGATCCTTTAAAAGCTCTGCATTAGGTAATTGTATAATATGCAAATATCAATTATCATAACAAAAATACCAGCTAAAAGACATGGCAATAATGCAAGTGTTTATTGAAGGCAAAAAAAACAACAACAATTTGAGCCTTTTTTACCTGTTAATGTTTCAACAACATCCACCCAGCCACACTGATTTTCTGTGATTGTTGCTGGAGGGGAGAACGTGGATCGACAAAAATTAAGGTTCTTACGACCATAGAAGCTGCCATCTATCATTAAGACTTGACCAGAGCCGCACTGCAGAGTGGTGTTATGACCTGCACACACAATGGATCTGCCAGAGTCTGGAAAGAATATAAGGCATTGCAAAGTGGTAATTCATCATAGAGTCATTGGTATGCTTTTTTTTCACTAACAGAATACAGAATACATACCAAACTGGCAGATAAAGTGCAGTTTTCTGTTGCAGTCGCTTGTGGATTCCCATTGGAAGCCTGAGTCTCTCAGTATGTGTCCGCACTCTTCTCCTGGCTGTGGGCTGCTCACCCAGTTTGAATAGGTTATATGAGAGCCATCCAGCCAAGAGAGAGCACCTGAGGATGGAACAAACCACTGCTGAACATATACAGTGTATGCACAGTTTGAGTTCCTGTTAGTACAATGACCAAACCTACAGTGATAATTTTCTCCATCATAAATTAATGGTGTTACTGTTTCTTTGGTAGAATTTACAGTTTCACTACAGTTTTTAGGGCAGTACAAATATACCCCTGACCCTTAGGAGGCGCTCTGACAGCCTTTCACTCTTCAACCAATGGGACCTCAGCCCACAGGAGGTTGGTGGTTAGGTTTGGGCCACAAAATCACTTGGTTAGGGTTAGGAAAAGATCATAGTTGACATTTGTCATGTCAGACGACTCATGTAACCAACAACTAACTAATGAGTAACTAACGACTAGGGTTACAAAATAACTCAACTAATGTTGACTTTAGTTTCACACAGGACACAAACACTGCTCTCCTTGGTCCAAGTCCTGTGCTTATCAGAACAATCCACCTGCCCTAAGCAGACTCTCTCTCTCGCTCTTTTACTACAACTGACCATCTAATAATGATATGGATGGGTTTATACTTGAGTTGGTTGAAAGCCCAGTGTGTCTCACACAGATGCTAAAGGATGCATTGTGCATCCATATCTAAAGCCGAGGGCCACTGCTCAAGCAAGGTTTTTTGATGCCGTGGAATGAGAATGCAGCATATTCAAAAGAGGCAGCATATTACATTTAAAAGCTTTAATTGCTATAAAGATGGGGGTACTCTATATTTTACTGTTTACAAATCTCATTGATACGTTATAGCAACAATAAATATTTTCTTATAACAATGATTCCCTGTGTAGCCAAAATCCATTTAGTAGTTTATTCCTCTGCTATAGACTTCCATCGTGTCCAAAAAACTGTGAAAAACATAAACATGAACCACATTTTTGCTTTAGGTGAAAGGTTTCTGCACAACACTTTTCTGGCCATTACTCAGCGTCATATCTCATATCTATAGAAGGGGAGACACTTTGTCAGATACTGAATTGGTGACACTAATCTTGGGTGTCCACCTTGAAACTGTGCTGATTGTATTGATCTTCTATGTTGCCGGGGGGAGATCTATGGAAGGCTTGTTTTTACAGACATGTATACAGTGCAACTTTATTGGTGCTTGGAGGGATACAAAAGCAAAGTGGTAATTCTAGTTTAAAACTGTGTGTGAAGTCTTTCTCACTCCGCTGAGAGGAAAGAGAAGGCTTCACACCATTAAAAGGCTGTAATTATTGAACAGAGGAAAGTGAGAACAATAGCTCAATAGGCACTTCATATTTTCCAAGACACAGAGCCAACTGTGAATAAAGTGGACACAACGCAGCAAAAGTACCATCATTTACAAGACTATTGCTGTCAATCACATCTGTTTAAGTATTCTTCTCAATGGTGCACAAAGTTACAGTATTTCAATAATTGAATCAAGTGTGCAAGGTAGACCTATGGGCATCTAAACGAGAGCAGATTTTTACAGTTTATAATTACATTCAAAACCTTATTACACATTTCGGCCTTCTTACCTTCAGTTGAAGAATATTGCAAGTTTGGAGAGATGGAGGGCGCCGCTCCAAGCCAGACATCCCTCTTGGGGTCCAAGAGTCTTTGAATGAAATGTTGAGTTTCTTTATCTGGGATAAAAGCAAGGTGTCCACCACGCTGCTCACACCAAGCCTGCGCATTGAAAAAAGTATGCTGGAGACCCACTAACTCATAGCAAGAGCCTCCAAAGGCCGTCTGGTTGCCTGGACAGGAAACAGAAGGCCTTATCTTATCTTCAGCACAAGACAGACGGCTGAATGTCATCAAGGTCATCAGGTGCACAAAGGTCCAGCACATTTTTTTTCTGTTGTCACTTCAAAAAGTAAAGGTCGGTCTCACATCACAAGTGCGTAACCCTGCTTCACTCTTTTCCTATAATGTTCTCATACAGCCCTAATCACATCCTGCTTTAAATGGACATGAGCCTCTCTCACACACTTTGTCTGGATTCGGTGGAACAGTGTTTACCTAACAGTCATCTCTCTGAAAACCAGTGAATGCATTACCTTTGTACACAGACAGAGCTGTAACAAAGGAAACCAAAGAGAGTGCCTTCAACCAGATGGCAGGGTAGCTTGAGGTGAGGGTTTTCTAATAGTTTAAAGAATTTAAGGACAAGGATTTATGATCTATATTGCAAAAACAGATATCTAATAAAAGATTCATTTAAGATAAATCTAAGGGCTGGTTAAAATGCTGATTCACAACTTCACTTCATTTTGGAGATGCTAAATGATGTCAGTAAGACAGAGGCTTCCAATGCAAGAAACAAACCAAGGCCACTTTTGAGAAGAACAGAAGAAGCAGATCAATTAACTAAACTTCAAACATGCCTTAAAGACATAAAAACCTGGATGAGCTCCAATTTCCTGATGTTAAATTCAGACAAAACTGAAGTTATCATTCTTTGCCCCACACACCTCAAAAACTCTCTATCTGAAAATACAGATTCTCTGAATGGCATTGCCCTGGCCTCTAGCACTACCGTAAGAAACCTCGGAGTAATATTTGATCAAGATTTGTCTTTTAACTTCCACATAAAACAAACTTCAAGGTCTGCATTCTTTCATCTGCGTATCTGCGTAATATTGCGAAAATTAGGCCTATCCTGTCCCAAAAGATGCAGATAAGTTGGTCCATGCATGTGTTACCTCTAGGCTGGAATACTGTAATTCCCTATTATCAGGCAGCTCTAATAAGTCTCTAAAAACTCTCCAACTGATCCAGAACACAGCGGCACGTGCACTGAGAGGAGTTTAAGCTTCTCTGCACTGGCTTTGTGTAAAATCCGGAATTGAATTTAAAATCCTTCTCCAAACTTACAAAGCTCTAAATGGTCAGGCTCCGTCATATCTCAAAGCTCAATGTACCCTGTTATTCCACCAGAACACTGCGCTCTGAGAATGCAGGGTTACTCGTGGTTCCTAAAGTCTCCAAAATTAGAACAGGATCCAGAGCGTTCAGCGATCAGGCTCCTCTTCTGTGGAACTATCTTCCTGTTTCGGTTGCATTGGTGAGCTGGTGGGCCGTCAAAAAATCTATACGTTATTATCGACTGTCCCGCTCTGTCTGTCTCTGTACCAGCCCTCTTTGTGTGCCTGCCATTTGAGGTGCATGAGTGTATCAGTGTTTTGGGGCTGGGCTCTCTGGCCAATCTCCATCAAGGTCATCAAACTTGTGTTTATGTTTTAGGCTCAACTGCAGCCTACTGTTGCTGCTCTTAAGTAAACTGTAACTCACTTGCTTTGAGCTTCACAACCTCTGTAAAATGACTCATTTTTGATCAAAATGTCTCAAAGAAAGACCACTGTAGAAACTGTTAGTCCTTTTATTATTGTAGAAAATAAAACAGCAGGAAAGACAAGGTACAAGTCAGTTGGCTGGCTAATCAAAAAGCAACAAATAAACAACAAAAACAAAACAAAAGCTGGTAATTTCATTCTCTTTTATTATATTTTGTCCTGTTGAAAGATGATAGACACTTGCTTATCTTTTTGGCTTGTTTGAAAATTTGTAAAATACTTCAGTACCTGAGTGAAAGAAATGAGTGGGCAATGTTGTTTGTATTTTCCCTTATTTCTTTTCATTGTTTTCAGTAAGTAAGAATTTGTAAGACTGCAAAAAAAAGAGGCAGTAACAGCATAATTTCTGAAGAGTTATTCACCTTATCACCCTCAGCACTCCACAAAATACTTAAGCCAAAAAAACAATAGCCAGTAACAATCTGCTTTCTGGGATGCATTTGTGGAGGTTTTTCTTTGCATGCTGTGTGTGAGAGATAAAAAGGAATATGTCCTTGAAAACACCTCCTGTGGTTAGTGTAAAACTAACGTGCACCAGCTGTGCACTTAAAAAAGCAATGCATCAGTTTGCTTGTACCATCGATTGAACAGCAGCGGGTCTGAATTCAACCAAATGGCAAAAAAAAGATGTGCCAGTGGCATTATTCTTCAGCCATTTACAATGTTATTATTACTTGTCAATCCAAAGGGTACCAAGAACTCTATAGCCGTGAAGTTAGTTTCAAAAGAGTTTTAAAGTTTATCATACATTATATATATGTATATATATATATCAATATATAGTTTCATACAAGCCATGATCTTGGCTAAACTGAGCTCTTCATGTAGACAAATACATATTTTGACACCAAACATGTATCACTCTGCATGTATTTGTCCAGCTTGTGGGGTCAGACATTTATTACTTTGTTGTTTCTAGCTGTTTTCTGTCTGTCCATGCAGCTTGCTGGACATGCTGTAAAAAGTCCATCTACTCTACAGTAGTAAAATAGAAGTCATTGAACTGTGCTTTTGTAACATCCTTTTTTAATCCTTAGTAGATTTTTACTCTATATGAGTCTTATTCATGGTGATCCAGCATGCTGTGAGATAAAACAGTACATTCACACTGGACTGAGCATGAGTGAACAGCAGCAACCACAGGCACCTGCTACCACCCTCTTAACACTACATAAGAGCTTTTTTATCAGAACATGAAAACAGGCTTGTCAGTCTCAGTTATTGGCTCTTCAGAAACATAGTTGCATCCAAGTTTCCAAGATATATGAACACTGTGGCTTCTCTATTCTTAGTGCATGTTGTTTTTGTTACATTATGTTTTGTCTTTATGTTTAAGGGCCTGATCCAAAAAGCAGGTTCACTGAATTATCTGAACGACGTTGTAGGAAATAAGAACAGGCCTCTTTATCTATGTTGTAATTGCCAACTTGAGGGAGTTCTGAGTCACACTAAACAATCTCCCCTGAATAATTCAGTAAACCTGCTTCTTGGATCAGGTCATTCAATTTTCAGATTTGCATCCTGTCCATCATAATATTCTGAAGTCACTGAAATCTGACAAAGCACACTGGAGTTAATATAAATAACCTGTTTTGCTCATGCCATACACTGAGCTTTTCCTTCTGTAGTACACTTTTTGTTACTTGATTTAAATTGAAAACCGTTACATTTAGAAGAAGCTTTAAAGGTCCAGTCTGTAGGATTCAGGGATCTCTATTAACAGACATAGAATATAATATTCATAAATTGAGCTTAGTTCAGGCAGGACACAGTGTCAAGCTCAGCTCACATCCCAGCTACAGCAGTGATCTCAAACAGCCAGTCAATTGATGGAGGAGCTGGTTGATGAATGGGAGTCAACTGATAGATCACATGATTCCTTTCTATGCAACCAATTGGAAAATCTCATTCAGGGCACCCTATTTAAACTGCTCTGGCCTGCGTACTGTTGCTGCTTCCTCTGCAAGTCGCTTTGCAACCCTTATCAATGTCATTTCTGTTGTCATTGATGCTGCTCTGTTCTGTTCCCCAGGGGTCTTTGCTGCTGCTCTCCCTGCCTTAGGCTTTCCATGTAGGCGCATGGAAGGGCAGGGAGGTTTGCCTCTCTGCCTCAGGTTTTCCTCATCTGCACGTGGAAGGGCAGACAGGTGTGCTCTCTCTGCCTTATGGCTTTCCACGCAGGCACGTGGAGGGGCAGACAGGTGTGTTCTTTTCGCCTTATGCTTTCCACATAGGCGCGTGAAAGAGGCTTTCTGTGTAGGCCCAAGGAAAGGCACAGGGGCCCCAGAACAGACCTATACCGCTAAATATACTACTGCGCCAAATATAATACTCCTATACTAATACTAATGGAAATAAAGGTTTCTTTGACAAAGGTGATCCTGACTGAATTATGTTTTCATTAGTTTATAATCACCTGAAATTAAGACCTGTTGTGTTTTCATTACCTTCATTACCTTTAAATGATCTGTTTGTTTCTACACACAGGGCAGGTCCTCTCCCACAGTCTGTCATGTTGTTATACAGTAGCCCAGGTTGGACAAATCAAATACTGGCTATAGATAGGGCCATTAACATTTTCATGTCGACCACCATAGTTCTCCAACATGCTTGGCCAAAGTATTGTCCTCCCAACTTGTCAACTACTGCTGCTTTGTTAGTAGACCTAAACAGTAACATTTGACGCCCTAGGTACCCCCCTGTGTCTGTTAAATATGTTCTGGGATGGCAAGTCAATTTATGCTTGTTCCATGCATTGTGTTTTTTAATACACCTGTTTTCACAGGAAATGAGAACAGTTTCAGCTTGTTATATGCATACAGTCTGTTTCAAAATAAACTTACAATGTACCTAAAACACTATGTTTTTATGTTTTATGCACATGTTTTAGCTTAAAATAAGTAGCCTACGGTTGTTGTTACTAACATAGTGTTACGTCATATGTCATGTGACAACTGTAGCATGCTACATGTATTTGCACACTATGTTGTTATTAAAATAACTCTATTGACTTTTGGTTTCACATTGCAAATGAACAGCGGGCTCCAAGGTGAAAGTCTGGTGTTTGTTTGGCCTTACCACCTCCCCTCCACTCAACCTATAGGGACTTTATAGCTCTTTATACTATGGTATTTGTCGGTGGCGTCACAAACTGCTGCTGGCAAAAGGTGCCTTTGTGAGTCGGTATCTTATGCTAACATCCACTGACAAAGCAGCCATAGTTGATGAGCTGGGAACTGGCTAGCTTGGCAGACGGGAGAAGTTTCAGTTTCTGCAACCTCAAAGCTACATGCCACTAAATCCTACATGTGGCAAATACCAGTCTTAAAATTCCAATAACTTGTGGTATTTATCAAGTTTTTTTCAGACTGTTTCAAAGCTCCAGTTGGAGTTAGCAGAGTAAGCAACAGTCCTCCAGCTCCTGCAAGAAAAGAGCCATGGTGTTTAATTAAAGCTTGAGTTAAATCACTTTGACCTTTAAACAGGTGCGGACTGGCCATTGGGAAGTTCAGGGCTTGTTAGGGTCAGACGGCATCATACAGCAGCAGCAGCCGGCAGCTATCTTAGCTGGCTTTGCTGGCTGATGTTTCAAGTGTGCAGCTGCTGTATCAAGATTACACGCTTTGTGCTTTAGCTAAATGGACTAATTAAAGATGGACATGTTTTCATTTACTTTGGAGTCAGAGTCAGTGCACAAACTTTTGGAGAAGTTCACTCTAAATGTGTGTGTGTTAAAGAGACTGTGTTTAAAAAAATGGCCATCAAATCAACCGGACATGTGTAAAATAAATGTATCAATTTGATACTTTTCTTCTAGATTCTTCGTCACTTCTTTTTGCATTATAGCCTATATGGCACATAATATCTCACAGCCAGCCCAGCAATAAGGATGATCTGTTAAATACTTACTCTACAGATGTACAAGGCTCTGAGCAAGAAAAGATAAAGGGATGAACCAACACAGATCCAATTACATGTGCACTATTGAGTGTAATATTCTGTGACTGTAAGATGAATTTAAGATACAAACTGAGGAGGCAGGTGTCAGAAAGACATCCTAAAGTGTCTTAAAGGTCTTCAGCATTATTAGATTCTCATATAGCACAAAAACTGTTTTCGTGTTACAGCTATAAAGGCTCCTCCATCTCTAAGTTCCAGGCTTAATTTCAGTCCCAGTCCACCCCTGCCTATAAAGGTATACTATGCAAGCTTGTCAGTTACTGTTTGTAAACACGCTTGCCAGCAAAAGTCAAAGTAAAAGCCAACCCTAGATTCACTCTTATCTGGCATTTCACCTTGCTATATTTGCATATTTTTCAGCATGCTGTGTCTCTCGGTGCCGGCTGCTTACGATTTGGCCCCTGGTCACTTCCTTTTCATAAAGCCTTGGTCTCACCTATGTACTGTAGATGCACACGCCCATGAACGTCCTGAGCACAGATAATAATGAGAAAATATAGGCAGAGGGCAGAGTCTCTGCAGAAAAATACATCCCCACACACTTCTAGTAGGTTACTTCTTACTTCTGTGTGAGTCTGTATGTTGTTATTCAGGAAAATCCTGCATAGTATACCTATAATAACAAGCTTTACATTGGTATGGTAAGTGACTTATGCTTTGGACTCCACTGGTGATCCATGTGGACTGAAAATGGTCGACAACTTTCATGTATCAACCATTCAAACACAATACCCGCTCCTGCTGTTGCACTGGTGGCTCCATGTCTGACAATAAGTAACTAGATTTTTGTAGCCTACTTTAGATATGAGTCACAGTAATAAAGATGATGTTTCTATTTATAGATGGATTTGAATACTCTTTGAGCTGGCCTGGGGAAAATTCAAACTAAAATAAATGCATGGCAATGGACACACAGGAAGAAGCTAGTAATGAAGTCTGTGAGGAAAGCCAAAGCCAAAGACATAACCAACAGAAACCTCTGAGGCTGAAAAATGAAGCCAATACAGAAGTGCCAAAATGACCGCTTGAGGCTTGACTCATTTGGTCTGTGGAAATTGACGCTTCGTCACGCAGCGTCCCTCAAAAAATAGACCCGGCGCATATTTTTAGCGGAGCGGAGCGCCGAGCCGAGCCGCTTCTGGTGGAGCAGTTTACATTGACTTAATGGCCGCGATTAGCTCCAGCACCTGCGCTGTGGCTGAATCGCGCACAAGAAGGATCCAGTGGAAATCCGGGGTAAGCCTGTGCAAAGTTTTGGGTGACCCAGAGCGGTATAGCAGTAGGACACTTTGATCGTGTATTCCGTGAGGTGTGGCTACAGCTGCAAGCAAGAGCGCAATAGGCTGATTGGTTACACGGAGGTCTATGGGATTTTAACTTTTAATGATAATGTTGTGAATATTAATCCAAAAAACTTCAAAATGAAGGATGCACACCATCGTGCCATGCGCAAGCCATATCCGAAAGCTCAGATTGATCTGACAAACAGCCAGAGAGATATGCGAGCCACAGACACACAGACAGAGATTTCTTGCTTTATAGATAGCCTAGTGCAGTGCCCGTAGGAAGTATGTTTTTCTATAGAACAGTGGAAGCTTAAGTAGATTTTTCATGTATGGCGAAATGAGGCTGTGTTCGATGGTTGGATGTACAAAGAGGTGTACATACTCTTACGTAGTGTTAATAGAGAAACTGTACATTGGGTAAGACATGAAAGTACATTGAGATATGGAGAGACACGCAACATCATTAGGTTTCCTAGCTTTCCGTAGGCGAACAATCTTGAAATGGTAGCTAGCAAGCACGTAACCCTGCACGCCTGAAAGGAAAAACAAACATTTCCGACCTAGCCATACTTTGGTATGGGAAGTTTAGGCAGTGTTTTAGTCAATCTAACCATGTTGTAGCCATGTCAGCAAACACCATGAGCAGATGAGAACAGCGTGGTGAAACTTAAGAAATACTACTTACCCATGAGATTACTGAAACGTCATGTTAATGCAAATTGCACCACTTCATCTATTCCTATATGGGGGAGGGATGAAAGGGAATGCCATAACCCCGGGTGTACACTGGATCCGTCGCGTGCGTGGTCCGGCCGTGGCACGGACTCCTCCGTCCTGTGCCAGGCGTCAATATCCACTAAGAGTGTATCTATAGTGGCGTGCACTCGAACGGCTGGAATTGACGGATCGCGAGATCACGATGTCACGCGATAATTTGCGGAAACACTGGAGGTATAAAAACATCAACAAACAAAGAAAAGATTTCTCTACCTGCCAGGGGCCACAAACTTTGACGTCATGTTGTTGCAGCATACGTTTCGGAGTTTTCATGGGTGTTTTTATTTTGAAAATTAACCGTATACTCTCGTCTTTTCTGCGCCTGACTTCCTGTTTGACTCATTTGGTCTGTGGAAATTGACGCTTCGTCGCGAGGCGTCTGTCAAAAAATAGACCCAGCGCGTATTTTTAGCGGAGCGGAGCGCCGAGCCGCTTCTGGTGGAGCAGTTTACATTGAAGTCAGTGGTGACTAGCTTTCTCTTGAGTAGTGTTGGAAGCCTCCCTGTGTATTTTATGGACAAACCGCACTTGTGTTTTGACTGGCTAGAGGAAGAGTAGATGACGACAGAATTTTCATTTTTGAGTAAATTATGCCCTGTACTTGAACATGGATGTTTCTTCCCTAGGTGTTCAGTAGTTTTTCATATTTGTATTGAAATGGTTTACATGTTTTTAGCTTATGTTCTAATGTTGCTCTGTTTAGCCCTGTTCTGTTGTTTTTATACGTGCTGTTTTTGTTCTGTTTTTAGCCTATGTTTTGTGTCTCAATTATTTTCTACATTAAAATTTTATAATGTTTATAACAGCAACCTCATTTCCAAAATGTTAAAAAGTGACTCCCCCTATTAAGTTTAGTTTAGGCCAGTATGCTGTGGTGTGTAAAAAGGTTGTATGTTTTTTTTATTGTTTTTGAGGAAATAGAAGTGTCTTATGCAGGTACTTTATCCCAGCTAAGTTCAAGGCCTACAATAGAATATATGCGCTGAGACTATACAGTAGTATGAGCTCATGTGAACTTGACAGGAATTTTTGGTGGGCAGATAGATGTTGATATATTTTATTTTGGTATCATACTTTTTTGTTTTCCTGATTTTTGGTAAAGGAATTCATGTTTTGTAGGAAATAACATGACCCATTTTTTATTTCATTTAACTTCATTTAGTTTATCCATTGTTTAATTTGATTATTTTGGTAACTTAATACTGTCAGTCTGATTTGAGACTGTAGGAAGGTCCCTAGAGTTCAGTTTGTAAGTGTTCATTTTTACTGATTGTGTGCTGTTACCGGCCCTTTAACAGGTGTTATTCGAGTTATTCAGAGTGTGAAGTCTGATCAGTCTGTCTGCTGAGAAGCCGTGTAGAGCTGTGTGGATTTCTCCTGTTTGGGGAAGTGTGTGTACCTGACTAATGTAGTATTTAGGTCTGATCTGCCTTATTAAAGTACTAGCTTAATGTAGATGTTAATCTGTATCTGCAGGGGTTTCAGTAACGGTTAATTAGTTACAGCGAATTTGCTACATTAGCTATGTTAGCTTGCATGTACTAGCTAGGCTAGACATATGCTCCTCATTCTACATTGTTTGCACAATTGATATTTCTCCTTGTTGATAATCTGATTCATGATGTAAAGGAGTTATCCACCTCATTTAAATGCATTTTTTCTTTTATATGCCCTGCATGTAACCTTTGTTTCATGTGTGTGTAATCAATATATATTGTATTGTTATACTGTGTTTCACAGAACCACACTTTCTTCAGTTAAAGCCACATAAACCTGAAGCTCTACCTCGTGATTTCTAACCAAGTCACACTGCCATAGTGTTCGCCTGCTCTGTCCAGCGCATCTGTTGAGGCCCTAGACCTCTAGGCCCCTAGAGCTCCTCCACGACGCAATGGATTCAACAGACAAGGACATCACAGAGACATCCACTCATCCCCACAGAGAGCGACAGCTATCACACCACCTAAGTGACTTTGTGGTTGGCTATGAGCCTCAACAACCAGATGAACCTCCAAAGGATCTAGCGCGAGCATCCAGATGCCAGGCTAGCGAGATGGGGTCCACATCTGTGAGGAGTGAGCACACACATCGATCACACGCCACCAGACGCCAGGCTAGCGAGGTAAGGGCCCCATCTGAGAGAAGTGGGTCCTCACGCCACTCGACCACCCGGTCTGCCCCCAATGCTGGTCTTGGCTCCCTCACTGGCTCCTTCCACTCATCTGCCAGTGCAAAACCCCTTCATGCTCTGTCACCAGTCCAGGAAGCTATCCTGCAGGAGAACATCCGACGCCTGGAGCTCGAGGAGTTACAGTGCCAGGTCCTAGAGGACAATAACGCTGATCTGGAGTGTCAGCGTCTCAACACTCAAGCTCGGGAAGCTCAACGCCTACAACAGGAGGCACATGAAGCACGGGAAGCTATTGCCAAATGTCTTGACAGGCAGAGACGCCTTAAGGAGAAGGAGAAAGAACTTCAGGTAGCCAAGCTGGTGACCTCACTACTTCAAGAGCCAGAGAGGGAGGGAACACGTAGCGATGCAGCATCACCTAGGAGCTTCTGCTCTCTAACGGCAATGACTGCTCCTCCTCCTAGTCCCCCTGCTGGCTCGTCCCACTGTAACTGCAACCCTGATTTCTACTCCTTACCTCTTCCCATGCATCCAGCTGCGTCTGAGCTGCCCTGCCATCCACCTATCTTGCAGCCCCATGCAGAAGCCCCTGTAACCGAGTCGTCTCCTGAGGGAAGATCAACCCAGGTGCCTCTCCTAGGGTGTCTTACTGCACCTCAGTACACGCCACCCAAACCAGCTCACCCCACTGTTGTCACTACAGCGAATCAAGCACCAGTACATGTGATGTCTCTCTCTGCTGCACCCTCTGCATCGTCGTATCCCGTCCCTACCGTACCTGTTATCACCAAGCTCCCTGTGATGTCATGCCAAGCTTCAACAGCTACAGCTGGTATTCAGACCCAGCAATATTATGCTGCAGGACCCACAGCAGCACAGACTCCTGCCCATAAAGTGAGTAGCTCTCCTGCAGCTCAACAGTACCAGTGTACGAGCCCAGCTGCACTCCATATGGCTCCTATACTGTCTACAATCACTCCAGTACATTCAGGCTCAGAGATGCTGATCACCTCGCCTTACGGCGTTTCCCGGCCAATACTGCCAGTCTTTGAGCGTGATCGAGAAAGTGACTTTGCTCTTCTCAGGATGGCCTTAGATAACATGATGGGCAGCCACGGGCACTTGACTGAACACTATAAATACCAAGTGCTTCTCAGCCACATGAAGCTTCCCAGTGCTCTACAACTGGCTAGAGCCTACATGTATGATGTCCGACCTTACACCACTGCATTGCAAGCCTTGCAAGACAAGTATGGTCAACCCCGGCAGCTTGTACAGTCCGAGCTAGGTGCCATCCTCAACTCGCCCGCTATCAAGTTTGGAGACTCTGAGGCCTTTGACTCATTTGCCCTGTCCATCCAGTCTCTTGTGGGCATGCTTGGGACACTGGAAGGCCCAAATGGGTACGAGTTGAGATGTGGCTCCCATGTGGATCGACTGCTAAGCAAGATGCCCCCGTCCTTCAGGGACAGTTTCATTGAATACTGTTTGAGCCGTGGCATCCTCCGCACTGGGTCAGATATGACCTACACCCTTGCTGACCTGGCAGCCTGACTTCAGATGAAGTCACAAGCCAAATGCCTCTCAAGCCAAGCTGCCATACTATATCAGTGTGATGCACTCAAGCCAGTCAAGAAGGACCGCGTCACTCCCTATAAAGAGAAGACCACAACCATTCTTCTCAATGCTGGAGAAGTTGCCAACCCTTCAGAACCTGCTTGCTCTAAGGCTGCCTTTAAGTCCAAGCCATATTGTCCCCATTGTGACAATAAGGAGCACTTCTTGAATAATTGTGACAACTTCAAGAAGCTGTCCACCAGCCAAGTTGTGAAATGGATCCAAGATGGTAAGCGGTGCTGGAAGTGTGGGCGCAACCATGCCCCAGAGGACTGTACTTTGAAGCGCCCCTGCAAGACATGCAAAGAGCCCTCCAGCGACAAATCCAGGACAGCGTAGAGTGCAATCCCACCTTGACAGAGACAGTTGAGCAGTCCTTCTACGTGGACAACTGTCTGCACAGCACTCACTCTGCTGAGGAGGCCAAGGGCCTTGTTGATGACCTCCGCCATCACCTGCAGACTGGAGGTTTCGAGGTTCGCCAGTGGGCAAGCAATGTGCCCTTGATCACTGAACACCTCCCGCCTGAGGCCCATTCAGAACGCAGTGAGCTGTGGCTCTCCAAGAGCAGTAGCGACCTTGATGAGCCTACCCTGGGCCTACGCTGGAACTGCCTTAATGACTCCTTAGGATACAAACATCGCCCTGTGGAGACATCGACGCCCACTATGAGGAACCTTTACCGAGTCCTTGCATGTCAGTACGATCCCCTTGGCTACATCGTACCATTTACCACAAGGGCTAAGGTCCTCATCAAAAACCTGTGGAAAGAGGATATTGGCTGGGATGACCCAATTTGGTCTCATGGTCTTCTTGACAGATGGCGAAACTGGGAACAGGAGATTCCTCACCTCGTCCATCTGGAGTTCCCCCGAGCTTATGCTCCAGGGCACGTGGCCCCCTCTACAGCAATTAGGGACTTCCACATCTTTTGTGATGCATCAGAGCGAGCATATGGCTCAGTTGCCTATATGCGGACCATGGATGACCAGCAGCAAGTCCATGTTTCCTTTGTACTTGCTAGGTCTCGGGTGGCTCCCAGGAAACAGCTATCAGAACGTTAACGGTCCAAAAGTTCAAAATCCACTTGGCTCCACTCTTACAGTCTCCTCTGTTTGTCTGTCTTTTTGTCTCTTTTTCCTCCGTCTCTCTTTGTCCGTCCGTCTCACTCTCTCTCATTACACTGTACTTGGGTGATTTGAAAGTAAGCAGAATATTTTGTGAGCAGTTAGTCAAACACAGCACTTTGTGGGCTGTAGCTAACGGTAGTTTCTAAAGAGCGGAGACGGAAAAAAAAACACTCAGCAGCGGCGGTCATATTTCAGCAGCTGCTAGTTGCATATAGGGGAAACACTGCATATTTGTAAGAATTGAGTGTGAAGCTATTTTTCTTTTTGTTTATTTCAGAACCACACACACACGTATTGTGAACCTCCTGCACTGAAAATGAAAGTATCCTCTCGAACCTGATTATCTGGTCGGAATCATTTACGCCACAGTTGTCCTACCCAAAGGACCCTGACGTCCCCTTCCTCACATCGCCCAAGCAGTGAGTTGCACATATGCGTGTGTGTGCGCTGCTGGTGTTACACAATGTCAGTCATGCAGTGCAACGAGACTTTGACCAGCGTTTTAAATTGGCATATTTTAGACTGACCAGCCAGTTGCAGGTCATGGCCGATCACGTGAAAATCAGCCCGATTACAAGGACTGCCGATTAATCAGTGCAAGCTTAGTGTACAAGCAGCAAAAACCACTGAGAGGACACTGAACTTCCTTGTTATGGATGGGCAACCGCTGTCGGTTGTTAGGGATATGGGATTCCGGCTGCTATTTAACCACCTGGAGCCACGGTACGACATGGTAAGCTGGAAATATTTGTCCGAGAATGAGCCCAGTCTTTTCCACACAATGAGACATACAGTTTTTTAGGTAATTCAGCACTGTTTTTCTGTATCAGTATCAGATCGATATCGGCCTGATACTAAACGTCAGATATCGGTTTCAGCAGTGAAAAAAGCGGATTGGTGCATCCCTACACAGCAAGTGCTGCAGAGCTAATTAACTCTGCTAATTATTTCAGCCCGATAAATTTGATAGAAGAATGTCGGACAGTGCTGTCAGTTTTTTATTTTTTTTGCCAGCTGAGTGCCTCGTGGTAGCTTCGCCCATTTAGGATGACAAAATATTGATTTTATCTCTGTTCTCCGTTCTGCAGCTCTGCCCGCTTGAGTTTAAAATTGCTTTTGTGTTATTGTTTAATGAAAGAGCATTTTTGATTACAGGGACATAAAAACTTTTCACTTCAAGTCCTGGTGATGATATTGTCAAAGGAACCTGATGTGTTGTGCTGAGCGTTTGTTCTCTGCCATCACTCATTCATTTAATTTACTAAATTATTCATTCCTGTTTTTACCCTCTGGTCCTGTTTCTGTGTGTTCTGTGTTCCCTGTTTGGGCTTTATGATCTACATTTTTTCTAATTGGTATAGACATCTATCATCATCTATTATGGGTTATCATTTTATGTTTATTATAGTCTGCCACCCTTCCCACATTCACTCAGTGTGTGGACTGCCACACCAGGGACTGTAAAACACTGGACTTGCTGTATGCAAACGTCAAGGATGCATGCAGCTCATCACTCCTCCCCCCACTGGGCCGCTCGGATCACAACCTGGTTCATCTGTCCCCTGCTTACAAACCTGTGGTGAGCAGACAACCCCCCACCACTAGGTATGTGAGACAATGGTCTGAGGAGACCAGCAGGGACTGTTTTGGTGTAACTGACTGGGGAGTGCTGTGCAGTCCACATGGGGAGGACATAGACAGCTTGACTGACTGCATCACGGACTATATTAACTTCTGCGTGGAGAACACTGTACCGACCAGGAAGGTACGGTGCTTCTCCAACAACAAGCCGTGGGTGACCCCTGATCTGAAAGTGCTTCTGAATGAGAAGAAGAGGACTTTTAGATCATGGGACAAAGATGAGCTGAGGAGGGTCCAGAAGGACCTTAAGAGAGAAATAAGGAGGGGCAAGGACAGCTACAGGAGGAAGTTGGAGGAGCGCCTTCAACAAAACAACATCCGGGAGGTGTGGAGAGGCCTGAAGACAATCTCTGGCCACAACATCAACAGCAGGAGGGGCCCAGAGTCTGGAGACCGGGGGTGGGTAAATGAACTGCACCTGTTTTTCAACAGGTTTGATTCTGCTCCCTCTCCCACCTACCAGAGCTCGGACCCAGGGCTCTCTCACCCTCCCTGGCAAACCTCCTCCCTCATTACATCAGCTGCACCCTCCCCACACCTTTTAACCCCCCTCCAATTCACACCTCCCTCCTCTACTCAGTCACCCCCCACCCCCCGCTGCAGCCTCTCCATAACAGCTGACCAGGTGAGGAGAGAGCTCACAAAGATCAAGGCGAGAAAGGCTACTGGTCCGGATGGCATCAGCTCCAGACTGCTGAGGGACTGTGCAGTTCAGCTCTGTGAGGTGGTTCTGCACATCTTCAACCTCAGCCTCAGTCTGGAGAAGGTTCCTGTCCTGTGGAAGACTTCCTGCGTGGTCCCTGTACCAAAGACTGCACACCCCAGGGAGCCCAACCACTTCAGACCTGTAGCCCGGACCTCCCACCTGATGAAGACCATGGAGAGGATCATACTCAACCACCTCCGACCCCTGGTGAGAACAGGACTGGACCCCCTGCAGTTTGCATATCAGGCAGGCATTGCGTGACTGCGTCATCCACCTGCTCCACCGGACACTGTCTCACCTGGAGAACATTGGAAGTGCTGTGAGAGTCATGTTTTTTGACTTCTCCAGCGCTTTCAATACAATACAGCCATCTCTGCTCAGGGGGAAGCTGGAAGGAGCTGGAGTCGACCGTCACCTGGCTGCATGGACCATAGACTACCTCACCAGCAGACCACAGTATGTGAGGCTTGGTGACTGTGTGTCTGATGTGGTAGTCTGCAGCACGGGGGCTCCACAGGGGACAGTCCTCGCCCCATTCCTCTTCACCCTGTACACATCGGACTTCAGACACAACACAGACAGCTGCCACCTCCAGAAGTTCTCTGATGATACAGCCATTGTTGGATGTGTGTCAGAGGGGAATGATCTGGAGTACAGGGGGGTCATCACGGACTTTGTCAACTGGTGTGAGATAAACCACCTTCACATCAACGCCAGCAAGACAAAGGAGTTAGTGATTGACTTCCGTAGGAAAGCACCCCAGACAACACCAGTGAACATTCAGGGTTTGGACATTGAGGTCGTGGAGGAGTACAAATACCTGGGTGTTCACCTCAACAATAAACTGGACTGGTCCACAAACATCATCGTCCTGTACAAGAAGGGCCAAAGTCGTCTCCACCTGCTGCGGCGACTGAGGTCCTTCGGAGTGTGCAGGACACTGCTACGGACCTTTTATGACACTGTGGTAGCGTCTGCCATCCTCTATGCAGTGGTCTGTTGGAGCAGTGGAAGCACGGAGAGGGACAGAAAAAGACTGAACAAGCTGGTCAGGAGGGCCAGCTCGGTCCTGGACTGTCCCCTGGAGACCATCGAGCAGGTGGGTGAGAGGAGGATGTTAGCAAAGCTGATATCTATAATGGACAACACCTCTCACCCCTGCATGAGACTCTGCGTGCACTGAGCAGCTCATTCAGCAGTAGACTGCTGCACCCACAGTGTAAGAAGGAGCGCTACCGCAGGTCGTTCATCCCGTCAGCTGTCAGACTCTTTAACAGCAACATCTGACAACACCAAATGTAGCACTGTCATGTCTGCTGCATGACTGCTTAGACTCTGTGCATCAACACATTCTGTGCAACATTCCTCATATAAATATTTTTATATGTATATATATTGTAAATTCTGTTAATATTCATTCTCAAAAGTGCCTTACTTTTTAAAATATTTTTTGCATTTTTTTAACATACATATTTTTCTATTTTTAATCTTTATTTAATTTTTTATA
This sequence comes from Cephalopholis sonnerati, assembly GCA_019142605.1. Taxonomy (NCBI): domain Eukaryota; kingdom Metazoa; phylum Chordata; class Actinopteri; order Perciformes; family Serranidae; genus Cephalopholis; species Cephalopholis sonnerati. Next base: position 12,789,342 of record JAGQAX010000012.1, on the reverse strand, counting down.
ATACACTGTCCACTCTTGACTTTCTGTCTGTACTTTGAGCTGCTGTGACATGTGAATTTCCCCAGTGTGGGATCAATAAAGTTTATCTTATCTTATCTTATCTTATCTTATCTTATCTTAACATGGAAAAGTGGATCAGTTTGCTTGTGCAAATGTTTTTTATTGAACACTCCAATCTTTAACACATGCACAGCCTACCGCAGGCACATAAACACACACTCAATCATAAACGTTACTGTTCTGACAGTACACTGTACTGTACAGACCTACTTTGATTATTAAACAATTATAAAACGGGTGCTTCCCATCCTTAAATGTGATTGGCTGAGCTGCGTTCCATGCCGTTGAAAAATCAGTGTAACCCACTGGTAGACTGCAGCGTCTGTGTTGCTTGGCAACCATTCTGTCCACTCGATCTTGCTTGGTGGAAGAATGAATAGTTCTCAGTTTTATTGTTGCATTATTACCAATAAATTGTTGATTTTTCTTCATGTGTGTTTATTTTATGGGCTATATGTAGGGTAACCGTTTTATAAAAGCAATAAGCCCCTTGAAGCCGTGAGTTATAGTGATTTACAACAGCTGAGGGGCACTGAAGAGCTTCTTCAATTTCTCCAGCTCAGTTCATGACGACAAAACACAAAGATCACTTTGGTCTTGTCAATGGAACCATTTGGCAACTTTTTTAAAGTATTAAAGTATTAAGTATTACTATTATTAGGGCCCGAGCACGAACCGTGCGAGAGCCCTATTGAAATCATAAAAATTATTCTTATTATTTTTCTTTTAAACCTTTGATCGCATTTTTGAGGGCCTGAACATGCCCAAAAAGTCAGGAAAATTTGCACACTCGTCACGTCTGGTGAAAATTTCGATATTTTATGGTCGTTACAAAGGGGCGTGGCAAAATGGCTCAATGGCGCCCCCTAACAGTTTTCAAAATCGAAGCCCCCTGCTTTAACTTTGCCCTAGGCGTATGAAATTTGGTACACATATGTATCATCCCGGGACGCACAAAAAAGCCTCTTGGAGCGACACCCTAAACCAAACAGGAAGTCGGCCATTTTGAATTGTTTTTTCAAAATAAGGTCATTTTTGGCCATTTCCACACGTTGTACTTGAGCGAACTCGTCCTACAGATTTTATCGGATTGACTTAAAAATTTACCTGTGCGTGCTCGACTACAGTGGGATCAATTTATTATTAAAAGATCTTCGTCACGTCGAAGGGCGCGGTCGCTGCGGAAGGGTCAATTTGGATATCTCACCAAAAAACACGAAATTATACTACAACTACTACAACTTTGGTGTAGATGATCCTATCTGCACCAAACTTCACATGATGGATAATAGTCCCGCCCTGAACACATCTACATCAAAAAATTCAGTAATTGTCATAGCGCCCCCTGCTGGCAACAGGAAATACCATGTTTTACACTTTGAGGTGCTGCTCTGACCACATTTACCATATTCAACTCAAATTTGGTCAGAAAGGCCTTAACATGTTGGTAATGCTCCATGATGAAGAATTTTGACTGTCGTCAAACGGCGTTCCATCCGGAGGGCGGCGAAGTCGACCCTTCGCCAAAATGCATAAAAATGGCCTTAACTTTGGTGTTTTTGATGATATCCACCTGAAACTTCATATGTGTGTCAACAGTCCAGCCCTGAATATGTGATATGAATTTCGTCAATGGGCGTGGCCATATGGCTTGGCCACGCCCATTCATATGAATTACTTCCATAGGATGTCTCACCGATATGCACAAAAATTGGTACACATCTCCATCACCCCCAGACAAACAAAAAAGTCTCTTGGACCTCTAGGCTAAATTCAACAGGAAGTCGGCCATTTTGAATGTCATGGTCATTTTTGGTGTCGCGCACGCATCGTATTTTAACGAACTCCTCCTACAGAATTCATCAGAACGGCTTCAAAATTACCGATTACCATCTAGAACACTTCCTGATCAAAAGTTATTAAAAGGTCTCGCAGAATCTAAAGGGCACGCCAGTTGTGGGAGGTTGAATTTTGACGTCTCGCCATGAAACAGGAAGTGGCAATAACTTCACTGTACTTGGTCAGATCTGTGTGAAACTTCACAGGTATATTGACAGTCCAACCCAGAACATATGTTATGAATTTCGTTAATAGGCGTGGCTAAATGGATTGGCCACGCCCATTCACACAAATAACCACCATAGGACGTCTCACTGATATGCACGAAACTTGGTAGACACATGTATAACATCCACACGCACAAAAAAGCCTCTTGCACGGATAGGCCACACCCGACAGGAAGTCGGCCATTTTGAAATTTACAGTCATTTTTGGCGTTTTCCACGTGTTGTATTTTAATGATCTCCTCCTCCAGAAATGAATCAATTAACTCCAAAACTGGTGTGTACCATCTACACAAGTGTGTGATCAAAACACATTAAGAGAATTGCTCAGCATGGAACGGTGTGGCTGTGACATGGCGTCGACACTTGACGTCTCACCATGAAACACGATATTGCTATAACATGGGATCTAATGGTCGAATCTGCTCCAAACTTCACATGTATGATAATAGTCCTGGCATGAACACACCCACATGACGCTCAGGAGTCAGAGTCATAGCGCCACCCAGTGGAGACGGGAAGTCGCAACGCATTGGTTCCTACACTGTCCGAAGGAGGCGAACATTCAGCGCCTCGTCTGCCGGTCGACCTCTGGCGACACGGTGGCGGCCGCGCCAGGCCCCGAGTTGCATGAGGTGCGAGGGCCCGTTCAACGCTGCTTGCAGCTTTAATTATTATTATTATTATTATAAGTATTAAGGGTTCAAGCCTGGGGGCTGAAACCTTTTGTTTTTGTACTGTTTCCCATTATCATTCTCCATGTGCATGCTGCCACTTGGTGACATCATTAGAGAACACAATGTCTCCATGTTTTCATTGTTAAGCAGATGACACGCAACTATACATCTCTTCTGAACCAAACAGCGCTGCAACCATAGACTCCATTCCTACCTGTCTTTTGGCAATAAAGAAAAGGATGAGCAATCATTCTTAAAGTTAAATGAAGACAAACTGAAATCTTGCTTATCAGCCCTACAACAAAAAGAGAACTGCTGCTTAATAAGGAGGGGAATTTCACTCCCTGGATTACATCTGAGGTTACAAGATCTAAACCTCAAATCCCACAAAGCATTTAATATACACACAACTGTGGTGCAACTTTTTAACAACAGACCAGCAAATATGACATAAATTTTAAGGGTTTATTTTTTTTTAACAGTCACAATTAAAACATGAAATTTGTAAAGCCCAATGTTACAAATGACAATTTGCTTGAAAGGGCTTTACAGCATACAACATCTCTCTGTCCTTTGGACCCTCACATCGGATGAGGAAAACTACTCCAAAAGGGTAGAAACCTCAGGAAGAGCAACTGAGGAGGGATCCCTCTTCCAGGACGGACAGACGAGCAATAGATGTTGTAGGATCAAGACTGTCTTTTTTTGTTTCTTCTTTTTCTGAGTGGGGTTGAATCCTGGAGCGCGGTGTCAGTAGAGATGCTTTCATTTCTCCCTCTTTTGTTGCCTTTCTTGGGTTGGCTCTCAGGATCTCCCACACGCGATGTGGTGGTGCTCTCGTCTTTTGCACCATCCACAGGCTTCTTGTTGCTGGTGATTTCCAGCTTGGCAATCATCTGCTCAGCTGTACTGACAGAAGCCATGAGGTTGTTGTTCTCACTTTGTCGCCTCATTTTAACCAGATTATCATCTCTGGCTTTCCTCCTGTCCTGCCTGAGATACAGGCGCGCCGTCTCCCGTTGGCTCTCAGGATCTCCCACACGTGACGTGGTGGTGGTGGCGATCTTCTGCTCAGCTGTATTGACAGAAGCCGTGAGCTTGTGGTTCTTCTGCCCTTGTCGCCTCTTTTTAACCAGATTATCATCTCTGGCTTTCTTCCTCTCCTGCCTGAAGTACAGGGGCGCCGTCTCCAGTTGGCTCTCAGGATCTCCCACACGCGATGTGGTGGTGCTCTCGTCTTTTGCACCATCCACAGGCTTCTTGTTGCTGGTGATTTCCAGCTTGGCAATCATCTGCTCAGCTGTATTGACAGAAGCCATGAGGTTGTTGTTCTCACTTTGTCGCCTCATTTTAACCAGATTATCATCTCTGGCTTTCCTCCTGTCCTGCCTGAGATACAGGCGCGCCGTCTCCCGTTGGCTCTCAGGATCTCCCACACGTGACGTGGTGGTGGTGGCGATCTTCTGCTCAGCTGTATTGACAGAAGCCGTGAGCTTGTGGTTCTTCTGCCCTTGTCGCCTCTTTTTAACCAGATTATCATCTCTGGCTTTCTTCCTCTCCTGCCTGAAGTACAGGGGCGCCGTCTCCAGTTGGCTCTCAGGATCTCCCACGTGCGATGTGGTGGTGCTCTCGTCTTTTGCACCATCCACAGGCTTCTTGTTGCTGGTGATTTCCAGCTTGGCGATCATCTGCTCAGCTGTACTGACAGAGGCCATGAGGTTGTTGTTCTCCTCTCTTTGTCGCCTCATTTTAACCAGATGATCATCTCTGGCTTTCCTCCTGTCCTGCCTGAGATACAGGCGCGCCGTCTCCCGTTGGCTCTCAGGATCTCCCACACGTGACGTGGTGGTGGTGGCGATCTTCTGCTCAGCTGTATTGACAGAAGCCATGAGCTTGTGGTTCTTCTGTCTTTGTCGCCTCCTTTTAACCAGATGATCATCTCTGGCTTTCCTCCTCCCCTGCCTGAAGTACAGGGGCGCTGTCTCCAGTTGGCTCTTAAGATCTCCCACACGTGACGTGGTGGTGGTGGCGATCTTCTGCTCAGCTGTATTGACAGAAGCCGTGAGCTTGTGGTTCTTCTGCCCTTGTCGCCTCATTTTAACCAGATTATCATCTCTGGCTTTCTTCCTCTCCTGCCTGGAGTACAGGCGCGCTGTCTCCCGTTGGCTCTCAAGATCTCCCACACGTGACGTGGTGGTGGCGATCTTCTGCTCAGCTGTATTGACAGAAGCCGTGAGCTTGTGGTTCTTCTGTCTTTGTCGCCTCCTTTTAACCAGATGACCATCTCTGGCTTTCCTCCTCCCCTGCCTGAAGCGCAGGGGCGCTGTCTCCAGTTGGCTCTTAAGATCTCCCACACGTGACGTGGTGGTGGTGGCGATCTTCTGCTCAGCTGTATTGACAGAAGCCATGAGCTTGTGGTTCTTCTGCCCTTGTAGCCTCATTTTAGCCAGATTATCATCTCTGGCTTTCTTCCTCTCCTGCCTGGAGTACAGGCGCGCTGTCTCCCGTTGGCTCTCAAGATCTCCCACACGTGACGTGGTGGTGGCGATCTTCTGCTCAGCTGTATTGACAGAAGCCGTGAGCTTGTCGTTCTTCTGTCTTTGTCGCCTCCTTTTAACCAGATGATCATCTCTGGCTTTCCTCCTCCCCTGCCTGAAGCGCAGGGGCGCTGTCTCCAGTTGGCTCTTAAGATCTCCCACACGTGACGTGGTGGTGGTGGCGATCTTCTGCTCAGCTGTATTGACAGAAGCCGTGAGCTTGTGGTTCTTCTGCCCTTGTCGCCTCATTTTAGCCAGATGATCATCTCTGGCTTTCTTCCTCTCCTGCCTGGAGTACAGGCGCGCTGTCTCCCGTTGGCTCTCAAGATCTCCCGCACGTGACTTGGTGGTGGCGATCTTCTGCTCAGCTGTATTGACAGAAGCCATGAGCTTGTGGTTCTTCTGTCTTTGTCGCCTCATTTTAACCAGATGATCATCTCTGGCTTTCCTCCTCTCCTGCCTGAAGTACATGCGCTCCGTCTCCAGTTGTTCTTCGGCCTTTTTCAAGGCTGCTGCTGCCTTTGAGGTCTGTGCTCTCTCATTCTCCAGCTGTAAATGATGAGAGGTCTGACACGTCTGCAGAGTCATCTTGGCTTCCTCCCTCTGTTCATGGAGAGATTGTCTCATCTGGCTCAATGCCAGATCATTCGCACGACCTCTAGCTCGCTCAAATGCCAGATCGTTCTGTTCAGTTGCACAGTACTGCTTTACGGCATGGTGCTCACAGCTAATCAAATACAGTTCTTTTTGAAGGGTCAGGTTCTCACCCTTCATCTGCTCAAGTTTGGTGAGCAGATCGTTGTTGGTGGAGGTGAGCTCCTCATGTTCTTGAGCCACCTTGGTCACCAGCTGTCTTACCTCTGACTGCTGGGCTTCCATGTCTCTTTCTTTGTCCTTGAGCATTGTGCAGGTCTTCTCCAGCTGCAGTTTCAGAAATGTTATTTCTCTCTGATCTGCAGCCATCTTTTGCTTCATCTGCCAGAGCTCCAACTGCTGTTGTTCCAGTTGTTTATGAAGGGCCTCCTTTGCTGCCTTCACCTGTGCCAAAGCAGCGTGCAGATCCTTTGTCATGGAAGTCTGCACTTCAAGATCTTTTTGGGTGTCCTTGAGCATGGTACAGGTCTGCTGCAGCTGAGGTTTCAGAGATGTTTTTTCTTTTGGATCCTCAGCCATCTTGCTCTTCACCTGTCTGAGCTCCGACTGCTGTTGTTCCAGTTGTCTCTGAAGCGTCTTCTTCGCTTCCTTCACCTGCTCTAAGTCAGCGTGCAGGTCCTTACTGATGGAAATCTGCGCCTCAAGATTTTTTTGAGCCTGTTTGAACAGTGCGCAGATCTGCCCCTTGGGCAATTTCAGCCAGTTCTTATTGATGGTTGGCGAGTCCATCTGGGCCTTTCCATAGCTGGACTTGATGTTCTCCCGCTGTTCTTGGAGCTTGACCAGGAAATCATCCAGGAGGTCCTCACGGACATCCAGGAGAACTCTACCCTCTCTTGTACTTGGGGTGAGCCTGGCTTCGCTGTCATTCACTTCATGCTGCCATTGTTCTTCCAATGAAGTGAGATAAAAATCAATTCGAGGTTCCTTGTGTCTAGAATTGAATTCCATGACTGGCATTGTTGTGTACCTCTGGACCTCAGTGAAATTTCCTCTTTGTCTTTGACGTGAGATTACGCTCGATTTTGATCGGCTGTGAGATGCTCTGAACCAAAGTTGGGTCTGAGTAACGTGTCTGATCTGATCTGACCAGCTTGTACTTAAAACCTTCTAAAGCTGTGAAAATGATGTCACTGTGACATCACAGGACTGCCTTTGAACTTCAAAGAGTGAACAGAAAAAAAAACGGAACACAATAAAAGAATGGTATGATGTCATCAACATCAAAACATTCCATTTATTCTGCTGCTTTTTTTCAATTAGCTTTATCGACCTGAACAAAAACATGGTGGTGCCAAGAGAGTTCACATGAGATTCAAATATTACATATTAAGTACACAGGTGTCACATCTGCAGGTTCTATAATATTCTGATGTAGTCCAGTCTTTGATCGCTATACAAGCACTGCTCTGCAATTATTTAGATTTTCATTTAACTGTTGAAGTTATCTTTTAATCAAAAATGCCAAAAACAATCACTGGCTCCAGCATCTTTGTAAGTGTAAATTAAATACAGTTTCATGGTGTTCTGACATTTGATTGAACAAACAACTGATGGAAAGACAGCTGTTAGTTGCAGCTCTATTTAGTGACTCCTGTGCATTTACTCTGCTTTTCACCATTCTGCTTCTGATATGAACCAAAGCTCAGCGAACAAACTGCTGTAGACTGTTTATCGTCCTCGCAGCTGAACCACTTTCACTTTTTGTGTCTTTCCACTCATTCCATTTCTTTATTTCTTACGTGTATGAGCAGCTGCGAAACAATAATGTGGCTGAGTGCTGCATGCATGTGTGTGTGTGTGTGTGTGTGTGTGTGTGTGTGTGTGTGTGTACACAGTAATAGGGATGTACTGATCCAATATTGGTTTCGGTATCAGTCCCAATATTGAAGAAAATTCTAGATGGGGTATCGTTGACAATGGGCCCGATCCATAGGGGCTGATCTATTTAGTCTAATTCTATGCTGTGCGCTATGAGTGACGCCATGCACTCACGCGGGCCGTGTAGAGGCCCACTTTAGTTTTCAAAATGGAGAGAGTGAAAGGATCCGCTATCCGGACCTTTTTCACACTACCTCAGCCAACACATTAGACGGCCACTGGTAATACCTGCGCAGTAAATGTTCCGAGGGGCGGTGGTAAAACTTCAAGCTATAACACAACCAACTTAAGTTCATTGAACTGAATAAACAAAAAGGAAGCGGTATGAAGCAGCCGGGTCATTCTCATGAAACCACTGAAATACACGGCAGTAATGACTTCAGTTATAAAACATGCAATTTAGTCATCGAACAAAACGTAATAATAAAGCTAATAATCATCTCTACCTTGAACAAAGACTGATTTCAACATAGAAATTAATTATATTTATATTTTATTGCATTTTCTGACAAAATTCTCATTACCACAATGCATCCGGGTCTGTCTGAATGTATGTTATGTTGTTATTTTACAGAGTAAAATAAAAAATAATCTGAAAAAAAAAAGGTTGCTCTAATGGATGTTTTTAAATGACTGAAAAATTATTAATTAAATACTCATGTTTAATAAAAACAGGGGAAACATGAATGTCCATGACTCAAGTTCTCCTCCACAACATATTTGAAGGGACTGTTTACACATGCCAAAAGAATTTTAAATAAAGTTGTATTTTGTACAAAGCAACACACGTGCCAGTGCTTTCAAGATGGCTACCAGGTAAGAGGATCTTTTTTTCCTCTCAAGTTAAAAGTTTAACGTTCTCCTGTCAGACTGCATACACGACAGTACTGATTATCATTACCGCTACAGCTAGTTTTCCACATTGAGAAAAACATTTGATTAAACATTTTCTATGAAAATAGACGTTATTAATGTCTATTTATGTACATAGAGTAAAAATTTGCTCAGTCATCATTGCTTCTCTGTTGCTAGCTAAACATGCTAATGTTCCTCATCCTCCGCAACACAATTCTCTCTTACTTCAAGAACTGAAGGCCAGTTGCGGTAGAGAGAACTTTTGTTTCGGTAATGAGAAGTCTAGTGTAGACTATAACATATATTGTGAATTATTAAGTTCAATTATATTTTACAAACTGTTAAGTTATTGTAATGTTTTAACTGTGTTACAGGCTGTGTTACAGGCTGATATGAAGCATTCAAAGCCAGCCTCCATGTCAGTCCAGATAGTTGTTTTCCTGTTCATGCAAGAGATATCATTGCAAACTTAAGAGCATGGGAAACTGTCTGTATACTTGTACTGACAAACCAATACTTACCTGCTTTATGTGTCTGTCTTAACCCATCCAGTCATTTCATCAAGTGTAATTCAGTCTGGCACCTAATGACCACGCCTCAAGACAATATGGAGAAATTTCACTTTGATTTGGGATACACAAACATACCACTTCATAATATCATGTATTATTATGACAATGGAAAACAGAATTGTGTTGTTAAAATCAAAAAGAAAAATTAATTAACCCCCCCCCCCCCTTTCATTTATTGGGGCCCTCCAGAAACCAGTCAGATAGAAGCCCATGTTAAACTCTTAACTGAAGTTGGTATAACTTATGAACTACTGCATGCTTACAAACACAAAGAAAAATGTGTGTGTATATTGATATTTCATATAATAATATAAAAACTCTTTGTTTGATATAATGTCATATTTACTGGCAACTGGGCTCAATTCTACCTGACTGGTTCCTTAACCACATTAATTGGACTATGTTTGCATCTCTGTATTTATATTATCATAACCACATTAGTAGGTAGTGGTCTTAGGTGTCCCATATTTAGAACATGTCCTTGGCAAGGGACAAATACTTACTTTTTTACCCCTCTCCCACTTCTGTTCCCTAATCCTAACCCTCTACCCTACCCTTTTTCCCTAATCCTAACCAGACCCCCTCTCCTTTCTTAATCTTTTTCTTTTTTAACCACCTACCAAGTGTTTTTTTTTCCTAAACCTAACCACCTCCCTTCTTCCCTAATCCTAATAAACTCCTTGTTTTTTTATTTTTTAGGTTTTTCTTCATTTCCACTCCCCCCTCCTCCCTCCCTTTTCTTCCGCTATTCCACATACTTTATTTTTTTTCTCATTGATTTCCTGTCTCCCCTAATAAACTTTCACAAATTGAATACTAGAGTTACGATGATAGACACCTTAATTTGAGAATTGAGTAGATTATGACGGTTGCCTGTTGCCCATGCCAAGGCAAGCCACCTACCGGTGGCTGTCCTTCTTTTTTTCCCCTAACCTAACCCTATTAGACGGCTAGTCTAAGCTTAGACGGCTAAAAAACTTTCATTTTTAGACCGGTGGTAGACTGATTTTAGCCCAGACGTCTAAGGACCATTAGACGTCTATTGAACGTCTTTTAGAGCGAAAAATGCTCGGTGGGTTATTACCAATAAATTGTTGATTTTTTTTTCGTGTGTTTATTTTATGGGCTGTATGTAGGGTAACCGTTTTATAAAAGAGAAGCCGTGAGTTACAGTGATTTTACAACGTCGGAGGGGCACTGAACGCCCCTCAGCGTTGTAAAATCACTGTAACTCACGGCTTCTCAGGGCTTATTGCTTAAACATATTTTCAGTTCATAATGTGCCCCATCCTGCTTCTCTTTAGGAAAGTAAATTCGCTGTCCCATTTTTCGAGATATTTTCAGGACTTCTTTGTTTTTTTGGCAGGAATGCCTTCTCCTTCGTCACATCCATCCATCTCTCTCTTTTGTTGTTCCGGGTTTGTTCCCGTTGTCGGCACTAACCTCGCGACAACTGCCACCCAGGCTACTGCAGGTGGCAGCTCTCGCAAGGCTAGTGACAGAGTTCAGTTTGGAGAGGCAGAGGAATGTTTTTTATTATTATAATACGGGAGATTTACGGGAGAATACTAATACGGGAGGACGGCGGGAAAGAGGGGTAAAATACTCAACTCAACTCTACTCAACTCAACTTTATTTATATAGCACTGTAAAAACAACCACAGCTGAAACAAAGCGCTGTACATAAATAGGCAAAACAGACATAAAACAATTAAAACAACAATAAAATAAATAAGATAAAACAGGCATAAGCAATAAAATAATTGTCTTATTGTTTTTAAAAACAGTCAAAAACAATAAAACAATAAATAAAAGCAAACCATAAAACACTAAAACAAGAGCAGAGTCTCATGCGGGGTTGAAAGCCAGGGAATAAAAATGGGTTTTAAGATTAATTAATGCGTTTTAATACGGTAGTTGACAGCTATGACTCTGTCAGAAGACTCCACTTGCAAAATCCGCGATGGGACTGAGCCGAGCTGTCAAGTGACGGTGTATATCTCAAAATAGCTGTCAATCAAAACGGGATTCAGCCTTTCGACTGATCCTCCAATCATCATGCGGAAGCTCAGCGTCCAGCCCAGCCGAGGCCCGCCCACAGCTCCATTCACCCCCAGAGACGCTGAGCGTCCGGGGGCGGGACAAAATCGTGGCATTTATCCAATGACCGTCGAGTTTCGAGGCAATGAAAAAAACTGTTCCCTGCAGTCCCATTGAAGTGCATGGACGCTCAGCTTCTACAGGCAAATGCCATAGACCGCATAAGAAAACGGCGCTACGGGAATGTATGAGAAGTTAACATCGATAAGTAGCTGATTCTGAACGAACTCGTCTTTGAGATGAACGTGTTTTAACGCATTTGTAGTCAGTGAAATGTTAACACAACCGTACATACTTGACCATTTACTTTTTGACATTTTAGGGGAAGCTGTATCGAGGACCAAAACTGCCATAATAATAAATAAATTAATTAATTAATTAACGAACATGATAATAAACAAATAAATAAATAAATGCCTCAATAAATACATAAATGAAATAATATGTAGAGAAATGTAGAAATAAAAGTCTCAATTATCAAATAAATGTGATAAATAAATAAGTAAATAAATAAACGAACACGATAATAAATAAATAAATATATGCCTCAATAAATAAAATTTAAAAATTATCTGTTTGACAAAAGATTTATTTTTGCATTAATTTATTTTCATATAATTTTTTTTCCAAATTCATTCATTTATTTTTACATTTATTTATTTATTTCCCTATTAATTCATTTCCCTATTTATTCATTTCCGGATTTATTTATTGCTGCTTTTATTCATTCTTGTATTTCCTCGCCTGTATGCAAATGAGGGGGCGCGGCTTGACTATTCAGGCATTAGCAATTGAACCCACACAGTACTGTGGTGCCGGTGTCCTGCCAAGGTACTTATCCCCGATAGGAAGTGTATCCCCTTCCGCGGGAGCGCGCCTGCACTCAGTAAAGATGGACGTTACTACGCTGAATGAAATAATGAAATACAGCAATATTATGATTGTATAATTTATCGTGTGAGTACTGTTGTTTTGTCAAGGAGGCTTTAAAATGTTTCACATGGCTCATGCATTCAAATAAATGTTTTTATTCCTCTGTGCGTGTCTAAGTTTATCGCGTGAATGCAATCATATGCTTTCCTTTCTTTGTGAAGGACACGTTTTCATTATTATTTGACAGTGTTATCAATCACAATGCAGGCTAGTTCATTTCTTACTTTTCCAGTGTCTGGAGACTAGGTCTAAACACGATGTAATTTGAAAGTCTGTAAGGAACTTGTTCATTCTGTAGATACAGTAGAATCAAGGTCGCTGATTTAATTTTAACATCTTTCACTTCAACAAGGCTACTGCACATCTGCGGGACTCGAAATGTATATTAGACTGCATGCACCACTGCAAACAATTACATTCCTGCTTACACTGCAAATGATGACTTTCCTTTACACGTGGTTGAATTCGTCCCCCTAAAAGGCTAAACAATAATAACTATGGTAATAATACAGGTCCTCTTGTATTTAAATAGCACTTTTCATGGAACACAGCGTGTTGTACCACAGCGATTAAGGTATGCTACTTATACCAGACTGGACATGCAGTCTGTCAAAATATGTATCCCCCATTATATGGAGTTAGAGTTACAGGGGGATACATATTTTGGCAGGCTGCATGTTGTGCCAAGCCTGCCAAAATATGTATCCCCTGTCTATAAAGGCCAGTCTTTATCATACCATCAAGTGTTTTATTTTACAGATACTTTGAATCATGTCTAATAACACTGGAGAATATAGAAAAGTTTCTTCTTTTCTGTCAAGAGTTACAGGGGGATACATATTTTGACAGACTGCATGTCCAGTCTGGTATAAGTAGCATACCTTAATCGCTGTGGTACAACACGCTGTGTGCCATGAAAAGTGCCATAGCAAGACAAGTGCAATCAATCTGTGAACTCTCATATAGATTAACCAATGGTTATGTGAACACCATCAAGCCGCGCCCCCTCATTTGCATACCGGCGAGGAAATACAGGAATGAATAAAAGCAGCAATAAATAAATCCGGTAATGAATAAATAGGGAAATGAATTAATAGGGAAATAAATAAATGAATGAATTTGGAAAAAAATAATATGAAAATAAATTAATGCAAAAACAAATCTTTTGTCAAATAGATAATTTTTAAATTTTATTTATTGAGGCATTTATTTATTTATTATTGTGTTCGTTTATTTATTTACTTATTTATTTATCACATTTATTTGATAATTGAGACTTTTATTTCTACATTTCTCTACATATTATTTCATTTATGTATTTATTGAGGCATTTATTTATTTATTTGTTTATTATCATGTTCATTAATTAATTATTTTTATTTTTATTTTTTTTATTATCATGTTCATTAATTAATTAATTAATTTATTTATTATTATGGCAGTTTTGGTCCTCCATAAAGCTGAGCTTCCCTTGCAGTCTTAGAGAAATCGCCTCTGATATCTATATATGTAGATCTTAAGTAAAAATTTACTGAATGCAGGCTATTTTCATCAATACTTGTACATAATTCATCTATTGCTCTATTCTGTAAATATTTCTATTCAAGTACATTTGTATAGCAATTATATATGTATGTATATAGTGTTTACAATTGCACCTTTGCATATTCATGTGTATATAGTGTTCACAATTACAGTTTTGCAGTTCCATTCAAAATGTGGGTTTTGACTTTGTTCCGCCACCAGATCCAGATCCAGATCTAGATCTAGATCCTTGATCTGTGGGAAACACTGTTGTGTTTTGACTGGCTAGAGGAATAGTAGATGATTACAGAATTTTCATTTTTGAGTAAATTATGCCCTGTACTTGAACATGGATGTTTCTTCCCTAGGTGTTCAGTAGTTTTTCATATTTGTATTGAAATGGTTTACATGTTTTTAGCTTATGTTCTAATGTTGCTCTGTTTAGCCCTGTTCTGTTGTTTTTATACGTGCTGTTTTTGTTCTGTTTTTAGCCTATGTTTTGTGTCTCAATTATTTTCTACATTAAAATTTTATAATGTTTATAACAGCAACCTCATTTCCAAAATGTTAAAAGCGACTCCCCCTATTAAGTTTAGTTTAGGCCAGTATGCTGTGGTGTGTAAAAAGGTTGTATGTTATTTTTATTGTTTTTGACGAAATAGAAGTGGCTTATGCAGGTAGTTTATCCCAGCTAGGTTCAAGGCCTACAATAGAACATATGAGCTGAGGCTATACAGTAGTATGAGCTCACGTGAACTTGACAGGAATTTTTGGTGGGAAGATAGATGTTGATATATTTTATTTTGGTATCTTACCTTTTTGTTTTCCTGATTTTTGGTAAAGGAATTCATGTTTTGTAGGAAATAACATCACCCATTTGTTATTTCATTTAACATCATTTAGTTTATCCATTGTTTAATTTGATTATTTTGGTAACTTAATACTGTCAGTCTGATTTGAGACAGAAAGCCTCCAGTAAAAAGCCCAAAGAGAGAAGTGGTGTTGTCTCCTTTCTTACATTCGCTACACTGACATTGTACTGAACAATGACTATGTCTTAAAATGCACTCTTCGTTTTACTGCAGGTAATAAATTTTACCTGAAACCTGTTGTCCCCCCCAACAAAAGCGTGCTCCCCAAAATTTTTATCACCAGCGCCACTGTAGCTAACGCGAACCATCACAAAAGCAAAAGCAAAAGAAACACCTGACGCTAAAGTTCACTAATCGACAATGTCATGCAAATTCAATTCTCTACTTGTAAGATAGTGAACGTTAAGTTAATGTCCCCTTAAACAACTAGTTAACACTAGTACAACAGCAAAACAGAACTGTATAAAATGCAGGTTAACAGCCAAGATGCTTAGCTCAGAGATCCCCGCTCAGTAACAGCGCAGTTAGCGCGCAGAGACGGTGCTCACTGCGAACGTTAACAGTCCGAAAGTTCAAAATCCACTTGGCGCCTGTTTCTCTCTCCCATCTGTCTTTCTCTTAGTCTCCTCTGTTTGTCTGTCTGTCTGTCTCTTTTTTCTCTGTCTCTCTTTGTCCGTCCGTCTCACTCTCTTTCATTACACTGCACTTGGGTGATTTGAAAGTAAGCAGAATATTTTGTGAGCAGTTAGTCAAACACAGCACTTTGTGGGCTGTAGCTAACGGTGGTTTCTAAAGAGCGGAGACGGAAGAAAAAACACTCAGCAGCGGCGGTCATATTTCAGCAGCTGCTAGTTGCATATAGGGGAAACAATGCATATTTGTCAGAATTGAGTGTGAAGCTATTTTTCTTTTTGTTTAGTTCAGAACCACACACACACACACGTGTTGTGAACCTCCTGCATTGAAAATGAAAGTATCCTCTCGAACCTGATTATCTGGCCGGAATCATTTACGCCACAGTTGTCCTACCCAAAGGACCCTGACGTCCCCTTCCTCACATCGCCCAACGAGTGAGTTGCACATATGCGTGTGTGTGCGCTGCTGGTGTTACACAATGTCAGTCATGCAGTGCAACGAGACTTTGACCAGCGTTTTAAATTGGCATATTTTAGACTGACCAGCCGGTTGCAGGTCATGGCCGATCACGTGAAAATCAGCCCGATTACAAGGACTGCCGATTAATCAGTGCAAGCTTAGTGTACAAGCAGCAAAAACCACTGAGAGGACACTGAACTTCCTTGTTATGGATGGGCAACCGCTGTCGGTTGTTAGGGATAAGGGATTCTGGCTGCTAATTAACCACCTGGAGCCACGGTACGACATGGTAAGCTGGAAATATTTGTCCGAGAATGAGCCCAGTCTTTTCCACACAATGAGACATACAGTTTTTTAGGTAATTCAGCGCTGTTTTTCTGTATCAGTATCAGATCGATATCGGCCTGATACTAAACGTCAGATATCGGTTTCAGCAGTGAAAAAAGCGGATTAGTGCATCCCTACACAGCAAATGCTGCAGAGCTAATTAACTCTGTTAATTATTTCAGCCCGATAAATTTGATAGAAGAATGTCGGACAGTGCTGTCAGTTTTTTATTTTTTTTGCCAGCTGAGTGCCTCGTGGTAGCTTCGCCCATTTAGGATGACAAAATATTGATTTTATCTCTGTTCTCCGTTCTGCAGCTCTGCCCGCTTGAGTTTAAAATTGCTTTTGTGTTATTGTTTAATGAAAGAGCATTTTTGATTACAGGGACGTAAAAACTTTTCACTTCAAGTCCTGGTGATGATATTGTCAAAGGAACCTGATGTGTTGTGCTGAGCGTTTGTTCTCTGCCATCACTCATTCATTTAATTTACTAAATTATTCATTCCTGTTTTTACCCTCTGGTCCTGTTTCTGTGTGTTCTGTGTTCCCTGTTTGGGCTTTATGATCTAGATTTTTTCTAATTGGTATAGACATCGATCATCATCTATTATGGGTTATCATTTTATGTTTATTATAGTGCTGTCAAACGATTAAAATATTTAATCGCCATTAATCGCATTAATGTCATAGTTAACTCTGAATTAATTATTAATCGCACATTTTTATCTATTCTAAATATCCCATGATTTATTTTTGTCCCATTATTTTTCCTCATTTTAATGCTCTTATCAACATTCCCAAGATGGCGCCGCCTGAGTGGCAGCCTGTTACAGTAGCTCCGACCCCTTTCTGTACTTTAAGTGTGTTTTTTGTGTTTTTAGTTGTTTTTTTATTTGCCAATCTCTTTGTTTTATGCCTTTTTCTCACCTCTGAACTGTTTGAGGCAACTTTTGGAGACCCTTTCAGCCACGGATCGATTGTTTACACCCGCGATCAGCTGTTGGCGCTGTGCCAAACTCACGTACTCCCCAACGAGAGACCGGAGATCCCTAACTGTACGTTCAGACCAAAAGAGGCAAAAGAGGCAAGGACGCCGGAAGTTAATACATTTTCAATGAGAGCCTGGCGTCCTGAGCGGCCAAAGCGTCAGCCGCCGTCAGCCGCGCGTCCAAAGCGGCTAAAGCGTCCAAAGCGGCACCAGATGAAAAGCTGAACCTCGGTTAACTTTATGGTAATTAGCTATGACGCGGTTCAGCGGCAACCAATCAGAGTAGAGGTGTCCTTCGCTGGAGCGGGCCCCAAAGCACAACGCATGTAACTTTGGTTCCTAGTTCCGTCGCACTGCTGGACGTCCAACCTGAAGTACCGCTGGAACCGTTCTCTGTCCAGCCGCAGCTCCAGCACCAGCCGATGAAATTCTCCGAGCTCCTCACGGCGCCGGAGAATCTCGTGCACCCAAACCCGGCGACGGCGTCTTCTTCGGGTGTACAGGCAGGCAGCAGCACACATCACTGTCATGTCATCCAAATCCATGATGAGTCCATATGATTTTGAGAGTTAAACGCGCATATTTATAGTCGTCGCAGACCATGTTGATGATACAATAATAACTATTATGAGCGGGAGTTAATTTAATTCGCTAACCGCCTCACCCCATTTTCCCCGTTCTTCCAAAAAAGGAACACTCTTTGGCCACACACATACACACACACACACACACACACACACACACACACACACACACACGAACTTGACAAACTTGTATGACACCAAACGAAAGACAAGCAGACAACACCACATGCGTAATTGTGCACAGAGATGCTGCAGCTGAGACGTAAGGAGCGCGCATTTGCACCCGTGTGTGTGTGTGTGTGTGTGTGTGTGTGTGTGTTCTATAGGCCTAAAGAAAACTACCCCGGAGCCAGAAAACATAACAATCTTGTGGCCAAAGAGCGTTTTACTTTTTTGGAAGAAAGGGGAAAAATGGGGTGAGGCGGTTATGTCATTAAATTAACTCCCGCTCATAATTGTTATTATTGTATCATTAACATGGTCTGCGATGACTATAAATATGCGCGTTTAACCCTCAAAATCATATCGACTCATCATGGATTTGGATGACATCGCTGTGATGTGTGCTGCTGCCTGCCTGTACGCCCGAAGAAGACGCTTGAAAAAAATGCACTTTTCACTGCACACATCAAGATATTTTTGCTCTATTTAAATGTCACTTAGTTGATAAAATGCTTTGTTGTGCAATGTGTCATCTCATTCAGATGAAGCAAGAAAGGCTTGCATGCCCAGGGTACGTCTTTGCCACAGAATTTTAGTATATTTCAAAGTTGTAAAAGTTTGATGTTGTGGTGGGTAAATCATTATGCCCTTTGTTAATTGCTTCCTCCTCAATAGTTAATCCGCTCGTGACTAGATGGTGATTTTGATTTATGTTCATGCTCTGAGATTTTTTTTTTCTGTATTTAATGACACACAAAACCTCCTATACAACTAGGCATGCTTTAAACTGAAGGTGAACAACAGCAAGCAGCACTATGCCGCTGTCAAGAAGTCTGCTTTGTCGCTCCTTTAAATGACTAGCGTGATTTAACTTTGACGTCAGTCACGTGAAGAGCGACCAAAGTGGCTAAAATATTTTGCCGCTTTGGAAGCTGTCCTGTTTCTCACACAGCCTCGGGCGTCCTTGCCTCTTTTGCCTCTTTTGGTCTGAACGCACAGTAAGGAGTTACGGAGAAGGAGACGGGGATGCAGAGCTGGAACCAAGCGTCGGGAGCGGAAAAGACGGTACAAACCATCTATACCGTCCGTTATTATGGGGAAAGTAAGATCTCTCCCTAATAAGATGGACGAGCTCACGGCGCTGACCAGACTGCAGAGGGAGTACCGGGAGTGTAGCGTGATGTGCTTCACGGAGACTTGGCTGAATGGATTAACTCCAGACTCACACATTGCTCTCAACGGTTTTCAGCTGTTCAGAGCAGACAGGAGAGCAGAGGAGACCAGTAAAAGGAAGGGAGGGGGGATAGCGATGTATGTAAATGAGAGATGGTGTCACCCGGGGCACATCAGTGTTAAAGAGCAACATTGCACCAGGGATATCGAGCTGCTAGCTGTTAGCATTCGGCCATACTACCTCCCGCGGGAGTTCTCGCACATTATCGCGATAACTGCGTATATCTCGCTGTCGGCCGATGCTGCAGCAGCCTGTGAGCTCCTACACACTGTTGTGTCTCAGCTCCAAACATCGCACCCCCAGTCCCTCATCCTCATCTCTGGCGACTTCAATCATGTCTCCCTGTCTGCCACCCTTCCCACATTCACTCAGTGTGTGGACTGCCACACCAGGGACTGTAAAACACTGGACTTGCTGTATGCAAACGTCAAGGATGCATGCAGCTCATCACTCCTCCCCCCACTGGGCCGCTCGGATCACAACCTGGTTCATCTGTCCCCTGCTTACAAACCTGTGGTGAGCAGACAACCCCCCACCACTAGGTATGTGAGACAATGGTCTGAGGAGACCAGCAGGGACTGTTTTGGTGTAACTGACTGGGGAGTGCTGTGCAGTCCACATGGGGAGGACATAGACAGCTTGACTGACTGCATCACGGACTATATTAACTTCTGCGTGGAGAACACTGTACCGACCAGGAAGGTACGGTGCTTCTCCAACAACAAGCCGTGGGTGACCCCTGATCTAAAAGTGCTTCTGAATGAGAAGAAGAGGACTTTTAGATCATGGGACAAAGATGAGCTGAGGAGGGTCCAGAAGGACCTTAAGAGAGAAATAAGGAGGGGCAAGGACAGCTACAGGAGGAAGTTGGAGGAGCGCCTTCAACAAAACAACATACAGGAGGTGTGGAGAGGCCTGAAGACAATCTCTGGCCACAACATCAACAGCAGGAGGGGCCCAGAGTCTGGAGACCGGGGGTGGGTGAATGAACTGCACCTGTTTTTCAACAGGTTTGATTCTGCTCCCTCTCCCACCTACCAGAGCTCGGACCCAGGGCTCTCTCACCCTCCCTGGCAAACCTTCTCCCTCATTACATCAGCTGCACCCTCCCCACACCTTTTAACCCCCCTCCAATTCACACCTCCCTCCTCTACTCAGTCACCCCCCACCACCCACTGCAGCCTCTCCATAACAGCTGACCAGGTGAGGAGAGAGCTCACAAAGATCAAGGTGAGAAAGGCTACTGGTCCGGATGGCATCAGCTCCAGACTGCTGAGGGACTGTGTAGTTCAGCTCTGTGAGGTGGTTCTGCACATCTTCAACCTCAGCCTCAGTCTGGAGAAGGTTCCTGTCCTGTGGAAGACTTCCTGCGTGGTCCCTGTACCAAAGACTGCACACCCCAGGGAGCCCAACCACTTCAGACCTGTAGCCCTGACCTCCCACCTGATGAAGACCATGGAGAGGATCATACTCAACCACCTCCGACCCCTGGCGAGAACAGGACTGGACCCCCTGCAGTTTGCATATCAGGCAGGCATTGCGTGACTGCGTCATCCACCTGCTCCACCGGACACTGTCTCACCTGGAGAACACTGGAAGTGCTGTGAGGGTCATGTTTTTTGACTTCTCCAGCGCTTTCAATACAATACAGCCATCTCTGCTCAGGGGGAAGCTGGAAGGAGCTGGAGTCGACCGTCACCTGGCTGCATGGACCATAGACTACCTCACCAGCAGACCACAGTATGTGAGGCTTGGTGACTGTGTGTCTGATGTGGTAGTCTGCAGCACGGGGGCTCCACAGGAGACAGTCCTCGCCCCATTCCTCTTCACCCTGTACACATCGGACTTCAGACACAACACAGACAGCTGCCACCTCCAGAAGTTCTCTGATGATACAGCCATTGTTGGATGTGTGTCAGAGGGGAATGATCTGGAGTACAGGGGGGTCATCACGGACTTTGTCAACTGGTGTGAGATGAACCACCTTCACATCAACGCCAGCAAGACAAAGGAGTTAGTGATTGACTTCCGTAGGAAAGCACCCCGGACAACTCCAGTGAACATTCAGGGTTTGGACATTGAGGTCGTGGAGGAGTACAAATACCTGGGTGTTCACCTCAACAATAAACTGGACTGGTCCACAAACATCATCGTCCTGTACAAGAAGGGCCAAAGTCGTCTCCACCTTCTGCGGCGACTGAGGTCCTTCGGAGTGTGCAGGACACTGCTACGGACCTTTTATGACACTGTGGTAGCGTCTGCCATCCTCTATGCAGTGGTCTGTTGGAGCAGTGGAAGCACGGAGAGGGACAGAAAAAGACTGAACAAGCTGGTCAGGAGGGCCAGCTCGGTCCTGGACTGTCCCCTGGAGACCATCGAGCAGGTGGGTGAGAGGAGGATGTTAGCAAAGCTGATATCTATAATGGACAACACCTCTCACCCCTGCATGAGACTCTGCGTGCACTGAGCAGCTCATTCAGCAGTAGACTGCTGCACCCACAGTGCAAGAAGGAGCGCTACCGCAGGTCGTTCATCCCGTCAGCTGTCAGACTCTTTAACAGCAACATCTGACAACACCAAATGTAGCACTGTCATGTCTGCTGCATGACTGCTTAGACTCTGTGCATCAACACATTCTGTGCAACATTCCTCATCTAAATATTTTTTGTATATATGTATATATATTGTAAATTCTGTTAATATTCATTCTCAAAAGTGCCTTACTTTTTAAAATATTTTTTGTATTTTTTTAACATACATATTTTTCTATTTTTAATCTTTATTTAATTTTTTATAATACACTGTCCACTCTTGACTTTCTGTCTGTACTTTGAGCTGCTGTGACATGTGAATTTCCCCAGTGTGGGATCAATAAAGTTTATCTTATCTTATCTTATCTTATCTTATCTTATCTTAACATGGAAAAGTGGATCAGTTTGCTTGTGCAAATGTTTTTTTATTGAACACTCCAATCTTTAACACATGCACAGCCTACCGCAGGCACCTAAACACACACTCAATCATAAACGTTACTGTTCTGACAGTACACTGTACTGTACAGACCTACTTTGATTATTAAACAATTATAAAACGGGTGCTTCCCATCCTTAAATGTGATTGGCTGAGCTGCGTTCCATGCCGTTGAAAAATCAGTGTAACCCACTGGTAGACTGCAGCGTCTGTGTTGCTTGGCAACCATTCTGTCCACTCCATCTTGCTTGGTGGAAGAATGAATAGTTCTCAGTTTTATTGTTGCATTATTACCAATAAATTGTTGATTTTTCTTCATGTGTGTTTATTTTATGGGCTATATGTAGGGTAATCGTTTTATAAAAGCAATAAGCCCCTTGAAGCCGTGAGTTACAGTGATTTACAACAGCTGAGGGGCACTGAAGAGCTTCTTCAATTTCTCCACCTCAGTTCATGACATCAAAACACACAGATCACTTTGGTCTTGTCAATGGAACCATTTGGCAACTTTTTAAAAGTATTAAAGTATTAAGTATTACTATTATTATTATTATTATAAGTATTAAGGGTTCAAACCTTTTGTTTTTGTACTGTTTCCCATTATCATTCTCCCTGTGCATGCTACCACTTGGTGACATCATTAGAGAACACAATGTCTCCATGTTTTCATTGTTAAGCAGATGACACGCAACTATACATCTCTTCTGAACCAAACAGCGCTGCAACCATAGACTCCATTCCTACCTGTCTTTTGGCAATAAAGAAAAGGATGAGCAATCATTCTTAAAGTTAAATGAAGACAAACTGAAATCTTGCTTATCAGCCCTACAACAAAAAGTTAAATGCTGCTTAATAAGGAGGGGAATTTCACTCCCTGGATTACATCTGAGGTTACAAGATCTAAACCTCAAGTCCCACAAAGCATTTAATATACACACAACTGTGGTGCAACTTTTTAACAACAGACCAGCAAATATGACATAAATTTTAAGGGTTTATTTTTTTTTAACAGTCACAATTAAAACATGAAATTTGTAAAGCCCAATGTTACAAATGACAATTTGCTTGAAAGGGCTTTACAGCATACAACATCTCTCTGTCCTTTGGACCCTCACATCGGATGAGGAAAACTACTCCAAAAGGGTAGAAACCTCAGGAAGAGCAACTGAGGAGGGATCCCTCTTCCAGGACGGACAGACGAGCAATAGATGTTGTAGGATCAAGACTGTCTTTTTTTGTTTCTTCTTTTTCTGAGTGGGGTTGAATCCTGGAGCGCGGTGTCAGTAGAGATGCTTTCATTTCTCCCTCTTTTGTTGCCTTTCTTGGGTTGGCTCTCAGGATCTCCCACACGCGATGTGGTGGTGCTCTCGTCTTTTGCACCATCCACAGGCTTCTTGTTGCTGGTGATTTCCAGCTTGGCAATCATCTGCTCAGCTGTACTGACAGAAGCCATGAGGTTGTTGTTCTCACTTTGTCGCCTCATTTTAACCAGATTATCATCTCTGGCTTTCCTCCTGTCCTGCCTGAGATACAGGCGCGCCGTCTCCCGTTGGCTCTCAGGATCTCCCACACGTGACGTGGTGGTGGTGGCGATCTTCTGCTCAGCTGTATTGACAGAAGCCGTGAGCTTGTGGTTCTTCTGCCCTTGTCGCCTCTTTTTAACCAGATTATCATCTCTGGCTTTCTTCCTCTCCTGCCTGAAGTACAGGGGCGCCGTCTCCAGTTGGCTCTCAGGATCTCCCACACGCGATGTGGTGGTGCTCTCGTCTTTTGCACCATCCACAGGCTTCTTGTTGCTGGTGATTTCCAGCTTGGCAATCATCTGCTCAGCTGTATTGACAGAAGCCATGAGGTTGTTGTTCTCACTTTGTCGCCTCATTTTAACCAGATTATCATCTCTGGCTTTCCTCCTGTCCTGCCTGAGATACAGGCGCGCCGTCTCCCGTTGGCTCTCAGGATCTCCCACACGTGACGTGGTGGTGGTGGCGATCTTCTGCTCAGCTGTATTGACAGAAGCCGTGAGCTTGTGGTTCTTCTGCCCTTGTCGCCTCTTTTTAACCAGATTGTCATCTCTGGCTTTCTTCCTCTCCTGCCTGAAGTACAGGGGCGCCGTCTCCAGTTGGCTCTCAGGATCTCCCACATGCGATGTGGTGGTGCTCTCGTCTTTTGCACCATCCACAGGCTTCTTGTTGCTGGTGATTTCCAGCTTGGCGATCATCTGCTCAGCTGTATTGACAGAGGCCATGAGGTTGTTGTTCTCCTCTCTTTGTCGCCTCATTTTAACCAGATGATCATCTCTGGCTTTCCTCCTGTCCTGCCTGAGATACAGGCGCGCCGTCTCCCGTTGGCTCTCAGGATCTCCCACACGTGACGTGGTGGTGGTGGCGATCTTCTGCTCAGCTGTATTGACAGAAGCCATGAGCTTGTGGTTCTTCTGTCTTTGTCGCCTCCTTTTAACCAGATGATCATCTCTGGCTTTCCTCCTCCCCTGCCTGAAGTACAGGGGCGCTGTCTCCAGTTGGCTCTTAAGATCTCCCACACGTGACGTGGTGGTGGTGGCGATCTTCTGCTCAGCTGTATTGACAGAAGCCGTGAGCTTGTGGTTCTTCTGCCCTTGTCGCCTCATTTTAACCAGATTATCATCTCTGGCTTTCTTCCTCTCCTGCCTGGAGTACAGGCGCGCTGTCTCCCGTTGGCTCTCAAGATCTCCCACACGTGACGTGGTGGTGGCGATCTTCTGCTCAGCTGTATTGACAGAAGCCGTGAGCTTGTGGTTCTTCTGTCTTTGTCGCCTCCTTTTAACCAGATGACCATCTCTGGCTTTCCTCCTCCTCTGCCTGAAGCGCAGGGGCGCTGTCTCCAGTTGGCTCTTAAGATCTCCCACACGTGACGTGGTGGTGGTGGCGATCTTCTGCTCAGCTGTATTGACAGAAGCCATGAGCTTGTGGTTCTTCTGCCCTTGTAGCCTCATTTTAGCCAGATTATCATCTCTGGCTTTCTTCCTCTCCTGCCTGGAGTACAGGCGCGCTGTCTCCCGTTGGCTCTCAAGATCTCCCACACGTGATGTGGTGGTGGCGATCTTCTGCTCAGCTGTATTGACAGAAGCCGTGAGCTTGTGGTTCTTCTGTCTTTGTCGCCTCCTTTTAACCAGATGATCATCTCTGGCTTTCCTCCTCCCCTGCCTGAAGCGCAGGGGCGCTGTCTCCAGTTGGCTCTTAAGATCTCCCACACGTGACGTGGTGGTGGTGGCGATCTTCTGCTCAGCTGTATTGACAGAAGCCGTGAGCTTGTGGTTCTTCTGCCCTTGTCGCCTCATTTTAGCCAGATGATCATCTCTGGCTTTCTTCCTCTCCTGCCTGGAGTACAGGCGCGCTGTCTCCCGTTGGCTCTCAAGATCTCCCGCACGTGACTTGGTGGTGGCGATCTTCTGCTCAGCTGTATTGACAGAAGCCATGAGCTTGTGGTTCTTCTGTCTTTGTCGCCTCATTTTAACCAGATGATCATCTCTGGCTTTCCTCCTCTCCTGCCTGAAGTACATGCGCTCCGTCTCCAGTTGTTCTTCGGCCTTTTTCAAGGCTGCTGCTGCCTTTGAGGTCTGTGCTCTCTCATTCTCCAGCTGTAAATGATGAGAGGTCTGACACGTCTGCAGAGTCATCTTGGCTTCCTCCCTCTGTTCATGGAGAGATTGTCTCATCTGGCTCAATGCCAGATCATTCGCACGACCTCTAGCTCGCTCAAATGCCAGATCGTTCTGTTCAGTTGCACAGTACTGCTTTACGGCATGGTGCTCACAGCTAATCAAATACAGTTCTTTTTGAAGGGTCAGGTTCTCACCCTTCATCTGCTCAAGTTTGGTGAGCAGATCGTTGTTGGTGGAGGTGAGCTCCTCATGTTCTTGAGCCACCTTGGTCACCAGCTGTCTTACCTCTGACTGCTGGGCTTCCATGTCTCTTTCTTTGTCCTTGAGCATTGTGCAGGTCTTCTCCAGCTGCAGTTTCAGAAATGTTATTTCTCTCTGATCTGCAGCCATCTTTTGCTTCATCTGCCAGAGCTCCAACTGCTGTTGTTCCAGTTGTTTATGAAGGGCCTCCTTTGCTGCCTTCACCTGTGCCAAAGCAGCGTGCAGATCCTTTGTCATGGAAGTCTGCACTTCAAGATCTTTTTGGGTGTCCTTGAGCATGGTACAGGTCTGCTGCAGCTGAGGTTTCAGAGATGTTTTTTCTTTTGGATCCTCAGCCATCTTGCTCTTCACCTGTCTGAGCTCCGACTGCTGTTGTTCCAGTTGTCTCTGAAGCATCTTCTTCGCTTCCTTCACCTGCTCTAAGTCAGCGTGCAGGTCCTTACTGATGGAAATCTGCGCCTCAAGATTTTTTTGAGCCTGTTTGAACAGTGCGCAGATCTGCCCCTTGGGCAATTTCAGCCAGTTCTTATTGATGGTTGGCGAGTCCATCTGGGCCTTTCCATAGCTGGACTTGATGTTCTCCCGCTGTTCTTGGAGCTTGACCAGGAAATCATCCAGGAGGTCCTCACGGACATCCAGGAGAACTCTACCCTCTCTTGTACTTGGGGTGAGCCTGGCTTCGCTGTCATTCACTTCATGCTGCCATTGTTCTTCCAATGAAGTGAGATAAAAATCAATTCGAGGTTCCTTGTGTCTAGAATTGAATTCCATGACTGGCATTGTTGTGTACCTCTGGACCTCAGTGAAATTTCCTCTTTGTCTTTGACGTGAGATTACGCTCGATTTTGATCGGCTGTGAGATGCTCTGAACCAAAGTTGGGTCTGAGTAACGTGTCTGATCTGATCTGACCAGCTTGTACTTAAAACCTTCTAAAGCTGTGAAAATGATGTCACTGTGACATCACAGGACTGCCTTTGAACTTCAAAGAGTGAACAGAAAAAAAAACGGAACACAATAAAAGAATGGTATGATGTCATCAACATCAAAACATTCCATTTATTCTGCTGCTTTTTTTCAATTAGCTTTATCGACCTGAACAAAAACATGGTGGTGCCAAGAGAGTTCACATGAGATTCAAATATTACATATTAAGTACACAGGTGTCACATCTGCAGGTTCTATAATATTCTGATGTAGTCCAGTCTTTGATCGCTATACAAGCACTGCTCTGCAATTATTTAGATTTTCATTTAACTGTTGAAGTTATCTTTTAATCAAAAATGCCAAAAACAATCACTGGCTCCAGCATCTTTGTAAGTGTAAATTAAATACAGTTTCATGGTGTTCTGACATTTGATTGAACAAACAACTGATGGAAAGACAGCTGTTAGTTGCAGCTCTATTTAGTGACTCCTGTGCATTTACTCTGCTTTTCACCATTCTGCTTCTGATATGAACCAAAGCTCAGCGAACAAACTGCTGTAGACTGTTTATCGTCCTCGCAGCTGAACCACTTTCACTTTTTGTGTCTTTCCACTCATTCCATTTCTTTATTTCTTACGTGTATGAGCAGCTGCGAAACAATAATGTGGCTGAGTGCTGCATGCATGTGTGTGTGTGTGTGTGTGTGTGTGTGTGTGTCCACAGTAATAGGGATGTTCTGATCCAATATTGGTTTCGGTATCAGTCCCAATATTGAAGAAAATTCTAGATGGGGTATCGTTGACAATGGGCCCGATCCATAGGGGCTGATCTATTTAGTCTAATTCTATGCTGTGCGCTATGAGTGACGCCATGCACTCACGCGGGCCTGTGCAGAGGCCCACTTTAGTTTTCAAAATGGAGCGAGTGAAAGGATCCGCTATCCGGACTTTTTCACACTACCTCAGCCAACACATTAGACGGCCACTGGTAATACCTGCGCAGTAAATGTTCCGAGGGGCGGTGGTAAAACTTCAAGCTATAACACAACCAACTTAAGTTCATTGAACTGAATAAACAAAAAGGAAGCAGTATGAAGCAGCTGGGCCATTCTCATGAAACCACTGAAATACACGGCAGTAATGACTTCAGTTATAAAACATGCAATTTAGTCATAGAACAAAACGTAATAATAAAGCTAATAATCATCTCTACCTTGAACAAAGACTGATTTCAACATAGAAATTAATTATATTTATATTTTATGGCATTTTCTGACAAAATTCTCATTACATTATATATGTGTGTGTGTGTGTGTGTGTGTGTATTATATAATACATACACACACACACATATATACACATATATATGTATATATCCTATGTGTTACAGCTGTGACATTTTGCCTTATGTCCTTTTTCATTGCAGACTGTCAGCAAGTGACAAAAATAAAAAAGCTTTAGCGAAGGCTAGGCTGTCCAAGTACAGACAAAAGATTTACACCAACCCAGAACTGTTGGAAGAGTACAGAAGGAAGGAAAGAGAGAGGTTAGGGATTGGAGAGACTACAGAAAGAGTCATATTTATAGTCTACTAGTGCAGTGCCCGTAGGAAGTATGTATTTCTATAGAAAAGTGGAAGCTTAAGTAGATTTTTCATGTATGGCCAAATGAGGCTGTGTTTGATGGTTGGATGTACAAAGAGGTGTACATACTCTTACATAGTGTTAATAGAGAAACTGAACGTACATTGAGATATGGAGAGACACGCAACATTATTAGGTTTCCTAACTTTCCGTAGGCAAACAATCTTGAAATGGTAGCTAGCAAGCACGTAACCCTGCACACCTGAAAGGAAAAACAAACGTTTCCAACCTAGCCATACTTTGGTATGGGAAGTTTAGGCAATGTTTTAGTCAATCTAACCATGTTGTAGCCATGTCAGCAAACACCGGGTGCACACTGGATCCGTCGCGTGCGTGGTCCGGCCGTGGCACGGACTCCTCCGTCCTGTGCCGGGCGTCAATGTCCACTGGAAGCATATCTATAGCAGCGCAAGCCATATCCGAAAGCTTAGGTTGATCTGACAAACGGTCAGAGAGATATGCGAGCCACAGACACACACACAGACATTTCTTGCTTTATAGATAGATAGATGTGTTTGTGTTTGTGGCTACCTTTAGGTTTGTCTAAATTGTGGATTTTTGTATTGTATCACCCTACTAGTTTTTAAAATAATCAAAATATTGAGAGAAAAAAGAAACATAGGCTGTCTGGATAACTGGTACTACAAAGCTGGTTATCAACCAGTTCAGTGAACTCTGGGTTTTCGTATCCAGCCATCAGCGTGTTCATGTGAAAGAGGCGGGGGTGGTAACTAAGCGGCATCATCAGAACCATGAATAAAGTAGGCTGCTTCATATGATATGAGATGACACAGTAGCAAAAGTGTCTGCAACTGTAAGATAGTAAAATATCAGTGATGTGGGATGTAAATGACAATCTGTAATCTTAAAACAGAGAATCTAGAAACATGGAAAACATTATCCAAAAATTCATCATCATCCCAGACTTTAATTATGTGCAAGAATCACTGAGCTACGTTCTTATGTGACATAAGTATGGAGTATGTTTTGCTGTTTAGTTGGATGATGAAAATACTACTCTGAATATGTCACATAAAACACTTTAAAGCGATGCGAGAGTGTTTCTGCTACTGAAGTAAAGGGTGGAAAAGTAGTTAATGACTGACTGACTGTGGCATTTACAATAACTGGAGCCAATTAACAGAGTGTGGATTATTTGACAAATGAAATATTATCTGTTTTATCCTCGTTCTCATCACACAGATGTCTCGTTATTTTGAGCTGCAGTGATGAATCAGAGTGTAAAAGTAGCAGCACTATCACTGCAGACTAAAATAAACTAAACTAAATGTGTTTAGTGTTGTAAACGATCTCTCCATTTGTTAGAAGCCCTGTCTTAAAACCAGTGGAAATAGAGCCCTGGAACAATAAAATGAATCTACTGACCCTATAACAATATATAGGCTACTTTTTTTTTTTTACCTGTCACTCTAATCTGTCGCTCATGGATACTTTTTTCCTCAGTGATCTGATTGGTCAGAGTTCGGGGTGTTGACAGGCTGTGATCCAATACTTTGAACATAACCTGCTCCCAAGCAGGGTAGCTGTTCAGTGTCAGTTACCAAGGTGATTTATTCTGGTAAAAAAAAAAAAAAAAAACAGCTTTGTAATACTGAAAACCCTGAGTTAACCCAGAGGTTATCACACTAACTTCAAATCCTGCTTTGTAGTTCAGGTCTCTGATGTTTCAAACCACTTACACCCTGAATAAAGCTGTTTAACGTCATAAATCATACACTCATACACTGTTTGGCTCATCACAGATGGGCCACTTACCCAGCACCTGCTAGTGTGCTCACCATCTTTTATGATAAGTTAAGAGTTTCAGGAGGTTTTAACTGGGAGCTGAAGCATCTACAGAAGTCTCTTCTTCTCCAAAACCAGTAAAAACACTGACTAAAGCAGTTTCATGGTAAACAAGTTGATGTTTTTCAGATGCTGCTCATCAGGGATGGGCTGCTAAGTATGGTGGCTGACACAGAAATGCAAATGTCCTCATCTAGAGCCAGTGTTTGGTTTGACTGTTCTGGGCTACTGTGGCAACAGACTACAGACTCAGTGGCAGACTCAACGTAACTCTGTTACAGATACAGCTCATTCTAATGTAATAAAAACACAACAATCCTTTTTTCAGGTGATGATACGCAAAATCATACAGACATTATATTAACTTCCATTCCTGCCTATATATTCCCCTTAATCCTAAACACTGGACCATTAACTTTTTCGTCTGTCAGAATCAAATCCAACATAATTATGGCAGATCCAGAGTGAAGTGCATGAGGAGGGCTGTTTGCCCTGAAGTGCATTTTTGTTTTAGTACATGGAATGTATGACTGCATAAGTTCCCCTTCCACATTTTATTGATGTATTCCTAAAGACAATGACACATCGAAACTGTTAGGAGTATCACAGCAAAAGTGCTTGGTTTGGTATATTGTAAATATAATATAGAAGTTGCACCTTTTGATTGAATTTCCTGGTAAGCAGTAATATTGGGGAATTCAGAACAGTTTGTGATTATCTTAATTGAAGGTTTGGCATGCTGTTTTCAAAACTGAAATTAATGTTTAGTACACCAACATGTGTTAAACATCAGCAATCAGCATTAATCAAATTAAATGCGTGCAATTTCAGAGAAGTCAAATGGATGTAACATAGATTAAAAACAGCAGAAGTAAAAGAAGGAGAATGAAAACAACTACAGTACATACTCAGCTGATTGGGCCCATACAGCATGGGATATGGCACTCATGCACTGTTGTAACAGAGATGACATGTTGTATATTTTACAAGGACCACAAAAAAACCAAACCACATACTAAAACAAACCCGTGACATGACAGACTGAAGACATGTAAAACAGGTTGGCCTTCCTTGGAGGCTGCAAAGAGGGGCTTATTACCACGAGTATCACTGCAGTTATGCAGGCCAACAGGTTGGCAAACTGGTTTTATTGGGGTGCTTTAAAGCCCAACAGGGCATTTGTTTCAGACCCTTTCCTGTGTGCAGATCATTTGCATCTGAGAGATACCGTCAGAGCTCAGTCAATGGTCACACAGTCATCATTTGGTTACACTGACAGGATTGTTTAACAGGCTGAAGGTAAGTGTTAAAGTTCTTTACTGTGGAGGTCAGAGCTATACTTGGTAATATCAATGTATTACGCTAAATAAGAGAAGTAAAAAGGGAAAGCCGTAAAGAAAATGTGTGTAATGCTATATGATGCGTGGAGCCAGTAGGGAAAAGCTTTCTGGTGCTGTGCCATTCATCATCATTATCATTGTACCATCGTAGCTTTTTACGTCCCTTGTGCCTTTAATGCATCATTTAATATGGGATGTTAAACAATAAAGTACCATCAACAACATAAATTATAATCTATGGTCTGACATGTTGGTGAGAGAGAGAAGAAATAATTTAATTCATTCCTTCTCTCTGTCTTTCTCTCAGTTTCAGTTTTTCTATTCAAATGGTGTTATCGGCATGAACAGATATGTTATTGACAAGCATTTTGTAAATAAATACATTAACACAAGTAAAAATAAAAAGTAATCATATTTTACATGTTACATACATTAAATATACATATTTAATATACAGGTGTCTTATACAGTTTCTATATTATACTGCTGCAGTCCATTTTTGATTTCTATACAATATAATAGTCCACTGTATACATATATCTTTGTTTATCAACTGAATACATATTAGTTGTTAGTCCCTTAGGCTGTGGCAATGTCAGCAATATCAGATGCATTCCTTTACCCTCGTCTCACCAGGAGCATGCAGAATTCTAAGTTAAGGACATGCTGCATTTAGTGTAAAATAAACTTGTAACCTTGTTTGAAACAAGGCCAATGCCACCCTACATTCAACTCTACTGCATCAGGCTGGGCCCATTTGAATCATGAGAAAGTCAAGGGACCCCCTGTGGAGGACTTTGTTTTTGCTACTGATCATTGGTTTCATCTGGCTTCTGAGTCTTCCATATTTCATCCTGGTCTGTATTCTCATTCATTCATTCACCTATAACATAAACATTAAAGTCAGGTCACAACTGTTTGCCTCATACAAACCTCTTCTTAAATTCATCTCTCTGTGTTGTTAATGTGTCTTGTCTGTCTGAACTTGTTTTAGAACAACGCTGAGCAGGAGGGCATCAACTTAGCCAGTTACAACATACTGAGGCAGCATGGCAAAGTGTGGATGGAAACAGGCAGGGCTGAAGGTGAGAACAGAGAGAGAATTTAATACCAATTTTGTAAGAAAAATAATCCCAGTGAGTAACACACTCTCTTCCTCACATAGCCCTTAAACAGTGAAGCAAATGAGGTATGCATGTTTTTCATACTGGGCAGTTAGGACATGTAGTAGGCTACATTTGTTGCGTTAACATTGTTCACCAGTGGAGCTTATTTGAATGGATAATGATTAACCCTCCTTCTTTTTAGCTGCACACTGTAGAAGTGAGGGGAAACAGGTTGCATTAAAAGGTCAGTGTGTAGGATTTAGGGGGATATATTGGCAGAAATAAAATATAAGAAGTATGTTTTCTTAAATGTATGATCATCTTTTAATAGTAATCGTGTTTCTGTTACCTTACAATAAGCCATTTATATCTGCATAGGGAGCAGGTCCTTGTTCATGGACATTGCCATGTTACAGAACCATGTTTTCACAGTGGCCCAGAATAGACAAACCAGACACTAGCTGTAGATAAGGCCATTTGCATGCGTGGGCGCCGCAGTCAGCAGCCCCTCCATGATAAGCAGTGTCGGAAAAACACAGACTATTTTAATGAGAAACTGCTTTACATCTCATAAGTATTTTCACCAGTTTATATGACTGGGTCTGTTTGTTTTGGAGAGGAGGAGACCTCTGAGGATAATTCAGACCCTGTTAAAACCTCCTAAATGTCTGGGTCTTAACTTGTCAGAAAAAAAGGTGAGCACATTTTTGCTGGTGCTGGGCGAGTGCAGTGGCGGCTGCTGGTCTTTCAGAGAGGGGAAGCTCATTGTCGGCTTACATCATAAAATTTGTCAATTTATTTATATGTAAATTCTGCCCTCCAAAACGATATTAAACTCCAACAAGGAAATGTTGAAATTATGTTAAACTGAAACAAGGAAATACTATGAGTGTGTTTTATTTACAGTGTAAGAAATGAACGAGTAATTTCGCCAAGCAAATACCAACAAATGGGTTTCAGTTTGTCTTTCGACTTCACCTGCAAAATCCACGATGGGACTGAGCTGAGCTGTCAAGTGACGGTGTATATCTCCAAATAGCTGTCAATCAAAACGGGATTCAGCCTTTCAACTGATCCTCCAATCATCATGCGGAAGCTCAGCGTCCAGCCCAGCCGAGGCCCGCCCACAGCTCCATTCACCCCCAGAGACGCTGAGCGTCCGGGGGCGGGACAAAATCGTGGCATTTATCCAATGACCGTCGAGTTTCGAGGCAATGAAAAAAACTCTTCCATGCAGTCCCATTGAAGTGCATGGACGCTCAGCTTCTATGGGGAATTGCATTGACCATAGACCGTATGAGAAAACTGTGCTACGGGAATTTATGAGAAGTTGACAACATCGATAAGTAGCTGATTCTGAACGAACTCGTCTTCGAGATGAACGTGTTTTAACGCATCTGTAGTCAATGAAATGTTAACACAACCGTACATATTTGACCATTTAATTTTTGTCATTTTAGGGGAAGCTCAGCTTCTCTTGCAGTCCTAAAGAAATCGCCTCTGGGCGAGTGGCCCGTCTGGGTGTACGAGTTGTGCCAAAGTTGTGTTGAAGAAACATTGATTTGTAAGGTGGAACTGCGGGAGAAACTGTGGGTGAAATTTCATTTGATTGCAGTCTGCAAACCTCACTGCTAGATGTCACTAAATCCCCCTAAATGATACACACTGGACCTTTAATGACATCGCATACAGTGACAGTAGTAAAAAAAACAAACATTCAAATAGGAGCTATTCATGAGAGGGGATACAGGATGTAAAATAAGGAGTGAAATTAAGGTAAAATACAGTAAATTTCATTAAGTAAATAACTTTCTGTGGAAAAATGTTTTTTGTTATGTCAGTACAATCTTTTGCATCCTGAAATGTTTTTTTTTTGTTGTTGTTTTTTAAAGAGATTTCTTGGTAATAGACCTCACAGCCTCCAATCTCCTCTCTCTCTTTATTCCCCCTGACTTTTCTGCTAAAAAACATTTCACCTTTTCTTTCCTAGAAATAATCAAGAGTATTGTTAAGTTTGTGGATGATATCCTGAACACCGTGGGATCCTCTAACAACTGTAAGCAAACTCTCCAAAAAAAAAAGTTTTTTCTGCCTACAAAAATACACACTAATGTCAGTAAATATAATACATAAAACTACATTTTTATCAAATTTCAATAGGAATTTCCTGGTAATATTTGCTAACTGATATGACTAACAACTGCTGTTGTCATTCTTGAAGATATGTTCAAAGAAAAGGGATAAATACTCAAATGAACATAACAAACTCTCTGTCTCTTAGTCTCTCCCCTGCCTCCACTGAGGAACTACAAAGCAGAATTGCAGTCACTCCGGATTAAAATGGATGTGGAAAAAGAGAAAGCAAAAATGAGGGATGAGATGATTAAGGAGCTGCGTTCTGAAAAAGTCCATCTACAGCAACAAGTTTCTCAGACAGAGAAACTCCTCAAGCTGCAGGAAGAGAAGACAGTCAAATCTGGTAAAATGACTTTTGATCAATTTAAGATCAGAATGCTAAGTTTATTTCCCCAGAGGCCAGTTTTAAAATGAAAACCGATACCATGACAGGATAGAAAATATAGTCTAAAGCAATTACAGATATATCCAAATTATGTTATGATTTTCCTATCCCTCCCATCTGAAGGCCGTATCTTTAGAAATGGGTCAAGTAGCTTTTCAAAAATGCTGGGCACTGTAGCTTTTAGCAAATGTTAGTCTAAAATTAAAGGTGCTGCTGTTAGGGACTACTTCCAGCCATGGATTTATCTGTATTTGGTGCTCTAGTGAGTTTATGACAGCAAGACAGCATAAATGGGATTGAATAAAAACGTGTGTGTGTGTGTGTGTGTGTGTGTGTGTGTGTGTGTGTTATAGTTTTTGGACAATAATGGAGCTCTATGACAAGATAAGATAGAAAGACTTTTTATGTTTTCTTTTACTGCCACACAAATACACACCTATTCCACAGCTCTTATTTAATATCAAATTACAATGCCAGTCTAGAAATACTACATCTAAATAAAAGAGAAATATTCACAGAATAATTGTTGTATAGTATGGCCAGTTGCTTAAACATGTTTTTTGTAAGATGCAAGCTTCTTGAAAATATGTTCAAAGCACAGGGATGATGACTCAACACAACAAACTCTCTTTCTCTCAGTCACTCCTCCACCTCCATTGAAGGACTACAAAGAGGAATTTCAGTCACTCCAGATTAAAATGGAGGCAGAAAAAGAGAAAGGACAAATGAGGGATGAGATGATTAAGGAGCTGCGCTCGGATAAACTACAGCTACAGCAGCAAGTGGCTCACTTGGAGGAACTCCTAAAGCTACAGGCAGAGAAAAACGTTCAACAAGGCAAAACTGGTAAAATGAGTCTTGATCAAATTTAGTGCAAAATTCTAAATATATTTCCACAGTTCCTGCTTTTAACATGGAGAAACTCCACCAAGACAGTTCATGCGATACAGTCTCAAGCGATTCCAGCCATGTCAAGTAGTAAACTGAGATGGGCCAGTAGGTCATGTGGTGATATGAAAAAAATGACAGAACAAAAACCTTGTCCAGAAGTACCTTCTTGACCATCTGGTCTGTTGGCTCTCTCAATATGTTTCGATTTCCCTACCTTATACTGAAGATATATGTGTTTAATGAGTCAAAAGTAAATAAGTTATTTGTCAGAATAGGCTAAAGCCTTGTTCACATTACACGATTTTCACCCCGATTTTGAGGTCGCAGAGGATCTTGAGAGCCATTAAGAAGTCCTGGGGTTGGAAGGTGAGTCGGCAGATAGTCTGCCACGACAACTCCTAATGTGTGAACAAGCCTACAAGCAAGTCGCACCCTCGTCTGCGACTGGGACTGGATATCTGGCGTGCTAGAAAACTGGAGAGGTCTGTCACGACTGACAAAGAGCATCAGCCAATGAGAGGCAAGATATGGCGATGCGATGTAAGGCTCTACCAGCCTCCGCTGTCATCCGTAGCATTTCCCGAAAACCCGTTCAGTCATTCAGCTATGAAAAGTACAATATTCTGGGTCAGAATACATGCATAGACTATATAGACAGTACAATGCAAGCTTATAGCACAGCACAGCGGCAACCAAGTTTCCTTCATAGAACTCACCTCCAACTCTCTCTGCAGAATTGACAACCCGCGCAATCCGTGTTCAGCAACCCATTCCTTCACCCAAATCCTTTTCTTCTTTTTCTGTTTCTTCTCAGCGCAGAGCCATCCATGTTAAAGTTTAGCGCCGGGGAACTTCTTAATATCCTGTTTTGTTCACGTGTGACAAAATGTAGTTTGCCGACATCACTGCGTTATCTGGGGCTCTGTCAGCGAGGGCTCGCTGGAGAAATCTTGTAGTGTGCACACACAGCTCGTAGCGCAGTTGGTGGGACTCCCGATGACAGAAACACACGTCGCCAAGTATGAACACTCAAAAAATTACGATAGTCTCCGCAAGGCTTAAGTCAAGACATACTTACCCCCGACCTCGTCACAAATTGACATTTTGTTCATGGGCCTTCCACGTCCACATACAGTAAGACATGCAAGGTACCCTAGGTGTGTTGGTTGTTGACGTTCTGGGACACCATGTCAAGTTTCGCCTGTTACATGCATTGTCCTCTTTCCATTTTCACAGGAAATTTAACGTTTACATACAGTCGCTACACTACATCAGTACAACACAGCGAACTGCCTTTTTTTTGTCCTTCAACAATAAACACACATGGTTGGGTTTAAGGAACAAAAGCACGTGGTTAGGTTTAGGTAAAAAAGAACAGGGTTTGGCTTTAGAATCTTACACGAACACAGCTCTCTCGGTTGAAAGTCGTGTTTGTTGGACCCATCCACCATCCCTCCTGACTGCCCCACTTGGACATTCGTCACCATAACTTTCGTCCATGTCCCACTGCGTTTCCCCCTGATGTCGCCAGGGCACTGTTAAACTATAACGACAACCACCCACGTATCATGCCAGGCGTTAAAGGACGCCTTTTTCATTGGTTACTGACGCCGCAAGTCACTGCCCAAGCGCCGAATTTCTGTAGATTTTAGCAAAAACTAGTAAGTGGTGTTGTTGTTAGGGATTATTTCCAGCTGTGGATTTATACACATTTGGTACTCTAGTAAGTTTACTACAGCAAGTCAGCGTAAATGGGATTGAGTTAAACTAAAGTGCACCACAATGCCTATATATAACCCACATAATCTATAAATTTATATCTAGTTTATATATATATATTTTATAGTGTTAACTTGTAATCAGGAAGGCTGTAATCACGGACCAATATGCTGATGGGAGTAAAGAGGGAAGTAGTATAGAGAATACAGTGTTTCCCCTAGGGTTACAGCTTTTGGCGGGGGGGGGGTCAAATGCTGGAATTTGTTATTTACGTGATAACGCCTGAACGCAACACAGGCTCCGCTCCAACTAAGTGCGTGTAGTGCCGTGCTGCTGTGTGAGCGGCATGTTTGACTGTGAGTAACAGCAGCATTTTGATGGTCATTTACACACTGTCCATGACAATAACTATGTCAGGTAACAAACTGCGTTGAGTTTGGGTCGGGCTCGCTTATAATTGTCTCGGACTCGGGTCGGGTTCGGTCGGGAAAATGCGGCCCGAGCTGCGCTCTAGTGCATACCTGTCAAGTTGTGGATTAGAAAACAAGGGAAATTTGCCGGTGCTCGCTGCG
This sequence comes from Cephalopholis sonnerati, assembly GCA_019142605.1. Lineage (NCBI taxonomy): Eukaryota > Metazoa > Chordata > Actinopteri > Perciformes > Serranidae > Cephalopholis > Cephalopholis sonnerati. Next base: position 12,750,831 of record JAGQAX010000012.1, on the reverse strand, counting down.
AGCCGTCCCACCACCCCAACCAAGCTCCAGCATCCCTGAAGCCGTGAGTTACAGTGATTTTCAGGAGGGGCCCTGAACGCCCCTCAGCCGTTGTAAAATCACTGTAACCCACGGCTTCTCGGGGCTTATTGCTTAAACATATTTTCAGTTCATAATGTGCCCCATCCTGCTCCTCTTTAGGAAAGTAAATGCGCTGTCCCATTTTTCGAGATATTTACAGGACTTCTTTGTTTTTTTGACAGGAAAGCCTTCTCCTTCGTCACATCCATCCATCTCTCTCTTTTGATGTTCCGGGTTTGTTCCCGTTGTCGGCACTAACCTCGCGATAACTGCCACCCAGGCTGTGGCAGTTCTCGCGAGACTAGTGACAGAGTTCAGTTTGGAGAGGCAGAGGAAAGTTTGTTTTTTATTATAATACGGGAGATTTACGGGAGAATACTAACACGGGAGGACGGTGGGAAAGAGGGGTAAAATATGGTAGTTTCTAGGCCAAAACGGGAGACTTGACAGCTATGTTCTAGTGTGCTCACTTGTGTGTGCGCACGTGTCTGTTTGTGTGTGTGTTTGGGGCGGAACTCCGCCGTGCACGATACAGAGAGCAGAAGGGAATTGAAAACGCGCGACCATGTAGAGACAGACATGACATGCTGTGGTGTAAATAAGATAAACAACACGGGGTTATTTAGTTAGTTTAATAAAAGGACAAGGTATAGACTTGTTCTATAGGAAAGGTAACCTTAAATGACTTTTGTTGTGATCTGGCGCTATATAGAAAATAAAATAAATTTTATTTTATTTTTTTTATTTATATTTTAACAATAATACCAGAACAAACAGGACAAGACACACAACCACAATAACAAGCACAGAACATTGACATGTCACAACGTATTGGGGAAGGGGGGGGTGGAGGGGGGGGTTTACAGTGCATGACTGATTTCAGAACAAACAAAACATAGAGCACCCAGGAAAAGGAATACAGGAATCTTTACCAATTTCTAGGATCTTTTAAAACATCCTTTGTGAAGAAAACAGGCACCTCTGCACCTGGTTCCAGATAACACCCGACCTAAGCCCAGTGTCATTTAACATGTCTGCTGCTCGCTCCATACCCAGGAGGTTCAGAAATTCTGAGACCCACTCCTCCAGTGAGAAACATCTCGGTTTTTGAATTTTCCAATTTGTCAAAATAATTCGCTTGGCCGCCAGAAAAGCCAAACCAGCTATCTTCCTTTGTTCCTTTGTTTTCAACTGTACGGCCCTGTGACCCAGCAGACATGTAGCTGGACATGGTATAATCTTAACATTAATAAACATTGAAACTGAATTACAGACTTCTGTCCAAAAACAATTAATAATAGGGCACTGCCACAGCATATGAGTCAGTGTTCCCACTTGTCCAACTTGCCAACACAAGTTCGAAACACTGGAATCTATTTTTTTGAGTCTAGAGGGCGTGATATATGCTCTATGAAGAATTTTCAATTGTATAACTCTACCTCTGACCGACTTTGAAATGGCCTTAATGTCGCGCCAGATGTTTTCCCATTCCGCCGGGGTAAATTTGACCCCTAGATCAGATTCCCATTGTGACTGAGTTTTGGAGTTGGGATTCGCAGAGGAGTGAAGTAGGAGCTTATATATACCTGAAACTGTTCCTCTGTTTAATATTAAAGACCAGAGTTTTTTATCCATCTCAAAATTATAGTCAAAATACTCTTTGGGAAGTTTGGAAATGATAGACTTTAACTGGGCATACTGAAAAAAACAGTTTTTGTTTAGATCAAATCTTCTTTTGAGTTCCTCAAATGGGAGAATTTCTCCGTTCTCTACAATCTGGGAAATGTCTGTGATGTTAAGATTATACCATTCAGTGTTACACAATGGATTCCCCGCTGCTTTAAAGGCGGTATTGTACCATATTGGAGAAGATGGCAAAGTTGATTTTGTAATGTCCATTCTTTTATGAAGCTCTCTACTTACATTACATGAAAACTTAATAATGCAATTGTCCAATTTCTTGGGTGGAACAGGGGTGTACCAAAGTGAAGACAGTGACATAAATTTATACTTCTCCTTAACCAAATGCTCTTCCAACCAGTCCCAACTTCCTTTGACTCTACTCTTACTATAGCCCCAGGTGAGTGGGTACCTAGCATTGAAAGCAAGATAATATAAGTACACATCCGGGATCCCCAGCCCACCTTTATCTCTAGGCAAAGATATTTTTTTCTGGTTAATTCTGGGCTTTTTGTTGTTCCATAGAAAAGAGGAGAACATTGTGTTGACATTAACAAACCATGATTTTTGAATAAACATAGGAAAAGAGGAAATTAAAAAGGTCAATCGTGGGAGAACATTCATCTTCAACACTTCTGCCCTACCCCATAAAGACAGAGGAAGAGCAGACCACCTTTTCAGGTCTTCCTTAATTGTTTCCGATAAGGTTTTAGCATTTAAGTCAAATATATCATTAATGGGCGATCGAATTTTTATTCCTAAGTATTTCATGCCGTCTGACCTCCAAACAAAAGGGGCCGGACCAAGATCAGTAGAGTGTGTGGAACTGTTCAGCGGTATGGCTTCACTTTTGGTCCAGTTTATTTTACACCCTGAAAGACTGCCAAATGAATTAATAATTTCCAAAACTCTTGGTATAGAGTGTGACGGCTCAGATAATGTCAACAAAATGTCGTCTGCATACATACTTAATTTAAAGTCATGATCATTAATTAAAACTCCTTGGATTTCTTTGTCCTGTCGGATTGCGCATGCTAGTGGTTCCAAAGCTAAAATAAAAAGTAAGGGGGATAAAGGACACCCTTGTCTAGTAGAGCGAAAGAGTCGAAAGGGAGTTGAGATCAAGCCATTACTCTTTACTGCAGAAACAGGTTCTTGGTACAGTGCTCTAATCCACTGAAGACACTTTGGACCAAAGCCATATCTGGCCAGAGTATCGAACAGGTAAGGCCACTCAATACGGTCGAATGCTTTCTCAGCATCCAGTGATATTGCGACCACTGGATGCTGAGAAGAGCTAGCTATTTGCATAATTTGCAGGAGCCTTCTCATATTATTAGCTGAGAGACGCCCTGGGATAAAGCCCGTTTGATCTATATGAACTAGATATGGGATGACTTCTTCTATCCGTTTAGCTAGTATTTTTGCAAAAATTTTATAATCATTATTAAGCAGACTTATTGGTCTGTAGTTTTTGACGTTTGAGTGGTCCTTACCGGGTTTTGGCATCAGTGATATGATAGCTGTACGCATAGTTGGTGGCATAATCTGATCCTCCACAGCAATATTATACAACCGCCATAGCAAAGGCATGATTTCACTTGCAAAACATTTATAAAATTCCCCTGTATAACTATCATTACCTGGTGCTTTGCCCTTTGATAAAGATTTAATTGTATTATAAATTTCTTCCTCTGATATGGAGGCCTCTAATTTTTCTTTATTTTCCTCCCTCAATTTTGGCAAGGGTAAATTATTGAAAAAGTTATTCAAGTTTTGTTGATTGGCCTTATATTCAGATTTGTACAGACCTGATAAATAATTCCTGAAGGTATCATTAATAGCCCCCTGATCTCTAATGACTATACCATTGCTATCAGTTAAAGAGATAATGGAGTGTTTTTGTTCAAGTTTTTTCAATTGATATGCAAGCATTTTCCCTGCCTTTTCCCCATTTTCATAGTGTGTCCTTCTAAGTTTTTGTAATGAGAAGACAGAGTCTTCCTGTAGCATTGCTTGTGCCTCAGCCCTTGTCAAAAATAATTCTTGTTTTAAAAAAGTGTTCATTGGATCGCTCATATGTTTCGACTCAAGATCTTTAAGTTTAGATAGCAATTCAGTTTTCCTCCTCCATTTCTCCTTATTTTTATATGATGCATAGCTAATAATCCAGCCCCTACAGGTTGCTTTAAATGCTTCCCAAACGATTGAAATAGGGGTTGATGGATTCATATTAATTTCTACAAATTCTTTAATATCATTTTTAATCAGCCTAACAAATGCATCATCTCTTAATAGAGAGTTATTAAAACTCCAGTGTTTATGCAATGATTTCTTTTCACTGGAAGGACAGAATGTTACTGAAATTGGAGCATGATCTGAGAGGAGGAAGCTGTGAATTGTAGAGTCTAAAACATTTTCCAATAGAACATTTGACATAAGGAGGTAGTCAATACGGGAATAAGAGTTATGCCTCTTTGAATAAAATGTATATTCTCTTGCGTTTATGTTAAGAAGGCGCCACACATCAGTTATAGAGTGTGTCTGCAGTAGCTCTTTAAAGGCTCGGGAGAGAGATTTATCAGCTGGTAAAGGAGAACTTGAGCGATCTAGTACTGCATTGCTCACCAGATTAAAGTCACCTCCCAATAATAGTGGTATATCTTTAAACTTAGTTAACAAAATATTTATTGCTGACAAAAAATTTGCCTGTGCCAGATTTGGAGCATATAGATTCATGATATTTATTTTATTATTCTCCAGTTCTCCTGATACTATCACCCAACGTCCTTCTTTATCCGCAATCACATCCAGGGCTGTAAACAACACTTTTTTAGAAATAAGAATGCAAACTCCTTTAGAGGCACCTGTGCCTGGAGAGAAGAAAATTTGTCCCACCCAGCGTTGCTTTAACTTTAGAGACTCTTCTTTAGAAAGATGTGTTTCTTGTAATAATGCTATGTCGCAGTGAAGAGATTTTAAATGAGTTAAGACTTTAAATCTTTTCACATGATTTTGTATTCCATTTATATTCCAAGAGATAACTTTAAATTTATTCAGAACCATTTATAACATTTGTGAGAAAAAGACTCAGCAGGTCCTTTCCCCTTAAGTTAATACGCATGCACTGCAAATGGGAGGGAGTACACACACAAAGACCCACAAAACATAACAAATAACATCTAAACGAACAGAAAAACGAACTCGAACAAACAAACAAACCCACAATAAGCGGATTGCACATCATTAACAATAAGATGAAAATCAATTTCATCTTCAGTCCGCGATAGTCGGGTGTAGGCGTAGTATGATTGAATTAACCAGATCGTGTCCAAAATCTCCGTCAGTGGGGATTTCAGTTTCAGAGGGGGGGATACCCCCACACACAGGTACAGTAGAGAGTAAGGAAAATTCGCTACTCTCTATACGTTTTTCCCCTTTAGTTTCAAAACAGCCATCAAACTAAGAAAGGGGGGGCTCTATAGAAAGAAAATAATAATAAAATAGCCTAAATAACATAAGATAAAGAATAAAAGTCCCCTAAATAACTACTCTGTCGTTCTAATTTATTGAAACTATTATTGGGCATCTCAAAGAGTCAGAAAAAGAAGTCCAGCAGATTCCCAGATTATCCAGAACAGAAACTCACTGTGAGTGCCCTCATCCCGAGCCGGCCTCAGGTGCGCTGTAGCAGCCGGGGGAGTTTTTCCCCTGCAGGCGTTTCTGCAGCTCCTTTCGTGCCACTTCAGGTGTGTTGTAAATAATCCTTTCTCCATCGATGGTGAGTATCAGCCGGGCAGGATGTAATATGCCGGCCCTTATTCTCCTCTTCTTCAGATCTTCCATTATATCATTATATTCAGCGCGTTGCCTCCGCACCTCTATGGATAAATCTTGTCGAATAAAGAAAACCTGATCTTGCCAGGAGAGAGATTTCTTCTTCCTCACAGCCGCCAGTATCTTCTGCTTGTCTCCCCATCTTAGAAGACGCACAATGATGTTTCGAGGTGGATCCTCCGGGTTTGGACGTGGCCGAAAAGCTCGGTGGGCCCGGTCCACTTCAGGTGTGGGCTCACCCTCGCCCAATATGTACTGGAAAACACGATCCAATAAACCAGATAGATCGTCCGCCTCTGCTCCTTCTTTCAGGCCTATGATTCTGATATTATTTCTCCTGCTGCGTGACTCAAGGTCGTCAACCCGCTGGTAGAGCGATGATATTTTCTTTGATAAATCTTTCACCAGCGTGTTCTCTTTTCCCAGATCATCTTCCAGAGCGCTTATGCGTTGTTCTGCATTTGTGACCCTATGCTTTACAGCGTGGAAATCCTTGGACAGGGATTTGATTGCAGAGTTGATCTCTTCAAGTTTAATATTCATCGACTCTTGATGGCTTTGGAAAGCGCTAGTCAAACTTTTTGCCCATGCGGGCGCCTCCTCGTCAGTCCCCGACAGGTGTGTCTCTGTTGCCTTCATGCCGGCTCTTTTCAAAATCTTTGCTCTGCTTCTCGTTGTTGTTGCAGGACCTTGAGACATCCGTTTGGATTATTACTTTCAAATGCGTTCTTTTCAATTTGTGACGTTACTTTGGTCTGTTTTGCCATAGAAGTTTCCCAATCTGGCGAGCAAACCACACTAAAACGCCATGTTCACCTGTCCGTCATCACGTGACCCCGTATAAAATAAAATTAACTTGACCTTCCAGGGGGGGCGGGGCGCCCCCCTAATATAATGGTAGGGGAAACACTGGAATAAAAGTCCTTCTAAGGAGGCATGCTGGGGTGGTGGATGGGTTAAACAACCCAGGACTTCCCCACAGGAGTCCAGTGTTCAGCACCGTGTTAAACCAAGTGAACTTTGAGCTATGTTAAGGTACATCATCACCATGTTTCTTCTTTTAAACCTAACCTACATAACTTCACTTGCCTAAACCTAACCTTTGTAACTTTACTTTAAGTATGTAATTTTACATACTGTCATTTGTGGGATGCTAATTTGCTAGATATCATACAAACCATTGTATGTGTGTAACCCTTTTTACCACTAGCTCATGTATTAAGGAACCTGCCTTATGCTTTAAGATAAAATCTTCTTAACCCTTATTGCAATATTTTCGTGGTAAAAGAGACATTTCACGTAGTGAACAACTGTCTAGGGTAATATAACTTAATAACAATTACTTTTTAACGTTTTTAAAAGCCTTCACACCCCATGAAATTGTGTTTTTAAAACCACTCATTTTAAACATAAATCATTTATACATTTTAACACCTTAGTTTTATCAAAGTTATTTATGCAAACTTTTTAACTTCACCATGAACTGACTTTTTCTTTAACTCCTTTCACAAAAAAAAATAACATAAATGCACTGATATTTATCAGAGTATTACATGTGCTTTGTCATTTAAAAAATAATGGACAACAATAGAACATGAGGAATAAGTTCCAAAGACAATACTTGTTGGCAGATTTATTGTGTAGCATTTCTTTATCAGTAAACAACAAAGTAAATAAAATATTTTGGTTAGTTTTAAAACACAGCACACATGGGTTTTTCCCTATAACAAAAGTACCCTGCTCTTTGCAGTGAAAACAGTCTAGTAGTCAGTTGCTTTAATAATATCGACCTGTTGTTGTGTGTCAAACAACATCCTAGTACATTGCAATAGCGGGTCAGTCTACTAAATCATGAATGTGAACTTCTTCCACTACACTGTACAGGTGCTTTCATTTCTAATACAATATAGCAAACACTCAGGCTGTACTGACTCAGAGAAACAGGTTGCACTGAGCGATGGGGTTCTTAGTTTGCTTTTACAAAAGCCTTTACATTTTTTTGTACGTGCAGGGAATAGCGTTAATGCTGCTGCCTGCACCTACTCCTGAAATGTGAAAAAACAACAACTTGGCCTTTGAGTGACAGCACTTGGTTATTCAGCCAATGTCCCTTCAGGGGATTTTACACAATGGTTAGGAGCACAGCCTCAGGCAGCTGTATTTTTGGCATTTATCCAGTGAGAACTAGTTAAAACCACTCCTGTAGGCAGGTGGTGAAAACATGAAGGTTGTCTTTCTCAACATGCCTTGAATTTTAAACTTTAAATGTTTAAATTTTAGACTTCGAAAGAATGAATGCTGTTTTTATTACATTTACATTAGTGGCAGTGTTTCACACTTCATTAGGCAGTAATTTAAAACAGTCTCCTCCAGCACTTACTCTAATGATATCACTAATTGGACTCAGAATGAAATAACTAACTAAACAAAATGAAGAAATGAATACATTTTAATGAACAGAGCATCCATGCTGTGTGTGTGTTTCTCAGAAGATCAAATCATAGAGGATAAAAATTGCCCACTGCCACCCATGGATGGATACCCAGACTGTATGGGGAAATTGAAGGTAATGAGTTTTTTTTTTTTATCATTGTAATAGCAACCTTTCATTAAAACCTCACTGGTAAAAATCCCTTAAAAAATATTTAGTTTATTTAGTGCTTATTTAATCATGTTTTCAGTATGCATTGAAACAAAGGCATTTCTATTTTAATATAATACAAAGAGATTCAAATATGGAAGATACAGCAGCAGTCTTGGTCTTGAATAGCTTATGTTAAGTTTGACGTTCCACTTGGACCATGTAAAGCATTTTGTTGATCAGAATAATGTACTTGTTTTTTGTTGTGACCCCCTGTGGCCTGTTTGTTCTCCAGTGGATGAAGGACATGTGGAGGACTGACTCTTGCTACAGCAGTCATGGAGTGAATGGATCTCTGTGCTCCTTCCTTATCTACCTCAGCGAGGTACCCAAGTGGTTTCAGCTCTCATATCAGATAGTAACACTGCTCAGTGAAGGCGTCATCACATTCAGTGAATTGCTCAATTTTGTAATCGCAAAAAGATGTAAAAGTGTATGATTGGTGCTGGTGTAACTGCTCCCTCTCTTACTTTCTGTGTTGTGTTAAGATAGAGCCCTGGTGTCCTCTACTTCCAGGTCGAGTGATTCCCGAAGATGAAGTGAAAAAGGTAAAAGCAAAGACCAAAGAATGCCAAGACTGCATGTTAGCTGTGTGTGTTTGTGGTGGGCAAAATATATGTAATCTTTGCAGACCTGCTTTACCAGAGCAGTGTTTGGCTGAATCCAGATGTTCGGACAAATGTTGGCACTTGCAGACTCGCGGACTTTGCGGGCGAGTGCTGAGGGCTGTTCAAATCCACAATTCAACCAGTCCACAAGGGGCCTCAAGCCGAATTTCTGCAGGCTTCCACAGAGTACACTTGGGGTGCAGACTTCAGCAGACTTCACTGATTTGATAACCCAAAATTCATAGCAATACGGACATGACGTTATGAGTTTTTCAACAACTTGTGAATGTGTAAAATAGTTATTGATAGTTACTTGAATTGTGTAGGCCAGAAATAATATTCAACCACATCATGATACAGAAGTGTGTTTAAGTATAGGCTGTAGAGACAATGAAAATGCATTTTATGATTGTGGCCTATCAGGCTATGTAGTGAAAAGGGCTAAAAAAGGCTGAAAAAACAAGAAAAAAAGGTCTTTTAGTGTAAGTAAATACCCAGTTTATTGAGCTATAGTCCTGTCCTTATTTACAAACATTTCTGTTCTTGAGCGCATGTAGCCTGTTATACAGAGATGTATTAGTACAATTTTGTTTAGTCACAAAAAAGGCTGTACATGGGATTTATATCTTGTTATCTCCAGGGACAGGTGAGTAGGCACTGTTCATCAGCTTGTATGACATATGAATATGACAATAAGTAAAACATGGCAGAGACTGTAAGCAGCTGATAGACAGCCCTCGAGACTTGCAGACTTTACATGATGACGGTAAATACGTCACACCATGTACAACTGAAGTCCGCGAGGGCTCAGTCCGCAAGTCCAGAGGGTGGACATTTGGATTCAGCCTCTCTTTCTGTTTCCAGTAGTAACACACACTAAAACTACTCAAACATTTTCACTGTCCTTTAAGCTCATTTTTACATTAGTTACCTACATAGCCTGATGGTTGGTGTCACTATAATGCCAGTACTGTGTGTGGCATTCATGGTCCAGGAAAGTAATATTTCAAACTGAATGCTGATCAGGATAGGGAGTGGAAAGTGGCATAATTGACATAAATTGGAGTAGTGATATTGGCAATGATTTGTGATCCTCTTAAGCTCAGCTGCTGCTGCTGTATCAGTTTGAAAGAGCAAAGATTTGATTTATCAAAGCTAAAGAGGTAAGAAGTCATTGTGCTTTAAGGAGAACAAAAATGGTAACTAAAATGACATGTAGAGAGCACAGATTTCTGCCAAGGCTGGATGCCCTGTCTTGCAATGTTAACAAAAGTGAAAAATAATTTGTGATGTATCTGCCCTGTGATTCGGACCTGCTCCCAAATTTAATGGCTTCCTCCTTGGCCCATGCTGCACCCCTCCACCAAGTTTCATGAAAATTGGGGTCAGTGATTTTGCTGTACTCTTGACAACGGACAAACAAACTAACAAACAACACTAATCAAAAACATAACCTCCTTGGTGGAGGTACTACAGCAAGTATTGTGTTTTTGTTTTTCTTTGTTTGTTTTGTTTTTCCAGGCAGAGCCTGAAGATGCAGTGGTAAAGGATAGTCTAAAAGATCTGTACCCACCTCTGGAAAACAGAGTCCAGTTCCGTTGGATACGCCAAAGAATTGGCAGTATGGAGAAGATATGGGTTGATGCTGGACGCTCTCTTTCAGCCAAATACAATCTCACAGAGAGAAAAGCCAAACAGGTAATGCATAGCTCCCACTTGGGGGAGGGCTTATTTCCATCTGAAATTTTTTTAAACAAAGGTCACTCTAATGACCTTTAATGCTGTAGCTGATTATAGCATTCACTGATTTAACATAGAGAGAACATGTGCAGGTAGTTTTGATTCTGTTTTTGTTTTTTTTCTTGTCATCAATCAATCGATCAATCAATCAATCAATCAATCTTTATTGTTATAGCACTTTTCATACAAACAGAATGCAACACAAAGTGCTTCACACAACAAAAACAATAAAACAATACCCAAACAATACAATACTTAGTGAAAAAACAGGAACTGTGACATGTATAGTTTCATAGTAATGCTCATGAAAGGGATACATATTAATTTCTTGTTAGAGAATGCTTTTAGAGCTGGCTGCCTTACGTCCTCCTAAATTAGGTTCTCATTTCAGTGATACTAAAACCAGGAAAACAAGTTTATAGATGTGAATGACATACATGTAGACCCTACTTTTTCTTGAATTCAACTAAACTGGGTATCTAATGTTGTCTGTCCAGGAAATGAGCCATTAGATGCAGTCACTGTATCCTTAAATGCTCAAAGAGCTTTAGATGTGGTACAATAGCCGCATTATTTTGGAATCTTAAAAAACTGCTTTTAAGATCCAGGTTTAAAAAGAGGGCAAAATATCTTAACAAATAATGTATGATAATGTAATAATCAGCTCCTTTGTAGTCTCAGTTCACTTGATTAAATAACGCTATTGGATCTGTATGCCAGTTAAACAATGATATTGACTGAATCCTGGCAAATTAAATGTATTTTACTGAGGAGAGTGAACGTTTGCTGTTGTATCTCATTCCTGCACATCTACCCCTCCCCAGATTCTGGTGCATCCTGGAGCAGTTACAGATGAATCACGTGCTAGAATAGCAGAGGCTGCCTTCAGTGGGGGCCCCCTTGGGGAACTAGTCCAGTGGAGTGACCTCATCTCTACACTTTACATCCTGGGTCACCATGTTCACCTTACTGCCTCCATACCTGACCTCAAGCAGTGAGTATGCACACAAAAAGTATGAAGGTAGATTTGTGTCTTTATTATTCAATCAAAAAAAAGTTGCTTTAATCCCAAAAAATATTTTCAATTAAAAAAAAAAGTTGCTTTAATCCCAAAAAATATTTTCAATCAAAAAAAAACTTCACTTCAATGGAAAAAAAAAAAAAATTCAATCAAAGAAAAACAGTGTTTGAATGCAAAAAAAACTGAGACCCAAAAAATTGCATTTGAACACTTTTTTTCTTTAATTGAAATAGCCATTTTTGATTGAAGTGAGTTATTATTTGATTAAAAATAATGTTTTTGATTGAAGTCATATTTTTTGTATTTGGGCCATATTATGGGTAGAATATTTGTGTCTTTATTATTCAATCCCAAAAAATGCCATTTCAATAAAAAAATATATTTTCAATTAAAAAAAACTTTGCTTCAATAAAAAAAAAAAAAATCAATCAAAGAAAAAAGTGTTTGAATGCAAAAAAATATTTGAGACCCAAAAAATTGCATTTGAACACTTTTTTCTTTTGATTGAAGTGCAAAAAGTTTTGAAGTCGTTTTTTTTTTGATTGAATCATTTTGACGCAAACATTCCGCTGTGGGCGGATGCTTCCCCATTGGTCAGACATGTTTGAGTGACAAGTGTCTACACCAATGACGTTTGACATAGGGATCTCTTTGTAGAACAAGCAAGTCGCCATTTGCAATGTACAGCTATGCGGTGAAAATCCCTTCTATCCATCCTATCGATACGCACAAACTTTTCAAACGACAGCATTTCTTCTCCACAGACAACATTAGATGCCTTTTGAAATGTACACCGAGGGGTTTGTTTACTTCAACGATGTGGACATGTTTGTAAAAGGAGTAATAAAAGTCAGCTGCAGCAAGGACTAGCTCGAATCGTGGCAGCGGCAGCAAGCAGTGGGTCTTCCCGTGGCAGCATGGACCTGTCGCGGCTAATGCCGCTGTTTGAGGCCGTTGTCACGGATCTGCCGGTCCGGGGCAGCTGTCACAGACTTGCTGCGGCCAATGCCGGTGTCTGAGGTAACAGCCTCGGTCGCGAGTGTTTTTTCCCCCCATACATTTAGTGATGCGATGTGCTGCCACAGACACGCACACACACGTATGTGACTGCGGACAAGCCGGCTGTCTCTCGTTTATATGAAGTCAAGCTAGCCGCGCCAACATTTCAAGTGCTCCTGTATTGCACACTCTATGGCAAATAGACGGAGGCGGTTGACAAAGACAGCGCTAGGATGCTACAGCGAGGACCAGGTTCCGGTTTTCAAAATAAAATGTGGGCTATTAAAGGCAATAAAAAGACGTGACAGTATGAATCTGCACTGGTTTTGAGGCTACTGACAAAAATGATGATATTTGTTATCATATATATATATATAAAAACAAGGATTAAACAATTGTGATCTGTAACATACAAGACAATATTTGACCACACGAGTCCTGCCCAAACCGGAGAGAGAAGGGTATGTGTGCCATTACCAGAGCTGGTTGGCTGTGTCCATTGTGCGCACTTCAAACTCTTTTTGATTATTTCGTAGCGGGACAGAGGAGGAGGGTGGGAGGAGGAGATGAGGATTAGGTGGGAGCTGGAAGGTAATGATTAATTATAAAATACAACACAATTTCAAGGTGCTTCAGTGTAAAACATAACCAGTTACATATCTGCATGGCATTTGCGGTTCATTTCTTGTATTGATTTTTGCAGATGTTCATGTAAAATAAACTACATCAGAAGCTGCTTTGGATGCGTCCTGCGGTCTCCATATAGGCTATTGCGCGCTCCTGCGATGTCAATTTAAAAGAAAAACTTCCGCGCAATAACTTTTGCAAGATCTCGCAAAAGTTCGTCCTCATTTTTTTTTTCATCCATCAATTTTTTTTCTCCCCCATGTCCCTTAAGGGGCTCTGTAGACCAGTCCCCAGTAAGGAAAAGAAGAGAAGAGGGAAAACAGCGCAGAGAAGGAGAGGGGTAAAAAAAAAAAACAAAAAAAAAACACAAGAAGCTGGACGACAAGGAAATTGACAAAACTGAAAAAGACAGCCGATGAAGTAAATACTAAACGAAAGACGGTATGGCCCGTGACTGTGAAGTGTTGAATTAATGCTAAGTAGGCTCATCTTCTCTACAGAGTAGCCGTTGCTATGGACGCAGCTCTAACCGTAGAAACGAACGGACTATTTTTTCAAGCGGAAACAATGAAAACTTTTCTGAATCAATAAAATCATATTTGAATCAACATTTTATGTCAAGCTTGTGATTTCTTTAGTAAGAAGCAGAAGAAGTAAGAAGTAATAAGTGGGATAATGTATAGTGAGCTGGTCACTATATCTTTATTATCCAATTTAAAAAAGTTGCTTTAACCCTACAGCCCCTGTAGGAAGATTCTTCTGGTTGTCTATCATGAGCAATATAGAGTGGAAAAAAGTTTGTAGTGTTTAAAATAAATTTTTCATTAATAATAAAGTGAAAGAACTATCCTACAAAGTGTTACACCGAGTTTATCCCGCTAAGGAGGTCTTAGAGAGATTTAAGCTAAACATTGACTATTGTAGGCCTATTTTCTGCAGTGTTGACAAAGAGACATTGTTTAAGTTGTTTTATCATTGTCATCATTCAAAGCAGTTTTGGAATGATATGCAAGACTTTGCAAATGAAAAAATTGGTACTACTGTACATTTTACTGTGTTTGATGTGATGCTATATTTTATTTTTAGTAGGATGGACAACACTGCCTACATAATACAACTTCTAATTATTCTTGGAAAATTTCATTTACACAAATGTAAATGGTCTGACTCTAAACCCTGCTTTTGTCGTTTCATTGTTGAACTCCAGCAGTATGGCACCACACTTCAAGCTGTAGACAACAACAAAGCTGCAAAGACACTCAACCTGTTAAAAACTGTACTTTTTTTTTTTAAGATTATTTTTTGGGGCTTTTTGGCCTTTATTTTTAGAGGACAGCTGAAGATATGACAGGAAAGGGGGGAGAGAGAGAGAGAGAGGGAATGACACGCAGCAAATGGGCCGCAGGCGGGATTCGAGCTGTAGTCAGTCACCTTCAGCACAAAGCTGTCTAGGCAACTGCTGACTTACATAGCTAACATACTGTAGACTACAGCTAACAGCAATACTGTCAAAAGTCAGTCACTAGATGGGGCTAAAGCCAAAAAGAAAATGTCATAAAGCTATACTAACACATGATTAGTAAATTATTATTGTCTACAAAAGACAACTTTAACAAAACTAGCTCCATATACAAACCCAGAAATATAGGCTTTCTTTGCATGGGCCTGGATAGTAGGTAATGGGGCAAAAACGTACACTAAGAGTAAATTGAGGTGAAAAAAGTTTCAATCTGATACTACACAAAAACTAATATTGAAAAATATTTAAATATATAATATTGCTAAATATTTATCTGATACATTATCAAAGCCGTCATTTTTACTTTTTTGCCCACAGCCTATTTTTGACCTTTAAAAATGTTCAAATCAAATTTCAATAACGTTTATATAATGCACTCTTCACCAAAAATCATTCCGTTTCATGTGACAGTGAAAGTTATGGCCAAATAATGAGTTAAAAATGCTCCCTAGTGGATGAAAATGTCCCCAAGGGTTTAAACATTCATTTGAAAAACGAGTAATTTTTAGTTGCTTTAGAAGAAGGTTGATACACGGAACAATAGTATATCACCAGTGTTTGCCTCCCTGGATCACAGTGCATGATGGAAACACCATTCCGCTCCGTGTATCAAAGCCAGCCACTGGACATACAGACACAAAAATGATATTGATCATGTCTTGCTATGAAAATGATAGAGAAAGGGCATAACTCCCAAATCATCGAGTATTCCTTTATTGTGAAATAACAGACATAACATCCTTCTCTGGGAAACGAGCGGAAATGCATCCCTCTTTAAATTCTGAACTGCCTTAAATACTTTGTAAAACTGAGTACCATGTATGGATAAAATAACAGACCACCGAGCAGATAACAGGAGACATTAATTGCATTGCATTAATGGTGATCACTAGTACTCTAAGAAATACACATCAGGTTTAGTAAAAAAAAACTTAAACTCTGTCAAACCTTGACCCATAGCAAATCGCAATTTCAAGATTGGACTTGAATGCATCACCATCTGTCAGATGTGCTGTGGGGAATGTTATAGTTGTGCTGCATGCGCTCACAACAGGGTAGCACACTGTGTGGTTTGGCATGCGTTCACAACACGTATGATCAAAAAGGACTTCTATTTTGAAATTCTCCCTTTCTGAGACCAGCAGGTGTCTGGTGTGCGTGTCTGTGGCAGCACATCGCATCACTAAATGTATAGGGGAAAAAACACTCGCGACCGAGGCTGTTACCTCAGACACCGGCATTGGCCGCAGCAAGTCTGTGACAGCTGCCCCGGACCGGCAGATCCGTGACAGCGGCATTAGCCGCGACAGGTCCATGCTGCCACGGGAAGACCCACTGCTTGCTGCTGCTGCCACGATTCGAGCTAGTCCTTGCTGCAGCTGACTTTTATTACTCCTTTTACAAACATGTCCACATCGTTGAAGTAAACAAACCCCTCGGTGTACATTTCAAAAGGCATCTAATGTTGTCTGTGGAGAAGAAATGCTGTCGTTTGAAAAGATGGATAGAAGGGATTTTCACCGCATAGCTGTACATTGCAAATGGCGACTTGCTTGTTCTACAAAGAGATCCCTATGTCAAACGTCATTGGTGTAGACACTTGTCACTCGAACATGTCTGACCAATGGGGAAGCATCCGCCCACAGCGGAATGTTTGTGTCAAAATGATTCAATCAAAAAAAAAAACGACTTCAAAACTTTTTGCACTTCAATCAAAAGAAAAAAGTGTTCAAATGCAATTTTTTGGGTCTCAAATATTTTTTTTGCATTCAAACCCTTTTTTCTTTGATTGATTTTTTTTTTATTGAAGCAAAGTTTTTTTTAATTGAAAATATATTTTTTTATTGAAATGGTATTTTTTGGGATTGAATAATAAAGACACAAATATTCTACCCATAATATGGCCCAAATACAAAAAATATGACTTCAATCAAAAACATTATTTTTAATCAAATAATAACTCACTTCAATCAAAAATGGCTATTTCAATTAAAGAAAAAAAGTGTTCAAATGCAATTTTTTGGGTCTCAATTTTTTTTTTTGCATTCAAACACTGTTTTTGTTTGATTAAATTTTTTTTTTCCATTGAAGTGAAGTTTTTTTTGATTGAAAATATTTTTTGGGATTAAAGCAACTTTTTTTTTGATTGAATAATAAAGACACAAATCTACCTTCATAAAAAAGAGGCTATGGTAAATGTATGGGAACAGGAAATATGACACTATGAACCAGTGATTATGGCTGAAAAAAACATCATGTAAATCATAGACCATGCTCTTAAGCCAGAATTTTGAGGTTATAACTAGTTGATGTGTATTTCTGTATACACATTCTAGTGTTAATATCTCTCTCTCTCTCTCTCTCTCTAGTTTTTTTGGAATTAAGACAGGCAGTTGCCCCCCTCATGGTGAAAAAGTGGAAGCAGACCTGGTCTACACCGATATTGTCGGCCTTAGACAGATTCAAGCAATACTAAAAACATCTTGGCTCAACTACAGGTGAGAGTCAGGACCCTGGTCGTGACATTATTTCAAAGCACTTGTGAGTTACATGAGAGTGAAACTATTTGCACAAACAGCGTCAGTGAAAGATTGAGATGTCTCATCAAGTGATGCCTTATCAAAAGTACACTTAAAAGGATTAATGCAATTCACTTATGTTTAAGCAACTGTAAAAGGTCCCATCTGATGAAGATGATAATACTGTATTTCATTTCATAAGATTTCATTTATTAGAGTCTTCAAGGGGTAGAGATGCCATGAACAGTGCTAGACCTAGCACATTTGGCACCCTGGGCAAGCTTCCCCTGACCCCTTGTGTTGTGATTTTTTGTTAATCTAATACACTCCACATACACAGTTGCCCTTATAGTTTGATTTTTTTTTTTTTAATCACCCCACAGACAAGTAAAGATGAGTTCAGGAGAGCAATATAAAGTTAAAAAGAAGAAAAAAAGATGTCATTCAGTGGAGAAGTAGTCAAGAGAGAAGGGCAGCATAGATGAGAGTCAAGTATGAGTCACTTGGTGATTATGTTGGTACAGAGGGTACAGAAGGTAAAGTGAGTTTGGCAAAATTTTCAGGAAAAGAAAGGAACTAGATGGACCTGAGTTCATACTTGTTGGGTAAAATTGCTGTTTTCTAATATCTGCTTGTATATAACAATTATAATTTTACCAAACAGAGGAATAACAGACAGAGTGGGTTGGTATGATAGTGGTATGACAAAAGACGATGTCAAAAGAGGTAATGAGGTTTCTCCTTTCAAAAAAGGAGAGAGAGTCTAAAAGAAGGAAAAGGTAATTGAGCAGTTTCTCGTCACATTTAAGGAAATTGAATACAGAAAGAGCATGATGTGAAGAAAGACAGATTTTACAACCATTTTTAAATTTCAGAGGGGGAAATGGAACAGTTCAGATTTCTGC
Organism: Cephalopholis sonnerati; assembly: GCA_019142605.1. Lineage (NCBI taxonomy): Eukaryota > Metazoa > Chordata > Actinopteri > Perciformes > Serranidae > Cephalopholis > Cephalopholis sonnerati. The sequence goes on along the minus strand of JAGQAX010000012.1, from coordinate 12,732,675 downwards.
ATCTAACATTTCAAACGTGGCAACACAAATTTATTTCTTACATCAATTTATGACAAACAGAAAGTGGATGTTTCAATGCTGGCACTCAACTTTCAAGTAAGTGACTGTCATGACTGACATGTCATTAAAATGTAATCTGAAGTCTTGTGTATATGCATTCATGTAAGCTGAATGTGTGTGTGACAGTTGCATCCCCAGGTTTCAAAGACCCTGTGGAAAGTCTGAAAGCAGATAAGTGGAGGCTTTTATTGAGACATAGAAAAGCTATGTTTTGGTATTACATGTTCAGCAATCACAGGGCGTAATGTTCAGAAGTTTTACAGGCGTCCAGTGTTTACATACTTTTGGCCATGCAATTGATATGTGTACATATATGTATATATGCCGATCAGCCAAAATATTAAAACCACTAGTTGGTAAAATGAATAACACTGATCATTTTGTGACAGTGCATTGCTCTTCTGAGGAACCTTGGGTCCTGCCATTCATGTGGATGCCACTTGACACCCTACACGCACCCAAACACCATTACAGACCAATACCCCCCCCCATGTCAAGAGCAGTCCTTAAAGGCAGGACAATGCACCATGCCACACTACAAAAACTGCTCAGGAATGGCCCAGGGGACGTGGTTAAGAGCTCATGGTGTCATTCTGGCCTCCAAGTTGTCCAAATCCCAATCCAATTGAACATCCACTGAGCATGCCGGTATGTTACCTCACAACCCACAGGACTCAAAGGATCTGTCGACAATGACTTGGGGCCAGACAGCACAAGAGACCCCCAGAGGTGCTGCTCCATGCCTGGTCAGAGGACAGAGACAGGTCAGAGGCTCCACCGTAGATCAGACTTGGCTCTGACCTGTTGAGGCCCATATAAATTTTGGGGTGCTGTTTGTAAAGTTGGTCATGCTGAAAATAACAGCAACATATTGTCACATGTAGCTAAAAATCATGTTTTAAAAAGTGGTGTGAATTTTTGAAAGTCACTTTTTAGCACATTTAACACAATATTTGTTAACTCTGAAAATGTATTAAATAATTAAATCTAAACCTAAATGTTAAATCTAAAAGTTAAATCTAAATCTAAAAGTTAAATACAAATCTAAATGTTACGCCTAAATGTTAAATCTAAATCTAAATATTAAATCTAAATGTTTAGGGTGAAACTAAATATTTAGCTAATATGCAAATTCAAGATGCCGGCAACCGGAAGTACCAAAATAAAAGCTCGAGGAGGTCAAAGTCTGTTTATAGTGTCAAATAACGAATAAACAGCGATCTTTTCTGGAGAAACTGACTCTTGGACATAGATTACGGTGATAATAACTACCCAAAATAACAAATCCATTTGGAGAAACTATATTTTACGAGTACCTTGAGTTTTTAGTGTCACTTCACACATTTTCGGCAACCACCACAGAGCCAGTGCCACCACAGGCCAGAAAAGATCACTGTTTATTCGTTATTTGACACTAGAAACAGACTTTGACCTCCTCGAGCTTTCATTTTGGTACTTCCGGTTGCCGGCATCTTGAATTTGCATATTAGCTAAATATTTAGTTTCACCCTAAACATTTAGATTTAATATTTAGATTTAAATGTGCTAAAAAGTGACTTTCAAAAATTCACACCACTTTTTAAAACATGATTTTTAGCTAAATGTGACAAAATGTTGCTGTTATTTTCAGCATGACCATCTTTACAAACGGCACCCCATAATAAATGACCTCTGGGATACGAGTTTATCACACAGATGCTTGATCAGATTGGGATCTGGTGAATTTGAAAGCTAGGTTGATGCCTTTAGTTCTTTGTCACATTCCTTGGGCCAGTCCTGAGCAGTTTTGCATTGTGGCATGGTGCACTGCCTTGCTGGGGGGCTACTGCCATTAGGGGTACTGTTTCAGTGAGTGGGGGGGTACTTGGTCCATTAACAATGTTTAGGTGGGTGGAGTGCGTAAAGGGGCATCCACATGAATGCGAGGACCAAAGGTTTTCCTGCAGAACATTGCATTGTAATGAAATGATCAATGTTATTCAGATCACCTGTCAGCGGTTTTAATGTTTTGGCTAATCGCATTTATACACAAATGCGTGTGTGTATGTGTATGTGTGTGTGTGTGTATCAATATGTTTGATACTGATATGTGTGTACGTTGTCTGTTGACCAGGTGCAAAATTCGTGTCTTGGACACTTTTGGCACCGAGCCAGATTTCAATCATGTAGCTTGGGCCCAGAAGCACAATCTTAAGAGTCCATTTGGCAGCCTGCACCTGATCCCAATGCAGTTCTACACCATGTTCCGTATGTTTCTGCTTCTTTTTCTTTTCCAGCAGCTAATTGTGTGATTAACACATTACTTGAGAACATTTTTTTTAATACCTGTCTAATAAATGTGTGTTCTCTCACTGTGAGCAGCTCATACGCCAGACAACACATTCCTGGGCTTTGTGGTGCAGCATCAGCTGATCTCTGAACAAATGGAGCTGTTAAAGTCTACCACAAGACAAAACCAGGCACTTGTGTACGGCAAGAGAGCCTCGTTTTGGAAGGTAACAATGGACTGACATTGTAACATTTTTCTGGGAGGTATTCTATAAGATATTTATTTCCTCAGGCACCAATATTGATTTCAGAAAGTACTAAGGAAGTGTCCAGGTTCTAGTCAGGGGTGGCTAGATAGAAAAATAATGTTGAGCTAAATGTTGTAAACGTATTAAACGTGGTAGACATTTTTTTAAATGAATATGTCTCCTAATTCTATCTTTTGTGTGTTTAGTAGTTTGTCAGTTCCCCCTTTTTTCAGACATCCGCTTAAAATACAAACTTGTCAGGTGTAATATGTGCCACATCCATTGATTATCCAGCAAATCACCATTTGTTTCCTCTGCTGTTTTACTGCAGGGTAAAGAGGCTTATCTGGACGTTATCCACAAGTACTTAGAGATCCATGGGACGGTCGATAAAAGTGCTGACATTCCAAATTATGTGAAAAACCACGGCATCGTTAAAGGCACTGAAGTTCAGGTCCTGTTGAGACAGAGCAAGGTGAGTGTGTGCCCCCCTTAAATTGAGATGTCAAATAAGATATATCCATGGCTTAGGAAAATCCAATTAATTGGAGCCTGACTCTGAAGACCTATGTTTGTTTTCTATTTTATACTCAAATTAGCTTTATGCTATTGCAGTATTCTCAGTTCTGACACAGAAAATGTACCCATATACTCCCAACATTCCCTTTGGTGCTCTCAGTGTCATCTATACCATCTTTCACCTTTCATTGTCTATGGAGCAGCTCCACATTTTATACTTGAAGACATCACAAACTTTCTTTGACTGTGGTAGGGAATAACATGTATGAATTTGAAAATGGGCTTAATTCCCCTTTAAAGAAGTAACCATTCTCTCATTTGATGAAAGTGACAGAAAACAAAACAACAACAGCAACAACAAAAACAAGAACTAAACTCTTGGGAATAACCTTTAAATAGAAAATGTCTCGATGTCATGACAAAAAAATGGGCAGAGCTATCAAAATGTGTCACCCATTTCTACTGTATTTTGAGGAGTGTTGAAGGTCCAGTGTGTAAAATTTAGGGGATTTAGTGGCATCTAGTGGTGAAGGTGGCGACCAGCTGAAACTTCTGCTGGTTAGAATTCCTTCAGTGTTCACTCTTCAGGAGGTTTTTACTGGGAGGTGAATATTCTGTAGAGGTCTCTTCTTTTCCAAACAAACAGACTAGGTGGTAAAAGCACTGAATAAGGCAGTTTCATGTTACAAATCATCATCAACACTCTCACTGTAGTGGGGCTGCAAAAACACAAATGGCACTCTGGAGCCAGCATGTAGTTTGTCTGTTCTGGACTACTGTAGAGACATGGTGATGTAACATGGAAATCTCTGTAGACAAGGGTCCGCTCCTTGTTGGATTTAAACAGCTCATTCAAGGAAACAAAAGCACAATTATTTTCAGGTGATTATACACTAAAGAAAATGTTTTATATTATATTATTTTTTGCCAATATATCCCCCTAAATCCTTCACACTGGACCCTTAAAGGAGATAAAATGTAAAATGTTCAGATGGGGCACATGTGCACTATTGAATGTCCTGAACTAGACAGGAGGTTAAGGGAATGCATGCCGTTCTGTCCTTGCTGAGAGTGGAAGAGAGACTGGTCTGCTGTCTTTTAATAACCTTTTAATGGAGATGAACCTTTACCAGGGATAAGCACAAAAAGTAGACAGATGATAACGTAGCTCTTTCACAGTACAGACCTAACACTGAATGAAACTCTTTCAAGGAGAATTTTAAGAGTAATAGATTCAAGGCTTTTCTGACTGACAGAGTTTGTATAGTTTTTGACAAAAACAGACATTGTGTTTATAGTTGGTGGACATTTGATTACAGTGTTTATGCTGCAGTACCTATTGATTATATTACAAAGTAAATTAGTACTGTATTCATTTTATTGACCTGTATACACCTGTTTTACGTGGATGTGTTTGTATGTAATTATGCACAGTATGGAAATACATTTGTATGTAATTATGCACAGTATGGAAATACATTTGTATGTAATTATGCACAGTATGTGAACACATTTGTGTGCACTGTTTTTCCCTTTAGAACCACAGGGAGAGTCAACCCATTCACTTGATGTTTGCATTTGTTCCTACAAACCAGGGATATGTTACATTTGTCTGTTTTATATGTAGCGAATATGTAAAAACTCTTACAAAGCTGTGGTTAATGTACAGTTTGGTATAGACACAAAAAAGGGCTAGGAAAACATGTGTTGGCTTCAAATACCCAGTTTGGTTCCTACAAACACAACTGGACATGTTCTGAACTGTCTTTAAGAAACACCTGCCTCTGTTGGTCTCAAACAGTGTTCTGCTTTTGCCTGCTGCTTTCCTGCTATCTCGGCTATGTGTCACACCATCCACCCTCCTCCTAACTCAGCTCATATACGTGTTATCTGTACTATATCATACGTATGAAACGTACAAATGTTATATATCTGTGATTTGCAGAAACGTACAATGCCAACATTATATTCTGGCCACTGAAGAGCAGCTGTTGCAAAAATGAGGATTCACAGTTGATCCAGATAGATTTATTTAGGATTTTCAAGGGTGGCGCTGCTTAAAAAGTACTGTCAGCACCAATCATCATGGATATAGATCATGCAGTATGAGAACCTGTCGTATCTAACCATCAACTGAGATCTCTGAGACCCCAAATAGAAGCAATGCCATACACTTCTAACGAGTCGTAAGTGATGATTGTGAGGGATTACTTGAGTATGAGTCCATACATTGTTTTTAAGGAAAATCCTGCACAGTTTACTCAATCAGCATCACACCTTTTTGTCTGCATTTTATATAAACAGGAAAATTATAGATGCAGTAGTTTTAGACTCTTCTCCTTTGGTTTAAAAGGTGTTGTTTTGTTGGTTTTTTTTCATCTTAGTGTCAGTCCAAGCAGCATAAGTTTGTAATGACTAATGACAGCCCTCCCCTCTGTAAAAACACTGACTCCAGAAGCTGACTGCATCATTTATTGTCCTGGTGTTGACTGGCACCATGTGGTAACAGTACAGCAGTGCACGTGGTTACCTCTGCATCTGTTGCTAATAAGGTTTGGGACACTAAACCTTATTTTTCTTTTTATCTTTGGTCTGTTGTAGGTTTTTGTCGGATTGTCTTTCCCATATGAAGGCCCCGCCCCATTGGAGGCCTTAGCCAATGGCTGTGCTTTCCTGAACCCCAGGTTACATCCGCCACAGAGCAGCCTGAACACCGAGTTCTTCAAGGGAAAACCCAACATAAGAGAGGTCAGGGGGCAAATCTGAGAGACTTACCATGAGCTGATAAACATTTTTACATGTGTAGAACCTCACACACTGTACAGAAATCTTCTTCTCAACTTCAAACAAAGATAAAAAGAAACAATTAAAAAAAAGGAAATTGTATCACTCATTTTCACGACTCATGTTGCAGGTGACATCCCAGCATCCGTATGCAGAAGCCATAGGAGAGCCCTATGTTTGGATGGTAGATATGCACAACTCAACAGATGTGGAGAGAGCTCTCACTGCCATCCTCAATCAGACTGTAAGTACCCACTAAATGTGGTGCCAGATTTACATCTTTCCCAAAGAGCAAAGTGTAAATACATAGGAGGCTCAGCTTGATGAATACAGAGCTGCAATGTGTCTGTAATATATCAATAATTATAGGTTGCATTTACGTTTCAGATTGAGCCCTACCTTCCCTATGAGTTTTCCTGTGAAGGGATGCTCCAGAGGGTCAACGTCCTGATTGAGAAGCAGGTTGGAGAAATGTTGGTTTTCAGATGGAAGAGGGATTAGATTTCACAACTATTATTAGGGGTTCAAGTCTGAAGGGCTGAGACTCTGTTGTTTTTGCCTTCTTTTTTTTTTTTTTTTTCTTCAGAAATGTTTTGCAAATTCCTGTGAGATAGTACACTGTAGACACACAAAATTTTCACCAGTGATTGAATGCTGTGTGCAAATGCTGCTCAAGAAATATGACCCATAAATTCAGTTTTTGAAAGGCCACACCCCTGAGACAGTAAGTCCAATTGACTTGAAATTTGACACACAAGTCCAGCTCACTGTGCTCTATGAAAACTATTCAAGAACCATAACGGCCCCATTTTCCACCATTTTGATTTTTTTGAAAATCACTGCAAAACTTACAGGATATGTTTCATAATGATGTTGAACCACATGTGTAACATCGTTCTAAAATTAGTCAAAAGCGGACACCGCAACACCAATATCTCACTTTTGATTATATTGACAAATTACATGCCTCAGCATACAAACACACCTAACTCCGTAACTATGGGGTCAATTGTCACAAAACCTTTAACATAAACTGAAAGTTTCATTCAAATTGACCACTCAGGGGAGCTACAAATGCGGAAATGGATGTGACATAACACAAATTAGACTATGAATCAGAAGTTGTTTGTCTCCTCATTCCAAAACTTGCAGGATATGTTAAATGATAATGTTGAAACACATGTGTAAAATTATTTTGAAATAGCTCAATAGGGGTGCCTCCAGTTGTAAAGAATTGCATTAGACTTTTTCAAAAGCTTGGCAGTTCAATGACAGTTTGTATAAACAGCTCCAAACTTGGTAGACATTTTTAACTAAGCCATTGAAGCTTGTCCTCAGAAGCTCTCTGCAAATGACTGAAAGAAAGTGACAGTGCTGCCAAAGAAGAACATGGCCCAGCACAAAATTGGACATTAATGAATGAGCATCTGTCCAATCATCATAAAACCTGTTTGTTATTTTTAACGCAGGTGTCATAAACTGTCAAACATCTTGATGCTACGCAGCTTTCAAATTTTAAAGGTCCATGCTGGCTTGAACCGCGGGATAGTCACTACCGGCTTTATTTTTATTATTTTATTATAATGTTTTTATTTTATTTCCCTGTCTTCTAATCTTGTTCTCATCTTTACCTCAGGACTTCTGCAATAGTACAGGGAGCTGGCCCCCACTGAGCGCACTCCAGGTTGTGAAGGCGGAAGCGAACAAATCCTGCAAACAGGAGTGCCAGAAGGCAGGGCTGATCTGTGAACCTGCATTTTTTCCATACCTTAACAATGCTGAGAATCTTGCAAAGTGAGTACACACACGTTAGTTTGTATAGAATCCAGTCACACAAGTCCTAATTTACTTTTATGTCTCTGTGTTTATGAAACATGGCTTGAAATGTGTTGTATGCAGTGTGAGGGGACGCTCTAACCGGGGGTATCACCCATATATACAGATCTATATCTAGATATACTTATCATCATGCATGTAGCATGTAGCTTCAGGCAGTCAACCCTACTTTCCATATGCCACCTACAAAGCACACCCTCTCAGTTTGGCGGTCTATTTAAACTGCAAAAAAGCACACCTGCAGGGAGTGATGAGACCAGAGTCTAGATGCCAAACTCTAACTATCTTCTGCTGTTGATATAATGTTTCAGTGTAAGTTGTCTGAATGGAAAGTATAAGCCTTATCCACTCTGTTTACCTCCCTTTTGGAAAATTCACCAAGTACTGTATAAACATTAACATGTAGTAAATATTATAGTTTAATATTTTAAAGACCAATATTTTATAAATAATATTTCAAAGATGAAATGACCCTCAAACAATAATTTGATATTACAATGGTAATGGTGTGCATAGGATAGTTTTTTTTTTTATTTCTGGCCATCAACTACAAATTAAAAACAGTCAGACATTCACTCTCATATTTTCAGCAGTAATTTTTAAGCTCATAAAACATTGGCACTTTTGGATGCCAGCCAACACATTAAATTTTGACTACTTTACAAATTATGTCTTTTTATGTGTTTTTATTGTTTGCAAGTTCAAATGACTATGAAATATATCCAAGCTGTCACAGCCTTGGCAGGAAGCCTTTTCACCGCTGCTCAGAGCCAGTTTTGCCAATTTCAGCTAGTGTCAGAGTTAGCTGACAAAAAAGAGGAACAGAACAGCTAATAATAGTAGCCTGGTGCTTTTAATTTGAGCCTTTCAGGCAGATTATCCTCTGAAGTTTTGCACAGGTCCCCTTTGCGTGGGTTGACCGAACTCAACCCAGCAGAGGCCCCAGCCATTCATACCTGGTATGTAAACAATAATTTGGATGCTGGAGCTTGCTGAAGATGACTCCATCCACCATCACCATTTGATTTACATGCTTTATGACGTTGTTTGGCAGAGAGCTGCTAATTATGTCTTCTCCTGTTTATTGTTCTCCAGCTACAGCGTGGAATGCCAAACATCAGAGCTTTCTGACAGTCACTTGGTGTTTCCAGCCTACAACAGCAGCAGTAAACATTGTCTGTTCCAGTCCGACCCGCTGCTCTTCAGCTGTGTGAGATCGGACCAGTCCTTGATTCGCATCTGCCCCTGTAGAGACTACATCAAGGACCAGATAGCCTTATGCAAGGCGTGTGTCTAGCTGCTGGATAGAAAACAAAACCCTATGTACATACAGGTCAACAAAAACTCAATAAACTTATTTATGATGATATTTATCTAAATGTCCTGACTCACTCTTTCATAGACAAAGTTGCAACTGATTCAGCAGGGAAAAAAGTTCAAATTGAGGGTTGCCCTCTGCCAACAATTTTCTAGAGTCCCACTCCCTTGTGACACTGCTGTGTCTGACATGATCTCCTTCCTGAAGAAGGATACCTTTACCCTGGAAATCCCCCACTCCACCTCTACATGCCCAGTGACACCATGCTTACCATGTTCACTAAGTTCACCCTTAAAAAGGGCCAACAGACTCATACTAGGAGGTGGCAACCATCTTTGACGCATTTTCCGAACTTTCTGTAACCTCACCAGATTAGGATCTATGAGACTTACACTTCCTAATATCTGTCATGACCACATGTCTGGACGTTTAGTATGTATAACAGATGTATGTACATTTTGAAGACTGAACAGTTTCACAGTGGGGTGTGGGGTTGACAGGTACCTGCTGGTTGTTGTTTTATTGGGCTATTGTGTTTCCTTTTTTGTCATTCTTAAGATCACTCAGTATTGTGTAACTTTCTATTGATCGTGACAAGCTCCTTGCATTGCACATGCATCATTAAAGTGTACAGCCAACATGGTTTGTAACACCTCTAATTGTTGGTATATAATGTAACCTTTTACAGGCAACTTATTTTCAGTCATTGGATAGTTGCCTGGAAACCAGCTTTGCATTTACAAGCTCACATCTGACAAGGGAATTTCCCCTATGTTTCTGTTTTCCCACTTCATCACCGTTTCTCTGATGAAGCACTAATTAAACAATATGTTTTAGCCCTCATTTGGTCCACATAGCCTTTAGGGACTCATTCATTTGCCAATTAATAGGGGTGAGCTTTACACCAAAGACCTGATTCAGACATGAGAATTCAGTGCCCTTCTGATAACGCTGATAACAGCCCTGGGTGTTTCATAGTCTCCTATCAATGTGAATAGCAGTACACAGACAAAAAAAAATAATATAATAATTCCCATTTTCTCATCATCTCCTTGAGTCACTCTTAATGTAGGCCTAGATTGTCTTGCCGGAACAGTGACAGTGCAGGCCTGGGATGATGATGCAAAAGTGTGAAATAGAATCAGGGCAGGTGAGAGAATATACTGAATTGAGAAATATTTTATCATTATAAAATGTATTAGGCTTTACTGGGCTCTGAAGAATTATTTTCAGCCAATAATATGCAATGCCTGCTATTCTAGATATGAAACTGCATTACACAGTAATCTGAATGTGTAGCTCTGCCCACATTTACAGCATGAATACTGGATGCAAACACGTAGTACAAGAGAAAAGTTAAAAGACTCTGCAGGGTCAATATCATGACTTGCTCTTCAAGGACTTCACGCTAGTCCTAACACTTGAAATAAATGTATAACAACCTTTTATTCAGGTATTCACATAGCCAATGTTTTCATTGCACAATTCTTCTAATGAAAACAAAGTATTCTATATGTGTAATCTGGCATTCACAATGACTGAGACAGTTGATGCAACATGGTTTTTCTTTTGCTTATGCAACAACAGACAGTATCTGTAATTTAAGGCTTTTTCATTCAGGCTCAAACCATGCCTACTTTAAAGGTGGAAACTGCTCAGCTTCATTTTGTTACAAGTGCATCTTTCATGCTGTAACCACTGATGATTACAGAAGTACAAAAAAAGAGTTTGCATGACCATGATATTATATACTACATACTGTATAAACAATTCTAATTCCAGCTGGGCACAGTAACCTCCTGGAGTCTTGTCATCAACATGAGGTTGCCATACAACCAGCAGGGACTCATTCTCATTCTGAGGCCATCAGATACCAAGGCTTTGTTGTGCCCCTTGGTATTTGATAGCGACGCACAGGACACCCTGTACTGTATCTATGTGTTGCTGAATCACATTGTAACACGAGGTAAATGTTGTGCAAAGGTCGCAGCTAGCTTTAGGCAACAAAACTACATGGTTAGGTTTAGAAAAAACTTTACATTTTGCGTTGAAACAGGTACGTTTATTTGCATATTGCTATGTTCCCTTGTTATGTTTTGGTTTCATACAGGACACAAACTGTGGTCTCGTGGGTGAAAGCCTGGTTTTGTTTGACCCATTCACTCCCCCTCCCTCTGGCCCTACGCAGACTTTCATGCTCTTTATACTCCATTATTTGCGTATGGGTTTTGCTGCAGATGGGTTTACATTGGAGTTAATTCAAAGTCTGGTGTGTCTCCTAGAAATGCTAAAGGATGCCTTTGGTGACGATATCACACATCGAGTGGCATGAAAAAGCATTAGTATTTGACGACCTGGGCATGACAATGGGCAGGATGTTCAGTAATATTCTAGTACAATAACTTCTATAAAACTGCTGTATGTAGTTGTAACATTTTTATTCCAGACAAATGAATCTATTTACTTTAAAGGTTTTGGTAGGTGGCGGCAGTAGCTCAGTCCATAGGGACTTGGCTTGGGAACCGGAGGGTTGCCGGCTCAAGTCGCAGCCCGGACCAAAAATATGGAGCATGGACTGGTAGCTGGAGAGGTGCCAGTTCACCTCCTGGGCACTGCCGAGGTTGTCCTTGAGCAAGGCACCGAACCCCCCCAGCCGCTCGGGGCGCCTGTCCATGGGCAGCCCCCCCACTCTGACATCTCTCCATTTAATGCATGTATAGGTCCCGTTTGTGCATGTGTGTGTATTCGGACCTGTGTGTATCTGACAACAGATTGTAAACCTTGAATTTCCCCTTGCAGGATTAATAGAGTATATAAAATGTAAAAAATTAAAAAGAGAAGAACCATGATAGCTGTTTACCGAAACTTCCAGTCTTTGTGCTAAACTAAGCTAATCTAGCTGGCAATAGCTTCATATTTTCTGTACAGACATGAGCAGTAGTAAATCTTTTGTATTTTTTTTCATCCTTCTAACTTATTGTTTTAACTCAACTTTTCCTTATAGACACAGCAGCTGATTGGTCAGGATGAAAGAAACTATGCAATTGGACAAATGTGATATTCTATAAATTATTTCAGATAAGCTGACTCTACAACTTAGAGCTATTATGGATAAATTGGTGCTAACAGGCATTTGGTGCTTGTTCACCTGCCCACTGTCAACTCAACTAGTGATTGCCACATGGCACACAGATATCTGTGGGCCCCTTATATGTGTGATGTTAGTTCTAGGAAAACCATCCATGACAGTTGTGTGGCTGAAAAAGGAAAAAAAAAAAACATGCCTCAACATTAAGCAGGATAAAACTTTATTAATCAATAAAACTTTGCTCTTTGACAAAGAGATACCTCATAGTTCTTTTACATAAATAAATGGTGTTTACATTGTCTGTTATACCACTGATGTCATTACTGTACAAACAGACAAACAATAATTCTGTTACAGTCAGATTTATTGGAAATACAGTTACATCGTTCCATGTATGTTTTGTTTTGTGTGTGTGTGTGTGTGTGTGTGTGTGTGTGTGTGTGTGCATGCATGTTTAGCTGCAATGCACTTGTAACCACTGAAGCTGTAAGGGTTTTTACGCACCCATGCAAAGCCTATCGCAACAGAGAAGAGGTTAGTATTGCCATCATAATTATATGAAATCAAGTGAGATGAATGGTTTGATGCCTCTTCTGGGGCGATAATAATACGTCTATTCATCCATACAAGTATAATTTAATGATACACATGTCAGAGGACAGGACTGATGTTTCATTGATTTGGCACAGTTCATCAAGCTGCAGAATCGGACATTTCTGAGCTGTCTCAATGGAACAATGAAATGGTTTCAAATATCATACCATCTGTCAAATGAATAGAGGTTTTGTGTTTGTGCAAATACATGGTCAGAGATCACTTCTTCACAAACCTCTAGCTGTATTTCAGTGAGAGTTAGTTGAGCGTGAGGATTAAAGCGTTTAATTGAGCATTGAAGAAATCACGATAGACGAATAAAAGGCAACCACAACTCTGGTGATCATAGAATTACAGTTATATTCATTACATTTTTAGTTTTGGTATTCAGCTGCTGCACTGACCCAGTGATTTACAGATTTACAGCGAGTGCAGCAGCTTCAAGGATCACTCTTTACTAAGGTGTGAAAGGGGGGCCAGGGCCACAATCACAGCAACCGGACCTAAATTTTATGTGGCATGAATGTGTACAAGAGAAGTGGCATGGAAATAAAACAAAGTGCAAAGAAGAGAGGTAGAAAAGATTTTGTTGCCAAGATCAAAATAGTCTCCAGTTTTTCCAAACACAACAAAGCTAACCATATGAGCTAGTAATGCATACCGTTACTAAGAGTTATTATGAGTTTGCTCTGTGCCATATGTGGTGATTATTAGCATGTAAACACTGTGCGTTGCTAGTAAAAGTCATTGTAAAGATTGTCTTCTATGCATCAGAGGGGAAACATTACAAATCAGTGTGCTGTTGGTGAGTTGAAGTGGTGTGAGCTGATTCACACCTTCACTTTATAGCTAATCCTTATTCTTCACACAACAAAACTAACAATAATACCAAGAATTCTGCACCTTGTCTAGTATGTCAACTGAGAGTTGATAATTACAGTGTAGAGTGGATGTAGGTGCCCTCAGAATCACTGTCCGAGGCTTTCTTACTGTCTCCAGCCTGGGATAAATTTAGACTCTCCCTCGGATCTAGTGCACTGAATACTAATTACAGCTTTTGTCATGTGGCCTTCTACCACAGGGGGGCGTACAAGCACTATGATCCACATTTACAGGAAGAAACCAGGCCACAGGAATGTATAGTGTACAGCAGAGACACTCAACTTCCAGCCCGGGTGGCCCACTGACCATCTCTAAATTCACAATGAAAATAAACTGATTTACACTTTCTGTGCTTTGAATGTAATTAAGATCCCTAAAAGGCATCAAAATAGCGCATGCTCATCAAAAAATAGTGCCAGGGGAGGATCCCCCAGAATCCCCACGACAAAGGTCCAGGCTAAGCCCCAAATGTCCTCAAATCCTGGAAATACCCTTGTGTACACCTGACCTTTGCGGTGCTGTGTCGACTGGATTTGCCTCTTGGCAATCATAAATGAGGACAGCAAACGTCAAAAGGTTGAAATCAGGTATTATATATACTGATGAATATTAATGTTTGTTTATTATTTGGCCCCTGGCCTCCTCTTATTTTGCAAAAGTGGCCCCCAGGCAAAGCAAGCTGAGTATCCCTGGTGTACTCTTTACCTCACTTTAGATAGTGAAAACGTATTTTTGGTCATGAGTACTGAACTCATTCACTATCTGTTTGTGTTTGTGCGTAACACATCTATGAATTATCAATGTTAATGTATTTCTATTTTGAATACTCTCCATAAATTTGTAGAAAAACAATCTGGGAATTGAACTGGGATTCATTAGCCTAATTGCTCAATTTGAAGTGTTTCTGTTGCTTTCTCCAAAATAATGACAATGAAGGCATTGCTCTCAATTTTACTAATTCCATGTGATTCAGATCTGTTTAAATCTTAAGTGTTTCTCTGAAAACGTTTTGGGAGATTTTATGCATGAGCTTATGACCCCCTCTTAAGTTCAGTAAAAATAATACTGATTTGTGCCAGCAGATAAATTGTTAATGCCTTTTTCAGCATGTAAAATATTGATTTGCCCGACAATCAGTTCTTCTTTTGACAGCTTCTAATAAATGATAAAAGAGCCTCGGACAGCGCTGTCAGATTCCACCTACATCCAGTCTGAGATTTTCACTTACAGTGCAAAAATGTACAGTAAGACTTATTTCATTTCACCAATAATCTACAGTAATATGTAAAACAACATTTACAGTATAAGCACTATAGAGTAAACATGTTTAACTATATGCAACATTGATCATCCTGTACTTTAACTATATGCTGTCTACTCCAAAAAGCCTATTATGTCGGCCATAAAGTACTACTACTATATCTGTGACTTTTTGTTACTGATGCACCTGAACAGTGTAATAAACATATTTACAGACAGAGTGGTTTGTATTTACATTCTGTTCATTGCACATAATAATGGATGATAACAATGGCAACATGCAGAACAAATGAGTAATAAGCAGGTATGCAGACACAGGGGAGAATACCCCATCTTTGCAAATGACATGCAATTAAAATGATATTCCCACAGGCTGCTTTGTCTTTGTCATTGTGCTTTGTTTCATCTTAAGACTGAGACTTCATCTTATCCAACTTTTCACGTGAACTTTGAAATCAAAACAAGTAAATAAAAAGAATAAAACATGAATAAAATAATATAAGTAATAAATATCCCAAGTGGATTCAGTACATTTCATAGAGAAAATGATAAATAATAGAATGAAGGTAAATGGTCCAGGAGACTTTCCTGAAGAGTTAAGTGTTTTTACATCTATTAATTATCTGAATAAGGTGTTACAACAAAAATATAACTATTAAGAATTTTTTTCCATCTTACCCTTTTAAAAGAAAACTGGGATTTTATTACTATTCTTCAGTTGGAAGCTATTGCCTAATAAAACTTTGTCAAAGCTGGTTTCAAGTAAAAAACAAAAGATACTGAATGTATTTCAGTAAAAAAGTGAATCAGATATGCGTGTTTGTAAACAAATCATAAGATATGTACAATATATGGCAATGAAACATATCAGATACAGCAGTTAAGACAAAACACGTCCTCAAATAATTTCTTAGTTTGTATTTACCCATTGTGCTAACAAGTCAGCAACAAACACCTGCGCACGAAGGAAAGTTGGCTAATTTGTGCTTGGATACATTACATACAATTCAGAAGGCTATGCAATGTAAATAAATAACTTGTGCACTTCAGGTTTACAGCCCCCTGCATGGCAAATGTTTGTCCTTAGTGTCTCCTGTGCTCTTTACTGCTGTTTGCTTTTAGTTGTAGAGTTTCTAGATCAAGGCTGACCTCACCTGACTGTCCGCTGACGCTTTTCACCTTTTGGACAAAGCAGCGTTTGCTGACTCAGTATGGCTCATATGCTCTCTGTCTAAGTCCTCTTTCCTCTGCTGTCCATGTCCTCTCTCCCTTTCTCAGCAACAAATTAGGATGGATAGTGGCTGCTTTGAGAGGAGGCTGGTGAGGTTTGGACAGGAGCTCTCTGTCTGATTTAGGAAAGGAACATCTGCACTGAACAATAACTACAAATAATATTACAATTACTGAGCAGTCCTCGGCTCAACTTGGAGTTTGTATCCTTAACTAAGATACAGCAGGGAGACAAAGAAATTCCTACAAAGCTAATTATATGTTTACTCAAGCAAATTACACAGGGAAACACACTGTGTTTTTGTGTGTTTACACCTCATTTAAGTAAACTCTACACCATTTGATACATTTTAATTTTGACCCAATATGCCCACCATGACAATAGCTGAACCCACAAAGATTAATCAATATGTTTTAGTTTCCTGCAGTGTGAAAACTGTGATGATGTGAATGGTGCCATTTAAGCAGCAACTATCTCCAGGTCAAACAAATCCAAGGCCCCTGCTGGCAAACAGGAGTCTCACCTCCAGGGCCTTTTCCTTATTCTAGGTGTAATTTTTAAACCCATGATTTCATGGACAAAACGTGAAGAAGAGCAGGGGGGAAAAAAGGATTTAACTTGAAGTGTTTCCTCTCCAGGATGTGGTCTTCAATCATGTCCTTTCCCCTCAAAGTCTCTCAGACGTCTGTGTTTGTGTGTGCATGCATGTGTGTTTGTCTGAATGTATGAATGTAATATGTACAGTATATACAGCAAGTGTATATATATTGATGTGTATGAGAACATGTAGAGTCTGTATGTGCTGTATGTGCAGGCGAAATGTGTATTAATGTGTGTATGAAAGACAGAGAGAAGAGGGTGGAGGGCAGGAGGCAGCCAGGTGTGTGGATGTGTGTTTAAACCTGCTCGTCTGGTCAACACACACTCTCACTCAAAGCGTTCGTAGTTCCTCGTCTGTCTCACGCGGGGCACCATGTCCTTCAGGAGTCTGTGGACATGGAAACAAGGTCTCATTGGTAAGAATGTAAATGTGCAGAAATTACCTCTGCAAGGTGCCTCAGCCTGTTTTGGCACTTAGCAGCTCAGACAGCACAGAGCTGTCAAGTTGAATGTGGCATTAATAGAATTTGGATCAACCTAATAGAAATGTTCTCGAATCAATATATCAACGAAATGAAGACCAGTGGTTTTATATCTTACTTGACGCCATATGCCAAAATGATGAGTCCAATGAGTACTCCGATGGTGCCATCCAGAAACCAGACGTCAGCATGGTGCTTGAAGACTTCGGCACTGATCAAGATGGAAAATCCCATGATTGAACCGACCAGAGAGTTAAATCCTAAAAAACACAAACATGGGGACAATGTCATGTCTTTTATGCATTCTGTGTCTGAGTAATGGAGTAGTTTTAGATGCCCAAACTTAAGTAAGCTTTATCAATCCCAAGTTATACGCAGTTAATATCAATGTGGTACACACATTTGAACACAGTAATCTGTTTATCTGACAGTAAGGTCTTTTGGTGTTAGTTGGTGGTGGAGGAACAGATGATTCCTTCGTTCACTCTTTTGCTGAGAGGCAGAGTAGAATATTTATGCCACTGTTGTGTCTGTAGATTGATGTGAAGCTACAGCCAGTAAGCTTAGATTATTGCATGAAGACTGGAAACAGGGGAAAACAGCTAGCCTGACTGTTTCAAAACAAAATCCTCAAATACTTACGCTTGGTTTGTAGCCCTACACGACATACTATGACGCCCTAGGCACCCCTCTAGTGTCAGTTTTGGATGGTCAGTGATGGTGTGTCAGTTTCTGCTTGTTTCTTTTCAAAATAAACTTCCATTGTAGGTTTACCTTGTTTTTAGGTTTACTTAGTTGAGTTTAGGGAACATACGTACTTGGTTTGGTTTAGAAAAAAAGATCATGGTTTGGATTAAAATAGGTACATTTGTACTTACATTCAATAACAATAAGCACTAATGTTACATACTACGTAATACAGTTGAATAAACTTAGTGCTGACTTTGGATTCAAAGGGGACATGAACAGTAGTGTGCTGGGTGAAAGTACTTTATTTGACCCACCCGTCCACCCTGACTTCCTCACTACATGGACTTTCTTGTTCTTTATTATATATCAGTTATTCTAAGCGTCTAATAATGACGCAGCTCAGTGCGTGTCAAACAGACGCTAAAGGGTCCCTCTGTGCATGGTAAAAGATGCCGAGAACCACTGACCAAGTGCCAGTAATAACAAGCTGGGAGTGAGAACAGGTTGGTCCTGGACTTACTTTTTTTTGGCCAAGCGCAGTGACTTCCTAGAGTTCTGTTGTCGCCATGTGGTTGCCAGGCATCCGGCTTTAGAGGACCTGGGTGGATTTTTTGAGCTTTGGACAGAGCCAAGCTAGCTGTTTCCCCTCGTTTCCAGTGTTTAAGCCAAGCTAAGCTATCCATCTCCTGGCTGTACTGGTTCATATTTACTCTACAGACATGAGAGTGGTATCAGTCCTCTCATGGAACTTTTGGCAAGAAAGCAAATAAATGTACTTCCCAAAATGTGGATCCCTTTTCAGACCACAATGGTGGCAGAGGAGAAACATTCACTAGTGTTTTTTGAAACTCTCAGGTATAAATGGCTATAAATGCAATGTAATTGTTTAATACATCTAATTAATTAAAGTATTTGAGTTACCAAGTTTTTTGTTGTTTTTTGTTTTTTAATAATTACATTTCTCCTAGTATGAATTCCAGCGCAGTGGGTTATTGTCTCGCCTGCAGTAAGTGTATAGTCTTGTGGGAAATAAATCCAGTCTCTGAGAACAGCAACCTCAGGTTTATTGGATTGATGCCCTGTGCGTTCTGAGACCTGGGGATAGCAGTGTGCAGTGTGTGTGTGTTTTCTGTGCTTTTGTTCTTGTGTGCATATGTCTATGAGCAGCTAACGGGTCATAACCTATTAGTTCTTTCAATTCAGTTGTGAGAGCAACTTTCTCTCCCACATACAGTACATACTTTGTTTTGATGCTTTGGTTTTGGCTTCTGTTTATCACATTTGTTTTGTGTTTGGCTTTAGAGTACCCTAACATCAACCCTGGCTTTTGTGCTTGGTTCAGGATTAGTTGCTTTACAGATTAAGACTTTGAAGGCCTATAATGAACATATGGATGTAATGTGTTGTTATACAGTGAATCAAATTACCCAAAAGCATATAAAATAATAAAATGAGCTCCGTTTGCACCAGCTAAAACACAGAAATGCCTCTGACAAGTAAATGCACAGTAAAAATAATTCAATAACAATAAATAATATAACTCTGCAGAGGGCATTTTGTTTCATGAGAGTCTCTTTACCTTTGATACTGCTGATATTATCAACGTACTTTTACACTGTTATATTGCTAGTTCAAGGGTCTGAATACATCTACCAATTATTACCATCTACATTACCCTCTCTTTATATAGCATAATTTAACCCTACCCACTCTCAAACTTCTTTTCTTCAGTCTGTGCAAATATCATTTTTAAGGACAGATTTTTCTCCCTGAAACAAAGGTGGCTTTTGCGTGAAGGTCAGCTTTGTCACTGTTCAGGCTGAACTACAGGAGAGACACAGACATTGGTCATCAACACGCTGAGGAAATGACTAATGGAAAACAAAAGATCAGGGTACACCTGGACAGGTCAGCCAGACTATCACAGGGCTAAAATAAAGAGACAGACAACCATTCACACTGACACCCACGTGGAATCTAGAGTCACCAATTAACCTAAATTGCATGTCTTTGGATTGTGGGAGGAAATTTGACTACTCGGAGAGAACCCACGCTGACACGGGAAGAACATGCAGAGTCCACACAAAAGGGCTCCCCACCATGGGGTTTTAACCAGGAACTCTCTTGCTGTGAGGCGACAGTGCTAACCACTACACCACTGTGCCATTGCCAAGCACTGGTGAGTCAAATATTGTTTCCTACTGCCTTTCTATAGCCATGTGTGAGCTTTGTTAAGACCTCTTATGTTAGTGTGCTATTCATTTATCTGTATTTAACTGTGTTTGTGTGTGTGTGTGTGTGTGTGTGTGTGGCATTAGAAAACACAGTAATTTTACATCATATTGCTGTATATCATGTGCAGACTGCACCATGTAAATTTCATGTAAACTGGATGATCTTTGTCACATAAGGTTGACTTCTTGTTGTCAGTAGGTGGCGCCATGACTCAATATGAGCATGAAGATGTCATCGGGCCTGGACTCTTATCCACCATGTGAAATTTGGGCCAGATGGGACAACGTAAAGTCAACTTACAACAGCTTCCTGTGTCATGTTTAAACATTGAAATTTAAGCGTGCCTGTATGTGTGTGTGTGTGTGTGTGTGTGTGTGTGTGTGTGTGTGTGTGTGTACCCTACCATCAGTGATGAGTGCCCGGCTAGTCAGCACTCTTCCCAGCATGAACTTGGCCACTGCCAGCACAGCACATGTGAGCCCGCTCACTATAGACACGCTGTAGAGGAAGTCATCCTACAGAGAAAAAGACAGAAGAGTAGATTAGTCATATAATACTGTAGGCTGTGTTCAACCGTGGGTGTTTAAAGATACAGAATACAACTGAATTGAGAAAAAGCTACACACAGTATCTGTAAAACAAACACTAAAAAGCCACAAACATCTCACTCAGACAGAATGACCCACAAAGCTTTTGTCAGCTCAGCCATTAATAATACATATACAGGCTTGACTTGGTGCATCAACCCAAGGTCGTTCAGATGCATGCCTCTAAGTGATGTGTGGGTCTGGTGTTTTCAACTTAAGTCTCAAACAGACTCAGCAAAAACCAGCACTTGACCCCAGAGCGTCTCTCTATCAGCTTTAATTGGGCCAACAGGGGGGAGAGAGACGGAGACAAGGAGGAGAGAAAAAGAAATGAGCAACTGGGACAATAAGAGACACATGAGAGAAAAATCAGACTTTACCTTTCTTCTCCAGACTTTAAGTCAGGGCTATTTATAATGTCCTTGGATAAAATTAGGCTCTGCTACCGACCCACCAACCAGCGTATGTAGAAATGATTAGTGTGGGGCTACACTCACACAAACAGATGTAATGGGCCTTTTTTAATGACAGATATTTGACGGACTGGTAGTAGGAAAAGCACAGGCATCACTTGTGACATTAATGATGGCCTCCAACCAATACGACCACATGCCGCATATGTTCTTACCCTCTAAATATGACCCACAGGAGCCTGTCCTAAATTATTGCCCCTACTGCTGGACAACACAACACCTCGTAGATGACCATTAATGGTCGCAGTTTCACACACATTGTTGGAATGACCACAGCAAAATCTACTTGGGAAGGTTTCCTCCTTTGCTCCTGTGAATAAATTCGATGGCCACTAGAGGTTGCAGCCTTAGAAAAAAACATAAATATGGGTCTGCTTGTAAAAGTAATCTATGTGGTCGTATTTTGGAGGAGGACAGTTTCTTCTATTCCAGTGTCCCTGTAAGCAATTCATCAATACCAGGACCCAAAAACTAATGCAACATAATGGAATTCAGCCATCATTGAATTTACATGCACATAAATCAAATTGAAAATATGAGAACAAAATGTAGTTTTTTTTCTTATCTAAGCCTTTTTTTTCAATGTCCTCTTTGCAAAGAGTTCTTATACAAGTTCTAATTTTGTTCTGATGCGTCAGTAATTTGTCCCGGTCCCTTCATATGTTGCATTGCTTCCATCTGTTGGACTGAATGGTGAGGTTGTAGACATGAATTACTAACATCAGACCTAATAATAGTACGTATTTATTCAAGGCACTACACAGTCATGGTCCACCCACACAGGTGCTTTCACTTCATTTGCCTGATGAGACTCTTTGTAAGGCCTGTGTGGGCTTGTAAAGACTGTGTTTAACTGACATCTAATTTGTTACACCTTTTTATTCTTATTGGTTAATGGATTTTGGTGAGTTCATTTAGCTGCTTAAGTTTGTGCTTCAGTTATTGTTCACCCTGGCTCAATGTCACACTGTCATAGCCTACTGGGTGGAAACGTCATAGTAACACCTGTGCTTTTCCTACTATATGTCAGTTAAAATTTCCCTACATAATAGACATTCAATAGTTTATCATGGTGTGCTGTAAACTGAAATTTTGGACCCTCATCATTATGTGTAATCAAGACATTAACTCTACAGCTGTCATAACAGCACGGACAGCTTTCAGACAACTTTCAGACAACTTTCCCTAATAAATGGCACAATGCTTTGTGCATATGTTTAAAGGAAGTATGTGCCATGGACACAATTTTTTCACCATTCTGTTGTGGATTTTTTTAAGGCCATTACAGTGCGTACACTTAGTAAACAGGAAGTGATTTCAGACAGTCATAGTCTTACTCTTGTTGTGTTTTTGAATGACACAATGACAGTAAAAGGCATTCTGATTCTATTTCTCTCTCTATGACACACACACTCATGCACACACACTTGTAGATTGAGCTCTTGATTTCTGGTCAGCTAATAACTTGTTAATCTCTTGCACCCTTTATTCTCCCATTTACTTGAATTAGATGGAAGCAGAATAAGAATGAGCTTGTGCTAAGTGAGCGCACTGTTTTGAAAAGATGACTACACTGTGGTTTGTGATTTTGGATTTCATTTCATACATGTCCCATCAGTCTCGGAAGTCATCGGCTATTGTCTGATGGCAATAAGCCTATAAGGGCAATGGCCAGTATCCATTGCCACAGATAACTGCATAGGAAAGCAGATTTTAATATAAAGTTAAAATTGTCGTCATATGATGGCTGATTGGTTGCAAGATTGAATTTCAGCCAGTGCGTCCCACCTCTCCACACAGACTGTTTACCTGGCGCTCCAACATAACTGGTCAATACTACTTAGACTACAAACAGACTACAGATGGAAACCAAAATGCTTCCGATAACAAAATCTTTTCCTGTTGCCTACAGATTGTGCATACATATGTGGATATCTGTTTATAGAGATTAATCCTTTATTGGCTGCTTCTGCTCGTGTTCAGTGTCTCTCAGTAATCAACAATATTCTCTCTGCCTCGCAGTATTATGGAATATTCTGTCCATGCTGTATATGTTCTGCACTGATTTCAATAGACCAAAAGAGGCAGTAAAGGCAGCCCTGTCAGTTCTTTACAGATGATACCTTATTTAGATTGTTGAGCGATACTTCATGTACAGAGATCAAAATCAAAGAACAAACTGTGAAAAAGCCAATTTACTGTAAGTGTGTCACTGCCTGCATGTACTGTATGTATGTATTTGTTGCATCAGTGTGTGTTGCCCTCTCCGTCCAGCACAGAGGCAGGGAGAGCCAATCTCAGCTCTCTGTGTTTAATCAGGCACTAGACACAGACAGCCCGCTATGAGAGCAGCGACCCAGGACGTGATGTGAATCAGGATTCCTGATTTTCTGTACCCTCTGTCCGCTCAATGTGATTTTACAGCCCAATACTTCAAGGTAGCAACATTTTACAGTATTTGCACTGTATTGCTGCTGTCATCTTCTGGGTGTTACATTTAAACGTGAAAAGGAAAATCTCTCAGAAGAAGAAATCAGAGAAGTGTTAAGTGAGAAACATCATATTCAGCCTGCAGATTTCCCTCTTAAAAGTGCATTTACTTTTTCTTTTCGTAATCTCTACCTGGCTCCTTCAGTCACGCACGCTGTCCTGCAGACACGCACAAACAGAGCACATAAACAGATCACTGCTGGTGTGATAAATCACCTCTGACTTCTCTTTGATGAAGACTTCAATGAACAAGACCCAAAGGTTGATCCAGAGGGTATGAATGGTAAAAATAAGAATCTGAAAACAATAAAGAAGACAGAAATGCTAATGGAGGCAGACAGACTAGGTGAGCTTACAGGGAGAGGTTAGAGAAAGAGTCAGGGTATAATGATGGAAGAGGCTGACGGAAACAATGAAGGATATGGGCTACGAAGGGAGGGGATAGAGAGAGAGGGGGAAAAGATAATGAATGTGGTGGTGAGAGAAGAAAGTAGAGAGAGACACTGGATAAATGAGACAGAGAAAAGATGAACCTATCCTTTAAACTCCTGCATTTACAAAATTCAGCCAAACCAAGTAGCCAGTCAAAGTATCTTACATATAAAGACAGATTACACTCCAACAAACTGATAATCGATCTGATGTAAGTTAAGACAGAGTGTTAGAGCCCAAGAAGGATAAGATACAGTACAAGGAAGGAAGCGGGAGAGAGAGAATGTCAAAGAGACAGACGGTGGTAATAGGCTCTTGCTGGTGTCAGGAAGCTCCTCTGAGACCTAACACCCCCAGTTTCTATTAACATAATGGCACTGGAGCATCAAACGCAGTCTGCGGAATAGCTGCTGCCCTCAACCTGCTTCTCCACCCGCTTTAGTCTCTTGGCTTTTCGTTTGTAGTCAAAGGGGCTTCAATGACTCATTTTTTACACCATCAAACACGTACTTAAAAGTGATCAAGAAGACACATACCCGGTTTGTCTAGTACAGATATTTATACACCAGAACTCTGTATATTTAACCTTCATTTAAATCTCATTATATCCACATGAATGCAAACACTGTCTGTCTTTTTGTTTTCTTTTCACTTTACCTATACCTGCTCTTAATCTCTTTCTGACTATCAATTGTCCTTTTGCTAAAGGTGTGTGTGAGAGCTGTCTAAACAACTGGACTGTTGCTACCTGGCATTAATATTTAGTTAATCTATGACAGCTGCAAAGCTTTGGGAAACATAAATCTGGGTGATGCTAAGCCCAAAAGTGTGTTCAAACAGAACAAGAGGCAAAATTTAGACATGTTGTGATTGCATTTAAAGTTTCAAGTGGGTGCAAAATAGAGGCTAATTTGCCTGGGGTGATGCGAACAGGGGCCAAGATGCATTCCTGCGACGGGACATTGATCAGCTTAAACAATTTTTTTGTAATTATCCCAGATCTTGAATCTACTTTATAATATGCAGCGTCAAGAGGAAAAAGGAGAGAGCCTGTGTGTACAATGGCTGGTGCATCACTTGCTAGCTAGCTCATAGCTAACGTCTGTCAGTACAGCTGGTAGGCTACATTAGTTGTTTGGGGCGAATAATGGTACTGTAGCTTCAAACTACTTTCTGTGGATATTTTAACCATATCATTAAAACAGTCATGGTTGCAAATATGTATACTAATAGTATATAATAACATATATATCTACTAATATAATAATAATACAAGAGGGGGTCTGGGATCCCCAATGGGATCCTCATAGTTAGTGCAAGGATTGCCACGTCACTGCTTGATAATTTAAGTTTTCATTCAGTTTGTTTTTTATTTTTATTGAAAATTGCCTGAGGCTAACACTCCTAGCTATGCTATATCTGCTGCTGACTTAGCAGCTACAAAAGCAAATGAGAGAGAAGATATTCAGAGAATTATGTCAAGTGCAACTCAATTTTATACAATATGTGTAGTAGGTGCTCTGTCTCTTTTTTTAGCTAAGGGGTCCTTGGCCAAAAAAACATTGAAGAACCCTTTGCTACTGTACATCACTTTGGTATTGAAGAGGATATGTGCAGGTAAAGAATAGCCTACATGCATTACAATAAACTATTAGCAAGCACATATTTTTCTTTATCTGTGGAGTTTTGGCCACTAAGTAATGTTTTCATAGCCTGGTATATGTTCTGTTTGTATCTATAGACTGTATGAAAGAAGTTTATGTAGCCACCGGGACATCACCCATTGGTTTGTGGACTCCAATTCTGGAGCCTTGAGTTTGGCATTTTGGTTGTCGCCATCTTGTTTTTGGAGCCAAAAGTGACCATGTTAGGATGGGGTGGATCTGACTAAGAATCTGACGACACCACCATTATATCAACTACTCAATCATGAGGTAACCACGCCCTAAAGCATAACTTGCCTTGTTGTCTATTATAATTTACAAAATGAGCTTCGTGCTGTATTGAAGACTTAAAACTAGTGATCGAGACCATAAACTGATTAGGAAAATGTTTACTGAGGTAATAAATCAAGTGAGAAGAAGACATTTTCACGTAGACTTCTATACAATTGGACTTTGTTTTTTAATCAGTGGAGTCACCCCTTGCCGGCCATTAGAAAGAATGCAGGTTTAAGGCACTTCCACATCGGCTTCACTTGTCAAACCCCTTGTTTATATCTTGTGCACACACACACAGGGACACACAGCAGATTTCTGCCAATGATTTTCAGGCTCTTCCACTGAGCAACAGTTGGTAGTTATACGTCAAGAAACGTATACCAGAGAAAACAAAGAAGAAGAAGACTGCTAGCCAATGTCAACGTGGAAAAAAACAATTCAGGTTTGAAAATATTTTTAAAATCAGCTTTGCATATGCATTATGAGGAATGAAATGCTTCCAACACATTTGTTAGGCCTCGTGTACAATAACAATGCATTTTTGTGTTTACAGGAAAACTTCACAGGGTAAGGTACACCCCCTGATTTTATTAAAGGTCCCACTAGTCCCCAAAGTCTCAAATCTCCTTTCAGCTCAAGGCTGTTTCAAAAATCAAATGTGAACTGTGTTGTGTTTTAAAAACATCAACAGTGAACTATGAAGATATTTTGGGATTTGGGAGCACTGCTGAGCTATATAACAAAATCAAGATGTGCATGTTAGAGCTTTGAAACAACCTAATAGAAAACTTCAAGAGGAACTACATGTTTTTGGAGTGTAAAAATCTCCTTTTCCACTGTGTCTTGGCTTTACTGGTTAATGAAATGGACAGATGGTGAAGGTTAAATCATTTACAAACCAAATAGGAGGGTTCAAAGCACAGAGCTGGAAAGGATGCGATGGGCACTCCCCAAACAGTGTGACGACGGAAGAGTTGGGCCGTGCCCCAGCAACAGAAAGATGAGACTATTTTGGGACCTTATTCATAGTCTTAACACCTCCAGAGAGAGGTTGGAGATGGGAGGGGAGTGAAGTGTTGACATTAAAAAGAAAGCGTGTGTGCATGTGTGTGTGTGTGTCCAAGAGAGAGAAGGAACAATAGTCAGGTGGAGGGAGACAAAAACTCTGACGTCAGAGCAGCTACAGCAGAGAGCTATAAAAAGATACCTCGCTCACAACAGTGACTGATGTGTGTGTGTGTGTGTGTGTGTTGCTCTGTGTGTAAATGTACTGTATGTGTATGTATTGACTCAAATTGAGCACATATGGAACTCAAGGCTGTTGTAAATTTTCATTCACTAGTGTGTGTGTGTGTGTGTGGTATGCATGTGAATGTGTGCACAGTATGTGTATAGGGGATGATTTGTGCCATAAACTCACACACACATGCACCTGTGTTTGCCACTTTTCTCATAAACACGTTGTTTATATTGTCGGGGGAATAGCTGGGAGCAGCTGATGAGCTGTGTCTTTTTCATAAAATAGTGAAGAACATCACAAAGCCCAAGGTAAGCTTTAAACTGCTGCACTGCCATGGCATTTGCAATCCCTGAAAAAAAAGTTTTAGACTTGAATTTAACAGCATTTAATGAGCACGTACACATCGCCCTGATCAGAACCGTCAAATGCAAAATACAATACAAGGGGCATGATTATTATACACAAAAATCAGAGCATTCCGTTTTTAACACACATGAATGACATTCAATTTAAACATGTTAATGTTGTGACACTGTTGATATTACATATTCTCGTTTTCTATGAGGTCAAGTCTCTGGAGGAGCTTTCCAAAGTTTGTCATGGTTAGGGCTTGACACTTAAAATTTATAACAGAAAGCCCGTGTAACAAATTTTAGGTGTGGAGTTTGAACAAAGGGGCATTTGGGGTAGTAGAGTGCATCTAATGAAAGACACTTTTTATCTGCATTATGGGAAGTGTAGGGCCCAGCACCACACAATATAGATATTTCTGCCTCCATTGCACAGATTTTGACCTTTCTTTTTCGACATCTATCTCGTCTGAGTCCCAATACCTAATGCAACTCTAAATAATTGAACACCTGTTAAATTAATTATGGATCAAAAAGATTCTGAAAAAAATAATTGGATAGTAATTAAGATATTTACAAGTATGGGCACAGGTAGTTAACCTGGTGTTATGGTGGTCTCCTCTAACTCTCTAACAGACAGCAGTCCTCTCACAACACACCAGTGCCAAGAATGACTGCATAAATGTCACACAGTTATTGTGTTGGCATTTCACATCATTGGACATCAATCCTTTTCCTAAAATATCATTAAATATGCACAGCATTTCTATGTGTATATTTTATGTTTGAGTGTGTGTGTGTGTGTGTGTGTCCACTTGAAAAAAAATTTATTTAAGGGTTAGGGGTCAGGGTTAGGCAAATAGTGCTCTGGGTTAGAGTAAGTCCCCAGAAAATAAATGGAAATCTATAGCCCTTTTTACACGGCCTCTTCAAGACAGGAATTTCACACTGTTACTCCACTTTGCCGTTCTGTTTAGAAACTACAATCACAGAATAAAGGGACAGGGTTATCTAGCCTGTAAAAACAGGTCTGTATAAACAGGTGAGCAGGACGGAATCATGGGTGGCACGGGTGTGATGTTTTGACGTGTTATATATTTGACCCACCATGGGAGATTTAAAAGTAGTTGCTAGCCATTAGTAGCGAACTCAAGAAGGAAGAACAGCAGCTGAAAATGTCTGGAAAATTGGGAAAACAATGCTCTGGGAGCTTCCAGCCCTTCGAACAGAGGACAAGATCAGCAGCCATATAAAAAGGGGGAGTAAATAATTGTTATTGCCATGTTATGCATTGTTATTGTTTACAAAGTGCTGCCGACACATATGTCACACTAGGGGCAAGCGCTGTTGTGTTATGTGTCATGCCCATCACGCCTGTTTTGCTTCCGCAATGCTGGCATTCTGTCTAAAATCACACACTGGAACAGCATGTTGCCACCATTGTTTGATGCTGTGTAAAAATACAAAGACGGCATGAAGACGGGACTTTGTAGCAGCTGTATAGCGCCATCTCTGTGTCCAAAGGGCTCATGTAATTTCCCCAAATGTGACTTAGGTAAATGGGTGTGTGCGTGTGTGTGTGTGTGTGTGTGTGTGTGTGTGTGTGTGTGTGTGTGTGTGTGGTCTTACCACTTCCGGGGGCATCCTGGTAGCCAGATCATGGATGGCCTTTCCGAGGATGCACAAGGAGGAAAGAACGAACACAATCCCAAGGATTACACATGCTCTGCAGACAAACAGACAGACAGACAGACAGACAGACAGAGAGCAGAGTGTTAGGGGTCAGCTTCACTGAGTGTGATTTCTCAGCAAAACCTGCCATGAGGTAGTTAAAGTTGAAGCAAAGTGACAACCTAAAGAATTTGGCTCGAGAGCAGTCGAACTTTCTCCCAGTTTTTTGTTTCCTTCTCTTGCATGTGAATCAGGACAATTAATCATTTTCCTGCTGCAGCAAAGACACAAACAAATGTTCAAAGCATCCTGAAATAAACACTTATAAATGATACTGCCGGTGGCTCTGGGCAGTCTGGCAAAATAGGAACGGTTTTTACCAACCACTGTGAAATAATGAAGGAAAAATTAGCAAATTTGAAAAAAAAAATCATTTTCACTGGCTTAAATTACAACCAGTGCAACCCTAGACCTTTGAAAATGACATATGTTGGTAATAAGTGATTTGGCAGTGTTGTGGCAGGCCTACTGATGCACCCATTTCCTTCAATTAAACTAAATATTGAAGTTAATTTCACAGGCTAATGATAGAATTAGCCATATGACAAAATCTGGCACAGTGCATGATGTATACTGTTACAGCAGAAACTGCTGTAGGACTGAAAGACCCCTTTATGTCTGATTTTAGTGATAATGCACACATATAATCTCACACATATATTTCTCAACACGATCACACTGTTTGGGGGATGAGTCAGAAGACTGTTTACAGTGTATTTAGGGCACTGCGCTCTAACAGAATAAACAAGTTGCCGACTTCCATCAGAACACTCGAGGGCGGCACTGTGATGTTTGTTTATTAAAAAAATATCAGGGATAATGAGGTTAATGGTACGGGGGGTGGGGCAATGGGATCCCTGCACATGCACACTACCTTGCTCTGGCAGCAATGGAATATGAGATAAGATGTGCTTATTCAACACCTCTCCATTGCTCGATCATTTACAGTCTCGCTTGGTCTGACACATCTCCTGGGCCTGAATTACAATACCTGTGTCCCATCTATCTCACTACAGAACAGAGACACTGTATCTGACAGGTGCGGTGAGGTGGTGTTTATCCTTTTACTGATTTGGACGGTGGTTGGTCACGACACAATTCACTTAGAAGAGGACACTTTTAAAGTCTGTATGTGTTCGAGAAATGCCTCGCTCTGAGACACCTTTGAAAATGTATCAAATTCAGAGTCTCTTGACTTCTAGCTATTAAATGTGGTAAATTATACACACAGTAACAAGAAGAGCTCCACCACCTAGATGTCCATGCTAATAAACACAAATGTAGCCTGCATAAAAAGACACTCTTTATCCATTTGTGCCAACCTAGTTCAAAATGTTATTGTATCCCCCATGTCTCTGTCTCTTTTGCCTCTGTATCTGTTACCTCAGTTCAATGCCCTACAACCTGAAAGTCTCACCGTGCCTCATTCCTGCATCCTCATTTTGTTTCTGTATATGTATTACCGGAAGATGCCACAAACATACAAACTCAAACTCTGTGATTACATTAATTCAATTTACGAAACTTTTATTGGCTTAAGCTCAGGAGCAACACTGACTGTTGGAGGTCTTCTTTACTTACTCTGGAAATGTCCCATGACTCACAACTACTGGATGAGGGTTCATGAATGTATAAAAAACATTACCCGGACTAACTTCTAAGTTTTGCCCGAGGATGTATGTTCTCAGTGACCCACAAATGACATCTCACTGTGGAGCCAGGGACTCCATTTAGACCAGCATAATGGTGGGAAAGAAAATTAGACTGGAGGAAACCAGGTTAGCCCTCTGTTAAGGAATGGTCACAGAGTTGGCAAAAGTTGCATCATATGAATAAATCTGTTTCAGGGCAATATGTGGCAAAGTGGAGAAACTACTTGGAGTGCATTGCTGGTGTGGAGGGATCTTGAAGTGAATCACATGCCAAGTGCACGGTGCTCTTTTGCAGACTATTTGTGTGTCTGAGAGCTAATCAGCTGCTTGTAGATCAGAGCAGATTGTGGTGCATATTTATGTAGAAACATAGGTTTTATTTTTTTTTTTAATTACTTACGTATTATTTATGTATTTTTAAAATATTATTTTATTTCATTATTGTGTCGTTTTTCCTTTTGTGTATGTATATTTATATTTGATTTGCTAACAATCGATGATGCTGTTTATGTTAGAAAAAATGTTTAATAAAATGTTAATGAAAAAAAGAAAAATCTTTTGTGTATGCTAATGACTTTATACAATCAGATGTGTGTGGCTGTGTATGTGCGTGCGTGTGTGTGTGTTAATGGATGGCAGAGTGGCAGCTCAGTCTTTCATCCTCTGCAGCACCTCTGTGGTGCCATTACGATGCGAACAAGGCTCTGTGCAACCTGACAGCCACTTGATGGACTCAGCTGAGCTGCAGCAGGCCTGAAAACTGCTGGATTAACAGGCTTGTGTTTAGCGGTGATGTACAGTCAGTGACCTTGTTCAATTAGGAATATATTGCCCCATTCCCTCTCACCCTCGAATGAAGAAATAGAGTTTGGAAAAAGTATTTAATCTGTCCAGGTGGATATGCCAAGCATGACTGAAAGCCTAATAAGACAGAGCTCTGCACCCTCAAAGGCACCAGTATTATAACAATACCCCATTGGCTGAAAGCCCTCTTCATCCATCCCACATGCCCATGAAATACTCTCTCACTGTAGCGAAAAAAAAACATTTTATTTCTGTTGGAATGTATGGAAACAAAATGGATTTGGAGCGTGGAAAGTTAGATACAGCATGGCAATGCTTTGACCTTGCGTTTTCCACCTGATCTATTTGTCAGTTCAAGGCTAAAAATGGTGAGTAGTTTATTTATGAGGAGAATATAAAGACATGTCATATACACATGCATGAAATGAGTGGACTGCAGGGCAAAGGAACGAAGCCCTTACACACTACAGTACAAGTGCGACCTTCAAATGTATCATGCTTAAATTCCACATTCAGTGAATTTCTTGTTCAGTCACAACAAGGACTCACTGGATGTTTGGTGAGCATAAAAATGATGTGCAGCAGCCTTCACCAGATCTCGACCCAACTGAAAACCACTGGTGATTTTAGGCCAAAACATTAAATGAGGGACAATCTTTGTAAAGAATGGTGTTGCTCCCTAAACTTGGATAACTTTTGTCATGGAGCACTGAGGCTGTTGTGAAGGCCCTTAAAGGACCAAAGTCTTACTACGACATTTTTTGTTAGTAAATGCAGGTGCTCTGCTGCTGTAATGCAGGTGGAGAAGAATAACCCACATTGCATCAGACCACATGGATTCATTAATAATCAAACATTCATTAAACTCAGCACGTTGCTTGGTACTCACATATACTCTCTGTGTGCTGAGTGCACAGCTGCTGCATTGCTGTAGCGCCAGAGGACAATGAATGATGACAGGACGTCCAGCGTGGCATCAAACTACAGCAGAAACAGAAATCGAGCAACATTAAAAGAGGAAAGGGTCTAAGTTGCAAGTGATCAGTTTTTACAACCAGCTTATCAAAGTTGCTGCAGTATTGTAATGACAAGGGAGTACAGGAGGGTTTTTAAATAGCAGCTTGATACGTATTTACACCGCTGCAACACATCTGTGTTCAATACGCCACACCAGATGTAATGTTTCTCACACTGTTAGTGGCATATATGGTATGTTGTGTTACATGATACTGTATCAGCGCTGCTGAAATCACCACACTCAAACGTATGTGTTGTGGCATATGTTGTTAGAATCACAAGCTTATCTGTGGTGTTGAAAATAAAAGTACAACAGTTATCAGCACAGTGGAAATTAAATTAAATCAAATTAAAATCCTATGTGGTCAAAAATTAATAATGTAACTTAATAATGTATTGACTTGAATAGGAAAAAGTAGGCACTTGATGTTACGGGCGCTCAGTGGTTTTAAAGATCCAATGAATGCTTGCTATGGTGTGAAACATACATGAGCAGCTTTTTAATGTGACCAAGAGACTGTTAATGTTTAATTGCCACAGGGAGATCAAGGTGATAAAACATTACTATCAACATGATACTATAAATGACTTTGTGCTGCATTAGTTAGTTATCCTCTCTCAAAGACAACTGAAGAAAGTCTTATCTGCCCTGAAGCTGTATCATAAAATATGGCACGATTATTATCCGTTAATTTTCAAGTCACATAATGTACCTGTGAAAGCTGAGAGAAAAATGTCAACTTTAACACATTACAGAAGCTAAAGTTACCGACGATCAGCTGCTGTGATCTAACCCCTCTGCGCTGGATTATAGCAACGTATTGTCTTCTTGCTACTTTATTAAAACTGTCATAGATAGCTTTGCTAATTAAAACCCAATCTTTAATAAAGGGATAGCTAGCACTGCAGATTACGGTCTGTAATATTCTAATCACATTATGCTAATCACGTTTGCCCTTACTGGCTTTGAGTGTGGGGGATTTAATTTTCACTTCACTCTCAATAAGTCTTATTTTTTAAACTAATTACACCCAGTCACTTTCTTTAAAGAATAATAGGTAATAAGAAGCTTTATTTTGGTGAAAGCCGGCAGACGTGTTTAGCAAACACAAAAGGCACCTGAGCTGTGTGCCAAGTCCCTCTTCTCTGCCCTGTTACCTTGGAGACAAAGGGACCAATAACACTTTGGTAACAGGATTCATTAATAAATCACAGAGACCAAAGTTATGACTAATTGATCAATGCAAAGGGAGGTGGGAACTCACGGCAAATCCAAAGGATGACGCGCTGTGCCTCATGAATGATACAGCTGTGGAAAGACAGAGAGAGAGAGAGCAGTTAGCACTGATTGATTAGCTTTCAGTGGTCAGTTTTATGCTATAGTTATGGCACATTAGTGATCTGAAAATCATTTGGCTGAATACAAAATACTATATTAATGACACATTCCCAGTATGCATTAATAATGCATATTGCTATGTGCACCTAGAATACATCATTCGTGACAAACATGATGCATCTGCACAGAAAAACACAAGTTGACAATGAAAACAATAACATGATGAAACACTACAGGATTATTAAAGGTCCAGTGTGAAGGATTTAGGGGCATCTGTTGGCAGAAATGGAATATAATATTCAAAACTAAATTTTTTTCATTTGTTTATACTTACCTGAAAATTATTGTGTTTTGTAACCTTGGCTGAGCCGTTTGTATCTACATACAGAGCAGATCATCACCACGTTGTTCTCTAATTGTGAGGTTGCAGATTGCAACCATCTGAAATTTCTCCCATGTGCCACGTGTGCAGAAAACGTAAAAAACGCTTGTGCCAGTGTTTGATTTGTCCATTCTGGGCTACTGTAGAACAACATGGTGGACTCCAAGGAAGTGGACCTGCTCCGTATGTTGATATAAACAGCTCATTCCAGGTTTCAGGTATTATAAACTAATGAAAACCTAGTTATGAATATTGTATTCCATGTCTGCCCATAGATGCCCATAAACCCTACACACTGGACTTTTAATGTGAAAATACCAATATCTTTTATACATGATAATTCATATCAGCAGCTCATGTTACAACACTATACACCTAGAAAGTGGAAAGTAGTACTCCTTCAATATAACTATAAACAGAAAGATGATCAGTGAGATATTTTGCAGGTGAAATAATAAGAAAACCCCTTTATTCATTGATGTTCATAAAACAAAAACACATTTGAATTTATCGTAAAACTTCAATGAAAAGCCTAGTCCCAAATAAACACCCAGTTCCTTTACTAGCCCGGTGTGGCCACACATTTTGACACATAAATGCCTCAATTACACGCGTGGTCTGGTTGCCAAGCAGGTCGTTTTTTTATAGAAGTTCCTTGGATGTATAAAACCGGGTTGTTAGCTACCCACTTGAGTTAATGTTAGTTAGGTGCTTTGATTGCACATATAAATATAAATGTTTAAACTTTGCCAATATGGAGATGCTACATATTGTTAGTTTGGTTAGATTCTCTACAATTCAGTCATTTCATTACTAGTATGAGCTACACAGAAGACAAACGAGACAGATGACAAAAAGTGGTGACTCCCTGTGTTACCTCTGAAGCAGTCATACAGTCAGTATACGAGAATATTCCTAGATAGCCCTGTAAGTTATTTTCATTCCTTAATATTACATCAAAAGAATCAAAAGGGTTTTTTGTAAAAATGTATCCAAGTTATAAGTAATGTTTAACAGGATAAAGTGGTGTTGTGTCCGAGTGCCAGGTGCCGTAATCCTCGGGTGTCGTAAAACGAGTGTCGTAATGCCCTCCCTCACTGATGTGCTGTCTCTCGGAGCTAGATCAAATGACTGATAATTGTTATGTCATTTAAAGCTGAATTTTTATACAAGAAATATTCACACAGGTTTAAATAAACAATTTGATTGTATTTCCCGATCTTTGCTGAGTAACAATTTTGTGTAAAAGGAATTAAAACGCTTATAGACGCTTGTCCCAAATATAAGCCTGTTGAATCCAGTGATTTAAGCTATTAATAGTGCATGCTATTAACTGAAGTTTTACAGTATACCATGAAAGACTGCTTTTCTTACATGACATCTAAAATCATTCGGGTCATTAAGGGGCAGCACAACAACCTGTAAACCCACCACTGATATATTAAAATATTAGCTAATGGTTGCTTATTTACACATCCAGCAGACACGGAGCAGCATTGGCATTCAGTTGAAGTTTTGTCTCTACCTGACAAAAGTCCTATATTTACTCACTGATTAGCTCTAGGTCTCCACGAAATCCTGAGTGAAGTATTTGGCCCTTTAGCTGCTAAATGCTCCACCATGCTCACCCTATAGTTGCTAACATTGTCTGGCTGCTGCTCAGTGATATGTAAGCGGGTTTATCTTAAGTTTTTGGTTAAAAAAAAACAAACCAAAAGAAGAGCAAAACAATGAGCTGAAAGACACTAAATTGCTCCGTTTATTCTCTGTCAGTCATAGAAGAGACAACTCCCATCACACAGTCATTTGATCCATTGTAAATAGAAAAATACTGATTAGTACAAGTTGAATTTTTTATGTTTTCATCAAAAGTAGGTATTACTGTTCTGTGTAACATTTGGTACCATACAAGTGGCATCACAACTAAATGTTGTTCATCTAATAACAACCTTTTGAAGGCTCCACTGAGCTCAGCTGGATGCATGAAGGTTCCCTGAATGGCAGAGAGGGTATATTGCACATTTGTTGCAGTCCTTGTCTAGCACACCTGTGCTTTTCTATCCTTCTGCCTGCCCTTGTGTTTCTCTTTCTCTTTCTCTCTCCCCCTGTGTTTTCAGGACAGAGTCTCGGGGGGACAGCGTATCGGCAGTTAAATCACCATGGTAACAGGAGATTTGAGGCCAAGCTGGGAGTAGGTCTGAACTACAGAGCTTTCATCTTCTTGCTCTCTTTCTCCCCTCTTTGCTCTTTGTCTTTGCCGCCTTTGTCGCCCACTCCTTTCTCTCAGATTCTGATTTCCTTTGACACATATCTCCTTCTTTCTCTCCCTTCCGAACTATCTCAGTGTCTCTTGTCACATCTTTGAGTGGTGGACTTTTTCTTTTATTCATTCTGGTAAGAGCTCACTGCTCCACGGACATGGAGTGACGTTGCATTTTGCCAGAAACGAATAAATATTTAAATATGAGTTACAAAGGACTTTTCATTTCTTTTGATGCTTAAAACATCACTAATATGAAAAATAGCAGCCTGAGCTGCAGTTACACTAAAAGAGAGGCACAATACAAAGGAGAAATGAGAAAAAAAGAGCTACTAAAAAAAAAAAAAAGATTGAAAAGGAGGAAGAGTGGAGATGAGAGGGCAGTCCCAGACAGACCCCTGATACAAGGCAGATGGTATTAGTCAGCCTGGGTGTGTAACACATGACTGCCCACACACACTCACACACATATGCTGTCCCTCTGTCTCGCTCTGTCTTGGAGACTGTCACCCACGAGTCTCCCTCTCTTACACGACCTCTTTCTTGATTGTCTTCTCTCTCACGTACAAACACTCTCTCTCACACACACAGGGTGAGCCGAATATGCGAAGCTCCACCAGGCCTCCGACCCATCTGGAGAGTCCAGAAACGGAGCCAAACTGAGAGTGTGCCTGCTTCTCCACTGAATACAAGAAACAAATACAGGGTAATTGGACAGTTGGAGACTTCCCACTTTACTGCACCTTTGTTACGACACTTGAACCGGCCCAGCTCACCAGAAGAAATATACTTTTCTGCAAACCATATATTACAATTGTACATTTCATACATATCATATCAGCTTTTTGAAACTATGATATTATGTGAGCTGACTTTGTCGTTGGAAGGTGGAGGGGATGGTGGATGGTGTGCTACCTAAAAGAGATGCCTACTAAGGTGCAAAACACTGCAGAACACTGTTTGTTTTTTGGCAAGACATTGCTGCGTTTTCATCCTGGATAGTACCATAAAAAGCAGTTGTGTTTTTTAACTTAAACATCGCTGTGTTTCTAAAGGCTTTTTAGCCACCTAATGTGTGTGTTTTGTAGCAACTCATCCAGTAAATATAGACAGTGCAGGTAGTGTGATTGCACTGGGGCCCGTGTCCAATGTCAAATCTCTGTTTGTGTCAAGACAGTACATGCACAATAGCGTGTACTAGGGCCCATCATAATTTCCTTACACCACTGGACTCATTGCTGTGTTTCCACTGAGGACAATGCCATGAAAAGGGGTTGTTGTTTCACCAAAACATCGCTGCATTTCCTGCGGGGATTGTACCACCACAACCAGGTATTATGAGCCAAAACATGATCTTTTCCCAACCATAACAAATAGTTTTTTGTGCCTAAACCTAACCCCACAAGGCTGAAATGTAAACTTTCAGTGTATTGGCTTCTTAAAAACATACAAATGTGATGCAATAATGGTTTGTAGAAGTAAACAATGCCATTGTTTACTCTGGCAACTGTGTTGCTTGAACATTGTCACTTTAAGCAGAACAAATGCTACAAATGAAGCTGTAAACTGCCTGTTAGCTTGTCAGATGTGCCAGTATTTAAGCAATGTTGTGCACCACAATGCACCACAACACTGTGAAGAATCTACACTTGTTTGTATTTTCATGTCTCCATATTGCACTGAAATCTCTTTTTTATAACACTTACTGAAGAAGAAAGATAACTTGCAGCAGATATCAGCGCTGTGTAATTATGGGCTAATTATCAGTAACAAGCTCTAAAGCCATGCATAATTCACATGAAGATAATTTTTAGCACGAGAGAACAATCCTTGTGAGAGAACAAGCACAGGGAAGGATCTCTACAGTTCTGGGGTGAACTGTCTGCTTGAGATCACTTCATGATTTCAAGATATCTTCATTTGAAGATGATTCTGATGCTATTTGAGATATGTCACAGATGCCAATAGAGGCCACAGGTCCAAAAAAGAAGTGTTACTGTGCAAAATTTAGTAGTAATAATCACTTGAAAAGCGTCATTTTATAGATATTCTAAAAACAAATACGATTTCTGATCTATTGAAAAACAACAATCATAGCTGTTGTGAAAATGTTTAACCGTTCAGTTTGAGTATATATATGCTTCTTTTGTCTTAAAGAATTTATGTTTTGCTAAATAATGTTTAAGTATTTAAACAGCAGTTTCTCACTACATTAGCGCACAGCCAAGTATAAAGAAAAAAGAAATGTTATTCCAACACAAACTAATCGCATAAAAGAAAGATAATCTGGATTTCTATTATTCCGATTCAGCTAATTGAGCTAAAATCTGTTTAATCTGCTGGCTTTTTATGTTTCATGTCAAGCAAGCGATGTGGATGACATATCTCATGAACAGACTTGGTGTATGCATATAATGCTGGACAGCTCAGTTAAAACGAGGGCATGAGGGCTCGAAATATTCACATATTGTGGGTCATAAGGTCTGGCATAAAATAGGACTAGCTCTTGGCTTGAAAGCCAGCAGCACTCCCTGACCCTCCTCCTGGGCGGATTTGGCCACCCCTGATTGAGAGATCTGCCTTTGACAACCATAATCCTATAGATTTTAATGCTTCATGCTTTGCTCGGGGGCATTTGATCACCTCCCTTGTTCAGAATTTCCCACTTGTTAGATGTCAGAGGAGTCAAGCTTTAGTACTTTCTTAAATGCAGATATAATTTGTGATGGAAAAGAAAACGAAAAGGTCTCTCTTTTCTGTCTTCAAACCAGTTTCCACTTTATGTTATCTTCACTGAGAGTTAAGGTGAACCGGTATGCATCCAGTGATGCAGTGGGTTGTGACCTCCTGGATCTAAAAGCCTCTGTGTGTGACTGTCTGCATTCCAGGAAAGCCTCAGATACGAGTTCAGAGCTGAACGCTGCTGGCTGAGAAGCACTGGCCCGTAAACTGCCATGGGTTTAACCTAGTTTTGTGAGTTTCATCTGGTTTAATGCACACACCTCAAGAACACATACAACTCCAAGTTATGCCTAACTTACAGACTGATCATAGGCAGAAACCATTTTGCTCCTAATGTTGACTTATCTCATTTACAGAGACAAATTCCAATCTTGACACAACATACTGATGTCAGCGTGCTCTAAACTTGTGACTGCGGCGAGTCTGTGATCAGCGAAAACCATGTCAGTCTGTTGCAACTTCAAGGCCATGTGTAACATTTTCTCATAATACTGTATAACTTATAGCAGATCATATTATCATACAGACTCAACATTAGTAGGGAATTAGTTGCAGTGATTAGATGTTGTGATCTGTGCCCAAATCAAAAAGCTCATACTGCAAGTACAACATTTTTAGAGCTAAGAATAATGACACCAAACTCTTTAAGCTGTATGTGGAACTAATTATTTTCCAGAGAAGGTCTAAGAAGATGGAATGAACTAGCTGAAAACAGAAAATTAATAAAAAATTATTTACTGCTTCTCCGGGGAAATCAGTCCACGTGAGTCTGCTTGTTTTCTCTGAATTTCTCATTGTGTAATAAATTGTTTATCTGACCCTCTGTCTTCAAAAGCGATGCAGTGAGTCAGCTGGAATGTTAATCAACACTTTCACTGAAGTAGCACCAATTTACACACACACACACACATACACACTGCTGTGTTTAAAATGTATTCAGTTCCCAAAAGAACAGATGTCCTCTCTCTGTGTCTGTGTCATCTTTCTAGAAACTCATTAGGGAAGCATTTAAGACCCCTCAGCTTCATCACCTTGAGCCTATTCCTGCTGTCTGCCCTCCTTAAACATGCAGTAGGCACTGAACCAAAGCAGAAACACAACACAAGAGATCTAAGACTTATTTCTCTCAAATTTTACTCGTTAAGTTGTTCAAATCCTTGTTAGTTTGCACTTCTCCTCTTCCAAGATAATCCATCCAGCTGACAGGTGTGATATATCAAGATGCTACTTAAACAGCATGACTGCTTCATACAGCGTGTTGGGCTGGTCACTCTAAAATGTGCAGTTTTATCACACAACACGATGCCTGAGATGTTGCAGGTTTTAAGTAAGTAAGCTGCTGCCCGTGAACTGAATATTCATTTCACTACCATACACTGTCTCCAATTTCGTTTCTGTGAATTTGAGAAAACATACAATCAATCTCATAACCACAGACCATGTGTAACCACACCAGCTCAGGATCTCCACATCCAGCGTCTTCACTCGCAAGATCATCTGAGACCAGCTACCAGGACAGCTGACGCTACAGCTGATTTGCACAACTGAAGAATTTCAGGACAAACTGTCAAAACTGGTCTCAGGACAGCTCATCTGCATGCTCGTCGTCCTCACCAGGGTCTTGACCTGACAGCAGTTTGTTGTCGTAACTGACCTGAGTGGGCAACTGCTCACCTTCAGTGGCGTCTAGCACTATGGAGAAGTGTTTCCTTGACAATGAATCCTGGGTTACACTGTACCAGGAAACAGATGAAAACGGATTTAACCAACATTTGAGAGAAATAAGTCTTTTGTCTGCATTAAAAAGTCTTAAATCTTTAATTTTCTTGACAAAAATGAAAGCAAAAAAAATCTTTATTCAGAGTAGTATTCAAAAACTGGAGCAGACTTTTTGTGTATGCACTCATGAGGCCAAAAATACAGAATTCTCCTCTCGATTCCATATCGGCTATTAATTTGAAAATAGTGGGTTCTCTCCTCCCGGCAGTCCTTCAGTTTCTGCTCTGAAGCTCATTTCGATGTGCCAGCCGTCTGTGTGGTTAGCGCCTGCCAGCAAATCGATGCCTCTCTCGGGGAGAGCAGACACTGCTTGGTGTAACATCCTTTGGGTTGTTAGTTAATCAGGGAGGCAAGCGTGCGTGACCAGTGCTAACAAGACTGGGGAAACAGGAGAGAAAAGGAGACGAGGAGGTGTAAATGGAGTGGAAGGAGGAGGGAAAAAAGGAGAGGGCAGTGGGAGACTAAGGAAATGAAAGGGACCTAGAAAAAGGAGGGAATTCAAATGGGAATGGGAAAGAGGAGGATGAGGAAAAGAAGAAGCTGACTAGGGAGACAGGAGAAAAGACGTGGGTGTAATGATGAAAGAAAGAATTGAGGAGAGGGACTGGAGTAAAAATTAAACACTCAAACATAGTGTGCTTTGTGTTCAAATAAAGTGGGTCTTTGCTTTTATTATGCTGCTTCATAAAAAAACACTAATCCTGATACATACAAGCTGCTGATTCCACTTTATGGCTGTCAAACATGAGGCCATTATGTCTTTTTGGTCTATTCCTATTCTTTTCTATTCTACTGTATGTACCCTATAGTCCACTCAGATGTCCTGCCAATACCTGCAAAGCCATAGCAATGGTTATGACTTGGCAACAGTAAAACCCTAATTATCAGTGAGTTATGCAAGAACCGGGGCTAGTGCCAACACTTAACACCCATACTCTCTCTCTCTCCTCAGTGTTCACTTGGCACTCATTATAAGCAGAAGATAGATGAAGCAGCATCTGATCGGACATTAATTCCAGACCAGACTTTGAACTGCTGGGGGTGTTAAGGACCTGTGAGCAGCACAACATCCAAGCATTAAAAACACATATAAGTATTAATAGTTCTTGAGTTATTGTGTTGTCTATTTTGGACGATGTGCATAATTGAATATATATGCTGTATAATGTTTGAGGTAGGAGCTTACAGTGTCATGTCATCCAAAATTATGACTCACAAATGATCTGTACAAAAGTGAAAATAATCAGTTTTTCTACATGGGTGTGCTGCTAAAGTTTATATCACTACTGCTCTCTAAGGGAACATTTTACATTTGTTTCTCTCAGTTTCTGCTTGATGCACTGTTTGACACATTGAACCCCCTTTCAAAGTACAGATGAGGCTGATGGGCTTGTCTTTAGCTTTGCAGGTACTTGGTCATAAATCATCCAATAGTTATCATGATATTTCACAAAAAAAAACCTCATTATTGCGCCAGAGGAAATGCCAGGGGATCGCCA
The DNA here is from genome assembly GCA_019142605.1 of Cephalopholis sonnerati. Lineage (NCBI taxonomy): Eukaryota > Metazoa > Chordata > Actinopteri > Perciformes > Serranidae > Cephalopholis > Cephalopholis sonnerati. The sequence goes on along the minus strand of JAGQAX010000012.1, from coordinate 12,689,863 downwards.
TAGTAGGTAGAATTCATCCTTCAGGGACCATGGATGTCTGTACAAATTCTAAGTTGTCGAGATATTATAGTTTGAAGCCAAAGTTGAGGACTAGCCAACTTTTAGCCATACCGCTAGTTTGACTAAAAATGAAACTACTAATAAATATAATGCCACTCTCATCCACATAGAAGAATCTAAGTTGATAAATTGTTCTCTCAGAGCCAGCATCCTTTACTGTTCATAACAAACTAAGTTATTGAATAACTATTACTTTATGTCAGTAGAGTTAAAAATAACCACACAAAATGCACAACCATGTTAACGAGCTATTTCCTCTGGCATGGTATAGAAAGTGTAGAACTGAAAATGTGATGGTAAAAGAATCTCTTGTCACACACAGTTTCAACTTAAGGGCAATATGACAGACATAACAGTGAAGGAGGAGATCATTATATCCCTGCTTCAGGTCATTTTAGAAAAAAGGGATGATGTGCCAGCTTTGCAAAAATAAAAAACTGTATATACCAAAAATGATAACCATACCAACTATCATCACGGTCTCGCTCCAAAGTTGTTGAAAACCACAACTTGGTCAGTTATTTCCAGTGTCAGACAATGACGAAAAAAGTCGTTTTTTCACATCGGCATGCTACACGGCCGGTCACCCATATTGTTTAACGGCACATGGCAGCATCACGTGGCAAGACAACAGCAAAAGTTGAGGCAGCAGAAGTCCAAGAAGGGCGGGCGGGAGGAGTGTATGGGTCCATGAACACCAACTTCCACCCAGGAGGCCAGTGTTCACTTCACAATAAGATTGTTAAATCCAAACTCTGTTCTTTTTTCCCAAACCCAACCACGTGCAAGTGTTGGCCAAACGTGACCATGTGTGTTTGTTGTTGAAGGAAAAAACGTCAAATTGCAATATTGTACTGACATAGTGCGCTTATTTTGAAAGAGACTGCATGCAAACTGTACATCTACTGTGAAAAAGGAAGTGTATTTTGAAAACAGACAATGCCTGTAACAGGCAGAAGCTGACACGTCGTCCCAGTACGTCAACAACCAACGCACGCAGGATACCTTGCACGTTATATGTGGACGTGGAAAGTCCACGACCAAACGTCAATATGAGACGAGGTCGGATTGAGAATGTGTTGCAACTACATGTCCTCATGCTTTAAGGACAGAACAGGTTGTTTGCCACTGACTTCCAAAACAACAGATATGACCGTTTGAAAGTACCATCAACAGGCGCTCATACCAAGAGGCGCAAATTTAAGTACGTGGTTAACGTTGAAACAGTCACAATTAAGTACTAAAATTATGCGATTAGGTTTAGGCAACAAAAGGACTTGATTAAGTTTAGGAAAAGATAATGGTTTGGGTCAAAATAAGTAGGTTTGTCACGCAACTTCAGTTACATTCATAAGTTACCTCATGTTGTGTATGTGACCTAAGTTGAGAATATTACGTAATTTAACTAACTGAGTTAAAATGACTAAATGTTGACTTTCAGTTTTACACAGGACACAAACAGTGGTCTCTTGGATCAAAGTCCTGTGTTTGTTTGACCATCCATCTACCCCTACCTTCTTTTTGCTCATAATTACCACGGCCACTAGAGGTCACCGCCTGACAATAAACATAAATATGTCTTAATGAGCTGCTTGCACAGATTAAAATTATATGACTGTTTGTGAGAGGGTGATCTGCAACCACTGCACTGATGGTAACTAAACTATCTGCAACCAAGACGGCTGTAGTTTTTAATTTTTCAAAGACTACAACTGCTCTAAACCAAATACAGGAGTATCTAAAATGATACTGAAACTATATTTGTGTTCAATCTTACTAAAAATATCAGCCATTGATAAACTGTGCTCATGCTTGTGTCTTTGTCCAATTGTCTGCAGACAGGTATAGTAGGTCCAGACTGTTTCTACACCAACTGCTTTTCATTCAATCACCTGTCAAAACACCACTGCTGTTGACTGCATGAAAAAATATATATCCGTATCAAATTAGTAGAATCATTTGCAGCCAAGCAGAAATGTAATTACGTCCTCCTCTCTGTTCCTCAAGGGCAAGAGCTCAATTCAGGGATGTGGAATTCAATTACATCACAAGGAGCAAAGGAATAATCTGGGAGAGGCAGGGAATGAGGAGGAGAGAGGCAGACAGAGCAGCAGATGGACAGACAAACAGAGAGCGAGACGGGGAGGCAGTGTGGGTGAGAGGTCAGACAGAGTGAGAGATGAATAAAGTGAGAGAAAGAAAGCAAAAGAGAGAGAGAGGAGACCTAAGAGAGGTTGCAGGAGTCACTCTCATGCTGCCAATCTGTGACTCTCTGAGCTTCCAGTCTAATCGAGGTGACTCATCTGTGTTGGGGCTCTGAAAAAAAACCCTCCTAATATACACATTTATTGAAGCTGAGGAAAACCACTTAATGGTCCCAAGATGAGAGGAGGGAATCGAAGTGTTTGAAGTATAGTAGTGTGGTTCAAAAGCAGTTCATTATATTTCTGCGCTATGTGGTGAGCTGTTATTTGCACAATGTAATGATGAGAAGGGTATAATGGTAAGCAAAGGCGGGTGAGGAACTGGCCAGAGAGAGGAGTAAGAGAGCTGGACAGAGAAGGGAAGAAGAAGGGAGGGGAGAGGTTTGGAGAGTGGTGGAAGGGGCGTGGAAGGAGAAGAGCAGACAGCGAGGAGAAATTATGCATCATTAAAACCTGGACCAAACAAGGTTTTTATGCAAATGCACCTGTCAAGGCCAAAACTGTGCTACATGGTTGGACTGAAAAACAACATTCCATTGGCACAAATCTAGACACCGTAAGATCAATGCTCTCATATACCAAAACAACAGAAAAGGTTGATTTCCACTGACTTCTGAAACAACATACATTACCGCAGTGATAAACACATTCTGAATGCTATGAAACAGGCTGCGATTGTGCTTTCAAACTTCAGTGTTAGGTGTAGGCGACAAAACTAGGTGGTTTAGTAGAACACATCACTACTTGGCTTTAAATATGTGGTTTTATACTACGTCACCTAACTAGGGAGCGTCGCCTTACAGTTAACATAAGTGTGAGTTGGAATCAAGCGGCAGCCTCCAGGGCTGAAAAATGAAGCCAACGAAAAACTGCAGTTCTTTGAAGGACCACTTGAGACTGGCTCCAAAGGTGAGTCAATCCCCATAAACCCCATGTAAATATGCCCAACTTTACAGCAGATATAAACATATTTACAGCCTGGTACAAATTAAGGCTTACAGTTACACGTAATTAACGGTGAGCTGCTTTAAGTGACAGGCTGTCTGCCGATAGTGTCCTTGGCTTCTCAGTCAGAGCCATCACTCGCTCCTCCACAGCGCCACCCTCTCTCCCAAATATGGTGACTTTTGGCTCTAATAAACAAGATGGCGACTGCCGAAATGGTGACCTCCAGGCTTCCAAAAGGGAGTTCACAAACCAATGGGTGACATCACGGTAACTACATCCACTATTTTTGCAGTCTACGGTTGTTATAAGCTGCTTCCACAATGGACCTATATGGCTCTTTTCTTGTTGAGAGTGGGCTGTGTAAAATACAAGCCTTCATATGGTGGAAATCCTGTGCAGGAAGAAATCCTAATTTCTACCAGTATAAATTAATTATGGTAAACTTCCCTTCATCTTACCTGCGTCAAGATCTCCCTGTTCATCTCTCAGCTGAAATCTGATGGACGAAACGTTTTGCTGGCTTTGGGGCTGTTGCCTGAACCACAGGTTGTACTTCCTAATTTTCGTTTACCCCTGCCACATAAATAGTATGAAAGCTGATTGAGAGCCCCTGGGCGGTGCTGATCAAATGTAACCATGATTTTATTACGGTATTGCCTTTTTTTCTGACATACATGTCCTTAGAAACATATTTTAATGCACTGTCTGGATGTAATATGAGATTTTATAAACAAGAAGCAGGTGCCTTCAGCTGCTGAAAAAACTGAGATCAAACAGTAACACTGAGCAGTACTGAGAAAACATGAACCAAGATTTTGTTACTGCGTCCTGCATTTCTCACCTAAAATGTTTTCAGGAACATATTTAACTCACCATTTAACTGTAATTTAAGATCATTTGTTATCATCCAGCAGCCATATTGTTTCCTGTGGAAAAATATCCAGGCTTGCATGACATCACCCACCAAAGGATGCATTTAGTGGTCAGGTAGTTGTAGGTTTTCTACCTCCTAGGCAAAAGCGAATGCCACAGCCCTTTTCTCTGATTTCTCTGGTCATGTAGCACTGATTTCAAAAGCGTTTGCCTACTTCTACTGCACAGACAGACTAATTTTATTTAAAAAAAAAAACATCTTTCCAGCAGTGAAATACTTTTTTAAAGTATCAGTCACTGCTGTGTTTGACTGAAAATGTGCAAGGTGACCTAATGCAGCTTTACAAGTTTTGATCGGTGAATTTAAATTACTCATATTAAATATGAAAACAAAAAGAATCTGAAACTATTAACAGCATCTCCTGCAAAATCACATGCATTATGTATAAAGATACATGAATGCATGAGTAAACACCATGCACCTTGTGAGGATCAGATAGCTATTGAACTTTTTTTTTTAAAGTGTAAATGCAAGATGGATCTCAAGGAGGTAGTCTGGGATGTTTTTGACCAGGGTTTATCTTACCTCTGATCAACTACCTGATCATCTGTCTGGGTGAGACAGCATTTATTCGTGAAGTTAGGGGGCTTAATAAATAAGCCTGTGAAGACTATCGAACTTCTAGATCTTAGTTCGTTGGTGTGTAGAAGTGATTCTTCTTCTGCCACTTTTGGAAGTTAGCAAACAGCTTAAAGAGCATTATCACCACCATCTCGACCAGATAAGGGAAAACACTGGGATGTGATCAGATTTACAATCTGGCCAACAGAGACTGATGTATGTGGCAAAACTAAACAGAAGTGTCTTAAATCTCAACTGGATTTTGTTCAAATACAAGACACTTAAAATGACAACCCCATCTGCTACAATGTGTATATACAACTAATTTGCAACAGCATATTTTAAAAGAAACGTTAATTCTGGATGGATTATCTTTTCTATTACCATAATAAGGAAATGCTGCTAATTGACGTATGTGGCAAGTTGCAAAAATGTTGCTGGTGAACATATCGATCATTTCAAGATCGGAAAGATTGTGGTCTGGTTTGATAAATAAAAGGTTCACAGTCACTTGAAGCATGTGATGCAACATATTAATTACCTTTAAAGTGAAGCCACAATCTTTCCATGACCTTAACCAAAGTGCTTCTGTTGCCTAAAACTAACGACAGATGAGTCATGATGCAAGCCCTGCACTCTGGTTTCAGTGCCCTGCCTTGCATGCCCACAGCTCACCTCTACCTGTGACTCTGTTGCAATTCATAAATGTTGTGCTTCATTCATTCTTAAAAATACTGCCTCTGAACATAATCCAGGCAGCGACTACGTTTTGCACCGCAATGTAATAGGAAAACAATTTTGTAATATTGAAATGTAATTTCTATGAGACAGGGTTGAATGACAAGTGTAAATGGGAAGTATTTGTCTATACAAAGCCATTACCAAGAGCCTTAACTTGTTAGTGGCTCTCCACTGGGGCAGGGAGTTAAAGCAAGGGCCCAGGATGTTGCTTCTTCATTAATTAGAGGCTCTAAATGATGGGCTTACACTCCCCCCAGATAACCACACACACACACACACACACACACACACACACACACACACACACACACACACACACACACACACGCACACACACACAAGCTCACAAAAGCAACAAGCACACAGAATATCAAAAATGAAACCATCAAGCCAAAAGCACAAACTGTATTGCATTCAAAAACGCACATCTAAGCACATATAAACACTCATAAAAAGTGCGAGGCATCACCCCTCTCCCACACACACGCATACACACACACACAATCCTTGCCCCCTCAGCAGACACATCCGACATTGCTGCGGCCGTTTGCTGCAAAATATTGTGTTTAATAATTCAGGACCTACTGCTCAGCTCAGCTCAGCTCTGCACCGCGCCTCACACTCTGGCTGAGTTCACCCTGCGGAAACCCCTACTGGGATGCTTCCTCTCTCCATTCCTCCCCCTCCTCCTTCCTTCTTTTTAACCTCCCTCTTTTTTCCTGTCCTTCTCTCCCTCTCTGTCCCCTGTGGATGGCCCTCTTGGTCACTACTGTCCCTGCGTGTCTCCTAAAAGACAAATCATTCCTCTTATTTCTGTCCCTTCAGCTCCGTCTTTCTGTCCTCTTTGCTGCAGTTGTCTTCATCTTCCCATGCGCCTCCGTCCTTCATCCCACTTCTGTTTTACCGTTAATCATCCTTCCTCTCTTTGCTCTTTCCTACCCCTCCCTATCTATTTCCATCCCTTTCATTTTGCTCCTCAATCTGTCTCCTCTTTCCTTCCCTCTCTCCTCATCTTTCCTACATTAACACCCTCATATTCCTAACCCTCCCTCGCTGTGGTACCTCCCTCCTGGGCTCCCTCACTCCTTTTCTCCATCAGCCCTCTCCCCTGACAGTAGCCCAGCACCAGCAGTATTGATTTGTAGCAGGGCAGAAGTGCAGTCGATGGGCACAGCGAGGGAGGTGCCATCTGCCAGCGGCTTGGCACTGGGGACTCGGGGTTCGTGCGGAGATTAGACTAGGACAAGCCTACGGCTGATTGAACTAATGCTTCCTAGACACCTGCAGGTTTTAAAGAGCTTCACTCTGGAAACATTTTAACGGCTTAAGAAGCTTCCAGTGGTGTTCAAGGATTTTCCAAAAACAAGGAGTTCTCTGTCCTGTTCTAATATCAAGAGACAAGTGTCATTGTGGGCTGTGTTTGGTGAAGTGATAATAAAACATGAGACTTTCGACACAATGCCTCACAATTAGGCAGGAATTATAGTTCAGCAAAACCCAACAGAGTCATAAATGGGTTATGTTGGTATAAAAGACATTTCAACTGACTATTCATTTCCTGTTAATGCCCTCACAGCGGGGAGAATTAGTGTGATGCAGTTAGCTAAAGGACATCTTGTGACAGTATTATGAGGGAATTCATTAGCAGCACACAAAATATCATCCCAAGGTCTTCACTGCTGTTGTTGTGCTCAGCTACATCACTGCGACAGGCAGAGCTGTAGCTCGGCTGAGGGCAGGTATTAGTTTCTCTCCGAATTTGATAAATGGATTGTCTGACGGGATGATTTGTCTGCAGGATAATCTAACAAAAATGACTGTGGTTTATTTAAACTGGTTTCTACAGTAATTTACACACCAGTATCCAGTGTATTAACGAAATGGTGAGACAAAGAAAAGGCTGTGTGATACAGGCAGTGGTTTCATCCATCAAAAGTTGTAATTGTGCTACTGGCTTTAAACTCACACATATGCCTTACAGCAATTTAATTTTCGAGTAGGATAATATTCTATCTAAAAATCTCCAGATATAAAACTCTAATTTTCTTCAACATGCCTGTGCACTGTCTTAGCTGCACTACTTACTATGAGGAAAGTATAACCCTTCTCATTACAATATAACATAAATACCATCTAATTAAATCCCTGGGGATTTCACTCCACTTGCAATGCACTGTGCGGTTATGGCATTAATTATATACAGTATCATCAGCAAAAAACTGTAGTAAGTAAGTAAGAAGTAAGGGTGTTAATAATGAACTGACATGAGAATTCTGACTGACTGACACCATCAGTTAAATACTTTAAAATACATTCCATATAATACACTAGCATTACGGCGGGAGATCATGAGACAGATTCTGCTGCTGCCCAGGCTGGAGTCACATGCTGCCGCCAAGGGCAATGCCTTGATGTTGCTCCTGGGAGACGAGCACCCTACAAGCTAATGACCCAGAGGCCGAGGTGGATGCCTATATGAGAGCGGTTAGTTCAACATCTGTCCAGTTAGCCTGAGCTAACACAGCTTCAGCTAACTAACATCAACACAGAGTCATTAAACGTCCCAACAAACTCGTGCCAACACTGAAATGGCTCGACTCTGTTGTAGTCTTGTATCTTATATGTTGTGATCCTGTTTTATGCAGGATTTCATGCAAAAAAATCCCACAAGTACCTCACCACTTTTTGTTGTTGAAACATTTTCTTTTCTTAAATCACTGTTCTTTTCTTCCAAGGCAAAAAGAAATTTTCTTTAAATGAGCAAAGTTGCACATTAACTCGAAAAATATGGTGGCTTTCAAATACTTTCAAAATGTTTTCCTTCCAAATCAGGATGTCACTGTGTTTCTAAGATACGATCTCACACTAAAAGGCACTTGTTAGAGCCCAAAGCTGCCAACACTACGCAAGTTTCCAACTGGCAAAACTGTACCTTCCACAATACTCCTTTTTTCTTAGTTTGTGTTTTTGTTGCCAACTTGGGCATTCTTTGCTAAAGCTACACCACTTGAGTGAAGAATTTGATTACAAAACAAAATATGAGAAATTAAGAAATTTCAGATACAGATCTTTCTTTACATCTAACCAATAGTTCTTAAAGAACGAGTTACAGTATGTAAGAGCTAGAAGGATGAGACGCTGGTGAAAAGCACTAGTCTGAGCATCTGACTTTACAAAGCAGTTGAGTATATTCTGCTGATGCAACATATCCACATGCAACGGTTTATATGATACCCTGAGAAAGTGCACAGACAACAGTTTGTATGATATCCTACAATTTAGCGCCCCATGAATGATGTTATGTAGCCCTATCATTGCTAAGTTACGTACTTAACATGAAGTTATGTAGGATAGATTTAGATAAGTAAAGTTACTGTGGTTAAGTTTAGGAAAAGAAACAAGGTGACAACAGACCATAAAAAGACTCAGGGCTTCTGGCCTCCTGAGGGAAAGTCCTGTGTTATGTGATCCATCCACCACCCAAATCTGTATTATTAAGGGGACTGCTTCCTTCTTTAGTCCTGTCAGCCCATCCCTCCTAAATGTGTGGGTTATACACAAATTACTGGCTATCAATTATGTGGGATATGTATAAATTTTGGTGCATAGAAAACCATACAAACAGTGCATGACAAAAGCCTGGCTGATGAGGACTGTGTGATGCCACCAGAGGTTTCAGATCAAGTGAAATTTCAGTTGAGATTGTTTGTCAACTACTCTTGCAGTTAATTTGTGTCACTTTTTTGCAGCAGGCCACAGCAGCTAAATCACACTCAAACCAACCCAAACACCATGTCTACACTAGATCCATATATACAGCATTTAAACAGCACATTAGCAGTAGTCCTCCATCACAGTGGATTTACCGCGCACAGAGATGTTTTGGGAGTGCCCACAGCCCAATAAAACTATCCCTGTAGTTACACACCTATTGTACTTCAATCAAAGCTCTACAAAGGGTCGCAGTGAGGGCATAAAGTGTGAGTAAAGTGAAAGCCGTTACATGGCTGGTTTACACTGTATTGATTGAAAGTGAAGCTCATCTGTTCACTCAGACACATGAGATGCAGCTGAAACATATATGGTGCATTCTGCTATACTGTCACAGATGGATGTGCCATTATGCTGGCTTTGATTTTTAACACTGAATGAAACAATGCCTCTGCTGCAGGCTTAATGGTGAAACAACAATGCCTTTCTATTCTCTGCTTGTACATTCTGCACAGAGCAGCGAGGTGGAAATAACAGCAAAACTTTCTTGCTTTTGCTCTTTAAAAGGGACTAATGAGGAGTTCTACATGATATTCATAACATATCTGTGATTCAAAAATTGTCTGCACACAGTTCTCAACATGGAAGTGGCTGAGCTGGTGGCTAGCAGCTAACAGTGCAAAGAACAGCAACAGTGCTGACAGAGCTAACAGTGTTAACTGGGGAGAACCGGAGGATGAGCGGCACACTTTCGCAACAACCTCTGGTTATTAGAGGTATGTGCTGTATGAGCGTAGTTCAGTGCGGTGGCGATTAGCGAGCCAGTGCAGGAACTTACAGGTACACAGCTACCACACCAACTAACAGAGGAGCTAAGATTAGAACACACACACACAAAAGACTGACTTTATTTTCTGCTCAGGACACCATTACACCATTATATCTTTAAATAGCAAATAGTGGTTTGCTACTATATTAATGTCCTTAATATCATATAGAGCTACTTTATCTGATAAACACATTTTAAGAAAATCCCTCTCATTGACTGACAACAGCTGTTCACCTTTTTCCTCTTCCATTTTTAAACTGCTTCACAAAAAGTAAACAAACCTATACACCCCCACTTTTTCAACATATAAAGTTCCATAACTCTATTGTCAGCCCTAACACTTTCCCATTTAATTATAACAAATAAACAAACTCAAGCATAGTGTTATGAGTGCCTCCTCTGGGTCCGTTAGAGCTTTGGCTGGCAGGGGCGTAAAATAATCTCCCCACTGTTTACTGTTTACCTAACTAATTTATTTGCTTTGATACGTTTCAAGACTTCCAGCGCTTCCTGGCAGGAATACAGCGAGCGATAATTAGCAGAAATCATCCAGTTTCATTATCCCAAACTAGACAGCTGCTGCGGTTAACTTTGACCAGTGAGGAGTGTTTAAGCACTTTCTCTGAAGCGTGGGTGGTAACGACTGCTGCTTAACTGCTCTGACCTGCCAGGAGCAGATTGGCTACTGAGGCACAAATATAGATACACAGTCTGCACCACATGAGGCCCGAACAGGTCTGACGAGACCAAATGAACAGGCACATGAGCACACACACAACATTACATTTTGCTTATGGCAAAATGGATTCACCTGAGTCCATGCAGTGAGGAGTTCTGTGAAACACCTGAGCAACTACACTACCTCCATCTTTCTCTCTCTCTTCAATGATCCTATATGCACTAGAGAGCCGCAGTAATTCAGGAGCCTCTATTTGTATCACTACCTGTCAATTTCCCACGACACTCAGCCTGAGAGCATTTCACTTCGATGCTGCAGAAACTGCATAAACATTTCCTTGTTAAAATGAAAAGGCTGAACAGTTGGGCTGCTCCCAACTACAGGCAAAGGCAAATAGCAAACCCAGATCACTTTTGGTATTACAAACAAATAGCAAAATGTTTTGGGGGAGAGGTTACACAGCCAGACTGCTTATCCACTGGCTTTTTAATAACTGCAAGTTCTCATTTCATAGCTTGCAACATGATCCCTGTTACCTCTGGTCTCTCAGTCAAGCTAGTTAAATTTCAAGAGTTTTATTCTCACTTTTAATTCAGCAATACTCTCATATGAACTGCTGTGAAAGCCACCTGAGACATTTTCGCTTTTTGTACAAGCGTTCACACTTGTGAGGTCAAATTTTATAATCTCTGTTTCAGAGTATTTGTTTCTCTTTTCTCGCTGTTATTTTGAGGAGCTAGTACGTTAAATAATAGGGAGAGTTTACATGTTGACTCATAAACAGAGCATCGCAGCACCACTTATTCCATGCTCCGACACAAACTCTGAAGGCCCAAATGCGCTGAAAGCTTATGTGATGCACGTCAATTGATACTGCTATAGCGCACTACAGGCTACTGATTTTCAATTCCAACAGCAAAGAACCACCAGTACTTAAAGAAAAGGTCGCTATTTATATGTAGGCAGGCACAAGTTTGTATGCCTTATAGACTAACCCTATTGAGGCGGCACAGTGGAGCAGTGGTTAGCATTGTCACTACACAGCAAGAGGGGTCCTGGTTCGAACCTTGGGCTGGGGGAGCCCTTCTGTGTGGAGTTTGTATGTTCTCCCTGTGTTAGCGTGGGTTTTCTCTGGGTACTCTGGCTTCCTCCCACAGTCCAAAGACATGCAGGTTAGGTCAACTGGTGAGTCGAAATTGCCCGTAGGTGTGAATGTGAGCGTGAATGTTGTCTGTGTCTATATGTCCAGGGTGTATCCCGCCTCTCGCCCAGTGTCAGCTGGGATAGGCTCCAGCCCCTCTGCAGCCCCCAACAGGATAAGCGGTTACAGAAAATGAATAAATGAATGAATAGCCTGTAATGCTACATGAGGCAGGACGGTAACTGCATGGTGTGCACTGCTGCTTTCGTCAGCTGGTTGGCAGTACAACACCAGTAAAGCCACTGGGGACCAACCATCTCATTCCATCCTTAATCATTTTCTTCCAAGTGGGTGAAAGTCACCAAAAGCATTGCTAATCATAACTCTAGTATACTATGTCAGTTGCTGTTGTTAGGTTTATGTAGCAAGTTAAGTTTTATGACCAGTAGATGTCAGTAAACGTTCATGATAGAGACACAGGGTGGGTCTGTTATGCTAGCGTAGCTACCAAGAGTCTAAGCTTTTATTTCTCCTATTTTTTTGTATCTGACATTTGACAACACAACGGTTAAGATCTACAGTAGAATATCTGTGGGCTGTGGTAGCTGTTTGTGTTTAGTAGAGAACAATCACAATTGTACAACTGTCCATATAATTTTGAGCTAAGCCAACAGAGCTAATGTCAGCTGTCAGCTGTTGCTCAAAACTGGTGTGCGCTCTTACTGCACTGTCTCCTCGTCTCTCCTCTCTGCCTGTTTGCTGGGTCCCTATTTGGTGCTCCAAAACTGAAACAAGGTCAGAGAAGGGGGTGTCAAAGCAGTTTGACACACCACAAAACGCTTCCGGTGTGCGTTCGGCAATTTAAAATATTAAAACAAAACACACATGTCAGAAGCTTACAGTGTGTTTGGAGCTTGTAAGCCTGCAATGTCAACTTTTCCCAGAGGAAATTTGGTTTACACGCGACCACAGGAATACCCTGAACCATACAATCAGCATAAACTTCAGTTAAGATATTAGTGCTGAAATGAACAGTTACTTTGAGTCCAGTTAGTTACACAAAACAGTTCACAGCCAGCCTCACCCTCTCCAGTTTAAATAACCCACTCTGCACCTCTGTGTCTCACTGTAGGTGTGTTCAGTATGTAGGTCTCTCTCTCCCTGACCTTGAAGAGGTGCTGATTCAGACATAACTCGAGTGAGGATTCATTTTCAGCCCATAGAGATATAATAAGGGGAAGTGTGAGGGATGACAAAAGAGTGACATGTGAGGGTGTTTTTGCACTTGTGTCATTTTAACATCAATATACCTGTAAACCTTGTGTGTGTGACTGTAACTTTGGATGCATGTGTGTGAAATATATAAAGAGAGAGAGACTGAGGCAGTCACAGCGTTTTTACCTCAGCCCTAACCACATGACCACATCACATTTCCCTCACAGTTAAATAATGAGCTCTGTGGAGACTGTTCTGCATAATCAAATTGAGACACAGACAGGAAGAGACATACGCACACAACAGTTCACACACAAACACACACACACACGCATGATGTGGGGTACTATTAGTGGGAGGTATAAATCTGATTTCAGCTGTCAAACACCAATTACTGTGATGTTTTGTATCAAAACTGCGTGAGTTAAAATAAATATTAGGCATTTGAATATTTTCTGTTGACAGATGGGCAAACTGTCATCCACTGTAAGTGTGTTTCTCTGGAGTCTTTCCGCTGTGATGCAACAAAAACAGAGAGAAAAGATAATAACAGATATAATGCAGTCAAATACAAGAGTAAAAAGGTGGTGCAAAGGGCTATAGTGTGATTAAAAGTTGCACTCACATCCTAACATAGACCCACCTTTAAAACTGTCTGTATGATAGTATTTTCCAACTAAAACCTAGACTACAGCAATTTTATGTGACTGAATACTGACATTTAAAAAAGTCAAAGACACGCCAGTCCCATTAATATTCATTCACACTTGTGACTTGCGTCGAAGGAGAATGATTGAAATCTCTTGCGTCACTCTATACTCATGTTAAAATGTCTTTCTGAGTCTTTGTCTCCCTGCAGCTGTCTCATTACGACAATGTGTAATATAAATAAACCTGAAAATCAAACACGCCAGCTGCTAATTGGTGACATCGGAGTCACGATGATTCATACATCACAGCATCTAGCTTTTCTGCCAAATAACTGAATATTCTTAGACTTCATCTTGCATAAAACAGCAAGCTTATCTCCATTACACGGCGGCAGGTTGTTGCAGAAGACGGCAAAACACCTCAGCGGATCGCTCACAAGATTGTAATAAATATAAAAGATTCTGATGAAATCCCACTGGTTTATTTATTCAGTGTAAGAAATGTGCTATTAAGGATGTTACGCTGTCAGGTAAGAACAAGCTTGAGCTGCCAAGATTATCCAAGCATTACATTTAATCAAAATTTCATGCCATGAATCAGACAGAATCAGCATCGACTCATAATGACGAGAGTTTGAGTCTACATGTAATATCCTGTTAAAAAAAATCCTGCACAATGATTACCATTCACAAGGGAAACACTTTTGTCCATTTGAAAAGGGAGAGAATGTTTTATTTTCGGCACAGTTGTATTCTTCAGAAACTTTAAGACCAGCAAACCATAATTGACAGGAAGCAAAGTGAGCCTTTCAGCAAACTGTTACTACACCTCCTGATTTTGAAACATAGTACATTTTGTGTCAGTGGATGATGTAAGGGGGCAAACAGTATTTCAGGCTGCCTCTTCATATCAGTTATCTGTGTTATGGCTTGTTTGTATTCATGTGTGTTTTTTTCTTATGATGCATCCTTCAAAATGAGGCGGATTAGGAGTTTCTGGATGCACGCTGCGACAAGCAGTCCTGTCATAGCAACGGGCCTCCTGTTTCATCATCATTCACCGTGGTAACACAAGCACAGAAGGCGCTGATAGGCTGATAGCTAAAAACACTGTGTGATGTATTGGACTCAGTCGTGTTAAGGAAATTCATTGAAGCCGTTAAGCTGAGACTGTAGTTAAATCAAAAGGAAGAGACTGAATTGAATCTGACATCAAGCTACAGTATAAAGCAAGGAAGGTGTGTCTTATTATGACGATGTGGTGGCAAAACTCTTCTACAATACGACAACAATCTGTTTTCAAGTGTGTTGAAAACAAATTAGAGAGCAGATTCTGATTTATCTCCACAGTCCTGACTGAGCATCTCTTTTACATCTCAGACATCTGTTTTGAGACATCCTACCTATTGCTTTGTCTGAAAATGCTCTTGCTTTGAGAAATTCATCCAACGGTGATTTTTATAGCTCTGTTTGAAGAATCGTGTTCACTGCGAGATAACCCACATTCATGCAGAGCAGCTGCAGCCCAGTTTCACTCATTCAAACAACTCTGCGCTCAATACACCGTTCCTTTCATCTTGCTTAAAAATGAATGAGGTGTGAGTCATGACCAGCAACTATTTCCATCTATTTTGATTCTGTGCTGTCACTTTCTATTACCGGCGTCTCTGCTTCTTAGGGGAGTTAACAGCAACAGACGGACAACAGATTACATTGCTCTGTAAGGCCATATTTGGTTTGATCCAACTAATCCATATACATCCACATAACGAACAAGTGAAAACCAGTTAGTTTTAATCTTCATTGTATTTGTTTTCATTAAAATCATTTAATTAGCATTACTATAAGTGGTTATGAGTGACTTAATACAGTGGTTAACATGAATCTATGTGAGATGTGACGTCAGTTGGCAAAAAAGATGCCCCTAAACACTTGCCACCACTTATTTTTGGTGCCGGGTGATGTCTCAACTTGTTGTCTACAAAAGGTGACACTGTTATGAGAAATCAACATGAATATTGCATGTAGTTTTTTTTTTAATCTGTTAATATGATTTACTGATATAGTTTTATTAATGCATACATTTGTTGTGATCACTGATCTCCCAGCAAACCATGCTGTAAGACATCAAGACTAAAACACTGCAGCCATGCCAGCAGCTCTGTGACGCCATAGCCTCCTTAGTCACAGCGATGCTACCTGTTCAGATCCCCCATCCATTCCGATGGACATAACTTTTCTAGGATGTCCAGATCTAACATTACTGTAATCTGACTGTAAGGCAAAGAGAAAGCGCAAGGCACATTTCAGTCTATCAATCATATTGTTGAAATACATCATTATCATAATTTAACCATGTTTTAAGTAAATATAACATGTTATATAACTTACACATGTTAAAATATTATATTAAAAATGTATAGCATTTAACCAGGATTTTTTAAAATATTTTTTCAAGTACACTGGAGTGGATGGTGGATCTGAGTGTCATTAATCAGCTTATAATGTATCCAGTTGATTACGCTCACAGAATTTTTATTTCAGGAGGTTTTCAACATACTATTTTCTGAAGGTACTGCTAGAGAGACAAATATAATACAAAATATATTATGCAATGTGTTTTAAAGCATCACTTTAGTCACTGCTATGCATTAACAATTCATGAAAAATAAATAAACTTGTGCTTTTTGTTGAAAATTTACTGCCATTTTTACTGTAAGGTGGAGATTCTTCATCCAAAAATAACACATAATAAAGTAGGCATCTCAATCAAAAACTTTTTTTTTTTCAATGATTTAAGAGTGCATTTAGAGTAGAAATCTACACTTGTCTTTTGTGTGTGTGTGTGTGTGTGTGTGTGTGTGTGTGTGTGTGTGTGTGTGTGTGTGTGTGTGTGTGTGTTTTGGAACATAACTGGGTTTTGAACAGTTTAAGTTAACATGCTCACAGTGGCAGTGCTTACATGCGGATGTTTGGCAATAAGGCCTGTAATGTTCACCATCTTAGTTTAGCATGTTAGCATGGTGACATTTGTAGATTAGCACTAAACACAAACTACACCTGAGGTTGATGGGAGGGTCTTTAGTGCATGCCTCCACCAAAACTCACGTCAGTGTAACAGTTGAGATATTTTGGTCTGGACCAAAGTGGAGAGCTGATAAGCAAATGTTAGCATGCTAACAGCCAACACTGCTATTCTTAGTAGTTTGTTAAAAAAATATATGCCAAATAACATAAACATTTCTAAACCATCTATAACTGAAAACAACATACAGACTGATTTTACTGGTTCTCCTCTCATACGGTGTGTCACACAATCCCAGTCCTGTGACTTAAACAGTGTATTAGCCTACTACACACTGTTCAGTTTACATAACACAACATTTATAGATTCCCAGTGTCATGCGATCTGTAGAATACTGCTGTGCCAATTCATAAACAGCAAGACCTTTGTTTGCTGCCTTACCTAAAATCTGAACTATAACTATTCTAACATCCATCCCACCATGTCTAGTAGCCTGTCCTGGTTGAATTCAGTAATCTAATGGCTGACATGCATTTATC
The DNA here is from genome assembly GCA_019142605.1 of Cephalopholis sonnerati. NCBI lineage: Eukaryota > Metazoa > Chordata > Actinopteri > Perciformes > Serranidae > Cephalopholis > Cephalopholis sonnerati. The sequence goes on along the minus strand of JAGQAX010000012.1, from coordinate 12,672,626 downwards.
ATCAGCTGGTGTAACTTAACTGATCAGCCTGAGCCCTCTAAGCTATGGAAGTGGGGCCATTATCTCACTTCCTCACACTTTTCTAAGCTGGCTTCTACCCTGCATTTTTCCCCTTCTTCTCATTTTGGCACACAGGGCTTACTGTAACTCACATATAAAAGTGCTGCTTTTTATTGCTGTAAGCATTAAATGGATGTGCTAGTGAGATGTTTAATGGTCCCAGCCTGCATTTGTTTTTCCTTTCCTTTTATTTTGACACCACAGTGACACAGTTTTGGCACTGCTTTCATTGTAGGGAGCAGTGCATGGATCGGTGGGTCATTAATGCTGACTTCCAAAGCCTGTTTCAAATTTAAATGATGTTTGCTTTAAGCAAATTATATTTGTGTAATATCTGTAGTGTGTTCTTTTTTGTGGCACTAGCTGAGCCTATTTATGACATTTTAAAATTAGGACAGTCTGTACAACATGACAGACCTGTAGGTTACTGATGAACGTCAGTAAAGGCGCGTGTAGGGCAGATAGAGCAAGCCATTTTTAGACACAAGCTGTAACAACCATATGTTGCTATGACTCATCAGAGATATTATTTAGACCTTTAAAAGCAAGAAATTAGAAACACAAAGTGTTCGCAAGCAGCAATGAAGGGTCATAATCAGAGATCATCAGCATTCCTAAAAAAAACAACAGCCATATTTATCACGTCACAGCTCTGATTATGATTTCTTGCCTTCTCCTGCTGCAAACACATATATAGAAAGAGACAGATGGGAAAGTGTTCGCAGTTGCTATAGGCATCAATAAAGTCATTAACACTGTGTTCACCAGGTTGGTGGAGGGCAGTAACACATTCTGTCCAACTATTCCTGTGAATCGAATTAAAAAACAACCCTTTTCTACATGTGCAAAACTGGTGACTTGTACTGCTGGAGGTGCCTGTCACACTGGAGAAGCAAAGACACACACACACATAAAAAAACAAAAAACATGTTTGGATCTGGTGCAAACAACACTTCAGTGCGCTATTGTTCCTCTGTTTATGAAAATTGGAAATGGCTACAATATCATATAGTGTGTGCTTGTGCCAAGTGAGAGCCCGCTACAGTACTGTACATACAGTATGTGCTTTCAGGGCTACAGCTGTGCAGGCAGTGAAGCCGAGCACCAGATGGGGACAACTGACATCTTGAATTTCACCTGAGATCATTTTACAGTTTTGTTTCCATGCATTAGGTGAGCTGAGAGCCTAAAACATGGAAAATCTTCAGCGCTATAAGTCAGCTCACAATAATGAAATGTGACATGCACCACACAGAGAGACACCACTATCCAAGGTGGACATGGCAGAAACATGCTAGAGCAGACAGGCCTCTGCTGAAGCAATGTTACGAGGTGTTTTTTTGGACTGAGGTCGAATGGTTATTGTCTGCTACTTATAGTAAATGCCTAGCATCTGTCAACCTGTTCCTACAAGATCTCTGACTTCACACACATCTACAGCACATGATCCACTCCATGTCTTAGTGCAGCGCGACATCTTTTCTGCAGGCTGTTCATTCAGGAAAACATCCTGAGTCACTGATAAAAAAGATTGCTGAAATTGTAAAAGATAAATCTATCTCTGGTTTATCTGCCAGGATCATGTTTTAGACACATACACAGACACACACACAAACACACAGGCATCATCTAAGTGCTGTTTCACAAAGAGGTGGTAGAAAATTGAGTGTAAATTAGTCTTCTGTCTCAAGTGTGTGTGTGTGTGTGTGTGTGTGTGTGTGTGTGTGTGTGTGTGTGTGTGTGTGTGTGTGTGTCTGTGTGTGCGCTGCTTGGGGGATACGGACAGATCAAGACAAAACACTTGTAACCTCTCAGGTTTAAATTGCAGCAAAGGTGTAATCCAGAGAGATTTCACCTTGAAACAGGGCTGCACTGGTTCATTAAGAGCAGGAAGACACACCTCAGACACAACATGGATTCTGCCATAAATCTAAACTCCAGCTGCACATAAGGACTAATTGCTGCATCCTTGTGATCTTCTGTTTGACAACCACATTCCTTCTGTCATACACACTTTGTCTGATTGCCTCCTTTTCATCTGTCTGCCTGACAGAATCGACATGAGACAATGCTTTGACTGGGTCGAGAGAAGAGGAGGGTTTGTTTGTTTTCATACCAACCTAGCATGAGTGGGTGCTCACAAGAGGATACCATGATTCAGTGGTGGAGAAAACAAATGATCCCAAAACTGACAAAAGTAACTTGTGTAAACTGTGGATGAAAGCTCCAGGGAATGTGCATTTAGCAGGTGGTATGTGTGGGTTGCCTGCACCCTTTGTTATCCCTTCACCCCTGCTGGAACTGCATAAAATACCTCTACTAGAACCAAAATGACTACATCCATTTTTAGACAAATATTGTGTTTAAAATGTGTTTTATTGTTAAGGAATGAATACAGAGCTTGCGAGCTAAAAGGTCGAACTGAAGGTCAAATTGATTCCTCGAAGGTCAGGCTGCCGCAGTGTATTTTTCTCCTGAATGAAATACTGTAACAGAGGGCATATTGTAATTGAAAAGTGGCTCTCAGATCAATGTCTGCACCTTTACGGCCCTGATACACCGAGCTGACAGTCCGCCATTGGTTAATGTCTGGCTGTCAGTAGGCAGCTGTCGCCCTAGCTTTTGCGGTGTGCCCCGCGCCATCGGCACTAGTCTGCCCTTGACAGCATGTTGAATTGGTGTCGTAGATGCCAGAGCCCAGTCAGTGAGTGAATCACTCTGATTGGCAGTTCAGCTCAGTGTATGACAACAGAAATTGAGGAAAAGCAAAAAACATCAAGAGGGCGTGAGATCAAAACAAATTTGCTACATAAGGTAAGATAATTTCTTTAGCCATTGAGCGCTTTCGTATAAATGGTTTGTAATTGTTAGTGTTATTGTTTGCTAGTGCACAGTAAATTGTTTTTTTCAACAAAAAGTGTGTTGCTAATGCTAACTAGCTGCTAACTAGCATCTTGAATCCGTCCCATCGGTCACCAGGTTTCCCATTTTGAATGACAAATACAGACTACAGCCGCCTGCTGCTATGGAGAGTTATTTCCTCTCACACAAGCACAGAAGTATGTTGTAGTTGGCTGTGGGCTGTAGTTTTGGCCGAGACACAGGCAACTTGAGACGACATAACAGTTGGCCTTCGTCACTACTAGTTCTATGATGTTGTGTTTTTTGTGTCTGAGCCTTTAAATATCACAACCTAATGTCAAATCTGGACCTGCTTTTTATGTATTGAATGATGTGGAACCACTGTAGAACGGTTGAACCATCATTGTCCAGGTGGTTATGTGGACAGCAAACTGGAGTTTTCTGACAGACATAACAATAGAGTAAAAGCTCTTATCCTCATTTCTGAAAGAATGGAAATGCTGAGCAGAGTACTGTGGCCATTCAGCAGCACTGGTTCAGCTGCTGCTCTCTGTTTGCTTTCTTCTTGTTCTTTGCCATTATGAACTCGGTCGCTCATGTACCTCTTACCCTCTCTGTCTGCTGTCACTCAATTCTCCTCTTTTTCTCTACTTGACTCCACTACCTGGCCTTTCTCTCACCCTCCCTCTGTTTACCCTCCCTCCCTATGCCCACGTCTGTCTCTGCCTTTGCTTGCTTTCAGTTAATAAAACCTTAGAAGGTGTAAAGCTGTGTGTAAGCATGGGGAGTGAGAAAGGGAGATGGTGACATCGAATTCACCTGTTATACCTCTTTGCTTTCCGAAAGATGAAGGTAGGGATGGAAATTACCTCGTGGAATAAAGATAAATGGCTTGCCCAATGTTCTTGCACACTGTTCTGTATCCCTTACTTTCTTTCTTGCTTATAGCCTCCCCCCTTCCTATTTACGTGTTCCATCAGCCCAGCATAGGGCTCTGTATAAAAAAAGTAACGCATTAAGGGTAAAATTGGGCTTTCCCAGTAGCTTTTCCCTTAGGCCACCCTCACCACCATATAATCTATTCCCAGGTAACAAATTGCAGTATGAGGAAGTCTAGGCCCCTTGGTAATGGATCCATTGCAAGCATCAGTTTACTATTGATCAACGTGGAACTAGCTGTTGACTGCTCTGGGAGTTCTGTCGCCCGGTCCTTTTGTGTCCCCCCCTATATGAGTCCTTTTAGAAGCTCAATCCTCAATCCATTCATAAATTAAAGGAAGGCTTTTATACAGTAAATACACTAGAGACCAGAAGAAAATTGTTGTTTGGTCATATGTGATTTTGTTTTTAATGAGCTACAGCGATCTCTTTGATTTGCTGGTGACTAGAGTGGCGTGGACTGCTGCAGTGATGATGAGAAGCAGGCACAGAAAAGTCAAAATGTGGATTTAACACAGTCCTATTCAGGTAAACATCCTGAAAAAAAGGTCATTTGTCAGGATGCAATGCTAGATATTGGCCCTGACTGATCCTCTCACAATGTCCTCTGATACGCATTAAAGGGGAGTTCTACTGATTTCACACATCAGGATCAGTTTCCTCGCCATGGCTTGTGCAACTCAGACTGTAAAAACATTTGTATAATATCTTCTGCAGATCTGGAGGCGCTCAGTCGAGGGGAAACTTGCAGACAGGTAAAATAATAGACCATACAGAGCGTACTGACTAAGTGTATGTAAAACATGATGAAAATACATAAAATATGAGTACATCAAATGACAACAAGAAACACAGAGAGGATGTTTAGCCATCAACAAAAACATCTTCAGCCCCCAGTAGTTAAATGGAAAACTAATCATCAGCTGAGTCATGATGAGTATTTAACAGTCTGCTGGCCTGAGAGATAAAAGAATTATTCATGCTGTTAGGCCTGACCTTAAGACATTATGGTAATTGTTGACTGTTTCCACAGCCTAGGAGCCGTTTATTGCTCTAAGGAACACTTAAATATGAGATGGAAAAATAAAACATAATTGATTTGCACAGAGTTTTGGAAGGTGACCGGAGATAATATCAGGCCCAGGGCTCTTATTAGTCTTGGTTTAATGGAGGATGTGCATGACACCCTGCACGTTGAAATCTAGCTGTGCAGTGGTACAAGTACAATATCATATCACTGGAAAGCCCCTTCATTCTTCAGCATGTATCCAAGTGCCCACTCTGAATGTTATCACTTGCTTGAATGGTCATTATCAGTGGTTATCAGCCTCATAGATATGGATTAGAAAGGGGCCTGCTACATCTACTAGTAGGGTGTGACCCAACCAGCGTAGTTCAATCAGCAAAACTGTCTTTGTGCTCATACCTATTCTACTATGGATTCATCACCCTCCTTAAATACCGTCTTGATGGGGTCTAATCGGCAGAGACTTTTCCCATTTTTCATACTTATGTGCACAAGTAAATATTTTTTTTTAAATGAGTCTCTCCTGATTGAAATGACAGGAGCAGAGGAGGAAGTCAGCATAACGTTAGCATAATGAGCAAAAAAGTCTGCTTAGGGAGGAGGTTGGGGCAGTGTATGGGTCAAACAAACACAGGACTTTTACCCAGGAGACCAGGGTCCCTGTGAAACCAAAACTCAACACTGACTTACATTAACTGGCAAAAATAAGTTTATCATATTTCCTAATGTCTCATCACATTATGTAACAAATATACCTATTGTAACCCAAACCATGATACTTTTTTTAAACCTAAATAAGTAGTATTGGAACATTCATGACTTTCCCTGAGGAGACTGGGTCTGTGTTACGCATAAAACCAAAAGTTAACATTGACTTATTTCAACCAACGAATTTAAGTGTGTCACATTACTTAACATCACGTCGCCTCACATTACTTAACAAACATACTTATTTTAACCCAAACCATGATCTGTTTTCTAAACCTAACCACATAATAATGGCACACTGAACAAATCTGAAAGTGAAGCATAACAAAACTGATCCCAACAAGCAATAACAAGCATTTAATGGGCTGATAACGGCCTTCTGAAACTACTAGTAGGTGTAGCAGGCCCCTTATAACCCATATCTTTGAGGCTGATAACCACTGATGATGGCTATTAAATCAAATCATAGTATTCATAATGGGTGATCTAAGTGCACTTTCACAAGATGTTTACTTTTTGTTTTCAACCATTAGCAAAGACAATAATGCAATATTTAACCTTCACAGCAACCAACCAAACCAACACAGTGACAGGCTTAACATGGACCCCCCTCAGCTGTTAACCACCTCACATGCTGTTGACACCAGCACTGCAGACTTGTGTGATACAGTTTGATTAATTGAGCTGCTATTAATATTTAATGAATTCACAAGGCTGTTCCTCCCATGTATAGATCACATGCAACAACACTAGAGCGACGATACAAGATAGAGACCAGGGAGGTGAGGATATAGGAACTGTGGGGCCCCATACACACCATCACACCACCAGCTACTCAGAATTCATTATGTCTCTCAGATTAAATCCTTCACACTGCTTGAGCTGCACTTGCTCTTTGGTTACCACAGTGACAGAATTGGTGGCAAAAAATATGAATTTTCAGATACAATGATAGTCCTTCAATTTGACATTTTTGTAGAAAATGTCTGTGTTGTGAAATGTCTGAGCTGCACAGAGCAGCTGTGAAATGTTACATGTCGACACGGGACAGGTAGAACATTACAACCACACTGTGCGACTAACAAGAAATATCCTGAACACACACACACGTACACACAGTAACACACATTGCCATTCGCTCAGACACACACATTCTCTTATGACGTTTATATCCGATCACACCTTCACTTGTTTGGCTCATCAGTGAGGAGTAAAAATAGTCAAGTGCTGCTGACTGATAAAAGATGGTGTGAGGCTGCCTCGAGAGGCTGCCCTATAATTACGCTGCAGATGGAGAGTTTCTGACAGCCAAGCAAATACACAGATAAAACAACTCCATAGCTTCTGATAAAAATGCCTACACAGAGTTCCCTGACACATAAACAGCAAGGTGAAGCATGCGCGAGAGAAGTACTTAAAAAACACATTTGCGATGATTTACTCCTAAAAAACATCCTGGTAAGCATAATTACTGAGAAAAATTCACTGCCACTATGCTTTCATACCTTACTTCCAACAGATTTTTGTATATAATTTGTTTCTTATCTTTATTCATTAGTTCAAAATGAAACACACAGAGAGTTGATGGAAAACAAGGGTCCACAACTTGAATAAAACACATTTCAAATTTAACAGTTGTGCACTGGGACCTTAGTCTGTATTAGTTGGGAATTAAAGTATCTTTTACCCTGCATCTGTCCTGCATCAGCCCTGCAGGGTTTTCAAAACAATTTCTCTTGAGAAGGGGATCAATAGTGTAGCCTTACTGCAGTGAGGTAGAATATCCTCAATGGCCTCATCTATAAAGGGATAGTTTGGATCTTTTAAAGTGGGGTTGTATGAGGTTGATAGTGTATTGCAGCAGATAGCAGTCAGCACACCCCCACTTTAGAGAAGCAGATGGAAGCACTGCCACAGAAGCTAAGAGGTGTGCTGCTGTGGACAGGGGCAGCAGCACACCTCTTAGCTACTTCACCTAAAAATAGTCCCAACTAAAAAAAAATCAATAACAGTCTAAGTGCATGCCATATTGAGATTATTTTCACCGCTTTACCTTGCTGTCAGACAGCCCTTTTAGACAAGGAAGTGGTTAACAGCTTAAGTTCCCCATCTATGCTCTTGTCAAAGCCACTAGACTCCACTGAGAAAAACAGTCATTTTAGCTCGCTGTACACAGGAGCTGCTGGTCTGCTGTTGCCTCCATCAGTTAGTATGTTTGAGTTATTGTGGGAATCCGAACTAACCCTTTTAAATGCCACACAATAACACAAACAAACTGATCGATGCAGGAGTAGACCAGCAGCCCCTGTCTTCAGCAAGCTTTAATCACTGTTTTTCTCAATGGAGTCTGGCCTTGTAGAGTGCAGTATAACGGCTTCAGTTTTGCTGCTGCCGCTGTCAGTAGTAAGTACTAAGCAGTAGCCTGCACTGCTTAGCTTCCATTTTGTACTCCTGCCTGCTTCCCCAAACTGGGGGCATGCCGACCCCCATCTACTGTAGGTAATACACCAACTATGATACTTATACAGCTCCATTTCAAAAGATCCGAACGATCCCTTAAAAGCTGCAGCAGGCAACTCTGCATGTTGGCAGCACCAAACATAGCAACAGGTAACAACCTGTTCCAAGTTTTTGGAATCAGTACCCACATATAATATCAACCGCAAAGTGTCTTATGAGGGGAAGTGGGGATGGAGACAGATATTTTTACACCACTGAGCTCATTCTGATTGGTTGGGAGTGCTTGTTTTTCACTCATTGGTTCAGCTTCCTGCATGTAGAAAAGATTTGAAGGTAATCATACAAGAATTTAATACACATGGTCCAAAATATGACATCAGAAAAGAATGGATGAGCTTGTCTGTTTTAACCTCACTTCTTAATTTAATCCACTAAAACATCTTAAACAATCATACTGCTCTGTTTGTATTTAAATGATGTACTCAAACTAAACCTAAGCTGGACGTGACTGGACTGGCTGCCATAGAGTCATTCTGGCCCATTAACCACGCAAAAGCCACTTAACAGTACGGCTGTAACATCTGACCACCTGTCACTAACTACAGGTGGGATCAGACAGTTAATGTAGTGTGAAACCTGAACAGAAATCCATTCAGCATGAGTACAAGCGACACTGAGATGGTCACAATCACCTGGAGAACACTGGCAGTGCCTGAATCCCAATGCAAACAAACCAACAAAAAACAGTCTCATTACAAAATGGCAGAATGTTGTTTTATTTACTTTTATTGGTCCTCAGTATTACTAAACAAGTTCTACATATAAATACCAGATGCAATATTTCAGCGGGACAAACGCAAACAAATGCATGCTTTAAAGAGCAGGCCTTGAATCAGAGGGAACAAATCCTTAGTGTAAATTCACGCTGTTAGCTGCATTAGCTAACACTATGCTACACAACCTACATAAGAGTCTCTACGTGCGTCTGTTCCTGCGTTCATAATTTATTCAGTTTAATCACAAGATCTGATGATTGAAAGTGTGCAACAAACCATGCATGACCACATGGTATCCCCTGAACATCAAGGGTTTACAGCACAGCACAGGTGTATGCACACACTCAAACACACACATACACACACTTGTTCAAAGGCTTTTTAGAACAGACGCAACCCAACATCATTCCCATACCATTTACAGACAACCACAGAATGATAATCAGTGCAAACTGAGTCACCTCTGCTTTGATTAGGGAAAACTTTTGTTTTGTATCCATCCTATCTTGGAGTCGACAGAGGGTTTGATCATTTAATCTCTGTAACTGTAGTGGTGGCGCAGAGGATCTTAAAGGAATTTTTTTTATTGACACAAGTACCGTTATAGAGATATTTGATTTCTGTGTGTATTTCATGTGCACAATACTCATACACAGATACATATTTGGCATCACTGGAAACTTCATACACAAGACTATATGATAACTACTGTAGGTCAAACACCGAGCATACTGAAGGCATTGAATGATCTGTGGGCTTGTCAATGTACACTTTAATCACATATCTGGACATTCAAAACATACTGTAGGTGCAACTGTATTTTATTTAGGCAAAGCTCTTGTACAGCTACTGGTGTTTAGACAACAGCTGAAATTGGACAATGCAAATACATTTTTAATCCTGAATGTGAGGTATCAAAGAAATTATTGTTTTGGTACCTGTGACAAAATTAAGGTGATGTATCAGCACAAGTATAGCAAACCTTAACATAAAACACAGCCTTAAAACTACAGTAGTCTTGAACTATATTCAGCTCTGCAACATGCATTTAAATGGCAAACTAGCTGATAAATCTCAGACTTAGAGGTCTTCTATCTCCCTCTGTTCAGGCCTCAGAATTTAAATGCACCCATGCCATGTTGCACGGGAAGTAGATAATAATAAAATGAACAACCTAAATAAAAAACAGAAATCTTCTTCATTACTGGTCCAGGCCTGGCTGTGATCCACTAATGGGTGTAGAGGAATGACCAGGCCTAATAGAGAAGAAGAAAAATGGGTGTTCTGGGAACATTAAGTCTGTGATTTATAACTCTGACATTATCCTCGGCATTATAAAGATTTCATACACCTGCAGAACAAGGGCCTGAGTCCAAACGCTTACACATGCAGTGTTATACACACATGCCACAGCAAACACCCAGTGGACAATTCAGTCACTAATGATTAAGATTAGGGTCTTGATTTCATTAAATCTATGAAAGGGGAGTCAGTGGTACAGGGCTGTTGTAGGTGTAATATGTTACACTGTATTTCTTTTTAGCTTTTAAATTCAAGAAACTATTGTTTGCAGTACTTCTGGTTGTACCCCTTTAACAAATGTATTCATATCTTCAATCTACGCCATGTGAGGATGACACATCTATATGTGTATGCTTATGTGACGATTAGTCTGTGTCCTCTTGGTGCTGAAGAGGAGGAGAGGAGATGTGAGTGAAGCATCTGGTGTGAGAAACTGAGAACACTGAAGACAACGACACTGCAGCGCTCAGAGGAGTTCAGAGCGTGTGAATAGCAGGGGATCTGTTTGTTGTGACAGGGTGGTACTTCTGCAGAGGACCATGCAGTTATAATGCGTTATCACTGCACTGTATGTTTAGATTACAGCTACACTACATCTGACAAGTGCCAGACTCAAATGCCCTAATGCATTAACATGATAGACTGTGTAATAAAGATGGACGACTTGGCTGCTCACCAGAAGTGAAGCCAAAACATCTGTTTACTGCCATTTTATCACACTGATGTATGTTCAGGTGTTCTCTGATAAGTTTGGTTTCAGTTAGTTGTTTGATGTTATACACAGGGGGGGTTGAGGTCATGATTGACAGCTTTATGTGCCAATCAATGTGCTCGCAATCAGTGGCGTTGCTTGCAGTTAGTTGGACCTGTATAGGGGCGCTGTAGCTGATGTCACCAGCGCAGGATGGCAGTAGCAACATCCAGAATATTTTGGCTTTATTTTTGTACAGTGGGGGTAATTGGAGACTAGCCTGGTATCACCAAACTGATTCCCAAATGCAAATTAGACTGAAACCTCTCAGTTCATTTTTGATTTCCAGGGGGTGTTACATATCTAAACACAACTGGATGGACCTACAACCAATCAGAGCAAGGAAATATGATATGGTGCCAAGCGATGGACAAATGTAAACAGCCTACAGCATGCAGGTACGAGCTGCAATGATGTGTCACCAATGTGTCTGTGAACAAGCGTTACCCTTTTTTGGCCATCAGAATTTGAAAATAGTGCTTTTACAGGAAGTTCCACATCAGTTGCAGCCATCTTGGTTGTTTCTGAAAATGCTGCAATAGCATTCGTCTTTACTAAGGTTGGTTTCTGCTTGCTGTAGTGTCCCCAGCACAAGGGTGTGTCAGAAAAAAACGTCATCGTGTATTTTGTATTAAGCGCAAAGGCTTGGCAAGTTGCCAGTCATAGCATCAAACCCGCCTCATATAGATAAATGGTTTTGATTGGCCTGGCTTGAGCCAGGTCACTGGAAATCTGTCTGAACAGGAAGGGGACCAGACGCATGTAACTGAGCAAATACAACATGAGCTTGTGAATTCTTTCAGTTCCCTGGCTACTTTTATTCAGAAGTTGGTTGCAAAAAAGTACATTAAGAGCCCGCTCTCACTCCGAAGGTTTGGGCAGTGACGTGCGACGTCAGACACAAACGACTAGCGACTACTATACAGCAACCTGGCTGTGTTTCCCCCTGACACATGGCAACGTCAGGGGAAATGCGGCGGGACAAGAATGAAAGTTAAGGCAGCAAAAGTCCAGCTGGGGTGGGCTGGAGGGGTGGTGGAACAAACACCGACTTTCACCTGAGAGCTGTGTTTGCGTCCCCAAAGATTCTTAAGCCAAAAGCTGTTCTTTTTTCCCAACCCAACCATGTGTTTTTGTTGTTGAAGGAAAAAGGGTAAATTTGCGGTGTTGCACCGACGTAGTGCATTTCTTTTTAAAGAGACTGTATATAAATGTTAAATTTCCTGTGAAAACAGATGTGTATTTTGAAAGAAGACAATGCATGTGACAGGCAGAACTTGACACGGTGTCCCAGAATGTTAACAACCAACACATCCAGGGTACCTTGCATGTGGTTTTTGGATGTGGAAAGTCCATGACCAAATGTCAATATGTGACGAAGTCTGGGTGAGAATGCGTTGATATAAATAATGGTCAGTGGTTTTCTGGTTAGCATATTAAATGACTGTGGTGCAGTGGATTTATCTGTAATTATAGAAAGTGAGGAGAACAACAAGGACTGGAACAAACATATAGTTCCAGTAAAACAATGAGTAATGTCACCTCCACACTTGGAGTATAGCTCAGTTGGTCCAAACAATTGGAAAGAAAAAATACTGTTTCACTGGATCCTAACCTATGACAATAAGACGAAACAGTGAACATGACACATGGACAGAAAGGAAATTCATTCGTTGGACAGCTTTGGTGAGGGTCACCCTGCATCATCATTGTTACACGGTCCCATGTGGGGAAATCTAATATCGACAGCACGTCATGCAGCACTTTGCTTTTAAATAATTTTCTCTGACGTCACAAAATACTCACAAAGAAACGATGGATCAAGAGCATTATTAGTTGAGGCTGCAACTAATAGTAACAGTCATTTTGTATGGGAATATTTCAGGGGAATGGCTATTTAAAATCATCAAATACCTTAGCTTTTGAATTCTTGCAAAAACCACACATCTACTATCACCACGACACAAACTGTACCAGAGTTTGCTTGAAAGCGGATTAAGAAAATCAAGGTGGTTTGATCAACACCAAGCAATTTATGTGTGAAAGTAACCTTTCCCGCTTTTCATACATAAAGGTCTTACAATAAAAATAAAAAGGAATTATTTTTGCAGAACCTCCATGTTGTACCGATATGCTCAAGTCACTTAAAGCAGGGATCATGGTGTTAGCTGCAGCACAGCAAACACCTCAGTAACCCCACTCTATCCCTGAGAAGTCAAAGTACCCTTGTCCCCATTCTGTCAACAGTAAGATACTATATAGTGATGCTCCATGCTGCTGAAGCCTGTAAATTCACACAGACCAATTGCTACTCATTATTGCGAGTAAATGGCAAATACAGTCTCAGCACATGTTGCCAAATCATGGGTTGTAAAAGGCAGCATTATCCTCTCCAGCACACAATACTTAGATAAGGCAAAGAATGAGACGTTTAACCACTAAAGATTAACATACCAGTCACCAGCCAGTCTGTGGCCCCATTCTGCTTCAGTATTCTACATTGTCTGCTATTGTTTAAGTGTAAATCACAGCTGTAGTCACTGAACACTGAGCAGGTATGTGGAGTATCAGGATGCAGTCGAGTTGCAATTAAATCTGTGAAGAGGGATATCTGTGATTTGATCTGCCATATTTATTATGTGTGTCTGTAATTTCTGTTTAGAAAGTAGGCATTCAGGGCAAATTATCCTCTGCACATTCCTAGGTCATCTGATAATAGTAATCCAGTTTGTACAGAAATCTTTTAAAGTAATAATGACTTTCTCTTCCGCCAGCTGGCAGATAATAATACTCTGTCACTATCTCTCATTGTTTCTAAATGTAGTGCTTAAAGCAGTTCAGCATATTTGATGACACTGGTGTAGCTGCGTAATTCTTGCAACTTTGGTTGTATATAAAGAGTTAAGACACACAGTATGATGTATGTACTTAAACATGATGTGTTTGGTCCAACTCTTTTAGCCTTTCAGTGCCTATTGATTAGTGGTATGCAAAACTATTATCTGTTTATGTCACAAAAACACCTGTATTTGTATAAGGAGTCTGGAGTGGGCAGACCCTATACCCTAAGTGGTTTAAAATTGAAATTGAAAGTCTAAACTTAGTCTACATAAAAGTTATGTAACTGTTCATGGTCTGGGTGAAAATGCAAAGTTAAAAATAAAACGGAAAATGTTTAAATTTTAAATCACATTGGCTCAACTGATTTTTCTTCAAGGTGCAGGTGGAGGTTATGTTATAATGGGAGGAGGTCCAGATAAATACAAAGCTGATTTCAATGGTATACTATACAGTATTGTCAGTTATTGTTTGTAAACATGCTCGCCAGTGAAAATAAAAGTAAAAATGAATCCCAGATTCATGCTTGTTTAGCATTTCGCCTCATTATATTGGCGTTTTTTCGCAGCTGTGTCTCTTGGATGCCTGCTGCTTTTGGTCTGGCACCTGGTTGCTATCTTTTGATAAAGGCCAGACCTCACCTTGGCGCTGTGGGCAACCATAAACATCACAAACACAGAAAATAAAAAGAAAAGAAGAAAATACATGCAGAGGACAGAGTCTCTGCACAAAAATACACCGCCACACACTTCTAGTGGGTCAGAAGAGATGAGTGAGTCTGTACATTGTTTATAAGGAAAATCCTGCAAAGTATATCTTCAAGTGTCTTTGTATAAAACAAGAAAGCTATTGACAAAAATCTGAAAGCTCTGGTGGCCATCATGGAACAGAATTTGGCAGCTCTAGCTGACAATGAATAAACAATAAAGACTTGACAAATGGTGTCTGGAAAAGCAAAAATAATCCTCATGTGAAAGTAGTTGCCAAACAGAAAGGCAAAAAACAACTCAGTTGTATTGAAAGTTAAAGTGGCATATGTTGAATTTGGTAGACACACGCCGCCGGTGTGCTAATTTCTGTACCTTGGGAATGTAAATGGACCTGGAATACTGAAGTAAACAAGCACATCGTTATGGAGAGGATGATGTTTGAAGGGGAAACTCAGTGTCCTGCTTGTTATTTGCCAACAAATACATACAAAAACACATTTATTCAGTCAGGCTTTCCGTCTCACACACAGACATTTGCACATGGACACACACATTTGCATTCCCACAGGTATGTTATACACACTTCTAGGTTCTCAGTCTGGTGACTACAAGTATGAATGATCCTGATGATATACACCTACGTATACATTTTAGTTGCAAAAGCCTGGATGATTTCACCATTAGAACCGGGAGATTAACAGCTCATTATACTCAACGCCAGATATGTATGTATATGGACACCAACAAAGCCTTCTGTTTGTACTGTGGTTATTTCTTTTGTATTTGTGCACATTTTGTGAAAGCTTACGGATATGGATGAAACAGAGTGGTTTCATCTAGAGATCGTGGAGGCAGCCTAGCGTAGCTCAAGCAAGGTATGACCATAGGACACAACAAAGAAGTTTTAAAAATGGTGGAATGGAGCAAATCGATAAAATAGTGAAAAGAAATCTCTGTCCACATGTTGAGATGCATTTAATGGCCTGACAGACCACAGCTGTTTACAACACTGCCTCCATTACAATGTACATTGTTATGACCTCTTCATCGTCACCATGTTTGGTGTTGTTATGGGTGCACCGATTTATCAGCTGAACATCAGAATCAGCTGATTATTGACTGCCAATTAGATGACATTCACCAATGGCTGTGGCTGATGTTTTCCTGTTGTGTCATAATCATTTGCGCAGGCTAAAAAACAGGACTGGACACTAACAAAGTGAAATAATGAGCATGTACAAGAAGAATACAGTGACTGTTTGGCAGATGGACTCTGTGATCTCACTGTTGTGTTATGAGATGGCAAGTAGCAGCTGGTATCCCTTTGTCCAAGGGACAAGAGAAAATGTGTTTGGGATCATGATCTTCCCCAAGATGACTTCGGGATGAAAGGACAGAGTAAATTCACTATTGTCGCGTCAGAGGACGCACCCTATTGTTTCCCTCATGATGCTACATTGTAATGAACAAAGGAGGAGCTTCTTAACGTTAGCTTTTTGCAGCCGGTGGCTAACAGCTCACACAGGTTGCACTGAGTTGCATTATGATGCATTCAAGGTCTATTCAGTAAAAATAAGAATTTGGGGAAATAGTAAATTGTAACGCTCTCATGATGTGCTCACTGTAACCTTGTAAAATTTAGTTTCTGATGTGAAACTTGAATAACTACGCCTGTTTGAAGGAGAACTTTGTTGATGTTTTCATGGCCATTAAAAGAAGATATTAGAAAGGGACTTGTGATATAAATATAATATATATTAAACAGGCTTTTCAAAGAAAGTTATGTTAAAGTAGTTTCATGAATTTGTATGACTGAATTTATGCTTATTCAAAGGTAGTAAAACAAAGGGCTTCATTACTTTAGAACAGCTCACATATTTGTTTCCCTGGCACGAAAGGAGGAATAAACCACGACGAAAACAAAATAAACAACACTAAAAAAAACATCAGCCATCAGCCATTGGCTATCGGCTAATTGGTCAAATTGTTATTTCAAACATCGCTATCAGTAGCAGCCAAGAATATCAAAATCGGTGCATTCCTTGTTGTTGTCAGAAACTTTTCAATGTGCCCTCTTGTGCCATCTGTTAAATGTATCTGTGCCAACATAAAGGATGCATGGAAGTATGTATACAGCCACGGTTACAACATTTGAAAGGGACACATCCATTTTCGTACTTCAGGGGAGTATAATTGAGCCTTAAAACCACATATGAATAAAATGTGTGCAAAGAGAAAGCACAAACACAAAATTAATAACACTACTATATGTGTGGCAATGGGTGCACAAAGAAAACAAAAAAAGGCAAAAAAAACAAAGCTTAAGGCACAGTTAAAATGATTACAGAGAAACAATAGGAAGTAAATGGTTTTGATTTCTAAGTCTGACACAATATAGCCTAGCACTTCTTCCCTGCTGGCAACTTGGTATTTACCAGTAAAAATAGACTGCACGGGGACGGAAGGGAAAACAAATGAATAAATGATTGTGTTTTCTACCGTGAGACAGACAGTAGGTGGGGTTGAGTGTGCGAATAAGGTGGAGGGAAGGAAACAGAAGATGGAGAATGGAAGTTAGAAAAGGAGGTGGTGTGGGCGGAGAGAAAGACAGGAGGGAAAGTGGGTGGGACCAAGGGATTGGGGGAGTAAAGCGCAGAGAGAGGTGGTAGAATTGGAGCAAGAGGGGGAGGGAGAGTGGGATATTGGTACGAGTGTGTTTCTGCAGTGACTGCCCAGATATGATGAATGGCCTGCAGATACCTCTGTACAGCTGAACGCAAACATCTCCATTGTGTACACTCTGCCTTCTGTGATTCATCATTTGTTTTTGCCCTGACTATGTTTTTCTTTCAGATCCAGCAAATGAGATAGTGGAAGCAGCAGGAGTCAGCGAATGCATCTCTAATGACCACAGATGAGTTCTGATAATATTACAGCGCTTTATCACAGCGTTGACATAAAGAATTATTACGCTGTGACCTGTCGTGGTTGCGGGCATCTTCTGTCTTTGCTACAAACATGTTCATTCTCGTCTAGCATAGCCTTTCATTATTCATGGTGTGGATGGCAATCTATCTAAATCACAACTCTCTGAAAACACTTCCAGTCACATTTCATTTAAAGGATAAGGCTGGTGTTATTCCATATTTTTTTTCTTATTGTCAATAAATCTCATGTAAAGACCAAAACAAACAATGCATTATATGGTCTCTCGCTATCTCCCATAGCCTCAAGCTCATTTGTTTGTTCAGAAGACATTAATCTTCTAAAATGAGTCACACACAAACAGTTTAATTATTTAAGAGGTTTAAGTAATTTCCTAAAACAGCTGAGCGCTGTAGTTTTTAGCAAACATTACTCACAAAGGAAGTAAACAATGCATATCTTGGGGACTATTTTCACCCACGGTTTGCAACATATTGGGTGCATTGATGAGTACAAGGCACCTCCAACATGTTCTTATACCGGCTCATCAAAAACAGCAGTACAACTCTAGCATCAGTTTGGGACGCACCAGTTTCCATGTCAGTTTTTGCTTGTTACATGATTAGTGTCTTTTAAAAAAAAACAAAAAAACTTTGAAATCCATTTCAACATGAAATTGAAATGGATTGGTGAATGGTTCTTTGTCTCTATGTGTCAGCGCTGTCAGTGTCTGGCAACCTGTCCGGGGGGACCCTCTCACCCAATGTCAGCTGGGATAAGTGATTGGAGTCTTGTGGGTGATTTATCCTGGCTTCATATGAGTAGAGGAAATCTCCACTTGTCGCTAGGCTAATTTAAACAATGTAAAATGCCATAGGCTTGTGCTAATAACATTAGCATGTTATATTTGTTTGGAAAGCGTGTTTAGTATCAGAGAGTTGTTTTGTTGGTGAACCTTGTGAGTTGTAATGGTGCCGAATTTTGTAACGTTACCTTTGTTAAATGTTGCTGTTGTCCCTGACTTCATGTGAGTGGAGGAAAAGTTTGCAAGCTTCTAGGCTAATTTATGCATCGTAAAATGCCATTGGCTTGTGCTAATAACGTTAGCATGTTATATTTGTTTGGAAAATATGTTTAGTATAAGACAGTTGTTTTGTCAGTGAGTCGTGCGAGTTGTAATGGAGCTAAACTTTGTAACATTACCTTTGTTAAATGTTGCTGTTTTCCCTGGCTTCATATGAGAGAAGGAAAAGTCTGCTAGTAGCTAGCCTTTTTACATTCAGTGCTGCTCACCAAAACACATTGTGTGTATGCTTAAGGTCCATCAAGCACGTTGAATGCTTAAACTTTAACGAAACTCATATTCTAAAAGGTTTAAATTTTCATTTGTCAATTGTCAAGTATTAATTTAGACCAAAAAAATTAGGCTGCACAAAAGTCAAAATATCATTCAAGACCTTACACTAAAAATCCCCTAACAAGGCACTTGTTACACAGAATGAAAGCTAGAAGATATAAGTATAGATGTATTTTAATGACCTGAGAGGATACTGCTGCGTTTAGCTGAAATTTTCATATTAGGTTTGAAATGATCATGTGGTGTAGTGGGGACGTTTATGAAGCTACAGTCACTGAATCTACTTTTATGATTGTAGATGACCTGGGTTTTTTTTAATGTGTCATAGCAGTCTGTAGGGGTGGGGGAAAAAATCCATACAGCATAGTACTGGAATATTTTCTCTGGCAATATTGTATCGATACATGGATGTCGAGTATCAATTTCCTTATATAAATTATTGATATTGTGAATACAAATTAAAATTTTGGTAGCCTACTCGAATAATAAAATTCATTGACTATTTAGTCCAATAAATACATTTTGCTGCAATGAAAATTACTGAAGTGAGATGAACAGACTGTTTAAAACACATGTTAAAGTTTTTCTTTGGGGACATAACTTGCACTTGAAAAACAGTTATAAATCCCAACATATGGCAAAATAGATGTTACAGCAATAATATTGTATTGCGACATAAGTATCTTGATTATATTGTATTGTGAGGCCTCTGGTGATTCCCACCCCAAACAATCTGGTAGATCTACAACTCAAACAAGTGTTTTTATTATGCCCTTTGTACCACGTGTCAAACATGCGGTTTCTGTGTGTAAGCTGAGCTAACTTCCAATACTCTCTCCAGCTCAGCTCCTCCTCCACAGCTACTAAGTCACGGCACAGATAGATATCCATAAAGTGATGGTTTATTTATAACTTTGTTGGGCTTTTACTTTATGTATCTGGGTTAAATCCCAGTAATTAAAGCTCTACTGCAGAGATAGAAAGAACGACAGAGCAAAAAGGACATGCAGAGAAAGAAAAGAAAAATTGAAAACCAGAGGATTGGTGTGTTGAGTTCTTGGAGTTGTTTGTTCCTTTTTTCTTTCATTCTTTCTTCTTGCTGTCCTACTGTGTCTTCTGCTCTACATTGCTTAATATTTTCCCTTCCATCTGGCTTTATTTTCATCTTTCTCTCCATTTCCTCTAACTTTCTCTGTATTCTGCTATCACACAGTCAGTGTTTTTTGCCTTCTTCCTCTTTTATGTTCCCTTAGTTTCTTTGCCCCTTCCTCTCAGTTTTTCCTCTCTCTGCTTTATTCCCCTCCTCTGTCCCCCCCCTCTCCCCTTCTCTTCGACTCCCTCCCCCTCTCCTTACTCAAACATTAAATGCTTGTTGGCAGTGCCACTGATTGATCGTGTGGCAGCCTATTAGTCCACAGCCCAGCTCCTCCAGCCTGTTCCTAGAGGGCCTGCAAGGCAATCTGAAAACCATCCTTGTTGGTGAGCAGTTCGTCTCCCAAACTGAATATGGAACAGCCTTTCCTGTGGCCGCCTAGCAAGCACAACGCAAATGCATCACATAAACACAATTCAGAAATCCCCTCATACCTGATAATGAAACAATATCTATTCAGTTACTTATACGCCTTAGGTTGGGATTTCTAACAAGAAACAAAAGCCGAAAAAACCTCCAAGAAATTGAACATTTTTTTCTTATAGTTCCACACAGAGGTTAAGTTAAACTGTCCCAGAGTGAAGACACTTCACTGGAATACAATGTAAATTGGAGAAAATATGTATTTCTTCTATTTCATTTATCATAGCCCCGCTTTCCACAAAATAAGCCAAATTTGGGCTGAAGTGCAGAAAATAAAACCTTTCCTCTGTGTTGTCTGTATTTTACATCCTGTCCAGTGGCCAGAAAAAGTCCTCTTTTCTGATTGGCTGGATGGTGTCTGTAGTAGTCGACAGTTAAACCAGCGTTCTATTTATATGCTATAATAGTAATAGTCTGGCAACAATACCAATGCGTCAGGCTATGCTAACAGTTAACAGTTAACTCATACGCACATGTTAAGGTAGCCTGTGGAGGTTTTGACCACTAGTAGCGCTGTAGAGCAATATTTTTTATGAATGGGTCCCCATTACATTTGGACATGCCTGACCAGTCAAGTGGCATGCTACATACTCCTGCCAATGGTAACACACTATTCCACTGACCTACAGGTGACAGTAACACACCAAGAAATGCAGCAATACACAAACAAAGGCAGGTAACATGAATGTAAACAATGCAGGTTTCAATTTTCAAAAAATCATTTTTTGTGAGTGTGAAAATGGAGCTTACTCGTTTAATAGGCCACACAATGTATTTTGGTGAGAAACACTGAATGTAAACAACAACTTTGCTTGTTTACGCGAGCCAAATGAATGATGATCTGAACGCAGCCTTATCTTTCTTTATCAAGTGGCTATGGTAAAACTGTAAAAAAAAATTAAAAAAAACATAACAATGGAGGCATGCAAATCTGCTGTAAATTGCGGTGTTCTTTTTCACCTTCACCTTGTCCATTATCCTGGAATTTTAAGCTAACTTGCTATGTACTAACCCTTATATATATTATTTCACTCTCATATTTCATTCATTCTTAATAGAAAAGGGGAGAAATAAGGGAACCGTCTCTGACATTTAATTCATAATTAACACACACTTATGGAATTAATAATAATATGACGCTGGCATGAATGCAGTACGCTAAAATGCCAGATCTCAATTACCGACTTCATAAAATATTGTCTTGGGACTAACATTTGTTGTCTCAGACCCTCATTTACATAAAACAACAGAAATAAACACACGTGGGAGGGTGGTAGTCTGCTGCGGTATCACTTTGGGCTCTTTATTTAATTTAGGCAGAGAATCAAAAGAAGTAGTTGTCTTTTTATGTTTTCCTCAAATGATGAATATTTTATTTGGAACAAAGCTTAACTTGGAAATGTACCACAAAATCCAAGTCTGTGTGTGTGTTCACATGCCTGACTGACCAATACATCAAGGAACTGTTATGCCAACTACTCATCATACCAGCTCCTACATCTTGAGGTGTGATCTGTACTTACTCTCTGAGCCTGATATGTCTGATAAAGCCTTGAAGTTTTGTACCACTTTCACAGGTGAATAACTTGCCAAGGGAGCACAAAAGACAGCTTCTCAGGAAAGGTTATAAGCCAGCGCAGAGGGCTGTATATGACTGAGACATTTAAGAGGGCAACTGAAAGTGGAGCAGAAAGGGATCGGCCTTGAACTCCTCATCCCTTCTAAATGTTAAAATACTTCGAAAGGTCACAGAAGAGCAGAGGGTGTCTCCTTGGAGAGGAAAAAAAGGAAGATAGGGAGGAGAAAAGGGGGAAAAGAGAGGAGGACAGGTTGGCAGAAACAGGATGAATGATACATGAGTAGATAAGGAGGACTTTGACTTTCACCCTGCTTTTACTAAAACATACCCACCAGAGGAAAACTCAGAAAAAATATGTACAAAACACACACACTGGACAACTTGACAGAATCAAACCATCTTTTAACTTGGGATATGGTGGATCTACTTTTACAGATACAGAAAAAATAAAGGGGGCAAACAAAGAGGGAGAGATGTGGTGAGACAGCACACAAGGAGCAGGTAAAGAAAGTAGAGGGTGAAGGAAAGAAGCTGACGGGACGTAAAAGATAAAAGATGGAGGATGGTGAGAGTTTGGGAGAAAGAGAAACTAGGGCACAGGCAGGAGGAAGCAGCGCGCTGGTGTTCTTTAAAGTTGAGCCATCACAACCACTAAATCCCCAAAGCTGCCTGCCAGGACTCATCCTCGTCCCCTGGTACCATTGCACCTTTCAGAGCTTCACTCCACACCTCCATATCCATCTGTCTCTCACTCTCTGTGGTCCCTCTGCTTTCTTTCACTAAGTCGGCTCTCTCTTCGGCGCACAGCCTCTCAGCTTTTCTTTCTTTTGTACCTCTCTCCGTGCCGTGTTGTGGCAGAAGAGGGAAGTGTTGCATTCATTTATTAATTTCCTAACCCGGTGCCACCGACTCGTCCTCTGGAGGCTGCAGTTATGACTGGTGGAGAGGGAGGCTGTCTACACGTCTCTGCCCCCCTGTCCCTCCGTTCTCTTCTTTCCTTTTTTGTCTCCTAGTAGTTGGGCTGTCTCCCTCGCTTTTAAAGGCTTACATTTTTGTGGGTCATCATCTGTTCAAGTCTCTATGTTCCAGCACTCTGTCTCTGTCGAACAATGTTCAGACGCACAGAAAACATTCTCCATTTTTCTGCTTTGCAGAGTCTGTTTCCATGCCTCCTTGCACTGGTTTCACTTGAACTGAATGAAAAATGTGAATCGACGACAGGAACGTCATTCACAAACTGTACTAAACAAGCTGAATTCATTTGTGGCAGTCTGTATATTACAGCTGCACTGCAGTTTCATTTGAACACTTTGATATTTCCCCAAAAACATACCCATTAATCATCATCATCATCATCATCATCATCATCATTAACATCATAATTATGTCTGATCTTGCTGTAATAACTGATTTTTTTCCCTCCGCTTGGAGGCCATGAAAACAATCTGTAACAAAACAGTTATTCTTCATTTAGAATCGCATTTCTGGGCACCTGGCAAATGTATGTCCATTATACACCGTCTTTTAGCTCTGTTTTTGGTCTTGACTAACTCCTTAAAGAAATATGGCTTCTTCACCTGCAGCCTGGTCTCATTCCCAGGGCATCAAAATATGCCCCTTGGGCTGCACCTCCAACATCAAGGGGATACCCTTTAGCGTCTGTATGAGACACACTGGTACTTTCAACCAACTCGAATGTAAACCTAAAATGTGTCATTACTAGATGTTCAGAGCAGCGTATGTAGTATAAACAGTGGACAGTCCACTTAGGAGGTGTTGCATTAAGTACACATGTCTGCCAACACATGGCAGACCTCTCCATAGGTTATGTCATGTGTGTCATTGGTTAAGTGTGTCGTTTCTCACGAAAGTCGACTCACGTGACTAACATCAACCATGATCGTTTCCTAACCCTAACCAAGTAGTTTTGTTGTCTAAACATGACCCACAACCCCTTCTTATTCACATGATTCAACTCACATGATTTACGGCCGACCACTTCTGCGTCAAGATACAACGCACAAGGCTGCTGCTAAAATCTTAATAATGACGCAGAGGGTTTCTGCCTAAGGGTCAAAAGTTTCTAAGTTTGTCTAACTTGCCAGATGCAAGTAGCATGCAGTCGGTTTTAAGAGATTCTTGGTTGAAAGCAGCTGCTTGCTGCAGCCAAAAAGACACCATGAGAGTGAATCAAAACAGTCAAGCTGCAGGGAGCAAGACTAAAACAATGAGCTTCATGCTATAACACTTCATAGAGCTAAGGTGTGCTATAGAGTTGGGTGAGTATTCTCTGTGGGTTGGTCACTACAAGCGCCAATATTTCATAAGTAGTCATTTGACCCATTATTGATATCAAAATATTTATCGGAGCAGCTTTAACTAACTGTTTAAAACATTCAAATCCATAATGAAATGCTGAATCCTGTGTGACCAACTGAATAAACTCTACTGAGGGTGACATATTTTGACCTTGTTGCTGTTGTTTGTTTGTAGTGTGGTCCGTTCATGAATATTTATTCAAATGAAACTGGGTTTAGTTTTAGATTAGAAAAAGGGGCTTCTGACTAAACTAGGACTGGAAAATATATTGATAATATATTGACATCATGACATGAGACTCTGATTGTCTTAGATTTTTGATTTTATAACATTGTAAGTGTTGTCTTTTCCTTGTTTTAAGGCTACATTACAGTAAAGTGATGTAATTTTTGGAGCTTACCAGACTGTTCTAGCTGTTCTGTTATTTGCCTTTACCCACTTAGTCACTGTATCCACATTACTGATGATTTTTTTAATCCAAAATTTCATTGTGTAAATATTGTGTGAAAACAATGTTCATACCTCCCTTATGTAGGCTTCCTTTAAGTCATTTTGTTCAGTAGTTCCTAAATGTGACTCCATGCAGCTGCACCACTTAAAAAAGCAAGTTTGTGCTCAGTCAGCACATTGAGGCTAAGTCTGAATAGACTGGAACACATCGTGACTTGAAACTGATCCTTAGCCAGGATGACAAAGCAACATCCCGTGTTGCAGCCACAACAGTGCAGCACATCGTAGACATCCTCTATATCATAAGACCACGAAACCTGTGTTGAAACTGTTGCTACATCATTTCACCACATCAGACAGGTTACTGAGGTGCAATATATGCAGTTTGTAAAACCAGCACAGCAGCATCACCAGGCAGACTCCAAAAGAAAACAAGATCTGAGGCTGTGTGATTCAGTTGCCAAGAAGAATAAGAGCATGTTTATCACATAGTAAACAGACATCAAAGCACTGAAAGACATCCTGGACATCAGATTGTATATACTGTATAAAACACTTGGGAAGGTGCTGTTTTGTACTCTTCTCTTACCTTAATACCTGATGCAACACTGACAAATTTAATACACTGTATGTAATCTCATATCTTTGCCCTTTTACATTGAATCACTGCGAACCTTTATTTTTTTATGCTATATTTACCTACAGGGAATCCGTGTTATTGCCACATAAATGGCAGGGAGCCTTGAAAGTATGACCTTTTTTCAGACTTTTTCATCAGTCAGTTAATTAAGGAGGTGGGCAAATTAGCTGAAACAACATGACTGTGACTAAAAGGCCGAGCCTAAGGCTGCACATTGTTAGGTTTACTGTTAGTCTACAGTTTGTTGTTGCTCATATGTGATTAAAGCCTCTACCTGAAAGTAAACAAAACAATTTCACAGCATTTGAACAGCACTTGTTGTTTTCTGCCACTTTCTGGACAAGAAATGTGTCTTCCAATGCTCCTCCACTGTCTCACTTGTTGTATAAAGTGTTACATAATGCTAAAATTGTTTTGATTTGCTCCATCAAACACAACCAATGAACCAACAGTGCTTATTTATGTGACACAATGTGAGGCTCCAAACCATATTTTCTGAATAAAAAGCATGAAAGTGCAGCCCCGCTCCACCAGAGGACAGTAGTGCTGTTGATTTTCTAAAATGGCTCAACTTTCTTAACTGCTTTTTGGACAGCTGACATTCATCATGTGAGTAAAAGGCACATCCTCTTTGTGGTCATACAGTGTTGTGTCAGTGTAACATTTAAAAATAATACTACACACTGTTGGTGTGTTGTGTGGAACCAATTAGCTCAGCGCTTTCTCATGGGTTGTTTCATTAGTTATGTACACAATACAGCTCAGAATATCACTTGATGCAAATAAATATTAGCGTTTAAAATAACTAAAACCTTCAATCTAACAATATCTGCTTTTATCCTGCAGTGTAATATATTTAAATTTATGGTTAGCATTGTTTAATTCAAAAGTAGGCTAGCGTTTGTGAACTTTAACCTCAATCATGCAGATAATTTGAACACAAACTATAGCGACTGTTTCTTTACCCTGTGAAACAACATAACTAAGGCCATCTGTATTTCCTCCACTCCCACATTGTAAGACAGTTTGCAAGTTCGTAAAACTTACTACATGTTTGCGCCATGACCAGAAGTCACGTCTAGATGACAACATCTTCTCTTAGTCAATAGGGAAATGAGAAAAAAACTGCCACAGTCACACTGCTGGATAGCACACACACCGTTAACAAGTCACTGTATAGCACTTGAATAAGTATTTAAATGCTTACTGAAAGCTGCCACAGCCAGTATGAGCGTGACCACGATGGAGACCCAGGAGACCCAGAGTGCCTTCTTCCTGTAGCTCTGAGCCTCATGAGGCTTCAGGCGCATGCTGCTCTCGAGGAGACCTGCAGTGAGACACACAAACTCTGTTACAAGGACAATTCCTTCTTTCTCTGTGCTTGTTTTGTAACATTCATTTTATGTTATGTTTTATTCTATGATCATATCAGACAGCCAGAGGCAGCATACGTGGTCATTTTGACCTTTTCCAACACTCATATGAGATAGAAACAAGATTCTCTTAAACCTTGAAGAATCACTTGGTTTATTGAAAGAAAAAGTTTTAGCTTGTGCACTTAACTAGGATGCAGAGCACAATTCTGCCAATTGTGCTACAACGTATTTCAGTTCAGCATTATCAGTCAGTAATTCAGGATTCTGGATCAAAGTTTCATTTCATATAAGTACATTAACAGTTGAATCAGCCACTGGCCCTCCAGGCCCTTTAACACTGTATGGAAATTCTCTCAGTTTCCCTCAATCCAAAGGGAGGGCAGAGGTCTAGCTCTGCTGGATAAACGCTACAGGAAATAACTGTTCAAAGAAAAGTTTTGTTGCAGTGGCAGCTATAATCAATCCACTACAAGAGACCACATAGACCTATCAATGGGTATTCACTACTGCTTCGAACAATGGAGCTGTTTCTTCCACCCTTCATGCATCCGTCAGCTAAGATAATTCTCCACACCTTCCATCAGACCACCAGACCAACAGGGATTTACACTGAGTGACATAATGCCTGAGGACTCTTGCTATACTGCAGATTATAGGTCATGAGAGAAGCAAAGCTCAGAGACAGCTTGTCAAGTTTTACTTTCTTTACTGACCGTCACATAAAGAACTGGAGGAGAAGCCAGGGTACACCTGTATCAAACCACCATGCTGAGCACTCACAGCTTCACAGTACGTGAACTATCAAAAGTAGTCCCTCAAATTAATTCAAAGCAATCAGGAAGTAACCTCTTGAGAATATAAACTTACCAATGAAACTAATCAAGTTTACAAATTAAGTCAACAAAAATCAATCTTTTGTTACTATTGATTTTGAGAACCAACCTTAATAGCTTTTTAAGGTTGCCTTCTAATAACCTGAGCAGAGACTGTGTTGAAGCAAAATACTCAGTATAACAATCCACATGCATTTCCTAATGGCTCAAAGCCTTGTTTCTGTGTGAGAAGTCTTCGCCTGAAGTCACAGACAAAACAGCCCAGATTCTGAACCGCCTGGAGCTCTTCCATTGTCATGAAACGCGAGGCTGGCTCTGCAGATTCATGCAATATTTATAAGCCTGAACTTTTACATCCAAAAGGGCTTTTATTGCTATCAGTTGTCATTCTATCCAGATATGTGTGCCAGGGACCACAGAGTCAGTCGCCTGTGAACCGTCCTGACACACAGAGGGTGTTTCCTTTGTAGACTGCAAGTTTGGCCACATAATCAGGCAGATAATTGGAAATAATGAAGGCAAAACCCTCTGATCCTAGAATGAGACAAATTTTTGGACACAGTTCAGTAATATTTAGAAGTTACTTCCTTTAGGAGTAAACCCTAACCCTCTTTGTTTTTGGGGTCCTATTTTAGTAAGGCTTTTTTTAGGCTACATGCCTTTATATCGATTTGAATAGGACTCTTTTGAGGAAAATAATTTGTTCAAGTCTTTTGGAAATTGAAGTATTTTTATGCATAAAACTCCTGCTTTGGGGGAATTTTCTCTTACTGGCACAGACGAACAGAGCATCAACACATATAAGGTGTCACTGCAAGAGCAGAGTTATTTTACAAGATTGTGCAAAAACTTGAGAAGCTTCCACAGAGTAGACCTTCGCCTCATCCTTGATCCCTCTCTTATTTTTTTTTAAAGAAAACAACTGAATTTCTTTGAGTGTTGCAGAAACCTCCACTCTCCATCTCCAATATGACACAAAACTGGGTCATTTTTGTTGTGAATATTTCATGTAAATATTTGTCAGGGCACCACATCACTTGAGCTACAGGAGACCTGGAATCACTGATTGTAGATCTGCCCAACCTCAAAAAACAGGCTATCCCTCTTACCCTGACCAGAGGGCCTGCTAGCCTGAGTTCAGTCAGGAACACTTTAGTCAAAGAAAACTTTATTTTAATTTGCAGTATTATATTTGGTGGTATTTGCAGTATTGTATTTGATGGTATGGCTCTGTTCTGGGGCCCCTCTGCCTTTCCTTGGGCCTACACAGCCTCTTTTACGCGCCTACATGGAAAGCCCAAGGCGAAGAGAGCACACCTCTTCACCCTTCCACACGCCTGCCTGGAAAGCCATATGGCAGAGAGAGTGCACAGCTGTCTGCCCTTCCATGTGCAAATGAGGAAAGCCTGAGATAGAGAGGCAAACCTCCCTGCCCTTCTATGTGCGTACATGGAAAGCCGTAGGCAGAGAGAGCACACCTGTCTGCCCTTCCATGTGCGAATGAGGAAAGCCTGAAGCAGCGAGGCAAAGCTCCCTGCCCTTCCATGCGCCTACATGGAAAGCCTAAGGCAGGGAGAGCAGGAGCAAAGACCCCCTTGGGAACAGAACAGAGCAGCATCAATGACAAACAGAAATGACATTGATAAGTCAGACAACATGAAAAGGAGGAGCTGGGGTGGAGGTGGGTTACAAAGCAGCTTGCAGAGGAAGCAGCAACAGTACACAGGCCAGAGCAGTTTAAACAGGGCACAATGACTGAGATTCACCAACTGGTTGCATCAAAAGGAATCATGTGATCTATCAGCTGACTCCCCTTCATCACTCAGCTGCTCCATCAATTAATTGGCTGTTTGAGATCAACTGATGTAGCTGGGATGTGAGCTGAGCTTGACACTGTGTCTTGCCTGAACGCTATGCTGAATTTATTACACTCAAGACATCAGGTGTTGCTTTACATTTCACACAATTTCACTTGTGATCAACCACCTGATACTGAACAACAAAAACAATTCGACATAACTAACAGGCTCAAAACTAAACATCAACATGACTGTGCATGTGTGTTTGCGTCGCAAATAGGAAACCAAGCCATTCCAGAAACAACTCATAAAGAGCAGTTACATGGTTGTTTTATAGAGTAAACAGAACACAACTTGTGACTGAACCAATTTTCAGTTTTCCCAAATCAAATCTTTGTAATAAGTAAAGGAGAACTATGCTTCCCATGATGCAATCAATAGCATTTTTATATTTGACAAAGCCAATAAAAGTGAGAGACTTTACAGTGAATTGTAGCATTTTATTTTCTCAGACTTGACAAACCTCCTTCAGAGCCACAGAAGACACGTACAACAGCTCTGAGGAGTACTCCCCATGAGAACTGACCTTACTTGTAACATCACTGATGTTACCCTTTAAGTTTTAAACCCCATCTCAGTTTCAATGAGACGTTTTCACAGCATTTTGTAGAAAAGTCTATTTGCTGGTGCACTACCTGTCACGAGGGCGTTACAGTACCCTTTGTCTAAGTATGTTTACTACCCTAAAAACAACAATCTTGTAGCCCATATGGCAAAAATGGCCCTTTTGACAAAGGTATAATCATCACTAATAACCATACTTTTATTTTCCTTCTTTGTAATCCTTGCATTTCTCTGATATGGCCGGTTCACCATGCACAAGGCACTTGATGTTGTTCACTCCTACTGTTTGTCTCATGTGGGTGTAGACAGAAGAAGACATTGCAGACAGAGCATCCAGAGGGAGTTGGTGCAGCTACTAGGATGTGATCCCTCACCAACTTCCCACCAGTGAATACTGCCAACAGTTTCTGATGGACAGCCAAACCCTTTCACTTCAAGCAATGTACTCCTTCAACTTGCTTTAGTTTAGCTCAGGCAATTTGTATCTATAACTGTCAGTAGCTGCTTTGAATCCAAGTGCATATGTTGAGGTTAAAGGATATATGCCCGGGGCCTCTTAAGAACCTGCTAACATGCATCTGTAAAATATATACTTTATGACACCAACATGTACACCTCCTGAACTGTACTGTACATCTGTGTGTCAAAAGTAGCCTGTTTGAATGTAATTGGTTTAAATCTGTCAGCCTCGTTACTAAGAAAAAAAAAAAGTTTGAAGAGATATCTTCAGTATGGTGCGTTAGCAGTCCTGCATCCATACTTTCCACATTCAGTGTTATTCTCATATTGAATTCATTAAAACACGCAAGTTTTGTTTTCACAGGGAGGAAAACATCAGATGCAGACCCCCTTTATCAGCATGCTCACCCCTTGACTCTCACCATCTAGCTGACGTGAAATCATTTAATCTGGCTGTAATTGATTTCTCTGAAGATAGAAAATCAAAGAAAATCACATGGCTTGTGCTTAAAGGGAGCTAAGAATCATCTGGAAGGCCTCCGTCAGGGCCAAGAGCAAGAACAAGTTGCTGTACTACTGGCAAATTGAGTCACACTGTGTAACTGAGTGTATGTGTATGTCAGTGAGAAGACTAAAGTAAATGGGTCTCAATGTGTGTTTGTCTGTGTATAAAGCTTTGCTAGAAATCTGTGTGTATTGTACATGTGGTGTGTACTTTGTGTGTGAGGGAGAGAGTCACACGGAGTAACATTTAGAACTATAATTACACACTTCCAATCATAAGATCACTTCTTTACTCTGGTCATTTATTATCTCTGTTTCAATTTTCACTTAAAAGCATGTGAAGATTTATTGGCTGTGAAAGGCTGACTGATTGGAAAACACATGTCTTGTTATAACCTCTGACTTGACACGCTCTGATAACACCTTAAGGTGCTTGGAGCCAGAGTGATTTCCTACAGATGTTAGCATTGTTTCCAACAATACTGTGGCAACCAAGTTTTCAGCATGCGTGCATGTGTGTGTGTGTGTGCGGCAGAGGGGGGAAGTGACACAGCATGGTTAAATCACTTTGCTCACATGATCCCCGGCCGGGGGATCAGACAGAAGGCATGTGCTCAACATCTCCTCATGCATCTCTCTGTGACACACGCGCAAGTTTGTGTGGGTTGATGTGTGTGCGTGCCCGTGTCTCTCGACACTTGTCTCTGTCACACCTTTCTTTTCTAAAAATAATTAACATCAGCCATGTAGCTCAGAAGGCTGATCACACACTTCCTGTACACACTTGCCAGGAAACACGACTGAATATTAAAATCCTGGGAGGAATGTGACCTGAAAGAGATAAATTAATTACTTTTTTAAATAATCTGAGAGCCTGCCCCTCACCTTCACTACCTGTCTTACTGTAATGCTGTCTGACAGATAGCTAGATAGATAGAAACCACTGGCATGGACAAGCAATACTGCAGAGGTTTCTTAACAGCAATGGCAGGGACATTTATGTAAATAGGAGAGAGATGAGGAAAGCGGGGGAGGGAGGTAGACAGGGAGAGTGTGAATGTGTGAAATATAATGTGCTGATATGTGCGGCTGTGTTTGTTTAAAGCCTGCTTTTTCTACACATCTATTTGAATAAAGTTTTAATTAAAAATAAAGTTCTCGCCTTGATGCCTGCTCATATCATCTTTAATATCTCTGAGAGTGACTCTCATATTCAGGAGAGGTAATGACCTTTATTTCCATGACCTCACCTGACGTCACAAGCAAAGTAACACAATTGACCACACACACCTAAAGGAGCACTCCACCAATTTTCCATGTAAAAGATTACTCTACTAGTGATGGTTAGTACTACTCAGCCTTTTAAGCCCATTGCATACAACACTCCTTCACACTTAAATGACAAAATAATTTCAACTGACTTCCAAAATTACATGACTGTCCCCAAAACAACATATCAGATATTACCATTCCAACAATCGCAGTTTTAAACACATCCTTAATGTTATGAATTGGTCGCACTTGCACTATAAAACTTGATGGTTTTGTTTAGGCTACAAAACTACATGGTTAGGACTTTCACCCAGGAGACCAGTGTTCTTGCCCAGAAGTCAACATTGACTAGTATGCAACACATATTAGCATGTTATACTGCTAAAGTATACCGGCAGCAGCTCAGTCCATAAGGACTTGGGTTAGGAAGCTGAATGTCCAGTGCAATCAAAACATCATGGTTTGACTTTAAATAACTTTTTCATTCTGTTGTCATTTACACACAGGCCTGTCAGGAGGCTACCCATGAACAGGTGCCCAGTTGTACTAAGCATTTGTGAGTTCAGTATCCTGCACAAGAAAACTTAGGCAGTGCCCACAAGGTAAACTGGCCCCTTCCCAGCTACCAGTCTAAATTGCTTAGGGACTTGAACCTGGGACTTTCAGGTTCCCAACCCAAGGTCCTATGGACTAAGCTACTGCCAGTATACTTTAGTAGTATAGTATGCTAGTATCTGTAGCATACTTTCTAATTAAAAGAAGTCTATGTTCACTTCTGGGCGAGAACACAGGTCTCCTGGGTGAAAGTCCTGCACATGTTTGACCCATCCACCACCCTACACATTAGGAACCTTTTCCATCACATCATACACAACATTATACAGGCTTTGTCTATTTTTATACTGTCACCTCAATTCCCCCTCTGTTCTCGTAGTAACTACTGCAGCTAATAAAGGGTGCCACCTTAAAATAAACGTAAGTATGGGTCATAATAAGATGCCTGCACAGTCGACCTGTTAGGCCGTTTTTTCAGTAAGAGAGGGCTGGTTGCATAATGACATCTATGGTTCTAGAGGAGCTTTGCTAAGCCTGAAAAAATGTGAGATGTCATGGTGATGTCATCAGGGTTATCTTGGGTTGGATTTACAAGCACGACTTTTTAGCATAAAGTCTGCATTGCAAACTCAAAGTGTAAATTTGATACAAAAAAAACATGGCTGTGACTGTTTACCAGGCAAGGGGAGTTGATGAAAGATGGAATTAAGTTGCACTGTGGGGAATGTAGTGTTTTTGGAGCTTGACCCACACAAGGGATTAAAGGTTAGGATATCTCTGCCTCTGCTGCTTTGATATCCAACCATGTTTTTTAAATCTGTCCTTGCAAGTTCCCAGACTTTATGAAAGTGCAACTCTACGTCACTGGAGTACGCCT
This sequence comes from Cephalopholis sonnerati, assembly GCA_019142605.1. Taxonomy (NCBI): domain Eukaryota; kingdom Metazoa; phylum Chordata; class Actinopteri; order Perciformes; family Serranidae; genus Cephalopholis; species Cephalopholis sonnerati. The sequence goes on along the minus strand of JAGQAX010000012.1, from coordinate 12,639,048 downwards.
TTAATGATATGTCTTCTTTCTAAGAGTTAAAATCTGCCAGCTCATTTATTTCATCAAGCCAATTAGAAAATCTTTAATAAACTGTAGAGCATAGACACAAACAATTAAATTCATATTTCCTCGATCATCCTTCATTCTGACCACATCTTTTTTTTCTTAGGGTAGATACAAGGTGGATACTGTAGATTGATTCCAGCTCTTAACAATAAGCCAAATCCAATCAACATAGCTGTCACCACTCTAAATAAAATAACGTCAGGTTTTTAATTAATTACTCAAGACATGTTGACTGCCACTTGGAGCTACACAGATTAATTACCATGTCACTTGTCCCTTGAAATATGATCTAGTAAACATACATGACATCTAATGAACTAAATGCTTATATAAACTAACAGGCTTATTGTATAACTGAGGCCCTTATATTATCCACTGTGGAATTTTTTACAGGTTCTATGCATATTAGAAGATGAATGGGATTAAAATAGTGGAAATGTGAAACACACAGAGACATGTGCTTAGGCAAATGCACATTCAGGGGTTTGTCATGCATGTGACTGGTATCAGAATCTAGCTTTAAAGCAGACTGAGTGCGTGCCTCGGGCTGCATGTTTCAAGGAACAACTGAGCTGTCACAGCCAACTTTGTCCTCAGATGCAACGCAATATGAAAATTAAAAATGAATGAATGAATTTGGGGATTCTAATCACTTTAACAATGTTTTAAGCTTTAAATACATCTTTTGCTTCAGTCTAATCCAAATCCTGCTGATGTAGGACTATCATAAATTATTCAAATAAGAGCAGACTAAAATACCTCACATGGATAAAAATACCTCTCATCTCCCCAGGGGTCCCACTCAACACACACGCACTCACATACATGCACACCCATAACTTTTAAAACCAGAGCCAAACATGACAGAGACAGATGAAGTTACCTTCTCCCTCCACACTATCTGTGATTTTCATCTCCTGGCCCGTGGTGAACGTCTCGGGCTGGCCGGGGGTTCTGGCTTGCTGGTGGTGGTTGTTGGTGAAGCCATCTGGGGCGCACTGGCCGTTCCGCACCGTAGCCGGGCAAGGATCCACAATAGTCGGGTCTGGGACAGGGTAGGACTCTTGGGTGGCCGGGTCTGTCATTGTTGTTGCAGTTTTTGTTTTCAGACTCAAAAGCAGATAAAAGATGATGATGATGAAAAAAAAAAGATTCACGCCGGTTCGCTAGGTACACCAGCCATCCAGCGCGTCCAATATGCCACCGGTGTCGACTCAGATACGCAAGGGGGGGAGAGAGGAGATGGCGATAAGAGAAGATGGGAGATAAAGGATTAATCTCCCCAGCATCAGCAGCGAGACAACTCCCTCTGTGTGAACTCAACACTGCGAGGAATATAAGCTCTGCAGCCTCAATGTAAACACCCTGTCCGGCTGAGCCAGTTAGAGACAGTTTAGGGTTAGATGCGGCGATGCGATAAATTGCTGAGATCTGCTGTGAATCTGGCAGGCGGTGCCAGCAAGTTTTTTTTTCTCCTCCCCTTCCTCCTTCTCTCCTCCTCTCCTCCTCCAAGAACTCAGCACCTATTTCTCACACAGGCCACATGAAATCATCAGTGACATCTATTCTGAATCACTTTAAAGTTCTCTACAGATTTGATTCATGTGCAAAGTTTAATGCGTCTTAGAGAGTTGTTGTCTATTAAGAAACATTTAAAGTAAAAAATAAAAGTTATGTTTATTAGGATTACCTTATAATGACGTCACATGACTACTTTTATCAGCCTAATTATCTATAATAATTGGTTTTGTTTACATCTTTCTAAATGGTGGATTTGCCCTTTATTCCTAGATCACTTTATTGACCAGTTATAACCTAATCATCAGAACCCATGGAAATCAACTATTTTCTCACCTTGCCGATGACACAACCTCCCTGTGCTGTCTTGACGCTCAATCACTTTACTCAACTGCAACTATAAACCACAAGGTGGCGCTGAAACGCAGGGCTGTAAGCAGGTGAGGATGTTTAAAAAAAAAAAAAGATTTCTGTAAGATGTCAGTCAGCTTGACACTGATGTGCTCTACATTATGCAGGTCAGTGGTTTTCAACTGTGCAGCAGCCTATAGTCAAATTACTGTAAGAAAAATACACGTGTAATCATAATACAACTGCATCATCCTGCAATATCCTAACATGCATAAACAAAACTATAAGCACAAAACTCTGACTCAGCATAAGGCGGGCAGCCAGCTGCACAGAGATTCTGCTTTCAACCATTATTAGTGTGTGTTTGTGTGTGTAGCTGGAGTGGGGTGGGGTGTAGATCATGTTTGAGGTTGTCATATCACTTGATGGTTCAGGATATTAAAGATAAAACAACATTTAATTGCCTGTACAGACTAATGATTACTTTCTGCTTGTTTTACTGTCTGGGTAATAAATGACCAGGGTGTCCCAGCAGCAGCCAGTTCACCTGTCGGTCATTGGTTTGTGGCTGAGGGCGGAGAGTGAATTTTGTTTGGATATGCACTCAGTTTCTGCAAGAAATCTTTGGCAGCAGACCTCCACATTTTCCCGAGGGTAATCACAAGGATGAAGGTTGATATCCATAATCACATTTTACCAAAGGAGTGGCCCGATTTGAAGCAGGTAGGCGCAGAGAGACACAAGCTCGATGAGGATCTGAGAAGTTTTTATAACAGCCTGGAGCCTCCAGAGTAAATTCAAACAATGTGTGGTTGAGTGGGTTTAAAAAAAGACATCTTTCTTTGTTTTGGTTCTGCAGCAGGCAGAGTTTATCCTTCAATTCAACGCAATTAAAAGCCAGTAAAATAAAATGTATAGACTTCTCCTGTTGGAGTGTCAGCAGGGAGTTTAACAGCTCACTCCACAAATCTGTGTTCTCTATGGATGGTTAAACTTTAATCAATAAGTAGCTTTGGCCTTGCGCTTTCCTGTCCTATCTGTTATCTGTCCCTGCTCTTTCGTCTTTGTCACTATGGAGGCTGTGCTTTAGCTAATGATTTCCCATGTTTAGTGCTAGATAGAAGAGATGGTTTGCAATCTGGTGCCATCGCCCTCCCTCAAGATTTCTATGCACCTTTCTTTCCTCCCATACATCAGTAAGAAAATGTATATCGTAATGTAACAAGACAGGGCTGTCTTGTGCACGCTACAGTGTTTTGAGTTGTTAAAGCTCCTCTTTCACTAGAGACGTCTGGCTTTAAACGCATGCAGGCTGAGATTGTTTTGGGATAAATCAAAATTCTGTGTGTTACACTGAAATAATACTGCATTTCACCACTTTTGGTGAACTAACTGAAGGCTGATGTAAACGGAAGTAAGTGACACCTTTAGGATTTATTCTGCAAGTCTTGATTCATTGTATCATCAAGGCCCTATCAATATCTATATCATTATGATGAATGGGATTATATTGGTTATCATATTGGCAAAAATCAATGCACCCACAGAGGTTATTAAAACCTTGTGTTTTGTTCCATTTTTACACATACTGTACTGTTGGGGTTCCCAGTGTATGTGAATTAGAGCTGCAAAGATTTGTCGACTAATCACCATCTATTTTGATAATAGATGAATTGTTACAGTCTTTCTTAATGCAAGAATTCATGCAACAGTAAATACCATTTTCAGCCTCTCAAATTTAGAATTCCCTGCTCTTCTCCATTTCATGTTATTATTTATTAAACTGTATATCTTAAAGTTTTGGAATGAGAAAACAAAACAGTTAAAGACATCATCTTGGATCTCCGACATTTTACAGATCAAACGATTAATCAATTAATCTAGAAAATAATCAGTGTGGGCATAACTAATTAATTATTTATTATGTCTATCTGTCATTCCAACTGCATAAAAACCCAATAAGCAGATAACTACTGAATTGGTAACCTTTCCCTTTGCATTAACTGGGCTGTTCTAAAAAGTCTTTTACAGACAAAGACAACACACAAGTGTTGATAATGCCTATTAAACAGCCTGATGGCAGTCACATCAAGTGACATTGCCTGTGTTTGGTGTCAATTAGACACCAGAGACGTCTAACAGGAATCCAAATAGACTGTAATAGAATTGTTGTAGGATTTGGGAGGAGTAGTATTGCATAGAAATCTAGTGTCAAACTGATCATATATGATAGAGCATATGAAAAGCTTTGTATTTAGCCATGTTTTATAGCTGGGGTCTCTGAGACCCTCTGAAACAGAAGTAACGCATCACTCTCTGTAGCAGACTTCTGAAACATGTCCTCACTTCATGAGCAGTTCTCATTATATTCTGAAAAGTCACAAAGTATAAAAGTGAAAATACAGTATTATGTATATTTTTGAACTGCAAAAGAGGGCTTGGTTACTCAGGAACCAAAATAGAACATTAGGGTTAAGTTGTTATAAACTCCACCGTTGAACTGGTGCGCATGCATTTAAAGCAAGTTCATCGAGAAAACTACTTGGAGACATGACACTTTAAAAGAAGGGCATAAAACCCATCTCACATTCTGAATAGCTGAGGCCTCTCTGTGGCATCAACAAAGCACACAGTACTGCAGATCTGTAGGGATATAAAATGGGGCTTTACTGGCTGTATTGCTCACGTAGATCATTTGCAGCTTCATCTGTATGCAAAAGAGTCAACAGCCTCAGATGGCACTCACTTTGAGTTATCCAGGGCGTTGGAGTGGATAGTCCTCCAGGATGAAGATTGAACCCTCACAGATGGGATAACACAATCAATGGAGGCTTTCCCACAGAAGGATGCTCGGAGGATACCAAACTATGTTCATGTTTATACAAAGATTTGACATCTAAATTAAATACACCAGATAATGCATAATGTGCTTTTCAGTATGTGATATTTGCATAATCACTGTATTGCATGTGTTTCAGAGGTATGGATATGGTGGGTTTGTCCAGCTTCACCATCACTGCAAGGTGAGACAGTTTTTTCCCTTCATGTACAGAGCACAGGAGACCTTATGCAACTGTAGTGTATACAACACTCAGGACACAGCAGGTCCATCCTGACTGCACTCTATCCTGTAGACCTTTCAGCCAGGTCCTCGCCATGTGAGCAGCTGCAGGACTCAGCACGGTGCTGCTGCATCAGTGGAGAGATTCACTTTAAATACGCAGCAGAACACAGAGCAGCCTGGCAGCTGTGTAACTAATGCAACTTTTAGCGGCCGACATCGGTTGAGCGCTTGGCAACAGCAACCTGCACATAAGGACGAATAGCTGATTGTGTCACATTGACGCATTCAAACAGAAGCCATGTCTGGTGAGGAGCATCTGTTTAAGTTCTGATGCCAATGTTAAAACAAGATCTATGAGGACTGCAGGTCACATTGTAACACAGGTGTAGATGAACCCAAGATGTTTCATTACATCCATAAAGAGAGGGGAAAAAAACTGACCAGATGTTGTTTGTATATCCTCATTTAAATATACCTATACACCTTTACAAAGACATTTTGTCTGTCATGACATTTTAATGCCAAGTGTAAAAAGTTTACATCTCTGTGTTCCATCAAACAGTATGAATCGGCTCTCTGCTGCCATCATGTGGTTATATTTTGAAGTTTTATGAAATCCAAATATCATTGTGGAAATCGTAAATTTAATGAGTGAAATGACCGAGAACAAGAACAATAAATCTGACATGGTTTCCAGACTCTATAATTGTAATAATTTAATTGCGGTCATATCAACTAGAGATGTGACTGGTGTTACAGAAATACTTCACTCCCCCAAATGACCATTTATAGATCAATTATTCTCACCCACAGTTACGTTGTATTTGTGAAGAAATGTTTTTCTTGCATGCCTCCACAATGAATGAAGAATCCAAAGGTGGAGAAAATTCTTGATAAATTTTAGTAAAGGGAATCTGCATTTAACAACAGCAAAACTATATCAAAGCATCTGCTTACCTACAGACTTTCTCACAACATTTATCCAGTCATATGCTCAGAATCTCCCAAACAGACAGCCCTTTTCAACAAGGAACTGAAAGGAAAGTGAAACTTATATACACTCTGTTTAAAGCCAGGCTCCATTGACAAAAAACAATCCTTTTACCTTGCTGAGCACAGGAGCAGTTGGTCTACCACTGCCTCAATCGGTTAGTTAGTTTGTGTTATTGTGTGACTTTGATGTTTTAAAGGGTTAGTTCGAAATCACCAAGTCACACAATAACACAAACAAATGATCGAGGCAGTGGTAGACCAGCAGCTCCCTGTGTTCAGCAAAGTAAAATTACTGTTTTTGTCAATAGACTCTAGCTTTGAAGAAAGCATAGATGAGTTTCACTTTCAGTTCAGTTCCCCACCACAAAGGGCTGTCTGTTTGGGAAGTACTGAACACACAACTGCATATATGAGGCTTGGATTGTACTGCTTGAGTTGCGTGAGAGTTTGTAAATGGATGTTTTGATACACAGCAGTTTGCTGTTCTTAAACATGGTCGCCTATGACATTTTTTGGATTCTTCATTCATCTGAGGTATATAAATAAATGTTTTTCTTCATGTATCAGTGTAACACTGATGTACAAAATGGTGATTTGGGGGTTGAAGTATTCCTTTAATATTGTGTTTCAGGGTGAAGCTAACATGATGAAGGATGGAAAGCTGTTCAGAGTAATTCAGGAGAACTGCTGGGATGCAAAAGCACGCATAAGTGACATGGATCAACACGGTATACGCACAGACATGAAAGACAACAACAAGGATTACGGTTTTTCATCTTATTGATGCCTGAAAGGGATGTTTCTGTTTATTACCCTTTAGGCGTCACAGTTCAGGCCCTGTCCACTGTCCCTGTGATGTTCAGTTACTGGGTAAGTTACACTAAGTCTGAGCAGCTTGGATCAAAAACAATGCAGTGATTATGTTTTATTGCTGTGTGGTAAAGACCTGAATCATAGTGTTGTTTACTATGCCCCAAATTACTGTGAGCTGCAGCTACCAAACCCTGCTGAAACAAGGAGCAAATCAAATTCTAGGCTTTTTGTGGAATACCACAGTGGCATATCTGCAACGCCTCTGCTGTCTTTCTTCTTCTTCAGTCACAGAACATCAACACTAAGATGAAGAATCAAGAATTAAAGTTTCACATCAGCTTTCACAGATATATTTACCTATTTCTAATCTTATTTACATACAGGCCAAACCTCATGACACACTGGATCTCTGTGTCCTTTTAAATGATGATTTGGCCAAGACAGTGCGCAGCCACCCCAAGAGGTTTGTGGGCCTGGGCACTCTGCCCATGCAAGCCCCTGATTTAGCTGTGCTGGAGATGAGGCGCTGCGTGAAGGAGCTGGGCTTCCCTGGGGTGCAGATTGGCTCACATATCAACCACTGGGACCTCAATGCCACGGAGCTCTATCCCTTCTATGCTGTGAGATATTGAACATTGCAATACATGCTTATATGATGACATAATATTCCTGGGGACAGCTGCAAATGTACCTAGGATTTGACTTATTTCATACTGAAGTGCAGGACATGCCTTTGTATTTAGAGGGTCAAGTTTTCGTTCATCAAAAAATACTGATCTTGCAGTGTGTCTCTTATGCAGGCAGCTGAGGAGCTGGGCTGCTCCATATTTGTCCACCCGTGGGACATGCAGACAGATGGGAGAATGGCTAAGTATTGGCTGCCCTGGCTGGTGGGTGAGGAAGATGGAGTAGGAACAGAGATATTGAATTTCCCCCCTGGTCTAGTCAATAGAAAAGAAAATACACTTTTCTTGTGAAAATGCATTCACCTCTTGTGACTGAAATGGATCCATGTTTAATTATGTGTGCGCAGAAAACCAGACCAATGGCAAGAACGCAGCAAACACATTTACCCACAGTTTCCTGAAATGATTGATGAAGCCATCAAAACCAAATCACTGTATTTCCTTATGTGTAAAATTGGTGTTGATAATCTTTGAGTATTGTGGCTTTCACAGCATATTCGATTAGGGATGCACAATAATATCAACACATCATCCGTATCGGCAGATAAAGGCTTTAAAATGAAATATCGACATCTGCCTGAAATGACTATCTCGCTGATATGACGGGCTGATAAGATGATTCTTTAACTATGCATTTTTAAGTAGATGAAACAGGTCAGATTTGCCCTGGTTGTGACTATTGTCAAGATTGCCTCAGGGAGAGTATCATCCAAGCCTGTTAAAGCAGGATAAATTTTAAAGTTTTGTTTGAAAATGTCACAAAAAGTGAATGTGTACATTTTGAAAAGCATTGCATTTTATGTCTGCATCTGCCAACAAGCCATCAAAATAAGAGTTGGCATAATAATATGTTAATTCCACCACAGGAGAGACTTTATGCTCTCTGCAATTATGTTGGAGTGTTTGGCATATCGGATATCAGCAAAAATCCAGTATTATGTATCCCTTTATCTAATGCATTTTGATTATGGCCAGTGGTGACAATGCTCTATTTTTTTTTTTTTCTTGCTTCTACCACTTAGTATATCATCCCACTTATATTGTCTTATAATGAAAAGGAATTATATTAAAGTACAGTTTGAAAAGAAAGGTTTTCTTTTCTTTACCATCTCAAAGGCATGCCGTCAGAGACAACCATGGCCATTTGCTCGATGATATTTGGAGGCGTGTTTGAGAGATTTCCTAAACTGAAAGTCTGCTTTGCACATGGAGGTACAGATGAAATGTTGCTGATACATTATAATTGTAGTACACTAAAGTCACAGCAGAGTAATATATGCACTGAGGTGTCAACTTTTACATATTCTTACTTCATCCTTAATACAGATTTTGTGTGACCTTTATTGTTTATGCCTCTCTGCTTACAGGTGGCTCTTTTCCATTCACCGTTGGCAGAATTGAACATGGCCACAAAGTCCGCCCTGACCTGTGCGCAGTGGACAACAAGATCAGTCCACGGAAATACCTCGGTTCCTTCTACACCGACTCCCTAGTTCACGATCCCATTGCTCTGAAGCTTCTCATTGATGTTATTGGAAAAGTGAGCTTCATCATTTATTCAACTCACACATTGAGAAGACACTGAGGGAGTGTTGCCAGTTTGAGCGTCGAGTGTGTGTGGGTAGTTTGAGATATTATTCTCTAAAACCACTTTAACCTTGGATACAAAAGCTGTGCACCAAGGCTCATTAATGTTGCACACTGCTCTTCTGATGTGTAGAAGCACTCCAATGCCCCAGAATGGCTCTGTTGATGACAGTAACTATTCCTGCTTTCATCAGTTTGACAGAGATACTTTGGATGTGTATATCTGTACATGTTCACCACGTGTTTAACACTACAATAGTTAAACAGGCAGGTATTTCTCTTTCAGGATAAAGTGATGCTGGGAACTGATTATCCATTCCCACTGGGTGAGCTGCAGCCAGGATCACTGATTGAGTCAATGGATGAATTTGATGACACACTAAAGGTAATATTTTCTATTCTATTCTCTTCTATTTCTCTTTTATTCAGTCAATGCAAATACTTCAGAACTGTTTTCATGAATAAAAGAAACCACACGGCCAGGTAGAAAGGGCTTGTTAGCAGCAGTGCAAAGGACACAGGAGCTGTAATTTGGTAGAATGCTAGAAGCTATCCCAAACATCTTTTATTCTGTTAGCGTTCAAATTTTTATTGTGTAAATGAATAAATGCATGGATTTCAAAATCAAAGTGTTGCGTGTTCAATCCAGTATTCAGTATGGTGTGTACTCTTTTGTTTTGCAGGATAAGTTGCTTGCTGGAAATGCACTGGAATTTTTGGGCCTGAGACGAGAGCAGTTTGAGTGACGTGAAAATCAGAGATACAGCTGCTACAACCAGTGATTCAGTGCAAAGGCCTCATTCAAATATATTTATATTTGGATGATTAAAAAATCCTTTTGGAATATCTTGTATAGTTGATATAACAAATTCTGTTGTTTAATGTGATAAAGTAATTATTTTTCTCTCAGTATTTTGTGAATTGCTTTATTTGTTTGATGCTATTTATCCACACTTCATCATCTTATGGTAATCAGCACAGTTATTTTTCATGCAAAAACTGACAGTAAATGCTATTTACAGCCTCTCAAATACAGAATTCGCTGTTTTTCTCCGTTTCATTTTAGTATATATTAAACTGTATACCTATAGGTTTTAGACTGACAAAACAACAAATTTAAAAATTCATCACCTTCACTTTCACTATTCTACGACATTTTCTAGACCAAGCAATCAATTGATTAATCTAGAAAATAATCAGCAGACTAAACATTAATGAAAATATTTGTTAGTTGCAGCCTTAATGTTAATAGTAAAAATGATAATATAAAAATGTCTGTCTTTACTTATAACAGTATAAAAATCTACTAAGTAGATAACTATTGAAGTCGTTACCCTTCCCTTTGCACAAACTGGGGTATTTTATTGTTTGCCAAAAAGTAATTCCCAGACAAAGACATCGGTCTTGATAATGCCTTTTATATAGCCTGATAACAGTCAAATCTAGTGACACTGCTTGTGTTTGGTGCCAGTTAGACACTGTATTAGTACTGCATAAAAAATAGTGTCAAACCCACTCAAGTTGCTTTTATAATCCCCAACAGAATGTGATCCCTCACTTCTTAAAAATGAATAGACTTGACTTGCTTCAAAAAGCAGCATTAATATCTGCTCTAATTCCAAGACAGAGTTATGCGAGGCTCCAGTTCCTAACATGGATGCATTTGCTCTGGCTAACATGAGCTCAGCTCAAAGAGGTAAAGCATTTCTTCAGTCTTTCGTGCCTAGTGAAGTTAGCTTCAGCACTACAAAGTCATGCATCTAGCTAATGACTTTAAAGCTATACCCCTTGTTCCTTGTTGTTACTCTGTTTACGATATTATTCCGTTATTCATGCTGTGTGGACATGATACTTTGAAATGGTATTGACTTTAACCAAGACCGTAATTATATTATATCCCCATACTACACTACAACAAGCAACCATGCACTGCCATCTAAAACAAGTAATCAGCAAATGTCATCATAATCATCATAATCATAGATAACCTTAACAAATTGCCATTATTATTGCCATGGGTTCTTGAGGTGTAGTGTTACCACAGTTCTGCATGTGGTTTGTCCAAGTGGTGTCGCCATACCCTGGTTGTGTAACTGCTGTGAGTAAGTACAATCGATGTAAATATATGAGGCCTTAGGAATAAGAAGGTAATTAACTTTAATTTCCTTTGGTAGAGTTTTTTCCTTTTTATTCTGTTCTTTTACTTTTTTCTGTGTGTATGAGCCCCTGGTATAGTCTGTTTTGTGTGTGCATGTTTATGTACCTTTGCTTCTTAACAAACACTTGTGTCTCTATTTCATTGCTTTCAAATGTAGTCAAAAGTGAAAAAACTACAATGTAATGAGTTAGCTTGCTAGCATACATTTCATAGCTCAGCAAACCTGCCAGCCTAATGTTGACTCCGTGGCTAACCAAACGCAGTGTTGTGTAAAGTGTGAACAAATTACACTGGATAAAAGACAATGCCATCTCCTTTGATAAACAGTATCACAATATTCACAAATGTCAATACTGTCTGGATACCAGCTGGTTACACACCACACCCAATCGCATCATGGGCTCACCATCGAAGAAGTCGTGTTTTCCTGTGCGACACCGACGTCACGTCCGCTTTCTCGATGCTCGATGTTGGAGAGTAATGGCGGCGTGCCGGGGATCCTCGTCGAAATGGTTTTTCACCCGGGAGCAGCTCGAAACCACGCCGTCCCGCCGATGTGGAGTAGAACCAGACCGGGAGCTCTCCTACCGGCAACAAGCGGCAAATCTGATCCAAGATATGGGTCAGAGACTCAACGTGTATCCTTTGTAAACAAACTTACCTTCGAACCAGACTGGAAGCAGACATGGCGCTAACATTAACCGTTGCGGCGGGCCCGATACCCTGAGCTAATTTTAAAATGACTTCAGAGTTTAGGGAGAAAGATTCGGGACTTTTCGACCTGAACATTTGGTTTTGGGTCTGTTACAATACGGTTACGCTATTAACGTCCCAACCGGAATCCCAATGTCATTGGTTTATGTTTAACGTTAGCTAACGTGTGCGCTAATATAGCATGCTAACTAGCTAGCTAAGGGTTGACGACCAAAAGGCCATTAACGTTGGGCGAGTTTGCAGCTGTTGCTAGCCAATCTTCCACTGATTGTTTTAACCCCTCGGCCCAATTGTGCTTAGTTGATTAGAAATAACTACATGTTTTGGTAGGATACGTATGCTGATTTACAAAGTTACTTGACTTTTTCCTGTAATGTAGATGTAACGTTAGGATACTTAGCGCTATTCAAAAGCTATTGTAACTGACCTAGCTAGCTTGGTGTACAGTGTCGTTTTCTCAACTGTTAACTTTTCTTTATTCTGTCCTTTACATATTTTAAACATTTTGTCAGTGTGCTGCCTTAATATGCATGTCTTGGCTTGGTTAAATAGCATAAATTGTTCACCCTGTTCTAGGCAGTATTATTTAAACTCAGTGAATTTTTCCTTGACCCATCCTCCAGCTCTCAATTAACAATTAATACAGCCATTGTTTACATGCATAGATTTTATATGCACCACTCTTTCACCAAATTCCATAGGAATGTAAGTATTCTGTTACATAATACTGCTAATGACCTGAAACCAAGTATCACATGTTACGTAGATTGCTACTGAAATTGCAAAGTTAATTTAGTATTTGTTAAATTCAATGCTCGGTGCTTTTGTACAGATAATTTCTCCAACCACCTTATTCTTGGCCGCAAAAGTGGAAGAGCAACCTCGGAAACTCGAACATGTGATCAAAGTTGCACATGCTTGCCTAAATCCGCAAGAACCACCTCTAGACACAAAGAGTAATGTAAGTTCAGGTTCAAGCTCTATATGTTGTATAAAAAAGTTTTTTTCTCTTTCTGCATTTTACTTTCCAGTTCTCTCAGTGGTCATGGTTTCCCTATGTATACCTGGCTGTGCCAAATTCCTTTGCCCTTTACAGAGGGCGTTATTGTAACTGTCCTGGCCTGCTGTTGGTGTGTACCAAACACCTACACCTAACAAGGCCTACATTAACAGTAAAATGAGCCTCTCTGTTTGGAGTTTTTGGCCATTTGAAATCAGTTGTTAGGGGGGTAGATTAATAGACTCATTACAATTGTGTTGTAATGACTGTCTATCAAACTTCAGGCATACCTCCAGCAAGCTCAAGAGCTGGTGATACTTGAATCCATAGTGCTGCAGACCCTGGGTAAGTAGTGGTGACTGGAGTGGATGACTTGAGAGAGAGATAGCGTTTTGTTTATGATCATCATTTTCTGTGGCTTATCTTTATTGGTAAGGGAGTAGTGGTATTGATCACTGATGAATTTATTCATCACAGCCTGTTGAGTGAAATGTTTTATCAGCTGCTGTATGGGTATCTTGTCATGTACATATTTTCAAGAAATCATGTAAAGGTGACATGTCATTGTGTCCTTGCCTAAGACATGGTTGACTTTATGGACGTTTCCGCATGATTTTTTTAATGTTTTATTTTATCTCCATCTTGCTGCTGGGCAACATTTTATTTTACGGCTACAGCAATTTGTGCTTTCTTATCGATTACATTCAATACTGAGAAATGCCTTTCATCCAGAATGAAAGTGACCAGAGCTGATCTGATAGTACCTAATTTGCAATATGCATATATGAATTGGTCATCAAGTTCCACTATTCACATTTAACATATAGGTATCTACTAGAATCTGAATTGGTAGCCTTAAAACATATCACTAGGTTTGTTTATTGAACCATAAAATGACATGTCACCTCCCAACTGTCTTTGTGTTGAACTCACCTGTCATGTATTTTGTTCCAGGCTTTGAAATTACTATTGATCACCCACACACTGATGTGGTGAAATGTTCCCAGCTAGTGCGAGGTAGAGGCTTCCTTCTTTGCTCTTTGTGCCCTCTGCTCTTATTTGTCCCACCTCAAACATGGGTGGGGAGGGGGGTGAAAACCTTGCTGATGTAATGGTTACATGACCACACACCTTGCTCTTTTGATGACCTTTTGAGTTCATTATATGACATGGCACATAAACAACAACATCTACTGACGCTTATTGGGCTAAGTCTAAGACTGAATTCTAGTAATTTGTTTAGGGCGTTTCTCTATTTGAGAACCAGACCTCCCAAGATATTGGTTATGGTCAAATAATTGGTCATGGCTTAACTTCTACAAATTATCCAAAATTTCCAAAATGTAGCAAGCGTATGCACCTTAGAGGCATGGGACAATATAAACATTTCATGTCACTATTATCCTGGCTAAAATAATTGCGATTCATGATAATGTCCTTTATGTTAAACCTCATAAATTTCACCTAAACACACTGGAATCACATTACCCTACATTTTGTTGGGTGAGAATCAACATTTTCCATTGTATTACATGAAGAACACACACCTTTAATTAGTGAACGTCCTTTTCAGTGAAAAAAACAGACAGTATTTCATGTTTTCACCAGCAGGGCACAGCCATTTATTAACAAGCTTGCTGGTGGTGTAACGACAATGATTGTTTACTGAGTGTGCTGAGTACAACACTATACTTCAGATTAGTTAATTGTTGATAGAATAGGGTTTGACAGTTTAAATTAATCTCAGTCAACTCTGGTGAGATCTTTTTATTGCACTCCAAGATGAAATCATATATCGTCCCATCCCTATTGCCTAGTCCTGTTTTCAGTCTTGGCCTTGGCTTAATCAGTGCATTGAAACATTCAGTTCCAGACCTAATGATAATGAAATGCTCTCTACTTGCAGAAATGGTAATCCTTTTTTCCCCATCCCTGTTTGTCTGTTTGTCTGTCTCTCTTCCAGCAAGCAAGGATCTGGCACAGACTTCCTATTTCATGGCTACCAACAGGTTGTTATCCTGCCCCTCCTTTGTTGCACTTTGACTGCACACCCTAGCTTCCTGTAATGCAGGGTACCCTTTCAGTGTCCAACGGGCCCTACTTGCGCTGGTGGTTATTGGGATGCTTGCCTCCTCCCCTCAGCTCCCCTCCCTTGTGCAAAGGGAGCGGGACAGGGTGGCTTGTAGCATTACCGGCCCCAGTCGCAGTGCGGTGTATTGTACAAGGGACCAAGTGTTGGCACAGATGGGTTGAATGCAAGATGTGAAGTGTAGTGGTGCGCTTGAAACCCACATGTTTGTTCGGTTGCGAAAAAGTGCATAATTCTAAAAGAAAGACACTTTGGTAGCCTGAATAGCAGCTAAAGATTTCACAGATGTAAACATTTCTCGTAGAGGTCCTTCCGGTAAGTACCGCAAATTAATTTTTAAACTCTTCTTTTTCATATCCATTTGTTCAAAATGTATTATCTCCTCAGATATTTTCCACCTTTTGCAAAATTTCCTTGTCTTTAAATGAACATATCTTCTAGCTTTTCTGCAGCATTCTATCATACGTGTAGCTCATGTATAATGTGACAAAACAAACGTAATCGCCACCCATTAAGGACTTGCAGAATCTGTAATATGAGTACCTATTGAAGTGTCTCTCAGAAAGATCAAATGCATTTGGTGATTATGATTTATTCTAAAGCAAAGACAAACTGTTATTCTTGATGTCTTGTATTTGGAAAACTGGGTCCTTAAAGGGTTTTTTGATGGTAGACGTTGGTGGAAATAAGTTTGTATTAATGTAATTAACTTTAACTACTTCAAATCAGTTGACAATGTCTGGATGCTGACTGTTCACAGTGTTTTTAAGTTTTGCACTGATTTGGCGCTTAGTAAGAGTGCAAGCGATAGCAAATGATCATTTTTAAAATAGCTCACTACTCTTACAGATTGATTTATTTTAATTTTATCAAGAGTACTCATTTCTAATGAGTAAAGATTTTGGATGTATAAAGTGATGGGGTTAGAAAGGTTGCCATCAGCCAAATGCTTGTAAATGTTGGCTGAGACTGATAGCTTTGTTTAAGGTAGCTGTAATTTGACAGACCAGACTCCAGACATTGCACTTGTCTCACAGTACAAGGTTACCATCCAGCTCTTACCAACCATGTTGTAAAATGCAGCAATGAAAGTTATTGGTAGTTGTTTTTATTTCATACAGCTTTATGCTGAGGCATTGTGTTAGCACAGTGATCTTGAATCTAGCTTTATCATGGACAGAGTTTTTTGTAAGAATCTTTACTGTGACACAGTAAGATTACAATTATGTATTCATGGCATAAATGATTGTGGGGAACCTACTTTTATTAAAAAAAAAACAACTTTGCTGCTTAGGACTCCCTAAGAACTTGGTATTTCATCCAGGAGCGGTGCTTTACATTCTGAGCTGTACAGTGTTGTGGGCCTGATGCACGTTCTTGTCTCTCACCTTGTTTCCTCTTGTCACTTTTTGGATGTGAAAGCAAAACCATAATCTAAAAAGAATTTATTAACCTAACCTTTGCCTTAACCCCGAGATTAAACCTATGGAAGACCTCAGACTTAACTGTACCTTCAAACAGAGCAGTTTTTTTATGTTTTTGTTATTCTCAATTTACAAAGATACACTCAGATTTTTGCTCCCTGCAGATTTTTAAAATGTCTTGTACCAGACTGCTGATAAAGTCTTAAATCATCCATCATAAAGTTTTACTTGAAAATATGTACAACATAACAACTCAACTAAAATACACTGCACTATATTACTTTGATTTGGACATTCTGATATCAGTGTAATATTTTGGATCCCGGTACAAACAGGCTTACGAGGTAGACATGTACACACCCATGTACATTTCCATGTAGATTGGTGTGAGATCAAATATACAAATGATAGGAAAATATGAGTCGTATAGTCTGTATGTATTCGTACTTGTGTATTATTCACTCTAGTTTGCGTAATTTACCAAGCACTGCTCACATCCTGCAAAACCACACTTGGGTGAAATACCATGTTTTTAGGGAGTCCTATTGGTGCATCTGTGATATAAACAATTTAGATTTGGTTGACCACGGTGAAACTAACAAAGAACTAAAGGCTATAGTTGTATTGGAGCAGTTTGTGTGTATGTTTTAGTTGTAAATACTTGGATGTTGGCCGTTTGTCTACATTTAATGTGATATGAATATGTTGTCCTGTCAAGTTGTGATCTAAACTGGGATTACTCTTCACTCTTGCAATGTCATTGTTGCAGAACAATGATACACTTCTTAAATTATAATTGTACCCTCGAGTTATAAGTCAGATTAGCTGTAATATTTAATTTAGGATTGCTCTCAGTGTTAAGACCATGCATACACTTCATTGTACCGCTAACATTGTCTGCACTGGTGCCACGTTGTATCCATTGATCTGTAGGGAGCAGTAGGTTTACCCCTTTCAACACAGTCCCAGAGACCCATAAAGAGTTGGTTGTAGGAGCAGCCCCTTGTCAGTTAACTGTACGATGATGTAACTGTCACATGGGTGGCCTCAGGGTTCAGTGTTTCACAATGGGCACTACACTTAGCTACTACGCATGGCCCCCTCCCCACTTCCCTCACTTTTGTTGTGATTTCCCAACATTTAAACCAGCCAGTTCCTTGAAACTTGTTCCATGATGCAATTCAGTACTTGTTTTTTTCGAAGCACACTGGGAATTATGTCTTTACATGTGTCAAAGTTATTAGCAATGTCACCTGTATTGTGACCTGGGTTTGACATGATATACTATCAGACAGAGTTTAACATATCACAGTCAAAATAATGCTTTATCTTTAATAACCAATACTTACAGTAAATTAAAACTGTCTGCTCCCTCTTGTGTTTTCTTTTTCTCTTTTCTACATATGTGGAACCAATTCGGGACAACGCCTTCCCTGAATCTACTCACTCACATTAATATACCCTCACATATGTGAAATATTCCCCCTCTCACACGCACTCATCACTTGTGCATACCCTCACACGCACCATATAGTCTACACCTCACTACCTTCTGCCTCCAGTACAAGCCCACAGTGATCTCCTGTGTGTGCATCCACCTGGCATGTAAGTGGTCTAACTGGGAGATCCCAGTTTCCACTGATGGGAAACACTGGTGGGAGTATGTGGACAACACTGTCACCCTCGAGCTGCTTGATGGTGAGATTGCATAAATGTATTTTACTTTTCAATAATGTATTACAGTGAATATATTAACCTCACAGTGATCTTCTTCAAGGCTGTGTTATAAACATGTTTCCCTTTGGAATGGTCATAGAATTTACAGATTTTACAAAGGGGAAAATGAGAAGAGGGAGTTGCATTGTGTCAGTGTAGCAGCAGTGTTTGATGACAGCATTCGTGTCTTGGACTTACAGAGCTGACCCACGAGTTTCTGCAGATCCTGGAGAAGACACCCAGCCGGTTAAAGAGGATACGCAACTGGAGGGTAGGATACATTGCTGCTTTGTTTCATGCATTGAAAAGATGTGTCAGTTGAGTTTTGGTTTATTAGCTCAGGATGTATCAATGCAAATAGTGTCGTAGTAGTAGTTGCATGTACACCTATATGATCTTATAAACCAGAAAAAAGTGTTGGCACTAAATGCAATTCTGAAAACTGTTAAAATGTTTGTAGTATAAGAACTATAAACACCCCACTTTGGCAAACAACTGTATTGCAAAGTTGGTGGCAGTGTTTATCACACATATTACCAGGACAGGAATCCTGCTTCAATGATTGTCCCACTACCACTGTTAAACCCCTTCAGAGTGCTTACTGCTAACTAAACCAAACTCTTAACAGTATTCCAAATCTCTTTCTATCCTCTAGGCAACACAAGCTGCCAAAAAGCCCAAGGGTGACAGCGCTCAGTTGACTGACAACTCCTTTGCTGGGCCTTCCATGCTCCAAGATCAAGGTGACGCCTCCTCCAATCCAAGTTTTTCCAAAGCTGGCGCCGCCTTCACGGTGCCCATGCCGGGCCAGTCTGGAACTGCACCCCTGTCTCTGGACGCTTTGGCTGGCACATATAATCCAGCTAGCCACAGTGAGTGGCCCCTGGGCAGCCAGAGCCAAGCGGGCTACCCTTCCACCTGTATAAAACAGGAACCCCTCAGCATCCCTCACCAAGAGCCCACGCTGTCCTTGCAGACGTCCGCTTCCTCTTTGCTTCAGCATCCGCCAGTGTACAGGAGCGAGAAAACACTAGACTTCATCCCTGTTAAACAGGAACAAAAAGGAGCTGGTGGGAGCGGAGTGGGCAAGCATCAGCCACCACCACAACCGTCTCCTGCTCAGAAGCTCACTCTGGACAAATACAGAGAGAAACATGCCACAGAGCTGGCTGTCTCTGGGCAGAAACGTAGTCAGGAACTGCATGGAGGAGTAATGGATTCTGATGGGAGGGGGGATATGTTATCTTCCTCCTCTTCTACCTATGCACCATCGTCTACTAACCAAGACCATAGAAAACATTCACAGCCCCACCAAACATCCCATGGTGGGGGTGGCAGTACTACTGCCTCCCCAATGAAAATTAAAGTCCCCTCCTCTTCAACTTCAGGGCAAGATAGACGTCATCACAGTGACAAACGGGACAAAGGCTCGCTTAAAGTGCGCCTGGCTGTTCCTGGGTCTGGCAGCAGCTCCCAGCTCGATAAAAGTGGACAACCAAGCAAAGATGAGCTTAAGATGAAGATAAAAGTCTCATCATCAGAGCGCCACAGCTCATCAGATGAAGGCATGGCAGCCAACAACAACAAGAGTAAACATTCCAGCCCTCTGGTGAGCAAGGACAAACATCGTGGAGCAGATCACAACCTCCATCGCCACCACAAGCACAGTCACCCTCATCCGCACACACACAGCGGGAATGGTGGGGGAGGCCTACTACGGGGTCCTCCAGGACTGGTCAGCATGGAAGGGACCATGCTCGCTCCTCCCGGATCCACCTCGTCTTCATCCTCATCACGCAAGAGGGCGTACCCTGAGGCCAGCCACAACCACCACCCTTCCTCCTCATTCTCCACTTCTTGCTCCAAAGTGGGCAAAATCTCCAAGGGTGGCCCTGGTGCTGCAGGTACTACATCTTTTTCTCTCCCCTTTTTTCCTCCTTGCTCCTCTCCTGTACTGCAGTGTGTCTCATCTGGCTTGCAGCTCTATGGCTAACCTCCCCTCCCCTCCCCTACCCTCCTCCTTCTCCTCCTTATTCTTGTTTCTCCTCCTCCCCTCCTGTCACACCCAGGTGGGCTGCGGACCTCTCAGCAGTACCCTCCTCCTACTAGTGAATCGCCACATGAATTGGGAGAGCAGAGACACTGAGTCCACCACTCTGCAGCCATGGCCAGCACATGGAAATGGCAACAAACTACCCACAGCTCAGACTTTGAAGACTATGCTCACCTCCCTGTTAAGTGCCCTAGGAAAATAACTCTTTATGTCATAATAAACCCTTTACTGAAAGGCAGAAAAATCTATCTGCAAAAAAAAAAAAAAGTATTGTTGGACTTCTCAATTTCTGAGAGACAAGAATGACGAATAATTATGCTTCCTGACTGTCGGATATCTGGGCTGTGATGCTCAGCCCTGTCTTTCTGTTAGTGTGTTGAATTGCTGCTTGGTTCTCCTTCCTCCTCATGAGTTTAGGAATGTGCAAAGGTGGGTGTGAGTGTGTTGTCATCGGGGGGGAAAAAGTCCTTCCCTACATTTCAGATCTCCATATGGGGGAAAAAAAGTATTACAGTTACTATTAGAGGCATGGAAGGTGCACTTTCTTCATTTTCTTTCTCTATTTTTTTTAACGAGTAATTTAATTGAATCACATTTCAGCGGTTGTATGAGGAAGCCAGTGGCCAGCTGGAGATGACTTTAAGTTATGTTTGCTGGCATTCCATTTAGTACTGTCGATGGATGCAATTTTTTTTAGGTGTAAAGTTTCATCTCCTCACTTTCTTTCTTGTCTTGATTTCTTTTTATACTTGAGTACTGTGCGTATGATTTGCATGTTTCAATCATCAAAGGGATTTAAAAGGAGAACACGTACTTGCTGTTTACAGAAAGTGAGATAAATGTACATACGTTTTTGTATGTTTAAAGAAAAAAAAAGCTATACCATGACTACTCAGGTTTGGAGCTGCTTGTAAGTATAACAAGATAACTATAATACCTATAAAAGACTTTTATTTTGTTGATCAGTGGATTGGGCATCGTCGGGTGAATGATTGCAGCATTCCAGTGGTGTGTGCTTCTTACAACCTTCCTACAGGGGGTGCTGTACTGTGCTTTTTCATCACAGGGAATATCAGTTGATGCCCTCAGTCACACAGGCACACCCAACACCTACTTATCACATCAGAGCGATGCAATTTGTACCAAAAATTATTTTTTTGGACCTATAAGTAGACCTTAAGCTGGATGCCAAAGGTTGTGCCTCAAAAAGAAAAAAAAACTGACAAAGACAGTAGTAGTGTGCTATTAAAGTTTACATAACCCTTTTTTTTCTTTGAAGTGCATCAGACATAATTTCATAACATGAAGCTGTAGCTGTTAGATGTCAGCCCATAAAGAGGGTACATGTAAGTATTATTTAATCAGCCATTAATGTGGTACTGTGTATAGAAAAAAACCTTGCTGGCTCAGTTCTATTCCAGCGACAGTTGTCAGAACAGTGACCAGTAGGCCATATGCAACATGACCTATACCTGCAACATGGACGGCCCTAATAGGTTCTGTCACTGATGTCCTCATCCAATTGGCTGCATTTACATTTACAGCCGTGTACCTGTCCGGGCACAACGTTACATCACTTTTATACATTAAACTCTATGACCACCCCCTCTGTTATTGACATTGTTACTTATTTATTTAAGAGTGTGCAAAACACCTAGTAAGCCTGAGGCTGGATTGTCTCTATCCTCATAGGGATGAACCGTTGGGCACACAGAGCAAAAGCAGCAGCGGACAAAAAAGCATAACCCACTCTTTACATCCTTCTTTTCTTTTCATTTCAATATTATGAATAAACTTCAAAGTTGCCACTACCCTGACACAGTACAAACCCTGGTTGTTGCTGTCATTTTATTTTGCATATATCCATGTTACTAGAGTCTAGAAAGGAACTTGCTGATTTGTATAAATTGAGACATGCACAGTTATAGTAATGACAAGTTCTTAGCAGTGATATGTCTCTTGAGCACAATTTTACACACTGATTCCTCAATAACTCATCAGAGGAAAGCTAACAGTAGTTTTACATTCTCTGCATCAGAAAATGGAGGTTATGAAAAATATACTGCAATATGGATCAGACACTTTACCAGAATCTACATATATCACATATCTAAAGAGACATAGTTACACTGTATAAATGTACAAAAAGGTATTAAGATTGGCACATAAGAGTGTGATAGGAAATATTCAAAGTAACAAAAATCTTACATCTATCTTCACATTTTATAGGCTCTATTAAAAGTAATTAAGTGCTTCTCGGAGTTTCTTAGACTTCATCGTAATGCAACGACTGTAATTAATGTTCTTTGATACTTTTTGTATTGTAGTTTCTAGAAAAATCTGGGACACAAGCCCAGTGCCCCATGCTTGCAAACATACTAATAATGCATTAGTGAGGATATGTAGCAGGCTCTCAAAGGTTCACAAAAGAACACGTCATGTTTTGAGTCATCAATCTGAATTAAATCATTAAAATGCCCTTAAACTAAAAAACAGTCTTAATGTAACTTGTTAACCACACAGTCCCTGTGGGTGACCACAGCAGTTCCTTTTCTGTCTTTCCCAAGAGTTTGCTCTCGTCTTCCTCTGTGGGATGAATGAATGCTTCAGCAGCTGCTCTGCAGATGGCCGTAGCCTCTGGTCACTGGGGTTGAGAAAAAAAACAATGATTAGAACCACAAATTAGAATTAATCAGGAATAGATTCAAAGGGGAAGTGAGTGCATAAAAGGAAGTTGCCAGTTTGTACAGACCAGGGGTGATGACAGGTCTCACCTTGTCAAACTGATTTTTACAAAATCCTTGGCATTATCTGAAAACCCATCTGGTAAAGAGGGCATCAACCCTCTTTGAGCCCCAATATAGAACAAGGCAGCCATCTTGTCCATGTGTGCCAGCGGTGGTTTCCCTGTGGCCATCTCAAAAACCGTACAACCCACACTCCATATATCTGACTTCCTGCCGTATCCTGTCTCATTGATAACCTCAAAGATGCAAAGAATCAGACAAGATTAAAAGGGCAGTTTTACTTACAGCTGCAGTTGAAATAGATACAAGTCAAGTAATTCAAAAAGATGAGCAGACCACATAAGTAGAGTCAACATCTACCTCTGGTGCCATCCAGTAAGGTGTGCCGTGGACAGACTTGAGCAGATCTCCGCTGTTGCTTGCAGTGTGGTTCAGGCAGCTGAGACGACGTGCACAGCCAAAATCTATGAGCTTGATGACGCCAGTGGGCATCAGCATGACATTGTTTCCCTTCAAGTCACGATGAATCACGCTGTTCAAGTGAAGGTACGCCACCCCTTCCAGGATCTGATGGGTGTACAGAGCCAGAACACGCTCTGGCAGAGGACCAAATCTGAGGGCAGTAAAAGGAACTGTGTAAAGGCATTTGTACATAACATTTATTGTTAAAGCCTCTGATATTCTGAAGTTCAGTGTCTCAACAGATACGTCTGGGTTAAATTGTCAACCTATTTTAAATCCGCCGAACCTGTGGAGGATGCTGGCGATGGATCCTCCTGGAATGTACTCCATGAAGATGGAAACCACATGTTGGTTAAGTGAGGTCCCCAGAAAGCCCACAATGTTGGTGTGTCTAAGGGTTTTAAGCAACTCCACCTCCCCCTGCAGACGACTGTACTCCCTCTTTGCAGCATCTGAGTCAGAAGAATCCAGGGTCACCTGCTTCACAGCTATCAGCTGGCCCTGGCTGGTCAGGCCGCAGTACACCTGGTAAGAAGGCAGCAGTGATCACCAGGGTTAGTTGAGCATCATTGTCCACTGCTGTACGTATGTGTTTTGAGTATTTGAATTGCCTCTGCGCCCGTTATGGCCGTAGCTGGAGGCATTATGTTTTTGTGTTGTCCATCTGTGTGTATGTCCCATTCTCATCAATGTGATATCTCAAGAGCACCTTCAGGGATTTTCTTCTGATTTATCACAAATGTCCATTTGGCCAGTTCATACGCTAATTCTGATGAAATTTCACACAAATGTGTAACAGGATAAAATGATGAATTGATGACGTTTTATATACCAAAGGTCAAAGGTCAGCCTCACTGTGACATAATAGTATTCTGCAAATAACTCTGGCCACTGTTTAATGCCATAATTGGTCAGATAATGAATTAGTGACACTAATCTTGGTTTTCCATTTTGAAACTATGCTGATTGTGTAGGAGGGGGGTTTTCTCCGGGTACTCCGGCTTCCTCCCACAGTCCAAAGACATGCAGATTGGGGATAGGTTAATTGGTGACTCTAAATTGTCCATAGGTGTGAATCTGAGTGTGAATGGTTGTCTGTCTATATCTGTCAGCCCGGTGATAGTCTGGTGACCTGTCCAGGGTGTATCCTGCCTCTCGCCTCAATGTCAGCTGGGATAGGCTCCAGCCCCTCCCCCGCAACCCTCAAAGGGATAAGCGGTTAGAAAATGGATGGATGGATGATTGTGTAGGTCTACTTTGCTGCTGGGTTGAAGATGCATGTGAAGCATCCACATTTTAGAATGTGTAGCCTCTTTGCAGCAACTTCCATACTGGAAGCATTGTCAGCTGTCATATGAGTCTGGACAACCATGGATGTAAACTGTAATGTGACTGGTTTGCGGAGGCATACAACTGCAAGGTGGTAATTCTAGTAGTAAGATTGATATAGAGTGCATAGTTTATGACTAGATATGATCTAAAGACATCAGTGTACCATTTTATAGGCCTCATTAAAGCTTTTAACAGCAGGAATTCTGATGGTCAACAGACCCACAGAAAAGCTGGTGATGCAAGGACATGATGCATCTTTATTTTTTCTCATGCTTGAATTTCCATACTTACTGTCCCATAAGCTCCTCTGCCGAGCACTTCACCCTTTGTCCATGTGATGGTGTCATCAACAACCAATCCAGAGCTAAGCAGAGTAGCACTTTCTGTAGAATTAACCTGCCACAAAATACACAGAATGAAGGTCAGCAAAGTATCTGAGAACAAAGCAGGGTGTCTTGGATTAATAACAGGATTTTTTGTTACAACAAATACCTGGTTCTTTAAAGCCTTAGTGAATGACTAATTTGGTTTCTCAGTGATGAGATATTGAAAATTTTTAGTGTGTTTTTTATCAATTAAAAGGGTTACACATGAACATCATTAAGGAAAGCCCTTGCTGGGGTTATGAATGTTTTCTTTACACCCTCCTCTTGACTTTAAGAAGCACCTTTTCCACAACATGTCAAAATAATAGAACAGTGTTCAATTGGTACAACTTGTTTAATGTGCTAGACCCCAAGTTAAACCTTAATGTCATAATGAGATTTCTAGTATGCACCAGCAATGTACACATTAATCGAACCCCGATATAGAGACAGGACTGTGGCTCTATGTATGTGGAAAAGCTCACCTTTATTAACTATGGTGCAAGTGAATCCTAATCATTGCCATATCATGTCATGATAATAACAATGCTTTTTTTTCTTTTGAAAGAACGGTTTTGTTACTTTTGACCACGAAAGTTTACCTCAGGAAATGTATTTCCTCCTAATACAGGATCATCTTCTTTGTTGGACTCCAGGTTTTCGGGTCCTGTAGATACATCCCTCTCGTCCAATGAGATCAGCTCCTCGGCCAGACATTGCAGCAAGTCGTCTGTAAGCGGCCCATCCCCCACCTCGTCCAGAAACTTCTGGTAAACTGGTGACATGATGGTATGGCTGCCATTGCTGCTAGAAGACGTCCAGGTGTTGATCTTCGGCTGTTGGGGGCTTTGAGATAGCAAAGGCTCAGGAACTGGTCGGTTTAGGTTTCCTATTTCTTGCATCCTTATGTGCAGGTGACTGTAATCTTCAGCATGGGATAAAGCTGCTGGTGTAGTCAGTGTTTTGTCATCAGATTTTAATGTTTCAGATTCATATCTAGAAAGAACCTCCTCTATGGTAGATAACATATGATCTTCAGCCTTTTCTTGAGCACTGCTATGACAAATGTCAACCTCCTCAGGAAAAACTAACCCAGCCTCTGTGTGCCTGTCCGATTTAGGCATAACCTTATTTTTGTGTGTACCTTTCCTTGGTACAGGTGTGAGGTGAGGTTTCACCCTAGGGGATGGAAGTTTTGGTTTGCTTTTAGCTGAACCCACTATACTCTCCCCCGGGCTTCTCCTCTGTGCTTGTTTCAGTGGTCTGTGTTTGACTTTATGGCACTGTTGAGTCTTCCTCGATGGAGCAGACTGCACTTGTCTGTCCTTGACTTTCTCACATGAGCTAGAAACTCGAAGGTTATCATAGATTGGACCAGCAAACATCTCATAGATGGCAGGTCCTTCCTCTCCACTTTGTATCTGCTGGAACATGTCTTTGTAGGTGATGAAGTCTACAGCAGATTTAGACCTCAGTGTCCCTGCTATACCAGGTCGCTTCGACTGCCGAGTGCTCTTCAGCTCCCTCACTGGTGGATGCTGTTGAGCTTTATTGCTGTTCATTTTGTCAGGATTTGCTCTTTTGCTCTGATCAATAACCTTCTTTCGTGGTGATGGGGTGCCAGTGTTATAATGAGCACCTTTAACAGATTTAAGCTTTGACTTAACTTTTGTGACTATCTCTCCACTAATTATTAGCTCAGGGCTTTTCCTGGTTTTATCTTTAACTTGTGTGGAAAGCGAGGAGTGCTTCAGATTGCTTTTGGACTTGTTCCGAATAAGGGTGCTTCGGTCTTTGTTTGCCAGTACATTGAAGGACTGCTGGTTCATTTGAGTGTTTGCTCTGAGTTCACAGTTCATGCTGGATCTGCTGTCCTTGTTCCGCACAGGTTTTAAGGTTTTCAACATCTTCTCTTCTCTCTTGGGATCCATGTCTGACTGTGGAAGGTCTACAGCTGAAACAAATACGTGAACCTTCTCCTCAGTAGTGCTGGTAGTTAACTTTACATCCTCCCTATGCAGGATTGGGTTGTCTACCCGAGTTTCTTCATGAAAGGAATCCTTCAACGTTCTTTCTGTCTGATTTATATGCTGCATGTCATTTCTGCAAGTCACTTCAGAGAATGCAATAACATCACCTTGGTCATTATTTATGTTGCATGTTATCCCATGGCTAGTCTCAGTCTCAGGCTCCAGACTGCAGCCCACGTTGTTATTTTCCTCCTTAGATGTTGATGTTATAGGCATTTCACCATTCACAGTGTCTCCTTGTTGTGCATAGTTACATTTTATCAAGGATTGACAGTCAAAAGGTTCCTTTGTGTGACTGATTTTGGTGGCTTTGCCTTCACAGTGAGAGTTTATAGCTTTTTCAATGCTGAGAAGATCACTCGCATGATTGATAGGCTCTCCATCCAGGTCATGCGATGATCTGTGGATCTTTGCAATATGGCTGATCCTTGACTGAACTTTAAAATGATGCCGTGTCTCCCCAACCAAGTCAGCCTCACTGGAGCTCAGATCATTTGTATGTGCCAACAATCTCTCTCCAGCAAACTTCAGAGGGCTTTCCCTTGAAGCTCTCTCACGTATTTCCCTCTCATCTTCCTCATCCTCTTCCTCCAGATCGATGGAACTCTGGCTGCCGCTGCTGGACCCACTCTCCTCACTACCACCCTTTGTGGTCAGAGGGCCAGTGCGTGGACTGCCCCTCGACAGCCTCTCTCTCCTCAGCCGGGTCCTGAAGCAAAGGGGGCTGCGGCTGATGGGCTTCAGAGGAATGTGGTGCTTTAATGATGGCAGGGGCACAATGTCCCTGTGTCTGCTCTCCAGTGGTGCCAATAGCTTGGGTGTTCTGGGATGCAGAGCCAGTAAGGGACCCTGCGAGAACTGCAGAATATAAGGACATTGACAGTAAGTTAATGCTAGGGACTGGTGAGGTAGACAAAGTATTACATGGATGAAAAGAAAAAGGAATGTAAGTATGATAAAGACAAATAGGTGGAGCTGATAAATGGAGTTTTTTGGTTGAAATTCACCTTTTGTTCATTTACAGTGTCTTGAGAACCCAGTCCTGCAGACAGGAGGAGATTATAAATTTAACACGACATGCACACAGGTATCATGAGCAAACTAAAATACTTGTCTAATTTTAAATATATTAAGCCATTATTCATAATTCATACTGCAATAATGTTATAAAATATAAGGAAATGTCAGTTTTAACTCATTTGATAACTATATTTACATACGGGACTGGATGTGTGCTCTGGCCTGCATCATAGTGTTTGAACACAGCATTGGTTCCATGATGCTGGGGGCTGATTGGCTGAGCTGGCTGGGCTCAGCCACAGACAGCAGGCCGGGGGAGGACGGGGATGCAGCAACCACACTTCTTGTTCTCTGCCTGAGGGACACATCAAAATCAGACTTTGAAGATTTTGTGCGAGTGCCATAGATGGATTGTATATGTTATCAGAATACAGAAGGGCCAGTAAGTAAGACTCAGAGTGGGTGTTCGAGCTGAAATGATGAATCAATTAGTTGTCAATGATTGAATTAATCACCAACTAATTTGATAACTGTTTAATCGGTTTGATGATTTTCAGGCAGCGTCTTAAATATGAATATTTTATGATTTCTTTACTCCTCTATGGCTATCTTTGGATTGTGGGCAAAACAAAACATTTGAGGATGTCATCTTGGGATTTGGGAAACGATGATCGACATTCATCACCATTTTCTGATATTTTATGGACCAAACACCTAATCAATTATTTAAGAAATTAATTGACAGATTAATTGACAATTAAAACATTCATTAGTTGCAGCCCTAGTGGGCATAGGTCAAAACTAAAAGAAAAGTCAGATTCTTCTTTCAGTCCATTTCATTCATTTATTAATCACTGGACCCCATCCCAGCTGACATTGGGTGAGAGGCACGGTATACCTTGGTCAGGTCATTCAGAGTTTCATTTCCACCAGTCACACAAGGCTGACTGTATTTTTCACTCTTTAAATGCAGTATGTGATGCTGACCAGCAGGGTAATGACCTGGCTGTCTGCCACTGATTGGTCTTTCCTAAGTAATGTCAAATACCTAACTCATGGGTCCAGCTCCAGTATGTACCTGTGTGTAGGGGGCACGGGCAGGCAGGAGGTCCTGGTACTCAGCAAACCAGGTGATGGGGCCGGATCCAGATGACTCCAGCGTCTGCTGTTGTCAGCCAGACTCGGAAGAGACAAACCTCCTCTGCTCAGCCGAAGAACACAGAGAGGTATGTGATTAATTTAGCCTTCGACAAGAAGAGAGTGTATGTGTAATTTACTCGGGGCAGTTTGTTGAGGCTCAGCTGAGATGCTGAGTTTATTGCCTTGTGCTGAACTGAACATAATGCCAAAAGCCTCATTTTCCTGACATTTCTCTCTATTACTGGAAGCTAGTGCTATGAAATTAGAGACTTGCTCAAAGACCTTTATTCTCCTCAGAGAGCATGGACTTGAATTAGTGGTGAGAGCACCACATAGCAGACAATGAGCTGATTCACCAAAGCCCTCTCTCCCCCTGTCCCTGTGTTTCTAACCTGTTTGGGTAGAACAGTGACAGGTGCCTGCATACAGGACAGGAGTGTAACCGGATAGGACACTATTCTACTGTTGGTGTTCAGTAAGAGGCAGTTGTTGACTAACCCAGAGGAGAGTGTGCTGTTTATACAAGTGACTGTGTGTTGGGGGGGATGGAGTGTTAACTGTACGCGCATTAAATGTTTGTGTGTACACAACTGTTTGTGGTTACGTATGAACAGATGTTGATGTGTCCACATGTTGGCACTGTCAACACTATCGGCATAGTGCCATCAGCTGGCAAATTGTCACTTCTTTACAGCTAATATGCATTCAAAAAGTGCAGGTGTGTGTGTGTGTGTGTGTGTGTGTGCGTGCGTGCGTGCGTGTAAAAGATTGTAAGATTTCACCCTGCCCACCTGCTTCCTCTCCCTGCGTCCTGGTAGGCTTGCCTGATGTCTCTCAGTGTTTCCATGGCGTTTTGGAAACAGAGGGGGATTCCCTTATCTGCTACACACACACACACACACACACACACACACACACACACACACAGTTACACCCACCAATCCTAAATCCATTGTACAGTAGCTCTCAGCGTCCACAGTCACACACAAATTTAAAGCATATACACCATATTTCTGGCCTAACAGCAGCCAAATGTTGCTCTGTACATTCAATTAATTTATTCATAAAAATAAACAGCCATCAGTGATACAAAAGAAATGCTTAAATCACAAAAAACATAAATAGAAACGAAAGAAACTAGATTTCAGGCTGCATTTCTTTAACTGTAAAGTATTTTTTGAAGCAGTTTAATAGAGTGTTGGGTCATAAATGCTAAAGAACAATGTTGCTCTGAGGTTTCTAAACTTTGTAGCACCTGTGTCAGTTAACAGGCTACACATCTGGTGTATTTCTAGATTACAAAGCTACATCATAACATTAGAATGTGCCTTGATGACCACAGGCAAGTGAAAGCCAATTTGCAATACCCCTGCTGCTGTTCATTTAGATAACACTATAATAATACAATGTTCATATATAACACATTGGTAGTCATCATAGAGAAAGCAACTGGTATTACCTGTTTCTGAGCCTTTTGGTCCACTCTGTCCCCATACTGAGACAGCTTTTAGGGATTAAATCAGATAGTTCCTCTCTCTGTTTGCTTCTTGTCCATTCCTCCCTCTAACAGTGTCTTTTATTGATCTGCTCAGTCCTCTCTGAACCATGCTGTTGTGGCTGAGGTACAAGAGGCACTGGCAGGTTTCTCAGCTGAGAGGTTGTATTGTGTGTATGGGACCCCTCCCACCCAGTCAAGCCTCCCTCACTCCCCTCCCTCTAGAGGGTGACCTGATCTGATGGCCTATTTGGGGGCTGAACAGTATATTTCTAAGTCACTTGTTAAAGGCTAAAAGCAGTTGGACCTGTCTAAAGTAGTTAGTTGACACCCAAGACACTCAGATCACCTTGTTGTGTTTTCTCTTTAGCCCCTTTTTACCTCTACAATTTTGGTCCTACTCTAAAAAGCCCACAAAGAAAAGAGAAAAGTCTTACTTCAGTTTAATACATCAATAGTTCACACCTTAGCTCACTAAAACTCCAGGAGTCCTTGAGAGAGTGCTTACCTTGGCTGAGGCCTTTGTGATGGTCAGATAGAGGAGGGTTCTCTGGAGACTCCAGCACTTCCTGGAAGAACAAAAGTGAGCAATTCATTTATGTCCCAGTGTCTTTTAGGGCTGGTAGAGTTCCTGCAGTACTGTTAGCTCAGGGGACAATTATCATTTTCAACCTGGTGTAAATAATGCCCTTATTTCATCTTGTATTGAATGTTTTGATTTCCTGTTTTGTTATTTGTTTGGTGTATACTCTCTCTGAGCCTGTCCAGAAGAAGAGATTTCAAAAGAAAAATTAACCACAAAGGTATGCATTTGATTGTTTAATTGTTAATATGATGGAGATTTTGCACATGTACAGAAGTAAAGCTTTAGATTTAGATATAGCTCTTTTGGTGGTTTGGGAGTCAATTTAACTTTGTGATCTTAATGTTTTACAGGGTTAGTTCAGATTCACAAAAGTAAGGCCAGTCGTTAGGAAATATGGGCAGGGGGACAACATTTCCAAAAGTGGGCCCCTCTTCCACACCCATTGGTAGGCAGCAGGGAGATTATTTACATATCACTATGCAAAATTTTATACGTCCTTCAAATATAATCCAATGAATAATATTTCCTCATACATTTTGTTTTGTTGTGTCATAAGATCAAATCCTGAGTGAACAAATATTTTTTTTCTTCATTTATCCACTCAATCTTGAGGCTACTTTATCAAATATTGGTTAAATTGTGTGCAGAACTGGAAAGGAGCATATGGCTGTCTACTCTTCATTTTCCAGTCATACCCAACATATGTAATTCCAAGACTGTTCAGGGACCCCAGTATGCAAAAATATTTAAAGACAACATTTTGAAAAATGTCAATGTTCCTTTTGCCCTTGCCAAAATTTAGTGAAACTTTGGAGCGTTATTTGGCCTCCTTTCCAATAAGATAGCATGACATGGCTGGTACCAATGAATGCCTTAGGTCATCTAGTTTAATATGATACCTGTGACTTCACTGTAGAAAAACTGAGCCTGATACGGCAGGTTTTCTCACTAAAAATGAGTCTGCCTCACTTCTCAACTTCAGCTCTGCCTGTCATTCGTGCTGCTTCTTCACATTTTTTGGTCAGACGTTTGTCCATCGCCTCTCTGCTCCTGTCATTTTCCTGTTCTCTCTCTACCCTGACTTTTCTTTTAGGAGCACCTGATTTTAGGTGGAGTATTCTGACTTAACTAGTCAGGCTGCTGCTCGCCTCACATTAGTGGCACTTGTGAGTTTTGCACATTGCACACCTGACCCCCTCTGTCAGATGGACCGCACCATTTCACAATACCTGCAGGGGGTGGAAGTATCAGATAGCACGTTGAAATGTGTTAAGATGATAAAACATACATTTATTTATCAAGTAAATACATATAACTTGTGTTGTCAGTGACTCAAGTCAGCAAGTAAATTGTTGTATTTGATCCTATTTAAGGGGGTTAACCTTAGACCTTTTTATGGACCCCCACCTTGGCTTTGGGCCAGGGTCATCTGTACCTTTTGACGCCACCCCCTCTCCCCGATGGCGGGCCTGACCAAAGTCACAAAATAACACAAAGAAACTCACTGAATGAAGCAGCGGTTGACCAGCAACTCCGGTGTTCTGAGGGGTAAAATTACTGTTCTTATCAAAGGAGTCTGGTGGCTTAGACAAGATCATTGATCAATACATTCTGTTGCTCCCCCCACCCACAGCAGTACATTGCTTAGCTTCTGTGCTGGTACTCCTGCCAGCTTCTCTAAACTAGGGGCATGCAGACCACTGTCTACTGTAGATAGAACACTGACGATGCCACTTCAAAGCATCTGGACTATCCCTTTAAACATTACAAAGATAATGTTTTTTTTTTATTTTTCTAGGTACACCCTTGGTATAAAGTGATTTTTGTAATAGATCTAACACTGTACATGTACACATACATCACAGCTGTGATAGTGGGCCCCCTAAACATGCACATTGTTGCTTTTCCCCGTAAACCACCTGCTCTTCCCACCCAGTTAACCAGCTGCCCTGCTTGTCTGCTGCATCTGTAAAGACACCTATAATATGGCAGTATGGCAGCAAAGTGTCAGCTACCCAGAGCACCCCTCCTCCACACACACACACACACACACACACACACACACACACACACACACACACACACACACCCTTATCTAAACAGCCAATTACTGCTTCCACATATTTGTCTTCTGGGTGACCTCTCACAGCCAGTCTCTCATACAGAAGATCAACAGCCACATTGTGGCCACATCAGTAAACCCCTCAGACCTCTGCACTCGCACAGTTAAACACAACAGATCATTATCAAGACAGATCATAGGAGTTTATGTTGCTGTCATGTTGGTCTCACTTGGATAGAATGTTTCCTAAAATCTGGACAATTACTGAAAAAAGCATCCTCCCTCCCCAAAGCACTTACCCCTGTGTGGCTGTATAGTAGAAAGCTGTGCTGATGGGATGGTGTCTGTGTGGGGGAGGCAGCAGTTGACTGATTACAGTAAAGGCTCTCAAGGTCTAACACTTCATCCAAATCTCCAAACTCTGACTCCAAATCCTGGTGTGAGTACTTGTCAAGGGCTAGGAGTGACATGGTCGCAGCGTCTGAAAAATGAGAAATAACTGTAGCACTTTATGGCTTGTATTGACACATAAAGAAGGTAAAAGGTTTCTCTCAGTTACAAGAGCAGGTCAAGAATTTAAAAACACTCCACATTTGGGTGCATAAGGTCTACACCCCTGGACCTTGCAATGTTTACTCAAGGTGAGGAAGCAGAAGTGTTCTGAAGTCTGAAAACATGTTTTACCTTTCTCTGTTTGTTTTTCCTCTCTGTCTCCATCTTCTCTGTGTTACCTTGTGTCTGTATCGCCATCCTCGATACAAACTCTGACTAACACACTCTCATGAAGGCTCTCTGCAGCGTGCTCGCTCACACATACACAATCAAGCCTTTCTTACACCCTCCCACATAAGTGCAGGCTTTGAGTGCCACTGCAGAGGTTTCACTCTGACAAACAAGATCATGAATGAACTTGGTATGCTGTTTGTGTGTGTGTGCCTGTATGTGTGCGTAAAAAGAGAAAAAGGTGTGTGTTTATGCATAGTAATATATAGGAAGATATATTTAGACATGTGCGCCTGTACGCTATATGTGTGCTTTGCTTTGAACGCCCAGTTTAATGAGTAACTGATGAATGAATCAGTAACCAAAGTGAAGCTAATAACATGAGGAAGTGAAGTGAGCAAGTCTGAGCAACATTTGTTAATTTAAAGTAATCAGAAGGCAATGATACGAAAAACAAAGCACAGAGAAACAGATGCATTTCTTACATAAGGCTGCATATGGCTACCTATTAATTATTTATGTAATTCAAAAGTATTGTGTTCTCTCTCTCTGTTATAGTGCCAGGTTGGTGTGCTGGATCCTTTTCATCTAACAGAAACTTGCTAACTGCATAATTCTAATCAGATTATAATTATTTTTGGAAGAAACATGAGAATGTACAAATAACTGAATAATCTGTACTTTCACAAAGCAGGTCACATGCACTGTTGGAATTAAGATCAGAATTTTCCCACAACTGAAAGCAGCTTTAAAAGATTTTTTTGGCCACTTGGAACAAGGTAATGCAGCACTGACATTTTATCACCATATGGACTTGAAATGGGAAAATCTGAAAGTAAAGAGTTGCCAACTTAGAGTACACATCTTGTGGACACAGAGCAACAGTAGCATTCATTTGAAGTTGTGTTTTTTGTCACCTGGTCAATTTGTGTTTTCTTTTTTTTTTTACTTTGTTTTGGCCTCCACCAACTCCTAATGGAAATGTTTAGATCTTATGCAGCTAAATGCTCCACTAAGTTTACTAGCTAGTCGCTAAGGTTGTATGCCTGTTGCTTGGTGGTGAGCAGGTAGCATATCATGTGTGTGTGTTGCCTATATATTTTTAAAATGTTTTCATGTGTATGTAAAATACACCTGTTTGTTGGCTCCATTATAAAGATATATGAATTGAAAATGAACAAAATGGAGTTTTAAAAAAATTACTATTTTGATGCAAGCGGTCTTGATTGACTGGTCTTGATTGGCAAGTGGGTATTTTCCACAGTGGACTTCTCTTAAAGTGGGCCTCTTTTTTGCAGCACAAGAAGGCGACTTTGACATCTTTCATAGTGAGGATACTTTGTGTTACAAATGTACAACAAAATTTAACAGGCCACTTTAAAAACACTGGAGACAGATTATTGTATTGAGTATCTGTTGGAGCTTTTTAACATTACTTCCTGTAGAGTGTCACAATCACTGTCAAGCTGTCTGAGGCACCCTGGACTCTCCCTCATCTGATGCTAAAGCCATGGGGTGCATAGTGTCTCTATCTCACCTGACACTGAAGCTGCGGGGCACGCAGTGGTCTCTCTCTCTCTGATGCTTGTTTTTTGTTTTGATCTCACTTTGTTAAATAGTTGATGCCTTTGTGTACTTAATAAGCCTGTTATTTAATGCTGTTATGTTAAAATGTTTTGTTGGTTGTGAATAAATTCTTTATATTAAATGCTAACTGTGACTGGGAATAAAAAGCAATGACCGTCGCAGTTTACTCAGTGAAGAGGTCCATGGTGTGGGCTGGCATCCGAGGTACTTTAATTATGGTTAAAAATCCTTTATATTTACACCATGGACATCTACACTGAGTAAGCTGGGACAATCATTGCTTTTTATTCCAGTGTGACTATTTGCCCTGTCTTTGAAGAGCACCTGATTTTTTTTTTTTTTTACAATTACTCACACCTAGTGTCTTGACCCAGTGCAGCAGTAACTGTGACTGTTTTGATTAATAGTAAGTATTATGCATGGGCTATAGTGCTGTGCATTGTTATTGCTGCTGCCATGCTCTCTAAGATGTGTTCTAAAATTAGATTTTCCTCTACAAGGGACTGATCCCCCCCTTGAGTAATTCATGTGATCACTTAATCTGGAAAAACATTACTCATGCCCATCTCTATAGCTGGAAACAACACTGATGAGAGCCTTGAGAGTGAACCAAAACAGTGCAGTGACTGTGGTCATAAACTCCAAAGAATCAACTAAAAGATGCCAAAATGTTCTGTATAGCTGAGGGGACCTGTCAAGTTGTATATAAAGCGACTCATGTCACTTAGCGTCATTTAAGCCACTATTTATAGAAAGTTATTTATTGTTGAAGTCTTTAATTGTATGCTAATTAACACATGCTTCTTCTGCCTGCTTTTGATTTAAGTGTATGTAATTTTCAAACTGGAAATGTAAAGGTGTAAATGCACATGTTAGCATGTGCTGTGCTTTTTGTGTGAATGCATGTATGTACCTGTGTGACTCAGGGCCTCAACCATCATATGCATGATCTCCTCCTTCAGAGGGCTGTTGATGTTAGCAGCGTAGTGCAGAGCAGAACAGCCACTGTGGTCTCGTACCCGCAGATCACTGATGGAGAAGTTTAAGAAAGACAGAACAGGTATAAGTAGACTGTTTTTCTGCTGCAGAGAAATCCAGATTTGGCGACTGCTACTAGTGTGACTCTAAAGAAAAGTTTTTATGTGTGTACATACTTTTCTGTACAGTATAAAGCCTATGTATATCAATGCGTGCATGAATGTGTGTTTTCTTACGCTGAGAGTCCTAGCAGTTCCTTGACCACTTCCACAGGTCTGTGTTCCCATGGCAATGGTGTCCCTATGCCCTCAAACAGGTCAATGTCCCTGACAGCAAGCATTACAGCCGTCACACCATCGCAGTTAGGAGCATTCACGTCCACCTGATCTGTCTGAGCCTGAGACATGCAGACAGACAAACATACAGAAATTACAAACATACATAATACATGGAATGCTAGCACTTAGTTTGGAGTGACATAAAAAGTGCTGTGGTCACAAACAGCTGAACACAGCACACATACAATGGCGTGTAAAAGTTTGGGCACCCCTAGTCAAAATTTTGCTTACTGTGAGTAGTTAAGTAAGTAGAAGATGAACTAATTTCCAAAAGGCATGAAGTTAAAGATGATACATTTCTTCAATATTTTAAGCAAGATTACTTTTTAATTTCAATCTTTAATGGTTTCAAAATAACAAAATAGGAAATGGGCCGAAAGCAAAGGTTTGGGCACCCTGCATGGTCAGTACTTAGTAGCACCCCCTTTGGCAATTATCACAGCTTCTAAAGGCTTTTTGTAACCAGCTAAGAGTCTTCTGGATTCTTGGGTCGTCTTGCATGCACTGCTCTTTTGAGGTCTATCCACAGATTTTTAATAATATTTAGGTCAGGGGACTGTGAGGGCCATGGCAAAACCTTCAGCTTGCGCCTCTTGAGGTAGTCCATTGTGGACTTTGAGGTGTGTTTAGGATCATTGTCCTGTTGTAGATCAGAAGCATCAGGCTTGTTTAGAAGTTCTTTGCAAATTTCTGACGCCGAACTTTGTTCTTGAGGACACAGGAAAGGTTTTCTTCTGATGACTTTTCCATGAAGGTCATATTTGTACAGGTGTCACTGCACAGTAGAACAGTGCACCACCACAAACATCAATAACATTAATATTCAAAAGTCAAAGCTCAGCTAATCTGCTTTATCAGGGTTATCTGGGTTTAATCAGACTTCATTAGCCTGCCAACATAAGTCACAACCCCACAGCTGTCATTAGGTTCTGACTCAAAAGCTGCTAAATCTTGATTGGTACACTTATTTACATGACATCACCTTTTTCAGCTGAGTCCCGCCTACTTCAAACCAGTAGGAAAAGCACAGACAAACAAGCAGAATAACAGACCAACCTGTGAACTACCCTAAACTGCCGTTGAAACATCTCATGTAGTGTTCATGTAGGATTACTCAAACTGTGAAGCTGATAAAACAAATGTATTTTCAAGGCCTTTAAATTATCATTTTGACTTTAGGAACTCATTAAATTCATGTTTTAAACACCTAAAAACATCTGAGCAATGCAGCACTGAGAACAGTTAGTGGTTAGCGGTCACAGAAAAACAAACAATGCTGCATTATTCACAGCGCAGCTGCTGTTCAGATTACACCTCACTGTTTGAATGAAAAGTGCCTGAAATATGTCTCACATTTCCAGGCAGTTACACAAAGTCACACAAGGACATTATGAGATGTGTGTTGTCCTGAGCTGAATACAACTCAGAAAATGCATGTTTATTTTAAAATATGCCAAACAACCTCCCCACAGAGTCTTGTTGATATTCTCTAACTTTTCTGAAACTTTATGATTAAATCAAAAATAGACCTTTTTCAGTGTTTTTAATGTTTCAGTCACAGATGCAGACAAATGTAGTGACTTGAACTATGGCCAAATATCTGATCAAAGGTGGACAACACACACAAATATCAACAGAATACCCAGTTGTGTTTTTGTTGAATGAAAACTTAGTTGTTGTCCTCTGTTGCCTTTGTTCATCAGGGAGTCCTCCGCCCCTCGCTCTGTATCTGTGTGGGAGTCTTACCAGCAGGTGCTGTAAGGAGTGCAGGTCTCCCTGCCAGGCAGCCTGCAGCAGCTGTGCCTGGGGAGGCAGATGAGGCCTTGACATCCACCCCAACATTTTTCCCTGGAGCTCAGGGGGGACTTATGTGGAGCGCTGTCTGCTGGCTGCGGTTACACAGGGTCATATCAGCCCCGGCTCTCAGCAGCCTCTGTACCACCTGTTCACAACACCAGCAGGAAACACAATATGTGACACAAATAGAAAACTTTTATAATACAATTAAAGTAGTAGCCTTTATTGGTAAATGCGTAAATTCTCAATAAAATCAGCTGTTATTTAGTTTGACTCATCTCACTTCACAGGGGATCACTCATGGAGGGGGAGTGTCTCCCCTGTGTTACCGGTAAGTCATATGCTTGTTTTGAACATGGACCCCAAGAGGATTCAGAGGAGTTACGTCAACAGCAACATTCAGATCAAGTGGGTCTTATGTGCAGATAAACACGTTATTGTTATGGATAGGAAAAATACAACCTGTCATGTCCCAACCTCTGAAAAACATCAGGAGGGATTTTCCATCGAACAATGGACTGATGTCAGATCTGCTAAGTAACGTAACAGCTAGGTGACTGAAGCTAAACCGTAATTGAAGCTTAGCCATAATTACACAACAATAGACATCTCTCACACACACACACACATACACGACTCACCTCAGTCATGCCTGTACGACAGGCAGTAATAAGAGGAGTGGATCCTTGCACCTCCTCATCTTCACTGTCGGAGACATCCACCTCCTCCTGGCCCTCCACTTCTTGCCCAAGCCTCACAACCAGAACTTCTTCATTTTCCTCCTCCTTCTCTCCTCTCAGCATCTCATCATCACTCCTTTTCTCTCGTCTCCTCTCACTTCTCTCCATAGTTCACAGGTTCTCAGTCAGACGTGTGTGAAGTGCAGCCAGACAGAAGAGCAGAGTGGAAGCAGGAGGTCAGACACGACTTGACCTCTTTTTTGTTGCTGTTGAAAAAGACAAATGAGAGCACAAAATGACTCACTAAAAAAATAACCGTAAACACTGCACCACTTCCTTCAGCTCAGAGTCTGTATGTTGGTGTGATCATTACTGCGATGTTAGTCCTGTGATGTAAGTCTCTAATGATCCATTAGTCCCAGCAGAGACAGCACAGAGGGCGTGACGGGAATTTTTCTTTCACATGATTACCGCTGGTGAGTCACCGTAATATACATCATTTAAATGAACTTTAAATGAGCTTGTCCACCAGTGACAGTGTGTTGTGTGTGTATGTGTGTGTGTGTGTGCAATAGACATGGCTGCCTTGGTTTAATGTTTGACAACACTAACAGAGCAACAGTCAAGATGGCTGAAATGTCTCATAAACAATATACTCTAAAGATAAATTAGAAAAGTGACTTTTAGAAAATATGTAGGAACTTTTTGGAAATTAAATATGTGTAAGTAATTGGCAGCAGCACCATGAATTGCAATACAATGTTGAAATGAACTATCCTTTACTTACTGTAGTGACGTCATTTCATGCATTTAGCTCCCGTTCTTCACATTCCTTGATAAGTTAACCCAGCCATATGTCCTCTCCAAACCTCTGTGGACATTTGTTGAGCAAACCTTTGATCCTTTTCAACAGACTCTCCACTCTAGTGTTTCCTTTTCTTTTCTTCTTTCCCCCCGCACGCCTCCTGCTGTACGTTTACACTTGGTTGCCTTGGAGATGGTCAGGCAGACAGGGCTAGTAGCAATGGGTTTAAATGGCAGCAGGCTGTTTGTTGCCTGACACATTAAGACAAAATGGGACCTGGAATATTAATGTTACGCCAACATTATTTTTAGTATCATTAGCGTGGAGTGAACTTGTTGGAGCTAGACTTTATATATCTTGTCTTTGCACTTATAAACACAACTGATATCTAAAGGAACAAACATCTTTTTCTCAGATATTTGCAAAGTGCACCCACTGCTTTACTGCAGCTATATGAACAATATAATGCCTGAGGAATCATTTTACTCATTAATGCTATATGCCCTTATCATCACTTGGATTAAACTTACAGGGGATATTGAACAAAACATAGAAACCATAATCATCACAGGATATAATATGTCAGAGTCATGTTTCATACTTACATGGTTCATAGGCAGCAAACTGATATTATTCTTTTGGTAATATTATACTTACTTCCAGATGGGGACTTGAGGAGGATATTGAACAGCTTCTCATCTACATAATTGACTAAACATAACTCCAAACTCAATCTTAAATGGAATGTCTGCTCTCATGCACTTTAGTATTCTTCTTCTTCTTTTTTTTTCAAAGTCAGTTTGCTTACTTTCCCTTTCTTTTCTTTCTTTATTTTCTGTTTAAAACCCTGATTTCTTGACTTTCTTGGGGAAAGACATGACAGCGTACGTATGTGCTTCAGCAGCATAAGCAGTCACTCAGCTTTACTGCTTTTAGAGACAAATCTCATGCAGGGGCAGGGGCACCTTTAAAGGGGGAGAGGGGCCTCAGGGAGCCTCCACTATTTTCACTATTTTAAGTTCAGTCTTTCGAGCCCAGTCTTACTCTGAAGTCATTGAATTCCGGTGCTTGGGCAGTGACTTGCAGCGTATATTTTGATGGTGCCAGTGACGAGACAAGAACAAAAGTTAGGGCAGCTAAAGTCTAAGTGGGGCAGGCAGGAGTGGTGGTGGATTGGTCCAGCAAACACTGACCTTCACCTGGGAGAGTGGTGTTCACGTCCTGTACGATTATGAAGCCAAACCTTGTTCTTTTTTCCTAAACACAACCATGTGCTTTTGCTGCCTAAACCCAAGTATGTGCGTTAGTTGTTGAAGGAAAAAAAACTGCAATCCGCAGTGTTGTGCTGACACAGTGCGTTTATTTTGAAAGAGACTGTATGTAAACGGTTAATATCCTGTGAAAACAGAAGTGAAGACAATGCATGTAACTTGACACAGCGTCCCAGAACGGTAACAACCAATGCACCCTGGACAGATGTTTAAATTTCAGCTTTTAAAGATGCTTTTAATCCTTCTTTAAAGATGAGCAAATGTTTCGAGGATGTCCTTGTAACGAGCTCTTAATGTCCGTTTGAATAATAATTGTATAGAAAGTTGTGGTTGTGTGATCAGTCATACCTGATGGTAGATATTAATCATGTTCTTCACTACATTGACACTTCTTGCCACCCTTCATTCTTCACAGCTCCTCACACAGTTTCCCATTTCATCTCCTGTGTTTGACTCCCAGTCCTCTTACTTACCTATTTTTATGTCCCAGTTCTTTTACACCAGAGCTAACCAACTTTTCTTCCTTGACTTTGCATCAGTTTTCACTTTGCTTTGTGCCCTTCTTCAATACTTTATACACGCTCCTCTCATTTCCTTTGAAGACTCTTTGTAAGGGAAGTGGGTTACTTATCTCTCTGCTTCATCTCCTCTTCAATCTTTCTGCATTCTGCCTCAAACACCTTTTGGTTTGAGATGAGAGTTTTTCAGCGTGGAATTTGTTGTGGTCTGCCTTTCCTATTTTCTCCATCCCTTCCACCCTCTGTTCAACAGCAATAATATTTTCTCTAGGTTTCTTCTGCATGCCATCCTCTTAATTTCGCCTTACTAAAATCCTCCTCCTTGCCCTGGGTTGTTCTTCCACAAACTTTTTCTGTTTGGTCCTGACTGGACCACAGGATGGGAACAACGTGCTTGGTCTTTTGCAGGTCTTGCTGCTGCTTAGTGAAGCCACTCAGTAAGGTTGAATTGTTTTCCAGAGTTCCTTTGCAGTCAGACTCGATAGAGGCTGGGATGCCTGCAGTCACTCTCTCTCAGGCCAGCACTGTGTCAACTTCAGCCTTGAACAGGACCTGTTTAATAGGCTCTGTGGCCATTCTGGAAGCCTGTCTTGTAAGTGTAGTATTTCGTATGGAAGCTCCTCATGGTCCCTCGGAGTCTGACATGCTGAGAGCCTGTTGAGATGATTTTATACATTGTTCTGTGTATTAATCTATGCAATACATGTGGAGGTCCTTGTTTGCCCTTGACATCTGCCTCAATTTCATTTTGTAGTTATCCTAGCTGGAAATATTGTTGAGGATAGACTCAGTTTCTTTCAGTTGCTGCTTTTTACATTTCGAATTTTCTCTGTTGCTTAATTTTGTGAAGACAACCACTGATAGTTTTTTTGCCTCTCTGTCATCCTGTTTTCAGTTTTTATTATTGATATGACCCTCCTGACTCTGTCAGTGGGAGATGATTTGACAGGCTGACTTTTCTATTCAGCCATTTCATTTGCTGAGTTTTTGTTGTCTGGGAGCTTCTTCTGTTGCTCTGATGTAACACCTTGAAGCCACACAAAGTTATCTGGCAGAGAACAAGACGAACAATAAAGGTTTAGCTAAAACTCCGATCCCTACAAACCCACACAGATGAGTCATGTTTAGGCCTTTTCATACAGATGAATGTGACCTTTCACACAAAGCGAACTGCAGCAAAAAAGGCACAATTTTAAAAGCACTTCAATTGCTCCAAAAACTTTCCAACAACACTACTCTTTGAAATGGTAAAAGGTGTATTTTTTTTATTCATTTCTGCATTTTATATGAATTATGATATACAAATTAGATGTGAGTTTGTGTTTTCACAGTCATCTCTACTTCCTGGATCCATTGAAAATACACAGAAACTGAAAAAACCTCTCTTTTTTAAAACCTCTTCACCCAAAGTCATTACAAACTTATGCTGTGCAGCCAAACACATTCAAACCCATCCAATGTTTCATTTCATGTTTCATGCAGATTAAACATCATTAAGTTTCAACATACAATTGGAACAAGCTTATAAGCAATATTTAGTATATGTGACTGTGTCAGACAAACAGAAAAGGTGAATTTCCCAATGTTAAATCAACTTATTAGGAAATGCAAGAGAGAAATTGGATTTTAAGAGCTGAAGAGTGGATTCAGCACAGCACTATATTGTGCAGTCACTAAAGTATGAGAATACTTGCAATGCAGATCCCAATATAAACAGCTGGTTTGCTTCAGTGAAGTGAAGTAAATATTCTATTGATATGTTTTGCCTCCCATCATAAGCACAATGGGTTATACGGGTAGACTGCACAGGAAGCATTTTGTTTTTATTCATTTCTGCCAAAGCTTGAAGGTTTAGAGTTTCAGTGTTAAATTAAAAACCACACATCTCTTACCTCCTCTGTGTTATTTCATTAAAAAGAGGGAAAAGTCAGACTGAGAAGCTGTCTTCAGAGCATA
This sequence comes from Cephalopholis sonnerati, assembly GCA_019142605.1. NCBI lineage: Eukaryota > Metazoa > Chordata > Actinopteri > Perciformes > Serranidae > Cephalopholis > Cephalopholis sonnerati. The sequence continues at coordinate 12,594,933 of JAGQAX010000012.1, read as the reverse complement.
GAATAATGGTTTGAAAAAGTCATTGAGTCCCATGACCTGCTAAAGAGAAGTGTTGTTAAGCATCATTCAATATAAGGACATATCAAAATTATTAAGAAAAAAATGTCATACGAACATCAACAATATCAGCCTGGATGAACTATTAGCTCCCCCAGATCTATATGGGTAATCTGGACAAGTGCCAAAGGGGCCCTGGGCACAAAAGGGCCCTCCATGATGGGGAAGAAGTATACTGTTTTCCATCAAGCTCCTCAGAAATATGACACAAATGTTGACGTAGTTGTTTTCAAGAAAATTAAAGGGGATCACTACCTAAATTACAATTCCAATATGATATCTCCATGGCCTGGGAAGGTTCAAGCAATATTTGTGAACATGTTCTACTCTCTCTCAAAGCCAGAAACCACAAAAGTAAGTCTCAAACTTGTGATGTCACAGGGTATTAAGTGTGATACCACAGAATGGGAGCCTGATTTTATAGACCTACAGAATTTTTGTTTTCCTTTTATACCCAAATGACCTTTATTTTATTGTGGTGTTCTCAATTCTGAAACAAAAAAATGCACCTATATACTTAGAATATTCCCCTGTCTGCTCTTAGTGTCATCTAGAACATCTTTTACTATTCATTGTCAAACAGCTCCAGACATTATAACCCCATGATGTCATAAATTTGAGTTTTAATACTCTAGTTTATGGATTTAGAAGAGCATTGTTCACATTTACTTGTGTTTTTGGACTGTTTACACCATAGGAATAACATATGTGAATTTTGAAAAAGGGTGTAGATCCCCTTTAATGATTTTTTTTGTTTGTTTCTGTTTTGTTTTATTGCCTGTTTGCCTGCTATTTGGCCACTTTTAGGTAATTGGAGGAACATTTTAAGCCAAAAAACATTAAGACATTTGCTGGTTATTCCATATTGCGTTTCAGATCAAAGCTGCCACACATTCAGGAACAGCTGCTATTAGTACTAATGAAAATAACTCACATATGTAAAAGACGCTGTAACGCTCCAGATGACCACTAGGTGTCGGTGTTGGACAATTGTGAGGCCAGTCCCGACCCAGCGCACAAATCCAGTTTCCAAACTGCACCTGTCATCAGATCCAAACTACAGGTGGACTTTATTTACTTTCCCACATTTACACCACCACATATGATGCATACTAAGCTCTTAACCTTTAGTATTATGTAGACTTATGAAAAAGTGTTACTGAAAAGTTGTTTGCGGTCGATTATATTTTTCCTATGAGACATAATGACCCCTGTTCACACGTTTTTTAATCTCATATGGTAACACCAACATTTCTGAAAGGAAGCTACAGTCTCTATAATTTGAAGTCAGTGGTATCTCTATAAAAGTGAAGCACCCATACCAGATGGTGTTACAACAGTTCCCACTCAGATATTTAGTTAATGCTGTATTCGATTGCTTTTGTTTGTTTGCTTTAATAATGTGTTAATTATTTTGTCATATGCTGCTTTGGCCGCTGGTATGTATCCGATTAACCAATGGAAAAGTACCATTTGGAGTTTTGTGCCTCCTCCCTCATCCAAATCACCCCCACTTCCCCTCCCCGCGCTGCTATGTTTGGGTCTGTCCCGTGTCCCCGCCGCTCACCCACAGCCCTGTCCTCGCAGAGAGAAGCAGTGAACCCTCACACTGTCTCTCCGCTCCACCGGTCCCAGGCTGGTGCGTCCCGTTGCGCACAGCACAGTCTCCACTGCACACTTCACAAGCGCACCGGATTTCTTCCAAAGCTTCAGGACTGGTTGGAGGGAAAGATAGCTACACCTGTACGAGCCAATATGTTTCATGCGTGGATGACAGAGTTTCGGTGACAGGAAGACTCGAGGGACTTCAGGACAGGTACAGCAAGTCAGCGGATCGTTTCGAAAGCGACAGGATGGGATCGCAGAGCGGGGCAGCTCTGCAGAAACAGACGCTCCTGTGGTTCATCGTAGGTGAGTGTCTCACACTGTGGCTGTATTCAGGTGTGTGCTGAAGATATGCAAAGGTGGTAAACCTAAACTGTGACCTCTGTTTGTAAAAATCATCAGAAACTGATCCCTTAAATCAGTTTGAAACAAATGAGTTGGGACACTTACTGTGTGCATGGAGGATAATAAGATGTGTAAAGGACTTCAATCACTCTCATTCACATCCAGAGCCAAAGAAGGAAAATCCCTACAATATAAATATTTCTGTCTTAACCAGTTATGTGAATTTTGGATTTGTTTGATGACGAAAAATGTCATATTGTGCCAGGGACTAAATGTGCTCAGTAATCATATTTGAATGACCTTTTATAATTGTTTTCCTCGTTTAGACCATAAAGTACTTTATTATCTATCTCCCTCTCATTATACTAATTACCTAACCTGTGGGTTTGTTGTGTTATTAAAATAAATGTATTTTAGGATTAATAGTGGTGCCTGTCACAGTGTGTGATAAAATGTAAACTACATAATCTCTGTTTAAACTGGAGCACAGCAGTGCAGCTGGAAGTGATGGATATGCAGAGTGGAGGTGGCTACAGTCAAGGGAAAGTGTGAGGGAGACCTGCACATATTGGCACACTTCCTTACTTTTCTCCAAAAATCTATAAATATATAGGACATCAAGAGAAAGCTGAAAGTCTTTGGTCCTTAGTCTCTGCTGGGTAGCTGTACTGAGTGGATACACTGTTTAGAAAACACTTCATTATATATGTACACTTTTATTCAGAGTTAGAGGTTGTGAAATGTGAAGGTAAACCATCTACTTTGTAAAACACTGAATTTATCATTTAAAAAAAAACCACATGAAATAACACTACACCCTCTCACGACATCACTTCCTTTATAAAGTTAACATTTTCTTTTTTTAATGTATTATTTATTTCCCTTATAGAATACAGTTCATTATGAAAACACACTTTATTTGGAAAAATAAAACAGAGATGAAAATCTGCTTAAAAATGCAGAAACTAACCTTAAAGTTTTGGCTCTTACATAGCGTCATAATGCCTCCTATTATAGCCTGTTATAAAGTGCTTTGACATTCAGCTCTTAGTAAACCAGATCCTGCAGAGTTCACTGTATTAAAGTAAATCAGTTTGATAGGTGGGCGAAGGCTGCTCTAAATGTTAGATCCTCTCATTGGAGTGGCACTCATTTCTTTAAATGTGTTGCAACATTTGCAATTTTATCAGGTTATTATCAGGTCATTGCAATCATGCTTGCTATTAAGATGTTTAATTCACTATATCTAATGTTCTGATGGGATGTAGGACGCTCAGTTGGAAGGGTTGTGAAAGCAGCAGCTTCTGTCATTCACTGTAGAAAACAACAACAGCAAAAAAAGGAATAAATATGCAAAAGTAAATATATCCATCTGTTGGCAGTTGTCAACACTGACCTGTTGGTTGCTGATGTGTTATCTAAGAGCAGCTCCTTTTTCAAGAAATACTTTACCCACAGAATAACCATCTGTATATAGGTCCCTGTTACATTACGTTTTTAAAGAAAACTTTGTTTTTCTCACATGTCTCCACAGAAAATGGCAAACATATTGATCAACGATTGATTGGGGACCACGATTAACAACAGCAAAACTATATCAAAACATTCCTTTACAAACTCTAACACAATTTATGCAGTGTAATCCAAGTCTCATTTATCCAGTCGTGTGCTCAGACTTTCCAAACACAGCATTTTGACTAAAATATATATCTTTTTTATAAGTATTTCACTGAGAGTGAAACTTATCTATGCCCTCTTCAAATTTAGACTCCAATATTAAAGTTTTTCTTTTTTTAAGCTAGCTCATTACACTATAGTTAATAACCCCATTACCAGACCAGAAATAGAAGCCCCTCTGATAACGTACAGGTCTGGTGTTTGGGGCCACTTTGGTTTCGCTGTGAATTATGAGGGTAATAGCAAGAGAGAGTGGTGCATTAAAAAACACTATGTCACATCTGCTACACGACAGTAGGTTACATAAATGGGAATATCTCGAAACACGTCAACTCACTTACGCCAACTTCAACCCAGTGTGTCAATTGGTGCAATTAAATGAAAACAAGGAGCAACATAAGCTACAAGCTAACGTTATCCCCACAGCATGTAGGCAGCCATTCCCAACTGACTCAAACACAGAAAAATAAATCTCTGCAGTGATTGATAACATTACATTTATAGACGCAGATATGAGACCCTACTCTGTAGTGGAAAACACAGGCTTTACAAACATGCTTAATGTATCAGAGCCCTACAATATTTCTCCACAAGCTCATTTCAGCCAATAACACCCAAAAGCCCAAATTATGATGATAGTTTTTATACATTAAAAAAAACCAAAAAAACAAAACAGGGATTTTTTTCTTTAATTTCTTAATTTTATAAGGAGTTGCTTTTGTTTTATATGCTGCTAAGAAGAAGAGGACCCAAGAAGATGGGTCTCTCAGGTACAGGTACAACATCGTTTAGAGTAAAGAAAAAAAAGGTAATACTTTATTATGTTAGTTTTAATAAATTAAAAATGTTAAAAATCAAGGACGCTTTCTCTGGCTTTCATACTTTTTTTCAAAACTGTTGAAATCTGGCGCTTGGGCAGTAACTTGTGGTATCGTGGCCAGTCGCTTTCATAGTTTTGTGGTGCTCGGCGGCGGGACAAGAATGAAAGATAAGGCAGCAAAATCCAAGTGGGGCATGTGGGAGTGGTGTTCACATCCCATAAGGTTTTAAAGCCAAACCCTGTTCTTTTTTCCGAAACCCAATCACATGTGTTAGTTGTTGAAGGAAAAAAAACGCCAGTTCACTGTATTGATGTATTGTGTACATTTTGAAAGAGACTGTATGTAAACGGAGGTGTATTTTGAAAGAAGACAATGCATGTAACAGGCAGAACTTGACACGGTGTCCCAGAACGTCAACCACCAATGCACCCAGGGTACCTTGCACGTTGTATCTGGATGTGGAAAGTCCATGACCAAAGTTAATATGTGACGAGGTTGGAGTAAGAATGTGTTGTTTTTTACTATATCAAGAACATACTGAACCATGACACCACTGTGTTGTATCGTGAGTTTTGTGAACTGTTACACCCCTAGTGACCACAAATATTTTAACAAAGCTATTGAAATCAGCAAAGTGATATGTAATTTCCAGCTGTATTACACTGGATCCACGAATGAACAAGATGTAATGTGAGTCTGACAGAGTGCTGGACATTGATTTTCCTGAAATTATTCAATTTCCTTCATTATGGATACAACTAATACAAAATGTATGATAAGACCACTCATGCCTCATTTTGTCTCTTTCTCTGCTGCATGCACACATCTACCCACAGCACATGCAATTTTAAACTCATGAAGACATTCAGTTGACTTGAGTTCATTTCCCAACCTCTAACACTAATGCTAACCACTAAATGTTCTACCTTTGGCTGAACTGTGATGTGAATCTCTTCCCCTGAACCCCAAACTAAGGATTTGACATTGTGGAGTCCCACAAAAATGTACTCAGCGTCCTTGCTTTCAGTTGTTTTGTAGTTACACCTGTAAGAGACTTCTTAGTGGTTATGCAAAAAGAAAATGAACACAGCAAACCACAGTATGCGCGCGCACACACACACACACACACACACACACACACACACACACACACACACACACACCGTGACGCTCTTTGACAAAGGTGTTCAGGCAAGTTTCCTGTACTCTTTGCCCTTTGTTTCCCGTTACAAAGGCTCCATGTAGGTGTTCTATATTTACACAGAGAGAAAGTTATGACTCATCACAGCAGCACCAGGTTGCCTCATTACTGCTCCACCACACTTCACCTGAAACAGCAGTTTTCAAAGTTTTTCTCTGAAAAATCTTTTTCTTCTTTCCAAAAGCATTTTATGTCCCAAGATCCCTAAATAATTATCCCCATTCAGGCTGTTCATTTATCTGTCAGGGATACTTTTATTGTGTCAGTCTAAGTTCTTTTAAAGAGCGACAGTGCACTCTAATGGAGCATAAGGTTGATAACCAACCAAAATAACCTCTGCCATTAGTGTCATTGTGCCATTTAAGAAGTGATTTTTTTATTTTCCACGGTAATGTTTTGGGCCAGTGAGTACAGAATGGATAAAGGGAAAGGAGTCTTTACTCTCTCCTATAGATCTGAGGCGACTGACACAGAGAGACACCGTAATCCTCTTTCCCTGACGTGATCGTCTTTCATCTGGCGGCTCAGGATTCAATTTTGAATACGTTTGAAATCTTTTACACACACACACACACACACAAGCGACTCACTGGACGATGGTAAAATGACAAAAGGGGAAAACTTTGAGGAGCGACTCAGGGGAGAACAGCTGGCAATTCTGACAGTTTGACTGGAATGACTGAATATCCTGTAAACAATCAAAATGGCTGACGCAGTGGACTCCGACTAAAGTGTGAGGCTCAGAGTGGGTCATAAGACAACGTCTGGTATATAGCATTGTTTTAATAAGTCTTGGGCAAGCTTTTAATCAATTCCTGTTCCAAAATGAAAAATGGTTATTGAAAGAAAAGCTCAGGTTGATTAATTTTGGTTGGGTGGCTTCACTCTGAATAAACTTAAGCTTTCAGAAATCCAGCTGATTTAAAGGATGATTTCAGGTTATTTCAAGAGTGTCTGAATGAAATATTCACATTCCTCAAGTGCATCAATAGTCACTGACCACTGTAATCATTCCTTGAAGTGACTCTAGTTGGAGCTAATGTGAGACTTCGGCACTGGGAGTTAGCCAGATGAGGTGGGTATCTTTGTCCTGGCTGTCATATGCACACATCTCTTCACCACAGCTACTCAATAAAACACTGCCCAGAGAAACAACAAGAGGAAATTTGCTGTCAAAAGGCCACAACTTAATTTGGCAAACTTTGACTGCTAACGCCTCCTCATTTTTAGCTAAACCTTTTGGGCTACTTAGGGGCAGTGTGAAATCCTGTAAACACAACAGTGATGTATCACCTTATGAAGCTGATAGTATTATTTACAAATTGAGCAGACGCAGAACAGCGTTAGCATTCATTTGTGTTTACATCAATCCAGTGGTGATTTTAAGTCCCAGAGACACTAAACTGACATCAAAGAACTAGGGGCAACAAAGATTGACTGTTGCATTGCTTCACGTTGCCTGTGTCTCAGCCAAAAAGTTGCACTTGAACACACTGTAAAGACTACAGCCAGCATTCTGAGCCTGCGAAAGGAAATAACTCTCCATACCAGCAGGTGGCAGTAGTTTGTATTTGTCACTCAAAAAGGGAAACTGGAAGAACAACAGGATAGATTCAAGATGCTAGCTCGCCAGTTAGCACATAAACAACACAGGCCGATGTTAAAAAACAAAGGATATTTACTGTGGGCTAGCAAACATAACAAAAACAGTTACGCACAGTTTCTGCCAAAGATGGCTAAACGAAATAATCTTACCTAATATAACAAGTTTGTTTCAATCTAATGCCCTCTTGACTATAGTCGTTTTTTATTTTCCTTTCCCGACATCCTTTTCTGGTGCACTGAGCTGAACTGGCCGTCAGAATGACATCACTTACCGACGGGTTCCGCTGGCTCAGATGTTGATTCAGCATGCTGAATTAGCTGGAAACAACCGACAAGGCCTGACTGGTGCCAATGGCTTGTGATACATGGCAAAAACTGGGGTGACAGGCACTTACCGACAGCCCGATACTGACCAACAGCTGACCGTCGCCTTGGTTTGTAGGGCCCTTAGACTCTGGTGGGCCCCAGGCAAAAAACCCATCAAGGCCCTGTCCTAATTAACAATATCAGACTGTCATATGATAGCTAGAAGGGGGGCCCACTTGAACGTCCCCACTCCAGGTCCATTTCCAATACATCTCATAATTGGTGTGCATTGCTCCTCTGGTCATATCTGTGTCTCTGACAAATAAAGGGTTGAACACGCATCAGTTAACCCCGGCCTGACCCTATCATTGGTGTGAAAGAGGTATTATGGTCGTCTGAGGGCAGGTTTATAGTCAACATTGGAAAATATCCTGTTATTACTGACCATTGGGGCCCCTTTTCCCAAACATTTGCCCTGTTTGCCTATCCTTATGGTGCGTCCCTGTGTCTATATGTTATGAATATAACACCAGTATTCACTCTCCTTTTAGCTCTATTCTGGTCTTCACCAACTCCTGAGGAGAATATTTGGCTCTGGATTCAGCTGGTAAATGTTGCAGTATGTTCATAAGCTAGTTGCTAACTTTGTTTGCCATTTGGTGCTGATCGGGTCATGGACAGTGGGGTTTTCAGAGCTCTTTAACCAAAATTAGAGTCCTGCTGTGGCTGAAAACAGCGGTGATAAAAGTTTATGAGTCACCTTTTATGTTCTACAAAGTAATGTGATAATTTGCTGATATAAAATTATTGAGCAGAGCAGCTTTAAGGATGCATTTTTGAACAAACAAGGACTTTCAACCCTGATCCCTTAAAGTGAAGTCGCACTATGAAGGACTCACTTTACAGCCTCTGACAACAAAGTACTGTGTTAAGATGGACTTGAAAAAGTGGCAGCCTATCCTTTAACGTAAGTCTTTTTATTTCCAGTGTTTTTCTCAGCGTTGAAAAGTTAAGGACAGTAGATGAGATACAGCCTTCTTGATGATGAAATGCTACATATTTCTTGAACAGATAACCATTTCTTGCATCAGTGTAAAATAATTTGTCTGTTTATCAAAAACTAACAGGGAGATGTTGTAGTGGGTTGGCTGACATCCTGCAGCACCAGCAGGCATGGATTTTTTTCAGGCAACTATGTGAACACAAGGGGAGGACAGGAAGAGAGACAGATAGAGTTATTTGACCCCCTACTGCTAAAGATAAGTTTTGGGAGTCTGTGATGTGCCCACCAGAGACAGTAATGCTAATTTCTGTCAGGTTTTTGCCCCAGTCCCCAGTTAAGCTGTCATCTATGTAAAGGACAGGAATGCATGGATATTATAAAAGCACCGGGCTCTTTCCGTCTGTTCTGCTTGGGCAGAGGAACACATATTTCTGGTGTGAAGGACTCAAGGGGACGTTTTTAAGAATCTCCATAAATCAGTAGAGAGAGAGGGGAGAGAAGGGGGGGGCATGAAGCAGTCTAACAAGACAGAGAGAGATAAATGAGGTAGGTGGAGCTGGATGGTGAAAGTTTTAATTGTGCTGATATATATCCGTGTCTGTTTTGTATAGCGTGTGTTTCCATGTGTGTGCTTGCGTGCATCCTGTGTGACAGACATGCCCACCGGACGTAGGCTAATTAGATAGATGGTGACTGAGGGATGAGAGGAGGAGAGGAAAGCTAACAAAAGGGGCCATGCCCCCTTTTGATGGAGCTGTTTGTCATGTGTAATATTACTTCCCACATACACTTCCTCTCCCTATTAAGTTTCTTTTTCATCAGTTCCCTCTCCCTCCTTTCCCACTGAGAGTTCCTTATAGGGAGATAAACACAGATACCTAACGAGTGTTTTATTCTTAAGTGAGATGTTTTCAGCAAGCGAAGCTCTGAAAAGACAGGAAATTCAAATGATGACCCAGGGTCATGCTTACGCACTACACTGATGGTTTTCAGTATTTTGAAATCTGCCTGTAGTGCAGTTAGCTGCAGCAAAAAACAGTTTACTGCTCCAATCAATATGTACTCACCAATGGAAGAATAATTTGTAACTTTGCTTCAAAGATCCTATTTCACACTCTTTTGGGAGGATTAGGGAGACACAGACTGTGAACAACTCCTCCTAATTAGATGTAGATCATTGGTAATGCTGGAAGACATCAACCTTCTCTCTTGTCACTGTTGCTTTCTAAATAAAGCAGTGTGTGAGTGTGTTTTCTCAATCCACTTAGGTCAGTTATTGTAACTCAGTTGCCAAATAGGATTTTAATTTTAAACAATTCTGTACGACTTTGCATGCATTAATGATAGTTTAAAGTGTCCAATGCTAACATTTCTGTCACTAATTATGCTGTCATTAAGGTTAGGGAGCTGTAAATTCAGAGCGTATCAATAGCCCCTTTGACGCTGTCTGTTCAAGGTGAGAATATCATGGCATTATGCCACCTCGTCGTGCTGTAGGATCGCGCAATGTGGTCTTGCCTTTAAGCTGCCATGGGAGGTAGTGACAATACCGAAATGTATTCTGTATTCACAGGACAGTCGGCAGGACAGGATCATAGGCAGGGTGGGTGTGACATTTTGACAACGTGATATACGTGCGACCCGCCACGGGAGATTTAAGTAGCTTACTTAAAGAAGAGGAACATTGGGAAAACAATGAGATGTGGAAGATCCGTACCCTCTGAGCAGAGAACAAGATCAGCTGTCATATAACAGAGACAATAAATCATTGTTATGACCATGTTTTTCTGTTGTTATTGTTTATAAAGTGCTTCTGACACGTATTTTTTGTGTCACACAAAGAGGCCGACGCTGCTGTGTTACATGTCGCGCCCGTCACACCTCTTTTGATTCTGCCATGCTGGAATATAGTCTATAATCATACACTGGAGCAGAATGATGCTGCGGTTGTTTGGTTCTCTGTAAAAATGCAAAGGTGTTATGAAGAAGGGACTTTTTAGCGGCTTCTGATTCAGAGTCTCATTCAGGTTGTCTGAACACGGCTCTCAACATAGAGGTGGCTGAGCCAGCAGCTTGCAGCAAACGGTGCTAACAGCGTGAACAGTCCTAACAATAGTAACAGTGCTGGCAGAGCTAATGGTGTCAAGCTGGGGGCGGGAACTGAAGGGTGGGCGCTACGCTTCTGTGGCAACATCATCCTTTATCATCAGTTAACGCTGTATGAGCGCAGTGCAGAGTAGTGGTGATTTGCTAGCCAGTGGAATACATGCACTAATATGCATGTGCAGCCGGACCAATTACCACAACAAAAAGTCAGGAAGCATGACTTCATCCTCTGCTCAGGACACCGTTTCTCCACTATATCTTAACATCGCAAGTAGTTGTCTGCTGCTATGTTAATGCCCTGAATTTTATAAACAGCTCTCCTAGGCAACTGAAACACATGATTAGGGAAAGACGGCTGTCATAATTAAAGCAGTATTACTTGATTTTTCAGTTTATATGCCAGGGATGGGACACATCATTATCACTTCATGATGTTGTTGGCAAACAGTTTCCTAATTACACATTCAGCAGACATGGAACAACATTAGCATTCATTTGTTGTTGACTGTCTGTATACCTGATGAATGAAACTCCAATATTCTGTCACCTTTTAGCTCTCTTATGCTCTCGACTTGCTGTGCAGGGAGTGTACAGTGGGTATCAGAGTTGTTGTTGTTTTCCTGGAAATAGCTGCTTACTGACTCTGGAAATAATGCAGAGAGCAGTGAGACCATAGATATAGAACAAGAGTGGAAAAAAATTACCTTTATAGTTTGTTTTCCCTCTTTGTCTTGTTTCCAATAATAAAAAAATTGTTAAGACATGTAAACTGACACTGAAGCTGTCTGTAAAGAACGACTGAGAGCGGCTGCTCAGTGGATAGCTGAAAGGCAGAGAATGTGGGAGTCAACAGTATGCAGATGGGCATATTTTCACACCTAACTTGCTGATGTAAAGGTGTATTTCGACCAAACCAGAGGTGGTGATTGCTTACTAGATTGCTAACAAGACTTTTTTATTGGTTTTTATTTTGTATCTGTTGAGTTAGAGTGAAGTGTGCTGTACAGTACAATGTTTTACAAAGTTTACAAGGCAGTTAAGCAGACTCAAGTCTTAGTTTGGTGAAAGAGAGAAACTTCAATTGGTGTATGGTTGTATTTTTCTGCTTAGTAAGGAAAGCAGGTGTAAGAATAGGCCAAAACAGTGATCTCAAACTAGTGAGTGTGACATGCTTTATGGCCCCGATCTTGTCTGTTGTCACAATAACTACCAACAATCACTATTTATTCTACTCTCATTCTATTTCTTGAGTGAGACTCATACAAAACACAAAACTTGTGGACCATAAAACCAAAACAATGAGCTGAAAGATGCTAAAAAGCTCCACATGGCTGCGGGTAACTGCACATGACCTCTTAGACATGTGATCCGTTATTAATATAAAAATATGGACAAGTGCAGTTTTAAAAAATTGCATTAATTATTAGTTTAAGAAAGAATACACCGGCCATGTGATTATCCAACATTTGTGATCTGAAATCTAAAATGTAACACTGCTTCCTGTATTGGCATTCATTCATCCCAACTTTAATGACTCCACTTCATTATAATTATTATTATATATGTATAAAATCACCATCATAATTACCAGAGCTCAAAGATTTCCTAATCAGATCAACACTCAAATTGACTGTATTTATTTCATTATGTTATAAAACAGAGAGTACTAAAGTACCAAAATCTTTCAAAGTTTCAATTTTACTTGATATAACTAAAAAGATTCAGACTCTAAATGACAATCTATTAATTTAGTGGTAACCATTTGGCAGCCATGAACCAACCGTTATACTGTGCATACTCACACATACCAACCATGTCACATTTTGTTATTACAAGAATAAAACTAGAATCTATGAACATAATTCCTCCTTGTCCAAGATATCAGCCCTCTCGCTGAGAACCAGAGAGCAGATTTTACAGCCCATTTATCTGGGCCACTGCTCTCATACATTACATTTATCCTTACATAACAGTGACATGGAGAGTCTGTCGCGGCAGCTCACTCAACCAGTGCATCAGGCTGGAATTTTCTTTTGAAGAATTTTTTTTTTCGCTGCATTTTACTTCACGGATAGTACATGATGACATGTCAAAGTGGTCCCAATCATCAAGAGCTCATGAAATGCAGTCATGTAAAAGCCACCAAAGAGGCTGTGAGGGATTTATCCTAACATTTACCTAACCAGACTGGAGAAATGGTAACACATTGTTATTTATAGCAATGACCCGAGGGAGAAGTAGCTTAGGCGTGGAAACGTCGCACATACTGCTTGTAGTTAGGAGATGTCTCTTACAACCACAGTTGTGTGCTGTTGCCCACTGAGCTGCTCAGCTGGAGCAATTTGTGACTTCTGAGCTACAGTACAGGACAGCAGGAAGGTCACTAACTTATGATGCTGGACTGCATGTGACTGTAAGGTCAGCAGTTTGAATCCCGTGGGAACAGAAATGTGGATAAAATTATTCAGAGATAGATCTTATTCCTACAGCAGCCTTTTAAATTCAACCCTTGAGCCTGACAAGAATATTGGCATTGGACGAAAGCCATGAGATGCAGGTTTGTCTGATGTTGAGCAGTTATATTTCTTTGAAACAAACAGGCCTCTAATATCTAAAAGTACTCTGCTACGTCTCCTAAAAAAATCCCCTAAAAAGCAATATTTAGACATGCAAAGAGGATCAGTTGTGAACTTGAACACAAACATAATACAAAGTACATTTTGCTCCATAGTGCCATTATCCAGCCTAGAAGTGCGAACACACACTATTCCCACTACTGTGACATTTCTAGCCATGGTAGCAGTATGACTCTATATGCTGAAAGTTCAGTTTGTCCACCACTTTGGTCCAGACTGAAGCATCTCAACATCTGTTGAACAGATTGTTACGAAATATTGCACAGTCACACACATACATATGAATCCTAATCACTTGATCCTCTGACTTTTTCTTGAGCTTCATGTCTATGACAGATTTATTTTAACATCAACATGAATTGATTTAAGTGTCCAGAACAGCTGTTTGCATCCCAAACGTACAGTATGTTTGCTATAGTATATTTACAGAGACTGGTTATTAAGATATCAATAGCCAGAGGCTGGATTGTATTTTGTAAATATAGCATACTGTTCTATTGTATGCTGTGCTTATTTGGAATTATACAGTATTTAGATAAAGTTATATGTAATTATCTGTTTGAGAAGTACTGAGCATGTGACAAGACTTGGATTATACTGAACAAGTTGTGTGAGAGTTTGTAAACTAATGTTTTGGTGTAGTTTTGCTGTTTTTGACATCGATTCATCGAGAATTTCCTCCATTTGTTGGATCTTTGGGACCATGAAGGCATGTAAAAAAGAAAAGGCTCCTTCACAAATTCAACATAACAAATGTTGAGTAATACACAAATGATCATTTGGGGGGTAAAGTATCCCTTTACGTACGCCTGAGGTAGCTCCCAGGTGTGATTGCAATCATATAAGATTGCTGGAAAGAGCATGTTCAGTCAATCTCCCCTCAGGTTTTTAAATAATAAAAACACTTTTTTAGGATAAGGATCTCTGGTGGCATTCATTTAGACACATACAGATTGTTTGAGTTCAGTAATATGAACCATTGACCTTTAATCCTCCCTTCTATTTGTGACAGTGGCTTCAGATTCCCAGCACTCAGCACCATTATGCCATGCGATGCTACAGTGAGCACAGCAAACGTGATTTCACAGCCTGTTTATCTGAGGAAATCCTCTTTCATAAGTCACATTAAAAAACAACCCACGTAGGAAATTTAGGGAGGATTTTCTGTTTAGGTCTCAAATGAGAAAGGTCTATTACAGCTGGAGTTACACACTAAAGCGCTGATGAATTGCCTTCCATCAGCATTTTTTGATTATTCCTCTCTCCACCGCTTGTGATGCGTAACTTACCAATTTACTGGAGGGGAATTATTATTATCGAATTGAGCGATGCCGCAGAAAATCCCAAATTGGACCAAATGAGAGCGACTGGCTTTGTATATTGACATTTGAATTAGAATTTGTAATTGCTGTCAATTTTATGGATTTAAACACATAAATCTGTCAATAAGCAGAAGAACTCTCAGTACACCGCTGTTTAAATCATAGGGTGTAAAGATGAATTTTAGGTGTCATTGCGGCCCATTTGGCTTCGTCACACTTTGTACCAGCTGTTAGTGCTAAAAGATCCTCTTTGTTAATTTATACTCGGTGTCAGGTGTTCAAACTAAGATAAATCTGAGCAGTGGTTTGCATAAAAATCCTGCGTCCCTCTTGATAACATGAGACGATTTTAATCTTCACACTGTGCAAAGAGCCCACTGCTGATCACCTGATTTTACAGCTCATATGTCTGTGACGGTCCTGCCTCATATATTACTTTGACCTCAGGTAACAGAGGCGCAGCATCACAGGCTTTTAACAGCTCTGGCTACACACCCTGTACACTATTAACCTCTTATGGAAATTAAGAGATGAATATAGGCACTCATCCTCCTCTTCTACCTCTGTCAAATTCATCATGCAGAAGCCGTACCTAAATTAACATCACTTAATGTCAACAAAAGGACATTTTTTTCCCCAGCAAGTTCCTCTTTCCGTCTTTCATTCACCCTCTCTCTTCGCCTCACACTCTCTCATACCCCTAATTAGCAATAAAAAGGTGAATAGCCCCCCCAGCTCTTCTTTATTGTTGTCAAGGCTCTCCTCTGCCTCCCTTTCTCTCCACATTAACCAGTTTTATAGCCGCTGAGGACTGGTGTGTGTGTTTGTTTATGCTTGCGTGGCATACATGTGTGTGAACTTGCGAAGCAGTAACCCAGATTTCATTGTCACGCCTCAACAGCTAATAAGCAGCGTCGAGGCACTGCTAGTTAGTTATGCATGTGCATTGTTGTGTGTGTGTGTGTGTGTGTGACTGGTGTGTATATATGTGTGTGTGCCCTGTCCAAAGTGGCATAGCCATTAGCAATTATCCAGGCACCATGGAGCCAACAAGTATTTCAGCACCTTAGTAGTGGAATCCACACACACACACACACACACACACACACACACACACACACACACACACACACACACACATACACACACACGATAATATGCTTGCATAGTTGGCACCCACTCTCACACAATGGGAGTCAGCAGCATGTACACAAAACACAAAGAAATATTGTGCACACAGTCTGACACATACAGTACAATATATGTGTGAACACATTCATGTGAAGCACTAAGTGAATCAGACATGCTCTCCCATGTCATAGCAATGCCCTTGAGCAAGACACCCAGTGCTCAGTTGGGGTCAAGTGTCAATAAGGGGAGCTTTGGTGGTGCATCTACATGTACAGCTTTAGAGCAGCAACCTGAGTGGCATTAATAGAATTTATGTAACTATACAGAAAATATACAGGGAAAACAGAAACATACTAATCCTGTGGTTCTGGAGCAGGTCCAGTGGTTGATGCTATCAGGCATCATGATGCAGTATGTAGACTGAAACTGTATGCCAAGTGATGGATGCGTTTTACCCAAGTGCATCATTGTAACATTTAACTTTATACATTATTAAACATGTGGGATCCCAGCTGGAGTTAGGCTCCAAGTCTTGGCAGTGTTACTGCTTTGCTCTTCCCATTAACCCATAAACCTTCAGACCCACATGGAACATATGTAAGTTATTCCAATAAAAGTTTAAACAGATCATAAAATGTCAACTTAAACTACTGCAATTTTCATTTACATTCAGTGCCAGCATTCTGCCGCACCCATAAACTGTTACATGGTGTACAGTGACCACATGTGCATAAATATATTCATGAGTGCACAACTGAATGGCTAAGTGCAAACATACACACGATGCATGATAAATGTCTCATCAACCAAGAGCAGCTACATCCACATCCAAAGGACATATAGACATATGCAAAACACATATATGCACTTTACAGCCAAAGATTTGTGCTTATGTTGTAGGTGATGGCACTACCTAGAAAGTGAGGCTCTGTCACTACAGTCGATGAAGCAGTGCTGCTGCAAGGGTTCAACTTAATTTTCTTTTGTGGAGGGGTCGTTTGCAGCTTTTTGATGGGCAGCTTAAGATTGCAGGGAAGAGGCAGAGTTAGGTGACCTTTCAACTTGTTGGGCGAAGCTTAAAATGTAGCTAAACTGTATCAATTACTTTTACATTTAGCTTAGAACTGATCACAGGCTAGGCAGACCATTTGCAGATGTGGTTTGACTAATCCAGTCACACTTGGGTGGCAATTTGTTTGTTTGTTTATCTTATTTTTTTTTATTTCTATTTTTAATTCAAGTAAGCATGTCACTCCTCCTTATCACCACCATATGACAATTCTGGGACCATTTTATGCACACCCCAAAAAAGTACTTTGTTAGTTTACTTGGACTGGAGCCTTGGACTCAGCTCAACATGTGTTGGATTTTTTTTATGCAGTTGCCAAGTTTTCAGTTGTTTGTTTCAGTTTGATATTTAGCTCACATAACATTAGTCCTGCCTCTAACAGTCTGTTGTCAAGAGTGTGACTGCAGCTCCTGTTCAGTCTTAATATTCTGATCAGCATATCATGTGCTCAAATCAGAGGTGTGATGCTCTCAAGTAATGTGCCTTTTGACTTAAGTCAAATTCAGTTCACTTCAAAAAAATAAAAAATGACTTGCAACTTGAATTGATAGCAGCGACTCATGATGTTATTTGGACTTGAGGTTGATGGTTTGAAATGGCCTAAAGGTGTATTCAGACAGAAAGCAGCGTGATGCCTACAAAGTCAATGGAAAGATGCAAGTGGGTGTGATTGGATGTGAGTCTGTCAGGGATTGATATGAAGATGCACCTGCACAAGTTAACTTACACAAAGACTTTGTGCACAAGTTGTTAAAAAAACATTTGCTTGTTACAAGACTTTAAGACTATGAAATAGGGAGAGACTGGAGTTCATATTAAATTCTGAGATCAGTCATTGGCTGAGCTGCCACACAGTAGCATACAATACGTTGCTAGCTGCTATCTAACACTAAGTCTGTTCAGTCAGCCATTGGCTATTTGTAGCAAATAAACACAGACAGCACAAACAGTCCAGCATTTAAATTTGTGCAAAGCGTAAAAAATATCTATCTCAGAACACTTTCAAGTCAGCACTAAAAAGATTATCAGGAGCCAATATGAACCTATCCCCAACATACGGGTGACAAAATCCACAGTTCATATTTCATTCAAAAACATATTCCAAAGTTTATAAGAACTTAATATGAGGCATCAGTCTGACTTAGTCCAGTTAAGTGGGTATCTTGCAGCAGCACAGCTGCCAGAAGAAAATGTTGGCATTGTACAAAACTGGTTGTTTTTAAGTGAGTCATTACTGCGTCTTCCAGTGGTTTTTTTAGCCACTAAACATTGGTGTTTTATAGCAACTTGTTGCTGTGTTTCCACTGTAGATAGTGCCACTGAATGTGGTTGTTTTTTTACCTGAGACATGGCTGTGTTTCCAGCAGGACAGTGCCACCAAAAGTGGGTATTTTAAGCCAAAATGTGATGTTTTCCTATTAACCAAGTGTGGTCGGGTTGCTTGCAAAGTAACAGTGTACTAATATAAAATTCCCTCTATGTGCTTGCTTGGACAGTGTTTCCCCTGTTGAGCTGTAGTGGACTGATAGTAACACAAAGTCCAAAGCAAAAGGCCAGAGTTAAAACTGTTGGCCTACTTGAAAAATAAGCTTATTTTGCCACTTGTGCCCTTTTTGTATTGGATTGAATGCATGAAACTTTATGGCAGATTTTCTTTAAGATATAGCTGTTGACACTGAGTTACGCAGATTTCCCTCCTTTTACTGTGAGTTCCTCCAATAGGTGTTTTCTTTACAGAAATCTAGCTGTTTCAATGCAATGACACGTTTCATGGAAGCTTGTAAGCTGTGTGAGGATATTTTTCACTGTTTGTCCTGTGATTGCGTTGATTGCTCAGGCAATAAAAGCACCTCTTTTAAACTTCTCCTATTCTGACAGCACTACCATAAAGCATAATTGATGGTTTGACTTTGATTAATATGGCACTTACTGTATCGGTTTAAGCTGCTGTTTACCTGAATCTTCAGATAAGAAAATCACTCAGTTGTTACAGCTGATGGTGTGATAAGTAAGAGTCTCTGTAGTCTCATTCCTGGCATTTAAAAAGTGTTTGCCAGTAATCCTCGGGCAATTATAGGCATGGTAAAGCTACACGATCTCCCAGATGGAGTAGTGTTACCTGTTAATAGAAGAACCACTCCAGAGCGACTAAATAGGGTCATTCATATTAATCTCTTGATCTGTTAACTTATACCTCGCCAGTCAGTGCCAGTCAACTGGAACTTCTGAAAATTTAATCAAATATTTCACAAGCATGTAATTTGAGGCCTGTCAGTGATGTAGGGACAGATTAGAGGTGTAATCTGAACATGTGACAAAATTTTTAAACCCAACCTTTGCAGGTGGGCAGGAGCAGGGGAGTGAGGAGGAGGAAAGAGAAAGATTCAATTGATGGTGTGCAGAGCGCTGGGTGGAGAGACAAAGACAGACTAAGAATAGGAAAGCAGTATGTGACATTGGTTGTGGCGTTTCCAATTTAGTCACAGTGAGAGAGGAATGGCAGGAGGGAGCAGGATAGAGTTATTGCAGGTTACACATGACAGCCCCGTACTTGAGTTAATATGCATTATGCAGATGAGTCCTGGCCTGTGCTTGCATGCAGCAGCCGTAGCATCATATTAATTTATAGTGTTCCTCTTTGTCTAATCTTTCTTCTTTCATGCTTTCCACTCGCTGCAGTGTTCATTGAAATTACACTTTTTGTTAGTTTAATACTCTACCACATTCTCTCTCACACACACTGTTTCACTGTCTGCCCTCCCGTCTCTCTGTCTTTTCAGTGAAGAGGTATCATGCTGCTTTTGCAAGTACGCCAGTGTTATTACTGAGCCTAAATTAGACATTGTTAATGCCATACAGACACACAACCCTTTGTCTATGTCTCTCTCATCCTTTTGTTTCTTTTTTTGGCTGAAACACTGGCTACACACAATGTCCATGGAAAAAAGACAGAGATCTCAGCTGTTTGTGACAACGACCGTGGCCTTTGGTGGCTCAGAAGTGCTGTTGGCATAGCAGCAGAATCGGCTTAGTATCTTTTTCTCTGATGGGATTACAAAAAGAACAACTTGGCCCTGTTTGTTCTTTCTCTTTACATATTGTGTTTTTACAGAGGAATTAAAAGATTTGAGGAGTAAAACCCGACGTCTCTACTGGCATTAAAAAGAAACCAGAAAGTACAACTCTTACACTCTGATCAGTGTTGGACTGTTTGAGTTGAAATTTAAGGGTAAATATTAACTTAATTCAAATCTGAAAGAGAACATTTTATGCAGATTTCCGATCAGTGTTCATGGTAAATGTTTCCAGCTGCAAAATCTGTTGTTCCTTCTGCATACAGCACCATCATTTGACACAACAGTGACATAGAGTGACATAGTTGGGTAGCCAGGGGGCATGCTGTTGATGCCGCTCCAAAACACAACTTCCTTGCTTTCTTTGCTTGTATTGCAAACTAGCTAGAGCCGAAGAAACCAACCCAGTCTCACTCCAAAGTCATTGAAATTTGGTGCTTGGGCAGCGACCTGTGGCGTCAGAAAGCGACAAAAAAGCTGGCATTTTGCGTGGCCGGTTGTCGTCATAGTTTAATGGCACCCAGTGGCATCGGGGAAACGTTGTGGGGCAAGAGCGAAAGTTAAGGCAGCGAAAGTCCAAGTGGGGCAGGCACAACCATGCACATTTGTTGTTGAGACTGTATGTTAATGTTAAATTTCCTCTGAAAACAGAAGTGAAATTTGAAAGAAGACAATGCATGCAACAGGCAGAACTTGACATGGTGTTCCAGAATGTCAACAATCAACACACCCAGGGTACCTTGCATTTGGATGTGGAAAGTCCATGACCAAAAGTCAATATGCAACAAGGTTTAAGTGAGAATGTGTTGAAGAAACCAGAGGATAGAAGCTAAGACTGTGGCCGCACTAGTGGTGCAAGAGGATATAGCTGGTGGGAACCCTCTAGAACCTGAACTACCAAGATCAAACACCGTCTGGTTGTGCCTTTTCTCAAAATGCTCTCTGATGCCAACAGAATTTCAGTGAGCAGTTTTAGTTGGATGCTGCTGCCGACAAAAACCCTGAGAGAACCAACGCTGAGTGTGAAGCCTGTGTTTGTGTTACGATGCATGGACATTTTACTCTGCACTTCAAAAGAGGTGTGTTGCAGACCTTTGACAGAATATCGAAGATAAACTGGAAAAGACAACCAAGACCAGCAGGGCCGAGAGGGCAGATGACCCTTGAGTGAGTATTTTGTCACCTTATGATATTATAAATTATTTTGTTTATCTGCCTTTTAGCAAAATTCTTTGTGTAATTTAAGTTGGGCTTTTACTGTGAAAGGTGAAAACCAAAGGAAGTGAATCAGTATTGTGTTGCTTTGGACAGTGTGAAAAAATAGTGCTCGCTGTCTTGGTTCAAGCTGGTTCAGACTACAGAGCCTCTGCGTAGTTACTTTGTCATGTGCAGTAGTATAGGCACAACTCTACACGTTGTTTTGGCCAACAAAGGATAGCTTAAGTCTAATAGGTCAGGCACAATGCATCCTGGTAAATGTAGGCATTACTGGAAAGGCTCTGCGAGCAGAAGAACTTCACGTTCTCAGTCAATATAGAACATACTAGAGAGTTTTATTGCTTCAGTTGACTACATTTACCATCGACACTGATTGGACATCCACATAAAAGGTTGCAAATTTTCCCTTTAAAACAACAAGAGACTGAATCTGAGGTCCCCTCAGCAGGAATGTGACCCACAGAAACAATTTACTCCCCTCTGGCTCTCCGGTGTTGAACCAGATACTTGGACAAAACAACAAAGGGGCGAAGGATTTATGCCTCCATTTGGTTTTAGGGCAGAACAGGAGAACAGAGAATTCAGTCGAGAGGTTTCTGTGTCTCTCTCACTTCAACATAATCTATAGTTGTATGTTTCACTGCCTGTGTAGGCACCTAAAGCGCACAGCAGGGTGGCTACACAACAATAAATCAGAGAGGTTGTTATTGAAACTGCAAACAAGTAGTTTCAACCTGTTGGCAGAAAAATATGATTAAAAACAGATTTTTTGTGTGTGCAAGGGATGCCAGAATTAAACTCTGTTTTCAAAGTGTTAATAGTTATATTGATGTGGAAAATTAATTCAAAAATATTAGTCATAGTGAAAACAAGATGAAATCAATAAAAGGACACACATACAGCAGCAGCAGCAGCTCTGTAATTTCACTCACACTGTTAGCCACTTAATAAGCCCTCCAGTACAGCACTGAAGTGGATGAGTGGTTTGGTTTTGGCAGCTGCAGGCAGTGCTGTGACACGGGGCGAGACAACCATCAGCCCCCCAAAATTCCCTCTTATCCAAAGCATTTCTAATCAACCCATGAACTGAACACGGCAGTTTTCCATCAACAAGTTTAGCTCTATAATCCCTAAACTAGGGCTGCTTCAGAGTGTATCCCAAAAGCATACCGCATTACCCCAAAGGATGACAACAGACAGGAATACGCTCAACGACCTTTGGCATATTTATGACTGTTTTTATCCTATGGCAGTTTTACATTTTGGCCAGATATGTGGATATAGTTTGTCAGTTTGTGTTATGATGCATACTGTGTATCGTCCAGGTGGCTGTCAGTATGGAAAAATAAACTAAACCAGATGTTGTCAAGCACCAAACACCTCACTGCATGTTGTGTTTCACATGTTATGGAGTCCAAACATCCTTTAACAGTTAACACATGTTCGTAGTCATGCAGTGGATCATTTATGGTGCCACTGTCCTCACATATTCAACAATGTCAAAAAAAACAAACCTAACCCGAATATACTAATCTCTTCTATCTTAAGAAGAGGGAGAAGAATAACTGCTGTATTAGTTTTTAAATGCTACTGTCCTGTTGTTTTGTTTTAAGTTTCCATAACTTACCTCTTGACCTGAATATACCCCAATCATAATCGCCAAAAAAGCCCAAAACTGAAAAAGTAAATGATGTAAAAATCCAAATTTCCCCCAAGCTAATGCAACTTGGAGTTGAGATTAAATGTAATATGCCTTTTTAACCCTTTTAGATCACACCCCGAGACATTTCAGGAACCAAAAACCTACTTCTTTGTGGTTGTATATCAAAATCCAATCACGTTTTCTTTCTGTAAAACAAAATATGTCTGCTGATGTAAGCTAGTACCAACCATTGTCAACCAGTAATAATAGAAACATCCATCCATCAATCAATCTGCAACTGTCAGCTGCAAAGACATAGGATTAAGTTAGGTCGCTAGCAACAGCGTACTATGTCAGTGTGTCATTATTTCCCCAAAATACGGTGGTTACTGTCCTGCTGGCTAGACTTTATTTATTTTGAGGAAAGTTGTATCAGTGACAACTCCAGATGATGCACAAGGCATTTTACAGTGGACTGCTTCAACAAATAACATTAAATGGAGCATACAATGGGCTTCGCCTCTCTAGTCCCCTATTATACTGTCGGCGGTACACCATCTGGGCCTCACAGATATGACACACCCACTTTGCAATGATATAAATCAAATACCTCCTAATGTTATATCCTGGCTGCCTGTGTTGTTTCACTCAGAAATACTTCACAATACTGAGGCCAGATACTCTCAAAATGCTGTTTCTTCTGGACTTCAAATTAGGCTCATCAGCTTTAATGGTCAGTTTGAGTAGAAAACAAGTTTCTGTGACAATACTATACAATGCAACTGTACAATACAATACAATGTGAGAGTATATGTGGAGATACGTAGCGTGTGTGTTTGTGTGTGTATGTGTGTTTACGGCTGGCCAGTTGGCTCATTCCTTTTTTTTCTCTCTTTAAATTATCCTGACAGGGCTATAGCCTTTCTCTTCACCTCAGTGGCCTCACCACCCCTCAGCTCATCTCTAATCAAACCTGCTCTGACACACACACACTCTCTGTGGACCTGTGTCGCACTGCGTGCACCCGCTCATCATGGCCATAGATGCATGTGTGCCTGCACCTGCATTCCGGTGTGTGTTAATGCAGTGTGTGGCCTTTGCCCTTTCTGCATCCTGACATGTTGTGTAATTGTATTTGCCTTTTGGCCACTCTCCTATGTTACTTTGGATGTTATAAACTCTTTCTGTCACTTCATCTTTAATTTTGTCTTTCTTTTTCAATTTTTCAATTAAAAATATTTAAATGAAAACTACTGAGTGAGAACATAACAAATTCAAGCTGCTGTTCTCACTGTTCTCACTGTTTCCTCCAGCTGTTTTCTCGGATTGTGAGCACTCTAGGAAAGGAAGGAACTAAGGAAGCTTTGCTGCTCATTCAGATCCAGTGATCCATTCCTCTCTAGGCTCAAGACATCGATCGATACTCGTGATTCTGTCCTCACTCGCTCTCAGACCTTGTGTGGTGTTTATAAATCAGCTCCATTGTGCCTGTTATGCGCTCGCTCAAATGTCGTCCTTTATGTGTCCCAGTTGAGAATCTTTGCAAACCCTGTTCTTTGTTCAGCTACGCTTTTCTGAAGCAGCCAGTCACTACGACCAAACTG
Source organism: Cephalopholis sonnerati (assembly GCA_019142605.1). NCBI lineage: Eukaryota > Metazoa > Chordata > Actinopteri > Perciformes > Serranidae > Cephalopholis > Cephalopholis sonnerati. Next base: position 12,570,511 of record JAGQAX010000012.1, on the reverse strand, counting down.
TTCAGTCTGTACATTCTTCAGATTACCTTCACTCCGACTAACTCAAACTGCATCCTTGCCTTAATCTGCTGCAATGATGATAGACAGACTGGCTTTGCCATCCAAAAAAACATCAAGTGTATGAGGTGTATGGCCACCCCAAACCTCCCAAACATCCTCAGTGCTCCGTGGCATAGACTTTACAAGCCGCTGAAGCTCTACTGGAGGGCTATACATTCTTTCAATTTTTATTCCCTCCTTTGGCGTTTTGATGATGATGATGATGGGAAGGCCATGTCGGTCAAACTCACTGAATGGGTGTTCAGTTGGGTTGTGATCATGGTGGCTGTGGAAGCCAGAGGACACATTGTATTTATTGTGTTTCTCTGCTCTTTTACTGAGGTTTTTCCTTTAATTTGTCACCTGTTTTTATATAGTCATGCATTTAGGAAGAAATCAGATCTGATTACTGCAGTCCACCTTTATACTCATTAAGAAAGATACGTTTCCTAATAATTAGGATGCAGCAGAACACCTTTCCTTGAGTGCTATGACCCAGATCCCAGAGTTAATCAGAGTTAATAATCTTTTGGTGTTACAATGCTTTTGTGACAGTTTTCAGGAAACTAGCTTCTCCTCTCATCAACATAATGGACAGCTCTAAGATACTTTTCTTAGCTTGGGGCTAATCTTTCACGTTAAAAATTGATTGCGCACACATCGGCATTGCGTGTGCTCATCTCAAAGTGGCAGTTTTGTCCAGTTTTTAATCCAGCTTTTAAATCATATCCTATGCTATACTTTTAGACCCTGGTTCTTTATATCTGCATGTTCTGACAAAGTGAAAGATCTAAGCCATCATAGGCTCAACCGCCTTTTTTTTAGCTTTGAGAGTTAACTAATGGGCAGTGCAGATATCAGGTCAAGAAGGCGACAATTTGCAAACCACAGCCTAATCTCCACAGAGGGTCTACTTGTTGGAACCTTGTGGGAAACTTTTTCTGTTTTGTGATTGATATCCTGTCTGTGGATCACCTCAATTGCCTCTGCTAAAACCATATCAACACTGTGGGCTCCAGGTCCAAGCCCCCTGCATGTAAGTGGCTGTGACCTCCCTTTTAGTGGCTGCTGCCAACCACAACTGGTCACTACTCTTTTATTTTTTGTTTATTTTTACAGACTCTAAGCCTTGTACTTTTTCTCCCTATTCTCTTCCCTAACCACCACATGTACTATCCATGGCTCCACTCACCTCCCCATCTGATTGAGTGAGCTGTTTCCGCCTGGCTGATGAGATTGTAAAGCTGAAAGGAAGAATATTTATCTGTTTAGACCTTTGCGCTGCTTTTGATACAGCTGATCATTTTATTCTCCTGAACCGTCTTGTGCCCCAGGTTGGTACCCAGGATAGCGCCCTCCAGTGGTTGGGCAGCTACCTTACAGATAGATACTTCTCTGTCAAAACTGGAAACCTTGTTTTCCTTGTCTGCTCCCATCACATATGGTGTACCTCAGGCTCCATTTTGGGACCCATCTTGTTTGCCTTATATATGCTCCCTTTAGGCTCCATCTTCCATTATCACAATATCTCCTACCATGGCTATGCAGATGATACTCAGTTTTACCTCCCATTAGAACTGGGTGATAACAATAACAACACAGTAAGGTCCCTCCTCGACTGCCCCAAAGATGTGTTATCTTGGATGGCAACAAATTTCTTCAATAAATGATCGTAAGACAGAAGTTGTCTTACTATTTGGTCCCTCCAACTTCTTCAGGGGTACAGCAAAACACCTAGGGCCCCTGGAGCTTAACATTCATGCCCATGCAAGAAATCTTGGTGTCATCTTCAATTCAGCTTCAAGTTGGCAAACAAATTAACACTGTTGTGAAAGGCTGCTTTTTCCAGTTAATAAATATTGCCAAACTTTATTAAAGAGTGTCACAAATACCTTAATTTCCTCTTTTAGGGATTGCTGCAAAGTTCTGTACGTGGAAATAAGCCAGTCATCCTTATATCACTTGCACTTGGTGCAGAATGCTGCTGCTAGGCTTCTAACTGGTACCCGGAAAACAGGCCACATTGGTTACTGGTTAAGTATAGGTCTTAGTGGAAGGTTGTATTGTTTGTAAAGCCTTACATGACCTGGCACCCCAGTATGTCTCTGAGGTCCTCTGTCCTCTTTCCAACCCAAGATCTCTCAGATACTTAGACCAGTTGTCCCGGCTGTCTTGCGATTGAGACAAAGGGGGAAGGGTGATCATGCATTAGCTTCGGAACAGTTTACCCTTTTCAACTCGTGTCTACAGACGGGTCTGTAGACACGTTTAAAACCAAGCTGAAGACCCACATGTTTTTAAGGTCTTTGATTATCCTTATTCATATTTTATTTTCAGATCTTATTATTCTGTGCTTTATTTTCTTACTTGCATATTTGTGCATTTGTTTGGGATTATTGTATTTCTCTGGCTCTCTGCTGTTACCATGTCATGTTATTTTTATTTATTTTTATTTTATTGTACTTTGGTCAACTCTGGTTGTTTTTAAAAATGCTTTATAAATAAACTTGATTTGATCTGTTTCTGCATGTTCTTGCATACTTTCCAGAATTTTTTCTTTCAAAATCACAGCTCAGCAGTTTCTTTTTACATTAGAAACCTTTTTCTGCCATTAGTTTGTTCCACAAATGGGCAAAACTTTTTTTCTTCTCCAGTTTTTTTTCTCTCCTGTTGGATTTTACTAGTGTGTCTGGAATTTTTTTTTTAAAATCTAATTATAAATCTCGTTAATCGCACAGGATTACTCTACAGTTAGAGGGATTGTGTATCAGCTCTATGGCTCTAAAAGCACATTCTTTATGCATAGCAGTAGGCTAATCTCTGTAACTGCTCTGGAAAGGAAAGTTTCCTGAATTTACATATAGACTACATAAAACGCTCAGCTTTAACATCTACAACTGTTGCACAGAATCAAAATGTCTCCCTTGAAAAAATAGAGTTGCGTATCACAGTGTGTATTCACTTCTTGTTATCTGCCCTCTGGTCTTTGTAGATAACGTGCTACAGTGGTGTTGCAGCTCATCCTTTTGTTGTGTACCTTTTTATCTACGTTAATTGTATGCTATTACCAGAGAGACCCAGTCAGGGCAGACCTCTATCTGCGCTGAAAGCCCTGCTCACTATAATGATTAGATGGTGATGGATTTGACTCAGCTTGACAGAGATAGATGTGGCAGGTGCACACACGCACCACCTCTTCCGTAATTTTCACAGTGTATAGTGTTTATGTGTGTGTGTGGGTGGAAAGGCATGTGAAGTGCATGTGTCTGTTTAGGTTACACAGTGGGCGTGGGTTTGCATAGCTGCATTTATTTGTATTTGTGTTAAATGTGAGCTGTCTGTCAGAAGGAGAGACACACACAGTGGCCTCACTCATTATTCTGTCAGTTAAGAAGCGCAAGAAACATGTTTTCAAACCTGCGTGTCTGTGTGCTTTCAAGAGGTTTCTATCAAAGGGAGGGAATGGACACTGAAGCTCTGCAGTGTGTCTGTAAACACATTAATTACAGAGTGTGTGTGAAACTGGCAGTGTGAAAGAGGAACTAATGAGGGTCAGCTACAAATAAATCAGATAAGTTTATATTTTTATAGTGTAAGAGCAAACTTTGTGATGTCACAAAGTGCTTTATGACAAAAACAAAAGCAAGAGACATAAAATACAAGCACCATATAACTGTAAAAAAAAGAGGAAAGTCTAAAGCTGCTTAATGTCTGCGATGTCCACAGATCTTAGGTCTAAAGGGAGACCTATTGGATATTTTTCAACGACTCTTTTACAGTTTTGATTGCCAAGTGCTCACTGTGAGCTCAGAATTATTAAAAAAATATTTCTAGAGTGCAGTGGGACAAGACAGTTGAGCAGACTGGTCATTTTACAAATTAAGAAAAGAAGTTAGACTTAAAGCAGATTGTGGACTTTATTGAACGTAAGGCTTGGTGATTCAGAATCAAACTGTGAGATATAAAAAAAAAGCTCAATATAAATTCATCCAAGTGTTCAGGACAGACATAAATTTGATTGTTGAAGAGATGTAAATGCATCTGGATAGGGTTAACATACGTGTATTAAAGGGTTAGGGTTATTAAATAATTTTTGTATTAAATCCAGTTTGTATATACTGTGCTTTTCAATATAATGGTAGTTGTTGGTATCCTGTTTAAAGTTCTATCTATCTTTGACATACATATTGTTCTAGAGGGATGTGGTGCTCTACAGAGATATTTGTCAAACCAATTACACTGCAGCAGACTCTCTGTCTCTCCAACTTTATTTAATACCAAATCAATTATAAATGCAATTAAAGCGTTCTTACATCGGATAACTATCAATCCCTAGAGCCTAATCCTTATGATACACATCTCATTTACTTCCAGATCATATTGATATGAGGGGAACCATGCAATCATTTATTATTGTTCTTTGTCGCTTGGTCTACTGCAGAGCATTTAATATGGTTTGTCCAGGAGGGCCTATTAGTCCCAGTAAGATAGAGCCAGATATGAATTAGAAAGAACAAAAATAAATGTAATTTCCTCAGCACTTTCCAAAACAGTGACGCGGAGCTCTCAGCCTACGGACTGAAGCCTCTTTATAGCCACTCATACCACCGCTGCAGTCATCTACATCTCTATATATACAGCTTCAGGGTGGGGTTATCTAACCACAACAAGTATGATGATTATCAACACATTTTATGATTATTCTGGGCATATCAGGTTCATTTATTTCTGCTGGTCTTCCCATGTGTGTGCTTTTTATCTCAACCTTTTATAAACATTTACAAACACAGATAAGATTAAGTTATTCAGGTAATGCATCATCATATTTTCATCATTTACTTCTGATTACACAAATAAATGCAGGACAGACTCCTGCCTGTCGCAGCACAAAATAATCACAGAGACAAACAAGTTCATTCTAGGACTGTAGGTCAGTGTTCTTTCAACTTTCAACTGCAATATTGAGTTGAGTGAGTCTATAGTATGTTATATGGAATCAAATTATTCCTAAAGAAATTTCCACGAGTCATTAATTTAATGGTCAAAAATACATTCATCCTTCTGATAACTTAAGATCCAGACATTTCTTATCAGCGAATTATCTGCAGAGGTCTCTTCCTCTACAAAACAAATGTACCTGGTGATTAACCTGTAAAATAACTTAATAAAGCAGTTTCACGTTAAAAAATCAGACTTTTTCCAGGTGCCACATGTACGAAGGAAGCGTCCTTGCTGGAGCAACCGCAGGTTTGATTCCAGCATGCAGCCCTTTGCTGCATCTCGTCCTCTCACTCTCTCTCCCCCTTTCATGCTTCACTCTCCTATCATTCAAGATAAAACAAAAAAAATCAGACTATCTGAAGCTGCTCATCACAGAGGGACTGCTAACTATAGTAACTAGATGGCCCTATCTAGAGCCAGTGTTTTGTTTGTCTGTTCTGGACCACTGTAGAAACATGGCGGTGCAACATGGCAATTTTTGTGGATGAGGATCTGCTACCTTTGTAGATAGGTAATGAAAACCCAGCGTTTCATATTGTTTGGGGTGATATAGGCTAAAGAAAACACACTTATTATATTATATTCCATTTCTGCTAATATATCGCCCTAAATCCTACGCACTGGACCTTTAAGCAACTTTATCCATATAAATCAAGTAACATTTACACATGCAGTATGTCTTCCTCAGAGTTAACCAGTACTAATTGCCTCACTATATCACCCACACGTCCAGCTGCTCTTTCTATTATCATTCTTATATTATGGATCATATCATAGTCCTCTCTTCTCACATAGAAAAAGACACAAAAATATGGCTTCTCTCGTTTTCCTCTCCCTGCTGAGAGCTACATGGTTGCGATTCACAATGCAAGTTTTAACTTTCATGACTGTAAAGTGTCTAAATGTCTGGTAGTGAGTTTTTGCATTTAGCTTACTGTAGTGTTTTTCTTCTTTGAGTGCCTGAAGCTGTGATGTGATACATGACGTGGCTTCAGAGACGCTCTGCTGTTTGACTTGTCTGTGAAGCATCTGTGAAAATTTGACTTCCATCTCAACACTTTAAAAGAAAAGTTGTACATTCAGGGAAACACACTTTTTGGCTTTCTTGCAGAGATGCTTCTTGCATAGATGAGAAGATCTATACATTAGATTTATACAATAGATTTATACTATGCTAAATATGAAGCTGGAGCCAGCAGCTGGTTAGCTTAGCTCAGCACAAAGATTGGAATCAGGGGGGACACAGCCAGCCTGGGTCTGTCCAAAGGCAACAAAATATACCTACCTGTCCCTCCAAAGCTCAGTCATTAATACGTTATATCTCATTTGTTTAATCCATACCAAAAGCTAACGTGAAAATGACAAGTTGACATTGATATGTTCTGTTTTGGTTGATTTTCTTGTAGTGGGGCTGCGTTATCTTAACAGTCATCTGTATATGCTTCTGGTTCTCATTAAATACTCAGCATCATGGCTAAAATTCTTCTGATATACCTGCAAGGAGCCAGCTTCCAGTACAGTCCTGTTTACGTAAAGCATTCAGATGCTCACCCTATCCTGAAATACAGTAACTGTTTAGACACACATCATTAAACAATTAAAGACACCTTAAAGTATCAGTTGTGTAAGAGGGATCGCATTTTGTCGTGCACTGACTTAACGTTTCCTCTGAAGCCCTGTCCCATTTCTCACAGGTAATTTACACCTTGAAATCAGAGCACATTGAGGCACTTTGAAAGAGGAGTTACATCACTGGGTAGCAAGTTACAAGTTGCAGTTTGTTTGCCAGTACTTTGCTGCCTTGTTTAGACAAGGTAAGTTAAATGTAAAATTGGGTAAATGAAAAGTTGCTGTCTCTCTGCCCCTGCCTTTTCAGTGTGCAGTATAGTTCTGGAAGAAACAAATTGTTGAAATGGGAAAATATTGCTTAAATTTGTTCTCAAACTCCTCTGAACTATTGGTAACAGGCAGCAGCAGCAGTGGTTTCAGGAGTTTTAAGTTGTATAAGATACACATCAGCAGTATACTCCATCACCTCTCCTTTGTTGTTCTTCTGTACTCTGTAGGCAATTGAAGCAAAAGAGATTTGTCCTTTTCACTCTAAAAACCTGCTATTTGAGACACTTAACATTTTTCCATAAGTCAAGGTGAAAAAAGTCACCTATTGAAGAAAGAATTTTGTAATAACTTAAAGCTGAACTAATTTTATTGTCAGATTAACAATGGATCAGATCTGTAAAGGAGCTGCCCACAGAGAATTATATCCACCTGACTCTGCAGTTCCTTTAAGCTTAAATGAAAAAGCTCTAAACAAGCCCTTGCACAGCACTTAACAGCAGACAGACACAGTTAGCAACTAGTTCGTGAACATTAGGGAGTATTTAGTAGTGACAGAACCAGATATTTCCCTCAGGATTAAATGGAGAATTAACAGGGCTAAAGAGAGATTGAATATTGGACCTACATTCATCATGTGGCCAGACTCCACACGACTCCCAGGGAATGCTAATGTTGCTCTGTGTCTGATAGATACTAAAATTGTTGGGTAACATATTTGCTATTACAACTCTATATGGGGTTAATATATCAGTATTTGACACATTCACCTTTTTCACCAGAATTAACATGCGTACATGGGCTCCTTAAACACCTTATAGACCTTATAGACTCCTTTCTCATTGCCAGAAGACAAAAGCCATGTACACGGTTCTTCAGCAGACAAGCATGTCTTTTTTGCTAGTGTGTCACATTCAATGTCACAGACAGGCTGGAAAACAGGTCAGTAAACAACAGAAAGCAGCATGGAGGCCAGTGGAAATGTCACAGTGGTTACTTGTATTTATTTATATCTTACGATTCAAACTTGGCACAGACTCGTTTTGGAATGATGTTTGAATGCTGCTTGTGTGAAGATGGACAGTATTTTGTGGCAGCTCGTCATTGAATCTCTCTGGTAAAAGGGCTAAAATGAGCACGTTCACCTGGTTGTTGTATTTGCATCAATGCAGTTCGGAGCCGATAGAGTCATTTAAACTGGGTATGAATGCTGATTACAACCTTTCCCATTACATTGAAAAGCCAGATGTTAGTGGGGTTTTTGTGCAGGAGGAAAGGGGCTATACATATGTTTTAACCTTCACCCTGTCATATTAGCCAATGTAATAATTTAATGTTATAAAGGTAAAATATATATATATATATATATATATATATATATATATATATATATATATATATATGTATATATATATATGTATATATGGTATTCCAAACCATTTTAAACTGTTTGTTTAGTTCTTATAATGTCAACTACGACAAGTACAGCCGCACAAGCTAACACTAGTGGCTCAAAGCTGTAAAACCTTCCACTGACAAAGCAGCACTAGTTTCAGACCATGGGTGTATGAAGAGAACTGAATACAGTGTTGGAGGCAGGGCCCATTCACTCTTGTGAAAGTTGCTTTGTGGTGCATGAAGCCGAAAATGTTTGATTTAATTGAATTACCTGGATCTTCCTTATTGTTGGGCCCATGGTGCATGTGCATTGGAGACTTTGCCAGCTGAGTGGCTTACTAAACACAAAAAGATCAAAAATACTCGTGCCAGGAAACTTGTGATGCTTATGTCAAATTATGATTTACTCTAGCCCCATGTCCACTTTAGCCCTCTGCTAACTTGAATGGGGATAAAATTATTCAATCATGCAGCTCCTCTAGACTTCCGAAATGTCAGACCGCCGGATTGCTACCCACATAATTTTGTCTTCCTGTATCAGTGTGGGCGGCATGGTGGTGTGTGGGTTGTCGCCTCACAGCGAGAGGGTTTCTGGAGTCCTTCTGTGCGAAGTTTGCATGTTCTCCCCATGTTAGCGTGGGTTTTCTCCGGGTACTCCGGCTTCCTCCCACAGTCCAAAGACATGCAGATTGGGGATAGGTTAATTGGTGACTCTAAATTTTCCGTAGGTGTGAATGTGAGCGTGAATGGTTGTCTGTCTCTATATGCGTCAGCCCTGCGATAGTCTGGCGACCTGTCCAGGATGTACCCTGCCTCTCGCCCAATGTCAGCTGGGATAGGCTCCAGCCCCCCCGCAACCCTCAAGAGGACAAGCCGTTAAAAATGGATGGATGGATGTATCAATGCATATTTATCAAGTATTGTGGTTCAAGCAGTCATAGTAAAGAAAAACCAATCCAGCCTCCATAATTAACATCTCTATGACAAACTGAAATTGTCTGGTGTCACCTTGAGCTGTTAAAAACACTATCAGTGCACCTACTGATGATGCATCCACTCTGTGTAGCCACACTGTGTGTGTGTTTGTGTCTCCTCTCCACTGATCTTGAGCCTAACCAGGTAGCTGCAGGCTGTATTCAAATTCAGTGGCTTATTTCTGCTGCTGCTTTACGAGGGCCAGTGACACATTGCAGTGAAGCATGCTTTGGACTTTAATAATAACACAAAGAGCACCTGGGAGGAAGAGAGAGTGGCTTGTTAAACTCTAACAGCCATCTCAGGTCGCTGTGTCATGGATAGAGGACTGTGTGTGTGTGTGTGTGTGTGTGTGTGTGTGTGTGTGTGTGTGTGTGTGTGTGTGTGTGTGTGTGTGTGTGGTGGGTTGCAATAAAGTTAGACAAGACCTGGAGATTAAGGGGATAAATTGCTCATTTTGAGGTTTCTTTAAGGGACATCTTTCCTCCATCGCTCTGTCTATTTAATTACGCGAATACTTTCAGGGATGTAGTTAGTTCAAAGTGAAATTCACCCCCTGGGCCTCCAGCTGTCTGATTAGGACTACAGACAACAGAGGTGGAGGAAAGCATTCATTTGTGTGTGCATGTGAATGTGAGTGACAGCGCTAGAGGTAAAACTGTAATATGATGTAATGACGGCAGCTGATGCACCGCTGCTGGCGCTCGTCTCCGCTAATTCATCCGACATGCACAGCTCACTGGACAGAGAAAGAGTAAGAATGACTCACTTTTATCCAGCTCATTTGTGATAAACATCCAATATCCATATCAGGAGTTCGCCAGGGTTGTTGTAATTTATTTGGTCTCTTGGTAATCAGCTGTAAAATAAGAAAAAATGTTGAATTGATAGGTATAATCAGTGACCTCACTTCACACAGCATGTGAACAGACAGCCATCAGGGGTTGACATTTTGAATTTCCGCATCACTGCAGCTGGATGGAAAAGTAAGCTTTGACATTTATTGTTGCTTGAATGCCCCTTAATTAATTTAATTTATCTCAAAGGAGTCCAGCAACTGGAGTTATCAGCCATATAAACTCTACCGGCATCATGATAATGCCACTATTAGCCAGAGTCACAAGACCTGGATATTAATACAGAGGCTGGATTTCCAAGCAGACAATAGGGCACCCTGATTTCACGTCATATCATTTGGCTGTACCTTTTTTGGGCATCATTAGGAATTGCATCATGCATGTGTCAAAATCTGATCTTAAAGCAACAGTTGCACATGTTGGGAAATATCATTATTTGTATCATTATTTGTTTTCAAGCTGAAAGATGAGAAGATTAATGCCACTGTCAGATATGAGAGGGGCATCAAGCTTGTCATCTGAGTCTTTACCAGAAAGCAATAAACTATATCTCAAAATGTCAGACTGTTCCTTTAAGGAATAAATTATTGTATTTCATGTTTGGCTCATATGTATATATTTATGTACATGAATAATTTGTGTTTTGTTAAATTGGTTCACAGTACGTAACGCATACAAGACATGGGGCGAGGCAGTGTCATAGGAGTACTGGGATTCTTGTTGATGATTACATGATAAATGAATAATGAAGCTGCCATGTGTAGTGGATAAATGGGGGCCCGACAACAGATATTTGCCTCTAGCAAATCAATCCAGCCACCATTAGTACATGAGATCATACACAGTATATCATTAACTTTTTGTAGATGATGTAAACAGGTTCTCAAAGTCACACACACAAAGCTGAACACATCATGTATCACTTAAAATGACTGATCATTTAGCTGCTGTGCTAAGTCCCCTTTTTCCGTCTTATACCTAATGCTGAGTTATGACTTACCCCTTTGAACCCATCGACCAAAAGCCTTGGTTCCTCCATCAAGCACGTGGTTATGTTTTTGTGCATGTCCGTAAATTACTTCTCTTTTGATAGCTTGCACTAAGACTGCAGGACATTTATGCAAGAAGTGGAGAAGGAAAAAAGTATCTTAAATTCCTAAGTGCACAATCATTCTGAGGGGACATACCACAAGTGAAGGATACCCATTTTCCCCCGACATTCAAAGGAACATTACATGCTGCTGATTTATGCAGCTCTACTTCTGAGGACAGATAAGGACAACGAGAGAACAAAAAGTGTTCCTTGAGAACAATCAGGAGAGCATTAATCATTCAAACAGGGTTAGGGTTAAGTGATATTTGTGACCTGACCGCTACAAGTGCTGAAGCAAACAGCTGATTAATTGATCAGTCCGCTGGTAACATTATTGGATGACCACTTTAGTAATAGTTGGACAAGAAGAACACACTTTATGTCTAGTTATTACCAGTGAGAAATGCAGTTAGAGACTCACTAGATAGTGAGGGACAATTTCTAAGGTCATTCCAAAGATTTTTTTTTAAACTTACCCCACAATTTTGTTTATAGATATGTATAAAATGGTTACATAGCTTTTGTTTCAGATAATCATTTAAGCTTCAAAATCAGAGCCTAAAAATGTTACCTTTACATTTAACATTTGGCAAGTGGCGCGTCACTCATCAACAACTCAGCAACAGAGCCACAAGACCAACAGCACTCTGATTTATTGTGATGCACCGGACATCAGAATGTCATTTTTTTAAGCCTAAAAGAAAGAATTGCCCTGGAGCAGAGATGGTATCGACAGAGGAGAACAATTGGATATTGTTTTAATGGATTTTGACTGCTTCCTGTCTCATCTGCAAGTAGCATTATGCTGCTTAAAACACTACACTTGGTAGAAGAAGAGGACGGGGAAGAACAAGCTGCTTAACTTTAAAGTGTGTGCAGATGAAATTTACTGCTAAAAAGAAGAAAAAAAATCACTGTTTTTTATTTTTCTGCTCAGTGCTTAAACTGCTGGTGGTTGACCACACAGAATTTACAATGCATAAAATGAAAACATGCCCTGATTTTCTGGTGTACAAACTGGAAAGCCTAAGATGCAAAATTAAATCATCCCAAGTGCCAGAACGACTCTCCCAAACTTTCCTGAGTGTGAACATCAAATAGACAAAGTTTGCACAGGAAGAGCTGAAATGTGTGGGTTTTTAAAATATGCATAAAACCTGTGTAACTTTACAGAATCTAAATTGAGCTGTCAGATTGGTGGGAAGAGAAACACATCTCTGTTTTTCTCTTTCTCCTCTACTACTCCATGAACTGAGATGAATCACGAGTAAAAGTGTTTAAAAGTCGAGGAAGTGGGTGTTTTGATGTTAGATCGGGTGATAGGGCAGCGGTGGTCAGAAATAATTTTAGATCAAAAGCCAAAGATGAAGATGTCCTTCTCTATGAGTCATTGGTGTGACGACACTCAGAGAGGACGGAGGCTGAGTAGGATGCCAGTTCATTTGTGGGCATCAGATCTGGCTGCCTAATTAGTTTTAGCCTTTGATAGAAAACATCTGTTTGTCACTTTCAAACTGGAACTGGAGTCGTAGGTTGCAACATGTGAACAATTTCAGGAGGCTGGATCATCCATGACTCAACAGTCTGCCACTCTGAGACTGACTCAGCTGTCTATCGTCAGTGAATCTGATGCCAGAGCAGCTGCTGCAGACCATACAGTTCATTATTCATGAGGCAGTTTAGTCCATCTGTAGAGTATTTAATGCTGTGGTTTAGTTATTTTTAATTCAGGTTTATTAAAAACTTGCCTCTTATTTTCAAAGCTGTGGCTACCATACCATAGTTTATCCAAGATTGTTCCAGTTTCAAGCTGGATGTCCAGGGCCCTGTAAAACACTGAAATGTCCCGGTTTTCCTCATTCACTACCAACTTGTCCCGACTTTCACTAGATGTAAATAATAAAAAGATTATACTCGCTTTCAGCACTTAAATAGGTGTTTAACATGTTCTGTCTCACTCATAAATAAGCCAATATAAAAACATAAACAATGCAGCAATCGTCTGGTGGATTTGTCTAAAAATGTGTCAAATCAATTAACATGTCATTGTCAAGGTTGTTGCTATGGCACTTGCGGCTCTTTCTGACAGAACCTGTTACATGACTGATGGAAGTAGCAGAGCTAGCACTACTGCTAACAGCTAATTTACTAGCATGCTTACTGCCGATCGACTGCTGTTTGCTGCGTAAGCAATTATTGCAGTCTTATTTTTTCAACCTAATTATATTGCTGGAATACTTTTCATTATAAAACTGCATTTCATTAGGAACTGACTTCATAAAAAGAAGTTTGTTTGTTTACAGACATGCACAGATGGTGAGAGACACGTTATTGTAACCAGGCTGTACCATGCACTGTCTGTACTTTTTCCTACGCAAAGTAATGCACCAAAACTTCTGAATATATCCACATAATGATGAGCCAGTAATTTGTGCATAATCCATGTATTTTGGAAAGCTGTGAGTAAAAAAGGAAGCGGCCCAACCAGTCAAGTTAGGAGTAAGGTTGGGGTGGTGGATGGGTTGCAAAACACAGGACTTTCCCCAGGAGACCATGTTTGGAATCGTGTGAACTTTGAGTGAACTTTGAGTCATTTTAAGGTACGTCCTTGCCATGTTTCTTTTCCTCAACCTAACCACAGTAACTTGACTTGCCTAAACCTAACATCCATAACTTTAGGTTAATAATGTAACTTTACATTACGGACTTTATGTTAATTGTGGGACTTTATTCGCAGGATATCATGAGGATACGTTGCTGTAACAACCTGTTTGCCTTCAAGTAGGAAATGGTACTAGTAGAGCTCTGAGATATAAAAAGTAATGTTTAACAAAGGGATTCCTACGTGTGTTTGCACGAATATTCGAAACACATATGACGTCAGATTTGGTTACAAAGTGTTTACAGTCAGTCAAGTTAGCAAGGCTGGCGAAAAATAGTCGACTGATACTGTCTGCTATCGCTGTCTCTGCAATTCCAGATTCCAGCCTTTAACTTGTAGAGCAGAATGTGCCAGTAAAGATGGTGGTCAAAAGGTTGTAATAAATATTACAATATGCTGTGATAAATCAGAATACCAGAGCTTGGAATTCATTACCTGGATGAAAACTATTTAACACATGCTTGGAATGCTGACAAATGACAGAAAACTACAGTCCAAACTGATGCACATATTTAGATCCTGCTCCTTTAACTGGTGCAAAAAAAAAAAAAAAAAAACAGTCACAGCAAAGAGCGTGGACACAGACACGTTGCTTCCATCATTTAATGATGCAATGACATATTCCCAGAACTCATGAACCAGCTACTGTACTAGTGAATCTCTTGCTGATAAGGGAGGTCAGCCAACAGAGACCAGTGACATCAGCACTGGGAAGAGGATGTAACAACACTCATGTGTGAGAGGGAGTATTGTTAACGTCGTGTTGTTGGGAATTAGGATGAAACTGGAAAACCAAGCCTGAGGCGTGGAAAGCAGTTAGAGGGAATTAAATATCACAGGCATTTATCATCTGATAGTCATTATACATGCTGCTTTATATATTGACTTTTACAAATTGGAGCTAAATAATCACAGATGGTTGAGGTTTACTGTGGGAGCCTCAGTATAATTATTGTATAACATATTTAATTTGTGGCCTATCTTATTAGAGATGCTCAAGTTCTTTGGGTAGAAGCTGTGTAATAGTCAGCAGGGACAATAATTACTCAAGATTGGAATGGGATTTGGAGCGAAAGTGGATCACCACAGACACAGGATGTGGATGGGAAATAACTCAAGTCTGGGCAAGAAGGGAATAAAATGTCCCTTCTTTCTAACTCTTTCTTACCTGTCTGTTGCCTGCTGCAGGGATGACTACTGAAGCATTTTAAAACGCCCCCAATCTGCTTCATCAAGGCATCATCAAGCAGTACAATGAAATTAGAATGTTTCTCTCAGGAGCTCACTTCCTCCGCCAACCCCCGCTGCTGTGTGCATTACTGTGGGATGCTGCCGAGGAACATGTTAGAAATTCATGAGAAAATAAACTTCTGACTTAACTGAATAACTGATACATTTTTATTCATGCTTCTTTGTCAATTCTGGTGGTTTTTATGTGGATTCTATCTATTCTGGTTTGTAATTGAACCATTTCCATTACTGCAACTACAATCAGATCAGAGTCCCTGTTCTAATTTGTGGGGAGATTGAGATAAAAACAATTTGTTTTCCAGCTGTGTCTAAAATACAGATATTTTACCCAGAACCTTAGTTAAAAAAGCACCAATTATAAGGAGTTATCTTTGCTGATGAGCTCTCTTTTTGGCTGGATGGCAGCATGTGAGGTCAATGGGAAATCTGTCCATGAGTAAATGAGTGATGAAGTGTGAAGTGTTGACGGTGCTTTTTGAGTTTGCTGCTGGACGGTGGTGGTGTGTGGCTAAGAGTCACTGATCAGGTTGAGGAAATCAACTCACCAGTCCGTAAACTCTCCTTCTGCTGACTTCTAGCTAGCCAGGTCGAGGTTTTCAAATAAACATCGAGGAAAGATGGAGAAGATTTCACCAGTGGAACTAGCATCCTGCTAGCCATTTTACAAGAGATGGACAATAAAATGTACAACCTCTTTGTCGCATCAGTTTCCAAAAGGACATCAGGAACTGTGGTATCCTTTGATTCACCGAAACATGGCTAAATCCTGGACAGCGCCATTCAACCAGGTCACTCCAACTAGTAATCTATATGGTGATCTGACAGAGCAGAGGACTCTGGTGAGAGAAGGAGAGGAGCCAGGTGCTTTGAGGTGAATAAGGACTGATGTGACAGTGTGCTGCCCCGTTTCTGCTGTCAGTTATTGCTATAGGCCATTCAGAGGTGGCTGCAGAGTGGAGTCACTGCCTGTGTTAGGGAGAAGCAACCATACGTCCATCTTGTTGAGGTCGGCATGTGTGGCCAGTTAAAGCATTCCATAGCCAGAAACCATGGTAGCAGCCAACAACGCAAGAAGACGCAAAGAAAGGACTGAATTACAGGGCACAAGTTAAAGGAGGATCACAATTCACTGGAGTTGTGTACAGTATAATTCCATGTGACAAATAAATGATTGATTGATTGAGTGTTGGAACTGGTTGAAATTAAAGTGAATATTGTGTGTTAAAATGTCAGGAAGGGTGTTCTCATTTTGGTAATCATCGCTGATCTTTTAACAAACTATCATTATCTGTGGAACTTTGGCTCGGGTGGTGGCTGATGGCAGCGCAGCCTCCAACACTCACGTAGTGATTTACATACCCGACCAGAGCTGAAGAGAGGAGGCTTGTGTTAAATCAAGCGAAAAGACTGTCATTAATAGGTAAAGCTCCACAGAAAACTGGTACCTTCTGCTGTGTGACTGTCTGAGCGTATTCTTCTTCATTTTAACCATTTATTAACATGAAGTTTTGGGTTGGACCACAACAACGGGGTGCTGTAAGCGACAGTCATGGTGAAAGTTTTTCAATCGTCCTCCCTCCTGTGATGTTTCAAGTTCACTCTTAAAGTGTTGAAGTTCCTTAGGAAAGAAAGTTATAGAAAGTTACCCTATCCCACTGAAATTTTTCTCAGCTGTCATGAGGAAAACTTTTTAAAATTCATTAAAAATGTTTAGTAACTTGAGCAACTTTCACATGACGACATTTGCATTAGAGTCAGTGTTAAAGAACGCAAAAAAGTTTGAGGCCAATTCCACAGGAGCCGAAACGCACTGTGAGGTGGCATCCTTTCCCCCCGCCTCATCTATATTTAGACCTTCATTTCATCCGACTTGAGTCCTGTCATCTGCTGCACGCCTGCTGCATCGCTCTCTCTGCACTCACGTTTCACACACGTAGTACCTGAATCTTTCATCTGTGCCCCGTCCTAACCCACTTACTTTCATTTCACACTAATTCCCCATGTAACAGCTTGAGTTTTTAACATCTTGTGCTTGTTTCTGTTTAGTTCAGAGCATCTCAACATGTTTTAAGTCATGCAAAACCTCAGGTGCTGTTGCTTGGAAAAGCTTCAGATATGATTACAAATAATAGCTGGCAGGGTGATGGAACAGTAGCTGATAAACAGCTGTCAAACTAGACTTTCAGATAGGAATGTGTGTATGGGCGTATACATGTCCCTATGTTGAATGTGCAAGTATTGGCTTTGAGGCGTTCAAGAGGGCAATGTGGTGAAGGAATTTAATGTGTGTATGCAGCTTTATTTGTCTTGCTGTAAGGCTCTTTGTTTAGTTTTATCCAGAGTTACTTTCTTATGCATCTTGGATGATGATGAGAGAGCACGAGAGAAAAACATACTATAAATAGATAGATAGTCTAATTCCATCTCACACACACACAATCACACACTTGTACACAAACACACAGAAAGTAAACAGAGCCCCCTGAAGCTAGCTGCTGGATAAGCTTGTACACAGAGAGCAGTGCATTCTGGGAGACACCCCACAGAGAGGAGAGAGGAAGCAGCATGCACCAGGTCAAAGGTCATCCAAAGTCTGCTTAAAAGATCAGCAACTCCAAGTAAATTCTCTCGTTCTTGTATATTATTTTATCAGACAAGTGGACTAAGAGCATGGCTGTGTTTACAGAGGCAGACTTTATGCATGGGTCAAGTCAGGATAAGTTAAGTCAAGTTTATGTAGCTCAGTGTAACATTGTCTCAGTGGGCTTCACTCCAAAACTTCTCCAAAAAAAGTTTAGTGCGAGAGATTCCCCCATCGGACAGAGACTTTTGACAGATAATTATATAAAATACAACAGTGAGAAAAAAATCAAAAGGGCACTGAATAAAAAACGTGACACAGTTTGTGGCACTGTGTCACGTTTTTCAAGCTCCCTAAAGAACATTTTATCATGTTTCATGTTCCATTTGGGCATCCAAGAGGGCGCTGTTATGGATTTTTTTTTTTTTTTTTTTTTTTAAACATGGGGAAACCAAGGAAAAGGAAGGTAGAAAAGCAAAAGTCTACCTAAGTAGTCTGAGGGAACCCTGGGTCCTAGAAAATATGTTCTTATCACTAATTTTTAACAACAAATGTTTGTTGTTTTGAAGGAAATTTAACAGTATCTCATACAGAATTTGGGTTTAATACAGTTTTCTCCAATCCAAATCAGTGTCAAATCACTTAACACTTTCATCATTTGCAAGAAAATAAAGTCATAAATAATGAAGACTCAAATATTTAGTTTTGATTTGTAGTGCATTAATCCCTATAAACAGGTATCTGCATGTGTATGCAAGATTTTGGTATTGGAATATTTGCAGTCCCAGTAGTATTGGTCGATCACATTTGAGTGGCAGGGTAACAATCCATGTGAAGAGGTGGCCCACTGAGGCCAAAATGCAATCTCTGAAATACAGATGTTAGCTGAGAATTCTTTTTTGGGGTCGCCACTAAATTAATTAACATTAATGATTACTCTAACCTAATTCATGTTCACTATCTGTGGCTACAACAGGACAAAGAAAGCAACAATAAGTGCCGCCTATAAATGAGAAGCCTGCTGATGTGACCTAAACATTTTTATCACTGGTTTCTGCAAATAAATAATAATGAGAAGACATAAATGTTGGCTAGGACAGTATCTGTATCAGTATCAGTTATTTTCATATTCTCAAACCTTCTGCTAATTTCACCGGTGTATATTGTATGTGACAGTATTCAAATGTGCGGGGCGACTCCCTCTCCCTCCGCCCCTTCACAACCTCTCTTAGCATTTTCAGTCTAATAAATGAACAATACAAAAATGAGAATAAAGTTAATGTTATTACACTAAGGCCATTTCCATATTAAATAGAAAAAGACAATATATACCTTCTGAATTCAAGTTTCTTTCTTTCAATGAATTAAGAATTGCCTCATTTACTCATTGTAAAACACTTCATTTAAACAAAATTCACCCAAACCATCCTGGTTAGGCTTGTAAGTTACCTAGTTAGTTAGTCCACTGTTCCAACAATCACCAACTGGTAAGAATAAACCCTTAATTCACTAAACTAGATGTGAAAATTTGTTTTTACCCGCGGTGTCTCTCTCTCTCTCTCTGCTGTTGTTGGCTGGCTGTTTATAGTCCCATCATGTTATTCCCAACCCACACCACTTGGAGTCTGGCAACTCAGCTACCTGTTCCGTCAGTATGACCTATAGACTGACCTCTGGTGGCATGTGACATCCACTACATACAATGAGTTCAATAGAGACAGGACCGCCTGTATTTTCTGATGGTATTGAAAATCATACCATCAGGATTTCTGAATACCCTGGTGTACTGTAATATGGGGATATCACCCAAGCCTATATTAAAGGTTCAAGAAAACATTCTTTAGTATCAGAGCTCAATAAATCTGGGTATTTTGCTGACCTGAAATCAGTTCCAAAATTGACTCAGCTATTGGAACCCAAACCTTATCTATTAACTGTGTCAGGAAAATGCTCCATGACAATACACTTTATCGTTTTCCTACTATTTTCTCTCATGGAATATATTATCTGTCCATAGTGGACTAAAAAATTATGAAACCTCTTTATGGTTTGGTGGTAAGATCATTGTTGTGGTTTAAAACAGTGACTCGTGGCACGTCACACAACGTTTACTTCATTAACATTTAACCAAAACCACAATCTTTCCCTAACCCCTAACAAAGTGCTTTTATTGCCTAAACCTAACCTCTTGCATGACTCGGGATGCAAATGCTAGTCTCTGGTGTCACAGTACAAAAACTGTGAATTAGTATTAAATCAATAAAAATTTGCAGAGACAAGGTTGAGCACATGCACATCACATGCACCCTGGATTAATGTCAGGTTGAAACGTGGCTTTACTGTATTATTTGTAGTTACAGCTCCAAATCAATATGGTTGCCGGAGGAAAAGGGGAAGTCTTTAGTCAATCATGAGGGAGTCTAGTATGTAGCATTGATTTGACAAGGACAGACGTGTGTGTGAGTGATGGGGAAAAGGTGAATCATGTTGAGAAAAAGAACATTTTGTCACACACTGTATAGTGATATTTTACTGTAACCTTTTGTCAAGTTACTGGAGGCAAGATTAGGTAGACAGGTCTTTGTAACACAAATGTGTTTTTCCATTCTAGTACTGATAGATGAATGCGTAGTTTCCGCACAGCCAGGAGCCACAGATATCTTCTGTTGCAACACTTGCTGAACCACTTTGTTTGTGTTTGAAGACAACCTAATGGAAAGCCTTTGGCTATGATGCGCCTGCCTTCCCATATCTTGTACTGGCTGCACTTTATTTAAACACGTGATAAGACAACTGGAAAAACAAAGTAAACTGTTTAGGATGAGGTTACAGTTACACATTCAGTAAGAAAATGTTCAGTTAAAAGGAAAGGGCTTTCTCGGTCTTTATCCTGCAGATTGTTCATCAATAAATGTGTGATATGTCAGTTTTCCAATATGTCAGCTGAATGCATTTTGATGAAAAAGTAATCAGGTGCTTTGGCTTGTCTGGGATGTTTTATTGGAATACAGATTCTTCTTAATATGTGACACTAATTCACAGTATTTTCTGATTTAATGGCAAACTGTGGTTGTTGTGATCAGGTAATTGCTAGTCACAAAAGTCTCAGAGCTCCCCGCCCATCCACCGCCAAAGGTCACCAAGTAATACATTTCACAACATCAAAGTCTGCATGCAAATGAGCGGTTCTGGGTGCTCGCAGGATGGAGGAAAGCTAAAGACAGTTCATCTGCACACATTGCGATGATACAGAGCTGGTTGAAAATCAGCAAAGTTTCCCTTAAAATCTTACAGTCTCACTATCATAAACACTATCTTCCACTATTTTTTGTTTTGGTACAGAATTGATACTTGGATTGTAGTGCATTAATCCCTATAAACAGGTATCTGCATGTGTATGCAGACTCTGTAGTCAAGATTTTAGTATCGGAATATTTGCAGTCCCAATAGTATTGGCCAATCACATTTGAGTGGCAGGGTAACACTCTGTGTGGAGAGGTGGCCCACTGAGGCCAAAATGCAATCTCTGAACCCATCGACTAACATCTGACAACAGGTTTAGTATTACCCTTTTTTTTAATGTATTTCCATTCATATGCTGATATCTGGTCATAGAGATTAAATGACTGACACACAAAAGAGGAATTCTTGGCCTGGATATTTTCCACATTAAATACCCCTACATATCGACCTTTGCCCCCAGTGGCTTGTTGTCATCAGATGATAGCTGACAGGTTCTGTGATTAGTAGTGCACAGACTGCTGTCATCATTATGTAATTTTCTGTGTCCTTAAGGCTCCCTGACAAATCAACATGCATGCAACCGAGCCATCATTTGCACAGTTCAATTAGCCCACGTACATTGGAATAGATTTACTGTGTGAATGTTCTGAGCCACTCTGAGGGCCCTGCAGCTGCCAGGGATTTGGGTTATTTTTAACTGTTTACTGTATTATCTTTTTTCATTCAGTGATTGAAATCTTCTGCACATTTACACTACGATGTTATTTTAAAACCTTTTTAACACAAAAAACACGTATGTGGTTAAGCAACACCGAACGTGTAGTCTTTTTAGATGCTTGCATTCAAAATGGATACTATGATATTATGCTTTACTCAAGACAAGATGCCGTGTATTGTCAGGAATGACTGACTTACCAGCAGGGAGTCCATATTATAATTATTCATAGGGTACTTCCGATAACAGATAGCCTGCAAGTTAGTCATGACAGTATGTATTATGTCATGTACTTGTATAATGTTTAAGTGTACCTTTATTTTGTTAACATCTTGGTGTGAATATAGATAAAGAAATTAAAACATTTTGCAAAAAGTCTGTCTCTTGTGTGGGCGATGTGCTGCTACAGCAAGCAACTTATATATGTATGAGTTTGGTGACACTGCCTTTGTGCATTGAAATTAGAGCAACAGTCTTTAGCTGAATTTTAAAACAGATGGAGATAAAAAACACACTTTGCATCAAATTTTCAACACACATTTTCTGCCTTAGTTTGTCTGAATAAAGAGATCTATACTGTATCTTTTCATTGTATCAACTGTTTTGCAGGTTGAGACGAGGATATTTGGAAAGAACACTGTCCCCACCGGAAAAATGATAGCGGTTGTTTGTTCAAAAACTTCAATTAATTTATGATTATGCAGCCAATCATCTGTAGCAATTACCTTTATATTGGACATATTTGCAACACAATATGCAGCTAATGCCAACATTGACTGTCAGCTTGGGAAGTAGTGTGTCATTTATGTAGCAAAGTGGAAAATAAAGGAGTTCAATTTGAATGTGGGAGACAGTTTGTGTTTCAGCGTAGACTGTTATATTCATCTACACTTTTTAAAAACACTCAAGCACAATCTTTCCTTCCTTCTAAATACCTAACCATACCAAATACATCTCTATTTGCAATAACTAGAATCTCTCCCTAACTTTAAGCATACTGTAGCCAAAGGTAGAAGAAGCAAAGGCAGAAGTAGTGGAACAGTGTTATAATACTGCAAAACCTTGCATGTTGGGGTGGTTTGTTGGGTGTACAAAGTGACTAGCTCTGACATCACAAAGCACTGTACACATCCTGTCCCCTACCAGTAGTCAACAATGGTTTCTTCTAACTACGACCAATTAACTTTCCCTAACCAATGGAGTAGCTGCAGATGCCTAAACCTAACCAAAGCTTAGCCATAACAATGGTAGATCAGAAAGCGGTGACATCAGTTTTACAGTGGTTTTTAAGTCATGATGATAAGGGCTCCTGATCAGAGAAATTTGTTAACAAAAACCATTTTCATCATTTAAGTTAAACAACACATTGTTAGAAAGTTGATTGCCGGCATGACAAAAATCTGATCTGCAGAATGAAATTCTCTTCCTCTCTTGCGCTTCCTTTATGTCTTTCTACACACATGATCTTTATCTTTGATCGCAGTATTTGATCGGAGTTGTGTAGACGTGTGGATAAACCTTTTCATTCCCTTTACTCACAGCATGACTCAGATTCTTTGTAGGAATGTAAACAAGTTATTTGTTTATGTTTTTAACCTCCATTTTATACTTTTTTTTTTCCATATTCAAAATGACACAGGCTGGATTCTCGCTTTTATCACCTCTCTGCTCTGCATCATAACATACATGCATAAACATATTTGCACGTGTGATACTGTTGACATATTGATTTGAAATGAGCGGGAAATACTCAAAGAGCAGAACTGATCCGTCCACTTCTCCACAAAACTCTCAGGGGGCTGGAGAGAGTGAGGCAAAGAAGTTATGAGAGAAGAAGAAGGAAGCAGCTTAAGGATGGATGCACAGAGATGTATATAGATTTATGCATAATTCACTGAGACAAAGCTCATGAGCGAGGGAGGGAGAGAGGGGTGTTGTGGGAATAACAAGAAAAACAAGAAAAAAGTGAAGGGAGACACTGAAAATGAGTCGAGGCTGCAAGGAAACAGGAAGAGGAGAATTAGTAAGAAGTCATAAAAGAAGGATGACGAGGAAGGTGAAGGAATGTGTCCAAATATTTTAATATTGTTTATTTACTTTCACCAGAAGATAAGACATGTTTTTTTTTATACATTTTTAATGTCAAAATTCATGTGTTTGAGCAAAGTATAATTAGAAACCAACAAATTTAGCTCTTGATTTTTTTATTTTAAACATGTGGTTGTATTTGAATTATGAATGAAATATGAATAGTCATTGCACATTACTCACTTCGTCCTGTAAGGTCATTCCTATGACGGCATGTGCAATAGTAAAGAAATGTCACTTGTTGGTCAAACAAGGAAGCTGTTCATTGTTGTGATTTTTATTTGGCAATTTTCTAAAATTTAAAAATTATTTCATAAAGCCATTGCATGTGTTGCCACAAATTATTCAGCACTGCCTCACGATAATCCTAGATTTACAGGATTTTGTGATGAACCACCTTGATTTTCAAGTATCTAAATTGCTATATGAAATATATGCAATATAAAACTACATATAATAATGTCATGATATAAAATAACATATCCCACAAAAGCAGATTTTATTATAATTCGTGTTGTTTAGAGCAAACTGCGAACTTCATTTGCATACGTAATTACATTAAAAACAGAATGTTTCTGACGTTTGCTGTGGTTTTAAAAACTCCTGGCAGATGCTGACTGGATTATGTTAAAGGAATAGTTTGACATTCTGAGAAATATATTTGCTGTCTTGCCAAATGTTAGATGAAGAGAACGATTCCACCCTTCAGTCTTTACGCTAGATACGGTCTAAAGCCAGGAAGTGGTTATTTTAGTTTAGATCGAAATCTGGAAACAGATGGAAAACAGCTAACCTGGCTTTATATAGTCTCGGCTGAGTCTTAATGCTGAAGTTCTAGCTTCATATTTTTCTCAAATACATAAAAGTGGTCGAGCTTCTTATCTAATTCATAGGACTATAGAACATAAGTGCATTTCCCAAAATGTCAAACTTTGCCTTCAAGGGGATCGGAAGGCATTATCTGATATAACATTTTTTATAAAGCCCCATCAGATATTAGTCTAATATAGGAATTTATTTAACCAAGCGTGGTGAAATGTTGTTATCAGTTTATGACTGTGGATTTGCAATCATGAGGCATCACATTTTAATTTTACCTCTTGTTGCTTCATGTAGATCTTTTGAACTAGAGGTCCTAGAGGTATCTTTTTTTGTGTGTGTGTGCGTGTGTGTGTGTGTGTGTGTGTGTGTGTGTGTGTGTGTGTGTGTGTGTAGGTGTGCGTGTGTGTGTGTGTGTGTGTGTGTGTGTGTGTGAGTGCTGTTTTGAGGTCTTGTAAGGCAATGATATACCTAACACTGTGACAGCAGATGGTGTTTCAGTGTCATGTCCCACAGATGGGGCAACATCTTAGTCTGCAGTGACCCAAAAAGAAAAAAAAAAACATTTAAGGTCATGCTTTCAATCCTAAGTGCTTTTTTGTGCTTTCAGCCTGCTATAGCCTTTAAGCAGGCCACAGACGGCTGCATGCACACTCACGCACACACACACACTCACACAAAATGATAATGGAACAAATAAATTGTGCAGGTACTTAGCTAACCAAATTCGACTTGTTTTTATTTTTCAAACAATCAGAAAGTACTTGCTTTTAAGTTTTCTGCTCTTTAACCTTTCTCGCCACTTACGCACCTCTTTCTTTCCTCCCCCCTTCTCTCAACAGCGTCTCAGTGTGTGTCAGCACTGGGGTGTGGACCCCACTATGAATTTGCCATTGAGGAGTTTTGCTTGGCCAAATTCAGACTGGACATGCAAGAGCTGGACCAGAGACAGTGGTGTAGCTGGGAGGATACAGTCGAGTGAGTAGGATAAACACACACACACACACACACACACACACACACACACACACACACACACACACACACACACACACACACAAAGAGTGAGCAAGACATGTCCAAAAACAAATGCAAACAGATTTACATGATCACAAATACAAACGACTACATACTGAGCTTCCCATTTTAAATTTGCATGAGGTGAATCAGCACTTTCATTCTGTTTGTTAGTTGTAATGCAGTAAGAGCATTGAATGTGATTGTAATGTGTTCCCTAAAGGCCCATCTATCTCCACACACCACAGATATTACCTTATTCATCATCTTTGATCCAGTGCAAGTCAACAAAATGAACATTACCAAGATGTATTGTTATATAGAAAAAGGAATAGATTACGTTTACTTTTGGCTGGAGGTCTATACAATAATTTAACTTATTGGTCACCCTCCAACAGCTGATTAGATACTGGGTGAGAGGCACCAGAGAAAGAGACTGAGTGGAAAAAATGGAAGGGGATGAGAGGGATATGCACAGACAGTTAGTGTGGAGAACAAAAGCTGTACGCCTTTGGCATAAACAGGGATCCTCTATGCATGTACAAATATTATCTTTGCACTCACTGTAAAAGACGTCTGGCGCCACAGGTTTCCACAGCTGCTCTTAGGATTGGAGTGCCAGTTATTGGCATTGTTTGGTACAATTAAGTAATCACATAAATAATACCCCCCACTTGACTGTCAATTTTAAATTATGCATCAAACCATTTCTATTAAAACAATGAAACCCCTATCCTGAATTACCTGGGTATAATATCATGCTGCCTCCCGAGGGATCTCTGAAAGCTCATAACTCACAATATAATAATATCAGCAACCTTGAAAGGGGAACACAATTAAGCAAGTCTCCAATAGGTCTGACCTTTGACCGGGTTGTTCTAGTCTCATGAGCTGCATTGTCTCTGTTCTTATGAGAAGTATCGGCTGTTGTTTGTAAAACCCTTTCATGCAGCTTTGTGACAGAGCCAACTATGTCATGGTAGGTTTGGAGAGACCAGGCTGAAAGGTTAATTTGGGTAAAGGAACAGAGTCTCTTACAGTAATTCAGCCAGTAATCTGAAATTAAATAGCCTATTGTTACTTTTATGTGGATACAATCTTAACTGAAAAACTGCACCCTTTGTGTTGAATGCATACTGAATTGTATTCAGTGTGTACATCTTCCATGTGTGCATATCCTCATACAACAGTTCATATGATACCTTAACCAGGTTCACTCCCAAGCCATTGACATCCAGCACTTGGTCAATGACTTCCTTTCACATCGGCATGATACGCAGCCCGTCGCCGTTATTGTTTAACAGCACCTAGTAGCATCGGGGAAACGCTGCGGGACAACAACAAGAGTTAAGGTGGCAGAAGTCCAAGTACGGTGGGCAGGAGGGATGGTGGATGGGTCCAGCAACCACCAACTTTCACCAGGCAGGCCAGTGTTCGCTTCCCATAAGACTGTAAAGCGAAAGCCTTTTCTTTTTTCCTAAACCCAACCATGTGTTTTTGTTGCCTTAACCCAACCACATGCGTGTGTTGGATAAACATAACAAGGTGGGTTTGTTGTTGAAGGAAAAATAACGTAAATTTGCGGTGTTGTACCAACGTAGTGCACTTGGTTTTTTTTTTTAAAGAGACTGTATGCAAGCTGAACATTGCCTGTGAAAACCGAAGTGTACTTTGAAAACAAATAATGCACGTCGTATCTACGTAGTATCTCCGCATTACGTATCACTGACTCGTGTTTATTTACATTCTTTATGTATAAATTGTGGTGCATTACTTTTCATAGGAATACATACAAGCAGTGCATGAGAGCAGCCTTCCATCTATGTGAAAATCCTGATGTATGCAGATGATGCAGTCATATATGCTCAAGTGACATGTACTGAACATGTAACTTGCTGACAAATATAAACAAAAGGTGTACAAATATTTACGTGAATGAACAAATTGCATTTTAATGATGTTAAATTATAAACATCTTTAATGCGTATTTTCCTTTTTATTTATTTTTTTAATCCTAATTCTGATTTATTACAATGTGTGTATTATTTTCATAGTTTTGGCCATCATATCTGTTGGTTTAAATGACATTGTACTCACTACTTTAATTGCTGAGGTCTGGCATTTGAACACTGTCATGACAGCAAAGTCTGTCAAAGCAAGCTACATACACACTATCACACCAACAGTTCATCCACATTATCTAACTGCTTTATGTAGAGATAAAACTGAAAAAGAGCATTTGGAAATTTAGTGATTATCTCTTCATTCCAGCAAAACTATGGCAAGTATCAGTCAGAGCTGCATCATCAAACCCTTTTACCATTTATAGCAGATGATTCTGCAGTTAGATTTAGTGAAAAAGCTCAGCTCTTTGAGAAAGCTCTTAAAGAATGCAGTGGGTGATGAGGACTCTGCTGGGAAAACCAATCCCCCTGTTAATAAACACACACAAACATCAAATCTTAGTTAAATCAACAATACCAAAAATATATCAGATATAGAGGAGGCTGGGATGGTGGAGCGAGCTGGTATTGACAGAGTTAAGTAAGATGTGTGAGGTTATAATAGGCCATGCTGTACATCTGCATGAATATGACCAAACATTACTTGTGAGCTGATAGCCGCAAGGCAGTGATGCCAATCATTGCTTTGTCTGAACTATCTGTCCCAAACTTCGGGTAATATCTTGAGTAGAATGTCATAAACGATACAAATAATGGCCAAAACTTATATTTTGAGCAGGATATGAAGAAGATGAGCCATACACTGAAAACAGCTTCAGGCATACTTACAAACTCATCCACAGCTGGGTCATCCGAGAGTGTAATTAAATTTTCTAATTTCTATTACTGCACAGTTTATCATCTTGGTCTCTTGACATGCAAGATAGCCTTAAAACCAACTAGGCTCTGAAAGATTAATAGGAAATAAGGAGAGGACTGTTATGATTGTTATATATTTAGTTGGAAAAAACACTTGATTTGAAAGCTTCATTTTTAATCAAATGTCTGTCTGGTTTATAACTCCCAAAACTGCTCCTCCACCGTCCAAGGAAATGAGTTTCAGAGCTTAAAGGTCAGCTTCAAGAGGACTTCTGTCTATTTTATTTAAGGCTAGTTAAAAACAAAAACAGCATTTATATTTCAAAATTTATTTATTTAATAGTTATGTTTTTTTTTTTAATTTGCAAACACATAAAATTGCATTAAATCCAAATAGTAAAAAAGAAAAAAATAAGCGTGTCAGGAGAGGTCAAGAAGCCATAGGCTTATATGAATGGACCTCCCCTCAACATAAGGATAAAAACAGACAATAACAAAAGTAGGGAGAGAAGCAAACAAAAGTTACACAGAAAAATACAACCAAAGATAAATGACAACAGGAAACACATTGAGCAGTCAGTGAAAAATAAAAACCGAGATAAACATCGAACACAGTGCAGTGAAAAAAGAAAAAAAATCTATTTATATACAAGTCAAGAAATAATAAGACATCATGAAATAAATGACGTGATCATTTCCATGTTGTGCTATATCATGTTAACTGTAATTTTTTAAAATTTGGATGTGTGTATGACACTTTGACATCTTTTGTGTGTAGATAAGTATAAGTCTGGAGCTTACATATGCCATTCAGCACACATTTTACTCTGTATCTACTGTATTTTGCAGTGTTTGTGTCTCGGCTAGGGACTGCAGATCTGAAGCACTGCAGCTAGCACCTAACTGGTTTAAAGCATCTCCTCTTATTGCTTGAGATTAAAGTTTTTTTTTCTGCATAGACCCTGACATATAAATTTACTTCAAAATATATTGAGTTGTGGAAAAGTGGTAACATCCCTACATTTTTCAAAGCACAGAGTTTTCTCTGTAGATGTTGGACAGCAGTTGCATCTTTAAACAACACAGTATCTGAGGAGTTTGATTTACTGACTAGCTGGCTAACCTCTGATAACTTCTTCTAAAAGTTTTATCTCAAACTTTCTCACAGAAACCCTAAAAAGCAGGAAAAAGAACAACAACAACAAAATTGTGAATGAAAGATTGAAATGTCAAAAGTGGTTCAGCTGAGGAGAAAAGGTCAAGTATCAGGACAGTTGCTTCCTCTTCAAGGAAAAGCTGCATCCTGGCCAAGAAGCCACTAGGGATTTCTAATTCTGTTCAAGTGACATTTGGCGTCTGTGTGTAGATGTGTGTGTGTCAGGATAGCTGTACACGTCGCCGTCTTTGAAAGGGAGGGGGCAGCTTGCTCAGCTCTCTCCTCTTTCCCCAGCTGTCACTCACCACTGTCACATCAGCCTGAGTTTATACCCTGCTCCCATCCTTAACACTTAACATTGTGCTGTGCAGTAGCTTGCCTTGGTTCTAATTTCTCCCGTTCTGCACAGAAATCATAAGTAAAATGTTTAATTATACTCCTATGATCACAGCCTTAATTATTTCAATGCCCTCTTACATTTTTCACAAACTTATGATTCCTAAAATACACCTTCCTCCTGTGTGCTGTCACAGCTCAGTCTATTGTTAAGCTGTTGTCACTGCAGTAGGCTATACATTATTAAGTTCATGTGCGTATTCCCAGATCCCAGAATATACCTCCTTCTATTTTTACAAGCTTTTACACACTCAAGTGCCAAAGTGACTTTGAATGACTACATTTGTTTGTTCAGCATTAAAACTGCTCAGCTTTGTGTGTTACAGCTGTAGTTAATACACAGTAAACTCTAGTGTCTCACAGATGCTGATGCTAAGATATTGCATGCATCCTTACATTTGTACTCCCACAGCTCCTTAAGCAGAATTGTTATTACACAATGTCTCATAGTATTCGTTCTTATGTCAATATGTTTTAGTGTCCACATCAAATCCCAGCATGCAATAAGAAAAGGGCAGGGAAATGCCCTCTTTAAATCATTCCATTACCCCGGAGTCAATACAGGCATGTCTCACTCGCTTTCAGAGGCAAGGGAGTATCAGACTGTGGGAGGAAACAGGACGCACCCAGAATAAGAAATAAATATGAGCTGTCAATAGTGCAGGTGATGGTGCTAATCATGGAGCTCATCAGTAGAAAATATATGAAGTAAGTAGAAGTAATTTCAATCAGTCTATTTGAGATGCGAGCAAAACGCAACATTCTGGCTATTATAATCAGTTATATTTGAATCTGACCTCAAATACACGTTTGACGACTTTTGATATTTGAATTTGGAGGAATGTCTTCTTCACTATAACAGGCCTTTTTCACAGCAGACGTTTAAACTTATAATAGCAGGAAAAGCACAGGTTTTACTTATTACATTAATAACTGCTCTGTTGTATTCAAGTGTCCCAGTCAGCCGTGACAGTGTGACAGTGAGCCGCATGAACAATACCAGGATCCTGAAACTGAAGCAGCTAAGTAGCTATTGTTTTTATGCCTCCGTGCCAGCGAAATCCTGTGGATGGAAGCACTATGTTTTCGTGTTGTTCATCCGTCCGTCCCATTCTAATAAACTTAGTATCTCAAGAGGGAATTTCTTCGGTCCACTTGGACTTAACAATAAACTGATTAGTTTTTGGTCAGCGGTCAAGGTCACTGTGAACTCATCTGTCTCATTCTTGTAAACATGATATCTCAAGAAAGGATTTTCTTCAAAGTGGGCACAAACGTCGCTTGGACTCAAAAATGAACAGATTAGAGTTTGGTTGTCAAAGGTCAAAGGTCAAGGTCACTTGACATGGCAAAACATGTTTTTGGCTATACCTCAAGAATGAATTCACTACTGATAACAACATTTCACTCTAATGTCTAATAAAGTAAAACAATCATGGCATTTAATATCCAAAAGGTCAAAGGACAGCTTCACCGTGACATCATGATGTTCTGCAAAAGCACTTTCTGGCCATTACTCAACATCATAACTCAGGAACAGGAAGAGGAGATATTTGGTCAGATACTGAATTGGTGACTCTAATCTTGGCTGTCCACCTTGAAACTGCGCTGATTGTATAGATCTAGATCTTCTGTGCTGCCAGTGGGGAAGATGTGTGTGAAGTGTCCATGTTTTCACAGACATGGATATAAACTGCAACTGCAACTTGATGGGTTCGCAGAGGCATACAACCGCAAGGCGGCAATTCTAATTTATATTTTAACCTTTGCTTTTCCGACTGTGAGACTTCAATATGTGAACAGGTGATGAACAGAAAAGAAACTAACAAGAAAATGTCTGACCCGCCTTCACAGGAAAAGGCTGGAGTCATAAGATGATGTGACCTTTCCATTTTTGCCACCATCAGCGACATCGCTACTGTGTGTGGATGAACTTTAAGATCCACCAGTTCATTACATGCTATATAAAACCTTGTACAGCCATTCCACGTCTCTTTATAATTGAAAGACCCTGAAAGGACCACACGCAAGTTTTAGCTCCATAGCTACGAACCATGAACATTTACATTGCTGCTGACAATTCTGAATTTCCAAGACTATGATCCATCAGCAGACTTGAAACCTGCTTGAGTTCCACCACAGTGAACATCATATATGCGTCTTTGTCGATGTTACATTAGTGTTGTATTTTAATGCAGTTTAAGTGCTGATTGATATAAAAAGTCTGAGCTTGACTTGCATCTGCAGACTTTGTTATTTGTTACAATGGAGTTAACAACTCAAGAAAGTTTCAACAGTCTATCCATCAATCTATATTTTAGTGAAATGTATGGAAATCAGTAGTTTCCCTGGAAGGAAGGAACAATTCATTCAGACATAAAATGCAAAAAGCAGCAAGACTGATAAAATGTAACATGGTTAGTGCTCACAGAAAGTAGTGAAACGGACTAAAACATGCAAAAGCACCAGTGTGATTTTAAAGGTGTAGAAAATTATCAGTGCATTTCCTTCTCTCTTCCCTGAAGTTGTGAAACCACTGTTCTGCTCACCATAAAAGACAACTGCTTACAAGCAATATGCATGAAGCAAAATCACAAGCTGCCAGCTTAGATTGAATGCATACAAATTTGTGTTTTCTGCTAGAAGTAAAGCTCAATGAATCAAGATAACATGAAAACTTTTCTAATTGCTTCTGGAGACACCATCCAGAGAGGCTGGCACTGCAGCACAAGTGACAGTCAACTCACGACACTGTGTTTTATCCTGAATGAGGGCCTCATTGAAAATAATTGGGGGAAAAAAATCTGCAACTTAAGAGCATTACTGACAGCAAGAAAGCAGCATGTAAGCATACATGCATAATTGTTGCAGGAAAAATAAGAAACTCAGCTCAGAGACACTATGGTACATTTTTAATATTCTCACAATGGTCCCTGGGTACAGGACATGTCTGGGGCACAGTCTGTTGACACAATAATCTTTAATTGAGACTAATCAAATTATTCTGATACTGGCTCTCCTGTGAAAAAAACATGCAGGCTTTACTAATAAACCCGCTGTGTGGATGCATGTGATGGTGAGTTTACTTGTATGATAATTCAAAGATGAATAGTTGCAGTTCATCATTTTGGTCTGCTAGCACTCAGGTATGCACAAGACACTTAGCAGATGGAAAATATGACAAGTCTGCTAATGCAGATGGAAGGCAGATGGGAAGACATAGACGTCCAGCTGGAAGAGGGAATGATAACATGTCACCATCTAGGTTCAATTTGAACTTTTTCCCAGCATGTTGCTTTAAAAATTAAAGCTCTCGGGTCTGAATTTTAAATGCTCCTCTGACACTTGTCTCCAGATCACACATCAGTATGTTAACGATTTGTCTTTCCTCACTGCTAAGAATTATTTTTCAAACCTCCGTAATTGTAATTATACCTATGTGAGTTTACTTCATGATAATACGACCCTGTTTTACTCCCATCTCGTCAAATACAAATGCTCCTCTGCATCACATACTGATGCACCAAGGCACCCTTTAGTGGCAGTATGAGATGCACCAGGGGGTGGTGCTTTTTTTTGGCGCTCAGAGCAACTGCCCTGACATAAAGAGCAAGAAAGTCTGCATAGGGTGGGTGGAAGTGGAGGTGGATGGGTCAAACTCCAGACTCTCACTGCTGCAGAGAGCTGTCCATGTCCTGTGTGAAACCAAAAGTTAATCAAGCTATGTACTGTAGGTGAAGATTCTCAGTCATCCAGGTCATGGTAATCATGAGTGCTATATCGTGGGCAACTGGACTTCCTTGAGTTTCTTGAAGACATTTCGCCCCTCATCCAAGAGGCTTCTTCAGTTCTAGCTGACTGGTGCGGAGTCGCAGGCTTTAAACTCTGTGTGGATGTGAACCCTGACAGAGGCATAAGCTTGTCCACCCTAAGGACAAAACACCCAGACATAAGCAGAGTAATGTAGTGTATGCAGTTCCGTGCAGCCAGGACTGCACAGATTTGTACACTGGTGAAACTAAACTCCGCAAACGTATGGCACAGCACAGGAGAGCCAGCTGGTCAGGTCAAGACTCAGCTGTCTACTTACATCTTAAGGAGAAGGGACACTCCTTCAAGGACAGCAATGTTCACATCTTGGCCAGAGAAGAAAGATGGTTTGAAAGAGGCGTGAAAGAAGCCTATCTACGTCAAACTGGAACAACCATCGAAAAACAGAGGATGTGGCTTAAGACACCACTTATCACCTACCTACAATGCAGTCTTGGGATCCCTCCCCAGACGCATTTAACACTCATTCACACCTGGTCCCATCTAACCCTAACAACACACATGATGACCAGGTAGGTCAATGACTCACATGTGACCTCAGTGACTCTGCCAGGGTTCACACCCACATGGAGTTCAAAGCCTGCGACTCCGCACCAGTCAGCTAGAACTGAAGAAGCTTCTTGGATTAGAGGTAAAATGTCTTCGAGAAACTCAAGCAAGTCCAGTTGCCCACGATATAGCACTTCTGGTTAATGGAGTTATTTTGATCATACTATGCTTGTGACATATGACACTTGAAATATGTTACATGACATTACATTACGTTTATAGCAAACGTACCGATATTAAGTCAAACTTGTGTTTTCTAAACCTTACCATGTACTTTTTGTTGCCCAAACCTAAGAAAGTAAACGTTTTAAGTTTGTTTTGAAGGGAGAGTGTGTGCATTTAACGGCCAGAGACTGTACATTTCCTGTTGAAACATGTGTTTATTTTAAAAGACACAATGCATGTAACAAGCACAAATTGACATGCCGTCCCTAAGTGTCCGAAACTGACGCTTGACGGGTACCTAGAGCATCAAAGGTTGACGTATAAGGCCGCTGACCATTTGACATGTTGGGTGTTATTATGTGTTGATAAATCAGGACATGTTCTTTCTGATGCTGCAATAAGCTGTGGTGAGGAAGCAGCGATCAAACTATTCAAGCTATTGGCTCAGTTAACTGATGGATGGCCATTTATAGCCAGCCTCGACACAAGTGTCAACTAGCCAACAGTTCATCCAGTCTTAACCATAAATATTTTTCCATTTCTTTATTTAACTTCCCATCTTTCACTTCCATCGTGCTCTTTTCTCATTCAGCCATGAAATCTCTTACTAAAGTTTTCATAGCTTTCGGTGCCCTGGAGCCGCTATGTGAGGTCACATAGAGTACCACAGACTTCTCAATAAAACACATGCCACCAAGGTCAGTGCCTACGTTGGGAGGATGTGCAGAGATTTAGTCTGCGTTTGTAAAGCTGATGGTTTGTAAAGACTCCTTTGGGGCCAAAGAAAGTATTCACACTGCAGTTATTTCCCGTTTAAAAAAAAAAAAACAAAAAAAACAAAAATTTAGTTAGAAAAGTGAAAGATAGAATAATTATAGAAGAGCTGGAGAGAAAAATAAAGAAAGATAAAGGATTTGGTACTCAACTGTCATGTCCAATTACTCAGTGCCAGTGGGATCTCTCAACAAAGACAGTAACAGTTTAATTACTTCAAGCTGCAGGGCACATCTCCCATTATTAAGTGTCTGAGACTTTGATCTTCTCTGCAGCCATCATAACAGAAAATGCCTGCTGGCGAACAACTGGGACAAGAATCTGTGTTTTAATCCAATATCCATAGTGATTATAAAATACAATTTAATCATGGTTTGTTCACCCTCATAAGAACATTAGCAGAACATCAGATGAATGAAGTTCATCCAGCTGAAATCACAATTAGTCATTCCTTTGTGCGGTCCAAAATCATGTCAAAGTATAAAATGTATTGTTTAAAATGCATTTGGAGAGAAATCTGAAATTCACCTTGATCCTGTAAGCCTCTGAGTGGGCGGGCATGTGTATGTGTTTGACTGACAGCTCAGCAGCACAGTGTAACCAAAGATTGCTGATAATTGTAGCTTACAACCCAACGACAGATGCAAGACAATGTCTACATGAACAAAGAGACAGTGGTGTCCTGAGTTGTATATGAAGACGCAGCGGGGTTGTCATGCAACCAATACATTTAACAGATACATTTCCTCCTTTTGGTTTTAAGGAGCCTGATACACTCACGAATATTACTGCCAACAACAGTCTGACCATAATCATTTGTCTGCTCTACTAGCTCGAGTGTAATAACTCCCTGTCTTCAACCAAAACCCTTGTTAGCATGTAATGCTAGCTTAAGCTTTGAATATGTCATGGTGCTTTGAAGGTGAAGTGTGTAAGATTTAGGGGGATTTAGTGGCATCTAGTGTTGACGATTGCAGATTGCAACCAGCTGAAACTTCTCCTCGTTAAAATTCCATCAGTGTTCATTTTCAAGAGATTTTCGACCAAGAGCTGAATTATCCACAGAGGTTTCTTCCTCTCCAAAACAAACACACCAGATGATTAAAAATCTGTAAAATCTCTGAATAAAGCTTTTCCACTTTACAAATTGGTGTTTCTTCAGTGCTGTTTGGCATATGCTGACGTAGGCACGGATGTCTCCAGTTGCCTCTCTTACAGCTACACTAAATTTGTGCTAAATTTTTTACCAAATGTAGGCTCTTACTTTATTTTGGAAGTCTTAGGTGGTGCTTTGTGTGGTTGGCTTTGGATGGTGGTGGCGTGTGGCTGAGAGTCACTCATCAGGGTGAGGAAATCAACTTACCAATCTGTAAACTCTCCTTCTGCTGATTTTTAGTTGGCTGATTGCTAGAGATCAAGGTTTTCAAATTTAAACTTCAGTAAACATCGAGGAAAGAGGGAGAAGATGAACTAGTGATGAACCAGTAGAACTAGCATCCTGCTGGGCATTGTACAGGCGTTGGAAAATAGACTACAGAACCTCAGTGCCACGTCAGTTTTCAACAGGATATCAGGAACTGTACCTTTTGATTCACCAAAACTTCGCTAAATCTTGGACAGCAAAATTCAATCAGGTGACTCTTTCTATATGTTGATCTGACAGAGCAGAGGACTAAATAATCACAGATGGTTGAGGTTTACTGTGGGAGCCTCAGTATAATTATTGTATAACATATTTAATTTGTGGCCCATCTTCATTAGAGATGATCCAGGTCTTTGGGTAGAAGCTGTGTAATAGTCAGCAGGGACAATAATTACTCAAGATTGGAATGGGATTTGGAGCGACAATGAAAAGGTTGTCAATGAAAAAAAAAATCACAGGATGTAGATGGGAAATAACTCAAGGCTGGGCAAGAAGGGAATAAAATGTCCCTTCTTTCTAACTCTTTCTTACCTGTCTGTTGCCTGCTGCAGGGATGACTACTGAAGCATTTTAAAACGCCCCCAATCTGCTTCATCAAGGCATCATCAAGCAGTACAATGAAATTAGAATGTTTCTCTCAGGAGCTCACTTCCTCCGCCAACCCCCGCTGCTGTGTGCATTACTGTGGGATGCTGCCGAGGAACATGTTAGAAATTCATGAGAAAATAAACTTCTGACTTAACTGAATAACTGATACATTTTTATTCATGCTTAAACAAAACACAAACAAGTTATTTTTGTTGATAAAATTACATCACTGGTTAGAGTGAGTGACAACAGTGAGGGTCATGAGGCATGGCGATTCCATGTCGCCTCACTATCAGCTCTGTTACATTTATGCTAAATTTAGGCTCTTAAATGGCTATTTTGCAAGTCTTGGTGGTGCTTTTAGTGGTTGCTGTTGGAGGGTGGGGGAGCAGAGCAGAGGACTCTGGTGAGAGAAGGAGAGGACGTGTGTGCTTTATGGTGAATCAAGACTGGTGTGACAATGGCAATGTGAAATGCTGTCCTGGTCCTGCTGTAGGTCAGTGCCTATATGCTATGCAGAGCTGGCTGCAGTGCAGCGCTGCTTGTGTTTGGGAGGAACGACCATACAGCTTTCTTGTCCATCTGTCTGTGTGGACAGTTAAATCATTCCACAATCAGAAATCATCGATCACCATCCAGAAACATGGAAAATTACAAAGCAGTTGCCAACAATGTAAGATGACTCAAAAAGGACTAAAATACAGGGCACAAGTTAAAGGAGCCTAATGGGATAGCCTAGCACTTGCTAATGCGTGCCCACCCTTTTTTCTGGTAACTTAAGACAGACAGATCCAGACATTCAGGAGATTTTTTACAGAGAGCCGAATTATCTGCAAAGGTCTCGTCCTCTCCAAAACAAATGGACCTAGTGATTTAAAAAGTGAATAAAGCAGTTTCATTTTAAAAAAAAATGTGTCATGTTTTCATCATGGAAAGACCGACCAACACATAAATGCGAAAACACAAATTACCCAGCCAGTAACTGGTTCGTCCGTTCTGGGCGGACAACATGGGTGACTCTATCGACGAGGACCTACTCCCTGTGTTGATATAAACAACTTATTCTAAGGTAACAAAAAGACAGGACCTTTAAGAATATGACCTTACTCCTTAGATAAAGTGAAAAGCCTATGTGGGGGAGTTCTGTTTAAGATATGAGGAAAATAAATATGGGAAAGAAGAGCAGCTACACTAATCTGCATTTGATGGGGAAAAATAAGTTTAGCTGCCCTTCTTTTCCTCAAAACTTTAACATCAACAACTTGAGATAATCCGCTGTGTATGAATATGTATGGGGTCCATTAAGTATGCTTTAGTCAATGCATCTGCCAACCTCAGTAGAACAAGGCCCTGCAGGCGATCTACTCATCCGTCCGCTCTGTCTGTTGGGTTAGTTGGGTAATTATGGCACATTATTACATTGCTGTGTTCAGCGTGGCAGTAGCTTAGCGTAGCCTCCAACACACGCACAACTCCTCCAGCATCATGCATCGCCTAGTTCATAAAAACAGCAAAAACAACTTAAGCTTGTTTTCATTTTAGTTTTCATTTGCTGAGTAAACAAACCAATCAGATAGAAATTCTCCAAGAAGATATTTTCTAACATAAATAGAAGTTCTAAGGTATATTTTAGTTAGTATAGTTCATATTTTTTGTAGTGTACTTATTGTTAATAATCCCTGTATTTTAGATTTTATTTCAACTCTTAATTTTCTCACCTGTTTAGAAATGCTACACTCCTTTCACTTGCTGTGTTAATGTTCAGAAACAGGAGCTATAGGATGGTTTTGGTAACCTTGTAAGGAAGTAATTCTTTAAAATCAGCTTGTTCGCAGCACCTTGCTGGACTGACATTAATGCAGGATAAGAGCACTGCAGCAAGTTTGCCCAATAAATCAAAAGACGGATATTATGTTTTTGATTCATCCTAATTAAGGTCTAATTCTCTCCCTTTGCTCTTCATCTCATTTTTCATACCTTGGGCTCTTAGTTTAAAAATAGCTCTGTTTCTTGGTTTTACAAGGGCTTTTTTTGCGTGTGATTGTTGGAGGGTATTTTGGTCAGTCAGTCATGCGTGCCTGTCAGCCGTCTGTAATAATTTAAAACCCTTTTGTGAGTGAGCTCACATCGGGGTTACGTGCGAACTCAGGCCAGAAGAAATCCAGTGAGCTCAGCAGTGTGGAAAGCTAATTGAAGTTCCCTTTCTGTGGACCCCTGTGATTAAACGGCTGATTAGTCGGTGATTAGAAATGGATTGCCGTATGTTTTTACAGCTATAATGACTGGATAACATCCAGCATTGCCTGGATTGTCGCGCGGACTGCAGCTGTTATGCAATGCATCTTTAATAGCATTAGGACAATGATTTGAATATTTGCCTCAGTTGGGGAGGTTTTCATTTAAAGTTTGATAAAAGTAGTCACCCGTTTTTGAAGAAACCTCAAACTAGCTGGCATACAATTCCTTCCACATCCACGCTCCGCTTCTGCTGCTAGAAAAGAGAAGCCTCTGCATTTGTTCCTG
Organism: Cephalopholis sonnerati; assembly: GCA_019142605.1. Lineage (NCBI taxonomy): Eukaryota > Metazoa > Chordata > Actinopteri > Perciformes > Serranidae > Cephalopholis > Cephalopholis sonnerati. Next base: position 12,530,709 of record JAGQAX010000012.1, on the reverse strand, counting down.
TTCCTTCGAGGGAACAAACATATCATCTCTTTTTCTTTTCCTTTGTTGCTGTAAAAAGCCCAGTTCTTTATAATCTCCCTCCTCCTATAAGCTTTTAGTGTATTTTGAGAACACCTCAAATTTGATGCATAACAGAATATATATATATATTTAAACTGCAGCCTTACGGAGAACACAACAAAGGGTGTTTCCCTGCACTAATTGAACCATCTCCTTGTTCTAAGCCTTGGCATCAGTACTGCAAACATTCGCTTTGACGACTCATTGGTCCCACTGGGTTTCAGTAGAAGCGGGAGAGGAATTCAGGATGAGTTTTCTGCCCCATATTGTGCACCATTGCCATTGCACCATACATAAGTGCTCACAGGGCTGAGTCAGTTCCACTGCAGTGGTTTTTTTTTTTTTTCTTTTTTTACATTTCTCTTACAGTTGTACAGTCAGAGAAATTCAGATACATTCACTGTAGACCTACAGGTTTAGGGGTAAATGATAATTGAATCTATTCTCTCACGTGACTACAGATGAGTTTCAATCCACCTGTTTTTATGCACATTTTCAATTTAATATTAAAAAAAAACACCAGAAATTAGAAAAAAAAAAAAATCAAAATATCACAAAAACAGTTGTTATGCTTAGGGGAGGTGGAAAAGCTGTTGTATCGCTAAAAGAACTCTTCCAAGAGCACAGAGCTGTAATATTAGTTGTTGAAAAGACTCCATTTCCATTTTCCAGTGTGCTATCTCTTATTATACATCCATTGTTTTGCTTTGTCTGAAAATTAATTCAGCCTACTGCTCATCTGGATGAACCAACTCCCAATATTTGCACAAAAGTAGTGGATGAATATAAAGACATAAATGTGCTTTTTTTTTTTTTTCTTGCCAATTTTATTAAAATTTACATTTACACACATTTACATTTGGATGGAATCGAAACTAATGTGTCATTATAATATGTTCCCAAACAAAGTCAGTTAAGAGAAGTGCAAGAACAGAGTGTGACAAAATATTCCAGTATCTGCTTGCTGTATTTTTTTTTTTTTTTTTTTTGGTGGTTCAAGTTGCAAACACATTAACACATGGATGAAGTTGTGAACATAATATGACTAACTAACAAACCATCGTAAGTCATAGGACAATAAGGGCCAGATTTATTAAGGCTTCGTGCCAATTTTGATCAAAACTATATTTACATTCAGCGTTACTCGCCTAAACAGATTGTGTGTATCCTTGATTTCTAACAAACGTGTCAAACTCCTTTACGTCCTTATAAAACATTTACAAAGCAGTTTTTTATGTATTTGAAATCCAGCATTGTTTACATCTGTGTTTACTTGCTAGCAGTCTTCTTCTTACTTGAGGCCAAAAACTCCACGGGGAGCCTTTAATGTGCAGTAAACAGTTTAGGTTTCAGATGAGGGAGAGGAGGACGACAGCTGGCACGCTGTATCAACTTGTGTGTGTGTTTGTTTTCTAATCAGGCCACAAAGAACAGTCAGTGATTCATGATAAAAATGAAGACACCAATAATAAGCAAATAAATCATGTAGTCATGTAGCTTCTTAAAATGATCTTAGCTTCCCTCAGTGGGTGAAAGGCATCTGGTAATCTTCAGTCACGATGCTTTTGAGAAACTCCTCTTATGAGGTATCTGTGGCATTTTTCAACCTGGACCCTAAAACAGCATTGCAGCTCAGCTCTCAGCCAGCTTTGTATCATAACAATGTGGGTAGTATGAATGAACTGCGGTAAACTTCCCTCCATCTTACCAGCACCCAGATCTCCCTTGCTCATTTCCCAGCTCAAATTGTCACTGACTCCAGGGTTGTTGCTCAAACTACAGATTGTACTTTTGTATTTTCATCACCCACCACCACAAACACAGGAAGTATAGAAGCAGAGCAAGAGAGAGTGTCGCCTCTCTCTTTCTCAAACTGTGCTTGACAGTCTGAACTTCTGTCTGTGTTTTGGACAGCAGCACCAGCAGGTCAGCCTTTGTAAATACTTTATCTGAAACAACCGCACAGTAACATCTGAGTTAGTTTATGTGTCCATTTCAGTACAGACAGAACAAACATTTACACACACACATGTATAAACTATGTAAACACGGCCACAGAAGCAAAATTATACCCCGGTGAAAAACACCCAACACACTGAAACACAAATACATGTACAGTACACATGCAGTTATTCACACAAACACAAGCACACGCATGTCAAAAACAAATGTCAACACACAGCAAGCTCCATCTGCTCACATCCTGATGTTGACTGATTTGAAACAGACACAGAAGGAGAGAGAAGAAAAGTGAGAATAAATACGAACAGAGAGAAGACCATGTGTTTGTGCATGTGTATTTTCGGGGCCAGAAACTGCCACATTATTTGGAAAAAAAAGGCATGTTTCAAACTTTGCACATTTTTTTTTATCACTTTTACTCTCATAGGAGAAAGAGTTACACACACACATATACACAAACACTTGTGCACAAACTCAGATATTCAGTCTCCCCCAGAGGAAAAGAGACGCTAGAGGTTAGCAGAATAACAAAGTGGAGGAAAAAAGAACATTTTGTCTGATGTGCTCAGTAGTGACAGGTTGGCCTGTTTTTCTGATTTCTTTGTTTTCAGAGGGAGGAATCTCTCCCGTTCCGCTCTGAGGTGATCAATCCAGGCAGCATGACCGAATTGTTCTCAACAGTAAATGCAAGTGATGAAGAGGGGCTTTTCTTACCCAGAATACTTCAATTAGATTAAGGTGATGACAAATGGTCGCATATTACAGGACAGGCGAGATGAACAGTGACACTAGGTCATGTTTAGACATTTAGAACTGAAATGAAGTCAACATAGATATGTATCTAGTGTGTAATTTGACGATAGTCATTCATCTTCAGTAGATATTTCTCTATTCTGTTTTCAATTTCGACAGCATTTCTTTATTGCTTCATGACCCATTTTTCTCAGGGATCTCTCTCTTATTAGAAGTCCTCCTTAGTTTGCATTTACAAAAGTATAACGAGAACATCACTGTTGATCAAGATGATCTGCAGTGCTATGTATTTTATCTGCACTATATTTTGATAGTCCTTGAATTGGCTATAAGTTCTTAAGTAACTAAAGATTTAAGTTCTTAAATCTGTCGTTTTCTCATGACATGGAATGCAACACTGTCATTTGGTGTTGTGTACTTCTGGATAAGTATTGTAGATTTTATTGTCATGATGGCATCGCAGCACTCGGTATCCAATATTTTGATGTAAACACCTATTAGAGGTCCCATCTGTCTGCTCTTCAGACCAGTTATTAAACAAGGAGAAGAGATAAATTACTAATAACATTAGATTAAAAAGGAAAATTACTCATGAATATCACTGTGGAAAAAAGGACGGAGTTAACGTTTACGACGCCAGATTATAATGAAACAATTTGTTCTCATTAAAACTTGAATAATCGATGATCAGCATCAGGCTTCATTATCATCATGCTTTTAATTTCAAAATAAGATATTCAGTATTTATCAGACCCTTCAGCAGGGCCAGACTGGGATAATGATTCAGACTGAGAGTTTGGCGTCAGCCCAGGCCTCCACAGTCACAACAGACAACATATACTGTGACCATGTTGATGAAACATTTTTCTGTTTACTGTTTATGCCAGTTATTAGTACACACAAAAACAGCTTAAAAAAATATAGAAAGTGGCTCCGATTTTGAGTCAGTTGCACTTCCATAATGAAGGCTACAATAATAAATATTCATACGTATCATTTTTGTGCACTTGAGTGCTTGTTTTGCAGCTGACATTTCTACAGAAGTCTGATTGCACTTGTGTTAATTCCCATGAAGCTCTAGCTCTGAGTAAGTGGAGGTACTTCCACCTGACAGAAAAGGCACAGGCCTTTATTGTCAATATTATATTTATGCACACATGCATCCAAGACTCTAACTAAAATAGGTACTCTCTGTCTGACTGTATGTTTGTCTGTCCTCCAGTTTTCTCAACAAGCGTTAATCCATTCGACTTCACACTTAGCAGTGTATTGGTGTATTGTACAGGACTCAAGGAAGTGCAGTGTTGAGTTCTTGAGATCCATGGGACACATTTATTAGGAGTGCATTATCTACACACTGTGTAATGTATTAGGAGGGGATGTCTATTAACTGTTACACTTTCAAACAGCCTGCCTGGTACAGCTCACTCTCCGTCACTCACTAGATGAAGTAAGAAAGACTAGAGATGTAACACTGTACCATACATTCATTTATTTAATATCAGCATTCACTGCCACAGTGAAAGTAAAATGTAACCGTTTGTTAGTTCAAAATTGAACAATCTATTTGTTGAAACGACAGCACTCTTATTTTAGTGTTGTCGTTTGTTTTTCCAACCCAGTTTAGATGAGACAGTGCTGATTCATATGTAATGGCAGCAACAGAAAGTTTACCTTCACTCACCCCTGCAGCAGCTGCTCCCCTAATCCATCAATCTGATCTGATCAGCTCTGACCAAATAAACCACAAAAAACAGACGGATCGATTCTCCTCCCCGCGACTCAAACTCAACAAATCCGGAAGGGTAGGTGCAGTTGTGGTATGATGACGTGTTGCGGGCGGCCCTGCTAGCAGTAAACTGTGGCAATAGGCTGTTCATGTTACAAAGCAATCCACCAGGAATGTGACCTTGCAGGTATTTGTAGCAACATCTGAGCGCAGTTCAACTATTTGGGTGGACATCTGTGCTTTTTTTTCCTGGAGCCCCCTGCGTTGCTCCCCCCACACAGGGTTGAAGTCGGGCTGAACAGCTCAGCATGACCCCACAGTGATGGTGATTTCAAAGAGAGGTTTAACACTGCTAAATATTAACTGCTCCTAAATATAATATGACTCAGAGGTTGTCAGAAGGGCGATAGCAAACAAAAGATCAATGCTAGACTTTAAGTGGGTTTCCCAAATGACATTTTCCTTTTTCAGACTTTTCAGAAAAATATGACATATTAAAAGCCAGCAGAGGATAGAAGGTGACAGCATGATATTAGTCCATTTTAAAATCATTATCTGAAACTGAGTGAAAGGCTTCTGCAGGAAATATCACTCCTCCACTTTAGCTCAAGCTTTGAGACTGAGAGGAGGTTTTGTCAGTAATGTGTGTGTGTGTGTGTGTGTGTGTGTGTGTGTGTGTGTGTGTGTGTGTGTGTGTGTGTTATTGTGAATATAGCAAATGTCTAAAATATTTTGAACTGCCTCTGGATCTGCACCAAAACCTCTCCAGTTCCTTGGCCACGTTCTAACTTTCGAACAAAACATAACCTCGGTGGAGATTGTGATATTTTTTGTTATTTGTTGCATGCAACATAAAATCATTATTTGAATCATATATTTTGCAATATCAAGTAAATAAGTAACACCGTCTCCCTTCATACCAGTCCAGCTGACACACCTGGCTCTGTGAGTGCCTGCCAGTGGAATACAGGAACAGTCCTGACTCAGTTCTGAAGTCACTGAGCAGCTCTGCTCTGTGCTGCTTTTATTTATAGCAGATGTTATTAGAACCCAGGTGTCTGTAGCCACCACGCTACTTGTGTCTATGGTGTAAATAGCCAATGTGGCTATCTACACCCAGTATATTTCATTCAGGATAGACATGTTCTGAGAGAAAAGAATATTTATTTATTTATATGTATGACAGTATGAGTAATGTGAAAAGTCTTGGGTGGTAAAGACATGGTAGATTAGGGAACCCCCCGATGGAGTCTAGACACTGATGGTGGTAATGGAGGTGATGAGATGAGATGACAAGGGAGCTAAGGATCTGGATGTGACAAGGAATGGGCTTTGATGAGTTCGTCCTGGGCTCTGGATAAGGTGACTGGAGGTTAATGGGGTGGAGGAGGGCGTGACGATTACACCTAAAATAACAGCTGACTGGAGCAGAGAGGGGAGCAGATTTAAAGTTTGGCAGCAGCAACATGAATTGCTGAAGGAGATAGCAGCAACGTTTGGCTAACCAGAGGGGAACAGCCCTAGTCAGCTGATCGGTGGAAGTGGTGGGAGTGGAAGGGTGAAAACTGTGAATGGATGAGCATAAAGAAAGTCTTGCTGATTGAACTGATGCTAAGCTTCATTACTTGGCGTCTTTGGAACGTTGAAATGTGATGTTAACATGAAAGGGTATTTTCAGCTACTCTGCTAAAGTTCGGGTACACAGTGTGCACTCAGCAGCTTTATACATGCTAAAAACTGAAAATAATAAGTCATTATAAGTCTTAAAATAATAAGCCAACATTGATGCATTCAAGACTCAAACTCCAGGCTCCCATTGAAAAGTTATGTGCTTGACCAATTCATCCACTGCATCTAACTCCCTGCATGAACTGTGTTTCTATTTATACTCCGTCACCTGACTTTTTGGCAGTACATTTGCGATTTTTTTTTCCCTTGTAAAGTTACCACTTAAATCTCAGAGAATATCTGAGATTGCCTAGTAATGTAGCAACCATTACATCCCCCATTGGTTTGTGGACTTGAGTTTTGAGACTCGAGTTTGGCACATCGGCTGCGGCATTTTAACATGGGGGTCTATGGGAATTGACCAGCTCTTGGAGCCAGCCTTAAGTCCCTGTTCAAGAAACTGCAGTTTTTGGCACCTCCACATTGGCTTCATTTGTTTGTTGCCCCAGCTCATTCTGCTGTGCTTGAGCAGTTTGAGTTAGTTTCTCTCTCTCCTCTCGGCGACATAGTGAAATCTTTGAAGCCTACAAATTGCCCATTGGATATTGCCCCTGCCAAAGTGCTGAAGATGGCTTTCGATACTGTAGGGCCTAGTCTCATGTTTTTTATTAGCACCTGCCTTAGGTTGGGTGCCGTCCCAGCTGCCTTTAAACATGCTGTGGTCAGACCCCTTCTTAAAAAGCCTAACCTTGACCCCTCAGTCCTGTCAAATTTTAGGCCTGTTTCTCATCTACCCTTTCTTTCTAAGGTTTTAGAAAAAGTTGTTTTTATACAATTACAGTCCTTTCTGGAAAACAACTCTGTTCTCGAGAAGTTTCAATCTGGGTTTAGGTGTCGTCATAGCACTGAGTCTGCACTGTTAAAAGTCCACAATGATATTGCACTGGCTGTTGATGCCAAGTCCCCTGCAGTTCTAGTACTGCTTGACCTCACAGCAGCCTTTGACACGGTGGACCATTCAGTCCTCCTGTCACGCCTGCGTAATTATGTTGGAATGCAGGGCACTGCACTGAAATGGTTTACATCTTACTTGTCCAGTAGAACCTTTTCTGTTATGGTTGGTGACCTGTCCTCTTCCAGTGCTCCTCTCTCCTGTGGGGTCCCACAAGGCTCTATTCTTGGCCCTATTCTCTTTTCAATGTATATGTTGCCACTTGGGTCAATAATAGCCAGGCACAATCTCTCTTTTCATTGTTATGCAGATGATTTACAGATATACCTGCCAGTGAAGCCAAATAGTGATAATGCACAAAGCTCTTTATTTGATTGTATTTCTGACATTAAGCAGTGGTTGGCCCAAAATTTTCTTCATTTAAATGATGACAAAACAGAATGTATTGTTTTTGGGGACACTGTGATGGCTGACTTTGGCACCTTGTCCACAAAGCTAAGTCCAACTGTCAGAAATCTGGGGGTGATTTTTGACAGATGTCTGAAATTTGATAAACAAATCAACAATATTGTTAAGACTAGCTTTTTTCAATTACGTCTCCTGGCCAAAGTGAAATCGTTTTTAAGCTATCACGACCTTGAGAAAGCCATCCACTCAAGATTGGATTACTGCAATGCACTTTATGTTGGCGTCTCCCAGTCTTCACTTAGTCGCCTCCAACTTGTGCAAAATGCTGCTGCCCGTTTTTTAACAAACACTAAGAGACGAGAGCACATCACTCCTGTTCTTAACTCCCCCCCATTGGCTTCCAGTTCATTTTAGGATTGATTTTAAACTTTTAATGTTTGTTTTTAAAGCTCTTAACGGCCTGGCCCCCTCTTATTTATCAGAGCTGTTAATTGTTCGTCAACATGGCAAGACTTTGAGGTCTTCAAACCAACTTTTGTTGGAAGTGCCAAGGTCTAAATACAAACACTGGGGTGACCGAGCTTTTTCTGTTGTAGCACCCAGGCTCTGGAACAAGCTCCCAGCAGAAATGCGTCTCCTATCTGATCTGGGCCTTTTTAAATCTAAGCTGAAAACTTATTTATTTAGGATGGCTTTTAATACCCAGTAGTGTGGTGACACTTTTACTTATTTTATTCAATTTTATTACTTTTGTTGTTATTGTTACTGTTCCTACTGTTTTTATTTATTGTTTTATTATTGCTTTTATTTATTATCTATTGTAAAGCACTTTGGTTCACCTGTGGGTGGTTGTAAAGGGCTGTATAAATAAAGCACATTTACATTTACATTCATTTATCAGCCCCGGAGGCTGCTGCTTAGTATTAGACCTAACCGTGACCTCTTTGCCCTGATCCTAATTGCCTCCAATCTCAACATGTCAACACTGAGAATACTAGCCAATCACAGCACGTGGTGGGATCCATTATCACATGCTGTAGATAGCTGTTGTAAATAGCTGAATAGCTGCAGTGACTATTTTTACCCAGCTGCAAACAGACACTTTGCTTATGTATTCATTATCCAGGTTTTATTTATTCACACTTAGTCAACAGGTCAATCCATCTAAAGCAGATTGCCCCATCTCCCTGCATAATTCATATTTTACATATGGGACATTATCATATATAAATACATATACATAGTCAAATAGGTTGACTCTGCATCCATCATGCTTATCTGCATCTCTTTATGTCTGTATCTTCATCTGAGTCATGCTCTGGTTTTCAGTCTCTCCCTCCCCCTTTATATTATAAGGTGATAATGAGTTGATTTTCTGCTTGCACGCGTATCTTTGCTGTGGGAAAAAAAAACACTTTGTTTACAGTTTTACATCATGAAATACCTGAGAATTGTATCTTAAGATTCATTTTTCACATATTCACATGTGATATATGAGCACAGGCTGTGAAATCATTTCCACACCTAATTTCACAGGCTCAGACTCTTCAGCATCTCTTTTTAACACCCATATTGCATACTTCATCTCCCACACACTTGTTGGGATTTCTAAAAAACACAATTGAAAAACACTTGACGTGTGAGTGGGCACACAGTCACGCACGGCCTTGACCATGCATGCAGTCTGACAACATCTGCTGGCAGACTGCACTGATCCTAGCAGGGAACATAAGTAAACAGTTAAGTACTCAAACAGACAGCTATTTATTCTGTTTGTCGTCCTGTCCATAGAATTCATGATTATGCGTTGAGCTATACAAAGGGGTGAATAAAAGCTGGCAGAGGATGCAGTGTCACAGCTAGAGGATTCAGCTTGTGGCAGGTTATGGAGGATGCATGTGTTTAAGGGATCACTAAGAATTTTAGGTTCCTGGTAAACAATGACTCGGTGTATGAGCTGATTTCCCTTCTAAGGATCGTCAGTCGTGGAGCTGTGTTTTGAGTGTTGTCCTAAACAAATGTGATCACTCATAGACCCAAATGCATATATGTTTAGTGACCCTTTGGTAAAAGATTAAATATGCCTTCTCTCCAGTAAACCAAACAAAATATGGCCACCTTCCATTTTTCTTGCAGTAAGCTTCACAAGTTCTCAGTTTCCTGTCTGATCCACCTGCTATTTCTGACTTAAGATGCTTTAACCTTTAAACAGAAATGTACTTTAGGACACCAGCATACAATTATCAGGCGATCTAAAGTGTTTTAAATGGGAGCCAGAGCAAGAAACAATGTTTCTGTTTAGAAGAGCAAACTCTGCGTGAAGCTGCCCTGTTTCTTTGTCCAAATAAGATGAGCCATTTTATGTAAACTTCACTTCTCCATCTCAGGGTTTGAACTAAGATGGCAAATCCAGTCTTGAATAGACAACTCGTACTGACATGAGCAGACTAGTTTGAGAATGATCTATGTCAACATCCATTAGCGCTAACATAAGCATGCAGTGTGCAAGTGGTTGAGGGATCTCTGAGTAAACTTAATACTTGGGCTTTTGTCAAGCCCAGTGATGTCATCAAAAGGCTACAGCCTCAAATACATTTTTTTAAAAATGTACGGCACTTGCACGGCAGCTGGATTGCAGGATGATGAGATCACAGAAAAATCCATCTTGTCTTGGCCCCCAGGACGTTGACATAGTGGCCAAACTACAAGTTCTGGGTCCATCAGGTAATGCCATTGGGCCCAATAAGCCCTTTTCCATACTAATAATGTGAGGAGGCACCTATAAATCACTATTAGTGTTTGATCCATTCAGCCTGATAACATTTCAAAAGTCTAGAAGACATGAAAGATACAAGAAATTTTACACCTGAAAGCCAAACTTTTTTTTAGCTTCATGCACCACTTGGCAACTTTTAAAGCAATGGATGAGGCAGCTGTAACACAGGGGCAGAGCAGGTCGTCCAACTATCGGAAGATCAGCTGTTCAATCCCTGGCTCTTCCACTCTGCATGTTGAAGTATCCTTAAGCACCCCAAATTGCTCCCGATGGCTGTTCCAGCAGTGTGTGAGTGTGTTGGTTTTGGTGTGCTTGACGACACCTTAGAGCAGTGGTTCCCAACCTTTTTCTTGAGGGACCCATATTTTTTACCATCGTAAACTTTGGTGCACCCCCCCTACACATATACACTCGTTACACACACTCGTATCTTGGTGATCCATATTTTAAAAATGTTCTATGCTAATTTACTAATTTTTTTTTTTAAATAAATAAACTTTTAAAATAACTCTTAAATTTATTTGTTTTTCACACATAAATAAATTTAATTTCGACACATAATGCATTAAAATTATTACACCCCTTAAAATTAAGAGGGCTTCATGACCCACCCGTGGCTCTTAGAGGTGGTACCTAAAGAGGTTAGCATGTGCGGCAATAGCATCAGTTATATTAGAAATGAAGAGTATTTCTTCATTGAAAGAAGAATGGCAGTTAAGGCTTTTCTTGATGAAAAAGACGTTTTTGCTCTTCTCCTGACTGGCCCCTGATAGACATTGATAGGCAGATGGTTCATCTAATTACCTGCTAAGTACATTTTGAAAGTGGCTGCCCTTTTCCAAACTGTTTCCGATGAAAGCCTCTCACATGCTTCTGTGTACTAAACCATCTGGTACATGAGGTTATCAAATTGGACCATTTAAATTAAACTGTGTACATCTGGGATTTCACTGCACCTACAGCAGTCAGCAGTAACCCTGTTACCACTCTGCAGTTGTTGCTGTTAAAGATTCCCACAGAGAAACAACAAATAAAACATACTGTTTTATGGTGTCGCCATCACCAAGCTGATTGGAACCTGTTTTATTCTAAAATTGTATTACACTGTAAAAGAGGACATCAGCTCCGTATCGCAGTACCAACACTACTGACACTCCAAACCCTCAAGTTGTTTTCTTTTAGTACACAATCAAAGTGGGCAATCTGTGGTAATACTATTAGTCATAGCACTTAACGTTAGGGTGGATATCAGCTCTCAATGTCAGTATGAGAGACAGAAACAGGTAAAAGAAAGAGGTGGAGATGTGACTTTACAGTCTCCTCTTAACTGCCTCGATTTTGTTTCCTTGTCTAACTCCTGCCTGTCAAGTCTGTCTTCCTTTCTTATTAACTGGAATCAAATGTATAAATACAAAATGGTTAGAAAGCATATTTCTCCCGCCTGTAAAATACACACACACATTTACTGTGTGGCCTCACAGAGAGACAGTGTTTTAATAGAATGGTGGGTGAAGAGTTAAAAAGACACCAGCACAGCACTGAATGTCTTGGTCACAGCACAAAGGCCAATTTACGATAGAGCTGAAACTTATGCAGATGACGTTTCTTCAAAGAATAACATTAGTTTAACCAACACAGTGTATGACCGCCGTAGCTTTATATCACACTGATTTACTCTGAACTCTGTTTAATCACTTGGATGATTAAAAGGAAATTGTTAGTGAATTTTACATGCACACACACATACTCAGACACTGCACACCGTCAGGTTTAATCTAACCCTAGCTACATGAGGTGAACTGGTAATCAACCACATCTCTTTGTGCACACCGCCCCTGTCCCCACTCTGCTGTGACTTCTTTTAGTCGGTGACTCATAAACATCCCCGGAAACCTCAGTGCTCATTAGACCAGCAGCGGGACCAGAATATTATTTTTTTTCTCCTCTACGACTGATTTGTACAACTTCAAGGAAAAAGCAGAGGAAAGAAGCACACACCCAGACAGAGTGAGCTGCCACCCGGAGCAACCACAGTGCTCTGCAGCGCTGGTCCCATGCCAACCAGCCCTGAGCTGTTTACATCTACAAAACTTCCACAAAGAAAGACGCCGCATTGGGATACCTCATCAAAAGCTGTTAGAATATTAAACTAACATATTAAATCTGAGCTGTGTAGATCAGAGAGGACTAGCAGAGCAGAGTCTTCCTTAGAGACAATGTTTGGATATTATTGCTGCACTAATTGATACTTTAATATTAATGCTGGGTCAGTTGACTATGTGTAATGTGAAAGAGGTCACTTGCAGTGACACACCCATAGAGAATTACAGTATCACCCGACTTTGCAGCTCCCCCCAAGTTGAAAGAGCATTGTAGCATATTTTTGCTTTTATGGTCCGCAACTTAAGTGTTTTGATTCACTCGCACTGCTCTCCTCACACCGAAAACATACCAGGCAACAGCGAGTCTGGCTCACCACAATAGATACATTTTTCTGCAGCCCCGACACATGCTTATGTGTTTCAGGTGGGAAGAATTGTTCAGAACATAGTTCAACATGTCACAGGAGTCACAGGACTCTGTGTACTGACTGGCTGTGGGTATTATCTGGCCACTAAAGGTTAAACTATCCCCTCCTTTAGTTTGGCCGCACTATCAACTACAGTACAGTGAATGAACATTAATTTCTTTGTATTTGTGAGGAAATCAAATCCACATGAAAATCATCTTATGACAGTTATTTGCCCCTTAACAAAAATCTGGGCCATTTTTCTCATAAAATTTGTAAAAATCTGAGCCATAGATGTTAATAGCTGTAGGAAACAGGGAAGCAGCCTGACCATTAAAGGACTTACACAAGTCAGTTAACCAACACTATGCAAGTATGCATACTGTATGTATAAGGCCTCTGTGAGTGTGAATTGCTGCCTGGACACTATATATATGTGCCATGACCTTAATTTTTGCAGTTACAGTGTCCACTATGTGCTCAGTCATAATCATGGGTCATTACCTCAATTATGATGATCGACTCACCATGAGGGAGCAAGACACACACATACACACCAATAGGTCTAATCAGTACTATGAGAACCCTCCCTCTTGCTGTCTCTAACAGGTGAAGGACAAGTGTTTTGCATCTGAGCCACCTGGACAATCTGGTATGAGATGGTTCTCGTAACCCAGCTCCTACTTACACATCTAATATGATTACTACTATTTCTGAGATCATGCTTAAGGGTTTTTGTTGTTGTTTTATAATAATGTGTATTTGACAAAATCTACCAACCTGTATTTATAAAATTCTTTCAAACCCAGCTGGATGATTGCCCAAATGCATTTTGATCAAAGCAAAACAAGCCTGTTTCCTTTCTGAAAGAAAAAAGAGTTTAAGGTTTTCACGTTGTATAACATCATGAGAATTTCTGAATTTCCTGAGGATAAATTATGTATTGTAATTGCATCTTCCTGGGATGAAAATGAAGTGAGGTGTCGGCATTTGGGGGCATTTGGTTTAAACATGTGATACACACACACACACACACACACACACACACACACACACACACACACACACACACACAGAAAAGAAACTGGCTGCTTTTGTATTGATGATGGTGGTTCAGTAGTAAGAGAGATAATCAACCCTTGAAGACTTTGGAGGGTCTTTGTTTAGCCTTTCCAAAATCAGAAAAGAAACAGATTAAACAGTGTGCTAGGATGCAGGCTAAGCAGTTAGTGTTAACATGTCTTGAGCTTACTACCTACAGCAGTAATCTACAGTGGCATTGCTTGCAAGCCCAATAGTTAGCATACCATTAGCTTTATTATATTTATTTAATTTGGAGAAATTCACACTCCATCAAACCCAAACACTGACTTTAACCAAGATAATCTTACTTTTTTCTCAAACACACCAGTTAGTCTACAAGCCTTTTCTCTCACAATGTTAAATGTGAAAATATGAAGAAGTCTGTAAGCCAAGCAGCAGCAACAGTCAGATTTTAAGTTTCTTTCTCAGAGCTAACATTAAAAAATCAGCCACAGACAGTGTCTTCTCATAGCAGGAGGGGGACTGAGAGGGGATGCCATCACTTTTGTTAGCAAAATGACCAAAATGCATCCCCCTTGTTAACCTGCCATCACGCTCCATCCCTCACAAAGTCACTAACAGGCGAACCTCGGTTCAGACCCAGATCCAGATGCTGTCCTATCTGGACCTATAACCAATAAATTATTGAGCTATATTAAATTTTGACAAAGTGCTTCTGTTGTAAGCAACACAGCATTTCTAGCCTTTATGAAAACAACACAGCAGCTCAGGAATCCCACAGACCGATTGCATACACTGTAAATCATCTCATGTGATGCTTCTTAGTCAAATTTGTTCATTTCGATAAGCGTTGCAGCTCTAGTCAGTGAGTGGGATACAAGCACACAGAGGGGAGATGAGCAGGGAGAGACAGCCAGAGAAATAAGTGAGTCAAGAGAAAAGTAATTTCACATGGCTGTGCTTGAAAAGAGAAAAGAAGACAGCAATACAGCTTCTGAGCAAGAATAGACAGACTCTTACATGTTCATTCTTCCCACGGGAAGTTCAAAGCCAGTGTGTCTGTATGTATCAGTAGGTGATTTGAGGGGGCATGCCATTCCTGTTTTTGACAAATTGAGCAAAATGCATGCCCTGACATCTCACCTCTCCATCCCCTATAGAAGCATAAAGAGTGGAGAGGCAAGAAGTTAGTTGTGTGACTCATCGATCCTCTTCCTGAGTAAGGTCTGTGCAAGACAGAATCTATGGCCCCGACCATGGCTCTGAAATATCCGTGGCCTAGCTGTGCTGTGTATTGGGTCCTTGGTGTTATCTTCTCATTTATTGCCAATGTTAGATTTTTTTCACCATATCCCCAGTAGGTCGATTTGTCAATTTTAACAGGCGGGATGAGTCCCTGCTCCCCCACCACCCCAATCCATCTGCTACTTGCTCTCTCCACAGACCACCATGGAGAACTAAGACTTTGACGGGAATAACATCCGTAACTAAGGAGAGAAAAATTGTCAGTTGATCTTTACTGTCTGACTGTTTATCCTTTTCTCTGTGTCACCAACATGCAGACTCTACGGCGAGCTGACAAACTGCACGTTCCTGGTGGCGCGGAAGATGGATTGCTTCTGGCCCAACAGGCTGGTGGATGAGTTCTTCATCCGAGTCCACAAGCACTACTTCCACGACTGCTCGCTGTCTGGTCGGCTTCTCAAGGACCCACCCAACCGCATCCTGGGTCCCTTCATTGTAGTGCCCATCCTGGTCACCCTCCTCATGACGGCCCTGGTGGTGTGGAGGAGCAAACGCAGCGAGGGGATTGTGTAGTGAAGGGAAGAAGGGGGGAGAGGGTCACAGAACTCAAGTCAAGAGGTACTTTTTGTCCCTAAGGTTGTGTCGTAATTACCCTCAGTGACCAAAGGATCTCTTTTTCTGAGTGTTAGCATTTGGGGGAAGTGTTTCAGTAGGACCAGAATCACTTATTACGGACCTGGAAGAGGAGCTGGACAAGATAAATGTAAAACCAGACCCTACTTCAGTGATGTTTGAGAGCACTGACACCAATATAAAGCCTTTGCAGCTCCCATCTATAGGTACACCAACTGTCTGATGTGGATTGAATTCATTCACTTTGGTTTACAGAGCAAAGAGGAGCTGAACTGCACACCTGAATCTGACATGGACTGGGAAAGTGGCTGGTGGAAAAAAATTGTAAATACATATTAAAAAAAAACATACTGAGAGACACTGCTTCAAATAATTTTGGATGTGGTGATAATGCTACAACTTAAACAAGAATTCAGCAACTATTTTTGGAGACCATGAAAATAACTGTTACCTACTACACAGCAGCAAATGAATCAAATGCAGTGCTTGACTTGATTCACACTTTTGCTAGGCTACAAAAGGACAGTTACTCCGACCTCCGTTAGGGAACCCAGGTATATCAGATTTTATGTGTGTATTCATATACTGTAAATATACACAATATGTATAATAACAGTTCTATCTGTTTGTGGATTGTCAAAATGTCTTTGTAACACAATCAAGACAACAAACCATTGTACACTAAATTAATTTCGTTCAGATGCTATTTTTGTGTTTCCATGTCATGCAAAGGTACCTGATTTTAACAGATGTGCATTATATTTGAAATATATACTTTCAATCATGCTTCATTGTCAAGCTATAGTGGGAGTAGAATGTGTCTGTTTTTAGTTTTTAGTTTCTTTCCTCTGCTCATATCAGACACCCTGGCCTCAATGTCTCCTCTGAGTGGGAAACGAAGGGATGTTTCTATAGCATAATGCACACTGAACCAGCTAGAAGAAATGCAGGAACTGGTGTCACATACTAGACTGGCAGATGTGCAGTACAGGTGAGAGACAGCACGGCACAAGAGAGGACAGTGACAACACAGGGGTCGAGGCCCCAATTTGGACGGGCTGTGATGCTGTCGGGCTGTGATGCTGTCTTGTTTTGCACCTTCCATCCTCCATCACCAAGGAAACTAAAATGAAGAAATGCCAGCGGACACACAGGTGGAAGTGGATGAGAGGAAAGACTTTGAAGGCCAATGTACACAGGGAGAAGTTTTGAGACAGCAGACAGTAAATTAACCAAAAAATCTCAAATTCTGTCAGATTTTTCCTCTCTCAAACACCTCCGTTATTCATGGTTTACCTTATTTACAGACACTATCCCAACAATTACCATATTGATTGCGTCCAATTTAAGCGCTCATGTGAAATGCTGAAAGAGTGAAAGGAAAAAATCAAAGAGTAGAAAAGTCATAGTGGTGAAATCACAAGTGTAACTACAGAAAGAACATAAAGCAATGGATTAGCCAACGCACATCACTGCTGAGCATTGCCTAAAGCACAGTTTGTGTATCATGGACCTTGGGTCTCTATTGATTTATGATGTCCCAGAGTGGCAGAGTGTGCTGTGTGTACTGCTTTCTCATTGATATTTTTGAACGCTTTCTTTCCTTTATAGATTCATTGACCTGTAACCTGCCTGTTAGCAAAACACACTTTAAAGCACACCCACACTTCCTCGACATGATCTTACTTTATACTTTGTGCCAAAAGCTCTTGAAAAACAGAGGGCAATGTTTGCAATGAAATGTCTAATTTTCTGTTGGAGTGACTTCTAATGATTGAATTTTAAAGTCTATGATCAGGAAGAAAAGTTGAATAAAACATCTGATTAATGTGTCTGATACCTTGGGGATTGGCACTTGTGTTTTTCATAAGTTAGAGAGATGGTACAAAAGGTTTTTGATTACCATGTGTTAAGTACACTGAACAAAAATATAAACACAGCACTTTTGTTTTTGCTCCCATTTTTCCTGAGCTGAACTCAGAGATCTAAAACATTTTTTTTATATACACAAAAGACCATTTCTCTCAAATATTGTTCACAAATCTGTCTAAATCTGTGTTAGTGAGCACTTCTCCTTTGCCGAGATAATCCATCCCACCTCACAGGTGTGGCATATCAAGATGCTGATTAGACAGCATGAATATTGCACAGGTGTGCCTTAGGCTGGCCACAATAAAAGGCCACTCTGAAATGTTCAGTTTTGTTTTATTGGGGTGGGGGTCAGAAAACCAGTCAGTATCTGGTGTGACCACCATTTGCCTCACGCAGTGCAACACATCTCCTTCGCATAGAGCTGATCAGGTTGTTGATTGTGGCCTGTGGAATGTTGGTCCACTCCTCTTCAATGGCTGTGCCAAGTTGCTGGATATTGGCAGGAACTGGAACACGCTGTCGTATACGCCGATCCAGAGCATCCCAAACATGCTCAATGGGTGACATGTCTGGTGAGTATGCTGGCCATGCAAGAACTGGGATGTTTTCAGCTTCCAGGAATTGTGTACAGATCCTTGCAACATGGGGCCGTGCATTATCATGCTGCAACATGAGGTGATGGTCGTGGATGAATGGCACAACAATGGGCCTCAGGATCTCGTCACGGTATCTCTGTGCATTCAAAATGCCATCAATAAAATGCACCTGTGTTCGTTGTCCATAACATACGCCTGCCCATACCATAACCCCAACGCCACCATGGGCCACTCAATCCACAACGTTGACATCAGCAAACCGCTCACCCACACAACGCCACACACGCTCTGCCATCTGCCCTGAACAGTGAAAACCGGGATTCATCTGTGAAGAGAACACCTCTCCAACGTGCCAGACGCCATCGCATGTGAGCATTTGCCCACTCAAGTCGGTTAAGATGATGAACTGCAGTCAGGTCGAGACCCCGATGAGGACGACGAGCATGCAGATGAGCTTCCCTGAGACAGTTTCTGACAGTTTGTGCAGAAATTCTTTGGTTATGCAAACCGATTGTTGCAGCAGCTGTCCGGGTGGCTGGTCTCAGACAATCTTGGAGGTGAACATGCTGGATGTGGAGGTCCTGAGCTGGTGTGGTTACATGTGGTCTGCGGCTGTGAGGCCGGTTGGATGTACTGCCAAATTGTCTGAAACGCCTTTGGAGACGGCTTATGGTAGAGAAATGAACATTGAATTCACGGGCAACAGCTCTGGTGGACATTCCTGCAGTCAGCATGCCAATTGCACGCTCCCTCAAAACTTGCGACATCTGTGGCATTGTGCTGTGATAAAACTGAACATTTCAGAGTGGCCTTTTATTGTGGCCAGCCTAAGGCACACCTGTGCAATATTCATGCTGTCTAATCAGCATCTTGATATGCCACACCTGTGAGGTGGGATGGATTATCTCGGCAAAGGAGAAGTGCTCACTAACACAGATTTAGACAGATTTGTGAACAATATTTGAGAGAAATGGTCTTTTGTGTATATAAAAAAAAAAATTTTAGATCTAGATCTTTAGAATTGAGTTCAGCTCATGAAAAATGGGAGCAAAAACAAAAGTGTTGTGTTTATATTTTTGTTCAGTGTATGAATGATGAATCCTGCATTGATGCATGCGTGAGTTAGTGCACAACACTGAGTCATAATGAATGCACTGGGTTCAAGCCCCCGTGTCATTTGCTGGAGTGTGAAAAATACGAGATAGGATGAACTATATTTAGTAAAGTCTAAACAAAACAAAGGCCTTCTGTTTGAATGTCACAAAGCTTCGTGTCCTCAGGAATTATCGGTATAATAGGATTTAAGTCTTATCACTTTCCCCTTTCCACATGGATACACTGGGGAATAGCAGTGTTGCCTGGGCAGAGGACAAGCAAATGAAGGTGATACAGTATTATATCTTGCACTTGCTTGTACTTGCTTTTGTTTTGGTGCTCTCAGGGGACAGGTCAGCATA
Source organism: Cephalopholis sonnerati (assembly GCA_019142605.1). Lineage (NCBI taxonomy): Eukaryota > Metazoa > Chordata > Actinopteri > Perciformes > Serranidae > Cephalopholis > Cephalopholis sonnerati. Next base: position 12,511,045 of record JAGQAX010000012.1, on the reverse strand, counting down.
AATCACAAATCGGGTACACTAAGCTCAGTATAATATTAGAGCGCACAGCTTGTTCTTATTTGCTTCTTATTAGATGAAAGGAGTAACTTGTTCTCTCAAGGTTAAAGTCTTCAAGTCTTTTGGGGCAAATCCGGGTCAAGTTTCAAACTATTTGAGAAAACTACAAGTGTGATGTCATAGGTCAAGTCAAGTCTCAAGTTAATCAAGACAAGTCTGAATCAATTGTCAAGTCACTCGTCAAGTGTCACGTCAATTAAGACAAGTATGGGAGTAGTACAATCTAAGGCTATCTCATCTGGGCCGCTATCATATGTGGTCCGAAATCCACTGCATCCAATCACTGGCCATGCTCATATCAGAATTCATGTGGGGTTTTTTCCCACACATGGTTTTTCCACGTCATATTTCACTGTGCAGGTGCAGATCACTCACCATACAGTGTTGAAGCAGTCCGTTGAAACTACAGAAGGCTGCTGCAGCCGTGACACCCTCCACTTTGCGGCCCCACCACTCCTGACTCCTCTCTTGGCCACACCCACACCTCTCTTTCCACAGAACTACCAGCATTAGCTGCTGATAGAGCGAGTGGACCAAAGCCCATTTGTACTACTGCCTGTTGTCCCAAAAACAAATGCCCGTTGCTCCGAAGACCCAATCCTTTTTAAAATAAGGTACACACTCTCTCAAACAGAAGAGCTTGGGTAATTATTATACAGAACAACATCATCAGATCTTCCTAATATGGCTACTATGTTAACAGTCTAAGCAGAAAGATTGGATCTGGGGAAATAATCAGTAGACCTGTAGTGTCAACATAGCCTAAGTCAAGTGCAAGTCTCAGGTACTTCGAGACAAGTTCAAGTAAAGTCTCAAGTCATTTAAGAGAAGTGTAAGTTAAGTTTTGTCATTTGAGACAAGCTTAAGTAAAGTCTCAGGTCATTTTAGATAAGTCAGGTGAGTTTCAAGAAATTCAAGACAAGTCTAATTCAAGTGTCACCTCAAGACAAGTCCAAGTGTCAAGTCTTTCAAACCAAGTTTTAAATAGAGTCTCAAGTTCATGAGTGTAAGTGTAAATCAAATAATCAATCCAGTCTTTTCACATGGCTGACGAGTCCTTCCAGTGCACAGGCCTAATAATTAAATATTCAAGGTGTGTGGTTATGCAAGGTCTGCCTTGTTAATTATTTATTGTTCTGGAGTTTTACCAGTTAAGTTGAATGTTCTTACTCTCAAGTGAGTCTAAGTCTTAAGTTTGCAGCTCTATCATAGCACTGGACACATCAGCGTTAGAGGGACTCTCATTAATCAGCCAATTTGTACACATAACTAAAAGAAAAGTATGTAACCCTAGACAGCCTGCTACATGGAAATTTAATGAGAGTGCTCACTCCCCCTCCAGAGGAGTTGCCATGACAGATTTGCTCTGAAAAGAGATGCACGCTTAGTCGACATGTTAGTCCTTGCACCATTAAATAATAATAAAAGAAAACACTGTGTGCACACTTCTCCCTCTAGGTTCACCATGGTCACTGTTGTAAACTGAGGTAGAAAGGGCCCTGGTATGTTACTCTGTTGATCAGAAGACTTGAGTCAAAGCCCAGAAAGTTACCTAAAGTGTTTTGTTATCAAAGTATTCTTGTCCTCCTATCATTATTGGATATGTAGGGCCTTAAAACACCAGGAAAGTGCATCAAAACTTTGCACTTAACAAGCAACTTCCCGCTCAAGGCTCCACCGGTGAATAATTTTGTCACCCTTTCCAATTTGGCATTTTCTACACTTTTGTTTATTCATTCCACAGTTCCTCTATTTATTGTTGCCAAGGATAAAGAATAAAAGCCCTTATTTTTGTTAATTGGCATCTGCACTATACTTCCTCACTAAGTGCCTTGATGCTGTGACACATATTGTTTAGCCAAATTCCTCTCTATGTAGCAGCGTCCCTCCACTGGTGGTAACATTGAAAAAGAGTTGAGAGTGACACTTTGACGTTAATTGGTTAGCCAAACCCCCAGAGCTGCCCCACAATGCTTTTGATGTCATGGTTTAGGCTGCAGTACAACATAATGCATTCTGAGATCAACATGAGTTTTCGTAAATATACTTTCATACTGAATTTGATGTCTGCAACACATTCCACAAAGCTTGGGACAGGGGCGACAAAAGACTGGCAAAGTTGTGAATGCTCAAAACACCTAAACACCTGGAATATTCCACAGGTAACAGGTTAACTGGTAATAGATTAAAGTCTCATTATTGTGTATGACAGGGGCATCCTCCAAAGGCTCAGTTGTTTACAAGCAAGGATGGTCACTCTGTAAAAAATGGCATGGACAAAGAATCCAACATAGTAAGAGTGCAGGTACTAGACTGGCCTGCCTGCAGTCCAGACGTTACTCCCATTGAAAGCGTGTGGTGCATTATGAAGTGCAAAATATGACAACAGAGACCCTTCAGCAGCTGAAGTCATGTACAGTGACATGCAAAAGTTTGGGCACCCCTGGTCAAAATATCATTAATTGTGAATAGCTAAGTAAGTAGAAGATGAAATGATCTCCAAAAGACATGAAGTCAAAGATTAAACATGCTTTTTTTTAACATTTTAAGCAAGATTAGTGTATTATTTTTGTTTTGTACAATTTTAGAGTGAAAAAAAAAAGGAAAGAAGCACCATGAAAAACTTTGGGCACTCCAGGAGATTTGAGCTCTCAGACAACTTTTACCAGGGTCTCAGTTCATAATTAGCTTGTTAGGGCTATAGCTTGTCAAAGTCAGCTCAAAACTTTTTAAATTAAAAATTATAAATACTCTGGCTCCTGACACCTTGTCCCAACAATCAGCAGTCATGGGCTCCTCTAAGCAGTTGGCTAGCACTCTGAAAACTAAAATAACGGATGCCCACAAAGCAAGAGAGGCTATAAGAAGATAGCAAAGTGTTTTCAGGTAGCTGTTTCCTCAGTTCTTGAAGTAATTAAGAAAGACATTGAAGTTGGGGTCTGGAAGAACAAGAAAAACTTTCTGAGAGAGTTCCTTGTAGGGTTGTTTTAAAGGCAAATCAAAAACATTGTTTAACTGCAAAAGACCTGCAGGAAGATTTATCAGACTCTGGAGTGGTGGTGCACTGTTCTACTGTGCAGTGACACCTGAACAAATATGACCTTCATGGAAACGTCATCAGAGGAAAACCTTTTCTGCATCCTGACCACAAAATTCAACATCAGAAGTTTGCAAAGAACATCTAAACAAGCCTGCTGATTTTTTGAAGCAAGTCCTGTGGACTGATCATGCGTTGGGCTTGTGTTGCTTGTGTTGCAGCCAGTGGCACCGCAAACATTTCACAGGTAGATGAAAAACTGATTCAGTTAAATCCCAGCAGATTCTGGAAGCAAAAATCACACCATCTGTAAAAAAAGCTGGAGATAAAGAGAAGATGGTTTCTACAACAGGACAATGATCCTAAACACACCTCGAAATCCACAATGGACTACCTCAAAAGGAGCAAGCTAAAGGTTTTGCCAGGATCCTCACATTCCCCCGACCTAAACATCATTGGATAGACCTCAAAAGAGCAGTGCATGCAAGACGGCCCAAAAATCTCACAGAGCTAGAAGCCTTTTGCAGGTAGAACGGGTGAAAATCCCCCAAACAAGAACTGAAAGACTCTTAGCTGGTTTCATAAAGCCTTTAGAAGCTGTGATACTTGCCATGGGGGGCGCTACTAAGTACTGACCATGCAGGGTGCCCAAACTTTTGCTTCAGGCCCTTTTCCTTTCTTGTTATTTTGAAATTGTAAAAGACTGAAATAAAAAGTAATCTTAAAATATTGAAGAAATGTGTCATCTTTAACTTTATGCCCTTTGGAAATCAGTTCATCTTCAACTTACCTAGCTACTCACAGTCAACAGAATTTTGACCAGGGGTGCCCAAACTTTTGCGTGTCACTGTATGAAGCAAGAATGGGAAAGAATTTCACTTTCAAAACTTCAACAATTTGTGTCCTCAGTTCCCAAACGCTTACTGAGTGTTGTTAAAAGAAAAGGTTCACCTCGGTGAACATGAACCTGTCCCAACTTTTTTGGAACATGCTGCAGGTATCAAATTCAGAATGAGTTTATATTCAAAAAACAATCAACATTCAGTTTGAACATTAAATACCTTGTCTTTGAACTGCATTCAGTTAAATATAGATTGAAAATAATTTGTCAGTCATTGCATTCTCTTTTCATTTCAGTTTACACAGTGTCACAACTTTTTGGGAATCAGGGTTGCAAAAAAATAACAAACCGCAAATTAATTCTCAGCCATAATGTTCATGTCACTTCATGGCTTTGGGTGCTGATATATCTTGACTGTCACTTTTTTTTCATTAGCACAAATGATAGGTTAATAACAAGTACAGGATGTGATGCCAAAAACCATGCTATCATAATACAAATATAATGTGGTTAAGAAGGTTTGCCATCAGCCTTACACCTACGCTAACTCATTTCTTAAAGATTGGACTCTCCCTAGCGAATTATTCATGGAGGAGAAAGGCAACCTGAGGAAATACAGATGCTGAAGCCACATATGGCTGCAAGGGCAGCAAATATTGTGACAGCAGAAATGATGCACCAAACCGTTAATTATTGTATAATAAGCAAGAACAGTGTGTGGGTTGAGGTCACAGAGATCAGGGTCAAAGAGGCAAAAAGTATTTTGCTTGTTTTGTTGTTCACATACATCACATTTTAATACTGTCTGATATGATTATTTCAGAGTGTGGAACAACAGTAAAACAAGTCATATGACTGACATGCACTAAATTTTTGTTTGTGAAGCTACAGAGTCTGTATGATAAGAAGTCATATAATATACATTATGTGTTAGTATTGCAACTGCACACAACAATACTAACTAAAGAAACACTGAAACCAGCAGTGCAGGATAAAAAGGAATATGCAACACACTATATAAATGAAAAAAAAAATTAATTTCATCAGAAAAAAAGTTTAGAGAAGTGGTCTGAAATAAGTAATTTAATTTATTCACCTTAAACAGCACATTACCGTCACCCTCAGTTCTCTCAACTGCTCAAAGAGAGACAACCTCGTTGATGTTTCTAAGCTCCTCTGAAAAGGTGATGTATGGTAATCCTTATCAGGGAAGCTGTGTTAATACCTGCACACCTTTATCTGCCTTTTTAAAGGTGTTCTACGTCACCGTTTTCACCATTTACAAACATGTGTGCTGCAAAAGGACTAGAGAGGGTAAAAATGCACCTTTTCCAATTAGAATGTGTTTTCTATTTTTACAATAGTATTCATTTGCAGACAAAAAAAATACTTGAAAGAAATCTGACATTGCAAGATTAGGTCTCAATATTTTTCAAAGCGTGAGACTTTTATCACACAGAGAGACACACAGCCTATCAGCCCTGTCTATCTAGGTCACTCACACTGACTCTTTGTGTCTACTTCTTATCATTATATCATTATTTCCTTTATTTTTTTTATTGGCTGGCTTTTTGCAGCTTTCCAAGATGAAAACTGAAGCACGACTTAATGGCCACATTTACTCTCCAGTGTACATAAAAACGTGCAAACCCATATGTGTTATATGAGGTGATATAACCCAGCGTCACATGCACACAGATGAAATCTTGAAACACTTTGCCACGGGCTACACTACTTAAAGTAATAATGATAAAATGGCATACAGAGGACTGATTCTGCTGCAGGGTGGTACATGTAAGATGAGGCAAGATGAAGATGGATAAATGAATTCAACCTATTACTGTAATTTCAACATGGATGTGCTTAATACTTACAATAATTCAATCAGGAGAGACTCGTATTTTATAGTAAAAAGGATATTTATTAACATGTGCACATTAGAATGAAAAATGTGGAAAGTCTTTGGCGATTAGACCCCGTAGAGATGGTATGATTTAAGGAGGGTGATGAATCCATAGTCGATTAGGGAACCCCCCTAGGGTCTAGACGTTGGTGGTGAAGATGAGAGGAAGATGGAGAAGTGCCTGATGATCTGGACAAGAAGAGCAATGAGCCTTTGTTGAGCTTGTCCTTGACTCTGGATACGATGGCTGGAGGTGAACTTTCCTCTCCATCACCTCTGCAGCTATGAGAATCTGTGTCCCTCTGGAGAAGAAAACCACTGCCTCAGAGCGTGACGTTGACCTGGTGAAAGTGTTTACTGTGGCTTGAAAGATTCGATGGCACTAACTGATAGTAACAAGGACACTGACATACACACACGTGTTCTTTCACTGTTTTCTAAGTAGAGGAATTGAACTGCAGGCAGATGCTTGAGCCTGCACCAGATACCACACTAAAAATACACAGGGGCTTTATTCGGCTGTAATTTCCATCTGGATTAATTGCGTCTGGTCTTTGAAGACTAATCCACAGATCACTAACCTCCTGCCTTATGTGTTTCTCCCTCTGACAGTCGCTCTGTTGCTACTGTACAGTGTGTCTCAGCTGCAAATCATAAGAGCAGGTCTGTTTATATCGGGGCAGAGAAAGTAAACGGAAGCCCGCTTTTTGGAGAAGGATGCAACCTTTGTGACATGAAAGTGGTCCGAAGACGAAAGAGGGGCAAGAAAGATGCGAGGAACCTTGTTCCCTCACTCTCTCCTTTTATAGTTCAAATATTGTCTGCTTTTTATGACATCATCAAAAGTTATTCAGCTTCAAATCTCGGTGGTTAATATGATGTTATTTTTACCGTCTATGAGACTTTACGTTGATCCAACAGATCCATTTTGTCAAAGGTGAAGCATGCAAGCTTTAAGGGGATTTGAGGGGCATCTAACAGTGAATTGAATTGCAGATTGCAACCAGCTAAAAACTTCTACCAGCCAGGATTCCTTCAGTGTTTATTGTTAAGGAAGTTTTTATCAGCAGCCAAGTTATCCACAGAGGTCTGCTTCTTCTCCATAACAAATGGACCAGGCAATTAGAATAGCTGAAAACACTGAATAAAGCAGTTTCATGTTACAAATCAGTGCATCTCAGACGCTATTGGTCATCACGGGGCTCGCCCACAATATGCTATGGTGTGCTCACCCCTTTTCTCTCATAACTTAATGTGCATTTACCTTGCTCACCAGATGTTCAGGAGGTTTTTACACTGAGCTGAATTATCCACAAAGGTCTCTTCCTTTCCAAAACAAACACACCTCGTGATAGAAAGCAGTAAAAACACTGACTAAAGCAGTTTCATGTAACAAACCAGTGCAACCCCAGTGCTGCACATTGGGGTTGGGCTTCTTATGCCAGTGGCCGACACAAAAACACAAATGGCCTTATCTGGAGCCAGTGTTTGGTTTGTCCGTTCTGGGCTACTTTAGGAACACGGCAGTGCAACGTAGCATTCTCCACAAACTAAGATGTAGAGTGACAGTTCTTATTTTCAGGTTATTATACACTAAAGAAAACATACTCATTATATTATATTCAATTTCTGCCAATTAATGAATCTAAATCTTACACGCTGTTCTGGTGTTTTGAGTCACATTGTATAATTTCCATCAGCATGGGACTTATTTTAATGATGAATTGTTTAATGTGAGCCAATGATGCTTTTCCATATTTTGTGTCTTATACGCTGTATATTAAGGTACATGAAAGATATTAACCGTGGCCAAAGTTTCAAAGAATGAGGTTAATTCTTTGAGCAAAAAACTCAAACCATTCTGGATATTCTGTCTCCAAACTTTTTTCAACTCTAGTTACAGGCTGTAGTCGTAACGAGCCTGGTAGGCAGCTCTTTAAGTGAGCCAACATAAAAAGTTCCGCCATGAGGACAAGAAAATATCACTGCACTTAATGGGGAAAACTTTTGTTTTTGAAAGGTTCCTGCAACCACAGCTCATCTTGTCTCTAGCTGTGAAGTTGTGATTGAAGAGAATGCCACAGATTAAAAAATAAATAAATAAATAAAAACAAAACAATGGCGGAAGTTGTGAAAGAACAAAATGCATCTGAGTGGCTGACGTCAGAAAGTGCTCCCACTCGCCTCCCGCTGATGTCCCCACAGGTTAAAAACAGACGTCATAATGTCATTCACAGATGTCCACTGGTAGTATTAATGATGTTATTTTCAGTGTTCTGTATGTATGTCAGAATTCAATTCCTCCTGTTCCCAAAAGCCTCTGGTGTATTTCTGTCTTGCTCACAATTTCCCAGTGGAACCCGAAGCAACATTTCATTCTGCCAGCAGGCAGTCTGGGAGATGAGACGCCAACAAGAATTGCCCAAAAAAGTAGATTAACTAATCTGAGTTTCCTGTTGGCTCAACAATAAAAAAAAAAAAATCTCCTCCCTGTCTTTGTGAAACTGAGGTATCAATTCTGTTTGTTGATTTGGGTCCACACTCAATCGTTTCCATGTCAGCACGATCTCTGTTATGAAAAACAAACAAAACAAATCACCAAGCACATATTGTAGGTGTATGGGAGTATCTGTGAGTCATGGAGCACTATTTTATCTTCTCAGTCACATGAAGCTGTTTCATCAGATCAGTCTCACGCTCAGCACTCAGAGGACAGTGGCCTGTCTCAAGAGACAGCGAGGGGAAGGGAAACAGGGAGGAGGAGGTAATACATAAAGCTCATCAGGAGTAAGTAACTGAAGAAAGGGCTTAAGAGTAATTACATTAATTTATTTAAAATAGTAACAGACAGAAGAGCAGACTGCTGTTCAAGACCAACAACAGTGGATGTTTTCTAACAAGAATGTGGGACACTTCCAGCTGTGTTCTCGTGACAAGAGCAGGTATTTTTTGATGAGTAGTAGAGACATTTTCAGCCATGTTTAGAGCGACAAAAGCGAGTATGTGTTGATGAGAATGTGCAACATTGCCAGCCATGTAGGTAGCAACAACAATGGGTATTAGGTATTTTTAATGAGTGTTAGGGACATTACCAGCAATGTCTGTAGCTACAAAGGCAGGTATTTTTTAATGAGAGTTAGGGGACATTTCTAGTCTTATTTATAGAGACCAAACCTGGAGCCTATCCCAGCTGACAATGAGCAAGAGGTGGCGTATGCCCTGGACAGGTTGCCAGACTATCACAGGGCTGACACACAGAGACAGACAACCATTCATGTTCACATTCACACCTATGGCCAATTTAAAGTCACCAGTTAATCTAACCTGCATGTTTTTGGACTGTGGGAGGAAGCTTGAGTACCTGGAGAAAACTCACGCTGACATGGAGAGAACATGCAGACTCCACACAGACAAGATCCCCCACAGGTCCGAACCAGTGACCCTCTTGCTGTGAGGCAACAAGGCTAACCACTGCACCAGTGTGCCGGCCTATTGGCGGCCAAACCGAGAACTTTCAGTCACAATACAATATTTTCCTAACCCCAACTAAGTGGTTTTGTGTCTTAACATAACCACACATTAACCACAGAGTTGTCACAACATAAAATTAAATGTAATGAAACATAATTTTTCAACACAACTGCTTCATGTGAAACATTCAAATGTTACAAACGCATGGTCTGCAGAAACATACAACGCAAATATTTATTCTGGCAATTGCGTTAAATCTGCTTTGTAAATGTAAAAATCCAGGTTTTACTATTCTTTCAGTAAAGTTCAGGTACAATCATGATAAAGGTACTGTATAAAGGGAAAAAACAGTGACTACAGTGCTAGGCTTGATAGGCAACAAAGCCAGGATACCGATGTGTCCATCCATCATCCTGTCCTCCACATTTTTCTCTGCATTCTGTGAACTCCTGAATTCTCTGTGATGACTGCCCATTTAATAAACAACAGAAATGATTAACAGTCTACCCTTTTCAGTGACTTCACCAGCCCATTTCATTTTCTGTCAAAAAACATTATCTCCACTGATTGCAGTATCCTCAACTGGGTTCATAAACGCAGTAGGAGGATGTTAGAGGGAGCCAGTTGGGATTACTTTGCCTTTTGAAACTAATTAGCAAGCAAACACATGAAACCTCAGAATTTGCCCATGAGGTCATCAGTGTAGGATGCAGCAGACAGCAACATACACACACTGGTGACTTTATAGAACTATCCCTCTTTAGAGTTCACAGAATAATGCAGAAGATGGAAACTTTTTTTTGTTCATTTTGGGAAATATGTGATCATACTGAAATTAAGTTTAGTGGTCCACATGCAGAAAAGCATTAGTTTCTTGTTTTTTTTGGTTGTTTTTTTTTTTACATTATCTTAAATATTTTTTTCATTTTTCATAAATCAAACCTGATCCTTCACTGAGCTGTGCACTGCTGCATCAGTGATGTGTTGGAGAGATACAATATGTGCTATCTGTGAGAAAATAAATGTGTTCTCAGGTAGGGCTTTATTATAATAGCCACTGGCTTACATGTAAACATTGCCTTTCTGTACATTAAAGGTATACTATGCAGGATTTTTCTAAGAGACTATGATTGGCTCGTACAAAAGTAATCCTGCTTAATCATCACTTATGACGGTCTCGTGGTGTCTGACAGTGTCTTTATCTACAGAGGATCTGCCCTCTGCCTGTATTTTCTTATTTGCCCATGTTTTGGAACATTTCTGGGCGCAATGCATGGGTAAGGTTGGGATTTTTTAAAAAGGTAGTGACCAGGTGCCAAACCATAAGCAGCATGCGTCCAAAGGAATCTACCACAATCGCGGACACAGTGCTGAAATAAACACAAATATAGCAAATCTGCAGTTGGCGCTCACTTTCACTGGCAATTTCTGCATAGTGTACCTTAAAAAAGGTCACATCTATGCTGGCAGGGAAAGTAGCTCTTTTGTGTTTCATCCAGCCCAGCTGCCAGAAAAAAACTGGCTTTGTTTGTTTCTGCAAAGCAATATAAAGGTTTCTAATGTGCAGTGGTTCTGATTACATTAATATGAGCTGTCTCTGTTATCAGGAGCTGAGGGGGATGGGGGATGATGGGACGCCTGCCAAGCTGCAGACCACCGTTTGAGACCAACAAACAACAATACCTGTTTTTTAGTGAGTCATCGCTGCATTTCCAGCGGCGTTTGTGGCACCGATACTGGGTACTTTGAGCCAAAACAGGATCTTTCCCAAACCATAACTAAGTGGATTTATGGCCTAAATCTACTCACACATTAACAACAACACTGTTAAAACGTTAAGTTTCAATGTATCTGCTACATAATAATGTACGAATGTTACATATCAGTGGTTTAAATGTCAAGAACGTAACAGTACAAGTGATGGACTAAGTTAATCTATATAACGCCCTTGGATGTGTGTAAGCCTGTGCGGCACCCACAGTGCTCTTTTACTGTATGTGTGTATAATGATGCTGTGGGTGTGCATATTGAGTTAGATATGCATAAGGCTGTACAGTGTTTGAAACTTAAATAAAATTCAGATGTGCAACTTGTTGCCTTTTTCGCCTTGTTCATAATGTTTTGACAATTGAATCTTCTATCACCATGTGCAGCACTTTGCATTCACATAAAAAAAATACTTGAACTAAATGAGTTTTGTGGCTTGTGGTGTGATTAACACATGTCAGTGATCAGGGCCTCCCATCGATCACTCAAAGGCTCTAACTCCAAAACCATAGGTAATAATGTCAAAAGTGCATGTTCGTCTGACATTAACTTTTGTTCCAATTCAACAAAGCAATAAGAGTGGAAATGGAGCTTTATTTAATTACAGTATGTACTCATTGTTTCTGCTTCTGTAAAAGTTGGCATGACTAAATGTATTACTGTTTGCAGCCTGCCAAGCTAATCTCACAGAACAATGAAATGCCTCCCACGGCTGGAGCGAGCATGTGGGCAGCCTTTGAAGCGGAACACAGGAAATGGAGAGGCGCCTACTGTTTGAGACACACACTGTGGAACATACATGGACACGTGTGGGCCTGCACACATCTGCCCATTCATTGCACATACAAAGACGCACCTGGACACGACTGTACAAATGCAGAGAAATAGACAAGGCACAAGACACAACCTCTGACTTAAGATCAAGGTTAGCTGTCCTTGGGTTGATTCAGGACTTTGTGTAGTACGTCACATGCAGCCGCTTCACAGAAGAAGTGATCCAGGCAGCACTTACAGCTACTACTGTAGCTACAGTACAGGCCAAAAGTTTGGACACACCTTCTCATTCAATGTGTTTTCTTTATTTTCATGACTATTTACATTGTAGATTCTCACTGAAGGCATCAAAACTATGAATGAACACATGTGGAGTTATGTACTTAACAAAAAAAGGTGAAATAACTGAAAACATGTTTTATATTCTAGTTTCTTCAAAATAGCCACCCTTTGCTCTGATTACTGCTTTGCACACTCTTGGCATTCTCTCCATGAGCTTCAAGAGGTAGTCACCTGAAATGGTTTTCCAACAGTCTTGAAGGAGTTCCCAGAGGTGTTTAGCACTTGTTGGCCCCTTTGCCTTCACTCTGCGGTCCAGCTCACCCCAAACCATCTCGATTGGGTTCAGGTCCGGTGACTGTGGAGGCCAGGTCATCTGCCGCAGCACTCCATCACTCTCCTTCTTGGTCAAATAGCCCTTACACAGCCTGGAGGTGTGTTTGGGGTCATTGTCCTGTTGAAAAATAAATGATCGTCCAACTAAACGCAAACCGGATGGGATGGCATGTCGCTGCAGGATGCTGTGGTAGCCATGCTGGTTCAGTGTGCCTTCAATTTTGAATAAATCCCCAACAGTGTCACCAGCAAAACACCCCCACACCATCACACCTCCTCCTCCATGCTTCACAGTGGGAACCAGGCATGTGGAATCCATCCGTTCACCTTTTCTGCGTCTCACAAAGACACGGCATGTCTGATGGGATGGGTCTGCTGCTAGAACTCTGTGTGGCATTCATCTGGTCTCTGATCTGAGCTGCTGTTAACTTGCGATTTCTGAGGCTGGTGACTCGGATGAACTTATCCTCAGAAGCAGAGGTGACTCTTGGTCTTCCTTTCCTGGGTCGGTCCTCATGTGTGCCAGTTTCGTTGTAGCGCTTGATGGTTTTTGCGACTCCACTTGGGGACACATTTAAAGTTTTTGCAATTTTCTAGACTGCCTGACCTTCATTTCTTAAAGTAATGATGGCCACTGGTTTTTCTTTAGTTAGCTGATTGGTTCTTGCCATAATATGAATTTTAACAGTTGTCCAATAGGGCTGTCGGCTGTGTATTAACCTGACTTCTGCACAACACAACTGATGGTCCCAACCCCATTGATAAAGCAAGAAATTCCACTAATTAACCCTGATAAGGCACACCTGTGAAGTGAAAACCATTTCAGGTGACTACCTCTTGAAGCTCATGGAGAGAATGCCAAGAGTGTGCAAAGCAGTAATCAGAGCAAAGGGTGGCTATTTTGAAGAAACTAGAATATAAAACATGTTTTCAGTTATTTCACCTTTTTTTGTTAAGTACATAACTCCACATGTGTTCATTCATAGTTTTGATGCCTTCAGTGAGAATCTACAATGTAAACAGTCATGAAAATAAAGAAAACGCATTGAATGAGAAGGTGTGTCCAAACTTTTGGCCTGTACTGTATATGTAAGCCCCATTGACATGCACCTTGTTAGATGGAAATTAACATGTTGGTTTTGTGTCTGATGAAGTCACTTTTACATTAAGGCCCCAACAGTAATCTTCGTATGTCAGTCCCAGTGGGAGTTCTGAACTCTTCCCACCACAATAGTAACCAGACCAGAATCCTCTGACGATGGTCTTCCGTCACAAAATTTAAAAAAAATCAAACTGTTATTCAGACTGTGAGAAAACCAAAAGCATTCCTCTTCCTTGGCAATATTATTATCCAACTTATGACTGCTACTCAGGGGTGCTACTACTTTTTCTGTAAAGAACCTGTCAGGTCTGAATGAGGCTGTTAAGAACATTTACATAATGACTGAATCACACAAAGCCATCACTTTAACATGTCTGAAAAAGGGCTCATGACAGACTGAGCTATGCACCACTGCAGTTTACAACTGTGTGTGTCATCATATAAGAAATGTGTTCTCATTAAAGGCTTCATAATGACAACTCACTGTAGACACATAAATCCATAAACAAAGAAATCTTTATGATTGATAGCTATGGATTCAAACATTTATTAAATACATTCAGATTTGCTGCTTGCAGGAACAACACAAGACAGGCAAACGATTTTATGGCTGTGGCATCTGGTGAGAAAAACTTTTTGAAGCTAAGTCAATGTATATAATGCTGCTAGATGTGTGCTGTTTGGCACCCATAGTGCTCTTTTATGTCTGCATAATGCTGCTGTGGGCGTGCATAATGTGTTGGATGTGCATAATGCTGTTCACTGCTCACTGTGGTATATCTAACTCACCACTGCTATCCAGTGGTACTACCACTCTTTCCATAAAGATCCTGACGAGTGTGAATGAAGCCATAAAGAACATTCAGCTAACAGCCTCCTTTGTCCGAATGATTCAGCGCCATTACTTTAACAGACTTTGGTAATGTCTGAGAAGAGCACATGAGACAGAGAATAAGGACAGAAAAGATAAATGTCTGGCTTTAGAAAAAAGTTGAGAAAAGAAAAGTTAAAAAGACGTAGCTGGTTAGTGGTTAGTCAGCATCAGTATCACGTGGTATCATCATTTTCCAAGCAATATCCACCTGAGTTCTCCCTGCCATTAACCTACAGCACCTCCACACTTCTCAATCCAGTGATGGGAAGTGAGGCAATTTCTGACCTGGACCCCAATATTTTGCCTATATATTTCCTGCCTTTGGTGCTCTCTGCTAGGGTAGCTCCACACTGACATTTTGGTCAGAAGCAATAGGTATGTTAAGAGCTGCAGAAATGAGGTGCAGCTTGGAAAGAGCTAGAATCAGCCGGCGTGGCGGATGAGATGAAGTTTGCATACAGCTGAGCGATGGGAGAGGAAAGACTGAGAAGCAGGAGAGAAATAAGCAGCTGGCACCGAACGCCCACCGGGTCACCACAACAAACACACAGACACACTCTCGCAAACACACACATACTGTATGCACACACACGTATATGGTGAATTAAGGAACAAAGAGGACCCTTTGACATCTGATCCATCTCTTACTGTCTGACATATAATATCTCTGACTTCCCTATCATGCTCCATATGTGTGCACAAGACACCCAGACTAACCTGCCATATATTTGTAGGTATATCAGGATACAACAGTTGTTCTACTTAAGGATGTCGCTTCTTAAAGTGTGCTCTAGATCTTTTTACTACAGTCAATGAACATGTAATTGTAGACGGAGGAGATAACAAAAGAATGAAATAAAAGACTTCAGGGACAATGCTACTGTCATTACTACAGTAGAGAAGAAAAAAGAAAGGAAAACAGAAGTAGGGTATCTGCCATAATAATAACCTGATCTGCGCGTCAGCAGAAAGTGAGAGGATGAGTACAGCTACATAATGACCCTGTTGAGACTGTTCTCCACTTTGAAGTGCATTTCAAAAAAAGGAAAGAAAGAAAAGAAGGCACTCTGGATATGACTCTTCACCCTACAATACCCTCTATCAGACACACGCTTTTAATCAGACTGGATGATGATGGTCCATCCAATTATCTTCCACTTATCCGTGGCCAGGTCACGGGGCAGCAAGCTAGGTAAGGCATTACAGACGTCCCTCTCATTAGCAACACTTTTCAGCTTCTCCTGGGGAATCATGAGGTGTTCCCAGGCCAGATGAGGTATATACTCCACCCAGGTGTTCTGGATCAACCTCAGAGGCATCCTACTGGTTGGACACGCCTGACAAACCTCTAATAGACAAGTAAATTAAGAGCTTTGCCTTCTGGATTGGCTTCTTCTTCAGCACAATGGACTGGCAAAAGGCCTGCAGCACTGCTGATGCTGCACCGATGTGCTTGTCCATCTCCTGCTACATTCTGCCTTTACTCATGAACAACTCCTTTGTTATGGGCAGTAACTCAATTAGACAATTTAGACAGAGCAATCCACACTTTTCCAGCAGAGAACCATGATGTTAGACTTGGAGGTACTGACTCTCATTCTGAACACCTCAGGCTCGGCTGCAAACCGCCCCAGTGCATACTGAACATCACTGTCTGATGGAGCCATCAAGACCACTTAATCTGTGAAGAGCAGAGATGCAATTCTGAGGTCCCCAAACTAGACATTCTCCTCCCACCTGTGCCTCGAGATCTTGTCTATGAATAACCAACACATTCTCACTCCAACCTCGTCACATATTGATGTTTTGGTCATGGACTTTCAACGTCCACATTGGCATTAGAATCTTACGAAATGCAAACACTGCTCTCTTGGGTGAAAGTCGGTGTTTGTTTGAAAGTGGGTGTTGCTAGCTAGGTAGCTAGATAGATAGATATTGGTCCTTCCAGAAATTCATCATGTACCATACAGCGATGGCTAGATAAATAAGCATACAACTATAATAACACTACAACAATAGCACCAAAAATATATAAACAACAAGAACAGAGCACCTCAACATTCTTATAAACCTATTCACTACATATCATCAAAGTGCTCTACGTATCATAAGGTGCAGTATCCTCACACAGAGGTTCAGTTAATTTGTCAACGGTTTGTTCAACAGTGAAATACTTGTAGGCACAAATAATCTGTGAGCGCGGTTGATTCAGAGTGACGGCACCCTGTACCATCTTCCTGATGGGAACAGCTCTTATACACTAAATAGAGGATGTGAAACCTCTCTACTAATCGCCTGCCCTTTCCTCACCACTCGGGACTCGCAGGTCATCTTAATGCAGTCTTACTGCTCTTTCACTGAGTGATTTAAGGGCGACGAAGGGCACGCCATCCCTTTTGTTAGCAAAATTACCAAAGTGCATCCCTCTTCTTAAACTACCATCTCTTTCCATCTCCTCTGAGGTCACTAATAAGCAGACCACAGTCAGGGTCCAGACCTAGACGCCAACCTATCTGGACCTACACCTATAACAAACTTATTGCATGTGTTATAAATAACTTCACAAGATGCTACTCAGCTTATCAAAGCTGTTCATTTTGATGAGCATTGCGACTCTAGTGATGGCATACACACACGGGAAAGAGACAAGACACAACAGTCAACAAGGAAGTCAAAAACAGAGCTTGTAATCAAGAATGGAGTACCTGTGCTGTGTATTGACAAATCCATGGTGCTGTCCGTGGTGCTGAAGCAGCAGATGGATTTGTAATTAGAGTCCCGCCCTTCTGTCAGTTCTGTCCATCATATTTTCTAAACTATGTTTACATCACCCTTTAAATGGAAATCCAGTGGAATTAATGAACCACAGAAATGATACCGTAAATATAAATTTACAGTATTGATTGCTTCATCTTGATTTCATTTCCCCATGAGATTATATGAGGAAATTACTGAGGAGATGAGTTATACGATAAAAGGCGTAGGCCAGATGAGCGTACTGTCAATCATAGTGAGATGTATGGCAAATACACCAGCTCACTGTACCAGGCCTTCAGTAGAATCTGCAGTAGAAGAGAATCTGTGCTATTTTATTCAATTGAATCAGCGTTTGTAGCTCAGAAATCTCACCACTTACCTTACAATATGGATATTTCTAAAGACATTTTGAATATCTTTGTACTTTTCAAACACTATTATTTATTCTGTGCGTAGCTTGTACATTGTATTTTGTAAAAGGTCACTCTCTTCAAACTCTTGTTCCAAGGAAAATCTATTCTCAGTTTCACAGCAGCCGTAGGTGATATTTTATTGCTAACAGAAACAGATACAACACACATTTGAATTCAAGCTGCAAAATTGTCCTCTTTGACCAGTCACACAGCTCCCAGGCTACAGCAGTGAGGACTGCAGTCAACTTGTGTGATAAATGGCCCATCATTTAAACCCATTAATGTCTTCCTTAATGTGGCTGGCAAGTGTGCTGTCAACAGGAACTCTGTATGGACACGATTTTTGTAGCTCCTCATTATTTTCTCACCTCCTCCCCAAAGCTGTTATTAAAAATGAAAATATGTACTTTAAGCTAATCGAGGCTTGTTAAAGAGGTGACTTGATTCAGAATGTATTTTGGCTCAGCAGGTAGGCGTGTTGTGACCAGGACATCCGAAGATTTATAGCATTCAGCCGTCTCATTACCTGGCTATGTCTGACAGCTGCCATTGCACACACACACATACACACACTCACAGGACATTCATAAGTAAGTATAGCCAAAGGGCGAGTGCACAGGATGACTGTGTTTCCTCCAACACCAGGCTGTGTGGGTGACTGACAGATGTGTGCATTGTGTTCCTCAGCCAAGTCAAATAGGTGAGTGGCTGACAGTTGTCAGATGGGGTTAAATATTGTGTGCATGCATGTGGATGTACCTGTGCCCAGGATCCTGCTGAATCTGTGAGCTCGTGTTTCATTTGCTCTGGCAGATTTATCTGGTCCCCCTCCACTTGGGACAGATTCCCAGTTGGCCCAAGACATGCTGGGCCAGTCACAACTGCTTATCTAATACAGGGCATGTTGGAGACAAAGACCGTAAAGAGGAGCACCGTTGAGGAGGCATATTCGAATACAATCAACATGGCTGCAGCTGATGTTGAATTTTCCGTTGAGGCTGCTATCACGTCAGTATTTAACGAAATGGATGGTATACTTTCACTAAAAGAAGTCTGCAACAATCATCTACACTTAATGCTTTTCTCAGGAAGAAAGACATCTGCCATATTTTCAACAGAATTTGGCAAAAGGTCCACTTCTTGCATTTGTTCCAGAGCTTTCAGTCACATCTCATGGTCTTCATCAGTGGAGTGCTTTTTTACTTAGATCTCAGAAACCAGTTGAAAAGTCCAGGGATCATCAAAAGCATTAGGATTCGACATCTGGGGTTAATTCAATTGCTATCCCTTTGAGCCACACTGTTAGCATGGTAAAAAGACAAGCTGTTTAACAAAGACGATAAAAAATCCTCTTTAAATTTGCAGTTTTACTGTCCTATCCCCTGAGAGAAAAGAGACAGAACGCTGATAAGTGGATGTGTCAGGTGGTTTTAATCTGCTGCTGCTCTATTCAGTAAATAAATCCACAAAGTCCACCTGCAGCAGGTGTCCTTCATCCTGCTTAATCCGCATCTCTAGGGACTGTTGGCCAAACAAACAATTAGAAGACATTACTCATTTAGAGCTCTTTTCTGATATTAAATCAACCAAATGATGAATGGAGAAAAAACTGACACATTAATCTGTAATTAAAATATTTATTTGTAGTTCTAAAATAATTATACCTTACTGAATCTTTTATGTTGCACATAATGAAACAGACAAGACGCATTCGTTTTATTTATATTCTCTTTAATATATCTTAAAAAATGGATATACAATCTGAGAAAGAAAAGGTTGAGGATTTGAAGAAGAACAGGTTGTTAATCTTCTCCCCTGGCCCAAAGATGGAGTTAGCCCAAGCAGACATTTCCCAAAAGCATCCTGGGACAAAAAAGAAAAAAAAGAAAAACACTGCTAACTGCCAAACTAAAGGACATATGACAAGTCAGAGTATTAGTAAGGCTAGATTAAGTACAGCGTATTGGGCTGCCATATCCTGGAGGCAACTACTACCATGACACTTAACCGTCATGGTGATTACACAGGTTGGCTTCATAGTAATAGGCAGTTACATTTAGCCTTCATGGTTTGAGCGGACCAACACCATGCTGGAAAATACCATGGAACACCCATGTTCACATTTACTTTCAATGGACCTGGTAAGTGTCATATTCTCAGGTCCTTTATTTTAGCAGAAGCCAGTGTCGTCTGTTGTTCTATTTACTTTCACTTAGAAAATGAGGATTATTTGAGCTGTTAAACCCTGGGCCAGAAAAACAAAACAAACAAAAAAAAAACAAAAAAAAAGAGGAGCAGGGGAACCAGAGCATGCTAACAGGTCACATCATTTCAACACGTCATACTTTAACTGCCCACACACATACACTCACACACACACGCTCAACACGCACATCATCTCCATCTTTACACACACACGCACACACCTCAGACATAAAATTTCAATCTTCAACTACATGTCTGACATCCTTAGTAAATGCACCACTGGCAGATTACATAGACTTTGCCTCATGCAGATGTGTGAACACAAACACAAAGCTGAATGGAGTGAGAACAGTGTTGACGTTCAGAGATACGACTCAAACTGGAGGCACGATGCTAGCCAGGGCCGAGCAAAACACACACACACACGCACACTAACATACGCAGACCACACCCTCACTGGCTAACTGAGTGACAGCCTCTCTTTCATTTACACACACAAAATGAACACGCGTTTTATGGCCAAAACCCACAACGGCAGTGGAATAGCAGCACCTACACAACTTCACTAGCAAACTAACAAGCTGCCGAGTGAGCTAATAAGCATGCTAGCAAGTGAGCTAATCCACCAGTAAGCATGCCAGCTGGCGTTAGCAACTTCTTCACGTTCAGTCCAAACCTGTCCAGAGTGCAAGAACACCGCCAGTGTTTTCATACCTGATGAAAACAAGGAGTCCCTTGCACCCATTCATTAGCTAGCTAACTAGTAAGATCACTCACTAGCGTGTTACCTGCTGCTAGCCCGCTCTCTAGCTAGTTAGCTTGCCACCTAACTGCCTTTGTCCAAACTTATCCAGACAGTGAAAACATACAGTCCATACACACAAAGAGAAAGAGACAATGGAGTTCTTTCCCTCCAGATAGACGCACGTTGCATGTTAGCTTGGGAAATCTCCCGCAGCAACCACAATGACAAGGTGCATACAGTGCAGTCACAGAGTCTTGGGACAGTGAAATGGGTTTTATTCTGTAGCCTACTGCTGCACAATGACAATGATTTGAAACAAAAACTGAGGTTAAAGTGCTGACTTTTAGCTGTAGGAGTGTTTAAAGGTGTTCACATCCATGATAGGTGAACAGTGTAGGATAGTGATACTAAACTTACAGCCCTTGGGCCAAATCTGACTGCCCATGACTGGGTGCCAGGCGGCCCGCCAACCATTTTCTAATTCACACTGACGATAAATTGATTAAAATAGGGCTTTTTTTGTACGTTGAATGTAAATAAGACACCAGCACACATAAGAAAAGCATCAAAATATATATATAGGTATTTTTTAAAGTGCACCCCGCAACAGAGGTCTGGGTGAAGTCCCCACTGTCCTAAAATCCTAGAAATACCCCTGTGCACACCTGATCTATGTGTGCTGTGACTGGATTTGCCTCAGTCATTCATTTTATCTGAGAAATAACAGTAATATTTGCTTATTAACTGGCCCCTGGCCTCCTTTCAGTTGCAAAATCGGCCCCCAGGCAAAGCAAGTTGAGTATCCCTGGTATAGGATCTGTTATATAAATGGATTTTTTTTATGGCCAACACTGATATATTTGTGCTGGCTTGTTAGCAGTTGCTTATTTACACATCTAGTAGTTACAGAGCAATATTACTATGCATTTCGAGTTGTGTTTCTGGCTACCTGGTGAATGTGTGCCACATTAGCTCTTGTTTAGCTGCTTTTGATTTCTACCACTCCCTCTGGAAATATCTAAGTCTCTGCTGTTTTCATGAGCTAGCTGTAAACTGTGTCTGTCTGCCATTTGCTGCTAAGCAGATAGTGTACAGTTGTTGTTTTTTTGGAGCATTTTCATTTACAACAGCTGCCTGCTGCATGTGAAAACAACACAATTAGACAATGAAGTGAACCAGAACAGTTAAATTGTGGGCTGGACAGCTCAACAATGAACTAACACTCTGCAAGCTCTGCAAAGCTGAGGGAAGCTGTAGATGCAGGTGATAAATCTCATCACTACTAGCTACAATTCCTACACTGTTTATCTCTCGTGAAATTAAATCTGAATCAGTCCTTTAAACTTGTAGTCATTGTTTCATTTCAGACCTACAGAGAGTAAGCACACACAAAATGTGTCACTGTCACAGTACTTTATGACTGCACTGTAAGTATGAATGAACCTCTCCATCCTCATTGAAAACGTACATGTGGTTCTTTGTGTGTCTGTGTGTGTGAAACAAGACAGATGGAGGAAAGACCAAAAAAAAAGGACAGTGAGGAGAGGAGGACTTGGAGCACAGAGGAGGTGACACTGAAAACAGTACAATACATTTGGCTGCGGTTTTAGTAGTCGTACTTTATCCCACTGGAGCTGAAAACGCACAGAGGGTCAGGATGTGAGTGTGTGTGTGTGCATGCATGAAGAATGACAACAGAACGGGACAATGTGGTCATTCACATGCTGTCTAGTGGGGCTGGGGGCTTTCCAACTTGTGTGTGTGAATAATAGACAAGTGTATTGTGTGTATGTTTACCTTTCACTACAGGATGTGATGCTGTGTTTGTGTGTGTGTGGGTGTGCGTGTGTTTGTGAACTCACATGCATATTCTCTTTAGCGACACGAACATAGCAGGCACTGGAACAGAGAACTGATAGCAACAGATATTCTTTCTCTTGATTCGTCAAAATTTTTAACAGCTGAACGTGACTTCCTTTTATTTATTTATTTATTTATTTATTTTTTAATCATCACATCTAACCCTTTGCCGGTTGTTGCCATGGCTCAATTCCGACAGACTCAGGGACAGCTCACGGAGGCTGCGTCATACAGTAACCTTGTCACAATGAACAGACATGGCGGTCATTGTAACACTCAATCGATTAGGTTAATTAAAGCATATTTTTCTTTTGAATGCAAGTCTTTCTTCAAACGCAGCATTTTTTTTTCTTTATTTTTTTAATTTTCGTTCCCGCAATGTGGAGTTTATTGCAATCGGGTGAACAGCAGGGCATGGGTGGGGCTGTGGAGGAGAGTGGTAAGAGTCAGAGAGTCAGCTGTTGATTCACACACGTGGGGGGAAGTTGGCCAAGATAAGCAGAGGCAAGGTAGAGCAGTTTGGTTGGTTGGTGCAGGCTGATGCAGGTAGCCGATGCTTCTATCATCTGGCATAGTGCTTGATGTAATCTTGAACCTTATTCCGAAAATCCTCCTGGATTGGAGACAGGGAAAGGTAGAGAGAGAGAGAGAGTATGAGAGTTAGAGGGACAAGTCCGAACATTAAACATTTGTGAAGGGCAAGCAGTTCAAGTGCAAGTGACAAACTAATGTGATCCTCCATGTGTAAAAGACAATAAATAAAGATGGTAGGGATGTCAACGGTTAACCATTAGCCAGTTAACCACCGAGAATATTTTTTAATGTTTATGCATGTTGGTTTGTAGGTTAATTTGCATTCACACACACTCCACTAAGGCTTGAGAGAGACCGGCTGCAGCAGCACTTTGATGCAACTTCTGGGAGGGGTGTACCATTTGCACGCTCTCTCTGATAGACGTAAAAATACACAGTGTGTGTAAAAAAAACACAGAACATTATTTAACATTAGAGCCTGACTGTTCCTGTCAGCATGTCTGGAGATTTAAATAATGAAGTTAAGCTGCTGTCCCTCGTGTGTAAATGTGCACAGCGTCTCACTTAATGGGGAGATGCACTCATCGTTTCTGCTGCAGTGGGATCACTGCAGCGGATATAACTGCAATCTGCACATTCCTAATACAATATACAATATGATATATAGCTCACTAACTGGCTCCTCTGTGCTCTATGTGTATATGAGCACAATAAAAGGAGAGAAGTTAAATAAGCTCAAGCCTGACCCAAGCCCAGCCTGAGGTGATTCAGTTGGCCATGGCCTGTCAACCTTGCAGACCTTGTGTGCACAACCCGCCACATAAAGAAGGAGAGGCGGAGAGTGCGTGGAAGAGCACTCAGATCTTTCCATCTGTGACAACTTTTGCAAAGATGACCTTATCAAAATTCTGCAATAACTATTCTTTCCTATTCTTTCCTTTATTCCATACAGAGTTTAAGATTTTGAGCGGGGTTCGGCAGGACATAGTGACTGATGTTCACATAATACAGTTGACAAGTTAGCCCTTAGAGCTAATGTGTCTTTACTATGCTAACAACAGATCAGGAATGTGCAGTAACACTTTTTGCCAACGCTAAATATCAAAATAACAGCCAGAGACTATATCATATTGAAGGAATACTTCACCCACCAAATGACCATTGGTAAATAAAATAGTCATGTCTTGTTATCTTGTATTTGTTTAGACAACTTTGATTTTCAAGGACGCCTCTACAAAAAATGGTGAGCATATTGATTAATGATTGATTGGGGACCACATTTAACAATGGCAAAACTATATCAAAACATTAGTTTACAAATACTCACACAACTCGTGCAGTATAATCCAAGTCTCATTTATCCTGTCATATACTTGGTACTTTCCAAACAGCTTTGAAAAGATCATAGATAAGTTTCACTTTCAGTTCAGTATTTGTAAAATATACTGAGCATATGACTGGATAAATGAGACTTGAATGACCCTGCACTGTTTTCTGTGGAGACATGCAAGAAAAACAAAGTTTTGTTTATGAATTCAAGGTAACATGGCATGACTGATATACAAATAATCATTTTGTCGATGAAGTACGCCTTTAGAGTTGCTGTGAGCTGTAAATTCACCACTTCCAAGCAGAAGGCAGAAGATAACATTATCTCAGAGCCTGACTTCAAAGCCTCTCTTCCTCTGGGCAGCTGTGTCTGTCACAGTCAGATTCACCCTGGCTTTGGGTCCATGGTTGCCTGTACTAGAGAGCAGCGTGAAAGCAAGGAGCGCTAACTCTGGAGCTAAATATGGGGACTGAAGTACACTGACTAACACACACACACACACACACACACACACACACACACACACACACACACACACACACACACACACACACACACACACACAAACAAAAAAAAAACCCAAAAAGGACCGCTCGACTTAATTTCAGCTGACTGAGGGCTCTCCGGCTGACAATTCAAATCTTCGACATCTTCGATATTTCAGGGTGCAGCCCGACCTATTACACCAATTATTGAACTGATTTCACCATTGATTAAGTGCTTGTTCTAGACTCTTAAAAACTACTAGACAGAAGTAGAAAGCTTTCTGCTCTTTGTAGCCATTTAGATTTTTGAATTTTAAATGTTTTTTTGTATGTTTCTGCATTTTTTTTTTTTTTTTTTTTACATTCACAACCAAATTTTGATCATTAGGGGATGTCTCATCTAAAGGGTAGAACCACAATACTTATTTATGATGTCAGTCATTCGAGTTGACTCCCCTTGGTCAAATCCCTTCTGGTCATGTGTGCCCTCAACACTCCTTTCAATGTTTTTCTCTCCTCTTAATCATATCCCCTCTGGTTGTGCTTGACTTCTTTCCATCCCCACCCCCCACCCACCACCCATCCCTCCCTCCTGCAATCACCCCTCTGTCACTGCCTTGACCCATCCCTCCCAGTTACATCTCGCCTGATTGACCTCTGTGTGAATTCTCCTTCCTCTCCTGGCAGCCCTCTTTGTTACTTGGCTCTGTCCATCATTTCAAGCCTTTGTGTCTTTCTCTACAACCACTTCGGCTGTTCTGGGGACACTTTGTTTGTTTAACTGCTTGTGTCTGCATCCTGTTCATATTTCAGTTAAGCTATTCTTTAATACATTGGGCAGGGTGCATTACAGTACGAGCACAATAGCATGGGTTTGATCAAAGAGTGTAGACTTATTTATTTGAGCTGCAGCAGCTTTTCTCTCTAAAAAGATTTCCTTTATTCTTTCTATACAAGAAAGTGCATGGCTTAGCAAAACTGCACTGTAGCTCGACATATTGTAAATTACAGAAACTGCTGTAATTAGTGTCACAATATCTTCAGCTAAGGGGATGTTCTTTTCTGGGATTAATGATAATGCAGTCGATATTGCTTCAGCAGCGTCAATGTACCTATAGTCATGTAAGAGATTTTATTATCTATGACTTCCATGCAAAGACTGATAAAATTATTCATATAGCATCTGAATGTGGGGTGGAACTGTAGCTGATCAGCAATATAAGCACACTCTGTCCAATCAGATGTCTAATGAGAAACAAGAAAGCTTTTCTTTTTATTGTGTGAATGTAATTTGAATGAAGTCACTCCACTGAATTGTTTACTTGCTTTCCGCATCTCAATTCACTTAAATCGCTTCAGTAGAAATACATTTTAATATTCAAACAGTTTACTTGTGACTTTTTCATGTGTTTCACGTGTGCTGCATGCGCTCTAGAAAGATATCATATTTAGTTCCTATGCTTTGCCCCCTCCTTCCTCAGCCCACATCTCTCTTTTTAACCCCCGTCTCTTGTCCTGTTTTTTTCACTTGTTACTTGCAATCACCCATCCATCAGTGCAGGGGTCTGGGCCATTAAATGGTGCGTCCCGCTGTTCAACATGAAATTTCACATACAAGTGTCCCACAGTGACATCAGCGCACTGATTTACGCCACTGCTCCAGCGGTCAGTTAGTCACGCACGCACTGCAGGGGCTTCTGTGTATGACCAAGAGGCAGAACGTGAGAAAAACCTCGAAGTCAGAGGGAAGAGAAAGAGAGAGATGGGAAATAGAGGCACGATGTGCGCGTGTGTGTATGTGTGTGTGGAAACACAGATGACAGGCAGGAATGCTGAAAAGCTGCCAGCAACAAAAACTTCAGCAGTGATGACAGCAGTTTGAGCATCTGTCCACAGCAGGATGATGGATCAGCCTTATTGCAGCAGAGGGATCTCTTCTTCTAGGCCCTATTTAAATGCCACAAGTGCATCGGCCAGCACAAACTGGTGGGTTTTGGATGCACGGACTGTGTGGTTATTTCCACGCGCTCATGCTATTTTGGTTCATTCAGGTGCAGCACAATGTGTAAAAAGGCTAGGCTTAACAATTGAAGAAACAACTCGTTAAGAAAATGTCTTTAAATCAGTCTAATATTCTACCACTGGAGCGTCAGAGATAAGCCTCTAATAATCTGATCTGATGCAGTTTGAGATCAGTGATTCAAATAATTCAGTAATATTTTTTAACTTTGAGCTCAGAAGTGAGGCGTATAATCCAAGCTACAAGGTAGCAAGGCAAAAGTCAAATAATGTCAAACATTTCATATAAGAGTCCTTAAAGTTATGAACAAATAACCTGAAATGGATAGCACCATGGTAACACTAGTCTTTTTCTCTTGAACTGGTTGAATTAGAAAGAAAAGAACCATGCCCTAATTGTACCCAACATTTTCAAAGAGCCCCAAAGCAGAATCTGTTTACATAACTTAAACTGAAAGCAAGATTAAGAGTCTGCAGCTATGCTAGCAGCAGCATGCTAATGCTCCTACATTTACAAAGGGGTGTTAAAAGCTGCCATTTGCTAATTAGCACTAAGCCCTCAGGGAACAGCACCAGACTTTGAAGACCATTTTACACAACGGCCAAACTGTGGAATTACAACTTCAGGGGCCTTCACATGATGCCACTGGGCCCAAAATTACTTTTTCCTATAAACTAACATTGTGAAAGAGATGTCTGTAAAAAAAGTGGATATATTTTTTTGAGTGTCACTCCCCCAGAACATGACTTTCAGGACTATCTGTTCAGCACTGTACGGTAACATTTCAAAAGTCTAGGAGAGCCACATGATTAGATCATTTTTTCGCTATTCAATTTAGAGGAGAGCTGCTCAGCCAGCGAAAATCTCGAGTATGCTTGCTTTGTGGGCCCAAAATGCAGGAGATGCGGGTAATTTTATATCCGACTGGGAAGTGAAATTGTTTAAGTTTCATACGGAATGGCATGGCATGAATTTATATGCAGGGCCCCACCTCCAACGCTCTGACCAGTTCTCTTTATGCATCCATGATTAGCATTAAACACAGCATCACAAAGAGATTACAATCCAGATTGCAATTCATCCTCAGGGGGACATAAGCATCTAAACCAAATTTTATGTAAAACCATTAAACAGTTGCTGAGATATTCCACTTGTGAAAACTTTGACATGCTGGTGAGGCTAGCGGTAACATCAGACAATTACTAAAGTTACTATGGTTTATCGTCTGGCAACCTTGAATGTTTGGACAAAGTTCAATTCATCTAACAACTGTTGAGACGGACAGACAGAGCAACCGTCCAATAGGCATTGCCATCACTAGAACAATGCTGCTAGCATGGATAAAAAGCACACACACAAAAGTTATTACACACTTCTCACTTCTTATGCTTTTCAATTTTGTTAATCCTAATAGCATTTTCTGCACTGTGATTAACTCATTCAGGCTAGCTTGCATCTACATGTAGTAATGGCTGAAGGTATAGCGTAATATTTCCATTTTAGAGATGAAATACCCCATTCTAAATTACAATGAGACTGCATTAGTGGAATATGTTATAAGCTATGACATCTGCAACACAGACAACATCCTTTCTCTTAAGACTGACCTGAGCACCATCATGATAATCAATGCAATGTTCAATGCAGAGATCAATGTCAATGTGCATGTTTCTGACTAAACTGTCAGAAACAGACTCCATGAGGGTGGCATGAGGGCCTGCCGTCCTCAAGAGGGACCTGTGCTCACAGCCCAGCACCACGCAGCTCAATCGGCATTCCCTAGAACAGCAGAAATGGCAGGTCCGCCATTGGCACCTCATTCTCTTCACAGGTAAGAACAGGTTTACAGTGAGCACATGTGACAGGCCTGAAAGAGTCTGGAGACGCCATGGTGAACGATATGCTGCCTGTAACATCATCCAGCATGACTGGTTTGTCAGTGGGTCACTCTGGGGGGGCATATCCTTGGAGGGTCGCACAGACTTCCATGTCATAGCCAACTGTACCCTGACTGCTATTAGGTACCAGGATGAAATCCTCAAGCGACTGTTAGACCTTATGCTGGTGCAGTGGGCCCTGGGTTCCTCCTGGTGCGGGACAGTGTCCGGCCTCATGTGGCCAGAGAGTGTAGGCAGTTTCCAGATAATGAGGGCATTCCCCTCTCATTCCCCTGACCGAAATCCAATTGAGCACCTATGGGACATTATTTATTGGTGTATCTGACGCTGCCAAGTACCACCACAGACTGTCCAGGAGCTCACTGATGCCCTGATTCAGGTCTGGGAGGAGGTTCTTAACACATTATACAATGTAAATCAGTAAAGATTATCAACTTGAATAATTTGTTAATCAAGATCTGATGTGTGATTTAAGTGTTCCCTTATTTTTTTGAGCAGTGTATTTGGTAAAAAGATCAAATAACAAGCAGAACCATGGACTCCCCGAATTAAATACTATATTTTGTCCATCTGTCTATCTCAAGTTGTGTTGTATAAAATGGATACCACTTATATAAATGGGATATTGGTCTGTCTATCACTCATCCACCTGCCTATCTTTCTGGCATCTTTTGTCCTCCCAGCTGTCTCTCACAAGCTTCTGTAAACTTTTGTGGGAAAATACACAATGAGCAAAGACTTAAATAGACCCTTGTACACACAGCATGCCATTTAGTGAAGAAAAAGGGGGGAATAGAAAGTTTGCAGGGTGCACAGATACCAGAGAGAAAGTAAAGTTAAAAAACACAGCAGGGGTGTCTTGTAAAATGTGAAGCTTAGGCTTTCCCCAATTAGGCCACCTCACATCGACTTGAAGCGTAGAGCAAACAAACTGTCAGAACGATGGAGAGAGAACACACAGAATTTAGTTTAAAACTGGGTTTAAACAAGCTGCATTTAAGATGCCCAACACAGAAATGAATCTTGGCCAAATACGATTATTGATGGATGAAAAAAGCTATTTTTAAAAAATTCTACTGAATTGACATATCACACAATCTGACGGATGGGTGTGAAAAACCTAAGTAATGCCATCTCACACAGATTCACAAGAAACATTTACATAACTTTACCTTAGACTTTTTTTTCTTACTTTGTCCCCCCCCCTCTCTCTTGCAGCAGAAAACTGGCTGAGACTGCAAATTACTTTGGCGTTCATTAGCTTGAAGACTCCAAGCAAACTCTGCAGTCGATTAAAAACTTTGTTAGGCAACAGCTTACTTTTTTTGGCTCTATTTCACCCGCGGAAGGCAATTAACTCTCCTCTCCTCCAGCGATCTGTGCAGGTACTCAAAATATGTACCACCATCTGAAGGAAGGGGATGCAAATTAAACCCTGTGGGCACAAACGGTTACTTTAAAATCTGCTAAAAATTGATAACTAAGCAACGGAAAGCCCCTGGATGAATTAGGTAAACAGAATGCAAGAGGAAAGATGAAGGGGAGAAGAGAGGTTTGAACAGGGAAAGGAAGAAAGGGAATAGAGAGGAGAGAGATGACAAGGGATGTGGGGCCATGAGAACACTTAACAGTCCTGGGTGTTTTCACACTTGGGCTGACTTTTTTAAATTTTTTTGAGAATTCTGTGAGTTTAGCAAAAATGTCAAAGCTTCGTTACATCTGGGTGTGGTCCAGAAAAGTGTTTCTACCTTGAAGTGGTGTGGGTTTCTTGTGAGTGAACTCCAGTGTGGTCCACAGCACATAGCAAGTGTCTGCAGCAGATAGCAAAGCTTTTCACTCCACACTCAGAGTTGAATAATGTGATTGGTTGAGCATGTCACATCATGACTTTCTTTTCATCACATCCAGCACTAGTGATACAAAAACTACAAAGCTTGTTCAGAGGATGATTCATGGCAAATTTGCTGAGATTATCTAGGCCAAACACTTAGGAACTGTGTTTGTTAACAGACTTAGATTTAAGGCAAATACAGATGGCTCTGTGAAAAGGCTCAACTGTGTCTTAACTGTTACACAAACTTAACTCTGACACTCTTTCATTGATAGTACTTGAACTTTTTCATTCATTTGGTAATTTAGAGCCCATTATTAAGATGACAATAATGAATTTCAAGGTGGGGTTAACCTAAGCTTTAAAATGACTGAATAAAGAAAGATCTCTGGCACAATTACATACCATTATTAAATCCTCATGTAAGATTTTCAGCTATCCACCATATATTCTTAAGTCATCAGTAATGCATTTTTTATTTCCTGTATACATAGCAACTAAAATGACCTTTGGTTTATTAATATGTATGGAAGTACTTTGAACTGACACAGATATGATCTGCAGGTGAAATGGTATATAAAACTTCTCATGTTTGTAAAAACTTGATGATTTAAAGGGAACACCACCTAAATTAAGAATTCTAATGGAATTCCCATGGACTGGAGAAACTTAATTGATATAAGTGAACATGAGCTTCTCTCTTTAAGCCAGAAACCAGCAAAGTAAGTCTTGAACTTGTGATGTCATAGGGTACAAAGTTTGCTGCTCCATAGACAATGAATGGGAGCCTGATTTTGTGGACCTGTGGAATGATTCTAGGATTCTCCATTCTCTCTCATTCGTCTTTTGGAACTCAGGGTACTCTTTAATACTGTACTCTAGTCCAGATAATGACGGACAAAACATACCTCTCAAGAGATGTTAGTGACAAAGCCTGATGCACTACATTTCATCTTTCAACAGCCATATAAGCAACTGAATGAAAGGAAGTGAGATACCATCAGATAATAGCACTGCTGAGATGAAATCACAAGCATGAGCCTGAAGGAACGGGATAATTACTGTGACTCATAACCTTCAACAGCAGGGATTCACTGACTATCTCTAGCACACTTCAGCAGTGTGAATGCTTGCTGAATCAGAGCCTTGACGAAAGGTCTGTCTTTGAGTTAAATATATAACAGTGTGCTGGAGAAAGAAAGGCAGAAAGTTGTGACAGGGAGTTCAGATGTGCCTCACCTTCCTCCTTAATTTGCATTGTTCCCTGTCATAATTTGCATAGCCAATACCATGTCCCCAGACTTTCCAGGAAATCAACTTATCTGAATCATCCTGCACCTCATCAAGAGTTGGTGAGTGTATTTTGGCACAGCCCAGACCTTGGCTCACTACTTTTCTTTTCAAATAACAGGTCTATTGTGTGACAGCAAGTCAAGACAAATAATGTTAAATAAATCAATAAAGAACAGAATATTTCATCAATTTCTACATCGCCCGCTAAGTCAGCAGCTCCATCCACAACCCAAAAGTTTGGCAGCTGATATCACACTCACAAAACTGAGCTAGACAGCATCGGAGAGCAGAGCTACCAGACTGTCTCCTGTACGCCACTGTTGGCCTCATATTGTTGCATTCACTGCCTCGCTGCTACTTTGACACTAAACTGACAGAGCAGGTACCCTCCATAATGAGGTGGCTGCAGCTACATTTGACTATTATATTTATATGTTGACCTTGCACGATAAGACATTAATGATCAATTATTTTGTCATTTTTCTATTACATTTTTGCGATGACACCAAGATGCATATATAATACTGAAGGACTCAAACATCATCCATGCCTTAGTACACACTTACACAGATCGGCATCTCATCATTATCATTGTCTTGCTCATTACAGCAAACTAGGTACAGACCTGGATGTACTACCATAACACGCATACAGCTACATATCACATTTGGAGGCATTTCATCATGTCTTACAAAAACAGCTGCTTAAACCCGACTGATATTAAGAATTCACTGTGACTAAGACAATGAGCCCAAAATGATCAGGCTACAAACAGTTCCAGTGAAAAACAAGAAAATGAAACTGTTACAATCAGTGAACCCTGTTGTTTCTGCTTTTAATCAGGATCTCATACGACTCAAGAACAACCTTGATGTCTCTTCTTCCTTTGGTACTCTAATGAGACCCTACAGGGCCACGGTGTTCCCTGCTCAGGGCAGACAGTTAATCCTGGGGACAGAAGCCAGATCAGGCTGCAGTAAACGGTGTGCATGTTTGTGTGTGTTTGACATGATTGCCTATTGATTGAAGAGGCTAAGCCACTTGAGATACCTGGAGAAGCCACAGCATGAAGAGATCAGTGAGAGACAAAGAAAGGTGATCGCTTGCACTGATGAGTACTAATCCATGTAGATGTAGAGAATTAAAGGCGACGATGGGATACGTGAACTCTGGAGCTCAACCAGCCACACACCCTCCACGGTGTCTGTCACTGTGCTTTACTAGGAATCAATATCACATTACAGTATACTGAAAAATCTCTTGCAAAATGTTTCAGATACACTGGCAACAAAATTATATTACTGCACTGCAGATTTCTGAACTCTTCTTATTTCTGGTTATGCAGCTCTTTGCCATTTTTATAAACACCCGCCATTTAAATAATGATGGGTGTTCATGCTGGTGGGTGGTGTATTAAAGGTAAAAGCTTATTCACTTTGGTTTACAAGGTTCTGACTGTTCCCATCTCAGCTGTCTATAGAACTAAATCTATCCTGGTATACTTACTGTAACATACCATATATGATTTATTTCCTTCCTTTTGAAACATTTTAAGGGCATGTTTTCCTCATTTCCTCTTCAGTAACACATGCATGATGCATTGTAGATGACTGCTGCAATATCTTTCCAGTTTATTTGGTACATCTGTACAACCTAATGCAATCCAGTACAATGAGACCTTTATTTAATCTCTCTTTGTTAAATTAAACATGTTACATTTTGGTGATGACAGTATGAGAAGTGTTGATTCAACTCTAGGGTATTTTTTGAGGCCATTATTAGTAGTGAGACTGCCTAGGACCTTAGTGGTGTTTCTAATCCCCTGCTCCCTAATGGATGTATTTCTTAGCAATGTCAACCTTGCTGCTGTGGGTAAAAAAAAGTTGTGTTGTCTCTGCACATGCAGAATCTCTGGAGCTCTTCAACACTTGTGCTTGGACGTCCTATTTTAATTAAACATCACCAATTGACAGCAAAACCTCTGAGTTAAAATTTAATATATACCTCTTTTGTTTTCTGATATCCTTCTGAAACCATCTTGCCACCATTTGCTATTCATTTGATTTTTTGCAACCATTTGCGCTGTTTATTGTGGACATACTACACACTCAAACCTGCTTGATACGTAGCTATGGAACTGGGATACAGCAAATGTTTACATCCAAAGGGAAAACGCAAGCAACCTAAGTCAAATGCTTCAGACTTAGCCTTTCTAGTCTGCTGAGGCAAATGATTAAAATCAGAATGACACTTGCCTTGTTCAAACACGATTTGTCAATATCGATCAATATGATTATCTTTCACACATTCCATTTATGCTATGGAGAAGCCTAATTAGTATTTGTAGATTAAAAGCCTCTCTAGAGGATTTCAAATTGTCACAGGTGTCACATTTCACAGCTCAGTATTCATCAATAGTCTTCATCAAGCTTCAAACAAATAAGCACTGAGGGAGTCACATAGACAAAGAGGGTGCTTTGAAACAACCCCTGGTCAGTCAGAGGACGTACTTTTACTTCAGCCTATCAGCCTGCAATGTCAGTTAATTCTTCAGAACATTTGTGCACACAGCTGATGCTGCGGCTGCAGACTCTTCCACCCGATTAGCCTATTCTATTCTTTCATTTTTACCTTACTGTGTTTGTAATACAGGTGTGAGTGGGTTTTTGTGTGAGCGTGTACACACACAAAAACCCACTCACACCCAACAATGGTACAATACAGCAGTCACACACACACACACACACACACACTAAATTACCCATGAGGATGGTTCCTTTCAGCCACTTTAACCGGCAAATGTATTCAGAGAGCAGGAAGAGTTCCACTTCAAAATCCTCAATACACACAAACACACACATCCACATTCATACATGTGTGCTGACACACACACTCCCACGGCTTCACCCACTCGCTGCCGAAGTTGATTACAGCAGGCTGTGACTCAGTGGGCGTGGGTCATGGATGGATGGCTTTGTGTTTTCAGTTGTTGTGACTCCAGAGAACCATAACAGCACAGTGTAGCAGCGCCAAAACTTAAAGTGAAAATAGTGCTAATTGCTTTCACAACATGTTCTCCTTTAATCTGCAAGACATTTACATTTTGTAAACTGAAATTGAAGTAGTATTGAGTAAGTAGTATTAGACGTCCAATTAAGTATTAAGATTCAGGCTTGGTATTTTAGGGTATAATACTTTTATATCTATTCACAAGGAATTAAATGGGTATGAATGAACTTGTTCATCCTGCAAATCAAATTGCTTTTCTCTTCATATCTGATAGACCATCAGTTTATACTTAGGAATAATCCTTCCCTATCAAATGCTCGACCTCAACGGCCTCTTTCATCAGGTATTGCATCCCATTTAGGAAGTAAAAAGAGCATTTAATGAGACCTTCGACTAGCTGACAAAGGTCCTCAAACATCCTACCAGCAGTTCTGAAGATCCAGATTATGTAGAGACACAGTGCTTTGCAGAATTTTCCAGATTTGTATTATTGCCTTTTGCATGCCATATAATAACCTTATTTTTTAACATATTTATACAAACAAACACATTTTATCTTGCCTTTTACAGTTTACAGTATGGTATGTTTAGGTAACATCCAATGTTAAAAAGCTATGTTTGGCCTTTCTGATATCAAAACTAAGGCAGGACCTTCTCCTGTTAGGTCTGTTGCATCCAAAAGAAAATGGAGAAACTGTAGGTAATAGTTGTTCATGTGTTCATGCTTCCACCCAGAGTACTGTTAATAATACTTATCAGGTTCGGAGTGTTACATTTCTTTAGTTTGCATTTGAAGCAATTAATAGAATTAGCAAAGGTTATCAGCCACATTTGTTAAGTGACTTGACGGCTAATTAATTGGTTGCTTAACAGCAAAACAGCAAGGCCAGCACCTCTGCCTAAACAGATGTCTGAAAAGTAAAAGTAGAGCAGTGTGCCTCATGTTTTATGTATAACCCACAACCTGTGACTGGGCCCTGCAAAGCCATTTGCATTTGCACCGGACCAAAAGACTACACATAAAGAGCATGAAACCCAGTGCTTGCACCAAGACATATGCTGTGTAGGAAAATACTCCCTTGTTCACACATCCCCCACTCTTTGCATAATAGATACTCAATAGTTGACTCAAGAGTAAGCAGTAAATTCAGATTTTCATCATGTTTTGTAATTTTACACTTGTGACAGGTGTAGAGCCCAGCAAGGTAATTTTAATATCTATAAAAATGCAAAGCATCGCAATCTTTTACCCAACTTTTTAGTGGGGTGATGGCTGATCTGAGAAATGAAAGAATAGGTATGAGCAGGACATATCACTATGCTGGTGCAAAGTCAATGGATGCAGTTCTGTTCGCATGAAAAAAAAAAACAACTGTTGTGTGTGTTTATACAAAGCAGCATGCTGTTTCTTATGGCCTCAGAGAAATTTCTAAGAGGCTTTGGCTCACTGACAAGGTAATCTGGGTTTCTAACAACAAAAATCCACATTTCTTGTATTTACTTCATGAAAGGCTCCCAGTTGACACTCTCCCTGTACTACACCTGAGACTATTGACTCATCTAAACAATCATAACCCCTCTCACAAACCAGCAATCCTTTCTTCCACACTCACTTTCTTTCCTTCCCACAACAACACACACAGACAAACTCTTTCACATCTAATGGGGGTCACATGGCAACCTTTATCATGCACTGCTGGGCGCATCCCAACACATCACAGAAAAGGGTACATGCATAGTGCCAAAGGTCAAATATTGTACTTTAAAATGCTTTCAGCTCGCCTCAACTGAGGCTCAACTAACAACTATTACCCTGGTCAGCAGGCTCCCTGCTGAGTTACATTAGTTCGGTTGGCAATCCACGAAAGCAATTACTGTAAGCCAACACTGAGAACATCAGCTTCTCCACACTTTTTGACACTGCCTGATGTACTGATAAAGAACTGAATGGTAGAGTGTTGCACAACATAGAAATGATTGGAGACTGCAAATGGGGAGAGATAGGGGGGATAAGTTAAGAACCAATTAGCCAGGGTGCCTATCTTGCAGAACCATCTTGAATATCTGTTTTGCTTAGAGGAAGGCTGGCATTCAACCACTCCCATGGCAGCTCAGCATCTATCATGGTGTATATAAAAAATGCTGGTAAGGCCTGGATAAAGTTTAACTTTAGTTCCAGTTCATAACTAGAATCACTGCCTCATGTTCGTATGCCTCCACCAACCAGTCAAGATGCAGTTAACAACCACGTCTATCCAGACTCATAAAGTGAAGACTTTGAAGGCAAAAAGTATTTTTTTAGAGTTATCATTATATTGACATGTATGATTCAAGTGAATACTTTCCAGTGGGAGATGCAACAGTACTGAACAACTATCGGCCCATATCAAACCTGCCATTCTTAGGCAAAGTCCTGGAAAAAGTTGTATACCAACAACTAACTGACTTTCTCCTGTCTAACAGTGTTTTTGATACTTTCCAATCAGGCTTTAGGCCCCACCACAGCACTGAGACAGCTCTGATCAAGGTGACTGATGATATCCGCCTAAACAGAGATGCAGGCAAAGTCTCAGTCTTAGTTCTGCTGGACCTGAGCGCTGCCTTTGCCAACATGTGATCTTATTACAGAGGTCAGAAAACTGGGTGGGAATCTCTGGTACTGCTCTAAACTGGTTCAAGTCCTATCTCGAGGACAGGACATACTTTGATGAAATTGGTAACTGTGTCTCAGACCAAATGGCTATGACCTGTGGGGTTCCCCAGGGGTCAGTCCTGGAACCCCTATTGTTTAATCTGTACATGCTTCCATTAGGCCAGCTAATACGCAGCTATAACGTGTCCTACCACAACTATGCAGATGACACTCAGATCTACTTGTCACTGACGGCAGGTGAACATGGGCCCCTAGATACACTCTGTCACTGCATTGAACAGATCAGTGCGTGGATGCAAAACAATTTTCTCCAGCTAAACTCAGACAAAACTGAAATCATTGTCTGTGGCCCACAGAAACAAAGAGAATAGACTTTAAAACAGCTCTGCTTGTGTACAAGTCTCTTCATGGTCTAGCACCAAAGTACATCTCTGACATGTTAGAGCCATATCGGGCTCTGAGAACCTCAGGGAGTGGTCTCCTGGTGGTACCCAGAGTCAGGACTAAACAAGGTGAGGCTGTGTTTCAGTGTTATGCAGTTAAAATCTGGAATAGTCTTCCAGAAGATGTGAGACAGGCCTCATCTCTGACAATGTTCAAATCCAGGCTGAGAGCAGTTCTATTTAGGCGTGCATACGATAACTGAAAGTACTCTATCTGCACTTGTTATACTTTTAATTTAATCAATGATTATTTTATGTTTTTATGTAATGATTTTATCTGCCTTCTTGTAATTTTATGTATCTGTAAAGCACTTTGAATTACCCTGTGTACGAATTGTGCTCTATAAATACATTTGACTTGACTTGACTATTTTTACAGAGGAGCAAAAAGGACTGATAGAGCACTCCACTGCAACAACAATCTCCTGGGGCCCAATGTGAGCAAAACCAATGAGCTTGTGGTGGACTACCAGAGGAGCAGGACTGAACATCAAGTTCTAGCCACGTAGGCAATGCTTCAAATTTGGATGTTGAAAGCTACAAACTCTAAAACACACATTTTCAACCCAGCGGCACAGAGGATCTATACAATCATTTTCAAGATCAGTGTCACCAAGTCGAAAAAGGAGTGTGACTTGTTTGGAACATTTTGCTCTTCTCATTCTGCCCCATTAAAGGTTGCTGAATCTAAGTAAACATGTTTTGCTTCTAACTTGACCGTAACTGTCTGACATTTCTAGGCCTTTTCACCACCAAAATATCTGACCAAATGTCTCCCCTTCTGGTACTGAGTTATGACATTGAATAATGGCCAGAAAAGTGTTTTTGCAGAACAGTATAATGTCATAGTGAAGTTGACCTTTGACATTTTGGATAAAAAAAAAATGCCATCATTTTATCCTATTAGACATTTGTGTGAAATTTTGTCACGATTAGTGTAGAATTTCAAATGAAATATGTGAGGTCACAGTGACCTTTAACCGCCAATATCTAATCACTTCATTTGAAAGTCCAAGTGGACGTTTGTGCCAAATTTGAAGAAAATTCCCTCTCTGAGTTCTTGAGATATTGCGTTCACAAGAACAGATAGACAACCTGTAAACATAATGCCTCCAGCCATAGCTGCCACCAGCACAGAGGCATAAAAACACGCACACAAACTAACATAAAGGCATGCAGATGTGTACACATACATACATAATACCTGACACACAATATACACATCACCGAGGAGTTTATAGTGCTATTTTAATTTACGAATTGTAAAGCCTGCTGTCTGCTGTTGAGGAACATAATTTCTTAGTTGCGCATGAACAAGTATAAATTTTAGGAAGTGCCATATGCACCTGTTTCATGCATACAGCTCTTGAAAATAACATCACAGCCATTCTCTCCTCGGAAAGGCTGCTATGTGCTTTTTGTCTTTAGCCCACTACATCAGATTAAAGCACTCTCAACTGAATATCACATTATCCTACCTACAAAAGCAGGTAGTGCGCACAGGGCGTCACTGAAAGCTGCAGCAGTAAAAGGATTTTCTGCAGCAGCTGTGCGTCTTGTCCAAATAGACTTTCTATGCAGGCTGCCAACATAAGCTAAGGTAGGAATATGATTATGTAGACTATATGCACATCTGAGACACTATGGGGAGGCTACCCAAGTGAATCGTCTGCATGTCAATGATTAAAGTCACTTTTTGCACTGAATTTATGTCTGATGATAAAACAGAATTAAAGATACAATCACCCTGAATGTGTCAGTAAAACCTCACCTTGTCTCTCAGATGATGTTCTGCTGCATCGATGTTCAAAGGGTCATCAAAGTTCAACAGGTCCTGGTGCAGAGGGAAAAAGAGAGAAGACATGAAGGGTTAAGAAGTACGTAGAGAAAAGGCAAAAGCAGCAAAGTTAAAGAACAGTGTGAACATAAGTCAAGAAACAAGTGATTGATCACGGCCAGAAGATCTCAAATGTTTGGTGGTCTTATTACAGAACTTTTCAGGGTTGAATATTTCTATCTGTGGGTCACATTTTGTTTCAGGATAAAAAGCGAAAAGCTGCTGAGGGAGATATTGCCCACTCCAGCACTATTTGCTGTCTGCAATGTCATCCTGAGTTCTGCAACTGCGACAAACAAAACATCATAATTATGCTGTTGCTGTAGAGATGCCATGCACAACAAGCGAGGAAAGATGCAGAGTTATTAGAGAGATAAAACGGAGGATGGCCTCAGAGGTTATTTCCTGATTAAGAGGTAAGATTTAGGGCATGGCCACACATCAATGCAGATTACCATCACTATTATCATCATAGAAACAGTGCTGACCTCTGGGCAAGTGTGGATACTTTCAAATTGCAACCAATGATAGATTTATGAAAGCTTTTTTGGACTAAACTAAGTGATGTGACTAGCAGCTGCTTACGTACTGCTTGCTTTGGCGTCCGAAATGTTTAAAGGTATACTATGCAGGAGTTGTTGGTTACTGTTTGTACACACAACATTCAAACTTTCAAACCTCCTCTCCACGCTCGCTGCCTCTATGCACACTGCAAGCTACTGTGATTTTGTAGAAATGTTACATTTGTTGCAATGGAAAGCCGATAATTTAGCAAACGATGCTTACCGCTGGCACCTTTAACACAACATAAAATAGGCCAACTCTGTGTCACTCTTCATCTCCATCCTCTCCTTAAAGGTCCAGTGTGTAGAATTTAGTGGCATCTAGCAGTGTGGTAGCAGCACTGAAACTTCTCCTGTGTGCCAAGTGTGTCGGACAACTGTGGTGGCCAACAAGAAAACGTGAATGGCCTTATCTCAAGCCAGTGTTCGATTTGTCTGCTCAGGGCTACTATAGTCCTGACCTCACTGGCATGCTGTTATTGGCCGGGGGTTACATGGAGTTATGCAGCCCACAAGTATCACGAAAGCAGCAAAATAGGAAGAAATTTTGAAAATATAGGCAGAAGGCAGGGTCTCTGCAAATAAAGACACCACCACACAGTTCTAGTGAGTCCTCAGTGATAATTGAGAGGGATTACTTTTTTAATTTTCCTTCGGGGATTAATAAAATCTATCTATCTATCTATCTATCTATCTATCTATCTATCTATCTATCTATCTATCTCATTTTTTTAGGAAAAACCTGCATATTATATCTTTAAATCTTCTCCAACTAATTCTCTCCGACTAATTTAAGAATTTAATATATCCTCCATTAATTCCATTTTCAGCATCATGCTGGCATTCATATTCACAGAATTAAATTCCTTTTAGCCTTGGTACATTTTAATGAATGAATAAACATTTTTTCCCCACCATAACCCAAAATCCAATTAGTTATCTTCATTTTCTGAACAATTTGTAATAAATTACTGTCTGACCTGCAACAAGGGGACACCCAGAACCAGCTGGGGATACATTTCCACAAGCATAATGTGTAATCAATTTTTTTTCATTTCCCTATCATCTCAGATTGTTCTTCACACTGAGAAAGATAATTTCCCCCAAGTCAAAAAAATAATGGTCTTACTACAGCTATAAAGAGAGATAAACAATAGCCTCAGTTCATCTGATCTGAGTTGGAACTCATGTCTTTGCTGTAACTTACATACAGCAAGCAACTTGCAAAAACTTCAACAGTGAGAATGTATTTGTTCAGAGGCTGAACTGTGATTCAGTTCACTAATGTCTGTTGAAGGACAGAGATTTCTGGCCACAGCTTTTTCTTATTTAACTACAAATTTTAGGGAAAACGGTGTGTAAAAAAGGTAACCATTCATTTTTCTAAAATCTGCATGGACTGCAAACTACTAAATGCTCTAAAATGCTGGTCATTTACCCTGTGTAATAAGGAATCAAATGTTTTTTTATATGTTTTACTTAATAAGAACATGTCCATGTTAAAGGAGTAATAACAAACAAAACCTACCGTAAACAAGGAGTTCAATCCCCAGACAACGTCCTAGAAAAAAGCAATGAAAAGCATTAATAGTTAAATAGTCAGATTGTATCACAGTGTAAATTAGATTAAAGATTAAAACATACACTTGTGTCAAAGCCCAGTACAATTAGACCAAATATTTACAAAGTCTTTTAAACTCAAGAGTGCATGTCTAAATACTGTATGTACTATACTGTATAGTGTGCGCTTATATATTGGAAATGCTCCAATAATGTTTCCTTGTCCCAATTCCAGTCCTTCACTCCTGTGATATGTTGTATCTGCTGATGATGCCAACATTTATTTTACTAACTGGCTGTATATGACGAATCCTTAACGCCTGGATCAGGACTGACCCCAATCTTGTGAATAAACTTGGAACACCTCCAACATATGAAAGGCTGACTTTACTGACATTTAATCCGCTGAAGCTAAATTAGACAGATAATAAAAAGATACTTATTTTGCCTTAGACATAAGGAATTTTTTGTCTGGGGCCTCAGAAGCAATGTGGGTGCACTTGGCAATTTAATAACTATGTATTCAATATCAATATATCTATTATTTAATATCTTATTATAAATTCATTTAGTCTTATGACTAAAAGACAGGTCTATTCCAAAACAAAGTAATCACAAGCATGACAAGGCTGGCAAAGAACTCCTTAGTTCCTGTATGTCTCTCTGTGTTTTGTTTGTTTGTTTGTTTTTTAAATTTAAATTATAATGGTCAGTTATACATTACGAAGAAACTTCTGTGCACCGTTATATAATTTAGTAGCAATGCATTCAAATGCTGATCATCTGAGAATAAAAAAACACCGGCATTCGGTTACGTATAACTTTTTTTCTGTCCCATCACTCACCTTACAGGATTGAGGCCACCAGTGGCCCCATCAAATGTTTTCTTTACACGTATTTATGTATACACTATATCTAAATGGATATAACAATAAAATCTCTACTGCCAATCAAAAAAATGGGTATAACAGCAATCATCATTGTCAACGTACAACATATATATCAATTATGCTTGATTGTCAAGTACTTCCTGAAATGCAAATGCAAGCTTATAACTTTCCGTCTCTAAGATAGTAAGTATTACATACAGTAAATATTTCATGCTGCAATGAACTTCACAAGGATTGCAGAATTTCTTCAGCATTTCCTTTGAGACAAAGCAGTAGCACAGCAGAGCAAAAGATACAAGTTCAAAATCATCAATCCCTGAATCTTCTGTCACCAGGAGCCATGGGACTCTTTCATGTACCACAGTACCATGCAGGGTATGATTCCACAGTAGGTCTAGCAGTAGCTATAGTCTGTAGTGTAGGGTTGTGTGCATGGAAAAACAAAGGCAGCATCATAATGGCCTTTTTTTCCCCGTTGTTAATGACTTTCATTATCCCCAGCTTTCCACTTACAGGAATAGTCAAGAGAAATCCAAGAACAGCAGTGACACAGTAGCAGAAAATAACAGCG
This sequence comes from Cephalopholis sonnerati, assembly GCA_019142605.1. NCBI lineage: Eukaryota > Metazoa > Chordata > Actinopteri > Perciformes > Serranidae > Cephalopholis > Cephalopholis sonnerati. The sequence goes on along the minus strand of JAGQAX010000012.1, from coordinate 12,467,707 downwards.
TACTGGAAGGCATCACAAAAGACCAACTAATAAGGGATGTTTTATTTCACTGGGAGCTGCTACAAACAACTTTTAGCTGGTCCGCTGATTGACGATTTCAAATTAATGCTTTTAGGGATTCCACTCAATTATCTTTCACTCGTTCCACACACATGTATTTATTTAATTTACATAATGAAATGAGGCTTTCGAACCAGGCTGAACTAATCAGAAAGAACAATTTATAGCTTTTTCTTTGTCCCCATCTCCTATGTACCATGCACAAATAGGTTGCATTTCCAAACTGAAAAGCACGATTGTATTATTTATTTATTTATCATATCTCTGGTGAATTAAAACCAAACTTTCACCAGCTATTAAAGCCAGCCTGTTATTAAACACTTAATTTCTAAAGGCTACGGTATACTTTTTTCAAAACTCAATTTGGTGTATTTTAAATGGTACTGAATTCAATGCAAGTGCTGGTACACTCATCGCAGCCAGAGGATTGTCCTTCCACACAGGGGGTAGTTTGGGACTTTCAGTGAAAGTGTAAGTGATTTTGTTACGGTCTGTTTTGGGTATCCTTTATTTTGTCTTTTTTTTTTTTTTTTAAATCGCACTTGTGTTTTTTTGATAGCGTAGGGGTTTCTATTTAATTGTGTTGATCTTTTGTTGTTCTCTGTTGTTGTTGCTGACTGATGCTACCTATGTCCCATTATTTTCTGTATTTTGTCTTTGATTATAAAGCACTCTGAGTTTATGTGTAATAAAATGTGCTATAAAAGTAAAATTATGATTGCCACTAACCGGTGTGAACACACAACATTCTAAAAACCTAACTCAGATTCACTGTGTAGTAGAAGTGGGATACAACATTTCTGTTATTTATTTCACTGCAGGTATCCTCGTAGCCTTTCAGAAGGCAAATGGTTGCCACTGCGGCAGTTGGGATTTTCTGTATTCTGAATTAGCGGTCGGTGTTCCCCATTACCTCCAATCCTGCCAGCTTGTACACCACAGGCTGCTGCTGTCCACCAAGTATAATCGCATCACACCGCTTAGGAGAGCGGATTGTAGCTTAAAATAGAGAAGGTGGTCCCAGACTGGAAAAAATGAATTTGATGCCTTTGTTTCTGCAGTGCTGTTTTTTTTAAATGAACTGTCTGTTCTCTGCAGGTGAAGAGGAGTATAATGCAGGAAGCTGAGATACCAATAAAATCAGCTATTGTATCATTTTCCTGTCTGTAGTTTCTGTGGTTCCCGTGGTCACACAGCAAGCCATGTTCAATTTTGACTGAATACTGCCAGCTTAACTGCCTGTTTTATAAGTATATACACAGCAGTTTAATTAAAAGTTGATAAAACAGAAACAGAGAGAATCAGTCAAAATGAAATATTACTGCTCAAAAAAAAAAAAAAAAAACTCAAAGCAAGTTGTGAGTCTGACATCAATGTATTTTGGCACTTAATGCTTTGCAAATGTAGCAAGTTGTGTTAAATTTACCACATAAGCCATTATTGCAAACGCATTTGTGTGTGTCTGTGTGTGTGTGTGTGTGTGTGTGTGTGGGCTGAAGTGGAGAAGAGTGGTGACCAGTGAAGAGGGACATCATCACCCACTCAAAAACTAACACAATCCTTTCTGACTCACAGCTTTTGCACTTACTTTTTCCTCACATATTTTTTTGCACTCAGTGACACACGTGGACTCAAACCCAGCTGCACTCGTGCATATGACCACATCCACAGCTACATTTAAGTACACAACAAAAGACAGCATTTAAACTTGGACCAGGGACAACAAAGTAATATCCACCAACTGTAAGACACGGGTCAGGGATAGAAATGGATGGACATAAATAAAGCATGATAGCCAAACCAACACATCTAACAGCAACATCGAAAGGTGACTGTACTTTCAATCCGAGGTAAACTCTCTATGGCTAAACAAAAGATAACTTCAACTATGCCTGATCTTTCCATGCTACGGCTTCCTTTTACATACTCCTTTTCCATCAGCATGAAGTTCCGTTCCTATTCCCCTACCTCATTTTGAACCGTTCACATCATTACAACCAAAAATAAATTGGTTTGGAATTTGAAGGATTGGTTCCAAAAAATAGCAGGTATTCCTTGACCTGAACTGCACATCATGAAGACAATCAGTGGGTGTGTCATATTCCACAGATTAGAAAGAGAAGATTGAGTCTTGCACGAAATAGTCTTCTACATCTTCTAATCTTCAATTGTTGTCTATTCTTGCTATTTTTGGATAAAAACAAATATCTGTAACTAATAACAGCTCACAGATAATAAATGCCATTTGCCGTGCTGCTTACTTCTGTCGTACACTGTGCAACGCCCTCTACTGATGCCGCATTGGTTCCGTTAACTGGTCGAAATTCGGACTGTTTCGCTAGATAGCAACAAGGTTCCAAGAATCTTGAGTTGAAATGGTTCAAGAACCAGAGTTAATATGGTGGAAAATGGATGAAAGTCATTGCCTTACCATCACTAGTCAGATTCCCAGACAACCAGCCATTGAAAGCTGCAAAAAAGTGCAATGTTTTATCTATGCAGTTTTGAATCCCTGTGGGTTGCTTTAGATGATCAGTTAGAATTCCTCGTCTCTGTCTTAATATATTAACATATAAAAAGAAGGAACTCTGTCACTAACTCACAGCTAGATGTCTGCATCCAGCTGAAGGCTCCATGCCATAATGATATACTGTATCTATCCAAGGTTCAGACCTGCTTTGTTGCACCAAATAATTGGTAAAAGATTAGATTTATATGTCTTCTCTTTCTCCTCTGCAGTTTTACAGTGATCAGAGAGTTTTAATTCATGTATCTGTGTAGTAAAACATTGCACAAATGCATTCCTGCCAATTACATGAAAGCTACAATGCCAGTGAGTGTTTTTCTTAAGCCGGACTATGTGCTCACTGGTAATGATTTCTATAATGAACACAAACACACAGAAAGATAAGCTTGTATTCTGTATGCAAAGCTGCTTTCCATGCTGTGACTTCTTCAAGACCAAAGAAGAAAAGTGTTCAAAACAAGAATACACAGCTGAGACTGGAACATGTTGTAAAAGACAAGGTATCTGTGTGTACTTCAGAGGAAAGTATCGTTTGAAAAATTTTATTTATACCGTGTATGTGTACCCACAGAAACAGACACACACACACAGTCACCCATGGAAGTAATCAGGAGAAGGTAAATGAAATACAAGGTTGTGTGTATGCATGTTTGTTATGTACGCCACGTCTGCTCCCTCTCCGAATCTCACTACAAAAACTGAGTATAATCATAGCTTGGGACCAGACATTGAACAGCTGATGAGATGGCATCTATATGCTTGTCACGACCGCTACCACAGTGGTTACACAAGGTGTCTTAATGGCAGAAAAGCAATGAAAAAAGATAGACATTCCCTCATTGTCTTTCTAGATAGTGTACAGTAGTACAAAAAGAGAGAGAATGCAATGTGAATACTATGAAGAGAGCACTTTGTTATTAGTTTTGGCAGAACATAGTGGAAAGGTCTTTGGAAGTTTCTTCAAAGTGGAAATCAATACCTAGATGTGTGGTTTTTCAAGTCAATAGAAGGACTAGCAGAATATGGCTTCTTCTGAAAGTAGAGAAAAGAAAGCAGACCTCCAAGTATACTAATGTGTGATAACACAAACTTATAAAACCTGAAAACTAAGAGAAGACCCTAGACAAACTCTGACAATAAGGTCTAGGGCAGTCTTGGTTTGAAACTCAAGAAAATGTACTGGATGACCATAGGGTTGGGCGATATTGAAATTCCCCTATCGACAATATATCTTTAAGAAAAACAATGATATAAGAAACTGTCATCCAAAATAATGGCCCCAATGTATCAGCAGTGAGCACTTTTTTTTTGCACAAGGGCATGAAATTAATAAATCAGATCAATCAACTGGAATGATTATTTTTATTCAATACCTCATTTATCAACCTTGATGTATGGAATGAGGATAACACAGATATTGGCCTTCATTTTGTTGTATCAACAAACCAACTTGCACCAAGTCACAAACTCACTGAGGTGAAGATCTGCAGTAACGACCAAATGAGCAGTGGATTAGTATGTTTTTTCAGATAAGTAATACATTACTTTTAAAATATCACTGTAACTGTCTTTTCCCTTTTTCTTTCCTTGTCATTGACTGCATGTTTGTTGAAATATGATGTACTGTAGCTGCCTCCTAAGAACGACTGAGAGCCGCAGCTTAGTGGACAGCTGAGAGGCAGAGAGAGACAGCAGGGGTAAACAGCAGATCAGCACATTTTCACATCTTACTCCGTGACTAAACCAACTAAACCAGAGTTAGTGTTTGCTGGAACAGTGGACTAACTTAAGTAGATGACTAACAAGACTAAGATGTTTATAGTGAGTTTTATTTTGTGTCTGTCTAGTTCGAATGAAGTGTGTTTTACAATAAGTTAACAAGTTAAGCTAACATCTGTGAAAGAAAGCAACTTGAATTTGTGTACAGTTCTATTTTTTGTTTAATAAGTAAAGTAGGTAAGAAAAGGCAAAAATTTAGTTTTCTAACTAGGAAGTGTGATACATTTTATGGTCTACTGACGTGTTGTCACCATAACAACTAACAACAATCACTATTTTCTTACATACTACTAAAATGACCATGTTGCATAGTTTTATGTCTTTCTATTAATTTTATTTGTTGTGAATGGTACCAATGATGCCGTTCAATACCGTCCCCATTTTTGGTCACCCCTCTGTTAGGGTACCTAGCACACAGATCTGGTACTAAAAGGTGGAGCTGTGAACACTGCAGTCCGTTGATTGGTCAATAGTGGACGGTCCGTCTGCTTGGGACTGAGTTGTGGCTGGTTTTGAGGCCTATGTAACCACTGTTGATACCGTGGAGAGTTTTATTAGTAAACTGTAACTATAAAATGAAAGGATGTTTTGCTGCCTCTTGAGTCAGAAAAAAATTTTAATTAACTGGGTTGACTGCCTGAGACTTTTAAGGTGGAACATTAAATGGTAATGTAACTCAATGCATGAGTTAATGATCTCAATCAATCAACACACCTTGAGTTTCATTTTAACAACTTTGACCATTACTTTAGTCGTAATGAGTGGATTACTTTGGTAATGAGTGGATCTTCAAGCGTTTATATGTAAGACTATATTATATAATACTATATTATATAAGACTATGTTATGTGAAGTGCATATATCCCAGTCCTCACTCTGAGAGAAAAAAAAAAGCATTGTGAAGCCCCATTGCTGTGGACTCCGGCAACACTAAACCCCAGAGCTTGCCATAGAATGACTAAATGCACAAACCCGCTATTTTTAAATGTCAAATTTTGTTCTGAAAATGTCAACGTGCAGCCTTGTTCTGTGGACGATAAACGAGGTGCAGACTTCATTTGTGTAACTGGCAATAAGGAAATACAGTGAGTGCTGGACGGAGCAGTGAGTGACAACAACCCTGCCCACATTTAAGGCATACTGTTTGCAGTGGAAATGCTAGGGTCTAGGTACCATGTCTGAAGGGTTACTTTTTGTTCCAAAGGTACCATAACGAAAGTGTTTGGTGAAAACGGGGCTATCTAGAAAACAAGAGAAAAAGAGTCACGGAGAGACTGAATATAGTGCAAAATTCATAAAAGCCATTGCATAATTGAATATCCTTCTGTTATCCTGGACACATTATGACCATTATCATGGCCACCCAATATCGTTTTAAATGATAACCTTGTCGCCCCAAACCTCGAGGACCCTAAAGACTTATAAATCTGGTACTGGAGGTAGGAGGGCAATTCAATGCCTCTGAAAAATTCCCTGCCCCTCCACTTCTCAAAGGCAACTGCATACATGCATACATTTACATATTTCCATAGAGACAAGTGTATCCCAGCCTTGTGTCCCTGCAGAGAAGCACAGGTAGGCGTCGATTGGATCAGAATGTTTAAGTCAGAATTAAACATGGAAGGCAGAGCTTCACCATACAACTGCATTCAGTTCCACACCGTAGCTACCATCAAACATAATTCTGGTCAAATCTTGAATAGTTATAGCAGAGGGCGACCTTGCTTTAAACTTCAGTAACTGTTTCTAAACAGCTCGCAAAAGTGCTGTATTAAGTGAAGGATAAAGCAAAAGGGGTCAGGGCACTCTTTCACATGCAGCTGGAAAGCTTTTCATTGTGAAGTTTGCCTTACATTGCTGGGCAAAAGATTTTTCGTCGTGTCCTGCGATGATGCCACAGTGTTTTCAACAGCCCTCAGCAGTATTTCTTGCACCTCCATTTTGTTAGTGTGAGAAAGTAAAGAAGTGGCTGAATATAGGAAAAGCCTCATGTCAAGGAGTGTCACACTCAGGCCTTTTCTAAATAACTCAGTGAATGGAGAGCAGGCTTTTACAATATCCGTCTATCCATTAGCTCCTAAACTCCTTCAAGATTTGAGCACAACCAGACAAGTTACAAGTCCACAGTCTGATCTAGGCTCAAACATTTCATTACAAATATAAAATAGTTTTAGGACCCTACAGAGACATGAGTTTATTTCATATTCATGATATTTTCTCTTTATTTGACAAACTCTTTTATCTGCAAATAAGCACCTTCCTAAACAGCTGCTGGATTTCTTGATTATTTCTCTCACATTAACTCTACATATAAAGGCAGTTATAGGATCACCGTGGTCCCCTGACTGTAAATATATAACAAAAACAACAAACAAATATTAATCTCCCTCAAGAGTAAACTGGGTTTCTTTTGCTTTTGTCACAAATGAAAGCTTAACTGGACCATATATGCGGCTGTTGCAAGCTGGCACAAACCGCATTATCCATGTGTCCTTGAATTGTCCCAATACTTTGGTGTACTTTTGTGTTGGTTTTGTTTTGTTATGTGTGTTTTATTTTGTCTCATCTGGCTGTGTAGGGTGTGAGGCTCGGGTGAAGGACTTTGTTCATGATGATACATTTGTATTTTGTTGTTTGTTTTGGAAGAAAATAAAAACACTTAGTAAAACTGTAAAGGAGTGTGCACTGATGTTGGAGTGGAATATTACCAACTTTGAAATATTACAAAGGGCTATTCTAGCCTCTCTTGAATTGTTAATCGCAAGGACTAACAACTACCAAGGGAAATTTTATGATGTCTGGTCTGCTTTTTTGAAGTACATAAAAAAAAAAAAAAAAAAAAAAAAAAAAAACAAAGGAATGAGGAGATTTTTGTTGCCTGGAGGAAAAGGCAGCCATTTGTTTATCCTATACTTGGAACATTTATTTTATTTTATTCATTTATTTTGACTAGCGCCCAGATTTGTTCTGTTTCTCAGTTACTCTGCGTTGTTTGTTGATTCATATTGCTATGAATCTAGGTCTATTCTACAGAACAGTTGAAGGTGCTATCAATTTTTTTACCCTAATTGTGAAAGTAAACATTGTGAAGTAGAGACTGCTGTCACAAGAGTGAGCAAAGTCCTGTTAGTCAATCCCTCAACAAAAACGTAATGAAGACAGATAAATATTAATGCTACACTTGTTATTTTTGTTCAAGGTTAAAATGCAAACAGTCAAAACTCCATGAGATGTCTACAACAACACAAGTAATATTTTTACAATACATGGACATTCTCTTAAGTTAATGCATTTATTTACCTTTAATGTTCTAGTGGGGGCCCAGCCTGTGCCATCAATAGAGTGTTCCCGCAATAAGCTGGAATTAAAATTAAAAAAAAGAGACACAGAGATATACAGTCATAAACAATACTGGCATGTTTTCCGAGACACTTTGTGGCAGCTCACCATTGTATGTTTTTGCCCTCACGCAATGCCAGAGGTGTTCCCAAAGGTAACAAACTGTTTAAGACATCTCCAACAAAAATATAACATTTTTGAGAATATGATTGGCTGCACTGTTAAAGGGTTTGCCGATTAAATTTCAGGGAACGTGGGTGAGGATGGATGTCAAGCTATAGGAATACTGTTTCATTGGGTGTTAAGAACATTTTCTTAGCAGGAGGAACAATAATGCAACATAAGACAAATGCAGCTTGAAACAAGGTGAAGGCAGGATTACCTCAAACAGATCTCTCCATTCTCTGTGATGTTAGGATGCCATATTCTGGTCAGACATCTCACTTTAGGAGGCTGGAGATTAACACGTAGCAAGAAAGGAGAGAGAGGAAGTGACATGTTTTATTAACTTAATCATTTAATTTCATTTTTAAACAAACTTTGACCCATATAAGATAGTCAGAGATTATAATACAAGTCTTTGCACAGGGTGCAAATTAAAACAACTTCATGTTTTTGCTGCTGTTGCAAAATAACATGCTAGCTGAGCTGTTGGTCTCAGGTCCTCATTAGTCACCACAACATCAAGAACAACTTGAAGTTTTACAGAGTGATGTATGAAGATATTTTTATCTCCTAATTTTCACTTAAATTTACAAATTTACAATTTAAATTTACTTCTAAGGTTTAAACAGCCCTTTTAAAAAAGTATGAAGGTTTACAATCATCCTACCAATAAAAGGTCCTCAATGACTCCTCAAGGTTACAGTTTCTTTTCTTTGTGGATATTGTGTAAAATACTCTCCAAACTAATTCATTTTTATTTTCAGTTATGTGCTAATGCTATTCAAAGTGTATCAACCAAGCCTATTTTGTTTAGCAAGGACACACAAGACCCCACACAAATACACAAATGACCAAGAAAATGCAACAAGGCCACACGTTTTTCCTAACAAACTAATACAACAATATTTGCCCTTGGTGTGATGTGGTTAAAAGGTTTTGTGTGGTGTTTTTTTACCTTTTTTCTTAACTTTTGTGAGATTCTTCAGCTGTAAGCATTCAAACAGACGAGCCCACAAAACTCAGACCAGTGTCTACAGATGGTTTATTCAATGATGTTGGACAACATGCTTCTGTGAATCCATGTCTGCACAGAGTCTACATTCCACTGTGTTTTGGACTTTGAATCATTATTTGGGGATTTTAATCATTTGCACTACTTGTATTTATATTTTTCTATGATTGCACTGCATGTTTGTTATTGCACTATATGTTTGCACCTCATCTGATTTTCTGTTCTGTACCTGGTTTTATATCTTGTTCTGGACCAAGGAAACACAGTTGCATTCCTCTATGTAATGTGCTGCACTGTATATTGATGGATGACTGTAAAATCTCTTGTCCAGTTAGATTTGCTAAGGCAAGCATCCCACACTTGGCTTCTTCATTAACTCAGTTTCAGAGTTTGACAATGTAAAGCCAGTTCACGTTCTTTAAAATACCTACACATTTAAAATTAAATGTACTTGTAGACTTTTCACTAATCTGAGAAGACGTCTGAAAGTAATCTGTCAAGTCAGCCCAGTATACAAAGTTTAAACTGCTATGCTTGTTCTATCTTTTTTTTTTTTTTTACATTAAATCTCTTAGCATTAGCCTCGCATACTGCAACAGATTAAAGAAGCTGTAGCTGTCATTTTTCTTGACTTATAAAAGTCACATAGTCTGTTGTAAATTGACTGTAATCATGTAAATTAAAATAATTCGATTCTCTTAGTAACACAGAAGCTGTAGCAGTGATGGAGAAAGGTAAAGAGCAAGTAAATAACAATAGGAGGCTTCAAGAAAAGCAAGGAAGAAAAGGCTGAATTGACTGTCTCCATACACCACTGCCTCTTAAGTGCAATGTAGTATTTTCCTATTGTTCAAACAATAACAATGGTTGTTTGCTCCAGTAATACTCACACAGAGTAGAAAGCATGACCTTGGTCTTGAAGTCTTCTCACTCGATTCTAAAAACTACAGAAATCATTGAACGACAACTCATTCAAACAATGAGGACTCTCTCTTACTAAGATAAAGTCAGCGAGGGTCAAGTCTAAACTTTCTCCAACAGTACTCCCTAAAATTAGAACCACTGTCTATGATCAATGAAGTCACCCCCCCCAAAAAAGCCACTTACATTTGTTCCCCAAAATACCACGTGTTTAGGTAGCAAGCATGCTAATGGATCATGATTTCTGTAAACCTGATGTTTGTCAGGGCTAGTACATGACTAACAGTACAGTCTATCAACAAAACACCATAAAGGAAAACATGAACTGAAAGGTGTTCTTAAATAGTAAGAAACTGCAAATGCCCTAAGAACTTCCTGCCTTTTTCATGAGACACTAATAAATCTGAAATGTTTGCTCTTTTTTGTAGTTTTTTTTTTCCTCAGGGGGCATGTTCTGTTGACTTGCCTGGGAACCACATGAATCTGCGAGCTCATATTTTATTTGATCTGGCAGATACCTCTGGTCCCCCTCTGCTTTGGACAGGTTTCCAGCAGGCTGAGACATACCAGGGTCAATCAAAACCATTTATCTAATATGGAACATGTTAGAGATGAAGACCTAAGAGGAGCTCAGTGGAAGCATTTTCAAAAACAACCAAGATGGCTGCAGCTGATGCAGAACTTTCCCTTGTTGCCGTTATCATGTCTGTATTGAGCAAACGGCACTGTATATTTTCACTACAAGAAGAACAGCGAACTCCATTTAAATCTTTTCCTAAGAAAAAAGATTGTCGTTTGCCAGCCTTCCAACTGATTTTAGCAAGAGTTTAACACATCAACTTATGATATACCAACTCATCTCTGCACACTGGAGTCTGTTTGCATTTTTCCATTGCTCAAGCATTATTTTTTTTCCTCATCTGCCCTAGTGTGCTGTGTTTGGCTGGTACTACAGTGCTGTGATTTGCCACTACACCAGGCAAATCTAATCACTGGTCAGTCAGTCGGTCGGTCAGAGCTATGTCACGTTTCGATGCTTTGACTGGTTGAAGGTCTAACCAATTGTGTCCAGAAGCATTTTGGTCTATTCCCATTGATAACTACCCCTGAAAATCAGTAATAAAAATAGAGGTTCCAGATTAATTCGCATTTGCAATTTGGTCTGGTGACGTCAGGCTACTGCTGACAGCATCAAGATGGAAATTAATCAAAAGACTTTTTCATAAATAAGGAAATTATTTCTAAATTTAATTCTATTTTTTCATAGTTAAGGGATATCACTCTCTATAAAAGCTGAAGAGATTCAAACTGTGCACATGTTTTCAGTGGTTTTAATTCTGTTTGGCACACATTTCCAATCTCCCCCGGATATTAATTACAGCCCAAAATACCTGTCTAGCTGGTCCCTTCCAAATGGACACCTGTTGTTTTTTATGTTTATCTGAGTCATTGCTGTTAGTGAATTCCAACAGCTCCAAGCACTTTCTGTGCTGTGTAACTGCAGAGCTCAAACATTCTTTGGTTAATCCAATGGATAGAAATCAATTAAAACCACAGTCCTCACCTAAAGCCTGTATGTATGAAGGAAAATCGATGTAACGTTGTTCAGAGTCACAGAATAGACCACTGTATTGTGAGCTACAGGGAAGATTTCAACAGGCTGTAGACTGCTTTTGTCAACTGATGTGATGTGTAGGGGAGTGTGTTTACGAAGAGTCACCTGTAATAAATACTCTCCATAATTACTAGCAGAGTAAATTCATTCCCCTGACTCACTTAAGCGACTGCTGAGCCATTTAACCCCATTATGGATTTAACTTTACTTAGAGGTAACATACTGATAAGAATCATTTCTTACAGATGACTGATTTGTTTGAATTTTACCTTACGCAAGATATGATAGCGCAATCAAACTTAATATCCACCTAGATTTGCTAGAAAACTAGATTGTGATTTCACCTTTTCAACTGCAGGGTGCAGCCATCTTTCAACAAGCCAGCGGATGATGTCACTGAGTTGGTTCCTCACTGATGTCTGCTTGCTTGTCAGTAGGAGTTGTTGAAGTAGGCTTGGTAACTTGGTACTGTAAACCATGTTTTTTTTTTTTTTTTTACAGCCAGTGTCTAAGATGTTTTGAGTAGAGTAGTGCACGAATGTACACAAAGTCACATAGCACCCAATGGATGGGGCAGACATTGCATCATTGGTGTTCCCTGGTGGTGGTGCAGGCATAGACTGCAGGTCAGGTCCACCTTATTTTCTGTTTTGACAGAAGAATTGGAGCCTAGGATTACTTATATGGATATACAATACTGGGAGAGGAGCCTTGCAAAGCCACGAGGAGTAAAGAGAGTAAAACTTTTGGTTTATGCTCTAAGGTGAAGCCAACATTATCAATCAGCCTGACATTATAAGCCGATTCTGTCGCTGAGGAGGGCGCTCTTTGTTTCCAAATTTTACCGAAGAGCCAGCAAGATTCTATTGGTGTCTCCATGTCAACGATAATAGTCTATTATGTAAACTGAGAAGAGGATGGGTGCACGAACGTTTAACCAAACTAGAACCACCAGCTATCTAACTGAGACACACATGGGTATACAGGAACAATTCAACTGACGCTCAACCCTGACAGTTCTGCTGATGGTAAGTCGTGCAGTTTGTTTATTTTACCAATGCTTTGCGGTGCAGAAACACCTTCATTTGACTGGGCGTCTATAGGTGGGAATGATGTTAATTATGATATAAGGTGGCTTGTGGATGTGACTGCCACTGGATTAGGCTAACATTAATTATGTTAGCTGCGACATAATAATGTTAACAAAACATTCTGACCATCTCGTGGTTGTAATCTGACGACTTGATGGAGACAAGGAAAGAGCACATATTTGGTGTGGGGAAGTGACTTTTGTTGTTTGTCAACTTGACATTGAATGTACCATTAAGGCAAAGTTCAGGCAGCTTGTCACTTTCACTTTCGCTGCTCATATCATGGGAAATTAATTTTTAACTTTGTCTGTCGTTGTTTATATCTCATCATAAGTCAAACAAAACTTTAGTGTGTCAACATATATTAAGTTAAAAAAAAAAAAGTTAAAGTAGTCTGAAGTACACTGTTGTACTCAGCGCTTACTGTAAACAAAACAACCCAGTGACGTCACCAACCAGCACCAACTAGTAACATGGCTGCACCCTGCTGGCAACACGATGAAATATAATCTAGTTTTCCAGCAAATCTAAGTGGATATCAAGTTCAATTGCAGTGTCATATCTTGCCTTGGGTAAAATTCAAAGGAACCATAGTCATATTGTTCAGTGTTTCATCTCCAATTTAAACTTTCTGTCTGGTTCTTACTGCTCTTCCCCAATATCAATCACAGGAGCAATTCACTACTTGAATGCCACAAGGCCCAACTTTATGAATCCATTAACCTTTCATGATTGAATGTTTATTATTTATCATTCTGTGGCAGGCATCATAAAACTGCCACAGTTGGCTGCATGTAGAGGAAACAATGTGTGTGAGGGTGTATGTGTTGAAAGAATTCTACAAAAGACAAAGACACAAGGCACACATAGACGTGCTGGGATACATACAGACACCAACAAAAGAAACACACAAGCCCATGCTGGCATGGCAAGATAAAGCCTTCGTAGCAAAAATAAATAGAAGCACAGACACTAAAGAGGTGAGCAGATTAACTTTAAATCGCAAAGGCCAAGTGAAACAAAATTATGCAGTATACTAAAAAAAATCTATACTAGTACCTTGATATTCCTATATTTTAACAGGCAAAAACTGGAGGCTACATAATAATGCTCAAAAAACACAAAGGCAGGTGCACAGAAACACACAAACAGATACACAAATGCACTTTTTTTAGACCAAACAGTGAGATAAAACTAGTCCACTCACCACCATGTTATAGGCTTCTGGGACATCTATTTCAAACTGAAACTTTCCACTTTGGTAGTAACCTTCATCTGGAAGAAGATGGAGGAAAAAAGGCAGTGAAGAAGGGTTTTTTTTTTTTAATAAAGAGCATGCATTTATGACAAACATCAACTCACAAATTCCTGTGAAAAGAGAGACTTTAATCATCATCATACACTCGATCAGGATTTAGATATGTCATCATATCATCATGACCTTCTGGATTAAGTGATTGAAAACTTTCAGATCATCTTTAACACAATTACCTAAAGCTTTTAAAACATTTTTACACACACACATACACAAAAAAAAGCAGATTAGTAGATGTTCACTTGAATTTCATGTTCAATAAAAGCAAAAATAATGACCCCTGGGTGTAAGAATAAGACTTATAGAGGGGCCATGCTCAGACCAAAAATGGCAATGGATGTAAAAACGAGAGGGGCTATGTTGGTGTGTTGCTAAGTACTTGTGAGCATATTAAATATGATTTATGAATACTAATATAGGTGGGTCACAACAGCCAAAACTTCTGTACCAGTGCTATGCCAAAATTCTGAAAACATGACGGTGCTCATATTTCTCCAGTACTGTAGGTACAGTGCCTACAAGTGTTCTAGTCTAACGTTCAACACCAAAGGAAGAGGAAGAACATTTACCATCACGGAAGAACAACAACATGTGGAAGGCAGCAACAAGTGCACCTGCAGTGACAGCTCTGCCTTGACTCATCGAAAAGATAAGCGTTTTTCCCCGATGCCAGCATATTTTGTTAATTCTATGCAAAGAAAGTGCCATGTCTTTACACTCTGCTACAAATGCCAGCGGCCTGACAAGTTGGTAAGCATTCACTCTGCCCTGAGCGCTGCATGTTTTTGATTTTGGGTTGCCATGACTTTAAAAATGTTCTCTTAAAACACAGCACTGGGTTCAATGCTGTGCTCATAATTGTCAGTTTTTAGCCAGCCATTAAACCACAGTGGGGGAGGGGCGGGACAAACAGCCTATCGCAATGGCTAACCGTCACATTTAATATGTCAGGCTGTTTTCACAAACTGTTTGTACGTGTTCCTACAAAAAGTAATACACCCAAGCTCATACACATCCCATGTATTTTGGAAGGCTGCAATCACGTGACCAATTCGCTGACGGGAGTAAACAAGGAAGCGGTCCCGAGTGGTCTTTGTAAGGAGGCAAGTTTGGATGGTGGATGGGTCACAAAATTTGGGACTTTCTCCTGGTGTCACGTGTTCAGAACCAAGTGAACTGTGAGTGACCCTTGAGTCATTTTAAAGGTATGTTCTTACCATATTTCTTTTCCTAAACCTAACCACAGTAACTTTACTCACCTAAACCCAACCTCTGCAACTTTACATTAATTACATATCTGTACATTAAGGACGTAACGTCATTCGTGGGGCACTAAATAGGACATCATAAGAACTGTTGTGCATGCATTTTTTGTAAGATATCGACTGAATCGGTCTATGAGAATACGTTGTATATGTACAAGTGTCGAACGACATCAACTATGGAGGAGAAAAATGTTAATACTGTAGACTATGTATTAATGTTTCCCTACCTACAAAATCTAGAATTTTATCTAGAATTTTACTGATATTGGTATGCACTACCAATTGGAATCGTATCCTATTATTGGTATCGTAGCATGCCTAGTCAAATTTGAATAATATTAATCCATATCTACAATTGCAAGATTAACATTAAAACTATACAATCTAAACTGCTGAGTAATCTGTCCAGAATGTGCACAGGAACATATTTAATTGGACAGATTCAGTAGGCGACCTGATGATGTTAAACTGCGAACAAAAGTTGAGCCATCCCTTGCTGGGGGCCCTCCAATGCCAACTCCATGGTCTCACTGAATTGAAAGAGGTCGTGTCTGAACTCAGCATGACAGCTGAAATCGACCAGCTCGGCCAGGATCAATAAATCTGCGACAGGAGAGTAAATGAGAGGAAGAGCTGAAGCTTAGCCTAGGAAGTTATCTCAGGAGAGCTAAGGCCACATGTGTGACCTTTCAGTCTAACCACATTCTGTAGGTCAAACATAACACTGGCTTAATCCTCCCTATCCATCTCGTGATGGCAGACAGTACAAACACACACAAACACACACACGCACATTATTGGGGGCAGACAAATGTGTAGAGGGCTACACATGCATGCAAGCGGAAAACATGTAAGATCACATATACACATCAAAAATTAGATCTTTCTTAATGAATTGCAGTAACATTTGTTTGACCAGTTTAAATATCTATCTACCTTTCTAAGCTCTCCAATCAATGTAAACTATCTCGCCTCACAAGTAGCCGTTAAAGCCAATTAAAGGCTTGTACAGGTTCTGTTTGAAAGCAGTCTTTAATTAGTGGGATAACATTTACGTTTCTGCTGTGATCTTTCGGGGCCACATGGTCAAAAAAATCATGGTGTAAAAAGGACAGACATAAAAACGGCTGCAGCACTTTCAGAGAACAGAGTAGGAGAGGCTGGAGAAATCTAACTGTGGAGCTCGTTAGAGCTCACACAGGTGACCTGATACTCTTGGCAACTTCTGATTGAACCCAAAGTGAGAAAGAGATTGAGAGGAAAGGAAGGACTTGATAATAAGCCATGTAATGATCTAACACGTGTATGCACTGACTGAGCAGACAGTATCCAGATTTCAAGATTTTGTCTAAAGTACCTTACTCAGCAGCCGCACGAGGACCACATACTAAAATACACTTCTACAAAGTTATCTGAATGCTGCTTTGACACAGTATCAATAACACTTAAAATCGTGTTTCAGAGGAAAGGGGTTTTTACGCATGCATTCAAAATTGGAATAAAGGCAAGCAGCTCACTTGCTTTCAATCTCCACTCCAGTCTTACACTCAAACACTGAGCAATTTGAGATAAAGCCTTTGTAAAAGGGCTATCTCAACCTCACCCAGCTTCCATTCACTGCAACAAAGACAGAGGTACAATTTAATTAGACCGCACAAACAGTCTCCCCTGTATTATAAATGAGAAGAGACGAAGGGAGATAAACACTGTGTTATAGAGAGATACAGCTTGAGCAGCTGTCAAGTAGAAAAGAGGATAATGAAAGAAACAGCTACACAGCAAAACTGAGGGATGGATGAACAAAAAGGGGAAAAAAGCAACAAACTGAAAGACAGAGGGGGGAAAGAAAGAGAGCATCTACTGACTAACAGTGGCAGTCAGAGGTCATGAATAATTTATGAGTGTCTTCAGTACACTGGAACAGTCAGCCTTTACTGTCACAAGACACTGGGCTTGCACACATGCACACTCACACACATACGTACAACTTAACAACTAAACTCCGAATCTTCTGGGAAGATAGATTCTAGAAATAATTTATTAGGTAGCCACAAAGTTCAGAAAGATGCTAGCAAGTTGGTTAATGGACGGTAACCCAAAAAATGTGTCCAAAAATGTAAGATCCAAGATTCGTATTTACTTGTGGCCATACATAGAGGTTTGACAATGGCTAGGGGATAAGTTGCCGTGCACTGCTGCTACTAAACTACGACACTAAACTACTAAAATACTACTAAAATACCCTGGAGGAGGACACAAGCACAACACACCTGTTATTATTCTAGTACACTGATCCCCACAGTCACATACTTATTCGTATCAAGTTACCATGGTTACCATAACCACACCATACACACGGAGGAAATTAGCCATCATACCCAGAACAATCAGCATACCGTAATTGCAGGGCATGATTGGTGTTGACAGATAATTACAGTCTCTGACAGACCTTCGGAAGACGCAACGACAACTGTGAGCACAACAAAGACATCTTATCACAAGAAAACACAAACAAATATGGACATTTCTGTTTTCATAGTCCAGAAAACATAAAGTCATTGAAGTTAAGTGGTTATGTGATTAGCTTTATTACCTTTTCATTTCATTTTTTGCGCAGATTTGCCACTTGGGCATTTTATTTGTATTCAGGTAGAGTTAAGGGTTGGAGGCAGATGCATGAGATAAGGTTTGGGAAGGAATATAGGTCCTTGTCCCCTAGGAACACAGCTATTGCAAAGATGTTGGTCTTTGTCACAATAATCTCCCTGGATACCTTTGTTAAATGTGTAGTAATTTGTGCCCTACTTAAATCAATGTAATCATTAGACAAAATCATCAGAGTCAGTGTGAGGGCTTGCTCCTCTCCATCACCTGGCTTGTCTCATCCTTGGCATCAGCCTTTAAGGGACTGTGCTGACCATAGTGGCATTGTCTGGTACCATGGGGAGAGCAAAAAGATATACCATCACCGCTCCACTTAAAACCTTAAAACCAATACTTCTTGACTCGTATATGATTGCGCCCTCTGCTGTTCAAACAAAAACAATACAGTCAGGGCTTGACATTAAGCTTTTAAAAAATAAAATCAAAAGGGATTTGGACAATTATTATAATTTATTAACCTACAAGACATACAATTGCTGACTGTAACTTAAGCATTATTTATTGCCTGCACTTGGCCAGTTTTACATGTAGGTGGTTGGGTGAACACTCAAGCCAAAAACAAGACGGCTGCTCATTATTCCATTGCGTAGTGTGCAACACTGTCAGGAAAACAGACTGATTTGTCGACAATAACGACAATAAATGTTTTCAACACAGAAAAATTGATAAATAAAATCACACAAGTATCTTTATAAAGTATCCAAAAAGACACAGCAGTTCAAGGCTGGATTACAAAGCTTCTGGAAGGGACAGGATTGCAGTGGTGCAGTGCTCTTTGGAACCACACTTCTGGCAAGTAAAAGCAAATGTCTAAGATGCAGGTTTCCAGACATATTTAACGTTAGTAAAATTATGTCCTATATGACATTGTCAAACCCAGGGTTATATAGTGCCCAGTGTGTCCTTTTTTGTGGTGGTAAGACAGACTCATGCACACAGCTCAGCTGGCAAAGCTCTGCTTTAGCAATACAGTACACAGCTTATTTTTTAGATAACATGACATACATCACTTGTTAATGCATCCCTGCCTGAGGCATTCCACCTGCCTGAACACAAGGTTTATTTACCCTGGACAAGTGTTAAAGGATAAGTCCGGTATTTTGCACCTTGAGCCCCATTCCTGGGTTGTTAATGATGAAATAGAGTGGTGAAGACCAAAATCTTGACGATTCTCTGACAATTTGAGAGAATTTGGATTTCCCCTGCCTGGCTTAACAATGCTGTCTATGGCCATGTGTAAATCTGTCTTGAAACCTCCTTAAACGTTCATTTCCAAAGCCATGAAACTCACCGAGCGGTCAGTGGTGTTCGTTGATGTTCCAACATAAAAATCCTAACAAACTGTGGCTTCCATCCATGTTTTTGCTATTCATCTTGATTGTGGAACTATTTTTTCAGCTGCCTCACACCTGTGTGTAAACTTCCACTTGATCGTTCGTTTGACCCTGAAGCGTTATACACTCCAGCCCACTTGATGGCGATAATGCTCCTTTATGTGAGTGTCGCCAACCGAGAGGAAACAATTGCAATGTAATGGGACACAGAAAAGAAGCAAAAGAAGAAGGCTGGCGTTGCGTTCAAAGGCATCATACTGCGAAGGCTGTTCACAAGCGAGTAATAATGGGCAAGTTTTGTGTGGTCAGCGACTGCAGGAGAATTCCTCCGAAGAGGAGGAACGCACACAGCACTGTCGAGCCCGCACTTTCGCTGAGCTAAAAGACTACAATGACCACAACCTTGTTGTAAACAACCCCCGTTCCGTTTCCAGTGGCAGATTACTACCAACGGACAATGAGACTTCCTATAGGAAATCAATGCACAGACAAAATGTCAAATAAATCATCACGGAAACCACAGTTTGCTACGATTTTCATGTCGGAACATCAACGAACACCACTGACCACTCGGTGAGTTTCATGGCTTTGAACATGAATGTTTAAGGTGGTTTTAGGACAGATTTACACATGGCCATAGACAGCATTGTTAAGCCAGGCAGAGGAGAGCCAAATTCTCTCAAATTGTTAGAGAAGGAGCAATCGTCAAGATTTTGGTCTTAACCACTCTATTTCATCATAAACAACCAGGAATGGGGCTCAAAGTGCAAAATACTGGACTTCTCCTTTAACGTGTAGCCCTGCCAATTTTTGACAAGGCAAGATAGTAGAATGCAGCTGTACTACTGAAATAACTATGTAATATTGCAGCAGATTTTGTCACAGTCCGCAAACAGTATTGAGACATTTCTTTAGTGCGTTATCGCAAAATTCAAATAATAATTACATGCCTGCTTTTTACCTATACAGCTGTACTATGACATAAGCATGAAGCTATACGTGCAAACACACTACTGTGCAGAGTTGAACTTCTGATGACCGTATAGCCTCTGTCGCCTCTTCTTGGCTGTCCTCCAATAAAAACAACACCACCCCCAACAAAGCGCTAGATAGCTAAATAACTGAAACCCCAATGTGTAGGGTAATTAACTTGTCCAGTTTACTATGTAGGCCAAAGGTTTATTTGGCCAGTAAATATTAGAATGACATCGACTTGGCTCCAAAAAAGTGGGATTAAAAGACGACCAATAACAAGGTCCCTAAATTTCAGAAAAGGGACAAAACATCTTTAATTCGGGAGTTCATAAAGCCAAACTAATACAGTGCTCAATAATCATTCAGAAGCCCAGTATCACAATCTTTGGAATAGCTGAATAGAGAATTTACCTTGATTACTTCTTCAATAGGACTGTAAGAGGTTGTATTAATAGAGGAAATAACTCAATACATGCAATTTTGTGGAAAACTGCCATTAATGTACTTTTTTTTATTAAACACACTATGACCCCTTGCTGTCCTTAAAATATGGCCACTCTGAAATAGACTTTGCTCATACACTCAAGTACACACACAAGTTTGCAAGTTTGCAGGTTTCGGCAGCAATGTGCATAACACTACAGCAATTATTCATAAGCAAATCAAGCAGAAAAAGTACACATCTGAAACACAAACACAATATGATCTGCACGTCACATTTCTTTCATTATTGTATTTCTAACAATCCAAACTATGACATGTGAGAATGTGTTCACCCCAGAGTGTTGCTGCTGTCCCCATTCCTCAGAGACACAGGGGTCTGGGGCAATGGGGTCACGGCACATAGCTGTTGCATGGGAAAAGGGAACTAAACTAAATTGAGTAACTAAAGAGACATTCCAACTGATCTGAGCTTGAAAAAGATTGCCAATTTTCCATTTGCTTTTTATGCAGCAAAAAAGACGTAAGATGTAAAAATACATTTGGATAAAATACTTGGATGTTATATACTGTCTGGTTCAATCCCAGGAGGGAGACCTTCTGTTTAGGTTAAATGTTGACTTTAAATTGGCCGTAGGTGTGAATGTAAGTGTGAACGGTTGTCTGTCTCTATGTGTCAGCCCTGCAATAGTCTGGCAACCTGTCCGGGGTGTACCCTGCCTCTCGCCCAATGTCAGCTGGGATAGGCTCTAGCCCCCCACGACCCTCAAGAGGATAAGCAGTTATGAAAATGGATGGATGGATGGCTGTTGTTGACAAGCCACAATGACCTTGTTCTGTTTTTGACACATTATGTGTAGCTTTTTTTCTGTTTGCACACATTGAGACATGAGCCCTGGTTTTTGTGGGGGTTTTTTTTTGGGGGGGGGGGGGGGGGGGGGGGGGGGGGGGGGGCACAAGCAGTCAGTCAAAAGCTTTACAGCACTACCTGTAGCATGAAAATGTTCATCTAGAGTAAACAGAGCTACTATCATTCCCATGAGAAACACAGAAGATAACAAAACAGAAGAAAACACAAAAGAGCGAAGGAAAAAGAAAAAGACAGGAAAATAGCACTTACGTAAGCCTTGAGCTATAAATTCTCCACATAAGTCAAGATGATTTTACCTTACACTGAGTTAGATTCAAGAGATATTGGACAACTTGCACCCTGAGGCAAGTTCCCTTGGCATTTTATATTTTCCTGACCACTTCCCTGGCGGTGCAAATTAAAGCTTCAGGGTATATAATCAACTACAATTCTGAGTGGAAATTTGAAAGCACAGTATGAGCAAAAGACAATAAAGTCAGACACCTACGAATTTGCATCTTGCCTCTTCACGCCTTCCAGAAAGACACACAAGCATGACTTGATGTGGTATTTTTCTTACTTCCACTACTTATAATTATCTCTTGAAAAATATGTTGAGAAATTGAGTTACCTGATTTGTGATTTTGGAAATTCATTCTTTCTTTTGTTTGACTGTCAGAGTGAGTGAAAAGAGACAGGTCCGCAGAAAAATATGTTCACAGAATTTCCCTCTCACAGGTCACGCGGAGGCTTCTATTAGGGCTTTTCTATTGGTACTTCTGGCCACGCTGAGTCAAACAATGCCAGGTTGATTTGCATTTCGATTCCCAGTTTTAATGCACCAAGTTGTGCCCAGTCACGTCAAAGTGTGGCCAACCACCTCCAAATGGGTTGCAGTGATGGCAGATGGGCTTTGTCACCATTCAGAGATGATTCAGTGTCAATATTCAGGGATGATTCGTGGTCCACTTCGTCATCCTGTCTCCGTTTTCAAGCCATTAGCACTAAATCACAAGCAAACTCGCAACAATCGCCTGAAAATCCATGATGACATGTAACTGGCTACCACAACAGCTGCATAGTGCAATAGACAAGCACATCATCAGTTAAAGACACACTTTGAAGCAGACAGCCCTGTTGTATGGAGACACAAATCCCTGCTGCACTGGACTGACGTGTCAGGTAAAGCCCAGTCAAGCCAAGCCAGAATGTAGAAAAGGGCTATAAGGCAGCACTTTCACCGGCATGCTTATTGATGTGCCTAACAGGACTTTGGAGCTAACACTGTACCTTGATAATGTAGTGTACGTTAGTCTCCAGAGTAGCATTGTGCCCTGGCTGTAGAATAAAAATGATTAACTGAGGCCCCTGTGCTAAAACACCAAATGCATTGCCTAGATTTTAGTATAGGGGACACAGAGAGAGTGAAAAGAAGAGAAAGTAAGTGAGAAAAGTGCAAGTGAATAGAAGTGAGAAGGGTGCGGGGGGCTGGGGGAGGTGGGGAGTGTACGTGAGGAAATACAGGGGTTCTGAATAATTGAACAAGTCTTTCTCTGAGAACTCAATCGCCTTATCAACTCCTCTTAAAGAACATGACACCAACCTTGTCTCTAATTGCTGATCTTTGCTTTTCTCTGCAGATTTTGCTTACAAAGACCTTTGTGAAAGCCAAGCCGCAGTTACAGTGCTTACTTGGGAGACAAGGAGACGGATGAATCACAGACACACAATCACATGCACTCACTTACACTCGCACACATTCACACAAAAGGCCTGGGAGAGCTTGAAAATGTTAAAAGAATTTACCACTCACTAAAACATCAAGATATCATAGTGTTTTAGCTGATAAAAATTGATGCAGTGACTTCAATCAGTTCTCTTCTAACAAACAGAACTAAATAAGAAACACCCCAAAAATGCAGCATTTAATGCTGAATTCAGATGAAGAATTTTAATAAAATAATTCCATTTCAATGCACAGAAACTTGTAATTTAAATCTGCAAATAATGTTTTTATAATCACATATTCTCCTGATTATATTAAAGATTAATAAAGTAACCAGATAAAAAGGCTAATCTTTAAAAATCATCTTTAAAATTAGCAATTGTTAGTGCGTAAACCACATAAAACATTTGGCAATATTAGCAACTACAATTGCAATAAATAAAAGTTAAAGTAGTATAAACATCGCCAAGATTATTTCTCAAGCCTCTTCAAGTCCTACAACATACTGAAGAGTTGTTTCAGCCAGTTTTAGTAAAAACTACACTTACGATATTAGGATATCTTTAAATGATATCTAGTCTTATATCACAATTGCAATATAATATCCAAATATTGCCCAGCCCTACTGGCCCACCACGACACCAACTCAAAACTTCAGTCAAAATAAAAGCAAACAGTAAAATTAGGCGAACTGTTTGTTGCATCAGACCCTTATGTAAGAATAAGACTTCCTGGTTATACTTTGGCATGCTGTGCTTGCTGTAGTTGTGCCCTCACATATATTTTTGTGCTTATCAGGATTATTTCTTTCTGTTGTACCACCAAGTGAAAAGAAAAAATAATGTGGCCAATCTGTTGTCTTCACACCCTCTTTGATCATCTGAAAACTAGTGCTTTTTGTTAACTGTCACAATGGTGCCATGTTCCCCAACTGCTTTAGTGTGTATGATGTGATAATAACTGATTAAAACTGATGGAAAATAGGACCCAAGGTGTAATGAACCAGAGTTATCTATTTTTTTTAATCACTTGAGATTAGCCGACAATTTTGCACATTTTTCCCAACATGTGTCAGGGGTCTGAATTTGAATCTGGTGTTTGAAAATATTCGGTCCATCTTTCACTATCCTCAATTACCTGTCCTTCACTTTCTATGACTCACACACATATACAAATGCAAGGCTATGTTTCTCAGTCTCTGGCATGTGTTCACCTTGAAATGAAAAGGTGACACTGGTCTTAAGGACAGATAGAAAGTGTAAGACAAATAGAGAGCAGGAAGTGAGAGGTAAGAGAGAGCCTCTAGAGACACGGGTAATCCCACACCAGTGTGCTTGGTTTGTACATATTCGACAGGTAGCCAATTTTGCTTGGAACACTGCTGAGCAGGCAGATTGGACTTGGGGAATAATGACAGTGCTGCGGTAATACCGAAATACAGAAGAGACTGGAGTGCCATTTCAAGGGGAATACTTTAAGACACACATAGACTTGCTAACATTTGCAGTCTCCCACTTCATCATACACGACATACTCCCCCACAACCTGCACACTCAAATCCTGCATATTTGTCTGGAACTAAGATGGTACAAAATCTGAAAAGAGCAGTGGACACAGCTGCATGTCCTACCTGGAAGCTGAGGCTCTTTGTAGAAAATCATTGTGCTGAGCACTCCATAGTGTGTCTCATTAGGATGACAATTTGTAGTCCCAGTTTTCACATTTGTTACTAGAGCAGTCACCGAATTAGGATTTTCAGACCTAACTCAGATTCAATTTGTCACGTACTTGTGGTTCATGCTTTCTCACATCTATAAATATTATTTGCTTTATACACACTCAACAATATTACTGATGTTTCCAGCAGACCCTATCTATAAATATGAGACATCTATTTTTCACTCCCCTGACCAGTTGGTGTCAGTTCTGCTAACCTGCAGAGCTGCAGCCCCACACAGTAAACTCTCATATCTGCCTACATCAGTCTCATGTTATACCTGTAGGACCCACGTTTTAAAGCCTTTGTTCATCATCTGTGATGTGCAAACATCAGACCTACAATCTGTCCGAGAAAGTAAAAGTATAATAGTGGTCATAGTTGAATTATAAAATCCTAGCACAGCAGGGAGTGTCTCTCTGACATGGCTGCTGACAGTGGTGTCAGCTGAAGAGTTAATCACACTGGACAGCAGTAGAGGAGGTTGTACCAGCGACAGGTTCAAAAGAAGTTTAGCCGACTTCATTGACAGTCAGCACTGGAGCTTCACTGCCCTGCGCTGCCCTCCGTTTATATTACCCTTCTCAACTTCCATCACAGTTAGTATTGTGGTTAGGTCATTTTTAAAACAAGATTCGGTTTGTAAAGTTAACAGCCTGCCATGCTGTTACTCCCGCATTGCTTTGTGTACACTGACTTGGCTAAAAGAAAAAAGGGGAAGGCTGTTGTTAAGCACGTTCATTACAAGGCAATTTGTTTTATCTTATTTTCACAATCTACCTGGTTCAGGGTCCCTGCTAGGTTTGCCCACTCACTTAGAGGATTCTAGGTGTTTTAATGGGCTTCTCAACCTGTCGTATCCTGCATTTTGTGGGGCTTTAACAAGGGGTTAATAAAATCACAATCCTAATTGACAACACCAGCAAGTCTGATGAACGCTTGCCATTTATTTCAGACACTGTACTTTAAGGAGTCTAACTTAAAATGTCTTTAATTATGAAACAAAATTTAAATTCAGATGTCACTGAAATAATAAGCAACCAACAGCCCTGCTGCAATTGGTGTATACATTACAGGCAAAGGTGCAGGTCAAAGTGACATTTGCTGTGGCATTTTCTACTGCACCCCTTTAACAAAGCAGTTGTGAAATTATCAAGGCAGTTATTGGTGTGAGAACAGACAAGGTGACAGAGATCAATGATTTTTCTCTTACCAGGAGACACTGCCAGTTGAAAATGATGCAGCTTGTCCTCATCTGGGAAACTGGCTTTGCATGTACCTGAATAAAAACAAATGGAGGGGAAATTTATCAGAGTCAAAAGGTTAAAGGCAGAAGCTGCTGTATGAAGGTCTACTTTTATCTTTAATTAATTGCATTTGTACAAAATAATGGCATTTATATCAATATTATTTTTATGAAATTCTTCCCGAGCTACAGTATGTTCATTCTGTCCTCGCAGGCTGTAGGATTTATGCCTCAGGACTCCCTGTGGCACCACATTCCCCCCTGGTGTTCAAGGACATGTACTGCGCTACAGACAGTTGACATTTGAGGGCGTTCTTTAAATATGTTCGTGCGTAAGAAGTTTTAAATCACATCAGCTCTCACTGAATAACCCTTCCTCTTTTATTCTGTGTAAAACCAGACTCCAGATAAACAAGGCTCTTGATGACACATATTGTTAGACTTCTTGTTAGTGGTAATGACTGTAATGGATGTAAAGGAAACACTGAATTAAATGCAGTTCAACCACTTTTTAGACGGACACAGTTGATAATCCACCAGGAGGTATGCGTAAAATATAGCTCTCTACAAACAACTGATGATCATATTATCACATCTGAAAACTAATTTGTCTTTTTCAAACTTTCTTTACCGAGCTCATAAATCATTTAAACCAACTTGGCCTGAGATTTGTAGAGCATCACATGCTCCAACAATCATCAGACATATCAAATAACATCATACACCAGCACATTTAAGGAACAAAAATGTGTGTTTATGGTGTGTGTAGTAATGTCTGGATGGATGATAATGATGGTAAACACAATATCATTTTTTATTTTAATTATGTTTTTTAATTTCTGTCACACAGGCTTAACATGCTTAAATTGCAAGTTCATTCTAAACACATTATCATCATGTGTGTTGTGTTTTTTTCAGCAGTGGAAAAACACTATCTGTACATGACTTGTGCGGCAGGTCTGTACCACTCGTACTTTTTTGTCACAAAAAATGCCACAATTTCTCTGAAATTGCTTGTACATGCAACGTGTCAGTTACTGTTTGTACCGCCAGTGAAAGTGAAAGCCAAACCCAGAATCACTCTCATTTTGGAACAAGCATTTCGCCTGGCTATATTTGCGTTTTTATTCTCAGCGCTATGTCCACAACTTTTGTAGATTTCTCTTGGATAAGTGCTGCTTACAGTTTGGCACCTAATTGATAAATGGCACCTTATTTTTATCAAATCCCAAACTCACCTGCACGCTGTGCCCAAAAACATCCCAAACACAGCAAAATCAGAGGAAAACTAGAATAACCACCTCACAGTTGTGTGCCTTCGCAAACCACTCACGTGTAAGTTACAGTTTACATCCATGTCTGTGAAAATATAAATGCTTCACATACATCTTTCCCTGGCTGCACAGAGGATTTACACAATCAGCACAGTTTCAAGGTGGGCACCAAAGATTAGAATCACAAATTCAGTATCTGACCAAATGTCTTCCCTTCTGTTCCTGAGTTATAGTGTTGAATAATAGCCAGAAAAGTGTTTTTGCAGAACATTATGAGGTCACCATGAAGCTGACCTTTGACCTTTTGGATATGAAATGTCATCACTTGATCATTTCATCCTATTAAAGATTTGTTTGAAATTTTGTCATGATTAGCGCATGAATTCTTGAGTTACAGCCAAAAACATGTTTAGTGTGGTCACAGTCACCTTGACCTTTGACCAACCAATTCTAAGCAGTTCATTGTTAAGTCAAAGTGGACGTTTGTGCCAAATATTGAGGAAATTCCATCAAGCCTTCCTTGAGATATTGTGTTCACAAGAATGAGACAGATGCAAGGTCACAGTGACCTTTACCCTTGACCATCAAATTTCAATAAGTTCATCGGTGAGTCCAATTGGACATTTGTGCGAGCTTTACAGAAATTCCCTCAAGGTGTTCTTGAGGTATTGTGTTCAAGAGAATGCAACGGACGGTCAGATGAATGGACAGACAACACAGGTATCTCCACTGTAGAGGCATAATAAGAAAATACATGCAGAGGGCAGAGTCTCTACAGATAAACAGACACCGCCACACATATTTAGTGGGTCATAAATGAAGATGGAGAGGGATTACCTTTGCAATGAATCTATAAATAGTTTTTCAGTAAAATCCTGCATAGTACATCTTTAAGAACACATCTCTTCATATGAGTGGTTCTTCCAAGAGGCCAATTGTGTCCTTCATGGTGTTTTGACAACACTACTGCTCATTCAGAGTATATATACACAGATCCCCACCTACATGTTCCTGAGTTCCTGTCTGCCCGTAAGGGATAATCTATACGTGCCATACAGGATGTCCACATCCACGGCACAAAGCCAGGTTTCCATAAAGCACAGTCTCATGAAATTAATATTTTCCATAGGACTATATTTCACTACATGGACATATTAAGACTGCATGGTTTCTTTAACGGTGTAGTGCCCTAATTCCACCTCTCTCACGAGCCCTTCACCTTAGATCCCTAAGGGTGTAGGCCAACAACCCCTGAACTACTGGGATTATTTGTCTGGAGTATATTTCTGAGAGTCAGAGGTATCTCTCATACACAGAAAAGTGTAAAGCAGCTATCAGTATGCAGCAAACATACAGGTTATTATATAGATTCATGCATGCATCCCCCACAGAAACTAAATATCAATACAATCTATGGACTTATGGTCTTTTTTCCACCCATACTGTGTAGATGAACACAGCTGATCTATAATTGTTCTAATATAGAAGATGTATGACAAACTATTTCCCAGCAAACCAGTCAGCTATCTCACTTTCTTGTCAACACTGTTTACTTCTCAGGCTTTCGCTGAGGGCAAACTCATCAGACCGCAAACAACAACAGGCATGCTGAGTTCAGCCAAAACAATCATAATTAATTCAGCACTCATGCATAACAATAACCAGATAACTGGGTAATGAAGATCTGATAAACTGTAATGTAAATTTTCAAATAAAAGCCAGAACTAAATAGCAGTTGGGGGTGCAGCCTGTTTGAACAAATAGATCCTGAGGCCAGAACTATAACAAGCATGAAACCCGTCCAAGGCTCAAAGCGCATGTGTTTATACTTAAGAGCATGGCTCATTTCCAGCTTAATACTGTAAACACTCATGTAGGGGAGCTGGGTGATCTGGCTAAAAATCTAAATCTAAATAATTCTGCCTTAATGAAATGACTCAACAGGCAGATATTTCAAATTTATTAAAAAGTAATCAGTCAATCATTCTGACTGGCTAGCTGTTAATGAATATTTTTGAGGTGCATAATTACAAAGCAAAGCCTACTCAGTCAAAAGTTATTTACTGTGAATCTGACACATTTAACAAATTCACAATGGAAAAATAATCAAACACCATCTAAACAGCATTTTGGCTCTGTAATACAATTTAAAGTATTGTCACAAATAACTTATACCTAAAACAATTAAAGCAACTGGAAAAAATCACAACGTGGAGCACGTCTATGGGCTTGGTTTTGTCTTTCTGCCTCCTCTCAAACATCTGTAAAATTGTTCTAATACCCCAGAAATATAGTGACAAATATTTGGCAAGCTTGGAACAATACATCAACCATAGCAACATTCCTCCATGTTGTAGCAAAAAGAAAACCAGAACCAGGAGAACACTATAAGAATTCATGGTGTATCAAGTGAATTATTCACTTGCAGATGTATTGACTCGGAGAAAATGTGGGGCTGATGAAACGCTAATGTAAACATGAGGAGGAATGCAAAGTGCAATGATGTCAGAGAGAGTGAGTATGACTCAACTCACTGAATGAGATCAGTGTGTATGGAAGTGTAAGCATACTTACTAGGGAGATTGGCTTCAAGTTCTGCAACTTCTGTGAAGAGAGAAAAAAAAAAAGAATAAATGACACACACACAAACAGAAGTGAGAGCCTTACACAGAGAGCTGACACTGTCACACTCACATTTTTTATATGAGTCAGTCAGGAAAGTTGCTCTGCATAAAAGCATAACGCCTAATATGCAAGTTGTAAAATGCATACAAACAATGTAGCAGAGACAAAAAGGTGGAATGACTCGATCAGCGGGTAACAAAAGGGAGGAGGAAAAAGGAGAAGGCAACAGAAAGACATGTAAGGAGTGGAGGGTTGTTTAGCTGGTGTTGCCCCTGGGTCCCGTCTGGTTGGATTTTTAAAAGCTCACACGTTCTCTGTTTTGTTTTTACATTGCTGACACTCTTTTCACTGCTTATTTGTGTCAGCAGGTTTAACACTTCAACACAAAAAAGGAAAGGAGGGGAAAAATGCTTGGTCTATGTTGTTGTTCTAACATGTCATGCTAAGAATTTTCCATTGTCATTTATAAAAACAGATTCTTTGACACGTGCAGAGTGTAATAAATAGGTACTTCAATCAAACTAAGGATGTCTTTCACTTTGGAGGTCAGAGTAGAAAGTCGGGTATTTAACAGCTCTCTTGGAGCTAGCAGGGAGTTGCTGTTTTGCTCAATGAGACCAACGACTGGCTTTTATCAAAACAAGTACTTCTTTCCATAGCCCACTTGTGCCAAATGTCAGAGACCTATTCATACTTCTAAAATCCTTGTCCTAAGATCATCAAAATTTATTTCAGTAGTTCTCTGCTGTGTACCATCAACACTAAGTTAGAGTCCTCCCTTCTGGTTGACAGTGATATCAGCTGCTTTAATATTTGTTTTTATGCTCCAAGTGGTAGATGGTTTATTCAACAAGCACGGCACTATTTTTCACATTAAGCTATTCTACATGGCCCCTGAACTTCTCTGAAAAGTAATGATCAGTACGACTTGATTTGTGAAACAGACCGAGATAATGAAACAATCACGCTTCCCTGGCAAGAGCAGAAAAGATGGGCAATAATAAGATCTCATCAGGGAGCAGGTTTGCTTTCACAAGATGGACTATGTTTTACTCAAACATCTGTGTGTTACAACAAGCTTGTAATCTTCAGTTTGAGCGTTATGAAGTGCTGGTCCCAGGCCAGCTCATTTAGCAGTTTCCTGCCTTCAGAACTGGACTTGACCTTGTCTTATCACCCCTAGAGAAAAAAAAACTTCCACAAGGCAATAGCAATCCAAGAGAGAGAAAGTAACTCACTCTGATGTTGTACTGGAGGGCATTACACTGACAGGTGCTTGTAGGATTTTGTTCACTCACAGTTATAAAGAACTGTAAATGACATTGGGCCAGCAGTGGACAAACCACTGTTGAATCAAGTCTAATTGTAAACAATGCAATGTTCTTATAAACCAGATGCATGATGCATTAACTAACTACCTATATGAGATTTGAGCCTAAAATTTGGAGTATGTAATGTTTGTTCAGAGTGTTCAGTTAAACACTGTTGTTAAGTGTACACTTGTGAAATACTGTGATTTATGGCAAAAACAGTATACTTCCTGTGGGCTACAACATCCCTCTAGGCAAAAACAGTATTACCAAACAAAGCCTCATTCCAGTTCTTGAGCAACCAGGTCACTGTAAAACACTTACATCAAACCTTAAACTTAATTTCAGTGGTTAGAGTAAATGGGTAAAATGATACCTTTAAGTAAATATATGGACTAAAGCAGAGAGCGGTGAGAACCCACAGAGGAGAAAACATGATGGAAATTGGTGGCAGGCGCAAGTGGTGAGAATGAGACGAATGTAAACGGAGTGACAAAAACTGAGAAGGACAAGGACAACTGTTTGAAATTTAAACAAGGGGAGAGGAGGCAGGTGTCTGGAAGCTGCATCTCAAGGTAGCGAGAGGTACCTATAAATAAAAACCAAGGAGCAGGAAGAAAAAATATGGACAGAGAGTAAAAAGGAATGAAGAAAGGGAGGCAGAAACAGGGAAAAGGAACTACAAGTAGAAGCCAAAACATCCATGGAGGAAAAAGAACATGAACAATTTTATGTTTCTCTATTAAAATAAACTAAATTGAAAAGAAAAAACAACTATATTGGCCAACAATGTCAGTCTTTAAATATTTAGCTGCCTAATTTGTTTTGCTTCTGTAAAAAATAAAGGGTCTCAACTGAAGAAATACATGATGAATGAAGTGGACAATGACTGAGGTACCTTTGGTAAGGAGGCGGTCTCTGATGGAGACCCTATGGGTGGAGTCGGAGGCTCCGGAGGCACGGCCTGTCTTTCCTCCATCATCCCTCTTCAGCTTACTGGCCAACGTAAGCATGGCTAAGCTGCTGTGATCTGCCTCGGTCTGCCCCACGCTGCACTCTGCCGTACTGCACTGCTGCTCAAAAGCCTGAAAATCACACACACCATAGAGCAGAAAATAGTCAATGCAGTTCAGAGAAAAGTTTAATGTTTAATCATTTTTTAAAAATCACTTGGTTTCCACTCTTAGTCCAAAGATGTGCACACAAGGTGAAGTGGCAACCCTAACTGCTCACAGTTGAAACTGTGAATGGTTGTCGTCTGCCTAGATATTCAAGTCCTGTGACAGCCTGATGACCTGTTTAGGCTGCCTCTAGCCCAATGTGCAGGAACAGGCTCCAGCCCCACATGACACTGCACTTATAACAGATACAGATAAGGATCTTTCAAGGTAAATTATATCCAAAGCGCAAGCTCAGTTCTGCTGAGAATTGACTGATCTTGAAATCTTTTCCCATCATGCTAGTAATACTACATCCAAGTTTTGCCAAAAACGATTTTCAACCCATGCATATTCAGGCTATCGTCAGCATGGGTCTCAAGGCAAAGACATAAAAAGGACAGAATTGGTAAGTGTTTAATGGGTGAGACACGTGGAAATGATGAGGTTTAAGTCAACTCCTTCCTATTCTTCCTGCAGCAATTAACTAACAACTATGACACCGTTGAATTATGGTAGATTAATGAAGTGCTTGACATCGATTAGAGCAGCCAATTGGAATTAGACTCCCTGTAGTGGGAAGACGTGTGGGGCCACGACTCTAATAATGTAAGTGTGAGTTACAGTCTTGTTATAAGAGCCTACCTACAGGAGGTAATTAATAAGACAGCCTTGCCTTTATACAGAAGCCTGTTCTCTACAACAGATAAAATCTTTGCAGTAAAAGCTAATGGGTTTGAATTCTGTTCACCTGCTCCTTACATTCATGATCGATTTAAGCTTACTGTGTTTTTGTTAGAATTTCTTTTGAGAGACACATAAGTATAGCCATCAAATGAAAACTTCACCACTGCTGAAAGATACTGAAACCACCACACCCTAACTGCTGTGGTTTTCAGTAGTGGTTTTTCACTTACCTGTATTTGACTGTTGTATGCAACAGGGGAAAAGAAACTCATCTTATCTTTGACACTTTTTTTAATTATCTCAGAAAAGTGATTGTGCCAGACAGAAGCACCGCAAATCCTCTAATAGTATGAACAGCATTTTGATATAGCTAAATGATATTCAACAGACTCACTATAACTGCAGAGTATTCAGAGGCCAAAAGAGACATGCTTCTGCCAATGTTCCTATCAATGCTGCAGCAGTAAGCAATCATCTATGCCATAAATGACACTGCATAGCATGCATAGATTCTATGGTATGACACTGATACAACTCGGAGATGAAAACATTCCCTCTTTGTTAACACATCTTGCTGTAGCTACCAATGCCATGCAACACCCACCTGAGTAGCTATGTTATTTCTATGGTTTCTGCTTTGCTGTTGTTTACCTATTTCTTGTGCAGTTGTTGTATATGCATTTGTAAAAATGACAAATCTGTGATAGATTCATGTTTTTCAGTTAGAAAAGAGCAGCTTAAGTCTAGCAATTATAATATATTATGCATTAATAATCAAATTACCTAAAAAATAAATTATTTAAAAAGTTTAAAAAGTAATGTTTTATTCTATACATGTTTCAGAATTTAATACAGATCACAGTGAGAAACCTTGCTTTAAATTTAACAGTATACAGAATACCACCAATAAATGACTATGAAGAGCTGCTTAAAAGACAGTTCAAACTATCAAAGACATCTGCAATCATCTTGCCTGATGCAGCAGCATCCGTATGGCCCAACAGCCACCTTGATAACCTGCTTGCATCACTCACAAACTGTAATATATCTCAGCTGATCCCACTGGTACCTTCTGTTGTTTTACGTACATTCTGTTCCCCCTTTTTTTCTGCTAGAGCCCACTATTACTACTCTACTACAGTACCGCAGGATGTGGAGAGGTCTTAATGGAGCACTTTGCTGGCATCTCTACACTGTGTGTGTCCACTCTGAGCACCGGGTGAGCTCATCTAGGGAGCAGCAGTTGCAGAGGGTGAAGCTATCAGGTATCAGCGGGCCCAGAAAATGTGTGTCACTGAGTCTAACTCAATGCCCACCTGCCTCAGCTGTCAGTCACTGCACCCTGGTGTTGCCCACTGACACACAGACTACCTGGATGTTCGTCAAACAGCTGCAGGAGGACAGGACCTTGCAGCACCAGCAGATAATTGAGCAGGCAGAGAAAGTGCATGCACAACCAGCTGGCAAATAAACGCACACATTGAAGAATAAATCTGACAGTTTTTCCTCTTGTGCAATCAAACCTAATTCCCCTGGGTCTACCACAAAGACACGCATCCTTTTCACAGAATAACAAGCTTATGTACAACATCCACGTAAAACCATACACTGGTAGCAAATATAGTAAGTTCTTTATAGTAAAACCGAGTGTAGCCTGTCTTTAAATTTAAAATGTCCCCTGTAAGTCACTATCGACAAGAACTAACAAAAAGTGCTGCTAACTTCTTATGATACTCAAACACAAGCAAGTGCGTATCACTCAAAACAAGACCTCTTGTTGACCTGAAAGCATAATTAATGCTGGTATAAATACTTTTAGAAGTTCAGTTACCGCCTCGTCACTGTACTTTTAGCTCGTTAACCAATCGTAACAACAAACCGCTAACACCGCTAATCACAGCTAGCTAGACACAACGTCCAAGCTTCAAACCGGTCTCAGTTCAGGCTTTTTGCTCTCACATGTGGGCGAGAGCACGGAGAAATGTCACTTGTTTTAGTTAATGAAGACGGCCGCCAGTTATTAATGAAGTATGTGTGCTAGCTAGTGTTAGCTTGTGTGTTAACTGAGCGTTTTTACCTGGTGTCTCAGGGCTAGCGCTCCTTGCTACACCATAATCAGCCGCCCTCCTCTGGTCAAGGCGCTGTCTGCAACTCCAGCCGGAGATTAATGGAGGCACGTCCGACTGTAAATAACTTCAAAAGTAATTATTTGGGAGCTCTGAGTGGATATAAACTGATTGGAGAATCAGCTGTCAGAACTTCGCTCCGGTGTCATGGGCAACGGAAGCGCAGCGAATGCCGTTCGTTATTGTTGTCCGTGTAGACACCGCGGCAGATAAACAGTTCCGCAGAGCAGAGGACGAGTCCTTGATGGTTCAGGTTTAAAAAATACTATACAGTAACTAAACCTGGCAATAATGAACTAATATATTTCACTGTCCTGTTGTTGCATACATCAATATAATCATACCGAACAAAGATTTAAACGCAGCTCTTGTAGTTTTTGTTCCCATTATTCACAGGTTTAAGTTAAAGACCTAAGACTTTTTTTAATGCACTCTATATATTTCTGTCAAATTCTGTGCAAAAAAATGTATCAAAATCCGTGTTTGTGAGCACTTCTCCATATCAAGCTGCTCATTAAACAACATCAAAATTACTACACAGGTGTGCTCTCAGATGATCACAATGAAAGGCCACTCCAAAAATGTGAAGTTACAACAAAAGGCCACAGATGCCACAAGTTTTAAGGGAGCATGCCATTCGTTTGCTGACTGCAGGAATGTTCATCACAGCTGTTGCCCATGAATTGAATGTTCACTTCACAACCATAATAAGTCGTCTCCATAACATCCAGCCAGCCTACACCACACCAGTTCAGGACCTCCACATCTAGCGTCTTCACCTGCAGGATCATCTGAGACCAGCCACCTGGACAGCTGATGCAATAATTGGTTTGCACATCCCAAGAATTTCTGTACAAACCATCAGAAACTATCTCAGGGAGGCTCATACATGCTCATTGTTCTCTCCAGGATCTTGGCCTGACAGCAGTTTGTCATGATAACCAACTTGTGTGGTTCTGAGGCTGGTTGGATGTACTGCCAAATTCACTGAAACAACACTGGAGACATGTTATGGTAGTGAAATGAACAACAGCTCTGGTGGACATACATCCTTCCAAGATCATCCTTTTTTATATTCGGACCAGTTTGGAACTCAAAGTACACTTCCACAAAAACCAAACTCTGCATTTTCCATTCAGAGTCCTGTTTTATGCGGCAGAAACATAGAGAACCACAAAAGTCACCACCAGCAAACTGCAAGCCTTTCTAAACAGATGCTTAAGACACATCTCAGGAATACACTGGCCAAATGCAATAACAAATGAAGAGCTCTGGCAAACCACATAACAAGCCACTTGAAGCACAAGTCAAATGCAGGAAATGGGGCCTGAACTGGGCATACCTTGAGGAAACCTCCCTCCAACATGACCAGACAGTCCTTATCCTGGAACCCACAGGGGAAAAGAAAGCCAGGAAGACCAAAGAACACCTGGAGAAGACCTGTCAAGGCAGAACTCAAGGAATCAAGAACATCCTGGAAGGAAGCAGAGAAGATCGTCCAACACCAAACCAGCTGGAGAAAGTTTGTGAATGATCTATGCTCCCCAAGGAGCAAAAGGGTTTAAGTCAAGTAAGCAAGTCTGGTGGACATTCCTGCAGTCAGCATGCCAATGCCACGCTCCCTCAAAACTTGTGGCAATGTGTTGTGTGATGGAACTGCACACTGTAGAGTGACCTTTTATTGTGGCCATCCCAAGACACACCTCTGTAGTAATGATGCTGTTTGATCAGCATCTTGATATGCCACACCTGTCAGGATCGATTATCTTGGAGAAGGAGAAGTGCTCATTACCAGGGATTTTAAAAACTTTGTGACCAAAATTTGAAAGAAATATATCTGCTGAGTGCAAGATAAAAGTCTTAGATCTTTTAATTAAAGACATAGAAATCCCAATACTTAACATTAGCATAGAGCCCAGAATAGATTCATCCACTTCCCTTCCAACCTTAAAAAATATTTGCAGAATAAACAGATGTATTCATGCTTTTTTACCTACTCCTAGTAAGTGCACTATTCTGTCACCGACTGCAGACCAGGATTCAGGATGATAAATCTTAGCAGACAGCAATTGCAAAACTTTTTAATACTATAGGCTACTATTATATTTTCTTTATTATTGTATCACTTATTTATTCATTCATGTTATTTTGCTTTGCCAATTAAAAAGAAAGAAAGAAAGAAAGAAAGAAAGAAAGAAAGAAAGAAAGAAAGAAAGAAAAGCTCTATAGGCTACTAAAGAAGAAGCATCCACATGCTGAAACCTCCTGTCCCACGTGCACACACACATACACACGTGCCTTGAAAAGAGCACTATTTGCAAATGGAAAAGTGAGACTCACTGTTTGACAGAACAGCTCACACACTTCTTGGGGCAAACCCAATTCATCCTAAAGTATTTGGACAAAATATGATTCACTCAGCCAGTTGTTATGGACCCAGGGGCATGAGGGCTGTCACTGTAAACAAGAACATGCTCTTGACTGACCTGCCTGGTCGATGAAGGTTTTTAAAGAGAAGGGTCTATTAATCTTGGAGCGGATGATTATATTGTATTTCATCTACATCTGTTTAGACAGGTGTTGGCCATCAGGCTTTTTGTGATGCTCATACACCAAAGGATTTGCCCCTTGGACAATGTTATGTTAACTCAGTCCTCTTCACATGGTGTTCTTAACACATTGCTTTTGTTTTTCAGAAAATTCCAACTGAGGACAAAGCATACATCTGTATTTATTTATGGGAGTCATATTACTATGTTGTAGAGCTGTGATAACATTAGAGAGAAAAGCCAGATAAACTCTAAAACTAAAGCTTTAATCAGCTGAAATTTGAAAAACATGCAGATTAACATACAAACAACGAAAGAGTAAAATCAGTATTAAAGGAACAGTTCACCCCAGAATCAAAAATGCACATTTTTCACTACCTTTACTGCTATTAATAAATCTAGATTGTTTTGGTGTGAGTTGCTGAGTGTTGGAGGCATCAGCTGTAGAGATGTCTGTCTTCTTTCAAATATAATGGAACGAGATGGCACTCAGATTGCCAAGATATACCTCTGGAAAAACTCAACAGCAATGTCTCTGACAGGAAATGTGCAGTTTCTGCTTGTTAAATGCATACGGTCTCTTTTCAAAATATACATTAATTTTTTACTTCATTAGGTCAAGGAAAGAAAAGCACATGGTTAGGTTTAATAAGTATATATATTACTGACATAATGTAACATCACATGACATATGACAGTAGCAGTATGCTACACATGTTAGCATACCACCTTGTTATCAGTATTAACTTTCACACAGGACATGAACAGGGTGAAAGTCCACCGTTTGGTCCATCCACCTCCCCTATTGCCTATGTTGCCTATGTGACTTTCTCAGTTGTCATACAATTACCCAGACGGTCAAAAAAATGCCACCACCTGGTGCATCACATACTGCCGCTTAAGCTTGCCTTGGTGCGCCTGTGTCTGATGCCAAGGGCCCCTGACCAAGCATCAGTATTTGACGATTTAGGAATCCACAGACTCTGTTGTGAGCAGTTTTATATAGGAAATATTTTCTCTCTACCATTTCACAGCACCGAAGAAAGTCTTCATCCAGTCATGGACAAGAGGCTTGTGCTCGCAACAGCGTGAGATGTAAACATTTATGTCATCCTCCTAAGCCAAGCTGTAACCTTAGCTGGCTCAGTGGTGCTAGGTGAGCTAGCACTCAATGCACGCTTTCTTCTGCACGTTGTGATAGGGTGTTGTTTGGTAGGCTCGAAAAAGAATAGTCTCAGGAACTGCTTGCAACAAGGTCTGTGGATTATCCTGAGTAACCGGGTCATGATTTCTGAGAAAATTTTCAAATGTTTTTTTTTGGCAGTTTGAGCATCACAAGCTGAGTGCCATCTAGTTCCATTATATTCAAAACAAGGCAGACATCTCTATGGTCCAATACCTCCAATGCTCAGTAACTCGCACCAAAACAATCTACACTGATTAATAGCTCTACAGGTAAGAGGAAAAATATGTATTTTTGATTTTGGGGTGAAATTTAATTGAGGAGAGGTGAAGCCTCGTGAGAAGAAAGAGATAAAGAACATAAGGTCAGAAATCCAGATGTGATCAAGAATTCTGCACAGTGAGGACACTTTTCTGAACATACTGAAGATATCAACAAATGAAGCTTCCCACCCTCTCCTTAAATGACCCATTAAAGAGAAAATCCAGTCGTGAAGATGAAGGCATTCACTTTGAAATAAAATATTTCTGTCACTTCTGGGTCTTGGAGCTCAACAACAGCATAAAGAGGCAGATAAGAGAAGTTTGTCGTGCTTCTCTTCCCAAAGGGTGTAATTAAGTGACGGAGGATGCACCTTAAGGAATTTCAGACTTCTGTTTATCTTTCTGGACAGCTTTTGAGAACTGAAATGTTAAATTAGCCTTCAACTTTGATGTCTGCAGAACAACAGTGACTTGGAAAATGTTCAAGTAAATAAACATCTGCTGTTTGCATGCCGGATGCAAAAATATTCGGATTTGTCTCCAGCTGCTGTGTTGCGATTGGGTTGTCTTTAGGGCAATCAACTGGTCTCACCGCCTGTTCATGACTGAGATTCAGTCTCTGAGCTTATTTCATTGATGGAACAGGTCATGCAAAATGTACTGCCCAATGACCGACTCTAAAACATTGTAGAGGATGAAAAATGAATCAATCAAATAACTGTATACATAAATACAGGAATAAATAAATATAGAAAAAATACATTAATCTATTTAAAACGTACAGGAATTACTTAATTAATACAGAAACAAATAAGTAAATGCTAAAATAAATATGGAAATAATAGATAAATGCATAAATAAATAAACTAAAGTTGATCAAAAAGACACAAACATCTCAGATTTATTTGTACATTTCTGTACACCAACATATCTGTATTTTTATGTTTCTGTGTCGCAGCAGGAACGCAGCTCATCCTTGTTTTCAGTTCTTCCCACTGGCCAAAAAGCATTTTCCCCTGAGGCCACCATACATCTGTAAATCTGTTGACACGACACCATAAAGTGCAAAGAAGGTCAATTTTGATTGTTTGTGTTATGACTTCTTTGATCCATGAAGGTTTTTATATTTGTGAAAACTTTTCTCAAGCCAAGGTTTAAAAATCTGTGACATCATCGCAATGTTAAGTCTATGAGGATTTATTTATTTAGTTAGTTATGTATTACTTTATTGACACTTAAGATTTTTTATCCTGATGGGAATGTCATTTGTTTTGCAGGTATTTGATCGAACCAAGCTACAAATTAAAATTTTAAAGTCAGCAGTAGCAATCCTCTGGGCACCATGAATCTCTGCACAAAATGTCATGACAACCCATCCAATATTTGTTGAGATATTTTAATCTGGACCGAAGGATTCTAAAACCTCTAGCTCAGCTGACAACATATTGTTCATAACTTGAATAATCCCCACAAAGAATTGAATTTTTAATTCAGTCTTTCACTCACAGCACTCCTATTTTATTAAATCATCAGCATTATAC
Organism: Cephalopholis sonnerati; assembly: GCA_019142605.1. NCBI lineage: Eukaryota > Metazoa > Chordata > Actinopteri > Perciformes > Serranidae > Cephalopholis > Cephalopholis sonnerati. The sequence goes on along the minus strand of JAGQAX010000012.1, from coordinate 12,426,950 downwards.
CACCAGTTACTCTGCATGTACATGAAAGTAACATCTGGCTGTCATTTAGATCAGACTGTGACTGCTGACTGCAGTGACAGTAGCCCCAGTGGCTGCAGTCTTAATCATGGAAAAACAAAGTGTTACACAGGGGGCTTTGCTCTCCCTGCTGCACCACATGACCCAGATGTGAGTGTAGTGTCTACTCAGTTTAACGGAGAAAAAAAGAACTTCTCTGCAACAACATGACTAATGCACATGTCACAATAATACAAATCCAGTTTAATGCTGTATTGCCTTTACTACTGTGGCTGCTATAAGCTGTTAAGAAAATCAAGGACAGCTTCACTCTATTTGGCATAAACTGGAGAAAACTAATTACCTACCTGCAAGCAGAGCACAAGCTCCAAAATGATGGCCAAACAAACATCAGCATAATGCTGTATTTTACCCTAAGTTATGCAAATAATGTAGGTTCTCAAAAGCAACTGCTGCAGTAATTTAACTCAAATTTCCTTTAAATTTTAATAACTAAGTCTCTTGGCCTAGTGGCTCACATTAACATCTGCCAAGCCCCAATTTGTCATGTCAGAAGAAGACATATGCAGCCACTACTAACACATTACAGGACAGCTGCTAGATGAGTGGCTCCTAACATCCTTTTTCCCTCAGGGTCCCATTACGTAGATGTAAATTTCCTATCTGAGAGATTCACAAATAGAGTGTGTAACTTGATAGCGGTGGAGCACAAAAGAGAAGTTGGTGGCAATTCATTGTCGCATTGTCCTCAGGCATGTGGAAATCTGATGTAATGTGCCATGTATGCAAGTACCAAGAGTCACAGGCCCAAAAAAACTCATATCACTACATGAGTCATGTATTGAATCATGGGAGGAATGTCACCCACTTTGTATCTCTCGTTTCTCCTTATTATGGAGTACAGCACACTCAAAAAAGTAAAATCATTTAATTTAAAACTTACAATATTTTCTTTGTTGTGAATTTGTTGTATAATACAGTTCTGGAATATTCTTGAGTTGAAATATGGTTTAATTAGAACATTTCTTTGACATAAAAATGTCCACAGTGGTCGAGCAGGGCTTTTATTTTTAATAGCGAGTGGTGTTCACGCACAGAACTCTGAATGGAGACATGGAAACATCTGTACAGCAGGCACACCAGACACGCTCACTGTTTGACAGAGAAGCTCGTTTGGTTTGAAGTCAGTCCAATTCACTCTGCAATATTTAAGCACAACAGGAGTAGACTGGAAGTGTGAGTCACTATCTCAGCCTGGCATCGTTGATGTAAAGAGGCAGAGTCCGTTTTTTTCTGTCACTGAGAAAAATTATGTAAACTCTCTTATCCACACAAGCACACACTAAGACACACTTAACACCCCAAAACTATCTTGAGCACTAACACCTGTTTGATCAGTGAAACCCTACTTGATTTGAATATGGGAGGAGGAGGAGAGACGTTTCTTGTGACTAATACAAATAAGTATGCAAATGAGTAATATTTGTATATTCAAATACGAGTCCTAAAAGAAGTATTGCTTGACTATATGGTGGATGTCGGGTTGTGTGTGACTCCTGAGTTATCCCTTTACTAATATTGCATATACCTAAAATACTCAGTATACACTTGTAAGGATCATGACCAGTGGCTTTATGTGTGTCGTGTGTCTGCAAGGTAAATCTGTGTCAGACACTATAATATGCTGTATTACAGAGGGAGAGTCATATCATGAAAAGACACTGTTCAAAAACAGATCCATAAAAACACAACACTTGAAGCTGAGCATGTGGTGAGAAGAGATCTGTTTTCACAGGATGGGAAGGTAATGTTTTCTATAAATCATCTTCCAGACAAAAGCACAGTGTTTGTTAGAGATCTGAATGGAACTTTGTGCTTATACAGCTGCAACAACAGATAGAGAGGAAGGCTCGGATATGCCAGATGGTACCATGTTGTTTTCAAATGAAAACTTGGAGCTGTTGCATATCGCCTCAGTTTCATTGAGATGAATCACCAGTCAAATGAAAACTGTCATGAAGTCCATTTGAAGATTTTAACCTCTTCAATAAAAAAATGCTCTAGAATTTACTAGTAACAGATGATTATAGCTATGATGAGGATTATTTTTGTTTTAGCCCATCACTGTAAACCAAAATGGTATTAGAATATTTCTCTGCATAATTCCACAGTTTGTCCGCTCAGGCCTGTAACACAGTGGTACTGGCGTTGCTGTTTGGTACTCAGTGATAGTCACTAATAAATCAACAATCATGAAATACCATAGACCATAAAAATAATGAACATAGCTACTGTGATGTCACACATTAGTTTTTAGACTCCATAAATGTATTAGGAGATCTGGATACAGTGTTAAAGGTGAGACCCCATTTAGTCCTATGATAGTTGCTCAGTGGTGCATAAAGCCAAAAAAAAAGGTCTATTTCTGTGGTATGAAATTACCCAGATGATCAGCACTGCTTCCGTATCATTGGGCCTATAGAGCAGGTGTAATAGAGACTTACACCTGCCGAGGCGCCTTGTGATTTAGCGCTCCACTAACTTGAATGGGGAAAAATTGGGGAGGATTTAATCTTGCAGCTCTTTTAGACTTTCCAAATATTATCTGACTGAATAGATTTTATCCTGATAGTGGAATAAGTCATGTCGCCGGGGCCATGACACTCAAACAGACGTCTCTATCCCAGTGTAAGTCGATAGAGAAAAGTCTTTTTGGGCCATTTGGCATAACGTGACAGACTCAGGAGTTGTAATTCTACTGGTTTACCACTACAAAAACTGGCTTCAAAGACCAGCACAATTACTGGGGTCCTGGTGGACTCCTGTTTTGAAGCCTCTGGGTTCAGCATTTTGACGGTTCTGACAGAGCTATCAGTGTTAACCAGGGGGGAGCGGAGGGTGGGTGCTGCACTTCAGCAATGATACCATCCTTATATCAGGTGTAACCGCAGTATGAGTGCAGTGCAAAGAGGCAGCGATGAGCTAGCCATCAGGATACACAGATGCATTAACATAACCCTGACTGACTTGCCATGGGCAGTTTATTTTTCATGCGCTGTGATGTTCTGTTAAACCAGAAGATGGCAGCACAGTCAAAATGGCATTGAACTAATGCTCTGGCTAATGTCTTCAGTGTTGATCTGTCCAACAACTCTGATTTTCTTGCCAAGAATTTAGTCTTTTAGCAGATTTTAGTGAAGGCTTTCAGAGCCATGGCCTCCTCTGAAATATGTTCATCTAACACACATCTTGAATATTTCACTGTATCCGTTGCTAATTTAACAGTGACTCAACTAAATGTGATTGAAAAAACAGAGACAAAAAAATAGCATGTCCAATTTAGTTCTTGGTTTATTTGTTTTTTATTAGCCAATTAAATCAATTGATTAATTTATTTTGGGACACCTTTAATTTATTTTCTCAATTTTCCTACCTGAGATTGTGCTCCTGGTTGAGCTGCCCTTCATTGGCTGTGTTGTCCTGGTTCTCACTCTCTGAAACTCAGTGTTTTTTCTAGTTTAATGCTGGATCCATTCCTGGATCATTCTGGGCACAACTTTTGCTCTTTCGCACCAATATATGGTGCACTGCACTCCATGAATCAAAAATCAGACAGATAGTAAGAAACACTGTGACTGCTATAACCACAAATGCACCCTTTTTGATCAATGATACCGTTTTTTCCAACAAAGAAATTACCACATAGACACACTTACAGTAGGATTGCGTGGTATGACTATGAAGGCTTTACAGCAGAGGAGGGCCAAAGTTGGAAACCAAAATAGCTCAAGGCCAAAAGATAAAAACTGACAACTTGCCGCCCCTGTGCTACCAGGTGCAGACCATATCAACATGCCCACTCAAAACACCTGCATGGGTCACAGTCAGGCCAGCGGCTACCAATAGCACAACTGAAGGATGAACACTTCTGCACTGCCAACACTAAAATGGATTTGTAACAAATGTCTCCAGCACGGACTAAGACTCGAAACCTAAGAAGGACGCCAGACCTTACAAGAGAGAGCATCTGAAATGTTTCTGTGTTTGAGAATGTGAATAATGAAAACAAGTGCAGGATACTGTCACTAAAGATCTTCCAGTGATGGACAAAGGTTACTGAGAGCATATGCAGGTGTGAAACCAGAGGGGAAATTACAAGCATCACAAACATGACTCATGACAAAGTCTGTGAGACTATTGAAGAGGTTGAGGAATCAGGATTTGAAATGACAAATTTCTGCTGAGGTGCTCTTTTTAAAAACATGAGACATACTCTAGAAATGTTCTGAGGTTATAATGCTGTGATAAAAACCCATAGGGCAAGCATATAAATCCATCTGTAGTCTGCAATGTAATCTAAAAAGACAATAGACTACACTGATGTCAAAGGTGTGAGTACAAAATATCTGAGAAAATAAAAAGATAATGAAGAAAAGTACAAATCTGAACCAAATACAGCAACTGATTCTGATGTGAGATGGGTTTCTAGACAGGTCACTAAAGCTGTGACAAACTTTCAACAACAAACTTCTTTTCTCCTATGTGGCACAGATCAGATATCATCACGTAACCAGGGGAAAAAAGCTTATAAAATCTCATATTTTTAGATCAGTTTAGGGGCAGCATAATAGGTGGAAATCAGTCGGTGGGGCTTTCCTCTAGTGACACAGAGACACAATAGGTCATTGAAAGTAATTTCCTCTCTGGCATCTTCCATCAAACACAGATTGGGATTAGTAGAAGTGTTGCCCTGCTAGATTTCAGAGTTGCATGCTTATCCCAACAGCCTTTATGTATACCCTGTATAATGTTTATGAACACACACACATAGACTACTTTGATAAAGCACAATGACTGAATATGGGTCACCTTCAAAAGCAGGTCAAGAAACATTGATACAGGCAAACAGTCTGACTTCTGTAAATGTAGACTTAGTCAGGTGTGTGAAGATGACAGAAAACAGGAATCGGAGGTAAACCTGAAGAAAGAGAATATAAGGGTAACTGAAAAGCCTCAAGATGTCTCAGACTAGCATGATTGTGGTATACAATATCATTTTTATTGGCATACAGTTAACATTTTACTCTATGTGTCAGTAAATATGATGATCTGGCGTCCCAAAAGAAGAAAGCACCAATAATCACTTTTGATCAGGCAACTCCCTCTAGTGGATTTTTGTAAAAACAACCTACTACTAATACTACTCTGGTGCATTTTATTTACAATGGGTAAGTCATTTACATTCATTTCCAGTATTGAAGTGTAGCTATTGTGTTCATGGAAGCTTCACACAAATATTTTCTGTGTACTCTACCCAATCACTGATATGATGTCAACATAAATCTGCACATTGTCAGCACCTTAAAAGAAGAGGCAAAAAATAAATGAAAAATAAATGTATATTTGTGCTTTTTTTAAGAAACAGCTGATCATCTGTACAACTTCTCTTTAAAGCAATAGTTTGATATTTCCAAGAAAGCTTTCTAGCCAAAAGTTAGATGAGAACATCAGTACCGCTCTCATGTGTAACAGTAGTTGACAAAAGACTGGGGGGGTAGCTCGCTCAAGTTTCTTCATGACTTTGTTGAAGCTGTGAGTGCTGGCAGGAGTCAGGCTTCCTGTGGTTTGCAGGCCAGAAGGTAAAAATATTTCACAGCCGTCATTACCTCTGTCTCCGCAGAGGTGACCCCCATTACGGACATCAACCTGAGGAGACAGTGTGTCATCATTCAGTCAGTAGGTATAGTTTGGGACAAAATATTGACACTGTTGGCACTGATAAAAACCATCCATCCATCCATCCATCCATTTTCATCCGCTTATCCGGGACCGGGTCGCGGGGGCAGCAGGCCGAGCAAAGCACCCCAGACATCCCTCTCCCCAGCAATGCTTTCTAGCTCCTCCTGGGGGACCCCAAGGCGTTCCCAGGCCAGATGAGATATGTAATCCCTCCAGCGTGTTCTGGGTCTGCCCCAGGGCGTCCACCAGTGGGACGTGCCTGGAACACCTCCCGTGGGAGGCGCCCAGGAGGCATCCTGATCAGATGCCCGAACCACCTCAACTGACCCCTTTCAACGCGAAGGAGCACCGGCTCTACTCATAGCTCCCTCCAGATGTCCGAGCTCCTCACCCTATCTCTAAGGCTGAGCCCAGCCACCCCACGGAGAAAACTCATTTCGGCCGCTTGTATCCGCGATCTCATTCTTTCGGTCACTACCCAGAGCTCGTAGATGGACCAGTAAATCGAGAGCTTCGCCTTCCGGCTCAGCTCCTTCTTCACCATGGCGGTCCGGCGCAGCGCCCTCATCACTGCAGAAGCCGCCCCAAACCGCCGATCCATCTCACGCTCCATTCTACCCTCACTCGTGAACAAGACCCCAAGATACTTGAACTCCCTTGCTTGGGGCAGTAACTCTCCCCCAACCCGGAGGGGGCAATCCACCTGTTTCCGGCAGAGAACCATGGCCTCAGATTTGGAGGTGCTGACTCTCATCCCGACCGCTTCACACTCGGCTGCAAACCGCTCCAGTGCGTGCTGGAGGTCACAGTGTGTTGAAGCCAACAGAACCACATCATCTGCGAAAAGCAGAGATGCAATTCTGAGGCCACCAAACTGGACCCCTCCCCCCCCCGACTGCGTCTCGAGATCCTGTCCATGAAAATCACAAACAGGATCAGTGACAAGGGACAGCCTTGGCGGAGGCCCACACCCACCGAAAACGTGCTGGACTTTACACCAAGTATGCAGACACAGCTCTCACTTTGGTCATACAGGGACTGGATGGCTCATAGCAGCGAGCCCGGTACCCCATACTCCCGCAGTACCCCCCACAAGACCCCTCGAGGAACGCGGTCGTAAGCCTTCTCCAAGTCCACAAAGCAGATGTAGACTGGATGGGCAAACTCCCACGACCCCTCCAGCAGCCTCGCAAGGGTAAAGAGCTGGTCCACTGTTCCACGGCCAGGACGGAATCCGCATTGCTCCTCCTGAATCAAAGGTTCGACAATCGGTCGGAGCCTCCTTTCCAGCACCCTTGAGTAAACTTTACCCGGGAGGCTGAGCAGTGTGATACCCTGATAATTGGAGCACACCCTCCGGTCCCCTTTTTTGAAGATGGGGACCATCAACCCGGTCTGCCACTCTGCAGGCACTGTACCCAACCTCCACGCGACACTGAAAAGGCGTGTCAACCAAGACAACCCAACAATGTCCAGAGCCTTCAGCATCTCTGAGCGAATCTCATCCACACCCGGCGCCTTGCCGCTGGGGAGCTTTTTAACTACCTCAGCGACCTCTGCCAGTGATATGGGCGAGAATTCCCCCGAGTCTTCAGGCTCTGCCTCGTTCACAGTGGACATGATGGCCGGGTTCAGGAGGTCCTCTAAGTGCTCCTTCCACCGCTCAGTTCGGGTCAGCAGTTCTCCATCTCTGCTGAGCACAGCCTGAGACAAGCCCTGCTTTCCTTTCCTGATACGTCTAACGGTCTGCCAGAACTTCCTTGAGGCCGACCGAAAGTCCTTCTCCATAGCCTCCCCGAACTCCTCCCACACCCGGGTTTTTGCCTCAGCGACCGCCACAGCTGCAGCCCTTCTGGCCAACCGGTACACGTCTGCTGCTTCAGGAGACCCCCGGGCCAGCCAGACCCGAAAGGCCTCCTTCTTCAGCCTGACAGCCTCCTTCACCGCTGGTGTCCACCAGCGGGTTCTCAGGTTGCCGCCACGACAGGCACCGACGACCTTCTGCCCACAGCTCCTAGCAGCCGCCTCCACAATGGAGGCTTTGAACATGGCCCACTCAGACTCCATGTCCCCAACCTCCCCCGGGATGCACGAGAAATTCTTCCGGAGGTGCGAGTTGAAGACTCTACGGACAGGGGCCTCAGCCAGACATTCCCGGTTCACCCTCATTACACGTTTGGGTTTACCAGGTCTGTCCGGCAGCCTCCCCCGCCATCTGATCCAACTCACCACCAGGTGGTGATCAGTTGACAGCTCTGCTCCTCTCTTCACCTGTGTGTCCAAGACACACGGCCGCAGATCTGATGATACAACCACAAAGTCAATCATCGATCTTTGGCCTAGGGTGTTCTGGTACCAGGTACACTTATGAACCTCCCTGTGCTCGAACATGGTGTTTGTTATGGCCAGTCCATGACTAGCACAGAAGTCCAATAACAAAACACCACTCGGGTTCAGATCAGGCAGGCCGTTACTCCCAATCACTCCCCTCCAGGTTTCTCCATCATTGCCCACGTGAGCGTTGAAGTCCCCCAGGAGAACTAAGGAGTCCCCAGCCGGCACCCCTTGCAGGACACCACCAAGAGACTCCAAGAAGGCCGGGTACTCCGTACTGCTGTTTGGTGCGTAAGCACAAACAACAGTCAGAGACCTACTCCTTGCGACCCGCAGTCACATAGAGGTGACCCTCTCGTTCTCCGAGGAGAACTCCAACACGGCGGCGCTCAGCCGGGGGCTTGTGAGTATCCCCACACCCGCCCGGCGCCTCTCACCCTGGGCAACTCTGGAAAAAGCAAGGAGTTTGGTTCCAGAACCAGTGCTGTGCATGGAGGTGAGCCCAACTATATCTAGTCGGTACCGCTCCACCTCCCGCACCAGCTCCGGCTCCTTCCCCACCAGAGAGGTGACATTCCACGTCCCTAAAGCCAGTCCGCGTCGGCAGGAATCAGCATGCCCCGGGCCCCGCCCCTGCCTGCCGTCCGGCACACAAAGCACCCGACCCTGATGTCTGATAAAAACCTTATCTCTCCAATATGTCAGTTTTAAGGATCCATGAAACATCCATTTAAAAATATGTATTTTTTTCATAAAACACATTTTCATCATGTGTTGATAGCATAGCATGTTTAGCTTCAGAACATAAATAAATGTAAATACAAATCATCAAATCATTGGTCTGCACTGCTTATAAGCATCTTTACAGCGCTTTGTCAAGTGTGTGCAATATGCACATATGTGTATACTGTGCTATATGTATGCTACCATTAGGCATTTACCTTTGACAGATGTCCTGGGAGAGTGCGGTGGCTTTCTGTGGGTCTTCTTTCAGCAGAGCCTGATAGCTCGAAAAAGACTCCACCAATCCCATGTACCTGGACAGAGGCATGGGCCTTTTCACCCACACACACTCTTGCCTGTGACAGATATTAAAAACAGCACAGATTCAGCATGTACCTATGTCACATTTACAAACATGTCAATCATACAAATGAATGATTTTTTTTCTAAGCCAAACATGTAATTTGCTGAACCAAACAAAAAGATGCGCTCACCACTCCTTGTCAGGGTAAGGGATAGATTTATAGGCCTCTCGGTATAACTCAATAGAGTTGGGACCCAGGTGGGGACTGCGGTAAGGATGCAAGGCTGCATAAAACTAATAAAAACAAAGAGACTGTTCATCACTATAATAATGGCATGACATACAGCATTATATGTTTTACTCACTGATGTGTTCGCTTCAGTAATTTAACAATAAAAAAAATGCTTTAATAGGCCACCTACTGTACTTCTGCTTTAATGGTGTCTGACATTGACTCATAATACACTTTATTTTTGTTATTTACTTTGTATTTCTTGGTTGTTTTGTGGAAAAAAATGTATGCAAACTGAGTGCAACTGAGACAGTTGTGCACTCAATCAGGAGATTAACAAAAACATCCACTAGATGGTGCTGTAGTTCATTTTTTATTCATGATCATGAAATTGTTCTGGCCATAACATCAACTAGAGTGTGGTTTAAGGATGTGTGTGATTATGATGAGAGACACTACGTGTCCCCCACACCAGCAGAACTGAAAAATGTTTTTTCTGAATCAGGCGGGTGAGACAGGTGGTGATGCTGGTACTCTTGTACAACACACCAGCAGAGGACAAGGGGAGATACAGTAAATGTGTAACTATGTGTTTGTCTCAAAAGTGCTTGTCTCGTGTTGAAGAGGGACTGTCAGTGATTCATTTGTTTTTAAAGAGTAAATAAATGTTTTATCCCTGTATTCTCAATTTTTGCACCAAGTTTACTGCTATTTTTCTCAGTGTACGAAAGATAAAAACATTTAAGGGACAGTTCAGATTAACTGAAGTGAGGTTGTGTGGGGCTAGCAGCGGTAGACCAGCAGCCTCTCTGTTCAGCAATGTTAAATCACTGTTTTTCTCAATGAAATCTGGCTTTGTAGAGAGCCGTTTAAGGGCTTAATTTGCCTGCTTTAAGTCACTGTCTCATATTAAGGTAAAGCAGTGAAAATATTCTTAATATAGCGTACACTTAAACTGATATTGATTTTTTGGGGGTGGGTGGGACTAAAATATGTTTTGTTGATGACCCCTCCGAGGCAGTAGATTGCTTAGCTTTTATATCAAATTCCAGCCTGTTTCTCCAAACTGGGGGACTGCCTGACTGATTTCTATTGTATGTACTATAGTGTCTATGGATAAGTAACTCATACAAACCCACTTCAGAATATCTGAACTATCCCTTTAATTACCTGTTTTTTTTTTGGACCGAATTATCTAAAAGAACAGAGCCATTGTTAATGTTATCAGTAACACCTGTGCTTTACTGCCAAACAGTCTTATAACAGTGGCCGTTCACAATAACTTCTCTCAGGTGAATACTGTTGTGAGCACCTCTTTGCAGACTTGGTTGAGTGTACTGGTGCAGCAGTTTTTGTAGCTCAGCTCCATCTCAATGCTGTAGTTGAGCAGAGCCAAGCAGCCACGGGGTTTCAGGACTCTGTGGACCTCCTGGAGAAAGCGCGGTCGGTCGAACCAGTGGAAGGCAGACATGGCTGTTATCAAGTCCACTGAGCCGTCAGCAAATGGCAGCTCCTCGGCCAGGCACTGTCTAAAGATTGAAAGGTAGCAAAAGCCAAGTTAAACTTCTGACCGCTGCTGACAGCATGAAGTGTAAAGTGTAGTTATTCTGCTGCTGTGAATAAATGCAGAACACAAACACAGTAACTAAACCTCTTTAGTTTTTAAGCCTTATCTTAACAAGCTTGTCCATGCTACCTTGCTAGCTGGCTGAATGACATTCCTCAGTTCTCTATCTTATCAGTCTCCCTTGACTTGTTCGTGTGGGCCATGTGGTGCTGGTGACCTATGTAAATGCTGATTTTGCCGCTGAAATTTGATGGTGGATCCAGCCTGTCTGCCAGCTATGATAACTCTCATATGGTGTGCAAACTGCGCTCACTAATGTGGTATTGGCAAGGACCCACAGTGGACTTAAAATTATTTAGATTCAGAGGGATTCGTGGGTCTCTAGTGATTGGTTAGGGAAAACTGAATCACCCTCCCCCACGGAATTTAGTTAGAGTGGACATGTTGTCAGACTGAAGCTGGAAATGGAGTGTAACAAGTTGGCACTCCTGTCTGATATCAGGCAAAGGATTTGCAGCGTTGTTTAAAGATAGTTTAAAGATAGTTGATTCAAATTCACCTTGATGTTGTTGCTCGAGCTAACCTTCGCTTGCTTAAGAAAGGCAGGTGGCATGTGATTGGATGAAAGATGTATAGGCACCTTACACCACTTAAAAAAGTGTTAGTATGAAATGTAAAGTGACACAAAATAAAGGTGTTATAGCAAACAATGCCATCATAAAAAAAGGCCATTTGTAAATAATATATTTTTAATCACAGGGTTTACAGTAAACAGTCTATTTTATGTTCTACACAATTTTTACATATAAATATTTATTTCATTTTTTTCTGGTTTAACATTGAAGACTAAGGTTTCATATACAGGAGCTGCATCTGACTGCAATTTTTCATTTAAAAAGAGAAGCTCCAATTTACATTAATTTTACCAGTGCACAATGAGTGCCTGGTGTTGATTGCTAACTACACTGTTTTTTCTTTTTTTTGTTTGTTTGTTTTTGTTTTTTACATATCTTCTAGGTCACAGTTAAAGTATTTGAACTTTGGCAGCAGTTGGTAAAAAATTCTCGATGGCTTCTGCCAGAAAGGGATCTCTTGGTTAAGATAAGGTTCAGTTGTGGTTTGGGTTCAAATGAAATGATTTCTGTCAGAGAGGGCTTCTTGAGAAAGCCAACAAGGAAAACTTCCCCCATGTGCAAGTTAGCCTGTCACTCCTATTCGTACAATGCTCTGCACAAAGGAATCCCTCCTCCTAATAAAATGAATGTGTGGCAGCAGTAAGATTCCCAGCAACAAAATGTAAAGCATAATCTTGAAATGCTAAATAACATACTAAATCGCTACTGGAATTACATTTATAAATAAATAAATAAATAATAAATATGATGTATAAAGTTATTTGATAGAATCCATTACTACTAAGAATCTGTTTAAAGTTTTTTAAGTTGTTTGTTATACTGTAGGCTACCTATAACCAACCCTGTGTTGTTGTGCCGACAGTACATTTCTTCCACTGTATAGGCCTTACTGCATGACCGACTTTCACCAGACAAGGGTCACATTGTTCCTGCTTTGGCTAAGATTCACTAGAGTAGCTTACCGGATTTTCAGAGCTGAACAAATGATGCGATGGTAATTGTAATGTTTTTATTTAACATCATTAACAGTATTAGGCTTGCTTGATCTCACACTGCAGGGAAACACAGTTATGGCACAAGGAAAATGATCTCTCAATTTGCTTTCAGAATGCATTCATGTATTTCACTTTTCCTCTGTTAAATCTTTGTTTAAAGACTCAGGTTAAAATAATAGTAATAATTGTGACTCTTCGTTGGCTCATGCTTACCTATATGTGATGTTTGGCTCTTTAGCATGCTGCAAAGCCATTTCCACCTGGGCAGGACTAACGTCTGTCCCAACCACAGAGGCAAAATGTTTGGCCAGCCGCACTGTGCCCTGTCCTGAACCGCAACCGACATCCACTGCAAGCTCAAAGGGAAGACCTTTCTGGCAAAATATTTCACACATTATATGGCATTGCTTAGTTTTGTTATTACCCATTGATAATGGTAAAAGTTCATTGTTTCATTAATTACAAAACTGAATACCACAGTTTTCCACCTGCACTTACCTGTTTTTCCATGAAGTCAAGCACTTGTTGTAAAAGATGATCTGATGGAGAGATCCTGTACTTCCAGTAGGAAGAAGCATGCTCCTTGCCTTCAAACAGACGGTAAGCCATAGCTAGTCGATCACTCTGTCATCAGCCAATCTAGCATACCTTTAAAAAAGAGATAAATCTGTTTTATTTTGTGGTTATAACTGGATGAGAGGAGCTAACTTCCACACTGAAAGACAGTGTATTCCTCTTTGCTGGCACTCAGATACACACCCCACACACCACACCCACACACAAGAGGGAAACAGTGGGGTGCCTGGGAACAGGGAGGTCCAATTACTTCCTCCAGTATGTGGAATGTTTGATAATGAAGGTCTTTAAAGGGACAGCTCCAAAACTTTTATGGAATTTTATTTACCTTAGAAATGGAAGACCAAGATATTGGTAGCAATACCAGTTGATAACAATGCTGTATGTTGCACATGTATTAGGGTCAAAGACGAATAAGGATTTACAAAATGAAAAAAAATCAAATTGGCTAAAAATGCCTATTAAGTTACTTTCTATCTTTATTAGAGTGTTCTGTATACCACTCAACAACAGGAATTTGTTATAAGAATGCAATAAACATTTTTCAGTGAATCATGTGATTTCTCCCATGAAAAATGTCCTTCCTGGGTAACGTAAATGGATTTGAAAATAAATTAAAATGTCTATCATTGTTGGCATTTAAGAGTTTATAGATAACAACAGTTAGAGTCCAACAAATAATTACTGCTCAGAAAACAACATTTTCATCAGAATTAATGTAATGCATTTGGACATTTATAGTGAAATCGCTGCATTTGTTCCTGTTTGTCACACTCTAGTTAATGCCAAAAAGAGAAAAATGATAGAAAATGTCTTAATTTTTTTTTACATTATAAGTAAAAGGGTTGTTATTGTATCCTCAACTCAAAAAACACGATACTGTAGTATAATATGAAATTTGGGTTAAATTATTTGACTGTGTCATTGTTACCCAGAATGACATGCTGTTAGCCAGGAATGACCACTGCAAGATTTCAGTGTAATCAAGTATTTCATGAAAGGCTGTTTAAGGATCATAATTTTTAACAAACATATTGCAAAGAAACTGACAACTGTTAAAGATTTGACGAGTTGATTTATTTTTAAAATTCTTTCTTCTTCTTTTTCATGCAACAATGTAACTGTGCAACAGAGCAATGTAACTGGAAGTAAACAGGTTTAGTGGCATTTAATTTTTTTTATCAAAACACACAACAATGTCAGAGTTAAAGTCACTATGTGTGACCAAGTCATTTTCAGTGTTAGAATATTAAAAACACAACGCAAAGACGAGTAAACACTTAAAATGCAATGGATTTGATTACACAATAAAATGAACTAAGAGCAACAAATCTTTCAAAAAGTTCAGTAACTGTAACTGAGTTGTTTTTTATAGTACATGTTTAGTGAACGTTCAAGTAACTTTAAATCAAACTAGTCTTTTCAGAAATCTGATAATGAATTACACTTATCTATGATAATGTCCTGTGATGCTATCATTGAAAAAGATAAAAGAAAGTATACCACAGAAGTTTAAAAAATACATAATACTGCTTCTTTGACTGAATTAATCAATTGCTGTTATTAATAATAATAAAAGTTTAACAATACAACATCAAATCAATGCCTAAAAAGCTACAGATACCAATACAAATCTGAATTTATTAACATGTCCATTCTGGATAACAGAGGACATGTCCTGGGTAACAGAATATCTTTGTTATCCAGGGAGGACATATTGTTATCCAGGAAGGACAAAATAACTATTTTTCCTTTATTATCAGGCACTAACTGGGTCTACTGTGTAAAATATTAGCTTAATCTTCAATACATCAATGTCATATTTCACATGAAATAGGTCATTTTAAAATGTAAAAAAATTATAAATGTTTTTTAGCGTTATCCAGAAAGACACATCATGGTGGTACATCATGTACCACTGAGCGAAAAGGTCAAATTATCAACATTTTAAGAGAGACTTACTGATCTTGTGGTATATTTTGGGGGTCCTTCAGAATCTGTTGGCTGATGCAACACCCTGTCACATGACTATCAAAATCCAAATATGGTCATGTATAGCCACTTTATGTCTGTTACCCAGGAAGGACATTTGAGAATCCAAAAATGGGGACAAAAGTATTTCTTTGATAAAAATGTAAATGACCTTAGTGTTGTTACTATATTTGTAGGTGTCATTACAAACATCGACACAATTATGCCCCAGTACATCATTTATGCTTTTATTAAGATTTTTGACATTTTTAGCATATATTTATGCTTAGATTTTTAGCCCGGACGTTATCCAGGAAGGACAGTTTTGTACTTTTGAGCTAAATAGCTCCTTAAATTTTCATTTCTTATAGTAAATACTCATATGAGTAAGTAAAGTGACCAGAGTTGAGTAACAAAATGTAGTGTTTTAAATTTTTTATATATTTTTAACATTATAAACATGCCTCGGACACCAGAATTGACATGCCACGTCTTTCACCCATTAACATGTGACATTGGATATGTTGTGTCTCATCAAGTGTGTTAATCATACTTATGTTCATGTTTAGTGTTTCATGTTTCATGTCATGCCTTAGTTTAGTTTCACGTTAAGTCCTTTGATGTCATGTGCATTTTATGTTAAGTTAAAGTCACTCATGTCTAGTCTTGTCATGCACTTCCTGATTTATTTCGTACTTACCCTTTCCCTCTTGTTTCAGACCCTAGGTGTTTCTCAAAGTCAAGGAAGGATCCTCAAAAGGCCGAATTTTAAGGATGCTGCGTCATCGACCTCCGCCGACGGACTGTTCCAATGTCAAGGACCCTCCCGAGTTTCCTTCAGAGAAATTCGGAGGATGCATGTGTCGATCCTCCGTGGATATAAAATCCCCACAATGCTTTGCACACGATTTGCTGGAGGTGAAGGCGGGGCCTCGTCAGTGAAACTAATATATGCCATTTATTTGGATTAATGTCGTTAGGAGTTTTATTGTACAAGCGTGAAAAAAATATGGATAGAAACCTCATAATTTACACTTTCCACTGTGTTCACAGCCGAATGAGATTTTATAAATAACGGGATCTAGATAAAACCCCACTATTCACATGATAAGGACATGATAACTGCTCTCATTCTATTGGTTTCAATTGGTGTATTTTTCGGGGGAATCGCGATGAGAACATTAGAATATCCTGCAGGTCAAAGCATCACTCATTTGTTTTGAGGTGAACATATTTCAGAGGGTTACATGGTGGTGTCAGGTACAATCAGCGCGATCAGCTGTTTCAGATCAGCTCGGCTCATCAGATCAGATCCGTTATTCATATTACTGTGAGTGCATTTGTGCTGATACACACATAAAATCTAGAACACTTTGGAGTCACACTGTGATTCTGTGTGTGTAAGTCTGTTTATATACTGTAGATGCTTTTTGTGTTTACAACATGATTAGGGTGTGAATGTGTCATCTGCTCAGTTGATTTGGACAATTAAATAGCTATCTAAAAATGTGTCCTGTTGTTTTGGGAAGAGTTGGCAGTGGGAGGGTTAATCCTTCTTTACACTGAATATGCAAAAGGTGCTGTTTACAGGTGAGGCCAGGTAAAGTCCGCCCACACACATTCACACACACATTCACACCCTAATCCCTTTTCAGAGTGCAGTTAACCTCAACAGCTGAAAAAAGTCCTAAATCACCACATCATCTACAGTATATTAACAGACTAACACAGAGTCACACTGTGACTCCAAAGTGTTCCAGATGTTATGTGTGTATCAGCACAAATGCAGCCACAGTAATATGAACAGATCTGATCTGATGAGCCGAGCTGATCTGAAACCGCCATGTAGTCCTCTGAAATATGTTCACCTCAAAACAAATGAGTGATGCTTTGACCTGCAGGATATTCTAATGTACTTACTCTGGTCGTTCTCACCGCTATTTCCACAAAAAATACACTAATTGAAACCAAAAGAATGAGCGCAGTTATCATGTCCTTATCATGTGAATATTGGGGGGAGGAGGGGAGGGGGACACTTAGCGCTCCATCTGTAAATGATTTGTTTAAAAACTTTTATGTTTTAAAAAACTTTCATTCGGCTGTGAACACAGTGGAGAGTGTAAATCATGAGGTTTCCGTTAATATTTTTTTTTCATGCTTGTACAATAAAAACTCCTGGAGACATTCATTCAAATAAACGGCATATTTATATCAGTCCTGCCGAGCTCTGCTGGCGCAGGTTTTATTGAAGAGGCCCTGCCCTCACCTCCACCAAATCGTGTGCAAAGCATTGTGGGGATTTTATACCCGCGGAGGATCCACACATGCATCCTCCGAATTTCGCTGAAAGATGGACTCAGTCCTTCGTGAAACTCGGAAGGATCCTTGACATTGGAACAGTCCTTCGGAGGAGGTTGATGACGTAGCATCCTTCAAATCTGCCCATTTGAGGATCCTTCCTTGACATTGAGACGCACCTACTGACTTCCTCCCTTTGTGTGAATTTCCCGCCACTGTGATTGTCTACCCCGCCCCTGATTGGTTTCACCTGTTCTCCCCTACCTCATGTATAAATAGTCCCTGTCTCCCTTTGTCTTGTTGCCAGTTTGTCTTGTTCCGTCTATGACTGAGTCGTCACGATCCAGCCAGGTTTCCATGTCTTGTTTAAGCTTGTGGTAATTTTTCGATCCTCCTTGAGAGCACCTTTTGTTACTTGAATCCTGATCCTCCTTGCGAGTGCTTTGTTTTGAACTCTGTGCCAAGTAAGAGACTTCTGGTAAACTACTACGAGATTTGAGTCCACCAGTTCTGTGTCTGAGTTTGTTACAGGATACTGCTGTGTGCACAGCTGTTTAAATGAGACACAAATAAAACAGAATTGCTACTAAACGGTATGTTACTGCGGCTTTGACATACTGTCAGCCATATTGGATTTTGAAGTCGCGGTTGATGAGATTCTTCTGACTTCGAGAGTTGGGAACCTGACTTCAGGGGACGTTTCAGTTGAAATTTTCTAAGTGGGAACTTAGAAATTCCAACCTCCAAATGCTAATGCAATGCACCACTTATTCACGATAATTAATGTTGAATGGAAATCAAGGTCAGCTCAAAGGTCTGTGTGAGTAAGGGTCAGCTTATGTGATGGTATGCATTTCTGTCAGAACCAATTAAAACCCCTGGAGATGATGAGGGTGAGATAAGAATGGTATGTGTACAGGAGTGTTATTATAGCTAACATTCTGTGTGCAGTGCTCCTTAGACTGACTCTTTTGACTGATTTCTTATATTTCATAATCTTATGGTTTCCTTTAACCATGGGCTTTTTGTTATTCATTGCCAATGTTGTAAAAATGTGACACCAATGTAGTGTGGTCAGCAGCATTCATTCTTTTTTTCTGGTTCAAAGGGAAGTAAATTCAAAGACATTTCAACAGTGGTTTTAAGTGGTTTTAATGATCAACCGTGTGAAAAGTGAGTCGCGATACAGTTGTGATCCCAAATCCTAATACTTAAAGGTTACAGTAGTTTTCAAAGTTCACATCAGGTTCAGTTAGATTCCAAAACTCATTTTGGTCAAAACCAACAAAGGTTTTAATCATAATAACTATTAATACACCACATATCAACATTTCTCCTATTAGAAATGAACCTAAAGCAAGACCATGTAACTTTTGCTGAACAGTGGCAACAAGTGGAAATTGTATTTTCCAGTCATCATTAGGCAAACTGGCTGAAAGCAAGTTTATTTTTGTGCTAAAACCATTGAAATGTTTGCTGAAACATGTTATAACATACTGTAGGGGATTCTTTAATTCATCAAAATTATGCAATATTGTCACTTACACAGCAATGCCATTCTAAAGTTGGCTAATATTGGCTAGCATTAGCCATGAGCGACAGGTCATACCAGACCCAGTAAAGCTACAGCAGCAGAACCCTTGACTTCACTGGGTTGAACAAGGGGGCATTTATTGCTTAATTACATTTTTCATTTGTAGTAGAAAGAATATATTATCTTTTTTTTTTCAAGTTTCAATTTGTCACTTAAACTTTTGCATATCTCGCCCTGTATGGTGTGAGGAAGCCACATTATCAATAACGGGTTCATGCACAAACTATTATAGGAGGTATTTTAGTGGTAGATCAGTCTTTACTATTACACATTTTATGCTGATACATACATACAGTATACCAGTACTAATTGTAGAGTTAGACTTGCTTGACCTTAGCCATGACTCGACTTGACTTGCTTGAGTAATAGCAATGACTTGACTTAACTTGCTTGATTCTCATCATAGTAACTTGGGACTTGCTTGAGATTTGAAGGTTAAGACTTGAGACCTGCTTATGACTTGCATGTGTGTGACTTACTCCCACCTCTGCCAGTAACACAGTGGTACTGGCGTTGCTGTTTGGTGCTCAGTGATAGTTACAAAGATTTAATCAACAATACCATAGACCATAAAAATAATGAACATAGCTACTGTGATGTCACACATTAGTTTTTAGACTCCATAAATGTATTAGGAGATCTGGATACAGTGTTAAAGGTGAGACCCCACTTAGTCCTATGAAAGTTGCTCAGTGGTGCATAAAGCCAAAAAAAAAAAGCTCTATTTCTGTGGTATGAAATTACCCAGATGATCGGCGCTGCTTCCGTATCATTGGGCCTATAGAGCAGGTGTAATAGAGACTTAGGCCGGCCGAGGCACCTTCAAGTTCAAGTTCAAGTTCAAGTCGGCCTTGTGATTTAGCGCTCCACTAACTTCAATGGGGATAAACTGGGGAGGATTTAATCTTGCAGCTCTTCTAGACTTTCCTAATGTTATCTGACCGAATAGATTTTATCTTGATAGTGGAATAAGTCATGTCGCCAGGGGCCATGACACTCAAACAGACGTCTCTATCCCAATGTAAGTCTATGGAGAAAAGTGTTTTTGGGTCATTTGGCATGATGTGACAGACTCAGGAGTTGTAATTCTACTGGTTTATCACTACAAAAACTGGCTTCAAAGACTAGCAGACTTACTGGGGGCCTGGTGGACTCCTGTTTTGAAGCCTCAGGTTCAGCATTTTGGCTGTCGCCATTTTTTTTTTTTAGAGCCAAAAGTGACCATATTTGGGCAAGAGGCTGGTGCTGTGGAATCTGAATGAGACGCAGAGGGAGTTTTATAGAAATTCACCATGGTGGTGGTCTGTGTTCACCTGAGGATGGTCTTGCATTGTTGGCTCGCAGTGATGTTATGAAGATGGGGTGGAGGGGACGATACGGCGTCTCTTAGGATGGATGATGTTACTGCCTGGATTTTTTAGCACTTCTCTCATCCTCATCTTCCTCATCTCTTTCCCTTTTCTTAGATGGTTGTGGAGATGGGTCTTCCTCTTCTTCCTCATCCAGGAGATCATCATCATCCTCAATAATACCGTTTTTTCCAACAAAGAAATTATCACATACACACACTTACAGTAGTATTGCGTGGTATGACTATGAAGGCTTTACAGCAGAGGAGGGCCTGTGGGGCTTTCCTCTAGTGACAGAGACACAATAGGTCATTGAAAGTGACTTCACAGTTTCCTCTCTGGAATCTTCCATCAAACACAGATTGGGGTTAGTAGAAGTGTTGCCCTGCTAGATTTCAGAGTTGCATGCTTATCCCAACAGCCTTTATGTATAGCCTGTGTAATGTTTATGAACACACACACATAGACTACTTTGATAAAGCACAGTGACTGAATATGGGTCACCTTCAAAAGCAGGTCAAGAAACACTGATACAGGCAAACAGTCTGACTTCTGTAAATGTAGACTTAGTCAGGTGTGTGAAGATGACAGAAAACAGGAATCGGAGGAATAGCCTGAAGAAAGAGAATATAAGGGTAACTGAAAAGCCTCAAGATGTCTCAGACTAGCATGATTGTGGTATACAATATCATAATATGATATGAATTTAATTACATCAATAGAAAGAACAAAAATGGAGGAGTGGCAATATACATATAATTTGAAATATAAACTTATTAGAAGAATGACTGAAGCTGTGGATGATTTACTGGAGTGCATTACAGTCGAAATATGTTTTGAAAAAATGAAAAATATAACGGTCAGCTGTATATATAGATCTCCTGGATCAAATATAGAAATCTTTAAGGACTGGACGGAAAGTATGTTCATAAATTCAACACAGAAGGTTATGTAAATTTGTGGTGATTTCAACATAGACCTCTTAAATGCAAAGAAACATAAACTGACAGAAGAATTTATAAACTCAATGTTCAGTATGGGCTTGTATCCAACATATCACCAAACCAAGCAGGATCACTTCTCACTGTGCCACATTAATAGATAATATATTCAAAAACATTTTAGATAGCAATACAGAGAGTGGACTCTTATTCACAGACATCAGTGACCACCTACCTATTTTTAATGTATATTACTGTGATTATAGGAAGAAAAGGAATACCAATAACTATAAATACATAAGAATAAAAACTGAGGAAGCAATGATTGCACTAAAACATGACTTAACTATACAGAATTGGAACACAGTTCACGAAGAGACAGATACTGGTAAAGCATATGATGAATTTGTAAAAATATTTAACCTATTATATGCTAAAAATGGTCCTATAAAGAAACACAGTAATATACATAAATATATGAATAGTCTGTGGGTCACTAAAGGGCTGCAAAATGCCTGCAAAAAGAAAAATGCTGATGTTGAAAAATAAATGTATATTTGTGCTTTTTTTAAGAAACAGCTGATCATCTGTACAACTTCACTTTAAAGCAATAGTTTGATATTTCCAGGAAAGCTTTCTAGCCAAAAGTTAGATGAGAACATCAGTACCGCTCTCATGTGTAAGAGTAGTTGACAAAAGACTGGGGGGGTAGCTCAAGTTTCTTCATGACTTTGTTGGAGCTGTGAGTGCTGGCAGGAGTCAGGCTTCCTGTGGTTTGCAGGCCAGAAGATAAAAATATTTCACAGCCGTCATTACCTCTGTCTCCGCAGAGGTGACCCCCATTATGGACATCAACCTGAGGAGACAGTGTGTCATCATTCAGTCAGTGGGTATAGTTTGGGACAAAATACTGACACTGTTGGCACTGATAAAAACCTTATCTCTCCAATATGTCAGCTTTAAGGATCCATGAAACATCCATTTAAAAATATGTATTTTTTTTCATAGTGTGTTGATAGCATAGCATGTTTAGCTTCAGAACATAAATAAATGTAAATACAAATCATCAAATCATTGGTCTGCACTGTTTATAAGCATCTTTACAGCGCTTTGTCAAGTGTGTGCAATATGCACATATGTGTATACTGTGCTATATGTATGCTACCATTAGGCATTTACCTTTGACAGATGTCCTGGGAGAGTGCGGTAGCTTTCTGTGGGTCTTCTTTCAGCAGAATCTGATAGCTCGTAAAAGACTCCACCAATCCCATGTACCTGGACAGAGGCATGGGCCTTTTCACCCACACACACTCTTGCCTGTGACAGATATTAAAAACAGCACAGATTCAGCATGTACCTATGTCACATTTACGAACATGTCAATCATACAAATGAATGATTTTTTTTCTAAGCCAAACATGTAATTTGCTGAACCAAACAAAAAGACATGCTCACCACTCCTTGTCAGGGTAAGGGATAGATTTATAGGCCTCTCGGTATAACTCAACAGTGTCGTGACCCAGGTGGGGACGGCGGTAAGGATGCAAGGCTGCATAAAACTAATGAAAACAAAGAGACTGTTCATCACTATAATAATGGCATGACATACAGCATTATATGTTTTACTCACTGATGTGTTCGCTTCAGTAATTTAACAATAAAAAATGCTTTAATAGGCCACCTACTGTACTTCTGCTTTAATGGTGTCTGACATTAACTCATAATACACTTTATTTTTGTTATTTACTTTGTATTTCTTGGTTGTTTTGTTGAAAAAAATGTATGCAAACTGAGTGCAACTGAGACAGTTGTGCACTCAATCAGGAGATTAACAAAAACATCCACTAGATGGTGCTGTAGTTCATTTTTTTACTCATGATCATGAAATTGTTCTGGCCATAACATCAACTAGAGGGTGGTTTAAGGACATGTGTGATGATGATGAGAGACACTACATGTCCCCCACACCAGCAGAACTGAAAGATTTTTTTTCTGAATCAGGCGGGTGACAGGTGGTGATGCTGGTACTCTTGTACAACACACCAGCAGAGGACAAGGGGAGATACAGTAAATGTGTAACTACGTGTTTGTCTCAAAAGTGCTAAGCAATGTACTGCTGTGGACAGAGGGCAGTATAAAAAAAGTATTTTAGCCAACTAAAAAAAGTCCAACCTGAAAAAATACACTCCAAGTGTATGCTATATCCAGAGTATTTACTCTGCCGTCAGACAGTCCATTCCCATGGAGAGGCTGTTAAATGCTTCAGTTCCTCATTTATGCTCTCGTCAAATCCACCAGCCTCCATAGACAAAAACAGTTATTTTAGCTCATTGAAAACAGCTGCTGGTCTACCGCTGCCTCAAACCTATGTTTTGTTTGTGTTATTGTGTGACTTTGCTGAATATAAACTAGCCTTTTTAAATGCCAAAGTATCACAATAACACAAACAAAACAAAGGTTTCTAGCAGCGGTAGACCAGCAGCCTCTCTCTTCAGCAATGTCAAATCACAGTTTTTCTCAATGAAATCTGGCTTGGTAGGAGTGCTCTTTAAGGGCTTAATTTGCCTGCTTTAAGTCACTGTCTCATATTAAGGTAAAGCAGTGAAAATATTCTTAATATAGCGTACACTAAACTGACATTGATTTTTTTTTAGGTGGGACTAAAATATGTTTTGTTGATGACCCCTCCGAGGCTGTAGATTGCTTAGCTTTTATGTCAAATTCCAGCCTGTTTCTCCAAACTGGGGGACTGCCAACTGATTTCTATTGTATGTACTATAGTGTCTATGGATAACTAACTCATACAAACCCACTTCAGAATATCTGAACTATCCCTTTAATTACCTGTTGTTGTTTTTTTGTACCGAATTATCTAAAAGAACAGAGCCATTGTTAATGTTATCAGTAACACCTGTGCTTTACTGCCAAACAGTCTTATAACAGTGGCCGGTCACAATAACTTCTCTCAGGTGAATACTGTTGTGAGCACCTCTTTGCAGACTTGGTTGAGCGTACTGGTGCAGCACTTTTGGTAGCTCAGCTCCATCTCAATGCTGTAGTTGAGCAGAGCCAAGCAGCCACGGGGTTTCAGGACTCTGTGGACCTCCTGGAGAAAGCGCGGTCGGTCGAACCAGTGGAAGGCAGACATGGCTGTTATCAAGTCCACTGAGCCGTCAGCAAATGGCAGCTCCTCGGCCAGGCACTGTCTAAAGATTGAAAGGTAGCAAAAGCCAAGTTAAACTTCTGACCGCTGCTGACAGCATGAAGTGTAAAGTGTAGTTATTCTGCTGCTGTGAATAAATGCAGAGCACAAACACAGTAACTAAACCTCTTTAGTTTTTAAGCCTTATCTTAACAAGCTTGTCCATGCTACCTTGCTAGCTGGCTAACCTGCTGGGCTGGTTGTTGACCTTGGATTACTCGCATCAAAGTGTAGAACAGGTTTAGTGCATTTTACCAGCTCTGATACTCATCAGTACTCAATGTTCACAACCCTGCCTAGCTAATTAGCTGGGTAGAAAGGACATGCATGCCTGCATCCAGATCTTTGAATCCACCCACTCCACTTGACATGAAACTGGTTTCTCGGTTAAAATAAAAAACTACCAATGAGCGTTGTGGGGGGACTAACGATTAATTAACCAACACCATGGGCAGGACTAATGCCATTGTGTTTTCGAGTTGTTGTCGGGCACTGTCAATTGGTGTGCTGGTGTAACAGAGTTAATTTGTTAGTGATTCTACTTGCCACCGCTAGCTGTATTTTTGTTATCATTGAAGGTGCACTGCATTTAATTTCTTGTTATTTACCATTGTGTACAGTATTAAGTTATTCACTGTTTTATTTTGTTCATGTGTAAAAGCAGCCACAGCCTGCTATCGGGAGGACTCGTCTTTATGTTGATCCTGATCTGTGGCTGTGAGACCTGACGACACTTTATTTTCCTGTGTTCAATACCAGTTCCAGATGTGTGCCAATAAAGCGGCATCGGAGTCTGAGAGTGGCTGCTCTTGTCATTTGTGAACTACACAACGCACGTGAGGGTACTAGACCGCTACACTGGCACCAATGAGGAGTAATACCAACAATGGTGAGCAAGATAGACAGACGTATGTTCTTTTCGCTCAACATCAAACTTGGCTTTACTTTGCTCAGATACGTTGGTATGACTGCATCTGGGTCAGCTCCATGTCAGTACACCAGTGCACCACCTAACATGTAACAGCGAGGGCTGGAATAGCTGTTTAAAATAAATGTAATCTGTTTGCCAGCAGCAGCGACCACATAACCGTCAGTTGACAAAACAAACATCAGTGTCAGCCTACAGGGTAAAAGCCATGGCAGCGTTCCCAGTTGACAAATAATTGCCTGCATGGACAGTAATGTTCATAATATGATTTTGTGTAAGCCTGAATGACATTCCTCAGTTCTCTATCTTATCAGTCTCTCTTGACTTGTTTGTGTGGGCCATGTGGTGCTGGTGACCTGTGTAAATACTGATTTTGCCGCTGAAATTTGATGGTGGATCCAGCCTGTCTGCCAGCTATGATAACTCTCATATGGTGTGCAAACATCACATATAGGCAAACTGCGCTCACTAATGTGGTATTGGCAAGGACCCAGAGTGGACTTAAAATTATTTAGATTCAGAGGGATTCGTGGGTCTCTAGTGATTGGTTAGGAAAAACTGAATCACCCTCCCCCACAGAATTTAGTTAGAGTGGACATGTTGTCAGACTGAAGCTGGAAATGGAGTGTAACAAGTTGGCAGTTCTGTCTGATATCAGGCAAAGGATTTGCAGCTTTGTTTAAAGATAGTTGATTCAAATTTACCTTGATGTTGTTGCTCGAGCTAACCTTAGCTTGTTAAAGAAAGGCAGGTGGCATGTGATTGGATGAAAGATGTATAGGCACCTTACACCACTTAAAAAAGTGTTAGTATGAAATGTTAAGTGACACAAAATAAAGGTGTTATAGCATAAAATGCCATCATAAAAAAGACCATTTGTAAATAATATATTTTTAAAAATAACTCATATAAAACGGGCAGGGTTTACAGTAAACATTCTATTTTATGTTCTATACAATTTTTACATATAAATATTTATTTCATTTTTTTTTCTGGTTTAACATTGAAGACTAAGGTTTCATATACAGGAGCTGCATCTGACTGCAATTTTTCATTTAAAAAGAGAAGCTCCAATTTACATTAATTTTACCAGTGCACAATGAGTGTCTGGTGTTGATTGCTAACTACACTGTTTTTCTTTTTTTTTTTTTTTTACATATCTTCTAGGTCACAGTTAAATTATTTGAACTTTGCAGCAGTTGGGGAAAAAAATTTCTCGATGGCTTTCTGCCAGAAAGGGATCTCTTGGTTAAGATAAGGTTCAGTTGTGGTTTGGGTTAAAATGAAATGATTTCTGTCAGAGAGGGCTTCTTGAAGAAAGCCAACAAGGAAAACTTCCCCCTTGTGGAAGTTAGCCTGTCACTCCTATTCGTACAATGCTCTGCACAAAGGAATCCCTCCTCCTAATAAAATGAATGTGTGGCAGCAGTAAGATTCCCAGCAACAAAATGTAAAGCATAATCTTGAAATGCTAAATAACATACTAAATCGCTACTGGAATTACATTTATAAATAAATAATAAATATGATGTATAAAGTTATTTGATAGAATCCATTACTACTAAGAATCTGTTTAAAGTTTTTTAAGTTGTTTGTTATACTGTAGGCTACCTATAACCAACCCTGTGTTGTTGTGCCGACAGTACATTTCTTCCACTGTATAGGCCTTACTGCATGACCGACTTTGACCTGACAAGGGTCACATTGTTCCTGCTTTGGCTAAGATTCACTAGAGTAGCTTACCGGATTTTCAGAGCTGAACAAATGATGTGATGGTAATTGTAATGTTTTTATTTAACATCATTACAGTATTAGGCTTGCTTGATCTCACACTGCAGGGAAACACAGTTATGGCACAAGGAAAATGATCTCTCAATTTGCTTTCAGAATGCATTCATGTATTTCACTTTTCCTCTGTTAAATCTTTGTTTAAAGACTCAGGTTAAAATAATAGTAATAATTGTGACTCTTCGTTGGCTCATGCTTACCTATATGTGATGTTTGGCTCTTTAGCATGCTGCAAAGCCATTTCCATCTGGGCAGGACTAACGTCTGTCCCAACCACAGAGGCAAAATGTTTGGCCAGCCGCACTGTGCCCTGTCCTGAACCGCAACCGACATCCACTGCAAGCTCAAAGGGAAGACCTTTCTGGCAAAATATTTCACACATTATATGGCATTGCTTAGTTTTGTTATTACCCAGTGATAATGGTAATAGTTCAATGTTTCATTAATTACAAAACTGAATACCACAGTTTTCCACCTGCACTTACCTGTTTTTTCACGAAGTCAAGCACTTGTTGTAAAAGATGATCTGATGGAGAGATCCTGTACTTCCAGTAGTAAGAAGCTTGCAACTTGCCTTCAAACAGACGGTAAGCCATAGCTAGTCGATCACTCTGTCATCAGCCAATCTAGCATACCTTTAGACAAAGAGATACATCTGTTTTATTTTGTGGTTATAACTGGATGAGAGGAGCTAACTTCCACACTGAAAGACAGTGTATTCCTTTTTGCTGGCACTCAGATACACCCCCACACACCCAAACACACACACAAGAGGGAAACAGTGGGGTGCCTGGGAACAGGGAGGTCCAATTACTTCCTCCAGTATGTGGAATGTTTGATAATGAAGGTCTTTAAAGGGACAGCTCCAAAACTTTTACGGAATTTTATTTACCTCAGAAATGGAAGACCAAGATATTGGTAGCAATACCAGTCGATAACAATGCTGTATGTTGCACATGTATTAACATGTGACATTGGATATGTTGTGTCTCATCAAGTGTGTTAATCTTACTTATGTTCATGTTTAGTGTTTCATGTTTCATGTCATGCCTTAGTTTAGTTTCATGTTAAGTCCTTTGATGTCATGTGCATTTTATGTAAGGGATAATGCCCGACGAGGTGTCCATTATCATAAATGAATGGGCGACGCGGAGGCGTGAACCGTCCGACTTCCGCGAAGTCCATTCATTTCTGATAATGGACACCTCGAAGGGCATTATCCCGCTTATACCATGGTCACTTACAAAAGAAATAAATATTAAATCAATTATTAATACGTTAATGTTGTTTTTTACCGCTAAAATCGTAAGTTTTTCACAAGAAGCGGCTGAGTGGACTATTTAATATCTCTAGTTGTGAGGCGTTGCCAAGGTAACCGGCTCTGGCCACAGAACCTGCAGCTGTTGCCTACGGTTACCAACTAGCATTTAGCCAGCGCAATAATTTAGAACAATCAGGCTATTTGACCGGAACTTTTTTATAGGTGTCCTACAACACTTTTTAACGGACACCCTGCAGCCAATCGGAATTGAGTATTCACCCAGACCATGATATAAGTTAAGTTAATGTCACTCATGTCTAGTCTTGTCATGACTTCGATAAAGTTGGACACACATTCACAGATTCGGACTTCGCGGGTCAATAACTCATAAACGAGATGCTGTTGAAGCACATATGACACTACGCTCTTACCTTGGTAAAGTAGAAAACAAGCTACAACGTAAAATTAATCAGAACAAGCCGTCTTTTGAGCTCGGCCGGTAACATTGATCCCAATGCACAACCGACTGTGCGTAGGGACCGTCTACAAAGTGCAAAAGAGATGTGACAAAATTATTCAATAATGGCAATGCTATGCAGTGCAGCATCCCCAGAATCACTTCACATGTTAATGGTCTCCTGCTGATCATACTACAACACTCAGTTTGGAGGAATTTGCTTTGGCATAATTTTGCTGATTTTTATTAGGTACATTTTTCAATAGTTTCATACTATGCAGAGTAGTCTCCCGAAAATCACTTCGCACATTAATGGACTCCTGCTGATCATACTACAACACTCAGTTTGGAGGAATTTCCTTTGTCATAATTTTGCTGATTTTTTATTAGGAACATTTTTCAATAGTTTCCATACTATGCAGAGTAGTCTCCCAAGAATCACTTCACACGTTAAGAGTTTGACAGAGTAGCTGTTCACCATTCAATAGATCATCGCTGAAAAATTAGTAACACAGAGAAGCTACTACAACCCCATTTTCATCCAAACAAACGCAGACTCTGATCACTGGTGTGCTCTACAGACAGACTTCGGAGGTCCTTTGTCCCCAGGGCCCTACAGCTTAACCCCCTTTAATAGATTAAAAATCTATTTAAAAAAAATTGATATGTTTCATTTCAATAAAAATAATAGCATGTAGAATTCTGGACCATTGTGACATTACTGCATTCCACTACACTGCAGCCTTGGCCTTTTCAGAGTAGATGTCACAATCGCACTCTATAGAATGCCTGGATGGCCTTAAACTTTTAAAATTTCAACGAGAAAAAAACAGAAGTGATGGTGTTTGGCCCCAGTGGCCAAGTTGACTATGTAAAGCCAATAGTCTCAAACTTGGGTTTTAAGATGGACAGTGATTTTAAATTGGATCGGCAAATTAGTGCTGTAGTAAAGTCCAGCTTTTTTCAGATTAGGCAGCTGGCAAAGGTGAAGCCTTTCCTCGCACCACAGGACTTTGAAACAATAATCCATGCCTTTATCACATGTCGGCTGGATTACTGTAATGCACCTTATTTTGGAGTCAGCCAGTCCTCCCTCGCACGTCTCCAGTTAGTGCAAAATGCAGCCGCTCGCCTCCTAACTGGAGTACGTAAGAGGGAGCACATAACTCCCATCCTGGCCTCCCTCCACTGGCTGCCTGTGCACTTTAGAGTCCATTTTAAGATTCTTTTATTTGTTTTTAAATCTTTAAATGGTCTTGCCCCGCCTTACCTCTCTGAGCTCCTTCATCCCTACGCTCCTGCTCGGTGCCTCAGGTCAGCTGATCTGCTGCTCCTGGAGGTACCGAGGTCAAAACGAAAGCTCAGAGGGGACAGAGCTTTCTCTGTTGCAGCTCCT
This sequence comes from Cephalopholis sonnerati, assembly GCA_019142605.1. NCBI lineage: Eukaryota > Metazoa > Chordata > Actinopteri > Perciformes > Serranidae > Cephalopholis > Cephalopholis sonnerati. Next base: position 12,396,642 of record JAGQAX010000012.1, on the reverse strand, counting down.
AAACTGTGGAACGAGCTACAGTTGCACGTTAGACAAGCCTCCTTACTGTCCATTTTTAAAATTCGTCTTAAAACCCATTTCTATTCCCTGGCTTTCAACCCTGCATGAGACTCTGCTCTTGTTTTAGTGTTTTATGGTTTGCTTTTATGTACTGTTTTATTGTTTTTAAAAACAATAAGACAATTATTTTAGTGCTTATGCCTGTTTTATCTTATTTATTTTATTGTTGTTTTAACTGTTTTATGTCTGTGTTGTTTTGCCTATTTATGTACAGTGCTTTGTTTCAGCTGTGGTTGTTTTTAAAGTGCTATATAAATAAAGTTGAGTTGAGTTGAATTGATTGAGAATGCCACCGTCAGTGGAACCAGAAACTTAGTGTTACAAATAAGTGTTGCCTCTCATTACAGACTTTCTTGATCTTATTACACAACTGGGGCAAGTTACCACAACATGTGTCTGTATTTGTCACACTGTATGGGTCACTTACTATGTAATATCTCCACACCAAGGTGATAGAATGAGGGGGTGCAGAAAGTTTAACAAAGATTTTCCCCCACTGAAAAAATATTGGTCAGCCAGCTCAACACCTCAGCCTGTAGGCTGTATTCCTTAAACAATCTCTCTCTCTCTGTCTCTGTGTGTGTGTGTGTGTGAGAGAAAGAAAAAAAAACATCAAGAAAGGACTAATAACCATGGTTCATTTCTTTAATGATCAAACACAAAACTACAACCAAAGACATTCTTGTACACTACAAAAAAAACAAAACAAAAATATTTATAATTATGATATACCCTCCTGATTTGAGAGAAAGAAAATTGAGAGAAAATGTCCTGAAAGTAATGATTGTAGTACAGGATATATGGACAGTCCATACATGCAGGGAGCAAATTTGGTGGCACTAGAACAGTGGAGATATTGATGTTTATTGGAAATGAAAGTTTTCTAAATTATGCAAAGTGAACTTAATCTGAAACTAATGGTTGTAGAAGGACCAGGGACAGACCACTCATGGAGGAAGCGACACTACACACCAGAGTGGTTGATTTTTATTGGAAATTAAAATTTGCCAAAAATATTTTAAGTCAAATTTCCTGTAACTAATGGTTGTAGTAGGGCCACGAACAGACTATACATGTATGAAGCAAATTTGGTGTCATTACATGCAAGAATGGTGGAGCTATACTGGAAATAAAAATTTCCCAAAAATATGTTAAGTCAAATTTCCTGAAACTAATGGTTGGAGTAGGGCCATGGACAGGCCATACATGCATGAAGCAAATTTGGTGTCATTACATGCAGGAATGGTGGAGCTATTGATTTTTATTGGAAATAAAAATTTGCCAAAAATATTTTAAGTCAAATTTCCTGAAACTAATGGTTGGAGTAGGGCCATGAACAGACCATACATGCGTGAAGCAAATCTGGTGTCATCACATGCAAGAATGGTGGAGCTATTGAATTTTTTCAGAAATCAAAATTTGCCAAAAATGTGTTAAGACAAATTTCCTGAAACTAATGGTTGGAGTAGGGCCATGAACAGACCATACATGCGTGAAGCAAATCTGGTGTCATCACATGCAAGAATGGTGGAGCTATTGAATTTTTTCAGAAATCAAAATTTGCCAAAAATGTGTTAAGTCAAATTTCCTGAAACTAATGGTTGGAGTAGGGCCATGAACAGACCATACATGTATGAAGCAAATCTGGTGTCATTACATGCCATAATGGTGGCGCTATTGATTTTTATTGGAAATAAAAATTTCCCAAAAATATGTTAAGTCAAATTTCCTGAAACTAATGGTTGGAGTAGGGCCATGGACAGGCCATACATGCATGAAGCAAATTTGGTGTCATTACATGCAGGAATGGTGGAGCTATTGATTTTTATTGGAAATAAAAATTTGCCAAAAATATTTTAAGTCAAATTTCCTGAAACTAACGGTTGGAGTAGGGCCATGAACAGACCATACATGCGTGAAGCAAATCTGGTGTCATCACATGCAAGAATGGTGGAGCTATTGAATTTTTTCAGAAATCAAAATTTGCCAAAAATGTGTTAAGTCAAATTTCCTGAAACTAATGGTTGGAGTAGGGCCATGAACAGACCATACGTGCATGAAGCAAATCTGGTGTCATTACATGCCATAATGGTGGCGCTATTGATTTTTATTGGAAATTAAAATTAGCAAAAAATATTTTAAGTCATATTTCCTGAAACTAATGGTTGTAGTAGGGCCACGAACAGACTATACATGTATGAAGCAAATTTGGTGTCATTACATGCAAGAATGGTGGAGCTATACTGGAAATAAAAATTTCCCAAAAATATGTTAAGTCAAATTTCCTGAAACTAATGGTTGGAGTAGGGCCATGGACAGGCCATACATGCATGAAGCAAATTTGGTGTCATTACATGCAGGAATGGTGGAGCTATTGATTTTTATTGGAAATAAAAATTTGCCAAAAATATTTTAAGTCAAATTTCCTGAAACTAATGGTTGGAGTAGGGCCATGAACAGACCATACATGCGTGAAGCAAATCTGGTGTCATCACATGCAAGAATGGTGGAGCTATTGAATTTTTTCAGAAATCAAAATTTGCCAAAAATGTGTTAAGACAAATTTCCTGAAACTAATGGTTGGAGTAGGGCCATGAACAGACCATACATGCGTGAAGCAAATCTGGTGTCATCACATGCAAGAATGGTGGAGCTATTGAATTTTTTCAGAAATCAAAATTTGCCAAAAATGTGTTAAGACAAATTTCCTGAAACTAATGGTTGGAGTAGGGCCATGAACAGACCATACATGCGTGAAGCAAATCTGGTGTCATCACATGCAAGAATGGTGGAGCTATTGAATTTTTTCAGAAATCAAAATTTGCCAAAAATGTGTTAAGTCAAATTTCCTGAAACTAATGGTTGGAGTAGGGCCATGAACAGACCATACATGTATGAAGCAAATCTGGTGTCATTACATGCCATAATGGTGGCGCTATTGATTTTTATTGGAAATAAAAATTTCCCAAAAATATGTTAAGTCAAATTTCCTGAAACTAATGGTTGGAGTAGGGCCATGGACAGGCCATACATGCATGAAGCAAATTTGGTGTCATTACATGCAGGAATGGTGGAGCTATTGATTTTTATTGGAAATAAAAATTTGCCAAAAATATTTTAAGTCAAATTTCCTGAAACTAATGGTTGGAGTAGGGCCATGAACAGACCATACATGCGTGAAGCAAATCTGGTGTCATCACATGCAAGAATGGTGGAGCTATTGAATTTTTTCAGAAATCAAAATTTGCCAAAAATGTGTTAAGACAAATTTCCTGAAACTAATGGTTGGAGTAGGGCCATGAACAGACCATACATGCGTGAAGCAAATCTGGTGTCATCACATGCAAGAATGGTGGAGCTATTGATTTTTATTGGAAATTAAAATTAGCAAAAAATATTTTAAGTCATATTTCCTGAAACTAATGGTTGTAGTAGGGCCACGAACAGACTATACATGTATGAAGCAAATTTGGTGTCATTACATGCAAGAATGGTGGAGCTATACTGGAAATAAAAATTTCCCAAAAATATGTTAAGTCAAATTTCCTGAAACTAATGGTTGGAGTAGGGCCATGGACAGGCCATACATGCATGAAGCAAATTTGGTGTCATTACATGCAGGAATGGTGGAGCTATTGATTTTTATTGGAAATAAAAATTTGCCAAAAATATTTTAAGTCAAATTTCCTGAAACTAATGGTTGGAGTAGGGCCATGAACAGACCATACATGCGTGAAGCAAATCTGGTGTCATCACATGCAAGAATGGTGGAGCTATTGAATTTTTTCAGAAATCAAAATTTGCCAAAAATGTGTTAAGACAAATTTCCTGAAACTAATGGTTGGAGTAGGGCCATGAACAGACCATACATGCGTGAAGCAAATCTGGTGTCATCACATGCAAGAATGGTGGAGCTATTGAATTTTTTCAGAAATCAAAATTTGCCAAAAATGTGTTAAGTCAAATTTCCTGAAACTAATGGTTGGAGTAGGGCCATGAACAGACCATACATGCATGAAGCAAATCTGGTGTCATTACATGCCATAATGGTGGCGCTATTGATTTTTATTGGAAATTAAAATTAGCCAAAAATATTTTAAGTCATATTTCCTGAAACTAATGGTTGTAGTAGGGCCGCGAACAGACTATACATGCATGAAGCAAATTTGGTGTCATTACATGCAAGAATGGTGGAGCTATTTAATTTTTTCAGAAATTAAAATTTGCCAAAAATGTGTTAAGTCAAATTTCCTGTAACTAATGGTTGTAGTAGGGCCATGAACAGACCATACATGCATGATCTGAGTTTGGTGTCACTCCATGTATGGGTGGTGAAGCAATTGATATTTATTGGAAATAAAATATTGCTTAAATTACACAAAGTAAATATGTCTGAATGTAGTGGTTGTAGTACTACCATGGACCATCCATTCATGCATGGCGCTAATTTGATGATACTACACACAAGAATAGAGGACCTATTGACTTTAATTGGAAATAAGCATTTGTGGTGGCACTATATTGAATATGTGTGTGTTCAGTGCCAGCACAGAGCGCAGAGGAGAGGCTGCAGGATTACAATGAATAAACCAAAATGTGTAAATGTGCCGTTAAAAGAACTGATACCGTTAGCACTTATCAATACTACGGTAGAAATGTTAATTTGTAGAAAGTTTGCAGCCACACTAATGCGGAAGTGCGGAACACTGCGTGTGTTCCACCAATCAGCGTTCTTCAGCACACAGCCCCGCCCCTCAAAGTTCCGGGTAATCTGAAAAGTCCCACCCCGCTACTAGGTACTTTTTTCAGGGGAATTTGGGGGTAGGGGGAACTTTATTTACCCGGGTAATTTCGGTGGAAACACTCTGAGGCTTTTCAATTACCCGGGTAACTGAAAAAAGTTCCTGTGGTGGGAAAGGGGCTATATGGTCATGGTAAGTGGGGGGCGGTCATGGGTGTGTGACTTAAGTTTGATGGCCTTTCATTTGGGAGAGAGAAGCCCTGCGGTTCGCGGAACGGGGTTGTGCCTCAACGTGGGCGGAGCCCAACGTTTGACCCCGCCCATCCATGATCTACCCCATAGAGAAGGAGAAGAAGAAGAAGAAATAGAAATTACCGTTTGCAAAATGAAGGTAAGCAAGGTTTTTCTTTTGTTTCAATGTACAAATTTTGTGACAAACATTATTCTCTTTTAAATTATTACACGGCTCTGTTGAATGCTGCCCTCTGATTAGGTTATTTCTGTTTGCTCATATTAGCCATTAGCCCACCGGTATCTTAGGGCACAGCGGGACTGCCAATCCGATAGGCTACCGGGCATTTTCTTAAAAACTGACGTACTTCTGGGCCGAGACTGCAGCCGCTCTAACTTTTCCAAATGCGCCCATATGACAAACGTGTTGGCAAATAGATGGAGACGACTAACGTTAGCAAGTTAGCGCTAACTTACTACAGCATGTGGAAACTTCCGGACCGCCAAAATTTGATTAAAAAGCTGCATGTGTCATAAAACAAGTGTTGTATGCTCCTACACTCATTGAAAAGTGTAGGAGAGCCAAATATGCTCTATAGCCTACCATCTCTGATTGCACTACGCTTGGCTTGTCTCATGAAACAGAAGAAAAAGGTAAAGAAAAAGAAAAAGAAGAAAACACATTTTTGACAGTCCAACTTTATTTTGAAAACCGGAAGTTTCCGCATGCTGTAGTAAGTTAACGCTGACTTTCTCAGTCGTCTCTGTTTTATTTATTTGTCAGTGTTATTTTTGTTGTGATAATTATTACATGGTAAGTAGCAAGCCTATTACCAAAAAAAGAATGTGTCGGTCATAATATAGAATGACTATGTCCTTGTGTTTATTGAATAAAACAGAGGTTCAGGATCTAGAAGAACAATCATCTTAAATCACAATCGTATATGAAAACAAGTGGGCAATTGTATTGGGCCGGTCTGGGCGAACAATACCTGGGTTATTTGTCCCAGTCTAGCTCCAGCTGTCATGTTAGCAGACGGTTAGCTGTTCTTTCTCGTGGAGACAACCATTAGCATCCATGACATGACATGAATCAACATTTGTTGTTGAGGTGAAATTTTTTTTAAACATTTTTGGTCTTGTGGATTTTTAAGTATTACTTTTGTGTCTATTCTTTTCCCCTCTGATATAGAGACACGTCAGTATACTGCTGGATGGTGATGCGACAACCCTGAGCAGATGCGCCAACAGTGGTCTATTCCACTGTCCCTTCTGCAGTTACAAGGCTGCAAAACCAACAACTGAATACCACATGAAAGGCCATTCATCCTTCATCCTGTTTTGTGTTGTGTTGTAGCTTGTTCCCTGTGCCTGATGTCCATGTGTTCCTTGTCTATCAGTTCAGTTTGCGAGTGTGAAAATAAAGTTTTTTGTTCACCTACCTTTCTCTACTGGTGTGTGCATTTGGGTCCAGTCCTCTGCGATTCTTAACATGTAAAGGGGTTTGTGAGTTGTAGAGACTATTTTTGGTATAATCAAATACAGTACCGTAGGTTTATACAGAGGTTTTTGTCTCTGTTATGTAGAATGAAGCTGAGGCTAAGAGTGATCTTTGTTTTGAGGAAAGACATGTAGCCTAAACTTTGTCAGTTCAGAGTCTTAGATCCTTGAGTTGATTAAAAATCAGTGAAAAGGATTATAGGAAATATGTTATCAATCCATCAACCAAAAATAAGACAGGAATAAAGCTAAGTGGAAGTAATTAATTAGAAATACTCAAATTACTGTAATTAAGTAGTGTTTTGGGGTACCTGTAGATTTTCAAGTCTGCACTTTTAGTTGTACTTAAGTATTCATTAAACCATGTAATCTACTTAGTTACTTTTAAAATCACAGTTGAGTACTGAGTACATTTTTAATTAATATCCAGAGCTTTTATCTGCATTTTTGTAGCCAGTACGGTGATTTGACAGCAAACAAGCCAATGAAAACCAGGACATTTTGTTTTTGAAAAACAAAATTAAACAAAAAAAGGATGTTAATGATTGATCTTGATGATGATTTGCATGATTTGCATTAAGAATTTAACCAGTTAAAAGTGTATTCATGGATATTTTAAATTTTTTTTTTTGTCTGCCTGAGACATTTGCTGTTAGTGTTTTAACTAAAGCAAAACACAAAATTTAGAGCCCTTGTCTGGAGAGGTGACGGTGACATCATCTGTTCAAAGTAATTAATACTAGTAGTACATAGTTTTTTTTTTTTTGAGGAATACTTTGTACTTTTACTTGAGTATTTTTCTAACACCAGTACTTTTACTTGTAATTGAGTAATATTTTAGCGATGAAACAGTACTTGTACTTGAATACAAATTTTCAGTACTCTTTCCACCACTGTACTGTATATCTATATAGTGAATTTAAATTCAACATATGTCACACAAAGCTATGATATAAAAACTTAGTTCCTATACGTGTACTGTATATCTATATAGTGAATTTAATATTGACCTTATTAAAACAGATGCATAAGGTTAATGCATTTGATAGACATTATTATTTTTTAACTTGTCAAATGTATTTTTTTCCCTAAACACAAACACACACGCACACACACAAACTGTATAATATAATTGTTTAATATAATAGGTCTACTTTAGGTCACTGTGACTGTAGTACATAGTTTTCGCCACCAGATGGCGCCCAGCTCAACGTCGTTGCGCCCCGCCCACTCAACGTCGTTGCGCCCCGCCCACAATCCGTCGGCCGCAGTCAGGGGTACTTGTTGGGAGAAGCAAAGTTATTGACTGTTATCAATGTAGCCGTTTTCCGCTTTGCAATTTGCAGACGGTCCCTAAACTCGCGTTCGCTGCCTGGCTGCACATACGAGACAATGCCCATCCACTGATCACGAAAGATCGTTCGTCTGGATGAAAACGGGGTTGTAGTCGCTTCTCTGTGTTCCTAAGGTTGCATAGGGTCGTGATTTGTGTCTCAAAAGTGTTTCAGCGATGGTTTATTGAACCGCGAACAGCGAATCTGTCAATCTCTTGCCAACTTTACCTAAGTCTTGTACTGCACTTCCTAATTTATTTTGTGCTTACCTTTTCCCTCTTGTTTCAGAGCCTAGGTGTTTCTCAATGTCAAGGAAAGATCCTCAAAAGGCCGAATTTAATGGATGCTACGCTACGTTTCACGGAGGACTGAGTCCTTCTGTCAGAGAAATTCGGAGGACGCCTGTGTGGGTCCTCCGTGGGTATAAAATCCCCACAATGCTTTTCTATGTTTTCACTCGACGTCACTTCCGTGCTGAGCGACGGGCGCGAAATACAAATGGAGGGCAGGAAGTAAAATAGTAAGCGAGTCTGGAAGCCGGTAAGTCAATATGCCGATGTTTTGCGTCGTTTATGGTTGCTCAAATCGATCAAACCGTGAAAAAAGCAAGAGCTTTTATCGAGTGCCCAAGGTGGTCGTTCACAAAGGGGAAAAATGTAAGAAGCTCACATAAAAACGCCGGAAAAAATGGATATTAAATCTTCGCCTACGCTCTGGAGGAGCAGAGTCGGATAATGCCCGTGTGTGCAGCGACCACTTCGTCAAAGGTAACTTGTTTATTAGCTTATAGTTAACATTTACTTTCCTCTGTAACACTGACGTTAGTTTTTTCTTAGCATTGTTTAAGTTACGTCAAGTCAAACTGAATAACTGAGTTTATTAGGTGTATATACAGTTGCGTCTATCGTTTCTTCATCTGTTTAGGTTGCCCAAGTAAATTAAATGACGTTGAGTCGGTGGACTGAGCTCCTACAGTTAATCTCGGTTATCAGAGAGACCCATGTCAGGATCATCCCGTCAACGGGAGGAGAAAATGAGGCGCAGGGAACAGCAACAAACAAGCCCAGAAGATGGAGAAGCTCTTTTGACTGTTCAGGAGACAGATGTGAACCCAAACGACTCAGAGGACATCGGTGAGATATTAAATAATGACGATCGAACAGATAAAGTAGATAATAAATTATCTATTTATTTATCTATTTCTACTAAATTATGTATTTATTATCAACAGATAATAAATTAATTGTATAAATATGTATAGTCAATGTTATTGAAGCTAAATACAAATCATTATTCTATAGCAACTGATCTGTTTACTTTGAATTACAGCTGAGAGCACACAATCAGAGGACGCCAGTGACATATCAAATGATGACCCAAAGGGTCAATTAATTTAATTCACAATAATGTGAAATCATTACTGAATCTTAATACAAATCATGATAGCAACTAATTCATGTAAACTTTGTAGTAGGCTCTCAAAACACTGATAACCATATTAGTGAACTCACCTGATTTGAATGTGTATACAAATGTTTTTAACAAATTTGGCCAGATAACTTGAATCTTTGTTTGAAAAAAGCTTACCTCAGATATTTTTTTGAAAAATTTTAATGACTGTTCACACCCCCTCCTGTTTATTTTATGCAGATGCAGGCTGTCAGATAGACCTTACAATGGATGACATCGAGAAGATGGAGGATGTTCTGAAGCAAATGACAACAGAGTTGGGAGATCTTCGGACCGAAGTACTGAAAACACAGTTTAGTCTGGAGTCTTTTGAGAAGAGTGAAGAGAAAACAAAGTTTTACACTGGGCTCCCAAACTTTTTCACTTTGATGCAGATTTTTCAACTGTGTGAGCCTTACATCACCTGTGGCCCTTTGTCTGTGCTCTCTAAATTTATATTTAAAATTTAATATTTGGATTAATGTCGTTAGGAGTTTTATCGTACAAGCATGGGAAAAAAAAATATGGATAGAAACCTCATAATTTACACTTTCCACTGTGTTCACAGCCAAATGAGATTTTTTTTAATAACGGGATTTAGATAAAACCCCACTATTCACATGATAAGGACATGACAACTGCTCTCATTCTATTGTTTTCAATTGGTGTATTTTTCGGGGGAATCGCGATGAGAACAACCAGAGTAAAGATATTAGAATATCCTGCAGATCAAAGCATCACTCATTTGTTTTGAGGTGAACGTATTTCAGAGGGTTACATGGTGGTATCAGGTACAATCAGCGCGATCAGCTGTTTCAGATCAGCTCGGCTCATCAGATCAGATCCGCTATTCATATTACTGTAGCTGAGTGTGTGGTGATACACACATAAAATCTAGAACACTTTGGAATCACAGTGTGATTCTGTGTGTGTAAGTCTGTTTATATACTGTAGATGCTGTGGTGATTTAGGACTTTTTCCAGCTGTTGTTTACTGCATTCTGGGATTAGGGTGTGACTGTGTGTGTGTGTGTGTGTGTGTGTGTGTGTGTGTGTGTGCCAACTCTTCCCAAAACAACAGGACACATTTTTAGATAGCTATTTAATTGTCCAAATCAATTTAACAGATGAAAGTGTTAATGCTTCATACATCCTGCAGAGGCAAGGCTAGAGTCCTCCCTAGCATCCAGTGAACACACACTGGAACAGGCTAACAAGTGTCCCCTGGTGCATCATTAGCCCTCTTGGACACTGATGGGGTTTCAGGGTACTGTGGTAATTGTGATACTCTCTAATGTTGTTGTACACTTTGAATAAATATAAGCGGCATTTTCAGAGTCATGTGACTTTTATGGAAAACATATCTCTGGATTCTACTTAAAGAATAAAAACAGGTCGGCTAATTGACATTTTTGTAAAAGGTGTTCTAAGAATTCCTCCACGATGTATAAAAACTGACCTTACCCATTGTGCTGAATGTTTAGGTCAGCTGATGTGTTTCTGTAAAGTCTTATGAATGTATGAAGCATTAACACTTTCATCTGCTCAATTGATTTGGACAATTAAATGGCTATCTAAAAATGTGTCCTGTTGTTTTGGGAAGAGTTGGCAGTGGGAGGGTTAATCCTTCTTTACACTGAATATGCAAAAGGTGCTGTTTACAGGTGAGGCCAGGTAAAGCCCCCCCGCCCCATAACACACATTCACACACACATTCACACCCTAATCCCTTTTCAGAATGCAGTTAACCTCAACAGCTGAAAAAAGCCCTAAATCACCACATCATCTACAGTATATTAACAGACTAACACAGAGTCACACTGTGACTCCAAAGTGTTCCAGATGTTATGTGTGTATCAGCACAAATGCAGCTACAGTAATATGAACAGATCTGATCTGATGAGCCGAGCTGATCTGAAACAGCTGATCGCGCCGATTGTACCTGATACCACCATGTAATCCTCTGAAATAAGTTCGCCTCAAAATTAATGAGTGATGCTTTGACCTGCAGGATATTCTAATGTATTTACTCTGGTCGTTCTCACCGCTATTTCCACAAAAAATTCACTAATTGAAACCAATAGAATGAGAGCAGTTATCATGTTCTTATAATGTGAATAGTGGGGGGAGGAGGGGAGGGGGACACTTAGCCCTCCATCTGTAAATGATTTGTTTAAAAACTTTTATGTTTTTAAAAAAAATCTCATTCGGCTGTGAACACAGTGGAGAGTGTAAATCATGAGGTTTCCGTCAATATTTTTTTTCACGCTTGTACAATAAAAACTCCTGGAGACATTAATCCAAATAAATGGCGTGTTTATATAAGTCCTGCCGAGCTCTGCTGGCGCAGGTTTCATTGAAGAGGCCCCACCTTCACCTCCAGCAAATCGTGTGCAAAGCATTGTGGGGATTTTATACCCGCGGAGGATCCACACATGCATCCTCCGAATTTCACTGAAAGAAGGACTCAGTCCTTCGTGAAACTCGGAAGGATCCTTGACATTGGAACAGTCCTTTGGCGGAGGTCGATGTCGTAGCATCCTTCAAATCCGTCCATTTGAGGATCCTTCCTTGACATTGAGACGCACCTACTGACTTCCTCCCTTTGTGTGAATTTCCCGCCACTGTGATTGTCTACCCCGCCCCTGATTGGTTTCACCTGTTCTCCCCTACCTCATGTATAAATAGTCCCTGTCTCCCTTTGTCTTGTTGCCAGTTTGTCTTGTTCCGTCTATGACTGAGTCGTCACGATCCAGCCAGGTTTCCATAACTTGTTTAAGATTGTGATAATTCACTAATAATAATACTTAAAGGTTACAGTAGTTTTCAAAGTTCACATCAGGTTCAGTTAGATTCCAAAACTCATTTTGGTCAAAACCAACAAAGGTTTTAATCATAATAACTATTAATACACCACATATCAACATTTCTCCTATTAGAAATTAACTTAAAGCAAGACCATGTAACTTTTGCTAAACAGTGGCAACAAGTGGAAATTGTATTTTCCAATCATCATAAGGCAAACTGGCTGAAAGCAAGTGGAATGGGACCAGAAATAGAGTTCAAATGTCCTCCAATGAGGCACGCTGTGTTTGATTCTGTTTTATTTTTGTGAAAAAACCATTGACATGATTGCTAAAACATGTTATAACATACTGTAGGGGATAATTTAATTCATCAAAATTATGCAATATTGTCACTTACACAGCAATGCCATTCTAAAGTTGGCTAATATTGGCTAGCATTAGCCTTGAGCAACAGGTCATACCAGACCCAGTAAAGCTACAGCAGCAGAACCCTTGACTTCACTGGGTTGAACAAGGGGGCATTTATTGCTTAATTACATTTTTCATTTGTAGGAGAAAGAATATGTTATCTTTTTTTTCAAGTTTCACTTGAACTTTTGCATATCTCGCCCCGTATGGTGTGAGGAAGTCACATTATCAATAACGGGTTAATGCACAAACTATTATAGGAGGTGTTTTAGTGGTAGATCAGTCTTTACTATTACACATTTTATGCTGATACATACATACAGTATACCAGTACTAATTGATACAACATTTTGAAGTTCACAAATTGTAGATTGTGACGTCTCTAAGACCCACAAAGTCTCTCAAAACACATCATTATCATTATTGTGGTTTTGATGCCAGGATACAGAAGTACTCCAGCTCCTGCTTCATTTCGGTGTCAGGGGAAGTGACTCCCATTTCATCCAGAAACCTGCCAGGCAGTACAGTGATTGATTATTCAACTCAGTACTCAGTGGAGCAACACAGAAAACAGTTGATATTCACAAAATAAATGATCATAACAGACATGTACAATCTGTGTGTGTGTGTGTGTGTGTGTGTGTGTGTGTGTGTGTCTGATGACCTCCTCTGAGTATTAAGTAGCAGGTCTTTAGCAGCCTGGGGATCCTTCTTCTTGTAAATTTGGAACATGGACCAGGTCTCAATGAAACCCATCAGGTTCCCTACCGAGATCGACCTGTTCTCCTGAAGACACTCAATCCTGTTGTATCAACATATTGATGTATTATTACAAAGCCTTTGGCATCAAGACAGCAATAATAAATGCATTTCTGTTTTAAGGAACAAGTCAAAATGGGAATTTCAGCTCCTAATCAGTTGCAAGTCTTTGACAAACAAGGGTTTCACAACTTAATACTGTATCTGTCTTTGTAGGGACAATAGACATTTGCATTGCATTTAGCTGTCACAGAGATGTGTTCAGGTTTGTGTGGTAATTACCTCTCTTTGTCGGGAAAGGGGATGGCTGAGTAGAGCTCTTCCAGCTTACCCTCAGATTGAGCTACCTTGCTGTTCAAGTATGGCAACATCACCTGAATCGCCTGGAAGTCAATGTGTGTAAATGAAATTTGTGTTACATGTATTTTGTGTCTGTCTTTGTGTATAAATAATACATATATGTATAATCAAACAAACAAACCAAAAAATAAATGTAATTGTGGCATATGTGGACAATGGATGGGGCTTTAGTAGGCAGAGGTGGGTAGAGTAGCCAAAAAGTAAGTAAGTTTAAAGTAAGTAAGAGTATTGTTACTTAAGAATAATATGACTCAAGTAAAAGTAAAAAGTAGTCATCCAAATAATTACTTGAGTAAGAGTAAAAAAGTATTTAGTGATAAAACTACTCAAGTACTTAGTAACTGCTGAGTAACTTCTGATTTGTTGTTTTAATAATCAAGCATGAATGTAATCAAATAGATGTACAAAGCAATGTACAAATTCAGATGTTGCCAAACAATACCCCTATAACTAAAATAGTAAATGAAATCTTTACAAAATAGCATAAATTAAGGCAAATTCAGCCACAAGAAACAGTAATAAATCCTTTGTTACCAATTTTGTTGTTTCAAAACATTCTCTTCTGTCAGACTGTCATTCTTTTTCATAACAACATTTTTGAAACCAGTGCCTTATAAACAGCACTTGAGCACTGTGTTTGTACTCTTCAACATTATTTGAAATGAGGTTTAAAAATCAGTAAGCCAGAGACTAGGTGTTTGTTATGCTGAATGGAAATTAGTGGAACAGATAACAATTTAGTCATTTCAAAACTCTTCTCAGTTTCGAAGTGGAGTTCTTGTAGGCTGAAATGTCGACATGTTCAATTCAATTCAAAGTGTTTATTGTCATATGCACAGTGAGGAAACACGTTTCCCTGTACAATGAAATTCTTCCTTTGCTGACTGCAATGAATGCCAGAAAAAAGATATAACTAAATCCACACTCAATTTAAATAGATAAAAAGTAAACAATATTGTACATATATATATACACAGTATATATGTACTAAAGATAAATTAAGGCAGCAAGAAACTGTAGTGCAACAAATTGTATGTGCAAAAACTTTGTATGTCATGTGCAGACTGGATGTGTAACACGGTCTGAGGTAGTGATGGTAGTTATGACTCCTGTCGGCGGTTTAGGAGTCTGATGGCAGTGGGAAAGAAGGAGTTTTTCAGTCTAAAGAAAAAAACGCCTGCATTCAGGAGCGGTGCGAGCAAACACGTCAGCCACGGAGGGCGCCATGTTACTACTTTGGGTAGACACAGATGACAGCGCATGATATAGCCTGTTCTTTTTTGTAGTCTGTAAAGTAAACATGGTTTTCATGTACGGCCACGGGTGTTCTGCCTCTTCTGGTTCGCACGCCGTTGTTTCTGCCATTGTTGCCGTCTACTCTCATTCTTATGTGTGCGCTCCCGCGTAGTCACTTTGCTTCTGCGCGACGGCCACGAAGAGTTCGTGTACGGTCATGTGACTGCTTGGCTCCGTTTGATTGGTAAAATGGAGTCAAACGTCACTAGTGGCTACGTTTGATTGGTCAAACAGAGTCAAGTGACAGAGTCTCGCCGATAAAACAAACAGATCGTGCATTGAGTAACCGATGAATAAAAATCCAAGTAACGAGCGGAAAGCAGCCCAATGTAACGGAGTAAAAGTAGTGTTCCTTCTTCACAAATATACTCAAGTAAAAGTAAAAAGTATGTTGCATTGAAACTACTCTTACAAGTAGAATTTATCCAAAAAGTTACTTAAGTAAATGTAACGGAGTACATGTAACGCGCAGGGTTCGTATGTTTTGAAAAAACCTGGAAAAAGGTCATGGGGGAAAAAAAGGTCGTGGAATTTGAAAATGTCATTTTCCAGGCCTGGAAAAGTTTTGGAAACATAAGTTCACCCCAAAAGTTTTGGAAAAGTCATGGATTTTTTCTCACTTAATGATAACATTTAGTAATAACAGTCTGTAAAGTTGATTTTTAAAATTGATCAATAAATATTTCGTATCGAAAAGTCTCGCGCATTGATCTGACCAGCCTCTGTTTTCGTCAGGTCACGCGTGACGTGCACGGCGTAACTTAGCAAGGTGCAGATCGGATTGGACATACTTGAACAGTTTAGCTCACAAAGATGCCAGGAAGGTGCTCATTCAACAACGTTTGGCTGCAAATGAAGTGCTAACTTCAGAAGTTTTATGGGCGCTTAAGGTAGCTAATGCTCACTTTTCATACAAGTCATGTGAAGACATAAACCAGCTTTTCAAGGCTATCTTTTCAGATAGCCAAATAGCAACGAAATTTGCTTGTGTACGTTGGAGGAGTCCGTGCCACGGCCGGACCACGCACGCAACGGATCCAGTGTACACCCGGGGTTATGGCATTCCCTTTCGTCCCTCCCCCATATAGGAATAGATGAAGTGGTGCAGTTTGCATTAACATGACATGTTTCAGTAATCTCATGGTAAGTAGTATTTCTTAAGTTTCACCACGCTGTTCTCATCTGCTCATGGTGTTTGCTGACATGGCTACAACATGGTTAGATTGCCTAAACTTCCCATACCAAAGTATGGCTAGGTCAGAAACGTTTGTTTTTCCTTTCCGTGCAGGGTTACGTGCTTGCTAGCTACCATTTCAAGATTGTTCGCCTACGGAAAGCTAGGAAACCTAATGATGTTGCGTGTCTCTCCATATCTCAATGTACGTTCATGTCTTACCCAATGTACAGTTTCTCTGTTAACACTATGTAAGAGTATGTACACCTCTTTGTACATCCAACCATCGAACACAGCCTCATTTGGCCAGACATGAAAAATCTACTTAAGCTTCCACTTTTCTATAGAAATACATACTTCCTACGGGCACTGCACTAGTAACTTAAAAAACTGTAGCTTGTAGGTTTTTTTCTTTCTGTTTCATTAAACAAGCAACATAAAAGGTATTACATACCAAGGTTTATAAGGTAACTGATGGTAAAAGAGCAGTTTTTCTGCCACACAGCATCATTTTTCATTACTTGCAGGTAATTTTGCAACACAGTAATCCAGTGTAGACCTAATTTAACAGTATGATATTTAAATTTTTTATCTAGCTCACTACAGTGTGCTACAATGCCAAGTTGCTCATGCTGGCTGGGAAGCTAGTGTGCACAGTAGCTGTGCAATTGAACTCTATCCTTGATTGTCGATTAGCCACTTGCTTAAGACTTAAAGTTCAAACTGGGTTATACCCAGGGCCGCCTTAACCTAATGGTAGGCCCTGGGGCTGAGAGGTTTTGTAGGCCCTACTCCATCGTCCCAATCTACATCACAAACATTCACGACATACAACTGTGAGTTTTGCTTCTTTAGCCAGAAAAAAAACAGCATAATTAATTAACCCACTGAAACACAAAGGCACTTTGTATATCAGCAATACACAAGAACTTATGCTGATTATTTAAAACCAAGATGGGTGAAAGTTTGAAAAACAGAACCATCAGAACAAAATGAATGCATAAACACACAAGCACACATACATACACACACAGCTGCACACACACTCAGCACCATGGATAGTGACATGGCCTAAATGCTGGGTTCCACAAGATAAAATATATAAACATTTCAACAGTCCTCTTCAAACAATTAGCAGCCGTCCACAACAACTGAAAACCAGCAGAGGCCAGCTAAGCAGAGCAATGTCCTTTTAGAAGTGCTTTCGTCTGGTCTTCTTTGCAGAGAATGCCTTGATTGTGTCCTTGAAATCCAAATCATGAAGGATGTCATGCTCAATGGACATAAGTGTGAGATTACTGACTCTGTCTTGCTGCATGCTTGATCTGAGTCTGTTTTTCACCAAGCCCAGTTTGGAGAAGGACCGCTCCCCGCTTGCATTGGTCACTGGCATGGTCAGGAATAGCCGTAAAGCTATGTCTGTGCTGGGAAACACTGTGTGGAGTTTTCTTCTTCTTAAAAATTTCAGTAACTCCACTGCTGATGTGCTGCTCACCTTCTCATCCTGTACAAATTCTTTAAACTGTACCACCTCCTCCACAAAATCCTCCTCCAAGTCATTGCTGTATTTCCTCTGCAGACTCAGGGCAGCTGAGCGGAGGTCTTGGGGGGAAATCAAGTGCAATGCATTCAAAAGCCCAAAGTTTTCATACACATCACTGTATGACTTGTATCTTCTGTCCAGTTCTGACACTAAACGGTCAATGACGTAGATGTACACAGAGGTACAGAAGCGCCTGCGGCCTGATAGTTCACACTCTGGCTCAGATGATTCATCAGCCTGTCTCTTTCTTTTTTTCTTTCTTTGGGTATCCGCCTTGTACTCATGGGACACAGTGGGAGACATGTTCTTTGCAGTTGTCTCAAAGCTATCAAACTGATCCCTCAGACCAGCTACATATTCACGCAATGACCGAACCAGATCCACAGCATTGCACAGGTCCAACTCCACCGCTTGTAGTGCAGCACTCACACCCTGGAAACGTTTAAGGATGGCATTCCACATGTTGCACATTAATGCAATTTCAAGTTTATTCATTTTTTGTGGAGTGCCCTAGCCTCCTCCCTTGTGGTCCAATTCTGGTGCTCATCATCAGCAATGTTGAGTAATGCCTGCTGGATCCCGGCGTAGTTCTGACACAGGGCTTTGGTTGCAACAGCATGTGCTGACCATCTCGTATCAGAGAGTGATTTCAAAGTCTCAATTCTGTGATTTTCATTGGGCTGCAACCCTGCCTTAATCATCTGCCAGCGCGAAGTGGTCTTTGATGAGAAGTTGAACAACGCTTGAACAAAACTGAAAAACTGTTCAGTCTCCTCACAGCAGTTCACGCTGTTCACTCCTACTAGGTTTAGGGTATGTGCAGCACAGGGCACCCACTCAGCCAATGTGCTGATCTCCTTTATGCGGGCCTGCACACCTTTGTAGGCCCCTGACATGTTGCTCGCATTGTCATAACACTGCCCTCTACAGTTATTTATGTCAATGCCCATCTCCTCCAAAACACTCACAACTGAGTTGAACAGGGCTTCTCCTGTATGGCTTTCAATGGGGAGGAACTTCACAAAGCGCTCCTCTATACAGCCCTCTGGTGACACATACCGCAGGATAAAAGTCAGCTGGTCCACATGTGTGATGTCAGGTGTAGAGTCCACACTGATAGCAAAATACTTTGCTACTTTCACTCTGCTGATAATTTCATCCAGCACCTTCTGTCCCATCAGCTGTATAAATTCCTCACACACATTCAGCGAGAGGTAGGATGGAGTTCCTTTGCCGGCATTTCCATATTTTTCAAAGTGAGCTTTTAAAAAGGGATCAAACTGGCTGATCAGCTCCATGCTGCCCAAATAATTTCCATTGTTTTTGTCTCCAAACTTGTGGCTGTCACCCCGGAAAGCTAGTCCCCTTTCAGCCAAATACTTCACAACAGTGACAACCCTCTGTAGAACCTGAGTCCAATATTCACACTCCTCATTAAACTGTTTCTTAAGTTCTGAGTCCACTGTCCCACAGTCAGCTGCTTGGTTGATGTAAGCAATCATGGCTTTTCTGTGAATGTCAGATATTTCGTGTTCTGCTATACGATCTCCTGCATGTTTCCAGTCAGAGTAACCCCCATTAACAAATGCAGACTTTTCCTTGCTCTCACCAAACAGCTTGCAAGCAAAACAAAACACACTACCTTGTGATGGTGAATAATAAAGCCATTCTCTACTTACACATTCCCCATTACTCAGTTTGCGGTTGAAATATGTTTTTGAGAAAAATCTTCTCTGGTGTTTGTATATGCGCTCCGATGCACAGAAATCGGCGCTTTTATTTTGACACGCCTCCGGTCCCATTTTCGCCCAGTAAGCGCGGGCCTCCCGGTCAATATTGTTTCCCCAGCGGCCCGGGTCACTGCTGTAAAGGCCATCGCCAGAGTCGTCTCCTCCTTGTCTCTGATGACTGAGTGTTGCCTCCTCTACTCCCTCCTTCTCCTCCTCCTCCATCTTCTCCTCCTCACCCTCTTCCTCATCCTCCGCTCCTCTTCTCTTTTCCTCCCTGGCCGTTACCTCTACCTGCTGCTGCGCGAGCCCGGCCCCCGCCTCGTCTTCTGCCTCCGGTGATTGAGATACTGCGCTTCCACCATCATCCGTGACAGGCCGTTGAAAGAATCCTGTGAGCTTTGGGATGCTCTTCAGTAACTCCTTTTCCCTAGATTCTTTCTCACGAACCATTTTTCTTTTATGAGCACCACTCTCAAATTTCTTTTTCCCCGTCATTTTTCAAATGTCAAGCTTGGTAGACGTAGTAACAGCAACCAAGATGAGTGGGGGCTGCGGGGCGGGTGTAGCGAAGGTTTAATTTGGATCAATCAGCAGCCAGAAACGTGCGTATAAAGTGATTGACAGAAAACCTGACAAGTAACAAAAACAATGCGACTTTGCCAGCTCATCATAGGCCCCTGAACTTGGTAGGCCCCTGGGCTTCAGCCCAGGTAAGCCCGTTCATTAAAGCGGCCATGGTTATACCCCAAGTAGTCACTGTGCAACCAATTTTAGTAGTTTAACTTACGAACTGATGGGTAGTTAATCATCCTCTAATGTCGACTTTACCCTAACTTAGAGGAGAACTTACATGTAGCTGGTGCAACCCACTGTTGTAGTTGACGCAATCAAAGGAAGTAAGGAGATTTTTTTTTCAAAATGATTGTTCCTTTAAATGTGGGGTAGGCAATTTAATTTTGGTATCACCGGACAAAAAACATAATGAACTTAAAGCATACTGTAATTCAAGTGTATTGAGAGAGAGCACTAGACTTCTGCACCTTCTCTTGGCTCTGTTTTCAGGCTTTAAAAAACTAGCCATTGATGGAAAAAGTTAGTCTAATCACAGGTCACTTCAGGAAGAGGGTATTCCTAAGTGTGGTGCAGAAACGAGTCTTTAAACCCAGAAATGAGTTAGCATTTTAGCAGTCCCGGTTCCCTCATTTTGAAGTCAATGGGTTTTTGGTTACATGCCTTTAATAAGGTCTGTGGTTAACACAAGCTGAAGAGACTTTCATGTTTTGTTCAAAAACATAAAATACATAAGTATGAATTTTAAAGCTTTTAGATGCTTTAAAAAGGCAGTTGTTAACAAGTGGCCAAGGGAGACTACAGAACATAATCACAATGAACACGGCTTTGCAGCTTTGTTGTGGTGGCGACGTTGAATTCATGTGACCGTAGTGTAGTTTGTTTGGACCCTAACATTAGCCTTTTACTTCTGGTGATTGTATTTATGCTTCGAAAAATATAAACGTGGTGTTCATTTGTGAAGATTATCTTGCTGAACTTAACTTTTAAGTATCTTTTAAGTATCTTGTGTTATAAACTTTTTAAGTATCTTGTGTTATAAACTTTTTTGACACAGATCTCATTTTCTGCAATAATTCAAAAATAAATGGAAAAATCACAATGGCCTTTTGATGAGGGAACCAAGTTGCTATTCCAGCATTGGCTTCAACCCCTACAGCATCCAACTGAAGCTCCATCTCTCACACTGGTGCTTGCTTTCCTCCTGGAGAAGCAGTCCACTACAGCAGGAGGCTAGAAAGACAGACTGTGGGGTGGCTAACTAGCTAATTCTTATCTTGTACCAGGTTAGCCTACTGTATGTAGTGTGTGCACATGCCCATGGTCATCTTAGGACAGAGAGAGGAGGTTTCATTTTCAAATTATGCATTTAAATTTCTTTCCAGATTTCTCCCTATCTAACCTGTTCTCATTCCAAAGTCATTGAATACTGTCGCTTTGTTAATGACTTTTGTGGCAGTATGATATGCAGCCGGGCATCGTCAGTATGTAACGTGGTTAGACCTAACTTCTTGTGTTGTTATGATACATTGCCAGTCGGCCAACCAAGCACCTGTCGCGGTGGTATCATATGCCGCTAGGCGGGTTAAAATGCTGCCGGCAACAACGTGATATAAGGAGCTGCCTCCCACCTTCCTATTGGGGCAGCTGTGGCTCAGAGGTAGAGTGGGTCGTCCACCAATTGGGAGGTCTGCATGTCGAAGTATCCTTGAGCAAGATACTGAACCCCAAATTGCTCCCGATGATGCTTCCATCAAAAACTGAGTAGCAGGTGGCACCTTGTACGGTATCCTCGGTCACCAGTGTATGAATGTGTGTGTGAATGGGTGAATGTGACTCATAGTATAAAAAGCACTTTGAGTGGTCGGATGACTAGACGCTATACAAATGCAGGTCCATATAGGGCCAGGGTTGGTGGATGGGTCCAACAAACCCCGGGCTTTCACCCGGGAACCTGGTGTTTGCTTTCTGAATGCCAAACCAAGATGTTTTTTCTAAACCTAACCACATGCTTTTATCAACTAAACCCAACCATGTGCTTCTGTTGACATTCAGGCATTAGTAGCATGTCCAGGAATGTCAAAAGCAGATGCAGAAGACTACCTAGTGCATAATATGTAGATGTGAAAGGCCAGTGACAAAGCAGCAATATGTGATGACTTGGGATGACAACGTGTTGCCTTACCCAAACTTTGTGACCTAAAAAATATTTATGTGGCCCCACCATTTCACTGTGTTATTAGCTATAACTTAAGTCATTGGTGATACTGCTACTCACAAAGGTTTGCATTACAGGTTTAACACGTCTCCCATGAAACTAGAGTCTATACTCACCTCTTCGTATATGTGATTGAGTCTTTCTCCACAGTTGGGGTAGCGAAGTCTGGTTTTAGCGTCAACGAAGCTCAGCAGAGCCATGCAACCCCGCGGTTTTAAAACCCGACTTGCCTCAGCCACAAACCTCGACTGATCAAACCAGTGGGCTGCTGTTGCTGCTGTCAGCAAGTCCACAGAGCCGTCTGGAAAAGGGAGCTCCTCTGCTGTCCCCTGCCTGCAGGTTCAACAGACAGGTTACACTTGTATCTCCAAATACATCCCAGAAATTAGCATTCCAACTTCATTCTTTATGTTAAAAAGGTAATTATGTCCACACATTAGGGCAACTCATACACTCCTACCTATATGTGATGTTAGGGTACCCTGGCACAGCTCTGGCCTCCTCCAGTTGAGACTCGCTGATGTCGATGCCTACCACTTGCTGGAAGTGTGGTGCCAGTAGCCTGGAATTCTGACCTGTCCCACACCCCAGATCCACTGCCAGCACATGTGGCTGTCCCTTCTGAGGATGTTAAAAGATATGCAGAAATTGTTTTGAGTATGGTGCAGAGCTTTGCTTCATAACATTTTGTTTTGTGCATCCAATAGACAGAATTAATGCAGTATGATAACAGAATACATAATATGCATATGTATTATGCAGTACAGTATTATGCAGTAACATGTACTCATATAACAGTTCCTATGATATCCCATGAATTAGCAACCCACGAATGACGTTACATTTTTGGCGTAAAGTTATGTAAGCAATATAAAATTACAGAGATTAGATTTAGGCAGTTCAAAGTTACTGTGGTTAGGGTTAGGAAAAGAAACATGGTGAGGACATAAAAAAAAAATCACTCACAGTTCACTCACGTTTGATGAAATTGAATATCTGTCCCCTGGGGGAAAATCCTGTGTTTTGTGACCCACCCACTGCCTCAACGTATCTCTCGTAAGACCTCGCAAGACATGAATTTGCGTTTCCTCGGATAGTGAAGGAATGACCTGCCCTACTGTGTCTTACTCTACCTCTGATGGGCTTACTGTGACATTCGTACTCTAACCCTAACCCATCTCACTCCTCTTGCCTAACCCTAACCAACCCAACCAACGAAGGAAACAAGCACTTGCCAGTCAGAGGGAGATTAGGGCAAGTCAGTCCTTCCATATCATAGGAAAGACAAATTTGTGCTTGAGATAGCCTCTGTCTTTGGTGCATGAGTTGTGTGATCTCAGCCTTCTAAAATCTGTGGGTTGTGCATGAATTACTAGCTCATCATTACATTGGAAATGTACAACTTTTGGTGGATTGCTTTTCATAGGAACTCGTACAAACAGTGCATGAGAACAGACTGCATAATTACAGCATATTTGGCCATTGCATACCTTTTTATCAAGATACTGAAGAATAATGTTCTTGAGCTCATCTGGAGGTGTAAAGCGATACTTTTGGTAGACAGCGGCATGATCCTTCCCCTCAAACAGTCGGTACGCCATGTTGATGTCTTTTAACTTCTTCTTTTACTGCTCTGTTGCCAGTTAATCCTTCTCCAACCTCTGCTCCAAAATAGTCTCCTTTGTTTGTCTTTACTATCTTTCTGTCTGCTGTCTTGTTTGCCCCTGTTGTGCTCCTTTGCCTTTAGCTTCGTTTGCCCTGTGTATATCTTCTCTCTTAACTTGCACCTTCTTATCCTCCACCTGCTGTTGTCTTCCACACACTCACACACTCTGCTCTACTGCCAGTATTTAACCCTTCAACCACTTCCTGAAGTGTAGACACAGAAGGGCATAATGACTGAGTTAAACTATTTTGGCCTCTGGCTCGATGATAAATTAACTTTTAAGTTTCATATTAATGTTCTTGCCTCCACTCTGCGACAGAAGGTTGGCTTTTTGTACTGAAACAGATCTTACTTCCCATTAATCAGCAGAAAGAGAATTGTTGAGTGGGTCATTTTATCAGTTTTAGACTACGGTGATATTATTTACAGACATGCAGCAACTACAACCCTAACCTCTGAATTCCATTTATCATTTCGCTCTCAGATTTATTACCAGGAATAGATATGACACCCACCATTGTTTACTATATGAAAAAGTTGGTTGGTCCTTTCTTTCTGACAGATGCATGAAGCATTGGTATATGTTTATTTTTAAGGCCCTTACTGGTAAAGAGCCCCCATACATTTCATCCTTCCTAGAATGGCCCTCTGGATCTTACTCAACTCGATTCAGCGGTCTCATGCTTCTTAAGGTCCCTCTTGTACATTCTGAGCTTGATAAAGCAGGCTTTTATTTTAACGCTCCAAACTCTTGGAATATTCTCCAACATGCTCTGGGGCTAGAGAATATCCCCTCCCTTGTTAATTTTAAATGTATGGTATCTAACTTTTGTAAATCACTGTGCGATTGTTTTTAAATGTAATTCTATTCATGATTTGTTGTTTGTAAACTCGTCGTCCCTGTTAATGAGGGAAACCTCAGTGACCAACGAGTTAAAATAAAGGTTTAAAAAGAACAAAAAAAACCAGTCAGTCACAGAGTAAATCACAGCAGCCATCTCAAACATGAGAGTACGAATACATTTACAACTTTGAAGGAAGAGCTACACAGATCAAAGTAAAACAGATTATTTTAGTGAGAGAAAAATGTTTCTTACTTGTTACCCGGGGGGGCTTTACCTGGCCTCACCTGTAAACCGCACCTTTTGCATATTCAGTGAAAAGAAGGATTAACCCTCCCACTATCAACTCTTCCCAAAACAACAGGACACATTTTTAGGTAGCTATTTAATTGTCCAAATCAATTTTGCAGACGAAAGTGTTAAAGTGTTACAGGTGAGGCCAGGTAAAGCCCAATTTATGACTTACTAGCATGGGATTAACCCTAATCAGTTTAGGAACAAGGAAAACAAAAGTAAGATAATAAAAGAAAAAAGAGAAATACAATGTTATCACATGAGTAACATGTATGCTTTACATTCAGGAGACATATTACCTTTGGTTAACCAGATAAGCTTATTGTTTGCTTAGAAATGTGTCTGGACCTTTTGGCTCTCATAAAGGTGTAGAGTAGCAAACAGAGGTGAATGAGCTTAGTTGAGAGGAGAGAGGATGGGGGTGGTATTTCCTTGAGATAAACAACTGTGCGAATTGCTGTTCCTGCTGCTTTTGATCTCAGCAGGTCAGTGGGCTTACCAAGCTACTTGATGGTCCTGGTCTGGCTGGGTGTCATGCCTGCTGGGTTTTACAGGAGGCAGGTCAGTAGTATATAGGGGGCACCTTTGCGCGTGCATGTGAAATGCGCGTGTGCGTGAAATGCGCGTGCGTCGGTGCACGCGCGTGCGTTATGAAATATGAATTATGAAATTTTGAATTATTAAATATGATTTATGATTGTGAAATATGATTTATGACCCCCCCCCCCCCTTTTTTTTGTTTTTATTTATTTTTTTTATTAATGGGGAGGGGGAATGCATGCGGCATCACAGCAAACATCTGTTTCACCTCCTCTTTCTCCACAGCGCACAACGTAGGCCACTGAGACCGCTCCATCAGTTTTCTAGCGGGTTTAACACGTAAGACACAATGTTTTAACGCTACTTTATATGAATATTAGGCTGTCGGATACAGAATACTGCTAACATATGGTATTGTCTTGTTTTGCTTTTTTTTTTCTTTTTTTTTTTTTATCCCCCCACAGTAAACCATATAAAATAAACAAATGTTTCTACTGATCTAAAGAAGCGGAAAGCAGCTGGTTGTGTGACAAATGTTAATTCAACAACGCGGCGGCGCCTGAATGTCCGAACGCTGAGGAAGTAGTATCCTGCCGCGATGGGTTTTTTTTTGTTTTCCCCCAATAAAACCATATAAAATAAACAAATGTTTCTACTGATCTAAAGAAGCGGAAGGCAGTTCGTTGTGTGACAAATGTTAATTTAACACCTTGGCGGCGGCACGATGTCCGTAGCAGGGGAAGTAGTAGGTTTTTTGTTTTCCCCCAATAAAACCATATAAAATAAACAAATGTTTCTACTGATCTAAAGAAGCGGAAGGTAGTTGGTTGTGTGACAAAATGTTTATTCAACAACGCGGCGGCACGTTGTCCGAACGCAGAGGAATTAATTATGCATGGCTGTTTCAAAGCAGGCATTTATTTTAGTTTTATTAAATGACGAATTAGAAAAAGAAACTTTTTTTTTTCCCACAGTAAATCAATACAGTTTTCTGAAAAAACTATTTTTAAAAAGAGCTGCAAACATTTCTAATCCTAAGTGTGTGTTAAAAGCATTGTTCGATTCTGAAGTTTAACAACTCAGTTCGCGGAGGCTTTTCTTTAATCTGAAAGTACATTTAACTAAGCAGACTATCTGTCTACGTATGTATTTTAAACTGCGATTGCACGGCTGTTTCAAAACAGGCATTTATTTTAGTTTTATTAAATGACAAATTAGAAAAAAGAAACTTTTTTTTCCACAGTAAATCAATACAGTTTTCTGAAAAACTATTTTTAAAAAGAGCTGCAAACATTTCTAGTCCTAAGTGTGTGTGTGTGTGTGTGTGTGTGTGTGTGTGTGTTAAAAGCATTGTTTGATTCTGAAGTTTTAACAACTCAGTTCATGGAGGCTTTTCTTTAATCTTAAAGTACATTTAACTAAGCAGACTATCTGTCTGCGTATATATTTTAAACAATGTTGAAAAGCTGATAGGTATTCCAAAGCAATGCAAGGGGGCGCCTGGATGTCCGAACGCAAAGGAATTATGAATGTACGGGTGTTTTTACGACGTTCCCCCTGCTGTGCAGCATCTGTTTGGGGTAATAAATGTTCAGACACGCCCGGCCAAAACACGTGAAGAAAGTACAATAGCCAATCATAAGGCAAGGCTAGACCAACAACCAATCAGGGGTTAGCGATGTGTATAAAAATCCCCTGTAAAACAAGGTCACTTTTTTTTTTAAAGGCTAGGTTGCGTGAAACACATCGGACCCTTTTTTCTACTACTGCTTCACTGCGGACGATGGCTTCATTTAACGGTAAGCGTGCCTAAAATATATTGAATAACATTGCTCTCTAGATACTTAATTTTTTCCTCAGAAAAAACCCATTTCTAAAAAGCAACTATACAACAAAAAAAAGCTGTTTTTTATTAGGTGCAGTAGCTGACGATTCTGGAGTTGAAAACCGTGCTCCTGCACTCCGCGGCAGCAAACGTAAGTTAAAACATCATTTCGTAGTGTGTGTGTGTGTGTGTGTGTGTGTGTTTACTTATTTTAATTCTAAATCTAAAGAATGTATTTCATTTTTAAATCTTGACCTAATGAATGTATTTTATTTTAAAGAGCGTGTTACTAAATATTGGCATTATTTTCCAACTGCAGCACAAAGACGCTCACTTTCGTTGAAAAAGCTCAGAACAGACCCGCAAGCCTCTGCTGCTAGAGATTTTATACCGTAAGACTTTTTTAAAAATATATAGACCTATATATATTTTATTTATCATTAATGGGGAGGGGAATGCATGCGGCATCACAGCAAACATCTGTTTTACCTCCTCTTTCTCCACAGCGCACAGCGTAGCCCACTGAGACCGCTCCAGCAGTTTTCTAGCGGGTTTAACACGTAAGACACAATGTTTTAACACTACTTTAAATGAATATTCAGCTAATGTGTGTCGGATACGGAATACCGCTAACATATGGTATTGTTTTCTATTTCAGTGCCTGGGGGAATCACCAGGACTATCCGTCTGAAAATTTCCAGAAGGCTACACCGTCAGGACAAGGTTTTCTCGCGTAAGACACGTTGTTATATAGACTAATAACAATAATAATAACAGCCTAATAATACTAATAATATTAATAATAATAATAATTTTGATAACGTTAATGTTTTTATGTTTTTTTTTTTTTTAAACAGTGCTCAACCGACTGAGCTGACGGCCACGCAGGAAACAAACGCAGCGTTAGCTGCGTTACTGGCTGCCCAGGGATTATCTGTGGGTGAAACGTGGAGCGCGCAAGCATCAGGCGGTGTAGAACCGGCTCCAACGACTGTTGAGGAGTGCTTCATCGACACATTCGAGGAGGTCACGGAGTCGCTTCCTAACGGCCAAGAGGAAGTCGGCGGAACAGAGGGCGCCCAGCTGCATGAAAGACACGTGCCATCTCCTCCTCCTCCGTGTCGGCAGCTGTTTCACAAGGGGTTATCTGCAGAGGCTTTGCGGAGTCGGCAGGAGGCGATCTTCCCACCACAGCACACCAGCCTACAGCATCTGTGCGAAGTAAGCCAAGATTTGTTTTCTACAAGTACACCTGTGAAGGCGGACGTTGCTAATACTGGTGCTGCTGCTTCTGCACCAGTTGTGTGTGTTGAGGATCTTCCCACATTACTAAGAGATGATGATGAATATATTCCAAATTTGAATGATCTGTTAGACAGTACGGGTGATTACGAGACCAGTAACTTACCCTGTTTACAGTCACATATAAGCCTACTCGCTTCACCTCCTCCCCCTCCTGTTGTTGCTGATGACATTGTTGCTGATGCTGCTGATGAGAGCGTAGTATTTGTTGGTGCATATACTGACCATCCCACCACATAGCCTCCACCAACCCCTCCTTCAGTGGCTGATGTTCTAGAAAGTGTATTGAACCCTCCGTCCCATCCCAACACCTCACCTCCCCCTCCCCAGCCTATTACCGACCCTGCCTCACCCTCTGATTCTCCCACCCCTGCGGCTGCACTAGCACGAGAGAATATTTTGCTCAAAATCAGGTGCAAGCAGCAGGCTAGGTTAATTCTGCGTGAACAGCGTCAGAAAAGGTTTGCCGAGACGCAAAACCTCCTCCTGGCAAGCGAGCGGCGAAACCTAATTAGGAACAGTAAATCTAACAATCGACGCTAAAGAGCCCTTAACACACAGGTGCAGTTGCTAAAACAGAGCGTCGGTACCTTAATTGAGATACAAAACACAACAACAACAGCAATTAATAACCTGGTAGACGCATTGTACAGAAAAACAGGAACACATTGTTTGTAGACGCAGATAATGGCACCACCAAGGAAATTGTTGAAAACAAATGAGCACTCAGGTCGGGATGGTCGTTATGACACAGATGACAGCGATGATGAAAGCACACCCTCTGGACCAGATGTATTGGCTAGCCGCAGCAAAGTTATGCGCTGGTCCAGATACATGATAAAAAGAATACGGGGGATAGAGAAGAGAACAGCACTGTTTTTAAGAGACAGAATTTTATCCTCATCATCATCACCATCACATGCTCTTGGTTCAGGTTCTGGTGTTGTTGCTGCTGCTACATCTATTGCTGCTGTTATTGATGAAATAGGCGTTAATAATAACAATAATGATAATAATAACAACAATGATGATGATATAGCCTCACCATCACATGCTCGTGGTTCAGGTTCTGGTGTTGTTGCTGCTGCTACATCTATTGCTGCTGTTATTGATGAAATTGGTGTTAATAATAATAACAATAATGATAATAATAACAACAATGATGATGATATAGCCTCACCATGTCGCTGCTGTCAGTTCTGGGACTGTGAGTGTCGTTGGTGTGAATGTGTGCGTGATAGTGGGGCCTCTGCTGAGCATGAAGCTGCTGTCGGTTCTGTGGGTAACTCTATGGTCTGTCAACACGGCGCAGGAAATCCTGTAGAAGGAACACCTGCTGTTCCATCTACCAGTACAGGGGGTGCACAGTTGCGTGTCCGTGACATACCTAGATTTAACGCTGCCGAATTTCGCCAGAGGCTCGATTTCAGAGACGTTAGTCTTGATAATATCACCCAGGCAATCGACAGCGTTAGAGAGGGGTTGTCAGGCGTGATTGGTGCAGCCTTAGAGGACTCTCCTGCAGGTAGTGTATTAAATGTGGTTTTGAGAGGACCATCTCTAGCCAGCGATGTGCATGCTGTTTTAAGCTCTGACAACGCATATAACGCTGACGAGTTTTTGGAGGTGGTCTCTCAAGTTGTGCAGAGTAATGACACGTCACTGACAGATGACGATCTGGAGCTGGTTGTGACCGTGGCACGCGGTAGTAGTGGTGGTTCTAGACTGAGGCTAGGAAACGTCCCTTATGATGAAATTTTATCTAAGAAGGGGAGGCACCTGTATAACCCAAAAAATGACGGGTCTCAGAACAGTCTTTGTTTCTCTCTTTGTCTCGCCCATTATGTTAATGAAAGCTCATCTGTCGATGATAAAATGCAGTATGCTAAACAGCTGCATAATGCCGTAGGATTTGATGAAACCCACAAGGTGTCGCTCTCTGATATCACAAAATTTGAAAATCACTTAAACCTAAAAATTGTAGTATTCCATCATGCTTCAGGGCGTAAACACCTACAGTGTTACAAAACCCATGACGCTGTACACGCCAGCACTGTGTGGATGTACCTGCACAATGACCATTATTACCTGATTGTAATTAAATCCGGTTTCTTTGGCGGTACATATGTGTGTGACTACTGTTACGGTTCATACACAGACGCGTTTAAGCACGTTTGTAAACACCTCTGCAATGTTTGTTATACACAGTGTCACATGCACACGGGGGCCACTGTAAAATGTGCAGAGTGTAAACGAATCTGCAAGTCCAGACACTGCTATAATCAGCATAAACACCCTCACCATAAACACAACACGGCACCGTGTGACCAAGTGAAATATTGTGAAGAATGCTGTAAAACCTACAAGGCGGCAAGAACGCAGCATAAATGTACGCCACCAAAGTGTGGCGGTGAGGCCCTAAATGAGAGCGATGTGGTACACCAGTGTTTTATCCAGCCGCTGAAAAAACAAACCCCACACACAAAATACATATTTTTTGATTTTGAGACACGTTATCATGAGGGCAAGCACGAAGCAAAATTTGTGTGCGCTATGGACACAGAGGGAAACAAATTTTGTTTCAACACCCTGAAATGCGTTGACACCTTTGTTAAACGGTACCGGCAATCAAAATATAAGGGGTACACATTTATTGCACACAACGCCTTTGGGTTTGATAATTACATACTGTTGGAATATTTTGTGCAACAGGGGATCCCTCCCACAGTAACCATGCGTGGCAGTAGGGTCATTATGATGTATGACAAGGCGTTCCAGCAACGCTGGATCGATTCTTTCAGCTTTCTACCCATGCGTTTATCCAGGACACCGGCTGCCATGGGTTTTGAGGACATGGAGAAGGGGTATTTTCCGCACAAGTTCAACACCAAGGAGAACGAGTACTATGTGGGCAAATACCCCAACCCCTCTTATTACGGGTACAACACCATGTCTGACAGCGACAAGCATAAATTCATGATGTGGTATGACACCGTCCGTGAGAAAACCTTTGATTTCCAGACAGAAATTCGCCACTACTGTGTTAATGATGTAGAAGTGCTTCGCAAGGCCTGTCTAATTTATCGTGACACATTTATCAGGTGCACAGAACTCGACCCGTTCGCATTCACGACACTGGCGTCGAGTTGCATGGGCGTTTTCAAAACGTGTTTTCTACCCAAAGACACCCTCGCCCTCACGTATGAAGGCGCATACACACAGCAGAATAAAACCTATTCTGAGGTGTCTATGCAGTGGCTGGAATACGTGTCCAAGGTAGAAGGCTCCGAGATTAGACACGCTTTGAACCACGGTGAGCAACGATTTGGGCAGTTTTTTGTGGACGGGTATAACAGGGCCACAAACACCTGTTACGAGTTTGCGGGATGCTTTTTTCACGGTTGTGTCAGGTGTTGCGTCCAGACCGACGTGAATCCTGTCACCAAAAAATCCTATGGCAGTCTGTACCACTCATTCTGTGAAAAAATATCAGCATTGAAAACTGTGCATGGTCTGCGTGTGGTGGTGATGTGGGAATGTGAGTGGGAGGCGCTCAAGCGTTCAGACCCATCTGTTCAGGCGCACCTCAACACTTACAGGCCCAAAGAACGCCTCGACTCACGACAAGCCCTGTTTGGAGGGCGTACAAACGCCATCAAAATGTACCACAAGACTGATAACACAGATGAGAAAATCAGATACTACGATTTCACCAGCCTGTATCCTACTGTTCAGTCAAAAAAGACAGTACCCAGTCGGACACCCTCAAATTATCCACCGAGATTTTGGCCCGGTAGAAAACTATTTTGGGTTTGTAAAGTGTGCCGTGCTTCCTCCCAGAGGTCTGTACCACCCCGTACTGCCCTACAGGTGTCACAAAAGGCTCATGTTTCTATTGTGTGGCAGGTGTGCTGAGGAGTTAAACCAGAACAGTGTCTGTGCGCATACTGACGCCGAGCGACAGCTGTCAGGTGTGTGGGTCTCATTTGAACTCCAGAAAGCTGTCGAGAAGGGGTACCAGATTGTCTGCATTGATGAAGTGTGGCATTTCCCAAACAAGACAGACACTTTGTTCAGGGAATATGTCAAGACGTTTTTGAAGTGTAAGCAGGAGGCGTCAGGCTACCCCGGGCATGTCATTACTCCTGCAGAAAAAGACCAGTACATACGCGACTACCATGAAAAGGAGGGCATTTTACTCGATGCTGACAAAATCTGTGTCAACAAGGCGGTCAGGAATTGTAACAAGCTTCTCCTGAACTCATTGTGGGGCAGATTCAGCATGCGGAGTAACATGCCCTCCTGCGAGTTAATTACAGAACCGGAGAGATTCACACAGCTCATGTTCAGCGACCATTATGACGTGCGTCAGTTTGGGTTTATATCCGATGACGTGGCCATTGTCCAGTGGTGTCACGCAGATGGTAAGGCGTCCAGAGTGAATGATGTGAATGTGTTCATAGGGGCTATGACCACCGCCTATGCTAGATTGATGCTGTATGACTTGTTGGACAGGCTACAGGAGCGTGTGCTGTACTGTGACATGGACAGCGTCATTTTCACGTCCGGCCCCACTGATTGGGTTCCGCCTCTAGGCTCATACTTGGGTGACTTAACCGACAAGATCAATGACGGTGATGTGTGTGGGCTCCCAGAGGAAGATTTCATCACAGAGTTTGTGTCTGGGGGTCCAAAGTGTTACGCCTACTGCACAAAACTTGGTAAAACGCAGGTCAAGTGCAAGGGTGTCACACTTAACGCTAAAAATGCAGCAGTGCTCACCCACAAGTCGCTTAAGGGGTTGGTCCAGTCCTTTGTGACCAATCAAAACACTCAAAAGCATGTGATCACAGAGGCGGAAACCATCAGACGTGATAAAAAGAAGTTTCATCTTAAAAACGACGTAGTACCCAAAAAAGTCAAGGTGGTGTATAACAAGCGCAGAGTCCTGTCAGACTACAGCACGCTGCCTTATGGCTACTAACATCTCTTTTGACGCAAGACTGCAGCATCCGTTTAGTTTGGTGGTGAGTGGTCCCTCGAATTGTGGGAAGACGTATTTTGTCAAGGGTCTTATCGAAAATGCATCTACAGTTATTTCACATAACATTGATAATTTGGTCTACGTATACTCATGCTGGCAACCTTTATATGACCAACTCCTTAAATTAAGAGACATCAACTTTGTTAAAGGGTTACCCGATTCCCTGTGTGACGATGAGTTATTACCCCCGGACAAGACTAATTTACTCGTCATAGACGATTTAATGAATGACGCCAGTAACAATATAGAAGTTCAGAATGTATTCACCAAATATGTCCACCATAGAAATCTCAGCTGTATATATCTGGTTCAGAATTTGTTTATACAAGGCAAGGCTAGCAGAACCATTAGTTTAAACACAAACTACCTCGTCTTGTTCAAAAACCCAAGGGATAAATATCAAGTTACACTTCTGGGCAAACAGATGTTTCCCGGAAACACTAAATATTTTTTAGAGGCGTTTAATGATGCCACTAGTTCTGCATACGGGTATCTCCTCATAGATTATAAAGCTGCCACTCCAGACCACTTGAGGCTCAGAACTGCTTTGTTGTCAAATCAGCAAGTTGTTTGTATGCCTAAAAAACAAAGGGCTAAATAATGTCGTCACGCATGCAGAGGAATCTAGCCATGTTAGAGTTGTTATATAAAGCGAAGCCGAGTATGAGAAGGGTCATAGTGTGTGGCGCTAGCGCTGACTTTATCGATGCACTCTGTGAAATAGCTTTAAATGTGTTGAGAGGTAACATCCCTTTGACAGAAAAACAGTACGCTCAGTTAAAAAAGAAGAGAGGCATCGTCAGACTGGTTGCGGACAAAAAGGTTAAACATTTAAAGAAGAAAAAGACGATTAACCAGAGCGGCGGGTTTTTATTACCACTACTTGGAGCAGCTATACCATTTATTACAAGCCTGATAAGCAGAGGTTAAGTAGAAGAATATGGAGCATGCGCAGAAGATGTTTTTGGTTCCTCAGCATCAGCTTGACATGTTAAAACAGCAACAACAGCAGCAGCAGCAGCAGCAGCATTATCAGGACCAAAACACTGCAAGCATAAGACAGGTAGTACAAAACGACCTTGACCGAGCCATGTCTGACATATTGAAACTACCGGACACAGACGTATATTAAAAGGCCAAAAAATACTCTCAAGTACTGCAGCGTTATTTGGCATTGGTGAGACAGGGTGAGCGTGAAAAAACTGTACTGACCCTGTCAATGCCTGATACTGAAATTAGACCAGAGGATCACAGACCTGACGATGATGATGATGGGCATAAAAAGGACACTGTTTTAGAGGGTGTGTTAAAAAACATTCCCAAAAGAAGTCAGAGAAATGCCGAATACATCCTGGATGCAATTAGCCGCTCAAAGCATGTTTTATCCTGGACAGACAACGCTGAAATTGTTCTTAACGGTCGTCCCCTCCGCGGTACTCATTTGTATGACTTGGTGAAAAGTGTCACTGCATCACACAATATTTCAGACATTTCTAGACCACTGGGGTGGGACGTGTTCCTAAAAACCCTAGCCCATTTAAACATACCTTTAATGACCATCCCTAACAAACAGGTGCGTGGGGATATAGCTGAGTATAAAAGAATCGGAGACGCCCCTAGTTTTTCATCCCATAAAAGCAAGGTGAAAAAACGGTCGGTAATAGACTCACTGGGGTACACTAGCACCCCACTAAGGATACCTGCTTCAACGCGTTCAGACACTTCACAGTGGGAGAATTTTTAATAAAAGGGTGTGTGTAATTTTGTTACATTTGTTTTGATTTCTTTATCTTTTATAATATTTACTTTTGAATGTATTTTTCTTTGTACCTCTCGACTGATTGAATGCATTTTTTTGTTTTTAACTCTTGAACGATTTAATGTATTTTTATTTTTAACTCATGACCAATTCAATGTTTTTCATGTTTAACTCTTGAACGATTGAATGTATTTTTGTTTTTCATTATTACCATCATTATTAAATTCTTGACCAACTGAATGTTTTTCATTTTTAAGTCTTGAACGATTGAATGTATTTTTGTTTTTTATTATTACTATCATTATTAAATTCTTGACCAAATGAATGTATTCTACAAAATGTGTTAAATAAATGGAATGTCTGAACTGTAGATCATGCTTTCTGTCTCTTTATTTATTAGAATTATTCGGTGTTACACAACATGTTGCCACACTGTACACATGTGAAATTATATCCACAGCATACAGAGGGCTGTATTTTGTTTACAAACTTGCACACCATAGCATCGTTGCGTACCAGATTAGCACTATACATGTTTAACATTCTTGTAAAAGGAATCCCCCTTTGTATATGACACAGAAAAAAGACACAATGCTGTCCACAGGTTGTAGAGTAGTTGTTCTGAACCTGCCTCTGGGAATAATATACGTCGGCACAGTTTTCGACGAGGTATTTATATATCTCCGCTGGAAATTTGTCGCTGTTGGGAGGGTTTCCAAAACTGTCAAAAAAATATCCATGCTTCTGTTTCGTATTATAAATAGCGAGCCAGTGTTCACCGGGCATGTTAGAGGGATGTGTATTCACAACCAGCATGGCTGGGAACGCTGTGCCTTTACGGGTTGGCAGTTGGTCGCATGCCAGGACTCCTAAAAAATTTGTTCCGTCAATGATTCTTTTATTGAGGATGCCGGTCAGCTCTATAGTGTTCATTCTTTTTTTTTTTTTT
Source organism: Cephalopholis sonnerati (assembly GCA_019142605.1). NCBI lineage: Eukaryota > Metazoa > Chordata > Actinopteri > Perciformes > Serranidae > Cephalopholis > Cephalopholis sonnerati. Next base: position 12,360,242 of record JAGQAX010000012.1, on the reverse strand, counting down.
TTAGTAATAATCCAAAAGTACTTGTCTCTTGTTTGATATTTCGATAACAGAATCATAAACAGCATAACACACGAGGTTAACGGTGCGCCGTAGAGGTACTCTGAAACGGACTTCCAACCTCACATTACCACTTTTAATTAGTGATACATTCCCTGCACGACCGTCGTCCGGCTCCACATTGAAGCAGTATAATGTGTAACCATTCCCGAAGTCATTACGTGATATGGCCAGAGACCTGTCTTTTAAATGACATCCTGTAGTTTGTACCAGCTGGAAATACTCTCTCACATACTGGCCTCTCTGAAATAGTGGCTGAAAGGGTTTTGCAGGGTGAGACTGCCCGTCTGCGTACAGGCTAATAAACTCTGTATCGTAATGCTGAAAATAGAAGGGGTTCTGGTTATAACTCCCCGAGTATGCCTCATGGTCAACAAAGCCTATGATGACGAATTTGGGGATTTGTCCCATGCACAGATTTTCCTGATTGCACACTCTTGTTCCCGCAGGTATAGAAAATGTTTTCAGAGCCACTCTGTCAATAGCGTATTTAGCGTTAGTGTGCTGTAGTGCCCTCCTATGAGCCAATCTAACGGCAGGTGCCACGGCCACCTTTTTCACAAATAAGCTAGCCGATACGATCTTCACAGCGTATTGATTATTTTGCGCAGTCATTAAGGCAAACTCGTTTTTTGATCGAATAAATTTTAGGGATATGTCTACACCGTTTAGCAATAACTTTTCCTGAAAAAACAAATCAGAGTGTATCGGTGCTATTAATTCCACAGTGCGACTGTTGACAGTGTATCGCCCTCTTTCGGCTAGGCATTCGTTATCTCCAGCTATGGAGACAGCATTCATGTGCTCTGCTGTGTCTTTACAAAACAGGCCGCTGCTAAACTGTGTATTCAAGGTGTCCTTTCCGTAGTTGATTAAACACTCGATTATCCCGCGGTACGGGTATGTGTTGGAGGATTGGGTTATAAGTCTGTCTCCTAACATGATATCCACCTGCGAGAATAACGTACACCCGGGGTAGTTTACAAAACCCACATCTGCGTCTTGGGCCAAATCGGTGCCATCAGGGTTCGTGATTCTTGCGCGCATGTACAGGTAGGTATCGTTTAGATCAATGTAATCCTCGCCGCAGGCCGATATAAAAAATTCCAGAGGCCCTGTATCCCGTAATGCCGAAACTGGGGGTATTTCGACAAATGTAGATTTTTCAATGGATGTCTGTGTGTACGGCACTGTGAACATATCCAGCTCCGTCTTCACGCATTCTTCTGACTGGTTGTATATGAGAGCCATGGCTGTTGCTGTTGTTTTCTCTTCTCAGACTAGAATATGTCTTTATGCAGAATCGCTGTGCGTCTCTTGGCGGCCGGCTTCTTTCTGATGCGTTGTGTCACTTTGACAGTCTTTTTACGCTTTTTGGACCTTCTGGAGCCGCGACCCCTCGATGAGGGGGGTCTTTTGGACGATCTTTTTCTGATCACCATCAACCCGTTTCCTTACTGTCGTCTCGACACAGTGCTTCTGGCGATGTTGGACGCCATATCCCCTACAATGTTTACGGCTGCGTTTTTTAAATGTGGCTTGGCGATGCTGAATCCTTTTTTAAATAATGGCACAGCCATTCTAAGCAAGCTTCGAAATATGCCGCCTAAACCGTTACCGTATTGTGTACTTGAACCTATAAATCCGGGTAATTCGCCACCCGCTTGGTTCATGTAATATGTCATATATCGGGCATCGTCACGCACATATGGTGTGTACGCCATTTTCTCGGGTCTAGAAATACTGCTTCACAGGTCTAAAGTGTAGTTTAACAATCACTTTTCCATACGTGACTGGCATATACTGGTTTTGATCGTTTTTTAACGATATCTCGATATCGTCAATGACAGATTTGGAGAGCGATGTATAGTGTGGCTTGTCATATGTCAGAGTGGGCATACGACCTACCTCCGGCGTTATATTTATACATCGGAGGAGCGGCACGTGGCTGTCTCCCACTAGCTGATAATCTACAATGTCACTACAAACAAATATATTATAACTTCCTCCGTGAATGTTGGATGGGTGTGGAGCAGCGTAGTGTTTCCTAAAATTAGTGGATGGAGGTAAAGGAAATGGCACCCCTGGTTTGAACCCCAGTATTTCTGCCAGCCTTCCTTTAAACGTTAAAATGGTTCCTTCTGCCCCGGAAAAATAAATTAAATTTGTAACATTGTTATATTGCATACTTATACGGGATGTCGCCTGGTGAATGAGGCATTTGGAATTAAATTCTTTTACTATTCTGGGTATAGAATCATAAAACCCGACAGATAGTGGTATAGTCACTGTCTGCTGTGTTTTCGAATCATAGACGTCCACATTGGCGTCAGATGCAGGGAAGGTGGTCCACACCCTAGGGTACTGGAACTCGATCACTCCTACCTCGTACGGTTCGCTCAGAACGATCGGTTTTGCTAATTTTGTTCGGTAGCGCCATATCTTGTTATTAGGATACACATGTAACGAAGCATTACTCGGTAACGTGACATAAAATCCGTTCTTGTTCTCCATCTTCTTGATGTTGTAGGGACGGGCGACAATTTCAAAGTGGCAGTGTACACAGATAACGTCCCGTGATATATATATATATATATATATATATATATTACACGTCAACAATGTCCTTTTCAGAGACCCACGAGTTAAATTTCTCAGGCCACCCCAACCATTTCACAAGCGCCATCTTTTTCGTGCCTATAGTTTTTCTGGATATTATTTTCTCTATTTTAAACACCTTGTTTTTGTCAATAATTACCGGCTGTAGCTCAGGCTCGTAACATGTGCCTTTTACCTCTTCATCCGAGCAGTCTGATAATCTATACACAGGCTGGTCACGGGCTATGCGCCTAGTTATTGTAAAAAACTCGTCTGTATATGTTTGTTCATAACCTTTTCTAAACACCCCACGGAGTTTTGATATTCTCACAGTGTCCCCTACATTATATATGAACGATATGATCCTCGGGGGTTTCTTCTCCTTGTACAGCGTGTTAAAGACGAGCTTCTCGTTGTCTTTGTTCACATCGGATGGGGCCATCTTTATCGATCTGTGGTGAGACTTGTTGTAAGCGATGACTAGGTCCTGGACAACATCAACATATCTACGCGAATTAACAGACGTTAGATATCTCCACATGCGGGTCTTAAATGTTCTGTTGAAACCTTCAACCGTGCTAGCCTTAGTCTCGTTTGAGGTAGAGAAATTTTTAATTTTATACACCTCCATTAAATGTTGAAACTGTTTGTTATAAAACTCTGTCCCCTGATCGGTTTGGAGTTTTACAGGTATGCGGCCTTCGTTCAAAATGTCTTCAAACGCTTTTGCAACAGATGTACCGGTCTTGTTTTTAAGACACCTGACCCATGCATATTTAGAAAATACATCGATACAGGTCAGCAGGTAGCGCACACTGTCATTTTCTGCCGAATATTCACTCATGTCCACCAGATCGGCCTGGAACTGTTTGTCAATACCGCTAACCAACACTCTATTTCTAGGGAAGTGTACAGCTGCTTTAGCGTGAAGGGTATACACATCTTGCCCCTGTAAGTAACGCTTTACTTCAGGCATCCCCGGAGCCTCCCCAGTGCATTTTCTAACAGCGTCACAAAGTTTTTGTACACCTCCAAGGCCCCCTGGGTGTGCGGGGTCATGGTAAATCTTGTCTAGCGTGTGTTCCATATTCAGTCAACAACACAAGTGGCCAAGATGAGGTCGACACACCGTCTTTTATTTATTTATGGTTTTTCAACATATTTAGGTATTTTACACACACCGTCACATCTCTGTCTATCATGTGGCACACTAGGTGCTGAACTACATCACAAACATCTAATGGTACACCATTTTTAATCATCAAAACACACGCATCACAAAGAAATGCACAAAGACAAAGAACATGGTTTGTTGCAAACGCCTTAGACTCGTTTGTGAAATATACTGTTACCACATCTTTAACCACTGATGAGCTGTGTGCTGCCGCACGCACTGTATCGTCCCAATTTATAACACTTGTCCTTATATTGTTTAAATGGTTGTTGAATGTAACACAATCACGTGGGACACCGTCACCAGTGATTAGCCCGTACAGAAGTGATGTCAGTCTGTTCATGGCATAGCGCCTTTTCCACACGAAAAGATACGTAGCTATTGTGATCCCAAACAACAACAACGTCATTTTTCTGCTGTAAATATTACAAATCTGTCGATATGTGTGTCTTGGTCCACACGGTAAAGCGGTCTCGTGCTTGTGGTCCTCCTCTGACTCCTTTTCCTCTTCAGCAGATAGTCCGTCACATCCGGGTCTGAGGTGATGTCTCAGAGTCTCGGCCGCTCCTAAAAGCTTGTCTTGAGAGAAAGCCCCCGGCCATATCTGCGCAAACAGGTAATGTAGAGCTTTTCCTAGAGACGGCTTGAATACAGAGTCCAGAATCTGGTCAAAATACAAACATCTGACTTGATCAAATTCAAACAAGCAAGAGTGCTGACGCTGACTCGGGTGGTCGATCATACACCCCTTGCAGAGATCTCTTGCTTTTTCCCACCCTGCGTGGTATTGGCAGCGGGATAGATGACAGGGACCGTGTCGAGACATGCCCCACCTCCTCCTCCTCCACCTTCTTCTTCTTCTTCACATGCAGCACCTCATGCGGCTTTACAATTGGTGTCCAGGGTTCCACACCGCCGTCATCGTTTTCCCAACACCCTCTAGTATCATCGTCAGTGTCGTAGATAAAGACCCTGTCTGTAAAAACACAGAGAAAAAAAGACATTAAAATCTTATACATGTTTATCATGATTTTAAAAAAAGACAAAAATACAAAAGTTATGCTAACCTAGTCTTTATCAGTAGTCGGCGTGTCTGATGATTTTCGGGCGGCACAGGGAAGGAAGGTGACTGCCCTGCGCATTAGCCGGCGCATCATCGAAAAGAAGACGTTTTCTAACACTCTGATAAGAAGAGAGGATCCTGTCTCTTCTGATGCCCTTGTCAACTTCTTTAAACAATTTCTGCAGAGATCTCCAGTCACACCACTGAATAAAGAAAACAGTGTTAAACCACTCGTCACGCTCTTGAAGCGTAAGAGGGTAGGGTTGTTGCCCCCATGCGACGCGGCCTCTGCTTGCAATCACAGATTCTCGATCTTTGCACACACTGAGAAAAATAAAGTCCTCCCGCTGTTTGTTAAAACGATCCGTCTCGACGCGGTACATCTCGGGGCCTGTCTTGCTGACCCATTGCGAGACATAGATACTCTCTGGGAAACCAGTTTGGTCAAGGTCAGGGCAGACCTCAGACCAGAACAATTCCCAATCTCTATGCGTCAGACTGACCGCCCATGTTTCAACGCCTGGAACCACACTGCGACCAGTGGCCGCACTGAGTGTAATGTCCTGATATTTAACGTTGTAAACATACCCATTAACCCCCTCCAGCTCTAGCTCAATTTCAGGATTCTCCGGCGTAATGAGGTCGCTTCCTAGAGGTTTCCTTCTCTTGTGAGGAGCACCAACCACATCCACACCGAATGGCCTAGCATGGGTAGACATACCTGGTTGATTGCATGACCCGATGCCACCTGTGGCTGGTGCTGGAAGACATGGTTGCAGAAGGGTCTTGCAGAATACACGCGATCGCTGAAGAAAAAAAAATCAGAGTCCGTCACGCTGTAGCTTCGCCGTCTGAGAAGATGAGGATGTGCTGATAAAAAATCATATTCATATTCAAATATGATCATAAATCATATTTCGCAATCATAAATCATATTTCATATTTCATAATTCAAAATTTCATAATTCACATTTCATAATTCATATTTCATAATTCATATTTCGTAACGCACGCGCGTGCGCCGACGCACGCGCATTTCACATGCACACGCAAAGGTGCCCCCTATATACTACTACTCAGGTCAGTGACCTGGAACCTGAAAGGTTTCAAAAACGGACACCCAGACCTGAAAAGCCAATCCACTTTTGAGGTCAGGCTGGGTCAGAGCCGTTAAACTTTGGCTCACAGAGGACCCCTCCTCACCTCTTCACCTCTTGTCCATATGTTTTGGAGTTCCTGTTTTGGAGTGTAAAAGTTCATCAGGCTGTTCCTCCTACATTTCCTCACTCGATCCGATGTTGACGGTCCAGGGAACCTCGGATCGCCCAAACGGTACAGTTGAGGGACAGACCAGACAAGTAGTTGGAAGACAGCAGCTCGCAGTGATCAGAGTTGATGTCTTATCTGACTAAGTTAAACATGGGTGCTTGAGGGTTTGACTATGTGAGAGCGTATCTAAGTTGTGTTTTAGGTTACTTAGTAAACCAGTTCCAAGATGGCTGGAGTTAGGAAACTCTGTACCGGAGAGAGAGAGATGAGATATGGAGGAATCCTACCTACCGCTAAGCTGTCCACGGAGGATCCACTATGCCCTAGCACGTCCCACGTCAATGAGCTAACGAGCTGCGTATGGGCATGATCAATTTGCATGACAGAAAGGAGAGAGTTTACCACACGCAGTGTTTTGTTTAAGGTCTTGCTGTGGGTATTTACTACTATAACGGTGCCCCATACCATCTGTCTTATGGTTTGACGTTCGCCTATGTGTTGTTTAACAGTGGCAGCCGCGGTTAGCAGCCTACCAATGAACTGTTTAGATCTCTTATTGCATCCGCCTAGTTCTGATTGTGTGATCGTGAATTTCTGTAGCTGCTGCAACATGTGAGTCGTGTCTGCCTCGGCGTGGCGTATTACCTCCCTATTCCAGCTGGTACCAGCCCAGTTGGTTAGCTGGGCCGTGACGGGGACATTTTTTCTACATACCTCTCGGGATTTAACCTAACAAGCACCTTTTTCATGTGAAGGTGGCAGTTATTGAGCAGCAGCCCTAATTGTTCCTTCAGAACAATCCCAAAGGCGGGTCCTGGTTCTATAATCTCAGAGAGTGCAGGTGCGATGACCAGGCTGAGAATCAGGAGGGTGAGCGTCCAAGTCATCCTGACGAGGAGAATGTACATGGTTAGAGGCCGAATTTGGACTTTGCTATGCAGGCTGGATTAGGAAGTCAGTAGTGGGTGAAATATAGTGTCACCCCCACTTGTAATAATAATGGTAAGATTAGGTTGGAGGGAGACAGGAATATGGGATACCCAATGTTATAGTAGTTTTGCTACCAGTGTTGTACGATCTGGACACTCTATTTATCGTTTAGCAACTTTCAATTTGGTTCCCACTAGTGACTGTTAACCCCAGTGTTTGACTACTCCAGTCTAGACCTAAACAGAGGCTTTGCCATCCCCGTTAATTCCCATGGAAGTTTTGTATGTCTTGATCTGGTTGCGATGAACGCATTTGAGAGTTGACTCATTCTGGTCTCTTTTGATTCGAATCTGGGACACAACCGATGAGAACTTTTCTGTGATCATGTACGGACCTCCCCAGTGGGGAAGAAGTGTTTCACCTGCTCTAGTGACCTGTGGTGGGTCAACTTGGACTTTGGATGACAATGCCTCAGTGTCAAGAACACAGCGCTGACTTGTACCTTGTTGGGAACAGGACATAGGCAGAGGTTGATGAACCTGTGCCCAGATTTTTAGATGCTTAAAATCAATCAGTGGTTCGAACCGATTGAGGAGGTCCTTGCTGATGAGAAGAGGAAAGGCGACACGTACACAGGGTGGATGAGCGTCATTGGTCCGATAGTCAGCTGCACCAAGGCCATGGCTTTTAGAGTGGTGCCCTTGGGACAGTATGGTTGAACCTCAAGAGAGCAAGTTTGCAGCTTCAATTCCTTGTTTGAATGACGTGCCATTGCCTGCAGCGTATTGAATAGTGTCGCCGACATCACGGTGATATCCGCAGCGGTATCAAGAAGGGCGTCATAGACAAGTTCGTTCTCAAGTGTCATCGGTAGATAGAATTTACGAGCCACCCCCTTTTCGGTGAGGTGGCATAAGAACTGTTGGAAGGGTTCACAGTGGTTCAAATGCCTCTTTTCTGCCTCTTTTTCAGATGAGTGGCTCAAAGTGACTAAAGAGCCTACAGAAGTGACTACTAAGAAGTTAGCTTTCTCCTTTTTCTCCTTAAAAATGTCTCTGATAGCGTCAATTTCGTCCTCGCTAAGATCCCCTTTTGTGTGTTTGCCTCTAGAGTCATTGTCCTTCTTTGTTCCTCTGTTAGATGGGTGCTGCTTTAGAGATTGTCTGCTCTGGAAGTGAGTGTCTCGTGCTTGATGTCGATCACCACCTTTGTGATTCCGGGTAGGATGGTTTTCCCATTGGTTTTGGGAAGACCTATCTGATCTGAAGTTGTTATTAGGGCGGTTCCCTTTAAACTTCGGTTTGTGATTCTGGCTCAACCAAGGTGGTCTTGAGTGACCATTACTTTGATTGGCCGGTTTCGGTGGAGGTGACCATTGCATCTGACTAGGCTGATGAGTTTTGGGAGGGGTTGTGTGGTGGTCATATGATTCGCCATTAGAAGCCTCTCCCAACTCCAAAGTGGTAGCCTCAAGACTCAAGATCGTGTTGGGACTTAGAAATTCCAACCTCCAAATGCTAATGCAATGCACCACTTATTCACGATAATTAATGTTGAATGGAAATCAAGGTCAGCCCGAAGGTCTGTGTGAGTAAGGGTCAGCTTATGTGATGGTATGCATTTCTGTCAGAACCAATTAAAACCCCTGGAGATGATGAGGGTGAGATAAGAATGGTATGTGTACAGGAGTGTTATTACAGCTAACATTCTGTGTGCAGTGCTCCTTAGACTGACTCTTTTGACTGATTTCTTATATTTCATAATCTTATGGTTTCCTTTAACCATGGGCTTTTTGTTATTCATTGCCAATGTTGTAAAAATGTGACACCAATGTAGTGTGGTCAGCAGCATTCATTCTTTTTTTCTGGTTCAAAGGGAAGTAAATTCAAACACATTTCAACAGCGGTTTTAATGATCAACCGTGTGAAAAGTGAGTCGCGATACAGTTGTGATCCCAAATCCTAATACTTAAGGGTTACAGTAGTTTTCAAAGTTCACATCAGGTTCAGTTAGATTCCAAAACTCATTTTGGTCAAAACCAACAAAGGTTTTAATCATAATAACTATTAATACACCACATATCAACATTTCTACTATTAGAAATGAACTTAAAGCAAGACCATGTAACTTTTGCTGAACAGTGGCAACAAGTGGAAATTGTATTTTCCAATCATCATTAGGCAAACTGGGGCTGAAAACAAGTTTATTTTTGTGATAAAACCATTGAAATGTTTGCTAAAACATGTTATAACATACTGTAGGGGATAATTTAATTCATCAAAATTATGCAATATTGTCACTTACACAGCAATGCCATTCTAAAGTTGGCTAATATTGGCTAGCATTAGCCATGAGCGACAGGTCATACCAGACCAAGTAAAGCTACAGCAGCAGAACCCTTGACTTCACTGGGTTGAACAAGGGGGCATTTATTGCTTAATTCAATTTTTCATTTGTAGGAGAAAGAATATGTTATCTTTTTTTCAAGTTTCACTTGAACTTTTGCATATCTCACCCCGTATGGTGTGAGGAAGTCACATTATCAATGCACAAACTATTATAGGAGGTATTTTAGTGGTAGATCAGTCTTTACTATTACACATTTTATGCTGATACATACATACAGTATACCAGTACTAATTGATACAACATTTTGAAGTTCACAAATTGTAGATTGTGACGTCTCTAAGACCCACAAAGTCTCTCAAAACACATCATTATCATTATTGTGGTTTTGACGCCAGGATACAGAAGTACTCCAGCTCCTGCTTCATTTCGGTGTCAGGGGAAGTGACTCCCATTTCATCCAGAAACCTGCCAGGCAGTACAGTGATTGATTATTCAACTCAGTACTCAGTGGAGCAACACAAAAAACAGTTGATATTCACAAAATAAGTGATCACAACAGACATGAACAATCTGTGTGTGTGTGTGTGTGTGTGTGTGTGTGTGTGTGTGCGTGCGTGCGTGCGTGCGTGCGTGCGTGCGTGCGTGTGTGTGTGTGTCTGATGACCTCCTCTGAGTATTAAGTAGCAGGTCTTCAGCAGCCTGGGGATCCTTCTTCTTGTAAATTTGGAACATGGACCAGCTCTCAATGAAACCCATCAGGTTCCCTACCGAGATCGACGTGTTCTCCTGAAGACACTCAATCCTGTTGTATCAACATATTGATGTATTATTACAAAGCCTTTGGCATCAAGACAGCAATAATAAATGCATTTCTGTTTTAAGGAACAAGTCAAAATGGGAATTTCAGCTCCTAATCAGCTGCAAGTCTTTGACAAACAAGGGTTTCACAACTTAATACTGTATCTGTCTTTGTAGGGACAATAGACAATTGTATTGCATTTAGCTGTCACAGAGATGTGTTCAGGTTTGTGTGGTAATTACCTCTCTTTGTCGGGAAAGGGGACGGCTGAGTAGATCTCTTCCAGCTTACCCTCAGATAGAGCTACCTGACCGCTAGTGTATGGCAACAGCAACCGAGTCACCTGGAAGTGAATGTGTGTAAATTGAATTTGTGTTACATGTATTTTGTGGTTGCCTTTGTGTATAAATAATACATATATGTATAATCAAACAAACAAACCAAAAAATAAATGTAATTGTGGCATATGTGGACAATGGATGGGGCTTTAGTAGGTGATAGAAAACATGTCTGTGGATTGACCAGTGGATTGTCAACACAGTAGGAAAACTGAACAGATTCAGACAGCTGGGTTGGACTGAAAGCAACAGTGTATTACAGCTGATGTTTCATTTGCTTGTTTCATTATTTTAGATATGAATAGAAGTCAAACAGGTGAAGTAGTAGGCTGTAAAGCTTGGAGTGCTGTTAATAAACTCAGTGTGAATGTGAGTTATGTAAAAACAGCAGTAGCAGTAATTGCCATGAATAATATTTTTTGCAGTTAGTGTTTTACTGTATCATTTATTAATTTATTCCAATAGACTAAATTGTGATTTTGAAAGTATACTGACAATGTGTTAGCACACACACAGAATTAACACCATGAGTGCCATACATTCCTGCAGAAATGTATGTGGCTCTTGAAGAATATAGGCCCAACTTTATTACTCCAAACACAAACAGAAGTGTTAATTTGTGGTTTAAGGGGGAGTAAATGTGCTGTAACTGCGGTGTGTCTTGACTAACAACAGTGTTTCCACCTGCTGAACACTGTGCAGCATCTTCGGTTACACTTGTATCTCCAAATACTTCCCAGAAATTAGCATTCCAACTTCATTCTTTGTGTTAAAAAGGTAATTGTGTCCACACATTAGGGCAACTCATACACTCCTACCTATATGTGATGTTAGGGTACCCTGGCACAGCTCTGGCCTCCTCCAGTTGAGACTCGCTGATGTCGATGCCTACCACTTGCTGGAAGTGTGGTGCCAGTAGCCTGGAATTCTGACCTGTCCCACACCCCAGATCCACTGCCAGCATATGTGGCTGTCCCTTCTGAGGATGTTAAAAGATATGCAGCAATTGTTTTGAGTATGGTGCAGAGCTTTGCTTCATAACATTTTGTTTTGTGCATCCAATAGACAGAATTAATGCAGTATGATAACAGAATACATAATATGTATATGTATTATGCAGTACAGTATTATGCAGTAACATGTACTCATATAACAGTTCCTATGATATCCCATGAATTAGCAACCCACGAATGACCTTACATTTTTGACGTAAAGATATGTAATCAATATAAAATTACAGAGATTAGGTTTAGGCAGTTCAACGTTACTGTGGTTAGGGTTAGAGTACGAATGTCACAGTAAGCCCATCAAAGGTACAGTAAGACACAGTAGGGCAGGTCATTCCTTCACTATCTGAGGAAATGCAAATTCATGTCCTGCGAGGTCTTACGAGAGATACGTTGAGGCGGTGGGTGGATCACAAAACACAGGATTTTCCCCCAGGAGACAGATATTGGGTTTCATCAAACGTGAGTGAACTGTGAGTGATTTTAAGGTTTGTCCTCACCATGTTTCTTTTCCTAACCCTAACCCATCTCACTCCTCTTGCCTAACCCTAACCAACCCAACCAACAAAGGAAACGAGCACTTGCCAGTCAGAGGGAGATTAGGGCAAGTCACTCCTTCCATATCATAGGAAAGACAAATTTGTGCTTGAGATAGCCCCTGTCTTTGGTGCATGAGTTGTGTGATCACAGCCTTCTAAAATCTGTGGGTTATGCATGAATTACTAGCTCATCATTACATTGGAAATGTATATCTATATAAATGATCTTGTACTAGAAATCAAGCACACAGCCATTGGGGTCAGACTGGGTGACCTTACAGTTGGTTCTCTCCTGTATGCAGATGATTTAGTTCTCCTCGCAGAGTCTGAAAATGAACTTCAAAGTTTATTAGATACTGTGTATAACTGATGTGGAAAATGGAGGTTGAGGATAAATGAAGACAAAACCCAGGTTGTGCACTTTAGGAAGAAGGGTCAGATGCAATCTGATTTTGCTTTTTCCTTTGGTTCAGTACCTCTATCCCTATACTAGGTCATATAAATATTTAGGATTTACCCTAGATGATCATCTCACATATATAGAAGGGGTAACTGTTCTGTCAGACTCTGCGGGTAGGGCTTTGGGAGCCGTTCTTAACAAAGTGAAATTTTGTAGGGATCTTGGTTATAAAACGTACACCCAGCTATTTAAATCATGTGTTTGTCCTATTCTGGATTATGGAGCAGGGGTTTGGGGCTACGGTAAACATATTAAATGTGAAGCAGTACAAAATAGAGCTATACGGTGTTTTTTGGGAGTACATAAGTTGGCCCCATTACTTGCAATTTGTGGTGACATGGGTTGGGAGCCATGTGAGGTACGGCATGGAGGTGACATGGTACGTTTGTGGAATAGATTGATCAATATGCCCGACAACAGGCTCACTAAACAAATTTTCCTATGGGATTTCTTAACAACTGCTCATGGGCAAGGCAGCTTGAAAAAATATTTAGTATTACTGGTCTCCAATACATATATAGAAATAAGTTACCCTGTTCTGTCAACCAAATTAAAAAAGTATTATTTGAAAATTACAAACAAAAGTGGTTCGGAGAAGTTCAGCATAAACCAAAATTAAGAACATACAGGCTAATTAAGGATAATTATGGCCCAGAACACTATGTCACCCTCAACCTACCCAGAGCCCAGCGGTCAATCTGCGCTCAGTTGAGGTGTGGTATCCTGCCTCTGGCTTTAGAAACCGGACGTTTTCACTCGATCCCTGAGGAGGACCGAAAGTGCCGTATGTGTGATTTGGGAGAGATTGAAAATGAACTGCACTTTCTATTTTACTGCCCATTGTATAATGACTACAGGCAAAGGCTCTTCTGTAAAATTTCACCTGAAGAAAGTTTAGATTTGTTTTTGTTGTCCGACGAATGTAAGCTTAAGTATCTTTTCAAAGAAAAAGTATTTCAGTTAGCAAAA